>CM077218.1:54492828-55879610 GCA_039654775.1 Spinibarbus caldwelli
ATTGATTTCCTCTTTTTTTTTTCTTTTGTTCTTGATGAGCAGACATCACAGCAGCTGGTTATTAGGCTGTTTTTGGCTGCTATTTCTTTAAGAGATGATAAATTCCCAGAACACATGGAGAGATGATTATTTTTTGTGCTGTGTTTCAGTGCACACGTTCCAGCTGGACATCACTCCGCAGCAGGGCCACGAGAAGCTGCGGGAGATGTTCGACAGGAACAAGCACGTGACCGACCCGCGCGTCATTGACATGCTGGTCATCAAGGTGTGTGTTAGCGTGCTAGCGTCTGTGATCTGAGATCTCGCTCCTGTGTTGCAGGGGAAGATGGAGCTGGAGGAGACCATCAACGTCTGGAAGCAGAAGACGCACATCATGCGCTACTTCCACGAAACCGAGGCCCAGCGCCCCGCCGACTTCCTGTCCAAATTCTACCACAGACACGACCCCTGAGCTCTGACCTCTGAAGTGTGTTGTGATTTTCTGCTTCTGGACTGTAAATATATACACTGATGCTGAAACTCTCTCCGGTCTGCGTGTGTTTCATTGATTACCGTATCGTTATTTCATCAAAAGCATCTGTTTCTCAGTCTGCTAACAGATGTTTATATGTGTGACCCTGGAGCACAAAAGCAGTCATAAGTAGCACAGGTATATTTATAACAATAGCCAAAAATACATTGTATGGGTCAAAATTATCCATTTTTCTTTTATGCTAAAAATCATTAGAAAATTAAGTAAAGATCATGTTCCATGAAGATATTTAGTAAATTCCCCACCATAAATATATCAAAACTTCATTTTTCATTAGTAATATGCATTGCTAAGAACTTAATTTGGACAACATTAAAGGCGATTTTCTCAATATTTTGATTTTTTTGCACCCTCAGATTCCAGATTTTCAAATAGTTGTATCTCAGCTAACTATTATCCTATCATAAGAAACCATACAATAATGGAAAGCTCAATTATTTATTTATTCAGCTTTCAGATGATGTTGAAATCTCAATTTCAAAAATTGACCCTTATGACTGGTTTTGTGCTCCATGGTCACAAATGTGTGTGTATGTATAGGGCTGTAGCTATCGAATATTTTAGTATTCTACCGAAAATTCCATCGATTAATTGAGTAATTGAATAAGAAGTACTTTTTCTTTATTAAAGAGCAATAAGAAAAATGAACATTTTTAGTGCTGAAATTACATATGTTAATAACTGTGAAAACTAAACCCATTTAGTGCATTTAATTGCCATACTACATTCAAAATGCAAATACAAATATATAAAAATATAAAAATCTATTTCAAATTCCTTTAAAAAAGGTAAACATAGTACAACCTAAAACCAAGACATAAATCAAAATAATAGTTATAAAAAAAATTAATAAAACCTAAACATTGTGCAACTTAACTTCAAGTTTCAGCCTAACTACAGCTCAGGCATGACATAAGCCTTTACTGTCTTCTTAGAAGGCTTTGTGGCTTTTGTAAGAGGCAAAAATTAGTGGACAGGAAGCTAACGTGGAACAAAAACAAACAGTCCATACACATAACATTTATTAACACAAAAGTTATTAAAGTTATTTGGAGAATAAACCCTCTTAAATGTATCTCTGCATACTGGTGTGTGTGTGTGTGTGTGTGTGTGTGTGTGTGTAATCCTTTAAAAGAGCATGTGGTTGCAGACACAGTGCTCTGTATGTAGTTACAGTAAATGGTTGGGATGCACCGAAATGAAAATTCTGGGCCGAAACCAAGAATTCTGGATGTGCTTGGTCGAAAACTGAAAACCAAAAATGCTTTGTAATGATTATTTATTTTGTTAAATAATATAAAGTAATCTTTTTAATTTAACTCAATTTTAATGACACAGAATTTAAAAAAACACAAGCCAATAAAATAACCACACTTTTATTGAAAGAAAATTGGACAGAAAATATATTAATATTAAATAGCAATGTATTATTTTTATTCAGTTCTATGCAACAGAATCAGACATAACTGTTGTTGTTGTTGTTGTTGTTTTTGACTAATTATCCAAATAATATATAGTCCTGCAAACAGGGTTTTTCCTTTCTCAAAATGCGACGGAGGTGGTACCATCCTGATGCACACAATGTATCCACCCTTCAACTGGCTGAAACAAACACTTTTTACACGCAACATATTTTAGGTGTTATAATAATTATAGCTATGATTAAAGAAATGACAATTACAAAGTTATGTTTTATTTTCTCTCACCTTATCTTTTATTGTTATTTATTCTTAAAATAGCCTTATGAAATGTTTTCTTTTTCCTCAGAAATTCTGTGTTGCGTATCTGGTTATCAAATGAAGGCATAAAACAATTTATTGAAAATGAAACTTTTTGACAAACAAAGAGGATTTACTATTAAAATTAAAACATGGAAGAAATGTTGTGTGATCATTCCTTAAAGGGGTCCTATTATGCTCTTTTACAAAGTCTTGATTTTGTTTTGTGGGTGTACTAGAACATGCTCTCATGCTTGGTGGTTTGAAAATCACATTATTTTTCACATAATGTACATTATTACAATACCTTTCTCCCCAGCCTGACACAAACGACTCAATTAGTTCCGGGTTTGATGAAGGCCCGCCTTCCGAAAAACGAAATATGTTGTGATTGGTTAGCTGTCTCAGTGCATTGTGATTGGCGAACAGCTTAGACGGTGTTTCAGTATTGCCCCGCCCCTTGCCAAAACAGCAAGTTTGTCAATATTGTCATATCAATTCAGACCCCGAGAATATTGAACAAGAGGATCGCGCAGAACCTGTGCACGCACGATTATTGCAAGACATATTAAAGTGGTAACGATATTTTTTTGTTGTTGTTTTTTTTGGGCTAAATCAGGTTTTAGATAGGATGTCAACAACAGCTTAAAAATAACTGCATTTACTATGTACAGATAAGTGCAACGGTAATATGTATTATGTTTATTGTTCTTTAATTCACATTATAACATGAATTGCAGTGAAACTGTTATGAGAGCGAGGTTTCTCTGGTAACGCTGTACACAAAGCAGAACTCCGCTCACAAACACTGCTTTATTAGACATTACATGCAAGATGAAATGAAAATGACATCCAAAAGTTTCTGAAGACAGTCGGTTTCCATCAGAAATACAGTGATATAAAAACACCCGCACATTCGAATTTCCGGAGGCAGGATTTATTTTAATGATATTCTAATGGGCCAATTTGTGATGTCACAAATACAGGAAAACAACTTTGTAGTCCAAACGAGCCGTTCGTTGTAGTTCTTGAAAAGGGATTTTTTTAAAAAAAACGAAATATCTCCCTTTGGAGTGGACTTTGAGATTTGTAACTTTGTAGATCTTTTTATGCCCAAACATACACACTACACACTGACTAAAATTCAAAAAGTAAAAAAGCATAATAGGACCCCTTTAAAAAAATAAAGTTTTCATAATTTTAGTAGTAGTAGTAGTAGTATGTACATTCTGCTGAACAATAGTAATATATTTCTGCTGCAATGTCTTCAAATTAAACCGGACTTTTATTTTGACGGGTTGCTGTGAATACCTTTAAATTTCTGTGTATATGATATGAGGCTAGTTTTACTCAAATGAAACGGTGAAACGCTGATGAAGTGACTCTCAGAGCAGTTCTGGAGATGTTATTTGTGTGTTTATATATATATATAAGCACACATAGACAGACAGTTGAACTTCCTGTCTGTCATTTTGGACATCTTTGGAAACAGACCATTGGGTAACTGTTTTTTGAGTTCTAGTGTTTTCAGAAATGTGTTTCTGTTGGCTGTGGGAACCAGGGATGTGATTTTTCCGGATTTCCGTATTTTCCGACCTCTGAGGGCCAACCCATTTGATTCGCGTTGATCCGAGTTGCATGATTGAAATTGCACAAATGGCTACCTAAATAAATTGCGAAAAGATTGTTTTCTAAAACATCGTGGACGGAGTGGTCCTGAGAGCGCTGCACGAGCTCGCGGCGCATCTGCAGAACAGTTCAAAGCGTTCAAATGATTCAAAGCGCCAGACGCGAGGAGAATCAGCGCTGAAACGTGTTACTCGACCCGGTGACTTTCTATGAATGGCGCTGAGAATCTGAGATTGCTGGTGCTGTCATAAAACTCCCAACGGTTGTGATGTAATTATATAACAGGCTGTAGTTTGACCCGCTACATGTCTGCTGTTACAGTACTGTTTTTAGTTTCAGTGTCTCGTAATCCTTCAGAAATCATTCTAATATGCTGATTTGCTTCTCAAGAAACATTTCTGATTATTATCAGTGTTAAAAACAGTTTTGCTGCTTTGCTTAATATTTTTGTGGAAACAATGATACCACTCAAACATTTGTATAAGATTTAAAAAATAGAGAGAAATTAATGATTTTATTGATTATGCATTACAGTGATAAAAAGTGAGTGAAGACATTTAAAATGATTTCTATTTAATAGATGCATTAACAAATTTAATTAATATATTTGATAAATGCAAATAAATGCTGTTAATTAAACTGTGTTTATCAAAAAATCCTGAAAAATAGTGTATCACCATTTCCACACAAATTATGAAGCAGCAAAATAGTTTTCAACATTGATAATAATCAGAAATGTTTCTTGAGAGTCAAATAAATTGTAATGATTTCTAAAAGATCATGTGACACTGAAAACTGGAGTAATGATGAAGAAAATTCTGCTTTGCATCACAGAAATAACATTACATTTTATAATATTCAAATTGAAAACTTTTTTTTAAAATTTGTAATAGTATTTCGCAATATTGCTTTTTTTTTACATTATTTTTATCAAATAAATTCAGCCTTGATGAGCAGAAGATATTTATTTCAAAACCATTAATAATTGTAATGTTTTAATAATAATAACAATTCTATATACTTTACTGTAATATTATAGTATTTTATTATAATATACTATATTATATTATCATAATTATTAATTATAATTATTAAATGCTGGACAATTTACAGGACAATAGTATGTATTATTACAATATAAGATATATCTTTTAATGTGCTAAAATATATATTTTTAATAATAAGTGGTGGGGGCGTGGCTTGTGGGTGTGGCTTGGGCGTGGTCAGATTTTCCTTATTTTTGTCTCTAGCTGATCACATGCCTGGGAACTCAGTCAGTTTGACCGCACTGTTTTAACCCACACACAGATCTGAGATCATCTCTGAACACAATTTAGATGCTGTGAATTCTCACACATTAACATTACAGTTCCTCTTCTTTCTTTAACCGGCTTTCTACACAACTGAATTTCTCTTTTTCCTTTTGCATAAATGTTTATTATTTGTTACAAACCATTTACAAATTCACTGTTAGTGTTTATTCAAGCATTTAGTTCAATGATTTTATGTAAAGCAGGCTTGTCCACACACCTGACTGGGAATTTCAAGTTGATTGATTCAGGTGTGTTTAATTAGAGCTGTAAAGTGTCTCTTCTGGAGCAGAAATGTGGAACTATGGCAATAAAACAGCAATACCTTTACCTCAGGCAAGTCATTCAGTGTCCACAGCTTGCTGCTAGAAAATTGCAATATGCAAACTATATGTTTGCATACTTTATTTATTTATTTATTTATTTATTTTATAGTGTTGGTCATTGCATCTAAAATATTTGAATTTAATAGATTGGGCTCTGTTGTTAATTGCAGCCTTTAATATTTTAGTAATGTGCTCTAATAGGGCTCTCTATTGTATAGAATTAGCTGAGATAGATTTTTTATCCTTAAGAAAATTGTAATTATAATTGTGCTTATTTAAAGGCAGAGATACAAATTGTTCAGTAAACCACTGTTTATTAAAAAAAAAAAAAAAAAAGAGTATTTTTCTCCCCTGCTTGTACCAAAAATGTTTGAAAATATGACTTCAAAACTGAGGTATCATTACACCCCTAATGTTTTCATTAATATTATGTATATTATTATTATTATTATTATTATTATTATTATTATGTCTAAAAATAGCCTGTTATTAAAGTAGCTTTTTTTTTATATAGAAAATTACAATTGACAGGACCCTTTTCTATTCTAACATGACAATGTCTCTGTGTATAAGGCAAGGTTCAAAAAGAAATGATTGATTGAGTCAGTGTGGAAGAACTTGACTGGTCTGCAGAAAGCCAAGTCCTAATCCAAGCTGAACACCTCTGGTGTGACTTTAAATGCAGATCTTGAGCCAAAAACTCTATTATGTACGGAAAACACATACTCTATCTCTTCCGCTCTCTGTCCCTCACAGACGCACATAACATACTGGCTGCACACATGCTAACTGTCATGATCCGGTCCAGGATCATTCACCCATCAACCACTAGATGTCACCCTTTCATCATTTGGACACGAGCACTACACAGACTGTTGCATCACATGGACTACATTTCCCATCAGTCTCTGCACTACACGATCACCTGATCTCACAGTTACACCTACACCTCATTTACAGACTTGCATATAAGTCACTCACACCTTCAGTTCACTGCGAAGTCTTGTTTAGCCTAGTCTGACATTTCCGAGCGTTTTCCTTGTGTTTGTTTCTGCCGTGCATTATCTTGGACTGTTTGTACTCCTTGTGATTCTCTGCCGTCTGCCTCTTCGACCATTGCTCTTGTTTCTCGACTCTGTTTATGCTGATTGCTGCCTGCCCCGACCTCTGCCTGGAATACGTCTATGTCTCTGGATTATCTGTGTTATCCCTGACGCTGGTGATTGATCATTGTATGTGCCTGACATTGAACTAATAAAAAACCTGCAAATGGATCCGCTCGCCTTTGACTCCTCTTTACACTAACATATGTGCTAATGTTGTTACTGCTACTCTTGCGATTTTATCAGCAACAGTAAGTTTAACAACTTACAAATTATGTCTTCTCACAAACGACGTAACAACTGCGCTGTTCGTGAAGAAAATGAATTTAAAAGTTTCACTATTACTAACGTTTGAAAAACACTTTTGAAAGATGCACAGACTCACAGAGGTAAATAATATGATCTCTCTCTCTCTCTCTTTCTCTCTCTCTAACAACTTAGTTATTAACTGCATTAATCTGCAATCAACAGCTCAAGCCTCTGTTACTAGGTCTAAAATTACGTTTTGGAATTAGCAACGGAGGTGATGGATGAGATCCGGAAGAAATAATCCTACTCACAATCTGATCGATGTCTTGAGGTGTGGCAACCGTAGTATATAGATGGTTTCATCGGGCGCACGTGCCTGGCCCTAAGTTAACTTCTGGTCTGTGTTTGTTTATCAGTCTGGCTAGTGGCACCGGCTACAAACGCTAAAGTTAAGGTGATGAGTAATGAAGCTGGGCTCAGGTTGTTGTGCTGTGGGATGTGTTTCCCATACATGTATTTATTTGTGGCGACCCGCCACGATATCAAAACTGAACAATTTTCCAAAAGGCTTCGTTGAATAAACATGAGCACGTAGGCTACTGCACGTTTAAAAATCAAAACAAGGTGCGGATGTTTTTATATCACTGTATTTCTGAAGGAAGACTGCCGTTAGAAAATTTTCGATGTCATTTTCATTTCATCTTGCATGTTATATGCCTGATAAAGCAACGTTTGTGAGCGGACAGTGCATTCCAACAGGGCTGCGTTTCCCAAAAGTATCATAAGAAAGCATTAAAGCTTTTGGGAACAGCAGCCCTGAACAATTTATCAGAGGACAGAAAAAAAAGCATATATGTTCAAGTTATTTCATAATAAACAAACTGAAATTGTAGCCTACATAGTTTGTGCAATTACATTTATTTAAATTGAATGTTGAAAGATAATATTGACCATGTTCTATTCTGTAATGTTAATAGAAATCATACACTGTCAGAATAAAAAGGTCATTACCCATTTTACTCTTAGTAATTTCATAATTTAAAAGTTTAGTTCAGAAGTATCGTATCGGTATCGATATCGACGATACTGCCTTGAAAAATATCGGTATCGTATCGAAAACAAAATTAGTGGTATCGCCCATCCCTAAGCGGAGTTTTGCTTTTTGTACGGTCGTTACCGGGGAAACCTCTATTTCTCCTGCTTTAAAGCACCTCCTGCTGGCAGAGAATGAATTTGTATTTTCAATAAACCCGTCTGATTTATGCAGCAAACATATTTTGCTTGTCATCAAAAAATAATCTACTCTAGATGGGCTTGGCTATTGTTATTGATTCTATTTGGAAGCCTACCGGAAGTTAAGCTAGGGCCACAAAAGTGCGATTGTGCAATAACGTTTGTTTATGTTGTTGCTGTTGAAACCATCTAATTAAAGCGGAATAATTGACTCCGGGCTGTTGAATTATTAGAAAAATAGTGCACACCCGAGGTGTAACGGTGTAACTCCGCTTCACATCGTAGCCGCATCACCACCGCATCATGGGTGTGCATTATTTTTCTAATAATTCAACGGCCTGTCATCAATTATTCCTTACACACACACAAACACACACACACACACACACACATATATATGTATATTGCAAGAATATATCACAAAATTTGAGAAATTGTATGGGAATATATTATGTGAAATTTATTAGAACATATAATATAAAATGTACCAGAATGAACCCCATTGATTTCAATGGATTTAACTAAATTCATTTGAACTTATAATTCATGACTGCTCAAAACAGTCTAAATTTATGAAAACTACTCATTCTTTTTCTAACCAAACCACATCAAAACAACATCAGTATTACTGAAATGTTTTCAAACAAAATATATTAATTTTACTTGCTTTAAACCTTTATTTACAGATGAAAAACAACAACAACAACAACAACAACAACAAAAAACCTTTTCATCCTGCATGGTTCATCAAGCAGATTTTCTTTTGAGAATTAA
This sequence comes from Spinibarbus caldwelli, assembly GCA_039654775.1. Lineage (NCBI taxonomy): Eukaryota > Metazoa > Chordata > Actinopteri > Cypriniformes > Cyprinidae > Spinibarbus > Spinibarbus caldwelli. The sequence continues at coordinate 54,501,703 of CM077218.1, forward strand.
TTTTTTTCTTTTCAGAATTATGTGTGCATGCACAAACATGTTCATAAACAAAATGCAGCCCTAGTGAGAATGGGAAAAAAGATCAACATATTTTCACTAAACATCGCTTATTCTTTAAAAAGCGGGAGGAGACCGAAAGAAACTTTGGGTTTACCGAAAAAAACCTGCTCCCGACGAGGTTAGGTTCACAGAGTAAGATACTATGGTAACTTACTGAGAGGTTTAGTTTTGACTTTTATTGGAACCGAAAACCCTGAGTTTCCCTTTTCTGGGGTTAACAAACTCTGAGTTTCCAACAAAATCCGCTTTCTGGAATACACCCCAGCAGGGTTAAAAACAAAACCATTACAAACTTCAGCGAACAGCTGAAGACACAAATTCAACCACAATCAAAGACTCTTCCCATAAATACTCTGGAAATGGAGTTTCTAAGTCTCATTAATTCATTCAATATGGTTCAGTGGGTGAAAGATCCTACACATACACACGGACATACTTTGGACTTGGTTTTTTCTCATGGTTTTTCTATTACTGATACTCAGGTTTTTGATACTTTGCTCTCAGATCATATGCCTGTATTATTTACGTTGCCTTTCTCTCAGTTAAGTTCAAGCATTACTCCTACTGTACAACTGACTCGTTCCTTTTCTTCCCACTTTTGTGATGACTTCTCTAACACCTTTTACAAAGTGTGCTTGTCTATGTCCCTGGAGTCACTTTTGCCTGACCTGGATTCTGAACAGCATCTTAGTCTGTTTAATACTGCCTGTTCAGAGGTTTTGAATACCATTGCTCCTCTTAAACCTAAGAAGTCTAAACCGAAATCTGAACCATGGCTCAATGATAACATCCGCTCTCTGAGGCAAGCTTGTAGAAGAGCTGAACGAAAATGGAAAAAGGACAAATTGCAAATTTCATATGAAATGCTTAAAGACTGTTTTGCTACTTTTCACAAAGCAGTGAAATCTGCTAAGTCTAAGTATTTTTCTAATTTAATTGCAAAGAATCATCATAGTTCTAAAGACTTATTTTCTGTTATAAATTCTGTGTTAAATCCTCATGTAAATGTGATTTCAAATCCCTCAGTGTCTTTATGTGAAGGTTTCTCAAAGTTTTTCTGTGATAAGATTACTACTTTGAGATCTCAGTTGCAACCATTTGCTAATGGTTCACCTGAATTTAGCTGTTCTTCAGCCATATGGAGTGATTTTGATCCAGTTTCTCTCCAGTCTCTCAAAAAAACTATCAATCATTTGAAACCTTCTTTCTGCTCTCATGATGTTCTCCCTCCACGTATTTTAAAACAAATTTTCGACTCGGTTGGCCCTAGTTTGGTGTCGTTTCTGAATAAATGTCTAGTTTCGGGGACTATACCTGATAGACTCAAAGAGGCTACTGTGACTCCTCTTCTCAAGAAACCTTCTCTTGATGCTAGTAATTTCAATAATTTTCGACCGATCTCAAATCTTCCGTTTATTACAAAAGTACTCGAGAAAACTGTGTTTATTCAAATTCAGTCTTTCCTTAGTGCAAATCATATTTTTGAAACCTTCCAGTCTGGTTTTAAGCCTCTGCATAGCACAGAGTCTGCTTTATTACGGGTCCTTAATGATATTATGTTGGCGACTGACTCTGGTGACTCTGTTATCCTAATTATGTTAGACTTAACCTCGGCTTTTGATACAGTTGATCATAAAACTCTTTTATCTCGACTAGAATATTTTGTGGGTATCCGGGGAACTGTTCTTTGCTGGTTCAAATCATATTTAACAAATAGAAGTTTCTCAGTCAGATTGGGCAATTTTTCTTCATTGCCTGCCAAACTTTCCTGTGGAGTGCCGCAGGGTTCTATTCTCGCTCCCATTCTTTTTTCTTTGTATTTACTTCCTTTGGGCTCTATTTTCAGAAAGAATTATCGATCTGGACTACCTTGCTCCTTTTACTTCTTCCTGTATTAAGAACCTAGGTGTTTTCTGGGATCAAAGTCTTAAATTTGATAAACAAATAAATGCGGTTATTAGTTCCTGTTTTTTCCAGCTACGTCTTCTCTCCAAAATTAAATCTTTTCTCTCTGTGAAAATTTTAGAGATTGCTATCCATGCGCTCATTACAACTCGCTTGGATTACTGCAACTCTCTCTATCTAGGCATTTCTAAATCTTCCATTGCTCGTCTACAATTAGTACAAAATGCCGCTGCTAAATTCCTCAAAGGACACCGTAAATTTGATCATGTTACTCCTATTCTGAAATCCTTACATTGGTTACCTGTGCACCTCAGAATTGAGTTCAAAATTCTTCTATATGTCTATAAATCTATAAATAATCTGGCACCAAGCTACTTATTTGATCAACTTCATCTATACAATCCCACTCGAAATCTGAGGTCTGGTGATCAAAGACTTCTCTCTGTCCCCAGATCACGGTTAAAGCATAGATGGGATAGAGCCTTTGCAGTTGCTGGCCCTAGGCTGTGGAACAACCTTCCAGCCTATATCAGATCAGCACAGTCTTTAACTGTTTTTAAATCATCTCTTAAAACCTATTTCTTTTCTTTGGCTTTTAATTCATTGTGAGTTTATGATATGAATGTATGGGTTGTCCTGTGTTTCTGTGTCTTTATCTGTTCAGCACTTTGGTCAGCTGTGCTTGCTGTTTTTAAATGTGCTATATAAATAAAACAAACTTGAAACTTGAAATACATTTTATTAAAACAAAGGTCTTCTTCTCTCTTTTATTTCTCTGTTCTTTTACTTCCACTCTCGCTTCTGTACAGCTTTAGTTTACTATTGTTTTGTTGACTCATGAATTTGGGGTTGTAAATAACTGAAAATCTAATACATTTTATTCAGGTTTTGGCTCAAAGGTGAGCCGAATGACCATAATGAAAATGAGGACTGTATTATAATGAATCCAAACTTCAACCTGGGAAACTGGAATGATATCCCATGCTCAGAAAAGAAAAGATTTCTTTGTGAATAATACGGTTGATCACGACTTGTCATGAATTTCCTTGTACAGGTGCATCTCAATAAATTAGAATGTTGTGGAAAGTTCATTTATTTCAGTAATTCAACTCAAATTGTGAAACTCGTGTATTAAATAAATTCAATGCACACAGACTGAAGTAGTTTAAGTCTTTGGTTCTTTTAATTGTGATGACTTTGGCTCACATTTAACAAAAACCCACCAATTCACTATCTCAACAAATTAGAATTTGGTGACATACCAATCAGCTAAACACCTGCAATGGTTTCCTGAGCCTTCAAAATGGTCTCTCAGTTTGGTTCACTAGGCTACACAATCATGGGGAAGACTGCTGATCTGACAGTTGTCCAGAAGACAATCATTGACACCCTTCACAAGGAGGGTAAGCCACAAACATTCATTGCCAAAGAAGCTGGCTGTTCACAGAGTGCTGTATCCAAGCATGTTAACAGAAAGTTGAGTGGAAGGAAAAAGTGTGGAAGAAAAAGATGCACAACCAACCGAGAGAACCGCAGCCTTATGAGGATTGTCAAGCAAAATCGATTCAAGAATTTGGATGAACTTAACAAGGAATGGACTGAGGCTGGGGTCAAGGCATCAAGAGCCACCACACACAGACGTGTCAAGGAATTTGGCTACAGTTGTCGTATTCCTCTTGTTAAGCCACTCCTGAACCACAGACAACGCCAGAGGCGTCTTACCTGGGCTAAGGAGAAGAAGAACTGGACTGTTACCCAGTGGTTCAAAGTCCTCTTTTCAGATGAGAGCAAGTTTTGTATTTCATTTGGAAACCAAGGTCCTAGAGTCTGGAGGAAGGGTGGAGAAGCTCATAGCCCAAGTTGCTTGAAGTCCAGTGTTAAGTTTCCACAGTCTGTGATGATTTGGGGTGCAATGTCATCTGCTGGTGTTGGTCCATTGTGTTTTTTGAAAACCAAAGTCACTGCACCCGTTTACCAAGAAATTTTGGAGCACTTCATGCTTCCTTCTGCTGACCAGCTTTTTAAAGATGCTGATTTCATTTTCTAGCAGGATTTGGCACCTGCCCTTACTGCCAAAAGCACCAAAAGTTGGTTAAATGACCATGGTGTTGGTGTGCTTGACTGGCCAGCAAACTCACCAGACCTGAACCCCATAGAGAATCTATGGGGTATTGTCAAGAGGAAAATGAGAAACAAGAGACCAAAAAAAATGCAGATGAGCTGAAGGCCACTGTCAAAGAAACCTGGGCTTCCATACCACCTCAGCAGTGCCACAAACTGATCACCTCCATGCCACGCCGATTTGAGTCAGTAATTAAAGCAAAAGGAGCCCCTACCAAGTATTGAGTACATATACAGTAATTGAACATACTTTCCAGAAGGCCAACAAATTAGTTGGATTACTGAAATAAATGAACTTTTCCACGACATTCTAATTTATTGAGATGCACCTGTATATAAATATATAAAATATAAAATAAAACTGAACACCTCAAAATTGCAAAAACAAAAATGAAAAACAATAACCTTCAAAAAGGTCTCTGCAGTAGTAAGGATAAATAAAATAATGTTAAGTAAAATTAAAAAGTGTAAGTTTTCTTGCACTGGATGTGCTGGTTTCGGCCTCATTTCCAGCTGCAGTCATGTCTTCATCTCATATATAAAACACCTGTGATTCACAACTACTTGCTAAGGAGCTTGCATTCACTTAAAGTAACCTTGTTGACAGGTTTGGGTGAGTAAGGGCAAAATGCACAAGATATAGTACTTTCAGTGCCCTGTAGTTGGCGATATCACATCTTTTGTAGCACAAATAAACTGCTGCAGAAAAGCTAGTTGCCATGCAAAATGTAATGTGTAACTGCAACGCTCATTTCAATTGTAGTTGAGTAAAGAGTACATATCATTCAGAAATGTAGTGAAGTAGAGAGTAAAAGTTGTTAATATCTTTGATACTCAGTACAACTACAAAGTATCCGAAAATATACTTAAGTACAGTAATTAGTTACATTTACTCAAGTACTTTACACCTCTGAGTAATACACAGACGAGTAGAACAGTCCATCAGTTAACATCTGGAGAAGACAAAAGCTGAAACAAATCCAGCATTAAAGGGGTCATCGGATGCTAAATTCACTTTTCAAGTTGTTTGAACATAAATATGTGTTGGACGTGTGTGTACACATCCATCCTATAATGATAAAAATCCACCCAATGCTTTTTTTAAAATCCCCTTTCTCAAATCAGGCTCTTCTGAGATTCCTGTCAGAATGACAAAGTTCTGTACAGGCCCCTCCCACGATAGTTGATTGACAAGACCGTCTTACCTTAGACCCACCCTGAGTGAGCTGAGAGCTGTCCGCCTCCGGTGCAGGAGAAGACAAAATGTCTCCGATTAAGCAATTGAAGTGTTTAGTTGTTGGATGTAATATTGAATATAGCAGTCATCATTTACTCCCGACATCTGAGCTGCTGAAGACGCAGAGGATTACTTTCGTTTTGAAGGGAATGTGCCGATTCCCGATCTACATAAATGCATCTATGTTCGCGTGAATCATTCGTGATACAGAAGAAGTGAGTATAAGAGTTTTTATGAATCTTTGCAAATCACCTTTCCTAATAATGTGCTAATTAGCCAGTTTCCAGGCTGAAGTTTAGTATGCTCCATAGATATGTATACGTACATATACCTAGATGCCTCATTATGGACTGTTTCTATGGGCCGCGATACGTGACGTGACGTGACATGTGGCCAAGTATGGTGACCCATACTCGGAATTTGTGCTCTGCAATTAACCCATCCAAAGTGCACACACACACAGCAGTGAACACACACACACCGTGAACACACACCCGGAGCAGTGGGCAGCCATTTTTATGCTGCGGCGCCCGGGGAGCAGTTGGGGGTTCGGTGCCTTGCTCAAGGGCACCTCAGTCGTGGTATTGAGGGTGGAGAGAGCACTGTACACTCACTCCCCCACCTACAATTCCTGCCGGCCCGAGACTCGAACCCGCGACCTTTAGGTTATGAGTCCGACTCTCTAACCATTAGGCCACGACTTCCCCACCACGTAAGCCATCCGTCATTTTTGTAGCGGTCTGTGAATCTTTGAGCGCATTGACTGTGTGCGTCTACAACAGCAAGTTATACGCTTGTATATCTTTGAATATTCATTTATTATTATGGTGAAAGTGAGATGGCTGACGCGTCAACGTATCTAGAGCGGTCGAATAGGGAATCTACAAATATCTATGGTCTGCTCGTCACTCCACGGAAGAGAGGGGCGGAGTCAGCAGAGCTCATTAGCATTTAAAGAAACATGGACTGGATCAGCGTGCTGAAAACAGAGCTGATTTTGAGACGGTAAAACGTGTTTTTTACACTACCATTGAGAAATTTGAACCAAAGTATGTTAGACTTTTCATTAAGACCCTAAAGAATCATACCAACTTGTGTAAAATGGGCATCCGATGACCCCTTTAAGTCCTTAATCCATAATAACGCTTCCTTCAGTGGTCTGGTCTGAATCAGGAGAGAAATCTGCACAGATCAAGCAGTGTTTACAAGCCAAAACAGTCCAAAACAGCTCTAAACAAATATGTGGCTGGATTTTGATGTGAGAGACAACAGAAGATGCACTTTTTCACTGGAGGAAGAGTTATTATGGATTATGGACTCATATTATGGACTTTTCAAAAAAGACATGAAAAGACGTCCTCTGGGCCTGCATGTAAGGGGTGTTTATTATTAACATATGTGTATTTTCATTGTTCTTTTCCATTTTATAGCAGTTTGTTTTAACGTTTCAAAGTTTTTTTTAAATACAGTTTGTTAAATTTTACCTGCAGAAATCCCGATGTTCCTGTCTGACTTGTTTAAACACAGTCACATGATCATAATAATAATAATAATAATCTTTAATTTATTTGTCCTTCATGAGGGAAATTTGTTTTGAGTAATACAGGTAAAAACTGCATAACAGAAAATACTAACATCAATAATAACAATCACACAATTGTGTCCATTGAATTAGAGTTTAACAGCCTTGTAGACAAAGGAACAAAATAGTTTTTATAACGGTTATATCTAGACATTGGAGTACAAAAACGTCGACCAGATGGGGGTAATTCAAATTCTCGCTGAAGCACATGAGAAGGGTCTCGAGTCATTTTCATTGCCTGTTTAAAAATAACCTTATCAAAGATAGATTGAAAATTGGGGTAAACCCCCAGACCGACCACTTTCATAGCAGTACACACCAAACGGTTCAACTGAGATCTAAGAGTAACTTTCAAACTTTCATAAACTCCACCCTCTTACAGCTCTTACCAGGAAGAGACTGACATGTTATTTCTGCTTTCTGTCACACTGACTCTCTTCTCTACTGACAAAAGCAATAAAGAACCAGCCATCAGTGAAGAACCAAGAAAAACACTTTACAGAAGGATCTTTGTGAAGTTTGTTTCTGAATAGATAGTAGATCTTTGTGATTCTGGTGGTGATTCATTTTTTTCAAACGGTTGCTCAGAAAGTGAAAGTAAAGTTTAGATCGCTGGAGCTCAAAGAGTGAAAATGGCTTCACTATCTGAAGATGATTTTTCTTGTCCTGTATGTTATGAAATCTTCAAGAATCCTGTTGTTTTATCATGTAGTCACAGTGTCTGTAAAGAGTGTCTTCAACAGTTCTGGAGAACCAAAAAAACTCAGGAGTGTCCCGTCTGCAGGAGAAGATCCTCAAGATATGAACCTCCAGTTAATCTTGTGTTAAGAAACTTGTGTGAGTCGTTCCTGAAGGAGAGAAATGAGAGGCGTTCATCAGGATCTGAGGAGATCTGCAGTTTACACAGAGAGAAACTCAAACTCTTCTGTCTGGAGGACAAACAGCCGGTGTGTTTAGTGTGTATGAATTCACAAAAACATGACAATCATAATTTCAGACCCATCGATGAAGTGGTTTCATCATATAAGGTAAGAGAAACAACTTTTAGCCAACTTCATGTTGTTATAAAAGTCCTGTTTAAGTGTTGATTTGATTGATCAGAGCTGGTTGTGTTTAGTCCAGCTGAACTCCATTATCAATAACGTTTCATAGATTTGGGGAATTAATAACTAAGGGGGCAAATACTTTTTCACACAGCCCAGTTGGTATTAGATAACTATTTTGCTTCAATAAATAGCATTGTCATTTACAAACTGTGCTTCATGTGTTCACTCTGGTTGTGTTTGTTTTATGGCAGGTTTTAATTTCTGAATTAATTTAGTATGAGATGTTCATAAAAACAGAAGAAATCTGGATGGGGCAAACACTTTTGCACAACATTATATGATCATATCACTGTATTGTCTTCTTTTTTCTTTTTTTGTAATCTGTTTTTTTTTTTTCATGTATTTTTATTTTGTTTAATTCTAGGATGAGCTCAATACAGCACTGGAATCATTACAGGAGAAACTTCAACTCAATGAAAAAACGAAAGGAGAGTTTGAGGAAACAGTTCAACACATCAAGGTGAGGAAACAGAATCCAGAGTCATTTTCATTACAGCTGTAGATCACTATATACAGTTATGATCTGATATATTTAGTATAATGGACTCCAGCTGATTATTTGTGTAAATGACGATCATCAATCTGCTTCTGGATCGTTATATGTCGGTCTCTGAGTTTCTGTCAGATCTGAATGATGTGATTGTGTTGATGTGTGTTGATGGAGACGATTGAAGTGAATGTGGTTTGATTTCAGTCTCAAGCTGAGCACACAGAGCGTCAGATTAAACAGCAGTTTGAGAAGCTTCATCAGTTTCTCAGAGATGAAGAAGAAGCTACAATCACTGCACTGAGGGAGGAAGAAGAGCAGAAGAAGCAGATGATGAAGGAGAAGCTGGAGGAGATGAACAGACACATCTCAGCTCTTTCACACACAATCAAAGACATGGAGGAGATGATGAAAGCCAGTGATGTCTGCTTTCTGAAGGTCTGATTTCAGATGATTGATTGATTGATTGATTGATTGATTGATTGATGATTGATTGAGTTGTTGATGATCAATGGTGTGTTTGTTCTGCAGGAGTTTCCAGTCTCAATGGAAAGGTGAGTGATCTGCTGGTGTCTCTGGTCTCTCTGCTTCTGATCCAAAGCCACTGCGGTTCTGATCCTGAATGTTCTTCCAGAGTCCAGATCTCATCACAGCCGGATCCACAGACGCCTTCTGGAGCTTTGATTCATGTGCCACGTTACTTGGGCAACCTGCCCTTCAGAGTCTGGAAGAAGATGCAGGACATCGTCCAGAACAGTGAGTCTGACTGCAGAAGATCTGAGCTCGCATACACACATACTGGAAATGATGCAATATTGACAGATTTCAGCATTATGTGTGAAGAACCAGATCATCTACTGCAACAAAATCAGAAATAATCAATCCCAGAATTCAGTGCGCTTGACTTTTATTTTCAGTCTCATGAAAGACACAGAAGTGATTTCTGCAGTTTTTAAGACTCTTTATTTGATCAGACAGACAGAAACATTTCTACACAAAAAGTGTCCCCCCCCCCCCATATGATTACTGCTGTTTATATATTTTTTTTATTTTAATTGTAATAATTTTGTATGTTTTTTTTTTTTATTACTGTAAAAAACTCTATTTAGCTTTATTTTTAATATGTATACTTATACATAATTTTATTTCAGTTTTAGTTTTAGTCATTTTAATACTTCAGGTTAATTTATTTAATTTGAGTAGTTGCCAAAAGAACTTTTCTAATCATTTAATTAATTAATTAATTTTTTTTTTTAACCTTTTCTTTTAATTTTTTTTTTTTTTAGAATTTCATTTAAGCTTCATTTTTATTACTAAGTAATTAACTAGCAAATTGACTGATTCTGATACAGGTGTTTTTTTTTTCCCCAAATATATTTATTGAACATTTGCCAACTTTAACAAAACACACAATTATAAAACAAAAAAAAAAAAAAAAAAAAAAGAGAGAAAAAAGTGAGTATCGGCAAAAGAAAGACACAGATTAACCAAGGCCACTAAAACGGAAAAGAAAAATTAGATGTTCAAAAATTAAGTGGATAACAACACTAAATACTTAGTGGCAGCACAATACAAGTTCAAAATCCTATGCACTCACTTGGGGTACATGACTAGGAAAACTCTTCCACAGAATAGTTGACAAATCAATCCCTAATTTGCTGATATACCATTAACTAAACATGTTAAATATTTCAGCGGGATTAGTTCCATTAAAATCTTATGCCATCCAGAAATAGTTGGAGTCTTATCATTTATCCATCTCATTAGTATATTTTTCCTGGCTGCGAATGTAAGAAGATTGTGAGAAGTCTTTTCATTTAATAAAATCAAAGCTTTATCCGGCAGACCAAGGATCAAAAATAAAGGATCCACAATCAACTCCTTATCAAAGAGATTACTCATTTCAGATACAATCTTGACCCAATATATTTGTAACTGATTACATGACCAAAGACAGTGAGTGAGAGTGCAAACTTGTGTTTTGCACTTAAGGCATAGAGGTGAAAGGGTATTGTTAAAATGCATGTCTACGGTTTGGTGAAATATGCAATCTATGTACAATCTTAAATTGTATTGCTTTGGCACGGTTACATACCGAAATAGATTTGGCATATTTCCAAATATCATCCCATTCTTCCTCACTTATAGAGATAGAAAGTTCCCTCTCCCAAGCGAATCTAGTATTCAAAACTACTTGTCCCTCAAATGTAACAGTAAGAACCTTATATAACAAACTCACTGACTTCTTTCCAGGTGTTTGAAAAAGTAATTTTTCTATAGGAGACAGACTTCTATTAGTACATAGCATCTTTAAGCCGATTAATTATGGTCACTCTACCCAGTGGTGTAGTCTAGTTTTTTGTAGTGAACATACTGTGATTTTTCCCTCCCTCACCCGTCTCAAAGCGACACCCCATAAACACTACTCTCTAATCATGTGTACAGTATGCATCTACATGTAACTGACAGCATTCTAAAGGTCTACTTATGTGATATCACCATGTCAATTTATAATAAGCAGCACAAGACAGCCAATGGCATTTACAGCTGGGGAGGCTGGACTGATTTTCTACCAGTTAATCATCTAACTCAGGCAGTTAAGAGCTACATTTTTCCTGAACATGGTCCCTGGAGCACAGGTTTTATCAGCTGACAATTTTCAATGCACATTTAAGAGTGCCTGTTTTTAAATTCCCTAGACTGACCTTCAGTCCACAAGGCTGGCCAGGAGTTCTCATCTCTCTCATCATCTGAAAAAAGGAGATATAAACATTGTATTCAGTTTAACTGTTGTACACAGACACACACATATCTGTGTTATCTTTCGCCTTCTCCCGCATTCATTGATCCGCACATTAATGTTACTGAAGTTATTAGCTAGATATGTTGGCCTGAGAAAGTCAACATACTGTTGACTGTGTGAAAGATGCTTGGGACAGTTGACTGATCTGTCACTGCTCCCCGGGCCGTAGCTGGGGTTTGCGGGGCCCCGGTGCAGGTTGTACCTGTGAGCCCTGTTTGAAATAGTTTAATATATGTTTGTTTTTTGTGCTATTTACACAATGTTTAAGTTTTTTCAAGTTTGTAGGTGTCCAGGTACAGAAACCGAATAATCAAATATAAAATAGCATTGCATAGTCCTCACTGTATAAATTAAATATAGATTAATTCTTGTTAAACTACAAAGTAGTTCAGTAAAGAGCTGTGAGTGATTTTCTCTGATTTGATTTCTTGGATTAACATTAAGGACACCGACAGCAGCTAGTAAATTAGGTGCGATCACTTTAAGAGACAACACATCAAATATGATACACATTAGATTTTTTTCTCAACTGTTTACATTCACTTAAGTTTACATTTGCTCTATATGTGTGCACCGAACACAGCACGCGAGTTTTGAGTTTTTCTGCATCCTGTGTTTGAATGCTTATAAACTCTTTTGAATGTTTAAATCGGCAAGGCATAAAAACGCATGCAAATGATAAGCTTTCGTGGCGCAGCAGTGGAGCATTTTTAGGATGGCCTCAGCCAGTCAGTTTAAATGAAAGAGTTGTGCAATAGCACTGGTCATCAACAGAAACACAGCATGATTTTCAAAATGTCAGTGCTTCGATCACAACACAGACGGGGTGAATTTATGAATGAACGTGAAAGTTCTGTCACAAGATGTTGTTACGTATCCTCGCGCTTTTTTAAGTGGGTATACGGAAATCCTTGACTTTGCTAGTGGGTATACGGCGTATACCTGCGTATCACATAGACTAAACCACTGACTCTACCCAACCATCATCTCTAATTTTACTAAGCAACCGGGTAAAATTGTCTTTGAATACGTTTTTAAATACAGGGTTCGCAAAAATACCCAAGTATATAAATCCTCCAGGGGACCACTTAAATCGGAACGAGGGGCTAATATTTGGCATTGTTTTCATGGAACCAACAGGCATAGCCTCTGACTTGCTGAAATTGATTTTGCATCCTGAGAAAGTACTGAAAGTATTAATGGTGTTAAGAAGAGATGGTACTGAAGAGTCAGGATTTGAAATGAAGATAAGCACATCATCTGCATAAAGGGCTAATTTATGATGCTTTTCCTCAGTCTGTAAACCTTCAATCGAAGGGTCTGTTCTGATCGCTTCGGCTAGGGGTTCAATAGCGAGCACAAAAAGCAAAGGTGACAATGGGCACCCCTGCCTAGTCCCTCTATGTAATGAAAAGCTTGCTGACCTGGAACCATTTGTAAGAACAGAAGCTTTAGGTTCTTCATATAACACTCTAACCCATCTTAAAAAGTATCACCAAAATTAAATTTTTCCAAAACAAAAAAATAAATATGAAAGTGAAAGTCGTGACGTATTGTCAAGTATGGTGACCCATACTCGAAATTGGTGCTCTGCATTTAACCCATCCAAGTGCACACACACAGCAGTGAATAGTGAACAAACGCACACACACACTGTGAACACACACCCGGAGCAGTGGGCAGTCATTGCTCCAGCGCCCGGGGAGCAATTGGGGGTTCGGTGCCTTGCTCAAGGGCACCTCAGTCATGGTATCGAAGGCAGAGAGAGTGCTGTTCATTCACAATCCCCACCTTCAACCTTCAGGTTACAAGCCCAACTCCCTAACCATTAGACCACGACTTCCCCCATTAGGCCATGACTTCCCCACGATATGACCACTCAATGCAGTCAAATGCTTTCTCTGCATCAAGAGAAAGCACAAATCCATCAATCTCACGCTGCTTAAAGACTTGTATAACATTAAAGGTGCTGTATGTAGGATTTTGACTTTAAGAAACATGCTAAGTTAACATACTTTTTTATCTGAAAAACAATGCTACAGTCAGTTATTCTCCTTTGAAAATGTGCATTCCGGCCCGGAATGTCTGTGTTTGTTATGGTTTGTAAAACCCGCCCACTGCCAGTTTACCCAATTGTATTTCAGCATGCCGGGTTGCCAGTTGGCAGAAAACACAGCGTATTTAATGTCATTCATCATCATCGTTAATCAATCAATCAATCAATCAATCAATCAATCAATCAATAATAATTTATTTCGGTCCTCACAAACAACTTTTCACAAAATAAACAAAAACACAACACAAAATAAACAAAAACATAAGTAACCGAAAAAGGTGTAGGCTGAAGCCTTGCTTATTATGCCTACCCTTTATACATAGTTAACTGAATGGGCAACACTTTTCACTATGTTAAATAATACAAAATAAACAATATTACAAAAACATTTCCCAAAATGTACATACATAATTCAAAACAAACATAACAAAAATACACATTCCAGCTATTATTTCAGTGTTTTAACAATACATTCACAATTTATTGATACTGAGTCATATATTTATTTATCACCTTATTTTTATACATTTTCTTAAATTTGCAAATTGAATTACATACTTTTAATTCCTTATCACATTTATTCCATAGTTTTACTCCTTTGACAGATAAACACCTACTTTTTACATTGGTTCTTGCCCTTACTTTTTTAAACATGTACAATCCTCTTAAATTATACTGACTTTCTCTTATTGTGAACAGCCTCTGAATACAATTTGGAAGTAAATTATTATAAACTTTGTACATTAACTGTGATGTATATAAATCAACTAAATCTACAAATTTTAATGCATGTAAATTAATAAACAATTTATTTGTTGGTTCGTAATAATCAACCCTTTTAACAATTCTAATTGCTTACTTTTGTAACATATATATTGACTTTAAATTGGATTTATATGTGTGACCCCACACCTCCACACAATAAGTAATGTATGGAAATATGAGCGCACAATACAATATATATATATATATATATATATATAAAGATTTTTCATTCAAAATATGTTTTATTCTATTTAATATTGCAATAGATTTGGACATCTTTGTTTTTACATGATTTATATGTGATTTCCAACATAATTTATGATCAATTATAACACCCAAAAATGTATTTCCGTACACTCTTTCTATTTCCTCATTGTTAATCATTAATTTCACTTTATTGTTACTTTGTCAGTTGCTACATATTATGAACTTTGTTTTACTTAAATTCAGTGAAAATCTGTTATCAACCATTTTTTGAAAACCATCAGTTCAATTTCCACTGTATTCAGAAGCTGTTCCAAACAATATAAATTTGTATCATCAGCAAACAAAACCATTTTTAATACTTTAGACACTTTACAAATATCATTTATATACAGTAAAAATAACCTAGGGCCTAGCACCGAACCTTGCGGAACACTACAATTAACTTTCTTTAAATTTGATTTAACATTATTTATTTGTACAAATTGATATCTGTCATCGAAGTAACTTTTTATCAAAGCAAAAGCTTTTCCTCTTATACCATATCTCTCCAGTTTCATCATTAATAATCCATAATCAATAGTGTCAAAAGCTTTTTTTTTAATCTAGGAACACCCCCACATTATATTCATTATTATCCACCGAAGAAATCTCTTCTACCAGTTCCATCACAGCCATTGAGGTCGATCTGTTTGTTCTAAAACCAAACTGATGATCACTCAATAATTTGTGTTTATCTATAAAATTATCAAGCCTGCACACAAATATTATCTCTAAAATTTTCGAGAACTGGGAAAGAAGACAAATTGGTCTGTAGTTGGAAAAACAGTGCCGATCTCCATTTTTAAAAATAGGAATAACTTTAGCTGTTTTCATATTTCTTGGAAATATTCCTGTTAAAAAGGACTGATTACAAATATGTGTAAATGGTTTTACTATATATTCTATAATATTTTTTTATTAACAACATGTAAATATCATTATAATCAGTGGAATATTTATTCTTACAGTTGTTAACAATTTCCTTTTCGTCAACTCCCCTTATAAACATTGAATAATCATTACAGGAAACATTCATTTCATCTATCCTATCCCCAGTTCTCTCGTCCACAATCACTTTTGCTAAATTGCTCCCAATATTAACAAAATACTCATTAAATTCATTGACAATGTCATTCATTTTATTTATACTTATTTTATCATCATTAACAAAATAATTTGGGTAATCTACTTTTCCAGTATTCTTTTTAATTATACTATTAAGTACTTTCCATGTTGTTTGTATGTCATTCTTATGCTTGTCCAATAACTTATTATAATAGTCCTTTTTACTAAATCTTATAATACTTATTAATTTATTTTTATATATCTTATATTTGTTTTCTGCTTGTATAGTTCTACTTGCTATAAATTTCCTGTATAATGCATTTTTCTTTTTACATGCTTCCTCTATTCCCTTAGTAATCCATGGTTTATCCTCATTATTTTTGCTTCTTTACAATCTTCTTAAACAATGTTTTTTGTATTTTTCAATTAGTATGGACAAAAAAGCATCATAAGCTCTATTAGGATCTTTACTTTCGTAAACCTCGCTCCAATTTTGATTCAAGTCCTCACTGAGAGCAGCAATGATTTCTGGTGTTCTATATAGAATTCATTTAAAACTATTTATCCTACTTCCTTTTGTTTTATCAGATAATCTTTGAAAGATTGCAAAAACTAGAAGATGATCAGTCATATCATTTATAAATAATCCTCCTACTATTTTTCCTTCAATTTTGTTTGTATATATATATTGTCTATTAATGTGGCAGTATCTTTAGTTATTCTACTAGGTTTTGTAATCACAGGAAATAGACCTTTACTATGCAATGTGTCAGTAAAATCTGCTATCCTCTTATTTTCATTTGGTTTCAACAAATCAATATTGAAATCACCACATATCATTTGTACCTTGTTCTCATTCCATTTATCAAGCATACCAAATAATTTATTCATAAAGGTTTCCGTACAAGTTCCTGGTGATCTATACACACAACTGATAATTATATTTTTAGATCTTTCAATATCTATTTCTATAGTTACACATTCCAAAAGATTTTCTATAGTCACTGACATACTTTTAATCAAATTACATCTTAACGCTGTGTCAACATACAAAGCAACTCCTCCTCCTTTCTTATTAACTGTTTACCGTAAACAAATTATATCCTTCCAATTCTACTTCATGTATTTTCTCATTATCAAGCCAAGTCTCTGACACAGCAATCACATTAAATTTATTAAACTGACGCAAATAATCCTTAATGTGTATGAAATTTTTATAAAGACTTCTACTATTTAAATGTATTATTGATAATGCCCCTTCCATATTCACATTTCTATTAAATTTATCTTCTGTATAATACTCACAACAATTGTTATTTACATCATTAAAAAAAATGGATTTTCTGGGTCAATATCATTTTCGATCTCGTACATTTTATGATCTGCGTGATTGAAAGATTTAAAATTCAAATGATCGTACTTGCAGTGACGTAAGTGATCAGACACACAGTCCGTTTGAATATTGACCAACTCCCCATCATCAACATCTCTAAATGGGAACAAAAATTCCTTATCAAGGTCCATCATATCGATTATCCTTTTAAGTCTATATGAATATTCCTTCACACAGTTTTCACTTATCCATACTGATCCAATTCTTAACGTTCTCTTACAGTGTGTTCTTTGGCTTCTTTAGGTGATCCATTTTGCCGTAACACAGTCATCAGATATCCATACTGATCAAGTTCTTTGAGTTCTCTTATTGCGTATACTTTAGCTTCTTCAGTAGTTCCATTTAGCCGTATCATCACTTTGCAAGTTCTTGTCCAGGTAGCTTGTATCTTGTTCTGTTTCCTCAGAATGCTTGAACGTCTAGCAATAACAGCATTCTTTTGTGTAAGATGTTCATTTAGGTACACCCCCGTACCCTTCAACTTCTTTGCCTGCCTCAGTAACTTGGCTTTATGTCTCCGATTCACAAACCGAACAACTATTGCAGGCTTCGCTCCGCCATTCCTTCGTGGAAGGGTATGACAGGCCACAACATTATCGCTCTGAATGATCATATTCTGACTTTCAAAGTTAATCTGGCAACCTGCCTGTTCATCAAGTCTGAGGAGGAAGGGCCGGGTGAAAAAAACCGTCTCCAATATTTTGAATTTGGACTGCAATACCTAGTTCAACCGCTGTCAATCCTACATACAGCATCTTTAAGAAGACGTCTCATATTATTGCAAGATGAGCGGCCTTTTATAAAACCTACTTGGTCATCTTTGATAACATCTGTTATCACATTCTCCAAACGAGAAGCCAGGATTTTGACTAACAACTTCCTATCTGTATTTAATAGAGATATGGGTCTATATGAAGAGCAGGCTTCGGGAGGCTTACCTTTTTTCAGTATAAGGGAAATATTAGCTTCTCTCAGAGATTCAGGGAGCTGCCCAATGATAAATGAATGGTTAAACATATTAAGCATAGGTTCAAGTAACAAAGTGTGCCATTCTTTATAGAATTCACAACAGATACCATCTGGGCCTGGCACTTTTCCATTCTGCATGTGTGAAATTTCCTCCATTAACTCTTCTTTAGAGATAGGAGCGTTTAACGTTTAACTTTGCTTTCTGCTCTACTGAGATAGTTGGTAAACTAATTTTGAAAAAAAAAAAAGCTTCTAATAGGATAGTACTAGACTCTTCAATATTGTATAGGTTCATATAGTAATCTGTAAATGTTATTAATTGACATACGATCATAATGTAATTTATCATTTGTGTCTAGTATTGATATGAATGAACGTGAATCACTGTTTTTTTTTTTATTAATGTATGCCAAAAATTTACCTGGTTTATCTCCATGCTCATAGAATTGCTGTTTCACAAACCTCAATTTGTATTCTGCATCTTGGGTAAGCAGTGAATCTATAGAGTACCTCAGTGCTGATATTTCTTTGAGTAGCACCTTATCTGCAGTCTTAATATATTTTTTCTATTTACTCTTCAAGGCAACTGCTAATAATCTTCGGGTCTCATTTTTTTTATTTATTTATTTTTTTTTACATTTCTTGAAAGTAGAAAAGCACAAAATTAATCCTCTTATATAAGCTTTACTAGTCTCCCATAAGAGAGAAGAGTCTCGCGTAGTTTGAGCATTAATAGTATAGAAAGATGTAAATTCCTTAGAGAAAAAAGGGTTAAATAACTGATCTTTGAGTATATTTGTCACGAATCCTGTGCCTGCCCTTCCGTTCACTCTCCACCAGAGGTCACCCATCCATCATCCTGACTCTCACACTACACAGACTGTTACACTCACACTGGACTTCAGTTCCCACAATCCATTGCGCTGACCTTTGCAGGTGTTTTGAGTTGATTAGCTGATTGGCATGTCACCATATTCTAATTTGTTGAGATAGTGAATTGGTGGGTTTTTGTTAAATGTGAGCCAAAATCATCACAATTAAAAGAACCAAAGACTTAAACTACTTCAGTCTGTGTGCATTGGATTTATTTAATACACGAGTTTCACAATTTGAGTTGAATTACTGAAATAAATGAACTTTTCCACGACATTCTAATTTATTGAGATGCACCTGTATACATATTTACATATTTATACATACATATTCTGTATATATATTTGCTTTTTTCCATTTTGCATTTACTTGTACTTTTACTTTCAATACTTAAGTACATTAAGATTACAAAAAGACTTTAAGTCTTAAAGTATGTGATATTTATTGTACTTAAGTAATATTCTACCAGTAGTTACTTCAGCTTCTACCAGTAATTTTCTAACATATGTAGTTTTACTTGAGTATAGCTTTCAGGTACTTTATACCCCACTCTTGATCATTATATGAACATCAGAATAACAGCATCTGTTGATTGTGTCTCATCAGCTCCTGTGATTCTGGATCCAAACACAGCTCATCCAGCTCTCCTTCTGTCTGATGATCTGACCAGTGTGAGAAACAGCGAGAACGATCAACCTGTTCCTGATAATCCAGAGAGATTTGACTATTATCCCTGTGTTCTGGGTTCAGAGGGTTTTGACTCAGGAACACACTGCTGGGATGTGGAGGTTAAAGAGAGTTTAGACTGGAGACTTGGAGTAACTACAGCATCAAACCAGAGGAAGGGACGGGGTTTCTATAAGACTGATGTCTGGTGTGTGAGTTATGGAGGGTCTCCAGGTTCTGGTTTTCGTGTTAGACAGCAGCTTGATCGTGTGAGAGTGAATCTGGACTATGACAGAGGAACAGTGTCATTCTCTGATCCTGTAACTAACACACATCTACACACATTCACAACCTCCTTCACTCACACACTCTTTCCTTTCTTCTGTAATTATGATTCTGACTCTCTGAGGATCTTAGCGATCAATAGTCAGTAATCTGTAGATCTGGATCCTCGTGCTTTCATCTTTCATCATGTTTCAGTATTTAATCACATGAGTAAGAGATAAGTTATACAGTTATAGTATAATTACAGTTAGATAACGTGAGAAATACCTTAATAGCGACCATAACCAGATGCTAGTTGTCATATTTGTAAGTTTGTAGTCTTTCTGCAATCTTTCTCTCCCTGATGGAGGTTGAATGAGTGTTAATGAAGACTCTTCAGATAATAAAGAGTTTAGCTGAATGCAGTTGGTTGTCTTGTTTTTTTGTTTTTTTTTTAAACAATTTTTTTTTTGGGTTTTTTTTTAACCTATGCTTAATATGTTTCCCAGTTCCGGTTGAGAATATTTGTAATATTCTCTTATATCGTAATGCTTATGTGAAAAAGGAAGATAATTTTCAAATAAAAATTTCTTGAATTATGAACAAATAAATTCGGTTTTAAGTTCAGATATAAAGCAGATCTACAGAAGACAAAAAAAGAGAAATCTGTACAGATCAAGCAGCATTTACAAGCCAAAACAGCTCTAAACAAATATGTGGCTGGATATTGATGTGTAAAGTTTGAAGACAAACTTTAAGTTTTATGTTTTACAAATTAAAGATAAGTTTAGGAGTCTCACTAGCGTTCCACATGGGTGTTTTCCGTCTATTTTTCTGACAGTTCGCAAGAGAGGGGGGCGTGACGTTGACCTGTAAATGCAGACATGATGGCTGGATTGCGCTTACATTACACTGAAATCCGATCACAATGCATCCTCGACTACCTGTCCTGATTGACTGATGATCCGATCTGCTTGATCAGATCATGGTGATCGCATGTTAATGCCAAGTGTAAATGCAGCCAATGTAACTGACAGAAAGAGGATCCGGATCAGCGGCTCTGACCAACAGCTGGAAATTCACTTTACAAACACTGAATCAACTGTAAAATCTAAATATTTCATTTCAGAGAACCCAACAGTTGTGAAGAGATGACGGTAGCTCTGAATCAACACACAATTGCCAAATTTTCTATATATTTCTGTAGCTAAATGTTAGCTCTTATGATTTATATTAGAACAGTATGCACTGATCAGGCACTGACAGGTGAAGTGAATAAGACTGATTATCTCTTCATCATGGCACCTGTTAGTGGGTGGGATATATTAGGCAGCAAGTGAAGATTTTGTTCTCAAAGTTGATGTGTTAGAAGCAGGAAAACATGGGCAAGCGTAAGGATTTGAGCAAGTTTGACAAGGGCCAAATTGAGGTAGTGGACAGCACATTCCAGGGCCCAGTTTATGGCGGGGCCCCTCTCTGACCACTATAGTGGACAAAGGTTTAATACATTTTGATTGGATCTTGGTCGACTAACATAAGCAAACTGTCCAACGCCATCAGATAAAGATGCCAGGACAATGGCCAGACACCTCTGAGAGGGCAAGAAGACCTTTGGTACAAAGCCCATGAAGGACTGGATTTCTCATTGGTCAAAATGCAGTTTCTGCCCTTCACCCACCAACAAAATTATTCCTCAGGTTTTGGCCGGTGACCGCCATAAAAATTCCTTAGGACCTCTGGACGCAGCAGCAGTGGATGAATCAAAGAGAGATCACAGAGATCCATCCAAATCCATTCTATGTTCTCAAACCTTAAACTGATGCACACTACAACACACACATCTTATACTAATTCAGAGAAATAAGTATTCTCAGTAACAGCGATGTGTAGTGCAACATCTTACACAAACTCAGCTGTTAATGGACAAATGAATGCATGCATGACAGTTCAATCTTCTTCCATCATGTTTGGACTTAATGTGTTCGTAACATTGCCAAAGGTTTTATGGTTGTGGTTTGGTAAGTGAATAATGCATTGGTAAAATTTTAGTGACACTTTCTAAATGTGTGTTTGGACTATGCAAATAAGTTGCACAGGAGGAAAGAAGGGTGAGCCACACCGTGTCCCCCCTCTCTGATGGAAACAGCCAATCACAGCCTGGAAATGGAGAAGCACCAGATTGCAATCTCCTCATTGGAAAAAGATAAAGGTACCTTCCCAAAAGACACTCCTGGTTCTGAGTCTGAGCCCTGTATGGGTGAGATGATAGCAGATCAACCTCTGAGTCTCTGGCCTGCAAGGGTGAGACACTAATAGATAAACAAGTTCTGCGTTTCCGGTACGTCCAGAAACACACTAACAGAAACACCGAAGTTCTGAGTTTCCGGTGCCTCGAGTGAGACAATACCAGATCAACCTACGTTCTGAGTCTCCGGCCGGTTACAGGGAAGGCAGCAACAGAAACAACCGTTCTGAGTTCCCTGTCTGCAAGGGTGAGGGGAAGGACAGATCACCAACGTTCTTAGCCTCGGCCCCGTGAGGGAAGAGGCAATAACAGATACCAAGTCCTGAGTCTCCAGCTTTGAGGCAGTAACAGATACGACCACATTCTGAGCCTCCAGCCTGCGAGGAAAGAGATAACCTAGATTCAGGTTTCAGAGTCTTCGTCCAGCAAGAAAACAACAGATGCAGCACGTCCTGAGTCTCCATCCCAGAGAGACAAAGCGGATTGACCAAATTCTGAGTCTCTAACCCAGAGAGGCAGAAGACACACAGACATTTGCAACAAGGTTAAGCTCCGACGAGCAAACTTTCACTCCAAGGTACCTTTGCTTGCGTGTTCCAAATTTTAGGACCCTTTGGTGCCCCAGGAGATCAGCATCCTCCACGATCCTCTGCTTCGTGCTCAAGACTGTCGAAATGGATTCTTGCTCCTTTCTCCACTGCATTGTTTCCAGCACAACCAGTGCAAGCTCACTCAACCACAGAGAACATAACTATCACATATCCAAACCTCTTCCAGAGACCTTGGCATTGTTGTGTATTATCAGTATATGATTTTTCTAATTTACATTAGATATTATATAGCTGATTACAGATGATAACAAATAATCTTTCAGGTATTTGTTTGATGCATAATAAGGTTCTTCACCTTACTTGTTTCAGAGTAGTGACAGTTTATCTTTCCAGATAATGAAGCTCTGACATAGCAACATCCAACATAATCACTTGCATTTTATGCATCTTATGCACTAATGCACAGTAGTTGTTGATTACTCTTGTCTATCTTTTGTTAATAAAATCTATTTTATTACACTTGTGTCTTCCTTGTGTTGATAATGCAGTAAAGGTTCTACAAGTTAGGTATCCCACCAATCTTTCTTATGTGATGTACTCATAACCACAACTTAAGTGACATGTGATCCAAAATCATAATGTCATCTGTGACGAGAGTACCCATCACTACACTATTTCGCCTTGGTTAAAGCAAAATTTACTACAATAGCTAGACAACTGGGTCAGAGCATCTCCAAAACTGCAGCTCTTGTGGGGTGTTCCCGGTCTGCAGTGGTCAGTATCTGTCAAAAGTGGTCCAAGGAAGGAACAGTGAGGAACCGGGGACAGGGTCATAGGTGTCCAAGGCTCATTGATGCATGTGGGGAGCAAAGGCTGGCCCGTGTGGTCCAATCCAACAGACGAGCTACTGTAGCTCTGCTCAAGAAGTCAATGCTGATTTTGATTGAAAGGTGTCAGAATACACAGTGCATCACAGTTTGTTGCGTATGAGGCTGCATAGCCGCATACCAGTCAGACCCATACTGACCCCTGTCCACCGCCGAAAGCACCAATAGTGGGCACGTGATCATTAGAACTAGACCACGGAGCAATGGAAGAAGGTGGCCGGGTCTGATGAATCATGCTTTCTTTTACATCACGTGGATGGCCGGGTGCGTATGCATCATTTATCTGGGGAACACATGGCAGCAGGGTACACTTTGGGAAGAAGCCAAGCCGGCGGAGGCAGTGTGATGCTTTGAGTAATGTTCTGCTGGGAAACCTTGGGTCCTGCTATCCATGTGGAGGTTACTTTGACATGTACCAACTACCTAAGCATTGTTGCAGGCCATGTACACCCTTTCACGGAAACGGTATTCCCTGGTGTCTGTGGCCTCTTTCAGCAGGATAATGCGCTCTACCACAAAGCAAAATGGTTCAGGAATGGTTTGAGGAGCACATCAACGAGCTTGAGGTGTTGACTTGGCCTCCAAATTTCCCAGATCTCAGTCCAATCGTGCATCTGTGGGATGTGCTGAACAAACAAGTCCGATCAATGGAGGCCCCACCTCATAACGTACAGGAGTTAAAGGATCTGCTGCTAACATCTTGGTGCCAGATACCACAGCACACCCTCAGGGGTCTAGTGGAGTCCATGCCTCGATAGGTCAGGGCTGTTTTGGCAGCAAAAGGGGACCAACAAAATATTAGGAAGGTGCTCATAATGTTATGCCTGATCGGTGTATATGACTATTATGGCATGACATTGTGAAATGTTAGCTACTAAAATGAACGAAAAAAAAAAAAACTTCACTATTTGGCATTATTTGACACTGTATCCAGTACTGGTGTTTTGCTGTGTTTCAAGTCAAGTCAAGTCACCTTTATTTATATAGCGCTTTTAACAATACAGATTGTGTCAAAGCACTTAACAATATCAAATTGGAGGATAGAGTGTCAGTAATGTATAATAATAAGATTAAACACTCAATTTTCAGTTAAAGGCATTTCATTATTGAATTCAGAGATGTCATTGTCTAGCTCAGTTTAGTTTAAATAGTATCTATGAAATCAAATTGACGATAATCGTTAGAAATTAAGTGTCCCCAACTGAGCAAGCCAGAGGCGACAGCGGCAAAGAACCAAAACTCCCTCTGTGACAGAATGGAGAAAAAAACCTTGGGAGAAACCAGGCTCAGTCGGGGGGCCAGTTCTTCTCTGGCCAGGATATTATTTTTTATTTTTTTACTTATTGTTTTAATTAAATTTTAAATGTATAAATGTATTATATTTCTATTTTTATATTGTTGCAATTTCCAACAATAATAGTATTATGTAGTTAGGTATTTTATTATATTATAGTTATTTTGTTTAATTTTATTGTATTTAAGTCGAGGTCTTCACTGGGGATATGTCCCCGGGGCTCATCCAGGTGTCCGGCCTCCGCTGACGGTCAGGGTCGCAGACATCGTCTCCCGGCGCCGATCCACCATCTGATCCGGAGACGGACTGAGAAACAGAATAATAAAGAAACAGACAAATATTAGCGTAGATGCCATACTTCTTACGATGTAACGAGTACATCGTGTGTTATGAGGAGTGTTCCCGGTTGATCTAATTAATGCAGCCTAACAATCCTTTAACGGATTTGAATAATAGAAGTGTATTAGTGTGTTATGTGTAAGCCAGGTTAAAGAAATGTGTCTTTAATCTAGATTTAAACTGACAGAGTGTGTCTGCCTCCCGAACAGTGTTAGGTAGATTGTTCCAGAGTTTGGGTGCTAAATAGGAAAAGGATCTGCCGCCCGCAGTCGATTTTGATATTCTAGGTATTATCAAATGGCCAGAGTTTTGAGAACGAAGCAGACGTGGAGGACTATAATGTGATAAGAGCTCGCTCAAGTACTGAGGAGCTAAGCCATTCAGGGCTTTATAAGTAATTAACAATATTTTAAAATCTATCCGATGTTTGATAGGGAGCCAGTGCAGTGTTGACAGAACCGGGCTAATATGGTCATACTTCCTGGTTCTAGTAAGGACTCTAGCTGCTGCATTTTGGACCAACTGTAGTTTATTGATCAAGCGTGCAGAACAACCACCCAGTAAAGCATTACAATAGTCTAACCTTGAGGTCATAAATGCAAGAATTAGCATTTCTGCATTTGACGTTGATAGCATAGGTCGCAATTTGGATATGTTTTTGAGATGGAAAAACGCAGTTTTACAGATACTAGAAACATGGCTTTCAAATGAAAGATTGCTATCACACAGCACACCTAGGTTCCTAACTGATGAAGAAGAATTGACAGAGCAGCCGTCAAGTGTTAGATAGTGTTCTAGGTTATTACATGTGGGGTTTTAAGGTCCGATAATTAACACCTCTGTTTTTTCAGAATTTAGCAGTAAGAAGTTACTCGTCATCCAGTTTTTTATATCGACTATACATTCTGTTAGATTCTCAATTTGGTGTGTTTCACCGGGCCGTGAAGAAATATAGAGCTGAGTATCATCAGCATAACAGTGAAAGCTAACACCATGTCTCCTGATAATATCTCCCAAGGGTAACATGTAAAGCGTGAAAAGTAACGGCCCTAGTACTGAGCCTTGAGGTACTCCATACTGCACTTGTGATCGATATGATACCTCTTCATTTACTGCTACGAACTGATGGCGGTCAGATAAGTACGATTTGAACCATGCTAAGGCACTTCCACTAATGCCAACAAAGTTTTCTAGTCTATTCAAAAGAATGTTGTGGTCGATAGTGTCGAACGCAGCGCTAAGATCCAGTAGAACTAATAAAGAGATACAACCATGATCAGATGATAGAAGCAGGTCATTTGTAACTCTAATGAGAGCAGTCTCAGTACTATGATACGGTCTAAATCCTGACTGGAATTCCTCACAGATACCATTTTTCTCTAAGAAGGAATATAATTGTGAGGATACTACCTTTTCTAGTATCTTTGACAGAAAAGGGAGATTTGAGATCGGTCTGTAATTAACTAGATCTTTGGGGTCAAGTTGTGGTTTTTTAATGAGAGGCTTAATAACAGCCAATTTGAAGGTTTTGGGGACATATCCTAATGACAATGATGAATTAATAATAGCCAAAAGAGGATCTATGACTTCTGGAAGCAGCTCTTTTAGTAGCTTAGATGGAATAGGGTCTAACATACATGTTGTTGGTTTAGATGATTTAACAAGTTTATACAATTCTTCCTCTCCTATAATAGCGAATGAGTGGAATTGTTCCTCAGGGGATCTATAGTGCACTATCTGATGCGATACTGTAGCTGACGGCTGCATGGTTACAATTTTATCTCTGATAGTATCGATCTTGGAAGTAAAGTAGTTCATAAAGTCATTACTGCTGTGCTCTTGGGAAATGCCAACACCTGTTGATGCTTTATTTTTCGTTAAATTAGTGACTGTATTGAATAAATACCAGGGGTTATGTTTGTTTTCTTCTAGAAGAGATGAAACGTAATCAGATCTAGCCGTTTTTAATGCTTTTCTGTAGGATAGGGTACTTTCCCGCCAAGCTATACGAAATACCTCTAGTTTTGTTTTCCTCCAGCTGCGCTCCATTTTCCGGGCTGCTCTCTTTAGGGTGCGAGTGTACTCATTATACCACAGAGTCAGACTGTTTTCTTTGATCTTCCTTAAGCGTAAAGGAGCAACTGTATCTAAAGTGCTAGAAAAGAGAGAGTCCATAGTTTCTGTTACATCATCAAGTTTTTCTGCGCTGTTGGATATGCTGAGGAATTGAGATAAATCAGGAAGATTACTTACAAAGCAGTCTTTTGTGGTAGAAGTGATGATTCTACCATACTTGTAACAAGGAGTAGAATTTACAGTTTTAGCTGTTCTAAAACTGTGAGTTTGGCATTTCTTTCACAAGGTTTATTACAGATTATGTCATGATGATGTAATAATGTTCAGTGTCGTACTGAATATTCTCATTAGTTCATTCAGATAATACTTTTCTGTATTTACATAGAGACTCTTTCACCTAGATATCATACTATAGAGACTGTGACTGTTCCCCAAACTAGAAAAACCTTGTACTCAAACAAATTAAACTACATTTACGTGTCTTCATTCATTCATTCATTAATCTTACATGTATTAATGTGATACTGTGCTATACTTTGATTCAACCTCCCAAATGTTCTCTTTTTTTTTTAATCAAAATGTGCTTTTTACCTTGGACTGCATAGTATAAATTTAACTTTATCTTTAACAGAGATCAAGATGTTTTTAACATTTCAAAACACATTCTCATGTTAGCAGACAGATTACACTTTCACATGTGACCAACAATTCCTCAACAAATATAAAATATCATAATCAAATATCAAAATATTCATCTGACGGAGGTGACACTTCTGACGGTGGTGACGAAAACCTGAATTATTTTAATCAACAAACACACTGAATCAATAAATTACTGCATTAAAACAAATACAACAAACAGTGAGTATGTTATTGTTTATAAAGCTTTTATTGAAGATTCACATTTAAGTATTTTGATCATTGGAACACAAATTATCTATTTTCATTTCAGAACAGCATGTCTGCTGTGCATCTGCTATGGTAACTTTTAAAAACAGTTAAATGAACAAATAAAACCATTAGCTGTTACCTCTATCCATTTACATTCACCAGTATCTTAATATTCACATTTAAACATCTTAAATGATCCAATTAAATTATGATTTAAATTGAAATTATCAGAACATATATGATACTCCTAAACCACAAAAATATGACTTCATATTTATTGAATGTCAACTCAGTCATTGGCCCGTCCCCAGAAAATCTAACGTAGTTGACAAATTTGGCATTTTTTCACAAAACAAATAAAGTTCATGTAGTAGCCATTTTGTTTTCTCTGTTGATGCTAGATGCTAATAGAACCTGCTTCAGAAGAATAAAATGATATATTTTAAATAATTTCCTCAGAAATTGGAAGATGGTGTTGACATATCATGGTTGTGACAGAGGAAATATTAACATTAGGATTTAAAATATTCTAAAACTATAAAACTGACCAGAGCCTGTCTGACACTGATGTACTCTGCAGAGGAGGTTTGTGGCGAGGGGTCCTTTAGAGTGACAGCTGCCCCTGATATTCCCTGATTTTATTACATTTTAATGAATGTCTGACGGTGTTGTCAAAAAGTGGGGACAGAATTTTGAAACCTTATGAAACACACGTGTCCTTAAAAATAAATGAAATAAAAAAAAAAACTTTGATATGAGATATTAAGTCTTGCTTTTAATAAAACACTCTTTTTTATCATTAAAAAAAAAAAATTCATCTATTTTATAGCATATGAATGATTCAATTGTATCTGTGTTGTTCAAGGGGAAAAGCATGAACTGCTTGAATTCCATTTTACAGATTAGACAATGAAGACTTCACATATTGTTATTTCAGCAGCATGAAAAACAAAACGGTTATTCAAACTGGGAATAAATAAAGAAACAGCGCTCCATGACTTCAGTCTAAAACTGTGAGTTCTGCATTTTCAAAAAAACTCATAATTACTGAAGGTGTCTCCTCTGCACAGTCAATCTCTTTTCTGCAGTTTGTTGTTTATGCTGATGAGAGAATTTGTGAATTCAATAAACACTGAACAACTCCGGAGTTCCTTGCGGTGACGAATCAAAACGCCTCTGATTGGATATTGCATTCATAAGCTCAACAGAAACGTGTAATTGGTTATAATGCTCAACGCTGCAGACCACGAAAAACATCTATTTGATGTTATGTAATAAAGCAAATCTACTATAAATGAAATGCCACGATTGACACCTTTCATTCATTTCACTTTACGCATTTCACATGACAGTTGATCTAGTTTCCTACCACTACTACAAAATATCACCTAAATGAAATCAGATGAATACGTGTAGAATCATTCAGAGACGACACACACGGTGTTCAGCAAATAAAGATCCTCAGCGCAGGCCAACAGTTGAATTTGCAGATTTGGCTTCAATTATCTGAAGGTCTTTATGTTCTCTCTGTTCTTAAATCTCCCCTGGTACGAATGAGAAACCGCTTCAGATGATTCAGTGCGTGCAGGGAACTGAACAAACCATTCAAAGTGATTCGTGAACAAATGCATGCCGTTTTGCAGGCTTCTTTGCTCAAGACCTTGAACAGAATTGACTCAAAAGAGTGATTCAGTCACGAATGGGGCAATCTTTCATGCTCCAGATAGAAGAGCGCACTTGCAATAAATTATGTTTGATAAGGATTTGATGAGGACGCAGCATCAGACATGAAAGTGCTGGATCTGAAGATTATCTACTTACTGTGATTGTTTTTTGCATGTCTGTGTAGAGAAGATGAATGAGTGAAATGCTTCCCACATGCAGTGCAGTGATACGGTTTCTCTCCAGTGTGAATCATCTCGTGAGTTTTCAGATTTGATGACCGACTGAATCTCTTGTCACAGTGTGAACACTTGTAAGGTTTCTCTCCAGTGTGAATCCTCTGGTGCTGTTTTAAATTGCTTGCTGAAGAAAAAGTCTTTTCACGCTCAAAGCACATGTACTCTCTCACACCAGTATGTCTTTTCTGATGTTTTTTTCAAATGTTGTAGTAATGAAAAACTCTTTCCACACAAATGACATGAATGTGGCTTCTCCTTTTTATGAACTCTCAGGTGATTCTTCAGGTATGAAGCTTTCAAAAATGTTTTCCCGCATTGATCACATGCGTACAGTTTCTCTCTAGTGTGAATGTTCATGTGATCCTTAAGGCTTGAGGAGTATGAGAAAAACTTTTCCCGCACTGATCACAAGTGTACAGTTTCTCTCCAGTGTGAACTCTCATGTGAAGCTCAAGACTATATTTGTATGTCAAACTCTTTCCACACTGAGTGCAGGTGAAAGATTTCTTGGCTCTTCTTTTCTTTAAATCTTTCTGTTTGGTTTGAAAGCAAATCGAGGGTTTTTCTCCAGTTTTGACATGATTTTTCTCCTCAACTTCACTCAGTTCTTCTTTCTCTTTGTTTTCTTCAGTCAACTCTAAAATAAAAGTAAAGATGGTTAATTTAAAATAACTTGTAAAAAGCAGAGAAATGTGGACATTAAAATGAATGTTGATATAACATTGTAAAGTAGATGAATGTTATACAAAATTTAGGTCATTGATCAAACATTTTACTTTTTATTTAAAATGAACTTTTATGAACAGCATTAATGTGCAAAATCTCATTTTTACTTAGAAAATTAATATATTCTCAGTACCGCCGCTCCCTATACGCAGAGTATGCAGTTTGCGTAGGGCACCATCCCAGTTGCTCAAAAAACCCCCCAAAAAAACCTGACGCTCCATTCCTGCATCCGCGACTGCTCACACCTCATTTTTGTGGCTGAATGCAGATGATCACAATTGATGGACAACTATGCCCATGAAAAGACATCAGCAATCTGGTGCCAAGAAAAGAAAAAGAAAAAAAAAAAGAAGACGAAAACGAAGCCCGCACGTCACTTTCAGGTAGGTTACATTCATAATCAAAGAAGTATTAAGATAGTATATATATTTTTTTGTGGTTATAAACACAGACCTAAGCCAACAACAGCCTTTAAAATGACTAAAAATGCATTATATAAAAACAATGAGGCAACCTTGCTGAAAAAAAACAAAACAATATAGACCATCATAGAAAATTCTAACACCATCACAAATGAATCACAAATAAATCACAAATGCCATTACAAACCATCAACTTTTAACCATTAAAACCATAAAAAAATGGTTTTCTGTAGTGTGTTTTGGTACATATTCCATTAGGATTTATTGGTTTTAACAAGCCACCAATAGAAGGTGACCAATTACCAGTAGAGACCAACAGGGTCCATTACAGTTTCCATTAAAACCAATACAAGTCCCATTATAACCAGTAAAACCATTACAAATTTTGTGATGGTGTCTATTGTTTTTTTTTTGTTTTTTTTCCAACATTACATGTTATTACAAATGCCTGCAAAAGGAGCCAAAGGCCTGGGTTGCGTTTCCCAAAAGCATCGTAAGCTACGATCAACTTAAGCTTACGATGCTTTTGGGAAACGCAGCTCTGGTCATTGCTGCTGTTACACTTACAGGACAATCAAGTCCTTGTTTAATGGGCTATTGACTGAACATTTAATTCAAATATCCACTTAATCTTTCATTTTTGGCCACCTTTTTCCTATAAATGACACAGCCTCTATAATTTCTTCAACAAAAAACATGTGGACATCACAACCCTTACAAAAATTAACCATGGTTTTATCGTAGTAAAACTGCTTAATATTCTTTTGCGTGATTTCTGGATGCTTGAGACCATAAAAATCAGACAACTGTATTAATAAAATAATAGCCATAGGTAACTGTCTAGAGCTACAATTGTAATTTGTGAATAATACAATTTAATTACAATTTATTTATTTATTTACTTTTATATTTTATTAAAGTTCTATTTTGACCCATATGGTAGATGTTTTTTATTTTTTTATTTTTTACTTCCATAATATTTGAGGGAGGGGGCACAACAATAAAATCCTGCTTAGGGTACCCATCTGGCCAGCAGCGGCCCTGTATATTCTGCTCTTTTTAAATATACCATCAGCAACAGAAAAAATCTGGTGTTTCAGCAATGACTAATCTGAACACCTCTCATTGGCCACTGCATACATAAGCTCAACAGAGTCGTGTATGATTGGTTATAATGTACAATGCTGTAAAAATGATGTAAAAAAATACTGAAGCAGCATGAGCAGATCTAAATGTAATGGCGCAACTGACACTTTTCATTTAATTTTCACTGAGGGCTCCACACAAGCTAGAACTGCTGCTGTGTGCCATTATTCTTCTGTATTATACTGAACTGACCGGACACTTCAATGATTAAGAAACACTCCTGATGTGTGATTCAGGTGCAAATTAAAGAAAATGCATAACTTTTGCAAATGCAAGTGCAAAACATTGGCAAAATTTGATTTCTTGATTATTTGATGTTTTATAATAGTGAATTTAAAATTTCAAAATATGAAGCAAAAAGTAAAAGTGAATGACTAATAAGCCAACAAGTGCTCCTCAGCTGCCATCTACTAGTTGAAGAGGTAATTTGATGTATTATTATTTTTTTTTTTTTCATTTTAAATATTTGTTTGTTTACCACAAAATGTGTTTGGTCATTCCATTAAAATAACATTTAAATTGGATCATTTTTAGAGCATTAACATGCTGTAAATAGTTGTGTTGTCACTGAAAAGTACTTTAATTTCTCTCTCAAAAGGTTGTACAAACCCTGAAATGAATGAGGTAATAACATTTTGCTATTTCTGCTACAACACCATGTTATACTGTAGTTAGCATTACATACTGTATCAGCGCCGTTTGATCGGTTTATAGACATTTCATCGGGCGCACGCGCCTGGCCCGAAGTTAACTTCCAGTCTGTGTTTGTTTATCGGTCTGGTTAGTAGCACCGGCTACAAACACAGTTAAAGTTAAAGTGATGAGTAATAAAGTTGGGCTCAGGTGGTTGTTCTGTGGGATGTGTTTCCCATACATTTATTTATTTGTGGCGACCCGCCACGATATCAAAACTGACCGATTTTCCAAAATACTTTGTTGAATCATCATGAGCACGTAATGCACGTTTAAAAATCAAAACGAGCCGCGGGTGTTTTTATATCACTGTATTTCAGAAGGAACACTGTCTTTTAGAAAATGTTCGATGTCGTTTTCATTTCATCTTGCATGTTATATGCCTGACAAAGCAGCGTTTGTAAGCTTACCCTGCTGAAAAAAACAGCTAAAACCAGCCTAAGCTGGTTGGCTGGTTTTAGCTGGTCAACCAGCCTGGTCTTAGCTGGTCAGCAGGCTGGTTTTAGAGGGGTTTTGGCCACTTCCTTAGCTGGTCAGGCTGGGAGACCAGCTGGAACAACCAGCTAAAACCAGCTTGACCAGCCTAGCCAGGCTGGGAGACCAGCTAAAACCAGCTACTTCCAGCTTAAACCAGCCAACCAGCTTAGGCTGGTTTTAGCTGTTTTTTTCAGCATTGTAGCGCTGCTTTGTCTACAGCCTTTACCGGGGAAACCTCTAGATCTCCCACTTTAAAGAGTCTCCTGCTGTCAGAGAATGAATTTGCATTTTTAATAAGTCCGTCAAAGTAGTTATCGCTGCATCTCAGTCCGTCTAAATTACGCAGCAGGCATATTTTGCTTGTTATCAAAAAATAATCTACTCTAGAGGGACTTAGCTGTTGTTATTGATTCTATTTGGATGTCTACCGGAAATTAAGGCAGGGCCACAAAAGCGTGCATGCGCAGTAACGTTTGTTTATGTTGTTGCTGTTGAAACCGTCTATAACAGAGAACTCTGTGCAGAATCTGAACACTTCTCTCTGGATCTTGCAGCAGTAACAGTGTCATGAGATCAGCATTGGTTCTGTTCTGATCTCTGATATGTTTGCGTGTGTTTGTGCTGCGCTCAATTATCGGTCCGAGCTGATAAGCAGCTCAAACTAGTAGCACTGTTTTGTTACACTTTTGGTACGTTTGCTGTTTGAAGTTTCTCATATGCAATGGAAATGGCAGCGCTATATTATTGCAGAGCTCTAAATATTTTTCCTATTACAGCAAATCTAAATCTGCTTGAAGCGTTATAAGCATCAGCATTATTAATAAAGAAAGAAAAATAAAGACCAACCTGTTTGTTGTTCAGTATCTTCAGTGTGTTTGATTCTGCAGGGTTCTGGATCTCTCATCTTCTCTCTGTCCTCTTTAATAAACTCAGTCTTTACAGATTTCAGCTCTTCCTGATGATCTGATGCTCGTCTTCACTCGTAAACTGATGGGAATATTCCAGCATTTATTGGTGAACTGCAGTGGGCGGAGCTTCACTGATGATTATGTGTTTTCTGGGGGAGGAGTTTGATTGAAGGTGAATTGCAGCATGTGAGGAGCTGATCTGCCAAAATCAATAAAATAAATATCATTTACTGCAGATTGTTTTCACAGCTATATATATATATATATATATATATATATATATATATATATATATATATACAGTCAGGTCCATAAATATTGGGACATCGACACAATTCTAAAATTTTTGGCTCTATACACCACCACAATGGATTTCAAATGAAACGAACAAGATGTGCTTTAACTGCAGACTGTCAGCTTTAATTTGAGGGTATTTACATCCAAATCAGGTGAACGGTGTAGGAATTACAACAGTTTGCATATGTGCCTCCCACTTGTTAAGGGACCAAAAGTAATGGGACAATTGGCTTCTCAGCTGTTCCATGGCCAGGTGTGTGTTATTCCCTCATTATCCCAATTACAATGAGCAGATAAAAGGTCCAGAGTTCATTTCAAGTGTGCTATTTGCATTTGGAATCTGTTGCTGTCAACTGTCAAGATGAGATCCAAGAGCTGTCACTATCAGTGAAGCAAGCCATCATTAGGCTGAAAAAACAAAACAAACCCATCAGAGAGATAGCAAAAACATTAGGCGTGGCCAAAACAACTGTTTGGAACATTCTTAAAAAGAAGGAACGCACCGGTGAGCTCAGCAACACCAAAAGACCCAGAAGACCACGGAAAACAACTGTGGTGGATGACCAAAGAATTCTTTCCCTGGTGAAGAAAACACCCTTCACAACAGTTGGCCAGATCAAGAACACTCTCCAGGAGGCAGGTGTATGTGTGTCAAAGTCAACAATCAAGAGAAGACTTCACCAGAGTGAATACAGAGGGTTCACCACAAGATGTAAACCATTGGTGAGCCTCAAAAACAGGAAGGCTAGATTAGAGTTTGCCAAACGACTTCACAGTTCTGGAACAACATCCTATGGACAGATGAGACCAAGATCAACTTGTACCAGAGTGATGGGAAGAGAAGAGTATGGAGAAGGAAAGGAACTGCTCATGATCCTAAGCATACCACCTCATCAGTGAAGCATGGTGGTGGTGGTGGGCATGTATGGCTGCCAGTGGAACTGGTTCTCTTGTATTTATTGATGATGTGACTGCTGACAAAAGCAGCAGGATGAATTCTGAAGTGTTTCGGGCAATATTATCTGCTCATATTCAGCCAAATGCTTCAGAACTCATTGGACGGCGCTTCACAGTGCAGATGGGCAATGACCCAAAGCATACTGCAAAAGCAACCAAAGAGTTTTTGAAGGGAAAGAAGTGGACTGTTATGCAATGGCCAAGTCAATCACCTGACCTGAATCCGATTGAGCATGCATTTCACTTGCTGAAGACAAAACTGAAGGGAAAATGCCCCAAGAACAAGCAGGAACTGAAGACGGTTGCAGTAGAGGCCTGGCAGAGCATCACCAGGGATGAAACCCAGCATCTGGTGATGTCTATGCGTTCCAGACTTCAGGCTGTAATTGACTGCAAAGGATTTGCAACCAAGTATTAAAAAGTGAAAGTTTGATTTATGATTATTATTCTGTCCCATTACTTTTGGTCCCTTAACAAGTGGGAGGCACATATGCAAACTGTTGTAATTCCTACACCGTTCACCTGATTTGGATGTAAATACCCTCAAATTAAAGCTGACAGTCTGCAGTTAAAGCACATCTTGTTCGTTTCATTTGAAATTCATTGTGGTGGTGTATAGAGCCAAAAATGTTAGAATTGTGTCGATGTCCCAATATTTATGGACCTGACTGTATATAAAACGCCATAGAAACAGCCTACAGATCTGTAACAGATACCCTCAGTATTGACTCCAGATCTCCTGTAAATTGCCACTTAAAGCTCCTTTCATTGAAGACATCAGCATAATAAATGAGGTGAAAACAGGAGCTATTGACATTAAGAAAAAAGTCTTTTCAGCAGCTGTTTGTCACAATACAGGTGAGGAGACACAGAGGTAAGTGGTCAAACAAAAGTATTTTATTTACAGAGACTGAGGAGGGAACCAGGAGGTGGCGAGAGGTGAGTGAAGCACAACTCAGGTAGCATATATACCTATCCAACAACACAATAGCCTAACACGTCCATATGAATCTTAATATAGTTTGATTTTTTTTTCATGTACAGAAACTGACAACGATCATAAAACTTTAAAAAAATAAATAAATAAAGAGCACCAGCAACATTTAACGTTTTCTTGTGTCAGAATTCATCAATATTTATCTATATTCACATTTATGAATATATTTGAAATTTCCCACATTCATAGGCTACTCATTACAGGGACAATAAAGTGTTTAGAAGTTCTATATATTTCAATTTTAACAAGTAGACTAAGAATAATCTGCCCAAGATTTGGTACTACACCCCTGTTTGTGCAAATAATGTCGCTACAATAAAGAAAGGTAAACTAAAAATAGGATTAAAAAGTAATAAATGTAAAATCTCAGGCAAATGAAAATCCGCGGAGGGTCCAGCGGTTGACGCCAGATCTTTATTCAAACACAAACCAATAATAACCAACAACAACAGAGTCTTCTGAGGAGAGTTCAGCAGTTCACATTTACACTACTATCAAACACACTTCATACAGTTTATTTAAGTGACATTTTACAGGCTTATTTCTGTGCTGTTTTCATCGGATTTGTGCGTCTTTTATGGCGTCTTCTGCTGAAATAAAGCGACATTCTTAAACGCTTAACGTAAAAAAAAAAAAAAATAAATAAATAAATAAATAAAAAAAGCTTAAAGTGGCTTAACGTAACCTAAACAACGATCAGGGAAACCCAAATTTTTGTCAAAACTTACTAGTAATAAACACTAACTACTGTCAAAAGAAGGAGCCCCCCAGCAAACAGGGGACGTCCCCCGGACGTTCCGAACGTCCGTTTAGGTCCGCAGTACGTCCGCCTTGTAACGTTCGCGGGCGGACGTTTTGAGGACGTCCGGTTTTGGTCCGCTTTGTAACGTTCGCAGACGGACGTTCTGAGGACGTCCACTTACGTCCGCATTTGGTCCTCTTTTTGACGTTCGCTGGTGGACGTTCTGAGGACATTCGTCCAAGCCAGTTTGCAAACGTCCCTGTTTCGTCCCTCATCTGCCATTTCCATTACAACACTTGAAAAATCCAGTCGCCCATGCGTGGGCTTTTATCAGACCTGATACCTTGCAACTCAGACAAAGAGAGTTGACAAAATTAAAATAAAATATAAACTCATATTGGATTTTAAAGGGTATTAGGGTGAAGTCAGCTAAAATGGGCTATCAGGTAAAATGGGCCATATAAGGTTGTAGCGTCATATCTTAAAATTTTTATAGTCAGTCACAATAACTGATCTTGCATTGTTGCTTCAACACTTGTTGACATGTAACAATAATTTTGATTAGGGTTAGGTTTCTTAAGGCAGGCAGGGCAGAGTGTAACATTAAGCTTGTCAGAGAAATTGTAAGATAAGTGAGCCACATAGTAAATTTCATTCATCACTAATAAGGGTAGGCTTACTAAAGCAATTATAAGTATGCTTACCAACAAAGTTTGTTAAGACCTGCTCTTTCAAATAAAACATTTTAATTTAAAAAAAGAAACTTCGGTTTTTCTGAAAAAGGTTATTTTAGGTAGAAATGGCTGGTTAAGCTAAAATGGGCCACAATTTTTCAGGTAAAATGGGCTGCATGCACACACATTTTTACACAGAAATTGAGGGTGAAAATAAGTTTGTAGGCCTAGATATGTATGCATTCAAAATCTAGTCTTTAAAAAAAAAAATACACAAAAATACACACATAAACTACCAGTCAAATGTTTTTGAACAGTGAGATTTTTAATGTTTTTAAAGAAGTCTCTTCTGTTCACCAAGGCTGCATTTATTTGATCCAAGGTACAGCAAAAACAGTAAATTTCAAAATATTTTTGCTATTTAAAATAACCGTTTTCTATTTGAATATATTTTAAAATGTAATTTATTCCTGTGATCAAAGCTAAATTTTCAGCATTGTTACTCTAGTCACATGTTCCTTCAGAAATCATTCTAATATTCTGATTTGCTGTTCTAGAAACTTCTTTTTATTCAGTTGAGTAATTTTTTTTTTTTTTTCAGGATTATTTGATGAATAGAAAGATCCAAAGAGAAGCATTTATCTGAAATAAAAAGCTTTTGTAACATTTTACAATATACCATTCAAAAGCTTGGAGTCGATAGTAAAAAATATTTCAAAATGTTACTGTTTTTGCTGTACTTTGAATCAAATAAATGCAGGCTTGGTGAGCAGAAGAGACTTCTTTAAAACACATTAAAAATCTTACTGTTCAAAAACTTTTGACTGGTAGTGTACATAAAAGACACCAATGCACAGAAACACACACCTATACAACATGATCAGTTCATTTGTAATTGCATTGTTTAATGAAATATTCATTCAACTTTCAATTTAATGAAATGCATATGGTGCTGTTGCTATGGCACACTAAAGACAATAGTGTCAATTTAGTGTTAAAAATAATAATGATTTCAGCCGAAATTACCTGTGTTGTTCTCTTTTTATATTGGCCCATTTTACCTGAATGTTGTGCCGTGGCTCAAGAAGGTACCTGCTGATACTCTCTCATAATTTTAAAACAATTATACTTTTTGACATTTAAAAAATATATACATATTTAAGAGACCCATGCTAATTTATAAAAATATCATTAGTTCTCATGCATAGCTTATTTGATGGTATTATAAATCATTTACCAAGATGTGGCCCATTTTAGCTGACTTCACCCTATTCCTTAAAACAAAATCTCTTTTTTTTTAACTGTGATAATAGAATGCAAAATGCGAAAAACATTTTTTTTGTTTTGTTTTGCAGATTGATATTATTATTATTATTATTATTACAATAGTATAATATATTTGAATTAATTGTAAAATGAAGTTAATGTTAAATTAGTAATTTTCATTTCTTGAAAAATAAAATAGGAGTAACTTCTGTAATTAAAATGTCATCAAATCAGGAGTCTGTTTTCAGCATTTAAACATCAAAATCATGATACCCTTCAATAATGTAATTGAACATATAGGCTACAATTAGGTTTATGTATTCCCCATGCATGCATGAAGAAAATAAGGTTGCATCCCAGCAGCTCTAAAAGAATGTTACAGAGTGATGAATGCAGGAAAACATGAATAAAAGAAAGTGGAAAATAACACAGGTAAGACAGATAAATTAATTCTTTCCATTTCCATTTTAAACTGTTGGTTAGCCGACAAGAAAAGTTATTTAGTAAAATTATTATTTTAGTTATTGCATTTAAGACTGCTATACCACGTGCAGCTAAAAAATAAATAAATAAATAAATAAAAAATAAATAAATAAATAAAATTTGTGTAATAAAGCCACATTAGGAGATAGGCTACAAGCAAGTGTCGATCAAATGAGCACATGATCGAATGACATCACTTTAGGGCACTCAGCATGTATCCACGGCAACGCTCAGCTGCTTAGTGACAGTTAACGGTCCTCGATGATTTCTTCAGAGACACGGCCTTGAGTTTTAGCTTTTGTCGGTCGAAAAGGTATTTATACTTTTATATTTGTAGACATTAGCTACTGTAACCAATTTGTATCTTGTAATGCTTACATTTTATGAAAAGTTTACCTTTTTAAACGTTTGCTGAAGATGTCCGTCGTGTACGGCTGCTGATCGTTAGCCTGTGAACACTTTCGAAGCTAACGTTAGCATGTAAAGCTGAAATGATGAAACATATATAATATTGACAGATATTGAAATTAAATATTGAATTTCCATATGGTAAAAAGACACACTGAGACGCCTATATGAGCCAAAAAGCCCATTTGGGACGGCCTATCTTCATATGTGCGCTAATTTCGGACGCTTGGTCTAAATCCAAATTGTCAACAACAACAAATCTTGTTTCAATAGATAAACGGTAGTCCTAGACATATTAAATCAATCATAACACTACTTAATGTGTTCATTTTGTTGTTTTAGGTTATAAGACAACGGGAAGAATTGCCATAGGACTAACCCCACAGCTGACAACCAGACACACACACACACACACACACACACACACGGAAAAAGCACCGCAACTTTAATTGTTCAATTAAAATAAACGTATTTTGCTCCATACAACGTGTCTGTTGTCTTTGATTAGCCTAAAAGTCAAATAAAATGATATTCAGAGGACTTAAAGCGAAAGTCCCCTAAACGTCCCGAATGGCCGCTGCACGTCCTGTGAACGTCCGGAGGACGTCTTTGCGGATGTCCGCTCGACATCAAGGGGACCCTACACGCTGACGTCCGGGGTACGTTCGCAGAGGTCGTTTAGGGGACGTCCTGGGGACCTTTTTTTGTTAGCTGGGCCTTATTCCACAGATAAAGTGAATAATATCACGTTAAGCGTTTCTACCTTGACCAGGGAAAACCAAACTTGTGTCAAATTTTACTTGTAATAAACCCTTTCTGCTGTCAACAGAACGAGCTCTTTCAACGTCTTCAGAATAATATCACATTAAGCGTTTTCTCCCCCACAGAAGTCCGTTATATAGCAGTCCGTTATATAGAAGTCCGTTATATATAAGTATATAAGTTCGTTATATAGAAGTCCGTTATATATAAGTATATAAGTTCGTTATATAGAAGTCTGTTATATATAAGTATATAAGTTCATTATATAGAAGTCCGTTATATAGCAGTTTGTTTTAGGGAACAAGCTTGTGGAGTTCAGTAAAGTTGGCAAGATATTCACAGATTCGACTTTTCCGGATCAATAACTCACGAGCATTTTTACTACACAAATGACGCCTCTTTTCTTTCGCAGCAATGTCGAAAACGAGATACAAGTGTGTTTTCCTCAAAACAAGCTTTCCTCCGTTCTGTACAAAATACATTGATCTCAATGCGCTGGCGTCTGAGAGACAAGTCTGAAGGGACCGTCTGCAAAGTGCGAAATGCGAAAAAGTGTTACTGATAAAATACTCAATAACTTCACAGTAACACACTGTAGTGTCACCAGATTCAGTTCACACATCACTGCTCTACTGCTGATTATACTACAACACTTATTTTGAAAACTTTTGCTTTTACAAATTGTTTTAAAGATTGTTTTAATGAAAAATAGTTAATACTGTAACATTAGTGCTGAAGCACGCAGGGGAGCTGGTCACCGCACAATAAAATTTTTCATGGCAAGCTCAATGTTTCCTTGTTTATATCTTATTAAAATATTTGAGCCTATATTGATTCTCTTACAATTTTTAAAGGTTCCTATCTTATAGTAAATAAGTGTCCATGACTTCAGATATTAAAAATCCAATTATTTCTGTATCCACACCCTCATTGTGTGTGCGTGTTCTAATCTGTGTACGGGATGAATTTAGATTCAGTTATTAACACTTGATCATTGTAGCCATATAGACCTGCATAAATATAGAATATTAAATCACTCGGAGCTGTAAATCTGTGCAATAGGTACATGAGCACTTTTAATGAGTAAAAGAGACCTTCTCTGTGATTAATATTTTTTATTTACTATAATAACTAGCCTACTAAAAATCTAAAATCAGTAGGCCTAATATAGTATACAGTGATTACTGGTTCTTTTTAAAGGATTGAGCCACAAAACCAATAATTTAATTTGTGCATAGCCTATATATAAAAGTAAAAATATTACAGAGAAAATATATGAACATATATTGCTTAAATATGCACTAAAACACATTAATAATAATATTTGATTTGATTTGATTGGTCAGATTTAATAACAGCTGTAGTGAACAAAAACATTTAAAATAGGCCTATATGCAAAGAAAAAGTTAATTTTAAGGTTTAAATATTAAGGTTTTTATTCCCATTATCCCCACATAAAACCCCAGTTCACGCTGATGGGCTATTTGGTATTATTGTCTTATTTGTCACCGCAGTTGTTCTTTAAAATAAAACCATATGCGGGTTTGTCCTATGTCTTACTGAACTACAGTGAATTATCATCATTTCCTAAGTTTGTGCTTATCCACCGATCCTAAAATAATGAATATGGGCGACATATAAATATACATTATACAAAATAGCTAAATCTCAAACAGTGGATCATTTTTTATCAACATTGCCCAGCTAAAACTGCTCAATGTTAAAGTAAGTCTGCTTCATGTACT
Organism: Spinibarbus caldwelli; assembly: GCA_039654775.1. Classification (NCBI taxonomy): domain Eukaryota; kingdom Metazoa; phylum Chordata; class Actinopteri; order Cypriniformes; family Cyprinidae; genus Spinibarbus; species Spinibarbus caldwelli. Next base: position 54,544,188 of record CM077218.1, read on the forward strand.
GTGAAAAGTGCAATAATATCTGACTTCATTTAACGTGCTATAGCATGGGTAGGACTATATCATAGCCACGAATTAAGAATTTGTTCCCTAGACTTAATTCGTGAGCCACACATATTAGCTCTGTTCTGCCCGAAGTACTCGGAGATGCCGCCACCAAGCATTTGATAGGAACTTAATCTTAACTAATTCGTCATAAGTTTAAAAAAAAAAACACATTTGCTTATTGATTCTAACTAAAATCGTTGTTGTTAGCACTTAATATTTCTGTAGTACTGCCAAACAGCGTAGATCATTCATAAAAACGTAAATAAAAGAATGCTCATGCACATAGGTCTATGCCAATAAGCTCTGCTGTATTATAAACCAATGAAATTGGGGGTGGGCGGAGCGACACGTGGTTTACTATTACCCAGTATTTTTCCACAGATATGTATCTCATATATGGATTTAACATCATCTGCTGCTCAGTATCTACCATTAAATTAATATAGCTAAATAAAGTTTGGTTCTACGCCAGAAACACAAACCATCTATAATGCACTAGAAGAAAACATCTTGAAATATAAATAGAAGTACAATTAGCATCGAGCCACATTTGAAAATGTATGTGATTATTAATGTTTTTACTTAAAGCCCACCTTAAACCATCATCGAGTGCTTGTAATAACTTCTGATTGTAATCTACAGGTGCATCTCAATAAATTAGAATGTCTTGGAAAAGTTCATTTATTTCAGTAATTCACAGAGTGCTGTATCCAAGCATGTTAACAGAAAGTTGAGTGGAAGGAAAAAGTGTGGAAGAAAAAGATGCACAACCAACCGAGAGAACCGCAGCCTTATGAGGATTGTCAAACAAAATCGATTCAAGAATTTGGATGAACTTAACAAGGAATGGACTGAGGCTGGGGTCAAGGCATCAAGAGCCACCACACACAGACGTGTCAAGGAATTTGGCTACAGTTGTTGTATTCCTCTTGTTAAGCCACTCCTGAACCACAGACAACGTCAGAGGCGTCTTACCTGGGCTAAGGAGAAGAAGAACTGGACTGTTGCCCAGTGGTCCAAAGTCCTCTTTTCAGATGAGAGCAAGTTTTGTATTTCATTTGGAAACCAAGGTCCTAGAGTCTGGAGGAAGGGTGGAGAAGCTCATAGCCCAAGTTGCTTGAAGTCCAGTGTTAAGTTTCCACAGTCTGTGATGATTTGGGGTGCAATGTCATCTGCTGGTGTTGGTCCATTGTGGTTTTTGAAAACCAAAGTCACTGCACCTGTGTACCAAGAAATTTTGGAGCACTTCATGGTTCCTTCTGCTGACCAGCTTTTTAAAGATGCTGATTTCATTTTCCAGCAGGATTTGGCACCTGCCCACACTGCCAAAAACACCAAAAGTTGGTTAAATGACCATGGTGTTGGTGTGCTTGACTGGCCAGCAAACTCACCAGACCTGAACCCCATAGAGAATCTATGGGGTATTGTCAAGAGGAAAATGAGAAACAAGAGACCAAAAAATGCAGATGAGCTGAAGGCCACTGTCAAAGAAACCTGGGCTTCCATACCACCTCAGCAGTGCCACAAACTGATCACCTCCATGCCACGCCGAATTGAGGCAGTAATTAAAGCAAAAGGAGCCCCTACCAAGTATTGAGTACATATACAGTAAATGAACATACTTTCCAGAAGGCCAACAATTCACTAAAAATGTTTTTTTATTTATTTATTTTTTTATTGGTCTGATGAAGTATTCTAATTTGTTGAGATAGTGAATTGGTGTTTTTTTGTTAAATGTGAGCCAATATCATCACAATTAAAAGAACCAAAGACTTAAACAACTTCAGTCTGTGTGCACTGAATTTATTTAATACACGAGTTTCACAATTTCAGTTGAATTACTGAAATAAATGAACTTTTCCACGACATTCTAATTTACTGAGATGCACCTGTGTAAGGATGGCGCTGAGGCAGAACTAGAATCCATTCGCAGAAGTTTATTAAAAGGATCAGCAGTAGACAGAAACGTGAAGACAGGCAAAGGGTCAAAACCAGAGTAACAGTCCAAACAGTTGACATACACAGGGGCAATCCAAAAGACGAGAGTCAGCAGGCAGGCAGAGGGCTCATACACAAACATCAGTCCAATCAGGCAAACAGAGCAAAGGGGCAAATCCAGGTAATCAGTAATCGCAATAATCAGGCAGAGTAATACACTAGAAGTCAGGCAGAATATATCTATGGACAAACGCTCGGTAAGGCAGGTAAACTGGCAATACTTCGCAACCTGCCATGTGCTCAGTATTCGGCTATAAAGGCCACCAAACAGGAAGTGACAGTAGAGGAAGCAGAGGGAGCGGCAAGCAGTCAGTACTCGGGTGAGGGCTCCCTCTGCTGGTTTGGCGTTACAACCTGTATAGTTGATTGCGATTCTATAATAGGCAGACATGCACTCTTTATGTTTAATAATGCCACACAGCTAATAGTCATAAACATCCTTTATTGTTATAAAAAATACCATGAGCTGCATACAAAAGAAATACAGAAAATATAGCGTCATAATCATGTCTATTTGCTTTCATATTTCATGTATAAAAAATATTTCACTCGGTTTTTTTAATAAGGAAGATCTAACATTAGAGAGAAAACTCGCTCTGACTCGTAACATTTGCGCACGTGGGAGAAAGGACACTCCAGATCACATAATTTAGTGGAGAATTAATAGAAATTATATTAAGAACATATGAGAATAAATAAGTTCTTAGAAACCAAACATAACATGAACTCGGCATCCACTCTCTTCTCTATCAGAATACTCTTCTTCTGTGTTTGTTTACACTGGTTTTCGAAACAGTGCCACCACTCCTGCCTTTTTGTGCAACAGCAGCTGCTCCAGGCACGTGATCTTAGCTAAGATCTTGAGCTAGCTTAAATCTGATTGGATGGCCCGTTTCTTCACGGAGCGACAGGGAAAAAAATCGACACACAGGACGAAAAGAAAAATCCTTGCTTTTTTGCGCCACGAATGATCGCACCTATTGGGAATAGCTCCATAGGGAGATATTGTGCCCAGGGGCCTCTGAATTCTGAATCTGAGCCTGCATGTAAGGGGATTTATTATTAATGTTTGTGTATTTTCCATAGTTTTTTGCTGTTGTTGTTTTTTTTTTGTGTTTTATAGCAGTTTATTTTATCATTTCAAAGTTCATTTTAAATACAATTTGTTAAATGTAAGAATTTGATAATGGACACTTTTAGAAAAAAATGGCTTTATAAAGGTAAAAATGCCCATAAAATGTAAAAATCAGTTTAAACTCATTGGAAAAGATTAATTTCTATCAGTGTGAACTGACCACCACACAGAATATGAAGAATATCAAAAACTTTAGGAGTCAGCTGCCCACGACAGTCCCTAAGGTACCAGCACAACAGCAAAATATTGTCTAATTATCGTTATCGATAAAATCCCAGAAAATACTGAGATATTATTTTTTGTCAATATCGCACTCCCCTAATCTACACACATTCACAACCTCCTTCACTCACACACTCTTTCCATTCTTCTGGTGTTTTCCTTGTGACTCTCTGAGGATTTTAGCGCTCAGTATTCAGTAAGCGTTACACCTGTAGGTCTGGATGGAGCTGCTTTCACTGACGGTAATAGTCAAATTTGACTGATCACTGGAGACTCACTGATATAAAATCATTTCTGTACAGATATTGACATTGAATCACATCATCCACAAAGCTGCTATGAAATAATGTGTATCACACTGCAGCACTATAAAGAAAAACAATCACTTAATAAGAGCATTGCTTTTCTCATCATATTTTTCCAAAAACTGTTTAGATCAGTATATCCTTCTTCAGCTTTTGACAGAACTGTGATGATCTGATTGCTCTGCTTTCTTTGTCATTTTCACACTGAACACATGATAGACCTACTACTGCTTCTGAATTGAACTCTTAATTAATGCCTTTTTTTTAGGATTTCAAGTAGTTAAAGTGTCTGCAAATGAAGAATCACACATTTATACTCTTCTGTGAACAAATCTGTGAAGTGAAGGAAGACTCTTATCATGTTGAAAAGACAGTCACTGTCGCCAACTACTGGTGTAATTATGTAACTGACAGAAAGAGGATCCAGATCAGCGGCTCTGACCCACAGCTGGCAATTCACTTTACAAACACTGAATCAACTGTAAAATCTGAATATTTCATTTCAGAGAACCCAACACTTGTGAAGAGATGACGGCAGCTCAACACACAACTGCCAAATTGTCTATATATTTCTGTAGCTAAATGTTAGCTCTTATGATTTGTATTAGAACAGAATGCATTGATCAGGCACTGACAGGTGAAGTGAATAACGCTGATTCTCTCTTCATCATGGCCCCTGTTAGTGGGTGGGATATATTAGGCAGCAAGTGAACATTTTGTCCTCAGAGTTAATGTGTTACAATCAGGAAAAAATGGGCAAGCGTAAGGATTTGAGTGAGTTTGAGTTTCAAATTGTGATTGCTAGACGACTAGGTCAGATCATCTCCAAAACTGCAGCTCTTGTGGGGTGTTCCCGGGCTGCAGTGGTCAGTATCTGTCAAAAGTGGCCCAAGGAAGGAACACTAGTGAACCGGGGACAGGGTCATGGGTGTCCAAGGCTCAATGAGTAAATTTACATGGACCGTCTTAATGCGATTATAATGAGATTTTGACAATATTGTGATTAATCTTTACCTCATGTAAACGCAATACTTCGATCTAAATAATGCGATTAAGCTCATAATGGCAGCAAGCATAATCGTATTAACATAGTATACGTATGCCGATTTTATTCGAAATATACAGGCATGTAAACACCTTAATCGCAGTATTGCCGCTCTGACCAAAGTGTGCATGCGCTTGTGACATACAGTGGGTACGGAAAGTATTCAGACCCCCTTCACTTTTTTCAATTTTTTTATGTTGCAGTCTGATACTACAGTTGTTTAAATTCTTTTTTTTTTCTCATTACTCTACACTCTGTCCTTTATAATGACAAAGTGAAAACAGAATTTTAGAAATGTTTGTAAATTTATTAAAAAGAAAAAACTGAAATGTCACATTTACATAAGTATTCAGACCCTTTACTCAGTACTTAGTTGAAGCACCATTGGCAGCAATTACAGCCTCGAGTCTTTTTGGGTATGACGCAACAAGCTTTGCACAACTGGATTGGGGGAATTTCTGCCATTCTTCTTTGCAAATCCTCTCAAGCTCGGTCAGGTTGGATGGGGACCGTCTGTTGACAGCCTTTTTCAGGTCTCTCCAGAGATGTTCGATAGGGTTCAAGTCAGGGCTCTGGCTGGGTCACTCTAGGACATTCACAGAGTTGTCCCTAAGCCACTCCTGTGTTGCCTTGGCTGTGTGCTTAGGGTCATTGTCATGTTAGAAGGTGAACCTTCGGCCCAGTCTGAGGTTTTGAATGCCCTGGACTGGGTTTTCATTAAGGCTATCTCAATATTTTGGTGCATTGAGCTTTTCTTCTACTCTGATGAGTTCCTCAGTCCCTGCCGCTGAAAAACAGCCCAACAGCATGAGGCTGCTACCACCACACTTTACTTTTGGGATGGTACTCTGCAGCTGATGAGAAGAGCCGGTTTCCTTCAAACATGATGCTTAGAATTGAGGTTCATCAGACCAGGTAATCTTGTTTCTCAGAGTCTGAGGGTCCTTTAGGTGCTTTATTGCAAATTCCAAGTGTGTTTTCAAGTGTCTTCACTGAGGAGAGGACTGAGTTTGGCCACACTGCCATAAAGCCCAGATCGGTGGAGTGTTGCAGTGATGTTTGTCCTTCTGTAGGTTTCTCCCATCTGCATATATGATCATGGAGCTCAACTAGAGTGACCACCAGGTTCTTGGTCACCAGTCTAGACAAGCCCCTTCTCCATCAATTGCTCAGTTTGGCTGGGGACCAGCTTTTGGAAGAGTCCTGGTTGTGGCAAATTTCTTCCATTTGAGAATTATGGAAACCACTGTGCTCTTGGGAACCTTCAGTGCAGCAGAATTGTTTTTGTAGCCTTCCTCAGATCTGTGCCTCAATACAATCCTGTGTCTGAGCTCTGCAGGCAGTTCCTTTGACCTCGTGGCTTGGTTTTCGCTCTGATATGCATTATCAGCTGTGAGGCCTTTTACAGAGAGGTGTGTGCCTTTCCAAATCATGTCCAATCAATTTAATTTACCACAGGCGGACTCCAATCAAGGTGTAGAAACATCTCTGCAATGATCAAGAGACATGGGAGGCACCTGAGCGAAATTTCAAGTGTTGTTGCAAAGGGTCTGAATACTTATGTAAATGTGATATTTCAGTTTTTTCTTTTTAATAAATTTACAGACATTTCTAAAATTCTGTTTTCACTTCATCATTATGAGGTACAGAGTGTAGATTAATGAGAAAAAAAATGAATTTAAACAATTGTAGTATCAGGCTGCAACATAACAAAATTGAAAAAAGTGAAGGGGGTCTGAATACTTTCCGTACCCACTGTACATGAATAACGTGACATGCACCTGTAATAATACCGAGATTATGCTGCGTTCACGTGCTATCGGAAATTTCCTATTTCCCACTTATGAAGTCCTGATTACCAGCTTGTTGTATTCAAGTGCTTTAATGTCAGAAAGAAAAAAATGTAGCATCCCATTGGTTGACAATCATATAAACATTCACCGCGCTATACATACAGTTAGCTGACAATTCTGGAATTTCGGTCAAATACATGCTTATTTCACTGCTTATAAAACATGCAATATGCTTCAAATGATCATTCATATCTGTCCTATAAATACACTACTTTAGCGACCAGAAAAAGGGATGTAGTTGTGAGAACAGCATTGACAGCAGCAATGGTTGTCCCCTCCACCATGTTTAAAGTATATGACCTGCCCAACTTGGAAACTCTGGTATCAAAATTATTTCCGAATTTCGAAATACGACTTGAGAGGCTGTACACGTCCAATTTCTGACTAGGAAACTCGTATTTACGATAATTCGGATAGCATGAGAATGCAGCATAAGAAACGATGTTGGGGCGCATTCTGGGGAAAACACAACTAGCTGCCAGCAGTCTCTGTTCCTTACCCTCAGCCAGAAACGGTGAGTAGAACGCGAGGGCAGTGTATAGGCAAATAAATTCCATCACATTTCTATGGCGTCGAAAAAGCGTGGAATACGGCCATACAAAATCATTATGCATTAGAGGTAAATAAATTAAAATAGCGGCCAGTAACACACCTGCTCTTTCTGAATCCATCATTTGTGCTGTCCAGTGGGGTATGTGAATAATGGCAGTAAAAAAAAAATTAACCACAATTCTTAGCAAATAATAAGAATAATGGAAACTGCATGTAAACGGCTTTGCTTTGCTCTTGACATGTAAACATCAAAATGCAATTAAGTCCTTACTCTGATTATTGGAAATAAACGCATTATTCGTGCGCATATAAACGTAGTCATTGATGCACGTGGGGAGCGAAGGCTGGCCCGTGTGGTGCGATCCAACAGACGAGCTACTGTAGCTCAAATTGCTTAAGAAGTCAATGCTGGTTCTGATAGAAAGGTGTCAGAATACACAGTGCATCACAGTTTGTTGCGTATGGGGCTGCATAGCCGCAGACCAGTCAGGGTGCTCATGCTGACCCCTCTCCACCGCCGAAAGCACCAACAGTGGCACGTGATCATCAGAACTAGACCACGGAGCAATGGAAGAAGGTAGCCTGGTCTGATGAATCATGCTTTCTTTTACATCATGTGGGTGGCCAGGTGTGTATGCATTGCTTACCTGGGGAACACGTGTCACCAGGATGCACTATGGGAAGAAGACAAGCTGGCGGAGGCAGTGTGATACTTTGGGCAATGTTCTGCTGGGAAACCTTGGGTCCTGCTATCCGTGTGGAGGTTACTTTGACACACAGCTCCTGCCTAAGCATTGTAAACAGTATACCCTGGTGGCTGTGGCCTCTTTCAGCAGGATAACGCACTCTGCCACAAAGCAAAAATGGTTCAGGAATGGTTTGCGGAGCACAACAATGAGTTTGAGGTGTTGACTCGGCCTCCGCAGCTTACAGGACTTAAAGGATCTGCTACTAACATCTTGGTGCCAGATACCACAGCACACCCTCAGGGGTCTAGTGTCAGGGCTGTTTTGGCAGCAAAAGCGGGACCAACACAATATTAGGAAGGTGCTTATAATGTTATGCCTGATCAGTGTATATGACTATTATGGCATGATATTTTGAAATGTTAGCTACTAAAATGAAAGAAAAAACCTTCGCTATTTGACATTATTTGACACTGTATCCAGTCCTGGTGTGTTACTGTGTTTCACAAGGTTTATTACAGATTATGTCATGATGATGTAATAATGTTCAGTGTCGTACTGAATATTCTTGTTAGTTCGTTCAGATAATGCAGAGCTGCAGCCGTGCCCTCACCAAAAGCTCTTATACACTGCACACATTTACCATCTGAAGCGAGTATATGTCTCATAATTAAAGGGGACCTGTTATGCAAAAATCACTTTTATAAGCTGTTTGAACACAGTTGTATGGCCGCAGTGTGTGAAAACAACCAGCCTATAATGTTAAAAATCCACCAACAGCGCACACACCAGTGTAATATGACACCGCTTGCTAGAAGCAGCAGCAGCAGCACCGATCTGTTTAATAAAGCTGCATTTAGCTCATATGTGAATAAGCTCTTGTTTAGTCATGTTTACTATTGCCTCAGACAATTATATAGTTCTCTGTGGAGTTCTTATAGAGTATAGTTTACCTGCATTTCATAATATCACATGTATATTTATCAGATTTATTTTGTTCTCTGACAGAAACCACATTCTTGTGCATATCCACACAAACCAATAAACATTGAGATTGGACATGTTCACTCTGGAGTAGCTGCAGTTCTTTCTAATCGAAGAATTAAGTCAGCTGAGTTCCAACCAACCAACTGCGCACAGAATATCCCACAGTGGTTAAATTTAATTTTCGAAGGAAATATCCCGGAAAAAATCAGTAAAGTCCCCTATATGTTTAGGAATCAATACCAACATTTCGTGCTTGAACGTAAGCTACAGACAAAGTAAGTATCACGCAATTGTTTTCCAAATTTCCTTTCTGAAGGAGCTTCTTGGCAATTTGTAAGGCTAATTATTAAAGCTATCATTGTCTCTTGTGTGTTTTCACTGATGCTGCCTTCACATGCTGCCAGAATGATCTTAAATAGGAATGTGGTAGTTAAAAGTTGCATATGAAAGCAATGTGAGTCGATCGCTTGAAGTTGTCGAGCTCATAATCAGAAGTGAGACTTATAAAGTTTGTGATAGCATGATACCAGCTATGTTGTTATTTTTATCCTGCCGTGCTCCCCGTTTGTGTAATTCATAAACACTAATTTATTATGCACAGTATAATCAGACGACTTACTTTGAAACTGACTTTGAGTAGTTTTCTGTAAAGATAACAGGCTTGTATTAATAGTTGAATGTTTATTTGTAAAGGCTAGCACTGCTAATGCCAGAACTTGAGCTCTTGAAGCTCCGCCCTCTTCTCCGGGAGCAACAGCTCATTTGCATTTAAAGCAACATACTCAAAACAGTGCATTTGGGCTCATACCCTAAAAGTGGCAATTTTAACAAGCTATAAAAAATTATCTGTCTGGTATATTGAGCTAAAACTTCACATATACGCTCTGGGGACATCAGAGACTTATTTTACATCTTGTAAAAAGGAGCATAATAGGTCCCCTTTAATAAGAAATACCAAACAAGTATTAACAAAGTGCTGATGACTGATGCTTAAGAGACACAAACTTTAATCACATCTCTGTTGTTCCTGTTTGTTCAGGACTTTTCTGTTTTTACATAGAGCCTCTTTCACCTACACATCATACTATAGAGGCTGTGTCTGTTCCTCAAACTAGCAAATCACTGATTCTTGAGAAATAGGACAAAACAAGTGTGCAATATTGAAAAAAAATAAAACCTTGTACTCAAACAAATGAAAATGCATTTATGTATCTTCATTCATTCATCCATTCATGAATCTTACATGTATTAATGTGCTACTGAGCTATGCTTTGATTCAACCTCCCAAATTTTCTCTTTTGCATCAAAATGTGCTTTTTACCTTGGACTGTGTAATAGGGTACAACGGGGCTAAAGGTGCCTTTGATATTATTTTCATCTAAACCACTAGATGGCTTAGCACTTTCCAAAACATTCGCTTTTCAAGATGCACGTGTATATTTATCTGATCTTTGATGCAATCTCGCGCAGCAACGCAAATTATTCTGTGCTTACTTGATCTAATAGCAAATGAGAATCGTTAAAATTAATGCATATATTTTGAGACAAATGTCTCCTTTATGATTTTCAGTTGTTTAAGATAATTAAAGTAACAGTTTTTAAATAACTAACGAATATGTAAAAGTATGGCATTTGGGGTAAAAAGTGCCCCCCGCTGTTGGGGCTAAAGGCACAATAATTAACCTGATAATTAATAGGTCGCTGACTTTTTCATTTGTTGACATGATATGGTTAGATTCAGATGGTAATTATCATATATTATGTTGGGTGTCCATATTAGAGATAATCACCATGTTTAGAATGAAATCATCATATTTAAAAACATGATATTAATAATATCATATAATGAAATATAATTTGTTGTTACTAAATATAAATTCAATTATTGTTGGATCTCCTTCAGTGCTTTCAAAATCTTTACTTATTTAAATGATTTTGTTTCTGTATTTTAAAATATATTTTTATATTAACATATTCTAAATGACAGTATATTTATTTTATTTTTTCAAAACAAGCAGAACATTATTTTAGCTGAAGTATTTGTATCAATACCGTGTGCTTTTTACCCCATGCTGGTGGGTCTTTTACCGCGTGTGTGGGGTAAAAGGCCCCCCTTTCCACCTCATACATTTATATGATTTTTAAACAAAATAAACAACTTGAATGATTTATTTTCACACAAAATTTGTTGCTCCATTAATGTTCAATACAACGTATATATTTTTTTCTGCAATTATACATTTTAGGCACAGTGAATAGCACATTTTTTCTTAAGGTGGTCCTTTAGCCCCATTGTACCCTAAAAATTTAACTTTATCTTTAACAGAGATCAAAACACATTCTCATGTTAGCAGACAGATTACACTTTCACATGTGACCAACAATTCCTCAACAAATATAAAATATCAGTCAAATATTATCAAAATATTCATCTGAAGGAGGTGACAAAAACCTGAATCATTTTAATGATCAAATACACTGAATCAATCAATTACTGCATTAAAATAAACACAACAAACAGTGAGTATGTTATTGCTTGTAAAAATTTTATTCAAGATTCACATTTAAGTATTTTGATATATCATTGGAACACAAATGATCCATTTTCTCTCATCTCAGAACAGTATGTCCATCTGTCCATCTGCTATGGTAAAACTGTAACTTTAAAAAGCATTTAAATGAAAAATAAAACAATTAGTTGTTACCTCTATCCATTTACATGCACCAGGATTTTAATATTCACATTTAAACATCTTAACAAATGATCCAAAAATGATCAGAACAGAACACATATGATACTCCTAAACCACAAAAATATGATGACTTCACATTGAATGTCAACTCCATCATTGGTCCGTCACCAGAAAACCTGACGCTGTTGACAAATTTAGCATTTCTTTCATAAAACAAACAGAGTTCATGTAGTAGCCATTTTGTTTTTCTGTTGATGCTAGATGCTAATAGAACCTGCTTCAGGAGAATAAAATGATCTAAATATTTCAAATAATTTCCTCAGAAATTGGAAGATGGTGTTGACATATCATGGTTGTGACCAAGAAATATTAACATTAGGATTTAAAATATTCTAAAACTATAAAACTGACCAGAACCTGTCTGACACTGATGTACTCTGCAGAGGAGGATTGTGGCGAGGGGTCCTTTAGAGTGACAGCTGCCCCTGATATTCCCTGATTTTATTACATTTTAATGAATGTCTGATGGTGTTGACACAAAGTGGGCACACCATTTTGAAACCTTATGAAACACACATGTCCTTGGGAAAAAAAAACAAACAAACAAAAAAAAAAAAAAACATTTTGATATGAGGTATTAAGTCTCGCTTTTAATAAAACACTCTTTTATCATTTAAAAACATTTTCATCCATTTTATAGCATATAAATTATTGAATTGTATCCATGTTGTTTCAAGGGGAAAAGCATGAACTGTTTATGAATTCCACTATCTGCTTAATATCTTCTAACACTTTATTTTGATGGGTCCACAACATACTGACTATCAAACACTTTGCAAGTATATGTCAACTTATTCTACTAACCCTAAACCTAACCTAACAGTCTACTCTAAGAGTTAGTAGATATGTAGTTGCACATTAATGATAATTATTTGACATTTAGTTAACATGTAGTTACAGAGTTACTTATAGTTAGTAGAATGTCTAAAGTGGACTATCAAAATAAAGTGTAACCCTTTATGTTATTTATTCCCATTTTGAATAACTGTTTTGTTTTTCATGCTGCTGAAATATCAATATGTGAAATCTTCAGTGTCTTATTTGTAAAGTCTACTAATACTCTAATGACTGCTAGCTGACATGTAGTTGTAAAGTTACTTACTGTTAGTAGAATGTCTAAAGTGGACTATCAAAATAAAGTGTTACCATATAAAGAAACACAGCGCTCCATGACTTCAGTCTAAAACTGTGAGTCCTGCACTTTCACAAAAACTCTGGTTATAATTACTGAAGGTGTCTCCTCTGCACAATCAATCTCTTTTCTGCAGTTTGTTGTTTATGCTGATGAAAGAATATGTGAATTCAATAAAAACTGCACACTAAACAACTCCGGAGTTCCTTGCAGTGACGAATCAAAACGCCTCTGATTGGATATTGCATTCATAAGCTCAAGAGAATCATGTTTGATTGGTTATAATGCTCAACGCTGCAGACGGCGCTCAAAACGAAATTTTGATGTTATGCAATAAAGCAAATCTACTATAAATGAAATGCAACAAACGACACCTTTAATTCATTTCACATGACAGTCGATCTAGTTTCCTACCACTACTACAAATTATCACTTAAATGAAATCAGATGAATACGTGTAGAATCGTTCAGAGACGACACACACGGTGTTCAGCAAATAAAGATCCTCAGCGCAGGCCAACAGTTCAATTTGCAGATTTGGCTTCAATTATCTGAAGGTCTTTATGTTCTCTCTGTTTTTAAATCTCCCCCGGTACGAATGAGAAACCGCTTCAGATGATTCAGTGCGTGCAGGGAACTGAACAAACCATTCAAAGTGATTCGTGAACAAATGCACGCCGTTTTGCAGGCTTCTTCGCTCAAGACCTTGAAAAGAATTGACTCAAAAGAGTGATTCATTCACGAATGGGGCAATCTTTCATGCTCCAGATAGAAGAGCGCACTTGGAATAAATTATGTTTGATAAGGATTTGATGAGGACGCAGCATCAGAGCTGAAAGAGCTGGATCTGAAGATTATCTACTTACTGGGATTGTTTTTTGTATGACTGCGTAGAGCAGATGAATTATTGAAACGCTTCCCACATGCACTGCAGCAAGGTTATTATAGTTTTGAATTTTTAAATTTGTTTTAATACAGTTTTCAAATTTGCTATAAAATTCAGTTTAGTTTTTTTTAGTTTCATTAATATTTTTGTTAGTTTTAATTTAGTTTTTATTTTGTGAACACATTTTTATATAGTTTAAAAAAAAATTAGATGACTAACTTTTTAAGACTAGTCTGAACAGTTTATGCAACTGGAGAGAGCGCAGGCCAGAGAAAGACTTAGGCATAATTTAACCTTAGTGAGGCAAACGTCTAGCAACACAAAATTAATCATACTGATATTGTTTAGATTATAAAAGTATACAAATATACGCCAAAATGAAGCAGTCAGGCCTTTTTACTAAATAAATCTTCCCAAGTTGTGCTTATATCTAATTAGGCTATGTGTTTGTTCAGTGGCGGTTTTTGGCATGGGCGAACCGGTCAGCCGCCCGGGGCGGCATTTTTTCATGACACATGGGGGGCGGCACAAGCACTTGAAAAAAAAAAAAAAATCATCTGCGCTGCTAAGCGGTTTTCTATTATCTATCATATAACTGTGTGGGGAATTGGCAAATTGGCGCCCCTGCTTGCTGAGAAGGTGCCATGCACAGAAGCTGTGTGAGAAGTTTAAAGGGGAGGGGGACGCGGCCGCGGGGGACAGTTCACCTCTCCCAAATGGAGCTGACGAGGGAGGGCGGGATCCACTTACTGGGCTAAAGTCAGTCACACCTTGACTTTCTTCCAAATAACGCACATTTCATCCATAATATTAAAACACAGGCCTATAATTTGCACGTTTTTGTTTTTTCTGAATTGTGTGAAATGGCTAATAAAAATAGGTAATACAAAACGATTATGTGGAGGTCAACTGTGCTATTTAGAATATTTATTCTATATTTTATTTGTATATTATTTTTAATATTTTATATTATTGTTGTTCTCTGCTCGTTACATTCTGATTGTACATATTTTTGCCACTTTTATGTATATAGAGTATATTTATTTAAGTTCTGATAACTTATACTGTTTTGTGCAGAATTGTGTTTTTCAAATGTTCTGTTGAAGGATTTGTGCAATTGAGAAATATAAGCTTGTCTTACACTTATATTGTTATAGTAAAACATGGCTGTTTGTGCAAAATTTTGTGTTTTTTTTTTCTCGGATGGGTGGGGTGGGGCGCTCAGAGGAGGTCTCACCCAGAGAGTAATTCAATGTAGAACCGCCACTGTGTGTGTTGAGATATTTAATATTAAAATAAATGTAGCCTAATTTGGTTTTGATGGTTAGATGTGTTTTTTTTTTTTTCTTATTTAACCATAATCATGATATTGTAACTGTCGTGTCTTGCTCACTTTTCCGTGAACAACCGCGCATAAATCATAACTGGGACTAATGAAATTCAATAATAACGGCAATCGCATTTACAGTAAAGGCTCATATTTGAATATGTTTTTTTCATTTATGAAGAATTATAAGCGTGTGTATGATGTGATTTAGCCAATGCACATTTGATTGAAAGATGCTAGGCATAAGTTAGGCTATTGTTTACAGAAAGCATGTGCATCTCATCTTTTTTTCTGTTAATTATCACAGTTATTGATAATTAACTGTGATAATTATCTGTTTTTCTTCAAAGCACCAACTTAGAATGCCTAATGTTTGTTTGATTACTTGTATTACATGAGAAAAGAAATCATTTTGCCTTACCTGATGTAGATTTCATGCGGTGGGATGCAGTTCGGGTCAAGACTCGAGACTGTCAAAAGGTTCTGGTCTGGTACAGAATTAAATTAGTGCTGCTTTTGGATAACGGGACGGGTGTTAAGTAGGCCTACTGCTGGTGCATGTTTACCAAACAGGACCCATGCAGGACTCTGCTTTAAACTGCTTTGGATCTCTCCGTCTGATAACCCCATGTGCGTGATGCGCCATTTACAGGTGTTTCCCTAAACCGACACACAGCTCATATATTTTTCCGCCAAAGGGTGAGAACGTAATAATTATGAAAACGATTATTTATTTTTGATGATTATTATTTTATTTCAGTTAGTTTTTTAATAACTGTTGTTAGTTTCGTTTCGTTTTAGTTTTTCAATTATTTTGTCATTTTTATTTTATTTCAGTTTATGAAATAGTTTTTTCATCAATCGTTTTCGTTTTAGTTTTCGTTTACGAAAATAACCTTGCAGTGCAGTGATACGGTTTCTCTCCAGTGTGGATCCTCTCATGTATTTTCAGATTTGTTGACTGACTGAATCTCTTGTCACAGTGTGAACACTTGTAAGGTTTCTCTCCAGTGTGAATCCTCTCGTGCTTTTTTAAATTGTGTGCAGATGTAAAAGTCTTTTCACACTCAAAGCACATGTGCTCTCTCACAGCTGTGTGTATTTTCTGATGTTCTTTCAAACTTTGTAGATGTGAAAAACTCTTTCCACACAAATAACATGAATGTGGTTTCTCCTTTGTATGAACTCTCAGGTGCCTCTTCAGGCCAGAAGCCCACAAAAATGTTTTGCCGCATTGATCACATGTGTACAGTTTCTCTCTAGTGTGGATGTTCATGTGATCCTTAAGGTATGTTGATAGTATGAAACTCTTTCCACACTGATCACAAGTGAACGGTTTCTCTCCAGTATGAAACCTTATATGCCCTATAAGGTTTCCTTTATGTGCAAAACTCTTACCGCACTGATCACATGTGTAAGGTTTTTCTCCAGTGTGAATCCTCTGGTGCTGTTTTAAACGGCTCACTGTAGTAAAAGTCTTCTCACACTCAAAGCACATGTACTCTCTCATAGCAGTATGTCTTTTCTCATGTTCTTTCAAACTTTGTAGATGTGAAAAACTCTTTCCACACAAATGACATGAATGTGGCTTCTCCTTTATATGAACTCTCAGGTGCTGCTTCAGGTGTGAAGCTCTCAGAAATGTTTTCCCGCATTGATCACATGTGTACCGCTTCTCTCTAGTGTGGATGTTCATGTGATCCTTAAGGTGTGATGATTGTGAAAAACTCTTCCCGCACTGATCACAAGTGAATGGTTTCACTCCAGTATGAACTCTCATGTGAACATCAATATAATATTTGCATGTGAAACTCTTTCCACACTGAGTGCAGGTGAAAGATTTCTTGGTTCTTTTCTTTAAATCTTTCTGTTTGGTTTGAAAGCGACTCGAGGGTTTTTCTCCAGTATTGACATGATTTTTCTCCTCAACTTCACTCAATTCTTCTTTCTCTTTGTTTCCTTCAGTCAACTCTAAAATAAAAGTAAAGGTGGTTCATTTTAAATAACCCGTAAAAAGCAGAGGAATGTGGACATTAAAATGAATCTTTATATAACATTGTAAAGTAGATTGTTATACAAAATTTTGGTCATTGATCAAACTTGATCAAACATTTAACTTTTTTATTTAAAATGTACTTTTATGAACAGCATTAATGTGCAAAATCTCATTTTAAGAAAATTCATATATTCTGCTCTTATTAAATGTATCATCAGCAGCAGAAAAAAAAATCTGGTGTTTCAGCGATGACTAATCTGAACACCTCTGATTGGCCACTGCATACATAAGCTCAACAGAGTTGTGTGTGATTGGTTATAAGGTACAATGCTGTAAAAAATATGTAAAAAAGAAATATGAAGCAGCATGAGCAGATCTAAATTTAATGGCGCAATTGAAACTTTTCATTTAATTTTCACTTTATTATACGTCACAAAATAAAAAAAGAGGGGAAATGTGCAAAACATCATTCATCTCATTAAAATAGACTAATATTATCATTTATGTTATGCTATTTTGCTTGCCACATAGTATAACAGCAATCATTTTTCTGTCCAATTACAAGAAAAAAGAAAAAAAAAAAAGGCCAGTTTATGGGGGGGAGGGGTTATGTTATGAATTTGTCAAAACTGATGTAAAATGAATTTCATTTAGAGGTGGCAGAAGGGTTCACTGAGGGCTCCACACAAGCTAGAACTGCCACTGTGTGCCATTACTCTTCTGTATTATACTGAACTGACCGGACACTTCAATGATTAAGAAATGCTCCTGGTGTCATTCAGGTGCAAATTAAAGAAAAGGCATAACTTTTCTTAAATCATAAACAAAGGGCAAAATTTGATTTCTTGATTATTTGATATTTTATAATAGTGAATTTAAAATTTCAATATGTGAAGTAAAGTAAAAGTGAATGACTAATAAGCCAATAAATGCTCCGCTGCTACCATCTACTGGTTAAAGTGGTTATTTGATGTATTTTTTTTTTTAAATAACTGTTTGTTTACCACAAAATGTATTTGGTTATCCCATTAAAAATACCATTTAAATTGGATAATTTTTAGAGCTTTAAAGTGCTGTAAATAGTTGTGTTGTCACTGGAAAGTGCTTGAATTTCTCTCTCAAAAGGTTGTACAAACCCTGAAATTAATGAGGTAATAACATTTGACTATTTCTGTCACAACACCATGTTCTCCTGTAGTTAGCATTACATACTGTATCAGCGCCGTTTGATCGGTTTATAACAGATAATTCTGTGCAGAATCTGAACACTTCTCTCTGGATCTCGCAGCAGTAACACTAGTGCTGTGTTCGAAATATCGATACGACGATGTATCGTTACAGAGATTTGACGATACGAGTATCAATACAGCTGGCCCTGTATCGATATTGTGGCACGTGTTCAGCAGTGGACCGCGCTTAATTAGAATACAAAAACACCGTTTAAAATGGAGTAGAAAAGTGCGACGTTTCTAAAAAAATAGAGAATAATATATAGGCTACAACAATGTTTAATCTGGCCGCAGTGGAACACAACCAGGGTTGCCTGATATAGAGACGAAATCCCCGAAACAGAGCTTCCCACTTGCGCAATACGGAAATATCTGCTAAATGTGTTACTTATCTTTATCAACCTGGCAACCATCTCTCCACTGTGGATAAACGCGCTTGCTTTCTGAAAACACCGGTTAACTTGCAGTTTAGCGATCTCCACTTCAATATTCTATTTTAAGAAAAGTTTAATTATCAAGTGTTCATTTATGAGAGAGAGAGAGAGAGAGATGCTGTGTAGGCTATGTATGAATAACCACCGTATTAACAGTGAAGATGTGGCTTTAATTTCCTTTAGAAACAATGATGTTACCAGCTCCTTGTTGAAAAAGATAATGTAGCTCTTGAGCGATTATGCTATTTCATTGATAAAAATGCGAGGCAGCGCTGAAAAGTTTGTGTTGCTCAATGTCTGTGCGCGCACACACGCGCAACGTGACCTGTGTGACTGAGCGTGTGTGCGTTATTAGATACAGTGAAGACAGCGCATTTTACAACACTTCTAATTTTTATGTTTTAAATGTAGAGTGTTCATTTGTGCAATGATAACCTACCAGCAATGTTAAGATGATTTTCTAAATATATTAATATGAGTACATTACATACATTTATTAGAATGAGTACATTATTATTTATGAGCTTAAAAACAAGATGCAAGCAATCAGAATATTGTACCTGGTGGGGAGTGCCCAATGTAAACATGAAACATATGCCATTACCTATATTAGTAACCAGTTATGGAGGCCCTTCATAATGCAGAGGTCAACTGCCTGCTCTGCCTATAGTTAGCAATGGCCCTATAGTACGCAGAGTTTAATAAACAGCTGTTTTACTGAATTCTTCTGAGGTGAAATTCAGTGCAGTCCCGTATCGTGATACGTATCGTATCTTGACTTTGCTGGTGATACACAGCCCTAAGTAACAGTGTCATGAGATCAGCATTGGTTCTGTTCTGATCTCTGATATGTTTGCGTGTGTTTGTGCTGCGCTCAATTATCGGTCCGAGCTGATAAGCAGCTCAAACTAGTAGCACTGTTTTGTTACACGTTTGGTACGTTTGCTGTTTGAAGTTTCTCATATGCAATGGAAATGGCAGCGCTATATTATTGCAGAGCTCTAAATATTTTTCCTGTTACAGCAAATCTAAATCTGCTTGAAGCTTTATAACCATCAGCACTATTAATAAAGAGAGAAAAATAAACACCAACCTGTTTGTTGTTCAGTATCTTCAGTGTGTTTGATTCTGCAGGGTTCTGGATCTCTCATCTTCTCTCTGTCCTCTTTAATAAACTCAGTCTTTGCAGATTTCAGCTCTTCCTGATGCTCTGATGCTCGTCTTCACTCGTAAACTGATGGGAATATTCCAGCATTTATTGGTGAACTGCAGTGGGCGGAGCTTCACTGATGATTATGTGTTTTCTGGGGGAGGAGTTTGATTGAAGGTGAATTGCAGCATGTGAGGAGCTGATCTGCCTAAATAAATAAAATAAATATCATTTACTGCAGATTGTTTTCACAGCTTTATACATACAAACATATATATATATATATATATATATATATATATATATATATATAAAGAGAGAGAGAGAGAGAGAGAGAGAATATATAATCGTAAGAAACAGCCTACAGATCTGTAACAGATACCCTCAGTATTGACACCAGATCTCCTGTAAATTGCCACTTAAAGCTCCTTTCATTGAAGACATCAGCATAATAAATGAGGTGAAAACAGTGACTATTGACATGGAATAAAGAGTCTTTTCAGCAGCTGTTAATATTGATGAGTCTCAGACGATCAACACTCATTCAACAAACCATTCAGGATCATCAGCAGATCATCTCACTTTATTCTGAGTGTTTGCTGATAGAAACTGATTATAAGAGTCAGTATATACGATAAAAGCCTATAAGTGTTCGAATGAAAGACAATACTGTTTTTTTCACAATGTGTCATGGATAAAACATCAATAATAAGCTACAAAAACGCTAATAACACTCAGATAGCCTAAATACCTATCCAACAACACCATAGCCTGACATATGAATCTTAATATAGTTAGATTTTTTTTTTTAAAAATACTACATTAATTGCAGTAAAGTACTATTAACATATTTACAGTTTGCATCTACAGAAACTGACAACGATCATAAAACTTTTTAAAAAATAAAGTGCACCAGAAACATTTAACATTTTCTTGTGTCAGAATTCATCAATATTCATTATCTATATTCACCTTTATGAATAGATTTAAAATTTCCCACATTCATAGGCTACTCATTACAGGGACAATAAAGTGTTTAGAAGTTCTATATATTTCAATTTTAACAAGTAGACTAAGAATAATCTGCCCGAGATTTGGTACTACGCCCCTGTTTGTGCAAATAATGTAGCTACAATAAAGAAAGGTAAACTAAAAATAGGATTAAAAAGTAATAAATGTAAAATCTCAGGCGAATGAAAATCCGCGGAGGGTCCAGCGGTTGGCGCCAGATCTTTATTCAAACACAAACCCCGCCAATAATAACCAACAACAACAGAGTCTTCTGAGGAGAGTTCAGCAGTTCACATTTACACTACTATCAAACACACTTATACAGTTTGTTTAAGCGACATTTTACAGGCTCATTTCACTGCAGTCAAGCCAGCCGCAGCTCAGGAAAACACGGCCAAGCCAGCCGCGATTGAAATTAATGCGCGCGCGTATTACTATGATTACGGTAATTGCAGGACCAATTTAGCGGGAACGCGCTTTCAGAGTGCTTTTCATTCTAGATGCCCAGAATTGAGATATAACGAATTTTTCGTTATATTTTTGTTTGTTTTTTGTACCTACATTTTCTACCTACATTTCATTGGAAGATTCGTAGAAAAGGAGATATGGGACATTAATCGATTTAGAGGGGTATTAAGAACAAGTAGAAGAAATGAATGGTCAGTTCTTATATAGGACGTCCCACACTATATGCACACCTCATATGAAAACATTTTACTTTTAAATTTTAAAAAAGCAACAGGTTAAAATTTTTACTTTTAACCTGTTGCGGTGGGTTTATTTCCCCCCGTGGGTTAAATGATTGAAATATTGCATAAAATGCCTTTGACTGAAATGTTTGCATTGAAACATTTTGCATTTTACCTATGATAAAACTGTGCAAGGTGTTAAATTTTGTGAAGGATGGCCACTGGTAGGAAGAAGCCTTTTAGCTGTGTTTATGATCAATCTGCATAAGGGTGACTGTAAAATATATATTTTAGTTAAGGTAATGACATATTTTGAG
Source organism: Spinibarbus caldwelli (assembly GCA_039654775.1). Classification (NCBI taxonomy): domain Eukaryota; kingdom Metazoa; phylum Chordata; class Actinopteri; order Cypriniformes; family Cyprinidae; genus Spinibarbus; species Spinibarbus caldwelli. The sequence continues at coordinate 54,565,940 of CM077218.1, forward strand.
TTTTGATATGTGATATGGTTATTGCGCTACTTTGGGGGCTTTTTAACCCCCCCCCAGATGATTTTTCTTGTCCTGTATGTCATGAAATCTTCAAGAATCCTGTTGTTTTATCATGTAGTCACAGTATCTGTAAAGAGTGTCTTCAACAGTTCTGGAGAACCAAGAAAACTCAGGAGTGTCCCGTCTGCAGGAGAAGATCCTCAAGAGATGAACCTCCAGTTAATCTTGTGTTAAGAAACTTGTGTGAGTCGTTCCTGAAGGAGAGAAATGAGAGGCGTTCATCAGGATCTGAGGAGATCTGCAGTTTACACAGAGAGAAACTCAAACTCTTCTGTCTGGAGGACAAACAGCCGGTGTGTTTAGTGTGTAGAGATTCACAGAAACATATCAATCACACATTCAGACCCATTGATGAAGTTATTCCTTCATATAAGTCAGAGAAACAGCTTTTAGCCAACTGCATGTTGTAATAAAAGTCCTGTTAAAGTGTTGATTTGATTGATCAGAGCTGGTTGTGTTTAGTTCAGCTGAACTCCATTATCAATAAAGTTTCATAGATTTGGGGAATTAATAACTACGGGGCAAATAGATTTTAACACAGGCCCAGTTTATATTGAATGACTATTTTGCTTCAATAAATAACATTGTCATTTACAAACTGAGCTTTGTGTTCACTTTATGTTTAATGGCAGGTTTTAATTTCTGAATTAATTTAGTATGAGATGTTCACAAAAACAGAAGAAATACTTTTGCATTGCATTATTTGATCATATCACTGTATCAACTTCTCTTCTTTTTTCTCTGTAATCTGGTGTTTTATGTATTTTTATTTTGTTTAATTCTAGGAGGAGCTCAATACAGCACTGAAATCATTACAGGAGAAACTTCAACACAATGAAAAAATGAAAGGAGAGTTTGAGAAAACAGTTCAACACATCAAGGTGAGGAAACAGAATCCAGAGTCATTTTCATTACAGCTGTAGGATCGCTATATACAGTTATGATCTGATATATTTAATATAATGGACTCCAGCTGATTATTTCTGTAAATAACGATCATCAATCTGCTTCTGGATCGTTATATGTCGGTCTCTGAGTTTCTCTCAGATCTGAATGATGTGATTGTGTTGATGTGTGTTGATGGAGACGATTGAAGTGAATGTGGTTTGATTTCAGTCTCAAGCTGAGCACACAGAGCGTCAGATTAAACAGCAGTTTGAGAAGCTTCATCAGTTTCTCAGAGATGAAGAAGAAGCTACAATCACTGCACTGAGAGAGGAAGAGGAGCAGAAGAAGCAGATGATGAAGGAGAAGCTGGAGGAGATGAACAGACACATCTCAGCTCTTTCACACACAATCAAAGACACGGAGGAGATGATGAAAGTCAGTGATGTCTGCTTTCTGAAGGTCTGATTTCAGATGATTGATTGATTGATTGATGATTGATTGAGTTGTTGATGATCAATGGTGTGTTTGTTCTGCAGGAGTTTCCAGTCTCAATGGAAAGGTGAGTGATCTGCTGGTGTCTCTGGTCTCTCTGCTTCTGATCCAAAGCCACTGCGGTTCTGATCCTGAATGTTCTTCCAGAGTCCAGATCTCATCACAGCCGGATCCACAGATGCCTTCTGGAGCTTTGATTCATGTGCCACGTTACTTGGGCAACCTGCCCTTCAGAGTCTGGAAGAAGATGCAGCACATCGTCCAGAACAGTGAGTCTGACTGCAGAAGATCTGAGCTCGCATACACACACACTGGAAATGATGCAATATTGACAGATTTCAGCATTATGTGTGAAGAACCAGATCATCTACTGCACCAAAATCAGAAATAATCAATCCCAGAATTCAGTGCACTTGACTTTTATTTTCAGTCTCATGAAAGACACAGAAGTGATTTCAGCAGTTGCTGAGACTCTTTATATTATTTATTTTAATATAAATAATTTTGAATGTTTTTGTCATTTTTATTACTGTAAAAAATCAATTTAGCTTTATTTTTAATATGTATTATTATACATAATTTTATTTCAGTTTTAGTGTTTGTCATTTTAATACTTCAGATTAATTTATTTTATTTCAAATAGATACCAAAACAACTTTTCTAATCATTTAATTATTATTTTTTTTTATATATTTTCATTTAATTTTTTTTAGAATTTCATTTAAGATTTATTTTAATTACTGAATAATTAACTAGCAAATTGACTGATTCTGATACAGATCTTTTTTTTTTAAGCAAATTTATTTATTGGCTATTTGCTTTATAACAAACAAACTGGCCTTAAAGAAAAATATCTGTAGCCATTTGAAATTAGAGGAAACCACTGCATTTTAATCACGATCCAAACAAAGATTCTACACGTTGCATGAGCAGTTGTTTTTAATTTGAATTAGATTGTATAATTTCAGGATTTAAAACAAAAAACAGAATGCTCTGACTTTAGGTTTTATTTATTTATTTTTATTTTGCTACATGAAACATATCTGCATGAAATAGAACCAGCAGGTCTGAATGAGATGCAAGTGAACCAGCCACGATATAGCGTTTCTTTGATTAGCGCTGTAAACAAAGTGTGGTTTTCAGTTTCTCTTTACACCTCTGACTGTTTCTGACTGAACTTTCAGTATTGATCAATCACACAGAGAATGACTGACAGTGATGAGAGGAAAATGTCTGATGTGTTTGATCAACAGGACGAGTGTCATAATTCATAATCATCTGTGTTGGGTTCACTCTTGATCATTATATGAACATCAGAATAACAGCATCTGTTGATTGTGTCTCATCAGCTCCTGTGATTCTGGATCCAAACACGGCTCATCCATGTCTCCTTCTGTCTGATGATCTGATCAGTGTGAGAAACAGTGATTATCAACCTGTTCCTGATAATCCAGAGAGATTTGACTGTTATTACTGTGTTCTGGGTTCAGAGGGTTTTAACTCAGGAACACACTGCTGGGATGTGGAGGTTAAAGAGAGCTTAATCTGGAGTCTTGGAGTAACTACAGCATCAAACCAGAGGAAGGGGTATAGTTTCTTCAACACTGATGTCTGGAGTGTGCAGTCTAGATGTCTTCAGGTTCTGGTTTTGGTGTTAAACAGTATCTTGATCGTGTGAGAGTGAATCTGGACTATGACAGAGGAACAGTGTCATTCTCTGATCCTGTAACTAACACACATCTACACACATTCACAACCTCCTTCACTCACACACTCTTTCCATTCTTTCGTTGTTCTTCTTTCTTCTGGTGTTCTTTCTCTCTGAGGAACTTAGCCATCATTAGTCAGTAATCTGTAGATCTGGATCTTCCTGCTTTCATCTTTCATCATGTTTCAGTATTTAATCACATGAGTAAGAGATAAGTTATACAGTTATAGTATAATTACAGTTAGATAACGCGAGAAACACCTTAATAGCAACCATAACCAGATGCTAGTTGTCATATTTGTAAGTTTGTAGTCTTTCTGCAATCTTTCTCTCCCTGATGGAGGCTGAATGAGTTTTAATGAAGACTCTTCAGATAATAAAGAGTTTTGCTGAATGCAGTTGGTTGTCTTGTGTTTTTAAATAATTTTATTTTTTATTTTTTTGGGTTAAATGACTCACTTATATTGTATGCTTATATGAAAAAGGAAGATAACAGCATTTATGAAAAAATAAATTCAGTTATAAGTTCAGATATAAAGCAGATCTACAGAAGACAATATATATTGTTATATAATAATATTCTTTCTTTCTTTCTTTCATCTAGATCAGAAACTGAGCGACTGAGAGCTTTATCACTCTTCCTCTATCTGCTGATTGAAGCGTGTGTCTCCACTTCCAGAGCACCGCAATCAACACCTTTCTTTCTTTCTTTCTTTCTTTCTTTCCTTCCTTCTTTCTCTCTCATCATGTTTGTTTGTTTTGTTTTGTTTTCATGGGCTGATTTCCATTTATATTACCACAGTTTTACTACACATACCATGGTTAAGTTTTGCTGAGTTTGGAAAATTATGTGCACAGTAATCATCAGAATATCTCTTCACCTGTCTCTGAAAATGTCCGAATTTTGAAATCATGCTGCTGATGCTCATTTTAACAGGCATTTATTCAACTAGCAAATTACAGAACATTGAAAAATATACATAACCGGAAGAATCAAGACACTGCTTCGACGAGCACTTCTGCTAATCAATTCAGCTGTGGTTAAGGTCGATTACAAATGACAGTCAACAATAATCCCAGGCAGTGAAACACAAGGGTCTTCTTGACAACCGAGTTGATATAAACCCACAATTCTGAGAAATAAAGTTGCAATTCTGAGAAATAATGTCGCAATTCTGAGAAATAAAGTTGCAATTCTGAGAAAAATAGCAATTCTGAGCAATACTGTCGTAATTCTGAGAAATAAAGTCGCAATTTTGAGAAATAATGTCACAATTCTGAGAAAAGAAGCAATTCTGAATAATAAAGTCGCACTTCTGAGAAAAAAAGTTGCAATTTTGAGAAATAAAGTCGCAATTCTGAGAAAAAAAAGTCAGAATTGCTATAATATAAAGTCAGAATTGTGAGATAAAAAGTCAATTACCTTTATTTTTTATTTAGTGGCGGAACCATGTTTCCATATAAATAGATCATTCTGATTCATAAAAACAATTAGTCTTTTGAATCTGTTGATCAGAAAGGTTTGTTCAGTGACTCTGTCACCCAAACAATTTTTTATTTTTTTATTTTAATTAATTAATTAATTTATTTATTTATTTATTTATTTTTGTGTGTGTGTGTGTGTGTGGATAAGATCAGTACTATTACAGCCAATATCTCAATCTCTGCTTCAAATCCTGTCGGACTCCTAGCTCGGCCTGACTCTTGCACTTCTGCTCAGTTTTCTATGTTTGAGCCCGTTTCTCTGTCTGAGTTTTTAGTAGTTGTTCAACATCTTAAGCCATCTTATTGTTCACTAGATGTTATCCCACCTCATTTATTAACTCAGATTTGGGATGTGGTTGGCTCTATGATCCGAATGAATCAGAGTCTTTCAAAGGGTGTTTTTCCATCATATTTTAAACATGCCTTGGTGCAGCCTCTTTTGAAAAAGCCCACTTTGGATCCTTCAGTGCTTAACAATTACAGACCGATTTCAAAACTGCCTTTCTTGGCTAAGTTATTAGAGAAGGTGGTTCTTAATCAACTTTCTACATTTTTAAAATGGAAACAGAATTTTTGATAAATTTCAGTCTGGTTTCAGGTCTCAACACAGCACTGAAACTGCCCTTCTCAAAGTGTCAAATGATTTGTTGTTATCTGTAGATGGGGGGCTTATCATTGTTATGCTGATGACAGCTGTATTTGCCCCTAAGATGTAACAATGACTCCAGTATTTCAACGTTGTTTGAGTATTTGGATGAAATAAGGGCATGGATGGCTTCTAGTTTTCTGCAGCTCAATGAGTCCAAATCGGTTGTCTAAGTAGTACAAAATGCTGCAGCTAGGCTGCTGACTGGCACAAGGAAGTGGTCCAGCTGCACTGGCTTCCTGTTGTTTTTAGAATCCAATATAAAGTTTTGTTAATGGCTTTTAAAGGATTGCATGGCCTTAATCAAAAGTACATTTCATGTTTGTTGCAGCAACACATAGTGTTACTAGACCTCTAAAATAATCTCAGAGTCTGCTCAGAGGCCGCATTACAGTTCTATATATCATTTGGAATTATATTCATTGTGAAAGTCTTTTACAGCTATATCTGAATTTAATGTTTATTTTATGCAAGTGGGTGGAAAAACAACAAGAACAAAAAAAACTTCATATGAAATAAATATTTCCAGATAATATTTTCTTAAATTTGCTTTGGCTTTAGCACAGTATACATTTAAAAGACAATAATTTAATAAAAAAAATATTTATATTTATACTTATAATATGATGCCTAATGATGCCACAGATGAATAGAAAGTTCAAAGGAACAGCATTTATATGAAATAGAAATCTTTTGTAACATTATAAATGTCTTTATTGGCACTTTTGATCAATTTAATGCATCCTTGATGAATGGAAGAGTTGATTTTAAGTATTAAAGTAAAAGAATCACAGTGACCTCGAGCTTTTGAATGGTAGTGTATATATATATATATATATATATATATATATATATATATATATATATATATATATATATATATATATATATATATTCTTTATTATAGATCAGTCATCAAGACAAAAGCTGAAACAAATCCAGCATTAAGATGTTTTTAACTAAAAGTCCATAACCCATAATAATGCTTCCTCCAGTGAAAAAGTGTTCTGGTCTGAATCAGGAGAGAAATCTGCACAGATCAAGCAGTGTTTACAAGCCAAAACAGTCCAAAACAGCTCTAAACAAATATGTGGCTGGATTTTGATGTGAGAGACAACAGGAGATGCACTTTTTCACTTCTCAAGATGTTAACTGATGGACTGGAGTGTTGTGGATTACTTGTGGATTATTGTGATGTTTTATCAGCTGTTTGGACTCTCATTCTGATGGCACCCATTCACTTCTCCAGATCTTATGAAGAAACAAACTCATCTACATCTTCAGCAAACATTAATTTCTGAGTGATTTATTGCTTTAATAGTCAGCTCCTTGATACTATGTTGATTGTTCTATTTATTTGTTTTAAGCAGGGTGTTGTGTGTTTGAGGTAAGCATTGTAACACTACTTTTCACTTATCCAGTCAATGATATAAGGCTTTTTTTCTGTGATTGTATTAAATCTGTGTCTAAGATCGAAGCAGGAATAAAACATGTGAGAGGCTTCAGTTACCGGTGAATTTCACACACAAATGACACGATTCAAAACACACTGAAGATACTGAAGGACAAACAGGTTGGTGTTTATTCTTGATTCCTCATTCATTCATGATGGTGAAAAAGAAGAAGAAAAAAAAAAACATTCACGTTATTAAGACTCAAGCACTTCATCAGATTTAGAGAAGTAAACTATGAGATGGAAGTATGATGTCGTTTGATTTGGACTCATTTATTAGGAATCTGACTCTTGGAGAATTTGATAAATGTCGCAAAGATGATTTGATACAAATTGCTGAACATTTTCAGATCCTAGTAAGCAAGCAAAATCTTAAAAGAGAAATTCTGCAAGTTATTCATGATCGGTTGGTCGGATTGGGGATTTTTGCTGTGGCTAACGTGGTTCCGGAAGGATTGAATCCTCTCAGTGTGATTGAAAGGCCGTGCGGTCCTGAATGGAGGGATGCAGGGCAGAATAGTGATGCAGCTGAGGGTGAAACGGAGGTTGAACCTAAGGCTGTATTACCACCCTTTGATCCCATATCTCCTGCCTGGACTGATTCGATGGGGAATGGCAGACTTAAGTTACGTCTTGCCAAACTACAGTATGAGGCTCAGGAAAAAGCATGTGCCCATCAAGCTGAGTTGGAGTTACGATTTAAGATTCGACAACTGGAGATAGAAGTTGATAAGCAGGTCAAGCTGAGAGAGCTAGACATAGAGGCTGCTAATGCCGCACGCTTGGCTTCTCCCGTCTCCAGTACTGGTATATCCACAGCTGCTCCGGTGAGTGCATCAGTTGCCTCGCCCAGTTCGTACCATACTGACGTAAGTAAATATATTTCACTTGTTCCAAATTTTCGTGAGGATGAAGTTGACGCGTACTTTCAAGTATTTGAACGAATCGTGTCGACCCTTCATTGGCCGCCCGATATATGGACCTTGCTATTGCAGTGTAAATTGTGTGGCAAAGCCCAGGAGATTTGTTCCGTGCTTTCAGTTGAGGAAAGCTTAGATTATGAAACTGTGAAGTCCGCGATAATAAGGGCTTATGAACTAGAGCCAGAAGCATATAGACAACGATTTAGGAACCATAAGAAGGGTATGCAACAGACCTTCGTAGAGTCCGCTCGAGAGAAGAGCTTGTTATTTGACAAATGTACTGCCACTAAGACAGTGGATTTCGGCGAGTTACGTGAACTCATTCTACTGGAAGAATTCAAGAATTGTTTGCCTGAGCGTATTGTCGTACATTTGAATGAACAAAAAGTAAACTCCGTATCCCAAGCTGCTGTACATGCTGATGAGTTCATGCTCACACATAAACCTGTGTTTTCTAGCCTCGCTAGAAAACATTGACAGTGTCCTGTTCTAAAACAGTGGTGACTGTGACCCCGCCTGCTCATTCCTCTCCTCCCCGTGCTCAGGATAAGACAGAGCAGGGGAAGGAGATGAGAGAATGTTACTATTGCCATAAAGTTGGCCACTTGATCGCTGACTGTCGTGCTCTTAAAAGTAAACATGCATGACCCACAAGTGTCGGACTAATTCAGTCTACACCCCCAAGTGGACAGTTATCTTTAGAAAAGAATGTAATGGACGTAAGTTATCGTCCGTTCGTTTTTAAAGGGTTAGTTTCTACCACAGGTAACCCTGCGGATCAGCGACCAATCCAGATACTCCGTGATACAGGCGCCACCCACTCTGTGTTGATCGCTGATGTACTCGTTTTGAATGAACAGATTTCCTGTGGCACAAGCATTCTCATGCAAGGGATTGAGATGGGCATTATTAAAGCCCCTGTACATAAAATACACTTGCAGTGTGAGCTTGTGAATTGTGTCGTATCAGTAGCTGTGCTTCCAGACGTGCCAATTAAAGGTGTGTCTTTTATCTTCGGGAATGATATTGCTGGGCGTAAGGTGATGCCATCTTTAGAGGATTTTGACAAGATACCTGTGCCCGCTGTAGATGACGAGTTGTCCAACGCGTATCCTGACACTTTTCCTGCATGTGTTGTGACTTGTTCTCAGACCAAGCGGCTGGATAATGAGGAGTTTACTCTTGAGAATACATTCATGCATACGGACGAACCCTCGCTATTTAAAGCAAATAGTGTGGAAGAACCCTGCATTCAGAAACTTAATCTAAACATGACCCGTGAGCAGATAATTACCGCACAGGGAAAAGATGAGACGTTGAAAAGGTGTTTTCATGCTGTGCTCTCCCAGGAACAGTTGAGACAACAACCATTGAGTTATTTTGTTGAGGATTCTTTGTTGATGTGTAAGTGGAGTTCCACACTTGAACAGGGAGCTGACTGGAATACTGTGTACCAGGTGGTCATTTTTTACTGTCCGTTCACCTGGGAATTACCAAGACTTATCGCAGAATTCTGAGATATTTCTTTTGGCCTGGTTTGAAGCAAGATGTTGCCAGATACTGTCGGACCTGTCAGACGTGCCAGTGCAGTGGTAAACCAAATCAGGTAATCCCAAATGCTCCCCTTACTCCAATACTCATTGTGCACGAACCGTTTGAACGTGTAATTATTGACTGTGTAGGTCCATTGCCAAGGTCAAAAGCCGGCAACCAGTTTTTTCTAACTATTATGTGTGCTACTACTCATTTTCCTGAAGCTGTTCCACTCCATAAAATAACTGTGTCATCAATCATTAAAGCCCTTATGAAGTTTTTTTTGTGACATTCGGACTTCCTAAGGTCATCCAGAGTGATCAGGGGACAAATTTTATTTCGAGGGTGTTTAATCAGGTGTCAAAGACACTTGCGATTCAACACCATGTTTCCAGCGCATATCATTCTGAAAGTCAGTGAGCACTTGAGCGGTTCCATCAGACATTAAAGTCTATGTTACGCAGATATTGCCTGGATACGGGTAGGGATTGGGATGAAGGGGTTCCTCTTATGCTGTTTGCTGTACGTGAAGCAGTACAGGAGTCCCTTGGTTTCAGTCCCGCTGAGCTTGTGTTCAGACATACTGTCCGTGGCCCGCTAAAGGTGTTGAAAGAGAACATTCTGGCTTCGGAGGCAGAGTGCAGGACGAATGTACTGCAGTATGTCGGCCGGTTTCGGGAGCGGTTGTGTGAGGCTTGCTCCATGGCGCGTCAAGTGCTGACCTCGGCTCAAAAGACTATGAAACTGAGATATGACAAGAAAGTGATAGTTCGTGAGTTTAAATCCGGGGACCAGGTATGAGTTTTATTACCTGTTACTGGATCCACTTTGTCTGCGAGATTTGCTGGTCCATATAAAATCAAAAAAAAAATTGAGTGACACTGATTATGTTATTCACACACCTGAAAGACGTCGCAAAACAAGGATTTGCCATATTAACATGATGAAAGCATATTACACACGCTGGTCTCAAACTGAACATGAGGAAACGACAGTGAAATCCGTCATTGCCCCTGTTGTGCTTGTGGCTGGAGACTTAGAGACAGACGAGGATGGTTTAATCCTACGCAATGCTCCACAACAATGTGCTTTGTTGCCTAATTCAGAGAAATTGCGAGAATTACCTATGTTATTGAGTCGTGTTTGATTCCCAAAAAGAAGATATTGAGCAATTGATTAAAATGTATCCGAATCTTTTTCGCGATACTCGGAGTTAAACTACAGTGATATAACATGATATTGATGTGAGTAATGGAGCTCCAATCAAACAGCATCCCTATCTTGCAAACGTTGTGAAAAGGGAGCTGATGAGAAAAGAGGTAAAATATCTCTGTGAAAATATCTGGATGATTTGGTGATTTATTCAACTAACTGGCCGGAGCATATGTCTCAGTTGTATTCTTTATTTGAACGTCTGTCAAAAGCCAAATAAACGTTAAACCTCTCGAAATGTGTCTTTGCCCAGGCAACCATTACATATCTTAGAAAGCAGGTTGGGCAAGGGCAAGTCCATCCAGTTGCTGCTAAAGTTTCAGCTATTTCAAGTTTCAGCTATTTCAAACTTCCCTGTTCCTACTACCCAGTGCCAACTGAGACGATTCCTAGGGATGGCTGGATATTATCAAGGGTTTTGTAGAAACTTTTCGAGTGTTGTAAGTCCTCTCACAAGTTTGTTGAGCCCCTCGCAACAGTTTAAGTGGTCGTTGGAGTGCCAACATGCATTTGACAGTGTGAAGGCACTGCTGTGCAGCACTCCAGTACTCGCGACCCCAAATTTTGAGCATCCGTTTAAGTTGGAGGTTGATGCTAGTGCTGTGGGGGCTGGTGCAGTCCTATTGCAAGAGGATGCGGATGGAATAGACCACCTGATTTGTTATTTTTCCCGCAATTTTGATAAGCACCAATTCAATTACTCTACTATCGAAAAAGAGGCTCTTGCACTACTTATGGCACTTCAAAACTTTGAGGTATATGTGGGCTCTAGTTCGCTCCCTGTTATCGTCTATACCGACCATAATCCGCTTGTTTTTCTGTCGAGAATGTATAATCAGAACCAGAGACTGATGCGCTGGTCTCTGATTGTACAAAACTACAACCTGGAGATCCTGCATAAGAAAGGGACAGACAACATTGTAGCTGACACCTTGTCTTGATCTGAAATGCAAGTCTGTTCTGCTCTCTTACTTGCTATTTGAATGGATTGGTGTTTGCTTATTGTTCTATGTTATGTGCATTTTGTTTTGTTTTACAAACATGTCTTAAAAAGTTTGTTCTTAGTGGAGGGGGTGTTACGTTACAGAATGTTATTGGGTTGTTGTTGTTTTGTCTGTCGTTCTCTGCTTTATTATTTCAGGTTATTAGTGGTTCCATTCATCCTGTCACTTCGTTCTCCTGATTGGTCGCCTCACATACCAGTATTTCAACCAATCCTGTCACTCTGCTCTCCTGATTGGTTGCCTCACATATCAGTACTTCAATCTCCATTCTCCAACTGGCTCTTAAAAAGCCTTGTTCAGGGACTGATAGGGAGTCTTGAGACTCACTTTGCTCAATATGCTGGTGATATCAGCGGCTGAAAGCCTGGGTTAGGGAAGTAAGCCACGTGGTATACATTTCAACACGTAGGTAACTTGCTGTCTAGAAATACATTAGGTAAGACGGTGCGCGCCAACCTGTGTATTCTTCTGATTGGGTAGATAGCGTAGTTAGGGCGTCTTGGATGTCGAAGATTTATTTTCCCACTTTTGTTTTAAATCAGGTTAGAAGGCGAAAATTGTGGTTAGTTAGACTGGATTTTGGTTTCTTTTGTTTGTTTTCTTTTTAGCCGCACCCATAGCCAGTCTTTCGACCTGTTTTTGCTCATGATTTGAAATAACGCTTTTGTAAACATTTTAAATAGTACCATTTCTCTTGCACTTTTACTACTCTTTGTAAATAAATCACTTTGCTTATGCAGTATTTTGTTTGTCTCTGTTATCACTTTGGTTGCAACCAGTGCTGGGTATTCAGCATACCAATGTCTTTCAAATTCAAGTGTGCGACCCATACACCCCGAGACCACCATGGGGTCGTAACAACCTTTATGCATCTTATGCACTTTATTCCTTTCCCATTTGTGGTATTCATTTAGTAGTTGTTGATTACTCTTGCCTATCTTTTGTTAATAAAATCTATTTTATTACAATTGTGTCTTCCTTGTGTTGATAATGCAGTAAAGGTTCTAAAAGTTAGGTATCCCACCAATCTTTCTTATGTGATGTTCTCATAACCGCACCTTAAGTGACATGTGATCCAAAATCATAATGTCATCTGTGAAGAGAGTACCCATCACTACACTATTTCGCCTCCTTGGGTTGGTTAAAGCAAAATTTACTACAATAGCTAGACAACTGGGTCAGAGCATCTCCAAAACTGCAGCTCTTGTGGGGTGTTCCCGGTCTGCAGTGGTCAGTATCTGTCAAAAGTGGTCCAAGGAAGGAACAGTGAGGAACCGGGGACAAGGTCATAGGTATCCAAGGCTCATTGATGCATGTGGGGAGCAAAGGCTGGCCCGTGTGGTCCAATCCAACAGACGAGCTACTGTAGCTCAAATTGCTCAAGAAGTCAATGCTGGTTTTGATGGAAAGGTGTCAGAATACACAGTGCATCGCAGTTTGTTGTGTATGGGGCTGCATAGCAGTAAACCAGTCAGGGTGTCCATGCTGACCCCTGTCCACCACTGAAAGCACAAACAGTGGCACGTGATCATCAGAACTAGACCACGGAGCAATGGAAGAAGGTGGCCAGGTCTGATAAATCATGCTTTCTTTTACATCACGTGGGTGGCCGGGTGCGTATGCATTGCTTACCTGGGGAACACATGGTGCCAGGATGCACTTTGGGAAGAAGGCAAGCCGGCGGAGGCAGTGTGATGCATTGAGCAATGTTCTGCTGGTAAACCTTGGGTCTTGCTATCCATGTGGAGGTTACTTTGACACGCTTCACCTACCTAAGCATTGTTGCAGACCATGTGCACCCTTTCATGGAAACGGTATTCCCTGGTGGCTGTGGCCTCTTTCAGCAGGATAATGTGCTCTGCCACAAAGCAAAAATGGTTCAGGAATGGTTTGAGGAGCACAACAACGAGTTTAAGGTGTTGACTTGGCCCACAAATTCCCCAAATCTCAATCCAATCGAGCATCTGTGGGATGTGCTGAACAAACAAGTCCGATCAATGGAAGCCCCACCTCATAACGTACAGGACTTAAAGGATCTGCTGCTAACATCTTGGTGCCAGATACCACAGCACACCTTCAGGGGTCTAGTGGAGTCCATGCCTCGACAGGTCAGGGCTGTTTTGGCAGCAAAAGGGGACCATTACAATATTGGGAAGGTGGTCATAATGTTATGCCTGATTGGTATATATTATGACATGTCATTGTGAAGTGTTATCTACTAAAATGAATGAAAAAACCTTCACTATTTGGCATTATTTGACACTATATCCAGTACTGGTGTGTTGCTGTGTTTCACAAGGTTTATTACAGATTATGTCATGAAGATGTAATAATGTTGTCGTACTAAATATTCTCATTAGTTCGTTCAGATAATGCGTAGCTGCAGCCGTGCCCTCACCGAAAGCTTTTATACACTGCACACATTTACCATCTGAAGTGAGTATATTTCTCATAATTAATAAGAAATACCAAACAAGTATTAATAAAGGTGCTGATGACTGATGCTTGACAAACTTTAATCACATCTCTGTTTTTCCTGTTTATTCAGGACTTTTCTGTTTTTACATAGAAACTCTTTCACCTAGATATCATACTATAGAGACTGTGTCTGTTGCCCAAACTAGCAAATCACTGATGCTTGAGAAGTGGGACAAAACAGTGTGCAATATTGAAAAAATAAAACCTTGTATTCAGACAAATGAAACAACATTTATGTATCGTAATGTGCTTTTTTTAACTTTATCTTTAACAGAGATCAAGGTGTTTTTAACATTTCAAAACACATTCTCATGTCCGCAGACAGATTACACTTTCACGTGTGACCAACAATTCCTCAACAAATATAAAATATCATAATCAAATATTATCAAAATATTCATCTGACAGACCTGACGGAGTTGACACATCTGACGGTGGTGACAAAAACCTGAATCATTTTAACGATCAAATACACTGAATCAATTACTGTATTAAAACAAATACAACAAACAGTGTATGTTATGGTTTATAAAACTTTTATTCAAGATTCATATTTAATGAATGAATGCCTTTTATTGTCATTATATATTGCGTACAATGAAATTAGGATAGCTTCCCATCAGCATGATTTACTTATATTACATAGTGCACTTTAACAAACACATGAATCACAGATAACGAGTTACACTAAACTAACTTTCAACAAATGCAAGAGAATTATATTACACATAAGTGTATATTGCACAAAGTCTCCCCAAAGAAATTATATTACACAATAAAGGGTATATTGCACTAAAATGTGCATTCCCAGTGGGCAGTGAAAATGCATTACAGTAAGTATGGTGAAATGTGAACAGTTTATTGTGACTGGCTGTTCTGTGTTGGGGTCCAGGGTTGATGGGCAACAGGGGTGGTGCCAGTGATGCAGCCTGCCACTGGAGGCTGAGAGAGAGTTTGTTCTAAGTGCGTGCATATTAATAAAGTTGAGACTGAGTTCACCGAGTTGTCTGCTCCGTGTATCATGACATGGTGTCAGAATTAAAAGTTATCCACGCACTCCTGTGATCTGTGAAGGAGGACAGAAGAAAATGTCCAAGTTTCACGCTCCCGAAGGTTTTGATTTTGCACAGCCATCAAGTTGGCCGGTGTGGAGGCAGCGTTTTGCATGTTCCAGGATTGCAACAAAACTCGACAAAGAAGACGATGATATGTAATGGATTTTGGCAGATACCATTGGATGCGAGCTGCTGGAAACTCACCACCAGTGTTAATTTCGTCAACGAAGACGATGACAAAAAATATGCGCTAACAAACATTTTTTCTGTGACTAAGACAAGACTTTGACGAGTTAAAACTAATATCTGATGATAAAAACTATGACGAAATGTATGCCGCGTCTTCGTTAACAAGACAAGACAGGACTAGACTATTATTTGAGGACTAGCGGACATTCAAAATACATCCTATAAGCTAAGTTAACTGTCTTGTCTTTCAAAATGTGCGTCCCTGCCATTGGATTGTGATCGGATGAGGGGCGTTCGCATATCTAGTCTCAGTATGGCAGCCGCAGTGGATGGACAGGCTACCTAAACGCGAACTAGCGATCTGAAACAATGGCCTCAGGTTAGAGATAGGGTGACCTGACGTCCCGTTTTCCCTGTGAGTCACAATTCTTTGTCGATTAACTTAAAGTTAGTGAAGGCGGGAGAGGCGGAATCGCGCTGATAGAAATGCTCTCTCTCGCGCACGCTCCACTTCTTCAGTTCTCAGTGCTCAAATACATAAACAGCAGTCCAAATGTCCATCGTGTAGAGCAGTGGTTCTCAACTGGTGGGTCGCGACCCGGGATCGTTCTGAGTGGGTCGCGGAGTGTACGGCCAAAGAAACGACATCAACAACAAAAAACTCTAAATTAAAAAAATTCTAAATGTTTTTTTTTTTTTCTGATGAGAGACTTTTATTTTAAAAGACGTGCATGAAAGCTGTTGACACTTCTGTCAGATGCAGTAATAATGCCTGAGAAAAACGCGCTGTCCAGATTCAGTAGCTGCGGTCACATGAGATGTAGACAGATTTATTGTCAGTGGCATTATTCTATTGTTATTTTCATAACTTGCTATGAAATAAAAAGTCTCTCACCTCAGAAAAGTGAACTATCCTGTCCTGCCAGACATTACCGTGTTCGTAGCGCGCACACTTCTATAGCACGCGCGAACGCGGCGCCACACTGTATATCACTTCACTAAAACCAGAAACTACGAGAATGCAACGCGTTAAATTAAAGTACAGTACCGATAAATCACATAACTGGTACTGCGTGTGTTAGCTGGGAAGGATTTGCATGAAGGTATGATATTCATTCTATTCAGGAGCAGTTTCCACATGTTATTAACAGTTCATGTTATTCATGGTAACGGTTGTTTCCATAACCCAAAAATATCATGTTATTTCCACTTTATGTCATTTTGTATATGTTTAAATGACTGTGTTGTCTCATACCAACTTAACTGTATTAACAAGAACTAGTTTGGGACTGCTATTTAATAGCCTTACCTTATTGGCTGTTTATTCAGTATTAGTCATTCTTAACAGTCTTAACCTAATTTGCGTGAAATAAATTTGCTTTGTTTTTATTTTTAACAATTTATATTATATATATATATATATATATATATATATATATATATATATATATATATATATATATATATATATATAAAAAAAATATAACTGGGTTGCGGCTTGATGACCGTGGGAAAATGTGGGTCCCAAAGCCAAACCAGTTGAGAACCACTGGTGTAGAGTATCTCACATAAATACAGTCAGTCATGGCTTAAGTGAACGTAAACAGGTGGGTGAAAACTGAATGTGTGTCAGTATTACATGCATGCCTTCCGTCTTAAAGGGACAGCATTCCTAATTAAATACCTATCTGTGTCATTAATGTTAATCAACAAAAGATGTTAAATAAATGTAAACGGTAAGTAAACCTACTATGTCTTAAAAATAAGTTTATTTTTTATCTCAGCCCAAAAATGAAAATTGTCATCATTTATTCCAGTTTTTCCAAATTCAATCCTTGATTCAGATTTCTCATGAGCTTAATTGATTTGGTCTAAAGAGAGAAGAATTAATGACTATTTCTGTTAGAAGACTACATATAAAATAGCTACCTAAATAAATGTTGGTAACTGCAGTTTGACTAAAAGTAATGACTAAAATTAATGACTAAAAGTTGACAAAAATGTAATGACTTTTCATCGACTAAAACTATGAAAGACTCAAATGACTAAAATGTGACAGACTATTAAGCATTTTTGTCTCAAGACTAAGACTAAATCAAAAATGCCTGTCAAAATTAACACTGCTCACCACCTTTATCACACCAGTTGGCCGCTTCTGTTTACGGAGACTCCGCTTCGGAATTACCTCAGCTCCGGAGATATTTCACAGAGAAATGAGCACTCTTCTCAAAGACCATGCCTGCACGGTAGTGGTGATGGACGATATACTGGTGTTCGGTAGAGACAAGGAGGAGCATGATCGCAACCTCAAGGAAGTCTTAAGGTCCATCAGCGAATCTGTTCTTAAGTTAAACAAAGAGAAGTGTCACTTTGGAAAATCTGAGATTCAATTCTTCGGACATGTTATCCTATCCTATCCTTGGAAAGGATGGGATCCGGCCAGACACTAACAAAGTGAGAGCTATAACTGAGCTCCCCTGCCCTATGAATCTGACTGAACTGTGATAGGTCTTAGGAATGATAAATTATCTGTGCAAATTCCTCCCGGGTCTCTCGTCAGTTCTTCATCCAGTGACTGAACTATTGAAGGGTGACACTGAATGGACCTGGAGTGTGGCACAGACACAGGCATTTAACAGGGTCAAAAGCATGTTGACCACAGCACCATCGCTAGCGTTCTATGATGCAAACAGGAACACAGTATTCAGTGCGGACGCAAGCAGTTATGGCCTAGGGGCTGCCCTGTTTCAGCAGCAGGAAAATGGACTACGTCCTATTGCTTTTTGTTCAAGGACCTTAACTGAGGCCGAACGCCTCTACTCACAAATCGAGAAAGAATGTCAAGCTGGTGTGTGGGCATGTGAGCGGTTCTCACGGGACTTGCAAGGTATGGACAAATTTGAGTGCTACACCTATCAATGCCACAGGATTGAGCCCAGCTCAACGGATGATCAGACGTCAGATCAGAACGACAGTTCTGACACTACCAAAGAACCTGCTACCCAGCCCAATTGACTATGAACAAGTCAGACTGAAAGACAAACAAACCAAACAGGCTTATAAGTACTTCTACAACCGACGATACTCAGCACGTTCTCTATCTGACCTACATCCTGGAGAAAGTGTGAAAGTTAAGTTGGATGGAGTAAAAGTGTGGTAAACATCAGCAACAGTTGTCGGAAAAGCTCCTGAAGCCAGATCATACATTGTGCAAACAAAGGAAGGCACAATCTCTCGCTGGAACCGGAGACACATTCAGAGTGTCCCTGAAACACCTATAACTCCTGAAACATCTGACACACCACAGGGACAGACTGTGACTGAGAACAGTGAAGTAACTATAATGGACCCTTTCTTGAGACTGATTCAACCCCAGACTCTATGAATGGGTCCAGTACCCCAGCTTCCATTGCACCTCACACTCATACACCCACCCGCAAAAGAACCCTTGCTGGTTGGGAAGTAAAACAGCCCGTAAAGTTTAAGGATTCAATCTAACGTAGAAATGAGCGCAGATCCATGCGCACAAATCAATTTACGACAGAGTTCACGTGTGATTCTTGAAACATTCGTATGCCGCCAATCTGATCGTACGAATGATCGTATGTTGATAAATATGGTGGCAGAAAACAATCGTCATTTGAATATCACGGCCCCAAAAACACCCCGGTCTAGAAGCCTCGCCCCTAGAGTTTACGACATGGAGAAACAAAACCCGGCCAAAAAGTGGAAGTAATCTCATGAAAGAGAAATTGATCTTACTGCAAAAACATCTGTTACCCTTGTAACTGCAAATAATTTCATTATTTTTTATGTATATTAAATACCGGTAAATATAAGGAAACCTTTACAAACATAAACATTATTTAGCCTATTTAGTTCCTTTCAGTCCACAACAAATCATTTACTTTTGACGATATTACAGAACAAGAATGACAAAATAAGCAGCTATAAAATTATATATTAACCTATAATATAAAAAAAATCACGCTGTAAGCTGGCATTTATTATAAACAGCACACAAACGTCAAGCAAAGCTGAAACGGCATTGCGCTCACAAGCCTCTTTCGTTGGACAAGAATCCAAATGTTTCCATTTTTGCAATATTTGTATTATTTGGTTGTTAAATTATTATTTATTATGTAGCCTAAACATGGCTTTATACTTCACTCATGTTCCAATATTCGCGTAAAATCCTTCACATGCGTAAAAATGTTTGTTTGGGCACTGCACACTGATTTCACAGCGGACCTTTTAAAATAAACAGTGTAACTTTTATATTTCGTTGACTGCATTTTAGTTTGATGATGAATAGCTGAAATGTCAAGCAATGCTATAATGTTGTTTGTGAGTGCGTGAGGCGTGCCAGCGCAATTCGATGAATAAAATCAAATAAAGATATAAAGAAAATTATATAATAGCCCATTATATATTTTGTGTGGTCCTATTTATTTTATTCCTTTTATAGTCTTAATTTCTGTTTTTCTCCGTTCACAGAAGTGCTGCAGGTGCATGATGCGATGATTGAATCCTCATGGTCTGTTGTTTACGCTGCTATTTGCGCATATAAAGCTAAAGCCCTGTATAAATCAAACAACAACAACAAAAAAGACATTATAATCTTACTGGTTAACAATCGACTAATGAGCTTCGGTTGACGGTCAGGAAAATAACCTAAATGAACAAAATGCTGTCATTCAACAATTCTCCACCCGATTTACTATGCTGCGGGCAAGTTCAAAAACTTGCGTACACGAGCTGAGACCAGACGTGAGATTTGATCGTAGCCACCGCTCACGTCCATGTCCATATTGATAAATTGCAAGTTTTGCGCTGAAATGACCATACGCCCAGTTTTCTGTTGTACGTTCATTTCATAAATGAGGCTCGCTGTGCTGTGTCCTGGTTGGGAAATGTGTAATTTCAAGCCCAGTCTAAAGGGTTTTATTTTTTTTTTTTTTTTAAGTGTTCATTGCTGATATTTTTTGCAGAGATGGTACGTGTATGTATGGCCTATGCTTGGATTGATGCTAATAGTTTAAGACAGTATAATTGTATGCATTTTAGAAGGACTCTTTATTGGTGAGGTCACCACTTCATGGTCCATTTTGAATATGGATTTAAAGTTCTTTTTGACGTGAGACCATAGTCTAGACTATTTTTGACTGTTCCTGGTTAGGAAGAGTCTGGTGTTTGAGAGCTGTGGCGTGTTTTCATTACAAGAGGTTGGATTATTCATTTGCCATCAACCAACTTCAGCTATGGACAGTGTTTGGACATTGATGTACTACAGATAAGACTTTCGCATAAATCAACTTTAACATGACGAAATCCTACAATCTTACATTGTTTTTTTTTTAGTTTTTTTTTTTTTGTACTTTTGTGTATTTACATTTTTGGCTATATGTAGGTGTATTAACCTGAATTGAATGTTTTCTATTTTGTATTTAATAAATCCATTGATTTGAAATCCCTTTGACTACTGTACATTTTTGACAAAACAGACATTAGTTAGGTGGTGACTGCATCCATTTCAGATGTATAATAACTGTTTTTCTCAAAGACTTAAGTTATAATAGCTGGAAAGTATTTAAAGTGAAACATGTATTGTTATTGATCAGGGGTGCATCCTTTTCCTGGAGATCTTCCTTCCTACAGAGTTCAGTTCCAACCCTGACTAAACAAACCTGTCTGTAATTATCAAGTGCTCCTTGGTTCAGGTGTGTTTGATCAGAACCAGGGTTGGGCGCCCCTGTTGTAGATTAATAGTGTGGGCTAAGTGAGGGCTGCCCATGCAGGGCCAGCACTAAAGGGCCACCGTTTTGCCAATGAGCAAAATCTCAGAGGTCCTGCGCTGGCAGCCCGCTGGGGGCCCTTTGGCTAGCCCTAAGTGGGCCCATAAAGGGCCAGTGCAGGCTTGTTTGCAGGGTCAGCTCCTCCGCCAGTTGGGCAGAGTAATTAGTCCCTGCAGTAGTAGCACAGCCCCTGAAATTTGTGATGTTCTGTATGCCCTGCCACATCTGCCTTCAGTTATTTCCTGAAAGATGATGTTCTATCTTCCTCTTGTAGACCTCCTTAGCCTCTTTGATCCCGCTCCGCAGCTTAGCTCTCGCAGCACTGTACAGAGCTTTGTCACCTATCCTGAAGGCAACATGTCGGTCCCTGAGAAGTGTGCGGACCTGACTATTCATCCAGGGCTTCTGGTTGGAAAAGATTTGTATGCATTTTTCCACAGTGACATTATCAATACAGAACTTAATGTAGGATAAAACTGTCTCTGTGTATGCAGCCAAATCCTGGTGTTGAAATAAGCCCCAGTCAGTGTTAGCAAAACAGTCCTGTAGCTGATCAAGGGCCTCCTTAGGCCAAGTTCTAATAGTCACCTTGCCTGGTCTGCTCCTTCTCCTGAGAGGGGTGTAAGCAGGGATGAGAAGCAGAGAAAGGTGGTCTGACTGGCCTAGATGAGAGAGAGGAACAGCTCTGTACGCATGTTTAATGATGGTATACACCTGGTCAAGTGTATTTTCACCCCTAGTCGGGCACTTAACATGCTGGTATAATTTAGGAAGTACAGACTTAAGGTTTACTTTATTGAAATCCCCAGCTATAGACTATTTCACCTAGATATCATACTATAGAGACTGTGTCTGTTCCCCAAACAAGTAAATCACTGATTCTTGAGAAGTGGGACAAAACAGTGTGCAATATTGGAAAAATAAAACCTTGTACTCAAACAAATGAAACTACATTCATGTATCTTCATTCATTCATGAATGTTACATGTATTAATGTGATACTGAGCTATGTTTTGATTCAACCTCCCAAATTTTCTCTTTTTTTATCAAAATGTGTTTTTTATCTTGGACAGTGTAATATAAATTTAACTTTATTTTTAACAGATATAAAGGTGTTTTTAACATTTCAAAACACATTCTCATGTTAGCAGACAGATTACACTTTCACATGTGACCAACAATCCCTCAACAAATATAATAATATAATAATATCATAATGAAATATTATCAAAATATTCATCTGACGGAGGTGACAGACCTGAGAGTGTTGATACATCTGACGGTGGTGACGAAAAACCTGAATCATTTTAATGATCAAATACACTGAATCAATCAATTACTGCATTACAACAAATACAACAAACAGTGAGTATGTTATTGTTTATAAAACTTTTATTCAAGATTCACATTTAAGTATTTTGATATATCATTGGAACACAAATGATCTATTTTCTCTCATCTCAAAACAGTATGTCTGCTGTGCATCTGCTATGGTAACACGGTAACTTTAAAAAGCTTTTATATGAACAAATAAAACAGTTAGTTGTTACATCTATCCATTTACATTCACCAGGATCTTAATATTCACATTTAAACATCTTAACAAATTATCCAAAAACGATCAGAACACATATGATACTCCTAAACCACAAAAATATGATGACTTCATATTGAATATCAACTCCGTCATTGGGCCATCACCAGAAAACCTGACGCTGTTGACAAATTTAGCATTTCTTTCACAAAACAAAAAGATTTCATGTAGTAACCATTTTGTTTTTGTTTTTCTGTTGATGCTAGATGCTAATAGAACCTGCTTCAGGAGAATAAAATGATCTAAATATTTCAAATAATCTCCTCAGAAATTGGAAGATGGTGTTGACATATCATGGTTGTGACACAGGAAATATTGACATTAGGATTTAAAATATTCTAAAACTATAAAACTGACCAGAGCCTGTCTGACACTGATGTACTCTGCAGAGCAGGATTGTGGCGAGGGGTCCTTTAGAGTGACAGCTGCCCCTGATATTCCCTGATTTTATTACATTTTAATGAATGTCTGACGGTGTTGACAAAAAGTGGGGACACAATTTTGAAACCTTATGAAACACACGTCTCCTTGGAAAAAAACAAAAAAACAACAACAACAACAACAAAAAAAACCTTTGATATGAGATATTATTAAGTCTCGCTTTTAATAAAACACTCTTTTGTATCATTAAAAAAAAACAAAAACATTTTCGTCCATTTTATAGCATATGAATGATTGAATTGTATCTGTGTTGTTTCAAGGGGAAAACTATGAACTGCTTGAATTCCATTTTACAGATAAGACAATGAAGACTTCACTTCTTCAATGAAGACTTATTTCAGAAGCATGAAAACAAAACAGTTATTCAAACTGGAAATAAATAGCAAAGAAACACAGCGCTCAATGACTTCAGTCTAAAACTGTGAGTCCTGCATTTTCACAAAAACTCTGGTTATAATTACTGAAGGTGTCTCCTCTGCACAGTCAATCTCTTTTCTGCAGTTTGTTATTTATGCTGATGAGAGAATATGTGAATTCAATAAACACTGTTCAACTCCGGAGTTCCTTGCGGTGACGAATCAAAATGCCTCTGATTGAATATTGCATTCAAAAGCAATCATGTGTGATTGGTTATAATGCTCAACGCTGCAGACGGCGCTCAAAACGAAATTTGATGTTATGTAATAAAGCAAATCTACTATAAATGAAATGCCACAATTCATTCATTTCACTTTACACATTTCACATGACAGTCGATCTAGTTTCCTACCACTACTACAAAATATCACCTAAATGAAATCAGATGAATACGTGTAGAATCGTTCAGAGACGACACACACGGTGTTCAGCAAATAAAGATCCTCAGCGCAGGCCAACAGTTGAATTTGCGGATTTGGCTTCAATTATCTGAAGGTCTTTATGTTCTCTCTGTTCTTAAATCTCCCCCGGTACGAATGAGAAACCGCTTCAGATGATTCAGTGCGTGCAGGGAACTGAACAAACCATTCAAAGTGATTCGTGAACAAATGCACGCCATTTTGCAGGCTTCTTTGCTCAAGACCTTGAACAGAATTGACTCAAAAGAGTGATTCATTCACGAATGGGGCAATCTTTCATGCTCCAGATAAAAGCGCACACTTGAAATAAATTATGTTTGATAAGGATTTGATGAGGACGCAGCATCAGAGCTGAAAGAGCTGGATCTGAAGATGATCTACTTACTGTGATAGTTTTTTGTATGACTGCGTAGAGCAGATGAATTATTGAAACGCTTCCCACATGCAGTGCAGTGATACGGTTTCTCTCCAGTGTGGATCCTCTCATGCCGTTTTAAACGGCTCGCTGAAGTAAACGTGTATTATTTGATGTATTTTTTTTAATTTTAAATATTTGTTTGTTTACCACAAACTGTATTTGGTTATCCCATTAAAATAACATTTAAATTGGATCATTTTTAGAGCTTTAAAGTGCTGTAAATATTTAGGTTGTCACTGAAAAGTGCTTGAATTTCTCTCTCAAAAGGTTGTACAAACCCTGAAATGAATGAGGTAATAACATTTGACTATTTCTGCCACAACACCATGTTATACTGTAGTTAGCATTACTACTGGTTTTCTACTTCAGCGCTGTTTGATCGGTTTATAACAGAGAACTCTCAGAATCTGAACGCTTCTCTCTGGATCTCGCAGCAGTAACAGTGTCATGAGATCAGCATTGGTTCTGTTCTGATCTCTGATATGTTTGCGTGTGTTTGTGCTGCACTCAATTATCGGTCCGAGCTGATAAGCAGCTCAAACTAGTAGCACTGTTTTGTTTCACTTTTATTACATTTGCTGTTTGAAGTTTCTCATATGCAATGGAAATGGCAGCGCTATATTATTGCAGAGCTCTTAAGATTTTGTTCTATTACAGCAAATCTAAATCTGCTTGAAGCGTTATAAGCATCAGCACTATTAATAAAGAAAGAAAAATAAACACCAACCTGTTTGTTGTTCAGTATCTTCAGTGTGTTTGATTCTGCAGGGTTCTGGATCTCTCATCTTCTCTCTGTCCTCTTTAATAAACTCAGTCTTTGCAGATTTCAGCTCTTCCTGATGCTCTGATGCTCCTCTTCACTTGTAAACTGATGGGAATATTCCAGCATTTATTGGTGAACTGCAGTGGGCGGAGCTTCACTGATGATGAAGTGTTTTCTGGGGGAGGAGTTTGATTGAAGGTGAATTGCAGCATGTGAGGAGCTGATCTGCCAAAATCAATAAAAATATCACTTACTGCAGATTGTTTTCACAGCATATATATATATATATATATATATATATATATATATATAATCGTAAGAAACAGCCTACAGATTTGTAACAAATACCCTCAGTATGTTGACACCAGATCTCCTGTAAATTGCCACTTAAAGCTCCTTTCATTAAAGACATCAGCATAATAAATGAGGTGAAAACAGTGACTATTGACATGAAATAAAGTCTTTTCAGCAGCTGTTAATATTGATGAGTCTCAGACGATCAACACTCATTCAACAAATCATTCAGGATCATCAGCAGATCATCTCACTTTATTCTGAGTGTTTGCTGTTAGAAACTGATTATAAGAGTCAGGATATAAGATGAAAGTCTATATATATTCGAATGAAAGACAATACTGTTATTTTCGCAATGTGTCATGGATAAAACATCAATAATAGGCTACAAAAACGTTAATAATACTCAGGTAGCCTAAATACCTATCCAACAACACCATAGCCTAACATGTCCGTATGTGTTAGGCTATGGTGTTGTTGGATAGGTATTTAGACCGATGTTGAGAGCGTAGGTCGCAATTTAGATATGTTTTTGAGATGGAAAAACGCAGTTTTACAGATACTAGAAACATGGCTTTCAAATGAAAGATTGCTATCAAACAGCACACCTAGGTTCCTAACTGATGAAGAAGAATTGACAGAGCAGCCGTCAAGTTTTAGATAATATTCTAGGTTATTACATGTGGGGTTTTTAGGTCTGATAATTAACACCTCTGTTTTTTCAGAATTTAGCAGTAAGAAGTAAATAAATAAATAAATAAATAAGTATATATATATATATATATTGTAAGGTAATTATTATATCTTAAGCATTACAGTTTTTTTTTACACTCATTAGGACCAGACCCAGATTTCGCACCTCATATGTTTGATGAATGTTCATGCATAAATTCATGCAGCAGCTCAGAATTTCTGTAAAAAAAAGATGTCAGATTACATATATAAAGTGTTCAGATTAAACTTTTAAGTTTGATTGCTCATAATAATCCCCACTACAGTAAAATAAGTATGATTTTAATCACACCATATGGCATATATACACTTCAAAAGTTTTCATTCACGCTAAAAATTGAACCTGGTCTAGTGCAGTAGACAGATTAGACCTCCATTCAAGAACAAGATGATGCACTTAGGCTACATTTTACAGGTTTCTCTTACATATCTATAGTGTTTTTCTGTGTCAGAGCTTCCCACACGGCAGTGTTACCACAAAATACATATTATTATTAAATTCAGATTGCACATATAAATTCAGATTGTCTTAGCAGGTGTAATGCTACAACAGCGTGCTCAGTTTGATTCACAAACAAATGACTCATTTGGAAGTTTAAGTGAATCAAATCAGTCAGAGCCACCCGTATAGATATTTATGACGCCACCAGCACAGTCCGACTCCTATGATTCACTAGTAATCACTCGTTGAAAAAGACAAAGCAAATGAATTCTAGCAAACAAAATTGAATTTAACTCATTAAAATTTAATTAGCTAACATTATCGTGCACTGGATACAGCTGGATACAGCACATCAGTTTTTTTATATTAAAAAAATACATATCGTTATTCTAAAGAGACCTAGGCCTACTCATCAACACTCAATATATTCGGGACCGAATGGTTTTTCTGACGTTGTGTTATCATCGTAAACCTCCTAACAGAAACCATCTAAAAACTGTATTCTTCATGATATTTAAAACATCAAACAACACGAGATTGAGCATTAAATAAATTAAATAACTTACCTTTTTGCAGCTGAAGTATTCCTCTTGAGAACTGTGCCCGCCGAATACTCCTCAGGATTTAACCGCCAAATCTTTCTCAAATCGTTCTGATCTCCTTCATTCTAGCAGCGGCCCGCCGGAGACTAAACTAACTCGGGCCAAAGGTAGATACACACAACTACACCAAGTGAGGACCTGCCGCACCTACAACAGCTTTCAGCCGAGATCGGCCCATAGAGAGAAAGCCGTCTGTCAGCCAGAAGTGTTTTGTAGAGTCGGCGCGCCTCTGGCCCATTATCTTCTCACCGATGCCGAGACTGAGCCGACAGTGCCGCATTTCAGCCAGAATCAGCCCGAGTGTGCTTGCTATCCCGAGCAGGTTTAAGGTAACGGACCTGTTCCTATGACAGGAAGTCAAGGATAGGCTTCGAAGAACCAAATGAGCCAAGATCAAGTGAAATCATCAACAATCAAATCCAGCTAACTGAGTTAGGGACGTATGAAGAACGGGCCCCAAGCAGGAATGTCCTTTATCGTTTGTTGTTTGCCCGCTGCTCTCCGACAGGTAAACTCAGTGCTCTCCTGTAAAAACAAAATTCAAACTTAACTTTCACATCTCACATTGACAGGAGTCATGTCTCAGTAGGGCTACAGTTGCCATCTAGTGGTTATAATTTAGCGGTTATAAATAAAATATAAAATAATGCTTATTTAAAAGTTTCAGAAGTTTACTTGCATTTGATAAGAAGCTGCGTGGGCGAAAATTACAAGTAAACAATTTTAGGGCTATTTTGGCTATGCTCATCGCTGGTCTGGTGTAGGGCTATAGCCAAGCCGTTAAATTAGACAACGGATTGCCTCGATTTCACCTGGTGGGCTAAAAGCAGACTACACGTAGCCTGTCCAATTTAGAGCTAAAACGTGGCTACATATAGACCATTTCATGAAATGACACTTATATCTTTGTAGATATTATTGACACTGTGAACATGATGGGATATCAACCATCTCATACACTGCCTGACCAAAAACGAATCAGTTTTGACTATAAGTGGGATACAAATAGCCGCTCTGACTACACAGGCTACACAAAGAACATGTCAAAGAAATGAAACCAAACACCTTGTAAACGCTGTTGACTTTGCTTACATGTGATGGAATATCATACATCTTACAAGTTATTTTGCCCAAAAACGACATGTAACCAAATTCAAGGTTATTTGGGCTAGAAGCACATAGCCGGACTATATCGGGTCTATAGTTAACTGAGACGGTGAAATGACGGCTATTGCTTGCTGAGCTTGCTGAGCCATTGCTGCGATACGTCAATGTGTCTGCCATGTTTGTGAGGGCAAGACTGCCTTAAAAACAAACAGGGGAGCTACGGTTTTTCTGGATAAAAACACGATAACGTTTACATTTATCAACCGATTTCAGTGGTTTGTGATCTACATGGAGTTAAAAATAACTCTGCCTCCAGTTATTTAGTTAGGCTTGGAAAATTATTAATTTTCTTAAGAAATTGTGAAAGCTCACACTCACACTTGTGTTGATTTGGTTGATGTTTACAATTAACAAGTCTATCAGTTAACAATTCTAATATTAATGTTGTATAACTGTGACATATACATGTAATGAAATTTTAATGTACATTAAATGAAATTAAGTTGTTTCATTGCTTTCTCTGTCTTCAGCCCCAACATTTGAACTTTTCTCGTGCTTCAGGTCAGAACACAGCTCATTTGCTTTGAAATACTGGAACAAATTAGAATTAATACATCTTTAAGCACTAATAATTTACCATCATTGAGAAAATTGAATAAAACCAGCGAATACAAATCAAAAAGTGACACACTGGTAGACTGCTTTTTATTTTCATAGCACTCTATACAGATATAAACTCTACAACAAATGTAACTGATAATCCTTGATAGATCCAGTAAGAATTACAGTTACAGTCATAAACTAATATGCACTGATACAGTGCACAGTAAAAAATATAATAAAAGTTATATGTAATATTAAAAAGTATATGTAGTACAAGTTGTAGTAAAGTGAATAATATAAAAAGCGAGTACAACAGTACAATAACATAAGTGATTTAATAAATTTATAATAACGCAAATTATATGTGTAATACCATAATAAATACATGAATAACAATAGATGAATAATAAATTAATAGTAAATTATAAAGTAAATTAAATAATCGTGAAAAGTACAGTTTTATAATGGTATTTGTGTAATAATTATTAAACAAAGACACAACTAATGACAAGCAAAAAATTGTGGTCATGAATTCCAAATTATGTTTAATTAATGAGCTCCTTGTCTATTATATATATATATATATATATATATGATGTTATGATTGTCTATTACATCTATATATTGTGATGACAACACCTGACTAATGAAGACTAATTCTCCACTGCTTCCCTCAAGAGTTTCCTATATTTTATAACGGGGTTTTTCAATTAATGAGTAAAATAATTGTTTTAATCATTTTGCGCTACAATGCAAATTACACATACCCATGCAGAAAACACTAATTTTGAAACGGTCATTTTTTTTTTAATATATGTTACTACATAGGATTGTTTGGATTGTGAATGTGTGCAGTATAAGTTGTACAACAAAATGTCAAAGTATAATTATGTTTAACACAGACCAGAATATGACATGCTCCCCCCCCCAAAAAAACCTTCTATTAATCAAATTTAATAATCATTATTACAACATAAAGAGCAATAATCAACAATGATTTTGTCATGATATTGTAGCTTCACTCACTAAGGAGTTCCTGTGTTTTTTTTTTATTTCTAGGCTATTCTAGGTTGAATATGATCAGGGTCATTCTGGCCATTCATTCAGGGCTATTCTGGGTTTTAACTAGTACGAATACAACATTAGGCTGTGGAAGTATAGTCTCTTGGAAATGCAGAGAACAGGCTTCCTTCATCTTTCCTGAAGGCTTGCATTGTCCTGTCTGCAGTTGGATAAAAAAGAAAAAATATATAAATATAATCAGTCCACTCTTTTATGATAAGCTATGAAATCCTTATAATCAAGTGATTATAAACTTACTCTTTGTAAATAAGTAGCGTTAGTTACATTAAAGAGAGATGTTTTAGCTCCATCCCTAATCCTGACAGTCTGACATTGTCTTGTCAAAGTGCTCACTGTACATATTGTGCTCATAACAAAATTTAGTTTATGATATAAACTACAATATAAGTTAAAACTTAATAAGAATTCATTTAAATTTTCATTTCTTATTAAGTCTCTGGTAACTAGTGATATCGCTAACACTATTAATAGTCTGACACTGGTGGCAATTAAGCTGTCAACATAATGCTAAAAATGACCAAAAAACATCCCAGAAACAACTGTTCAGTCTTACCTGTGAAAGATAATACCCCGAGATCTGTTTTTATTAATGTGCGACGGTCTGTAGATCCCCAAGCTGCCGACAAGTCAGGTATGTTTTCTTCTGTCCCGATATGAGAGTTATGGAGAGTTGCCCGGACCATTTTTTATTATGTCTATGGAGGGAACCACATATTTTTCTCGTGGCCACGAGTTGTATTGTCACATATACAGGCGTAAATACACTCATAAAGTCAAAACTTCATTGGCATAATTGTCAGGCGCTTACAGTATTTGCAAAATATGGTAGCATATTAATAATACTAGCATAATTATACAGAACATGAATTAGGTAAAGCTCTACACAAACTGAAAGGGAAATAAGCATATATAACAATAAATATAAAAATATAGCCCTACCCAATTAATATAATATAATTATAATATTATTATTAGCCTATAGTTTTATAATAATAATAATAATATACAAATATTGAATAAAAAGACAGGATCAGTTAACAGACTTACAAGACTGTGGGATGGAGAAAAATGTTTTATCCATCTCTGATAATCTCAGGTTGCTATGGTCACGCAGGTTTGTTTACGCATTAAACTTGTGGCTGTTGTTCCCTCAACTTCACATCGTGTGACTAAGGATGTCATTACCTCGACAAAATGATCCCGTGGCCACGACATATTATCACGCTCCCACGAGTTAATATGTCATGGCCACGACAAAACTAACCTAAGTGAACCGAACATGTCCCCTCCCGGTCGCAGTAAATGCTTCGTTCGACTTTTCGGAGATCATCTACTCTTCCCTGTGGATGACCTCTGACCTACTTTCTGTACGATCTGAATTTCTGCTCTTTGAATTTTAAATATTGAATTTGATGTTCCGAATTTCTTCTTCATCTTGAAAACTTGAAGCTGTATTTTTAAAAACTGGATTTTTGCAGTCTAAGAATTCAGAGCAAAAAATCCGCTGTTTGAAAATACGTCTATTAAAAAAACTTGCCGTAAAAAAATTCAGTTGTGTTAAATTTCAAATGTTCATTATTCAAGTAAAAAAAAAAAAAAAATCAAATTCAGAACTACGTTAAATGCCACATAATATTCAGTTTTGTTAAATGATGCTTGTCAATAATTCAAATTTACACAATTCAAATTCAAATAGTTTTGTCATATTATAAGCTCCATACTTGCGGTACTTTGGCTGTGGTGACCTAATTTTTAGTGTAGCTGTGGTGGCCTAGTGGTTAGCAAACAGACCTATGTATACGGCCGACCGGTGTTCAAATCCTGACTTAACATTCTTTGCTGTTCCTGTTCCTCTCTCTCCACACAATGCTTTTCTGTCAATCTCCACTGTCCTGTCCACTTCAGCGCAAAAAAATAAAATAAAGCCTGTGGTGAACAAAACCTGATGATCCATTCACAATGGGGACCTCGTTCAGGAAACATTCTTATAACAATAAAATATATGAATAATGCAGTGTTAATTGACATAACCTTTACAGTAGCCTATATACAATAAGATAGGCTATGTTCTGCCATATTCTGTGCTAAGAAATTACATTTTGTTCATAAAATACATGACGATGTAGTGCAGAGGTGTGTGTAGTATATAAACCAATCATAAATTTGTCATTAGGACAATATAGGGAAAAAATAGAATATAAGTTATTAGTTCTTGTTCAGAAGCGTATTTTATTTATTAACAAGTTAAACTTAAGAGGTAAGAACAAATAAAGCTGCAGCCATGCCAATTAAACAAAGATCAGAATAATGGTATATACTATACTGGTTACTCTCATAATTTCTGTTCCCATCACTTGGGAATGATGGCATTCTAAGAACGTTGTTTTAAGAATGTTTTTGCTTAACATTATGAGAACATCAGTCAAGTAAAAATAACATCATAAAGACGTCACAAGAACGCTGTTATGTATTTAAACTATGAAAACATTATAAGACTATTCCAGAAACATTATTTCAGGAACGTTTTTTTTTCTAATATTTACATAACTTTTATATAACGTTAGTGAAAGATATGGGAACGTTCCCTGTTAGCTGGGTTTGTACCAATAAAGTTCTCTTTGTTCCGTTTTGCAAATGTCTTTTTTAACATTACAGTTGAAGCATCAAGGTAAGTTCCAAATGGCAAACCAATTCAAATTAAATAGTCCTATTCACTTAATTGTTATTTATTCACTGTGCATAATTTACTTTTAACAGAAACAAACAGTAGATCACATGTGTGGAATGTAACACAAACTCGGAGGTGTTTTACTCGTTACTACTGCATGTTGTTTTCTGAATTAAATAATATTAACAATGTATAATAAATGCATGCACCATAATGTTACTGTGTCTTGTGTTTTGTTCTCCTTCGTGTTTCCTTATGCCCATATTTGGTTTTGTTCCTGTTCCTGTTGCTGTCCTTATTGGTTCTGTTGTAGCAATAAGCTTCTATAATCTTTCGGGCAAGGAATTGACTCGGGTCTTCGTTTAAACTTCAACTATTTACTGAAAGTTCTTGTATAACGAACAGAAACAAATAAAACTCCGGTCAAAAAACTGTGTTGCTCCGTCTTTCTTTCTTTCTTTTCAGGAGCATCCCCGCCCCCATGGTGCTCAAAGACAGTCCAATAATAAACGGAGCAAACCATTACAGAATAAACATGGGGGATATTTAACCAAGGTACATACAAATCTAAACATATTAAAATAATATCTACTCAAGCACTTCTAACTTCAATGTTAAATTATAATTATTTAAATTGTGGCTCTTACATCCCAGCCCCTAATTGTATAGGTAGACAAGGTATATCAATTACCATATTAAATTATCTAGAGCCATAAACCTTCAGAATAAGAGTCTTTGAAATTATAATTCGAATTTCCATTCAATCCACAATCAGACAGCTTCTTGTAGAAGACACATTTTGGAGATGGGTCGATTCAGTGTGCAGCTTTTCATCTGAACACACACACTGCGAACATTTCCCTTAGAGTCAGGCATTGTTTTGATGATGCGACCCATCATCCAGGAATTCCGAGGTGCACTGGAATCCACAATCAGGACAATGTCTCCAATCTCGAAATTTCTTTTCAACCTGTACCATCGCTGACGTTCCTGCAGAAGAGGCAAGTATTCCAGAGTCCACCGATGCCAGAAAAGATCCGTCAGGTATTGAATTTGTTTCCATCTGCGATTTGCATAGACGTCATCTTTCTTGAACACGCCTGGAGGTAAGCTTGCTTGTTTCCTCATCAACAACAGATGGTTTGGGGTCAAGGCTTCGAGGTCGTTAGGGTCGTCAGACATTTTAGTAATAGGCCTGTCATTGATGATTGATTCCACCTCACACAATAGTGTATGTAGGCCATCATCGTCCAATACCTGCTGTCTCAGTACAGAATTCAGAACCTTTCTCACTGTGCGAATCTGACGTTCCCAGGCCCCACCATGGTGAGATGCTCCAGGAGTGTTAAATATCCACTGAATTTCTCTTTTTAGCATCTCTTCTTGAATCGTTGTCTGATTCAAATTCTGCAATGCTTCACGCAACTCCTTTTCAGCTCCTGTGAAGTTTGTTCCATTATCGGAACGGATTACTGAGACATGACCTCTTCTACAAATGAATCGGCGTATAGCATTGACACATGCATCTGTGTCCAGAGAAGGTGTGACTTCTAGATGAATAGCTCTAATGGTGAGGCAGGTAAAGAGCACACCATATCTCTTGACCATAGAGCGTCCTCTTCTCACCTCAAACGGTCCGAAGTAATCAACTCCAGTATTACTGAATGGTGGCTTGTCAGGAAGCAGCCTATCTTCCGGGAAATCTGCCATCTTTTGCCCACCAGTCTTTGCATGTAGTCGTCTGCAGATGAGACATGCATAAATTACCCTTCTAACTGCAGAATTTGCTTGTGGAAGCCAGTATTTCTGTCTTAACTTTGCCAGGACACTGTTTCGACCCAAGTGACCAACGCCTTGGTGGATGTGTTCAAGAATTAGGGAGCATATACGGAGGTCTTTATGCAAGATGATGGGATGCTTCGATTCTTCAGGCATCGCCGACCTGCTCAATCTACCTCCAACTCTTAACACGCCATCCTCAAGGTAAGGATCCAATCGGAATATGCAGCTGTCTTTCCTAACATGCAACTTACCTTGTTGCAGCATTTTTAATTCTTCCTGAAACTTCTGTTTCTGTCTGTAACGAATTAAATCCAGCTCAGCGTTTACCATATCCTCCATGGTATGTGTTCTTTCTTTCAAACCTCTTTTATAGGTATCCATTTCTCTCTGTACCAGAATGTTTTGTATATTGGGATCTCTTTCTGTTTGTCTGATCCTTGTCTGTATCTCCTTTCTCTTGCTACTTAAATCCAGCAGGATTTCTTTGAGATGCATTAGTCGTACTACAGCCTTCTTTAGGCGATGCCAGCTTGAATAATAACAAACAAGACGTTCTAGACCTTCCTTAGTGTTCTGAGTGCCTATTGCGTTAACAATGGAAATCTTTTTGAGCTCGCTGTCATCAACCGCAAAAGACATTGAATCCTCAGGTCTAACTGACCACTCACATTGTGGCTTCAGCAGGAAACTAGGTCCTTTGATCCAGTTTTTGCTTTCGATCAAGTTGTTCGTATTTAGGCCTCTTGAAGCTTGGTCCGCAGGATTATCTGCCGAGCTTACATATCTCCACTGAAAAGGTTTAGAAGCCTCTCTGATTAATGAGACTCGGTTTGCAACAAACATCTTGAATCTTGTGGAGTCATTTTCGATGTATCTCAGCACTGTGGTGCTGTCAGTCCAAAAGTTAGACTCCTCAAGATTGATTTGAAGCTCCTGTCTCAACATCCTATCCATTTTAACTGCAATGGTGGCTGCTGTCAATTCCATTCTCGGAATAGTAACCTGCTTGAGTGGCGCTACTCTGGACTTTCCCAACATGAATGTGCAGCTCTTTTGATCATGGTCATTTGTCAACAAGAGGTATGTGACAGTCCCGTATCCATTCTCGCTAGCATCTGCAAAGTGGTGCAACTGAAAGGTCTTGACATGCCCGAACCCTGCAGGTTTGATACATCTACTCACACTGAAGTTTGCGAGCTTCTGCAAATCCTCCAGCCAGGACAGCCACCTCTCAGCCTTTCTTCCTACAATCTCTTCATCCCATGCTATTTTCTCTCTGCACAGATCCCTTAGAATGAGCTTCGCTGGTAGCACAAACGGTGCTAGGAACCCAAGAGGATCGTAAACAGACCCAACAACCGACAATATACCTCTTCGGGTAAGTGGTTTATTTTGTATTTCAATCTTAAAATTAAACGTGTCATTCTCTGTACACCACAGAATTCCCAATGCTCTTTCCATGGGAAGCAACCCACTTTCCAAATCTAAGTCTTTCACATCAGTGGCTCTTTCTTCTTCAGGTATGGACGAAAGCACAATTCTGCTATTACTAGTCCATTTTGTCAAATGGAAACCACCTCGATACAAAGCACTCTGATGTCACTTGCAAGAATGACTGCTTGTTCTTCAGTTGCCACAGATTTAAGGCAATCATCAACGTAAAAATTCCTCAATAGTGTCTGAGCTGCTTCTGGAGTAGTGTCGTTGATTCCATCTTCTGCTGTTCTTCGAAGAGCGTAACAAGAGCAACTCGGTGAAGAGGTTGCACCAAACAGGTGTACACGCATCCTGTACTCCTCTTCATCTTGATCTAGGTTGCCATTCGGCCACCAGAGGAACCTCAAAAAGTCTGCATCCTCTCTAGGTACTCGAACCTGATAAAACATTGATTCGATGTCAGCCATCATTGCAATCGGCTCCTCACGGAATCTGGTTAACACCCCTATAAGTGTGTTGGTATGGTTAGGCCCTTGAAGTAACTGACCATTCAAAGAAAATCCTTGGTAAGACGCATTACAGTCGAAGACGACACGGATTTTATTCTTCTTCTGATGATAAACCCCGGGGTGAGGAATGTACCAGACCTTTCCATCACCACGGTGTAAATTCTCATCAGGTACTTTCTCAGCATATCCTCTCTCAATGATGTTGTTCATAAATCCGGTGTAGTCATCATAGAAATCAGGATAACTTCTGAGCCTTTTATGGAGGCTCCTGAGACGCTGTTCCGCTACATCCCGGTTGTTCGGCATCTTGATCTTGTCGTCTTTCAAAGGTAATCTCATGTAGTAATGACCATCCATGAACTGAGTAGATTTGGTCACAGACATCATGAATTGTCGGTCCTCTTGTGACATTTCAGAATTATCCTCATAATGACGTTCAGGAAAATCCGTATTAAACTGCTTCACCAGCAAATCTTCAATCTTCTCCACAGATATGCGATTCACTGTATAGCTCTGCATACCAGATTTTCTTGTCTTGATGCTCTCTTCCTTAGGTCCATTGACTATCCAGCCAAGAACTGTCTTCACTGCATAAGGCCCGTTGCTTATGCTGTTTATCACCTTCCATGGTTCCATGGCATAATGAGCGTTCACTCCAACAAGTAGCCCTACTGCAGCCTTGATATGTGGCAGACGAACTTCATGCAAGTAAGGCCATTTCTCAATATCCTCCTGTCTAGGAATGTTCCCTTCTTTCACTGGCAAGTGTCGCTGAGTCAAGACAGTGGGTAGATCGATATAAGTATTCTCTTCTAAACCACACACTTCTAAGTCAGACAGCAAGTATCCTTGCACCTTTTTTTGTTGACCCATAGTGCAAAGCAGAAAATCAGTCTTCTTGCCCTGTACGTTCAGTTGATGCATGAGATCTTCTGTGCAAAAGGTGCTTGTGCTTCCTGGGTCTAGGAAAGCGTAAGTCTCTACAGATTTTTCACTCTTCTTTGATTTCACCTTTACAGGTATAACGGAGAGGATGCTCTCACCATCGCCAGCCCCAGTGTATCCACAAGTTTCCTGACCCAGTGAGAGAAAAGCATTTGAAACTGCAAAGTCATGGTCTTCAGACCTTTCATCTTGCTTATTTTCTTATTTAACGATATGTAGGATACCTGGATGTTTTAGTGAGCAATCTGGACATGACATTCTCCTCTTACAATCTTTACTCATGTGTCCTTGTGTTAGACAGCCAAAGCACAGACCTTTACTTTTAAGAAACTGAATTCTGTCCTTATATTCCTGGTTCTTAAGCTTAATACAGGAATCAAGCGTGTGTTCCTTGTTACAGAACAAACAAACTCTTTGAACTGCAAAATCAGATTTATCTGTGGTCCGTTTCTTTTGTCGTGAGTATTCTGCTTTATCCTTGTCAGACAGCGAGACATTTGTGGCAAAGATACTACCTTTGAAACCACTCTTCTTTGAGTTCTTCTCCTCTGGAAAACTGGACTTTCCTTTTCTCTCCACTTTAACGTCCTGAATATCTCCAAAGAGTGGGTCATTCAAAACTTGAGCATTTAAGTCAATAAAGCTGACCAAACCTTCAAATGTGGCTCTTCGTCCATTTCGTTGCTGAATATCAAATGCTGTATTTCTCCAATGTTCTCGAAGTCTGAAAGGAAGTTTTGAAAGGACTGTTCTCATGTTTGTCGGATTATTCATCTCATCCATGAATTCAACATCAGCCATGGTATTTCTACATCCAATAAGGAATAAGGCGTAAGTCTTCATTCCTTTACTGTCCTCTGTTTTGATTTGTGGCCATTTTAGAGCTTTCTCAAGGTAAGCTG
Organism: Spinibarbus caldwelli; assembly: GCA_039654775.1. Taxonomy (NCBI): domain Eukaryota; kingdom Metazoa; phylum Chordata; class Actinopteri; order Cypriniformes; family Cyprinidae; genus Spinibarbus; species Spinibarbus caldwelli. The sequence continues at coordinate 54,604,019 of CM077218.1, forward strand.
TAGCTATCTTCAGCTCATTGCCATAATGTAGCTGAAGGAGATGTTTTGCTTCTTTATAGCCCTTAGTTGGACTCATATGTTCACAGTTGCGAACAAGAGCTTGTGGTTCACCACTTGTGAACTGTTCGAGATAGTATAACCTGTCTCGAAGATTATTAGTCTTGTTCTCAATCGAGTGGTCGAATGCCCTTATGAAAGAACCATAGACAAGAGGATCTCCAGAAAATATTGGCACGTCTCTTTGAGGTAATTGTGATAAGCTCTGCTGCTTGACCAACAACTCAGTTATTTCGTTTTGGCGGTGCATCACATTGTACAGATATCTGCCATCATCAATCGACTGTTGAGTGTTATCCTGATCTGTGGTTTGTTGAGATAGTCTCTGGATAGAGCTTTGATCCTGTGTCTTTGACATAGGCTCAGACTTTCTACACAGGTTAGATACTGGCTGAACTTGCCGTTCCTTTCGGCCTTTGAATGAATCACTAGCTTGTGACCCAGTCTGTGACCTGTAATAATCATTCATGTCATCTTGACCTTCTTCATACTCCTTTAACACTTTGAGTTCCGCATTTGATGCAGCAATTTCTGTATCCAATTCAAGCTGTTCTTTTTTGGCCTTCAATCTCAACTCTTCGGCCTCTAATTCTTGCTTCGTTCTTAAAGCAGATGCTCGGGCTAAAAGTGCTGCACGCTTAGCCTTCGCCTTGACACGAGCAGAACTGGTTGAAGACGCCACAGAACTAACGCTACTTGTCACGGATCCACTTTTCCTTCTATCGCGACGAGTCATCACCTCTGACATACTATCACTTGGTTTGACGCCGTCGTCATCTTCATCTTGAGGCTCATGCTCATCAGACCCATTTCCTCTATTTGTGGTTGAAATCCATTTTTTCACATTAAACATAAACTGCTCGAAATGTTCAATCTTGGGTAGAAACCAGTTAATCTGATCTTCTTTCCCGTCTTCGTCAGACAACATGAGTAACATTTCAGTATTCAACTCTTTAAACTGACATAAGATCTGGCAAAACACAAAAATTCAGTTCCATTTCAACAGTCTTCGCATCTTCTTTATCTTTCATTAATCTGTCAATTTCATTCGTCTTGCGTGTTAACTGTGCCAATTTCCCTTGTCTTTCAATCTTAAATCGATTAATTTTCTCTTCAGCCGCCTTTGCAGTAGGCTTTGGCGCCCTCTTGTGGCCATTACCCGGCGCGTTCGCATGCACAGAATCATCCGCCATTCTGCTTAATTAGAAAGCCGATCTTCACTCAAACCATCGCAGTTAAATGAGTTGTTACTTTTCGTTTCTAGTCTTTTAAACATTCACAAACTCCATTAGTGAAAAGACTTCCATCACAGTACATTCAATCCTTTGTACCGTCTTTCTAATTCTCGCTGAGGTTCGCGGAACGTCCTGATACCAAACAGCGTTTGTCGCGAGCCGCCTTCAACTTTCTTAATGAGCAGTTTTTTGACTTTTTGTGTTGTAGCAATAAGCTTCTATAATCTTTCAGGCAAGGAATTGACTCGGGTCTTCTTTTAAACTTCAACTATTTACTGAAAGTTCTCGTACAACGAACAGAAACAAATAAAACTCCGGTCAAAAAACTGTGTTGCTCCGTCTTTCTTTCTTTCTTTTCAGGAGCATCCCCACCCCCATGGTGCTCAAAGACAGTCCAATAATAAACGGAGCAAACCATTACAGAATAAACATGGGGGATATTTAACCAAGGTACATACAAATCTAAACATATTAAAATAATATCTACTCAAGCACTTCTAACTTCAATGTTAAATTATAATTATTTAAATTGTGGCTCTTACAGGTTCCTTATTAGTTCATTTGAATCCAGCTGTGTTGTTTAATTATCTGGTTTAGTTTGATTACTTAAGCCCTGTGTGTTGTGTTTTGCTTGTACACCAGAACAAAGGACTAAAATAGATAATTCACAATCCTAATATCCATAAACAGGTCACAATCAACTGCTGTATAGTTACCTCGTGTCTGGATGGATATGTTTGGAAGTTTCAGGTCCTTTTCTCCAGTGTCCGTCCTAGCTCAGTCAAGTTCAAACCACTTGAAGCTCGATGGGGTAGAATTCAGGTTCAGATAACTGGTTATTATTAATGAAGTACTCAGAGACTTGTTTTAAAAGTTTTAACGAATCACCAATACAATGGTTTCGTTTTATTAAAAACAATAACTCATAAGTACATAACATAAAATAACAACGAGTAAAGTCTTCACCACGAATTGTCGGCCCTGGACAATGGTCTCCCAGACATTTTATAACCTTGCATAATAAAACCCTCCTTCTGCTACTGCCTGCGACTGCCTCCTCCTTGAAAACAGGAAGCATGACCTTTGTCACAGAGTCTGACTCAAACAAGTATCAAAAGTTCAAACAGAGAGAAAATACAAATTAAAAAAACATCACTTCTGAATAGCAAGCATGTCTAGTTCTATTTTCAGATATAGGGAAAATAGGGACACCTTCTATGGGCCCTGCATCAGCATCTATACCTTAAACCGCAATGTAACACCTCTAGCAAGTGTTATCTGATTCTAAGTAACGGTTCAGCTAGAAGTTCCATCTCGCACCCATGTTGCGAGATGCATCCCCTCGCTCTTAACCGCTCTTTTACAAAATAAGCGAAGCAACTACATAGCAGATACAAACCACAGAGCACTCAGCATCTGTGCCCCTAAAATAAGATATACCCTCAAACACTTTCCTGACATTTACCCCTTTGAAACAGAAGACTGAAAATCCATTTTCTCTAAATCATTCATTAACATTTGTAATTCCTTTGAAAAACCCTGTAATTCCATCATTTCTTTTATTAACTTTGCAACCCTTTTATTCATCGTTTCTTGTTTCCGTATCAGCTTCAGAATTGCTTTCATCTTGAAGATGATCTTTGGATCCCCCAGCTTTCTCCTGTGCACACCTGCGACGTTCCTTCTTCTTCTGCTTCTTGATCTCTTTACTCCAGTCTCGTTGCACTCCTTGAACTAAAAAAATCGCTGAAATCAATTTCTATGTTATCTGACTGATTCGTATAGTTCCTGTTAGAGGATCGATCAGGGAATAACATATCAGGCAGGTAGAGATCTGATTTGACAGTTGCCATGTCCAGCGTCTGGTATTGTTTGTATTACCCCCGTGCTATGTGTGCATTCCTGCCTGTTCTAAGTTCTGCTTTATTTGGATGAATAAAGACTGTATCCTTGGAAATCTCCTACGTCTCTGCATCTCCTCGCTCCAGCACAGTAGGCACGCGTGACAGTTACGTCATCGCCTTTAATTCATTGTCTAATATTTTAAAAAGTGAAGCAGCACAAACAAAACATTTATTGGCACAAACGAAGCACAAACAAATGAAACCATTTGAAATGAATTTGGAGCATGTTGGGGGGCTGAGTAACCTTAGAAAAGACCCCAAACATTTAACGTGTGCAGTTTTTGTGTATTTCCGGTGTAAGTACATATTAGTTCCTGAGTATCAACAATGGTTCCACATAACTGTTTTTGGAAATGTGAAATAACTCAATATGCATCCTACTATATTGACACATTGTGATACAATATTTAATGCTCATTCTGTAAAAACTGTGCACAAAAATGTGAGAATGAATGATGGAATATTTCAGTTTATTTATTTATTTATTTTTTGCTTTTTTTTTTACACAGTGTTGAACTGTAATTCATCCATAGATTTACATGTACTTTACTGTAGTCATTTCAGGGGATACAAAATCCAGTGTACATTTGCATTTTTGAATTGTGTAGCTTGATGAATAAAACTTTTCTTACATTTTTACTGTTGTGTCGTTATTTTGGTGGTGTAGAAGAAGACATCAATGTGTGGACATCAAATTGACATCAAGTTTTTGACAGTAATTTTATTTGCGTTTTTGACCTGTTTTTTGACGTCAATGTTTGATGTCAATTTGATGTCTATTTGAAATCAATTGCCCACTGGGATTAGAGAACCTTGTGTGCTTTTCACTGAAATATTTGACTTCTCTCATTTTTCTCTTCTAATCCTCACTCACGAAGACTGTTGGTGTTGATCAAATACCATGCAAGTCTATAATTTTAATTCCTTTTCATTTATTTGTGCAACAGCGCACCTTGAACACGCACCAAGTAATTTTCCCTCCTCTCGCAGCTTCACACTCCAGTCCAGCGGGTGGCGCTAAAACACCGTACGTTTGTTCACCAAACACCATTAAACCTCAGAGGAAGAGCTTCAGTTTCACCGCGCTCTCTGTTGTTTTGTCGTGATGCTGATACAAACGGTTTGAAATGTTGTTTATCTAAATACAAAAATACAGTTTTTGAATCAGGTCAATAAATACCTGTAATATTCTCATCCTCACAGTCGTGACTTAAGTTTTGAAGCAAGCAGGAATATCTGGAGGAGTATCAGCTGTGAAGATGGTGTTTGTTAAAGAGGAGAGTGAGGAGAACACGAGTGGACCAGAACCCTGCAGAATAAAACAGGAGGAACCAGAACCCTGGAGAATAAAACAGGAGGAACCAGAACCCTGGAGAATAAAACACGAGGAACCAGAACCCTGGAGAATAAAACACGAGGAACCAGAACCCTGGAGAATAAAACAGGAGGAACCAGAACCCTGGAGAATAAAACAGGAGGAACCAGAACCCTGGAGAATAAAACAGGAGGAACCAGAACCCTGGAGAATAAAACACGAGGAACCAGAACCCTGGAGAATAAAACACGAGGAACCAGAACCCTGGAGAATAAAACAGGAGGAACCAGAACCCTGGAGAATAAAACAGGAGGAACCAGAACCCTGGAGAATAAAACAGGAGGAACCAGAACCCTGGAGAATAAAACACGAGGAACCAGAAACCTGGAGAATAAAACACGAGGAACCAGAACCCTGGAGAATAAAACACGAGGAACAAGGAGGTCGGTGTTTATTCTTCATTCATCTTTAATGACTATTTGTGGTACATTAGGCTTAGAAAGCTTTAACCCTCTGGGGTCTGAGGGGGTTTCATGGCCCAGGAGAAGTTTTGACATGCCCTGAGATTTGTGTTTTTTTTCAGTATCTTAAAAACATATTAATGGTTGATTACAATGGCTGATTACACTGAATTCAGCACAAACTGCAACAATAATATGTGAGCAGCATGAATGTAGCCTACATGTTTGTGTTTTTGAGAAAACAATTACGTTTATTTGTGGTTAGTGAAAAACTAAAATTAAGTCACTGAAATAAGGCCATGAAACATACAGAACATTTGTTCACAAGACTTTTGAGAACTGGATGTGAAAGACTAGAGTTTTTGCTACAAACTGATGTGAATATCACCCTGTTCACTCATTCACAGAAAACAATATGATGATGTTATGATAAATGTTATTTTGAAGAATGTGTGTAACCAAACAGTTGAACAGACTTCCATAATATTTTTCCTACTATCAAATGTGGACCAGCTACTGTTTGGTTACCCACATTTTTCAAAATATCTTCTTTTGTGTTCAGCACAAGAAAGATATTAATACAGGTTTAGGACAACATGCAAGTGAGTAAATAATAAATAATCAATTTATTAAAAGTTTAACAAGAATTATATGTTTAGGGCCCTATGAAATGTTTTATTTTTTCCAACCTTATGTTTTATTGCTACCAAATTCTGTGTTTTGCATGTCTAATTATTTGAAAGCATAAAAAAAAGTTTCATTTATTCTAGGGCTGCAGCAACTAATCGATAAAATCGATTATTATCGATAATGAAAATCATTGACAACGATTCTCATTATCGATTAGTCGGGTCTGCCCACAGTGCACCTCCAACTTCAGCCGGTCGCGTCAAATTAACGTTACAGCACTGAATAACGCATTTCTGTGGCAAAAATGCATCCAAAATAGTGGAGGAAACAGAATGAGATGCTGCAGGAGAAGTACGTGATCCAGGCTGCCCAAAACATGAGAATTCTTTATTTTAGCTTTAAGTTAATGCATTAGCGTAATGGCTTGCCTTGTCAGGCGCTTTGACAGATGCGTGGGCATCCTCAGCGCAAAAATGTTCAGTTTACGGTCATATCCTTATCTGTAAATGTCACAAATTCATGCGAGCATTTACATTTTTGCATAATTAGTTCCGTCCTGATAGTCTGTGTTAAGTTTAAATCTTTACTGAATGAGCGCGAGCGCGGCGGGCACGTGAACGCGCGTCAGAGAGAGATTAATATTCAGCGCAAAAACATTCATTGTGCTGAAATATCTGTTGTTGAACGTTAAATTAAGGTTTAAAAGTCAACATGTAGTGCACGTATTTTATGAGAGTAAAAGGAACTGTAAAGGGATAACCGCGTGTAATTGTCTGAATATAAATATCAGACGCTTCATAGCTGCCTTTTACAGGATAAAGAAATTACAGTAAACATGTCTGTGACCAAAAAGTTGGTTAACACTGAGTTTGTTTATTCATCTTTATTATCTTTAATATTATCTTAATTTTTGATAAAGAGATTTAAACAGTGCTTAAAAAATTTATTAAAACAAATGTATTTAAGGTTTATAACAAATAATGTAAGCTTTGTGCCACTGCTGCTCTAAACTAATAGTATTGGTTTTTACTAAAATAATTTTTTTTAGCTATCTGTATTAGTTAGTCCTCCAATATGCGTAATCTCTTTAGTGACAGTAGGCTATTTCTAATGCTATAATATAATTATTTCTGTTATCTATGAAAGAATGAAAGATCTATGAAAGATTTTTTCAGATACCCAATTAGTCAAAAAGTAGCTAAACAATGCCAGCAAGAATGCATGCTGTTATGAAAGGCAGGAGGCTATTTTTTTTATTATGTGAATAAATATTTAGTTGTTTCAGTTTATTTGCCCAATAAATGACAATAACATTTTTAGATTTAAACAATTCTTTGACAGATTCCTAAAATATTTGTGTTTTCTCTTTATGACAGGTGGTCTATTCAATTGTTAAGCACTGTAAGTTTTCATAGCATTCAGTTGGCACGTTTGTTTGAAGAACATTGGGCAGAATGTGGAAGTGTTTTTGTCAATTAAATAAAAAAGAAGAAAATGAAACTTTTTTTATCTGATTAATCGAAAAAATAATTGGCCAACTAATCAATTATCAAAATAATCATTAGTTGCAGCCCTAATTTATTCTTACAATAGCCCTATGATTTTTTTTTTTCCCTCAGAAATTCTGTGTTGTGTATTGCAATTTTTAAGGCATAAAATATTCATTTAATTTATCTTTTAATTAATGAAAATTAAACACATTTTATTTTTGGAAAATAAAGGGGATTTAATATTACAATTAAAAACATTGAAGAAATATTGTATGATTATCCCTTAAAAAGAAGGTTTTAATAATTTTAGTAGTAGCCTAGTACATACAGTACATTCAACTGAACAATAGTAATGTAGGCTATTTCTGCCACAATGTCTTTAAGGTAAATCGAACTTTTACTTTAACGGGTTGCCGTGAATACCTTTACATTTCTGTGTGTATATGATATGACAAGGATTTGTCATATTAGTTTTACTCAAATGAAACTAGAGATGCAACGATACCATTTTTTCAGAACTGACCTGATCCCAAAAATTCTGAGTATCGCCCAATTCCGATCCGATACCAGCATAGTTTTTTTTTTTTTTTTTTTTTTTAAATCAATGTAGAATTTCTGTACTTCTGTGTGTTGACCTGATCATCACTCTTGTGTGTTAAACACAATCTGCTAAATATAGACAACTTAATTTTAATGAAAAATAACAAATGAAAAAATATGTTATCATAATCCATAACAAAAAAATACAATTATAAAATGTTAGTGTATAATTCAGCAGCAAAAGTTATTCTAGAAAAATCATGGGTGCACAATAATTATATTAAAACATAAACATTTAAAAACATCTAAACTAAACATTTAGTGAAACAACATTATTTAGTGGGGAACAAATAAAAGTGAATAAGTGTAGGACTAAATCTGGTAAAATGTTACACATTGCTCTTTGTATTGTTGTAAAATACATTCATGAAAAACAAGTAGCTTAAATATAAATATAAAATATATACAATACAATTAAAAGGCATTTCTTTTAAATACATAGCATAGTAATGAAGGCAGCAACATATGATAGATAGAACAGAACAAAAAGACTGTTAATAATCTTTCATTGCGCAAAAGTATAATGCTAAAGGGTATGGCTCCAATACAGAGCGGCACAAAGCGCTTATGTGCATCCCGTGTGCAGAATGATGCACTTGAAGCAACACAGAGTCACAGCGCGCAACGCTCCGCATAAAAATGGGAAGAGATATTGCTGCATAGTGTATTATATCTATGCAATATTTCAGTGAGCCTTTTTTTTTAACAGTTTTAAATCTGTTATTGTGAGCTCTTGAAGAGAGTTTCATCATTTTGACTGTAGTACCCAAATGTGACGCGCAGTTTGAACGCTGAATGGAGGATGACAGACACAGCGGAGAGAAGAGTTTACGTGAACTTGACTTAAATATTCATCTATACTTCACATTTAACTCTGGAACGGCTTCAGAACACTTCAAATATAGTGCACGAAAACATTATGGTGCTTTATAATGTTTTTGTGTCTTTCGTGGGGCTTAAAAATAACACAGAATAGTATACGCACTATATCGGATTTGGATCGGTCTCGTCTGACCGATACCCGATCCGAAGAAAATCACTGTGGTCAGGCCAGCCGCCAAGTCAAAAAGCATGGTCAATCTAGCCGCCACGTTATTTTAACGCATAAACTGGGTATTACGGTATGACCATCAGAGAACTGACGTGAATGCAAGTGCTCTTTTAGTGAACGCGATTTTTTTCCCAACACACAGTCCGTAACTGTTTGATGTTGAATTCCAAAATAAAAGCCCTCCAATACTCATATATTACTCTACATTCAAAAAGCTGTAAAAATAAAAGTTCTAGATTGCACAGACCAGTTTCACCTCAGATTGAGAGTATCACCTTCCCACAGTGTCAGCCGCGTAGTTTCAGGATTGTCTGATGTGGAATTACAAAATAAGAGCCCCCCAAATCTCATATACACACTGTTTTGTCTCTACATTCAAAAAGCTATAAAAATAAAAGTTCTAGATTGCACAGACCAGTTTCACGGCAGATTGAGAGTACACCTTGCCACAGTGTTAGCAGCGGAGTTTCAGGACTGTCTGATGTGGAATTTCAAAATAATAGCCTCCCAAGTCTTATAAATACGCTGTTGTGTCTCTACATTAAACAAGCTCTAAAAATAAAACTTATAGATTGCACAGACCAGTTTCACCTCAGATTGAGAGTACACCTTGCCACAGTGTCAGCTGCATAGTTTCAGGACTGTCTGATGTGGAATTACAAAATAAGAGCCCCCCAAATCTCATACGCTGTTTTGTCTCTAAATTAAAAAAGCTATAAAAATAAAAGTTCTAGATTGCACAGACCAGTTTCACGGCAGATTGAGAGTACACCTTGCCACAGTGTTAGCAGCGGAGTTTCAGGACTGTCTGATGTGTAATTTCAAAATAATAGCCTCCCAAGTCTTATAAATACGCTGCTGTGTCTCTACATTCAACAAGCTCTAAAAATAAAACTTATAGATTGCACAGACCAGTTTCACCTCAGATTGAGAGTACACCTTGCCACAGTGTTATCAGCGTAGTTTCAGGACTGTCTGATGTGGAATTACAAAATAAGAGCCTCCCAAATCTTATAAATACGCTTCCGTGTCTCTACATTAAAAAAGCTATAAAAATAAAAGTTCTAGATTGCACAGACCAGTTTCACTTCAGATTGAGAGTACGCCTTGCCACAGTGTCAGTGTCCATGCAAATGATGGTCATTAATCATTTTTATATGTGAAATTCAACATCGAAACATCTTGTCATTGTGTAATTGACACTGCGGCAAGATGTCCTCTCAATCTGAGGTGAAACTGGTCTGTGCAATCTAGAACTTTTATTATTACAGCTTTTTGAAAGTAGAGAAAAAAGTTCCGGTTACTCACATAACCTCGGTTCCCTGAGATAAGGGAACGAGCGTTGCATCATCTTTTGACGACTTGTTTGGGGAAACTCCTGTTTACTCTGTTACTGAAGCCTGATTTGTTATCGTTTGTGTAGCTGCACAAACCAGTGGCGCTCGAGCCTGCCCGAGGGGGCAGAGCTGACTGCTATATAAGTCAGCCCGGAGTGCCATTTCATCAGAATCAACGACTGAAGCGACAGCCATCGATTCAAATGCAGCTATAGCACAGATAGTTACGCAACACTCATTCCCTTATCTCAGGGAACTGAGGTTACATGAGTAACCGGAGTGTTCCTTGTCGAAAGGTAGCTCCCGTTGCGTCATCTTTTGACGACTTACTTGGGGAATGAATCTAGTAGCGCTGTGCTATGAACAGATGCAGAACTAAGCCTGCTCCACGAGCTCAGCCCAGAAAAAACTCAGCAAGGGTTCCATAAGTCAGAGTCACAAAGAGACCCGAGAATATTCTGAGATCTTCTCGACATAACTCTCCCCACCCAAGAGAAGGGAAAAAGTAACCTTCAGTGGATAAGACCCACATCTGCAGGGCAGGGACGTCCAAATTGTAGAATCTAATAAAGGTAGACAGTGATGACCAGCCGGCGGCTCCACAAATCTCCCCAATAGAGATTCCACTGGACCAGGCCCAAGAGGAAGCCATTCCTCTGGTGGAATGGGCTCTTACACCTTTCAGGCATTGCACTCCAGCTGAGGCATAAGCCAGAGCTATAGCATCTACTATCCAATGAGATCTTTGCTTTGTGACAGGCAGCCCCTTAGAGCGGCCCCCAAAGCACACAAAAAGCTGCTCTGTTTGTCTAAAAGACTCAGAGCATTCAGTGTAAACTCGAAGTGCCTGGACAGGGGGATGATTGAGATGGAGCTCTAGCCTCTAAAATGGTATTAGTGACTCTCGCTGGGAGTTGGCTAGACTCCCGTAAAGTGGCCAGGCATGAAGGCTTCGCAGTTCCGGCTGGGGATGCCAAATCGTGCCCTGCGCTTGCAAGAGAAGGTCCCTCCTTAGTGGTATTGGCCACGGCGCTGCAGATAGCAGCTGGATCATCTCTGGAAACCAGACTTGGTTCCTCCAGAGAGGGGCCATGAGGAGGAGAGAGCACTTCGTTTCCCTGACTCGCCTGATAACCTGGGGTAGCAGGGCGATCGGAGGGAACGCATACAGACAAGTGTTGGGCCAGTTGTGGGCCAGAGCATCCCGCTGTCTTGAAAATTAGGTTGGGCAGTGACAGTTGTCTTCGGAGGCGTTGCCGAAAACTGACCAGATCGTCTGAACCATCTGGGGATGTAGTCTCCATTCCCCCGGAGCTATTTTGTGCCTTGACAACATATCTGCTCCCTGTTTCAGTCTGCCTTGCACATGAACCGCTCGTAGTAAGAGGAGTTTCCTCTCTGCCCAAAGCTGAATCTAGACTGAATCTAGATCTGTCTCTGTCAGAAAGAGATGCATAAACGAGAACACTAGTGCGCTATTTATGAAGGCTATATCTTTAACACCAAGCATTTCTGCAGACTCTGTTGAGTATGAAAAGACAATGCAGAAAAGCTGAGCGGATGTGGCGAAAGACGAAACTCGAAATTCACTATAGCATCTATAAAGACAGCCTTCATGCTTTCAATGTGGAACTAGCCTCAGCTAGACAGACCTTCTTCTCAAACCTTATAAACAGTAACTTAAACAACACTCGCACTCTTTTTGCTACTGTTGAGAGACTGACAATCCCCCCAAGTCAGATTACCAGTGAAATGCTTTCCGACAACAAATGCAATGAGTTTGCTTACTACTTTTCTGAGAAGAACAATAATATCAGAAAGGCGATTGGCACATCCTTAAGTTATGCAGAGGTCACACAGATTCGACCACAATTCAAAAAAATAAGTGACTGTTTTGAAGCAACTGATAGCAAAATTTTGGAAGAAATAGTACAGCACCTTAAATCGTCAACCTGCTATCTTGACACACTTCCCACATCTTTTGTCAAAAGTGTGCTTAACTGTTTAGAAGCAGATCTCTTAGAAGTGGTGAACGCCTCACTTATTTCTGGGACTTTTCCAAACTCCCTGAAAACTGCAGTTCTTAAGCCCCTTCTGAAAAAGCGCAATCTTGATAACACCATGTTAGCAACTATAGACCAATATCAAATCTTCCTTTCATAGGTAAGATTATTGAAAAGGTAGTTTTTAATCAGCTGAACAACTACTTAAACTCAAATGGATACGTGGACAATTTTCAATCTGGTTTCCAAGCGCATCACAGCACAGAGACAGCACTCATTAAGATAATAAATGAAATTCGCTTTAATTCTGATTCTGGCAAAATATCAGAGCTGGTACTACTATATCTTAGTGCTGCATTTGACACTGTCGATCATAACATACTTCTAGAGAGACTGGAAAACTGGGTCGGCTTTCTGGGATGGTGCTCAAATGGTTCAGGTCATACTTAGAAGGGAGAGGTTATTATGTGAGTATAGGAGAGCATAAGTCTAAGTGGACGTCCATGACATGCAGAGTCCCACAAGGCTCAATTCTTGCACCACTCTTGTTTAGCCTGTATATGCTCCCACTAAGTCAGATAATGAGAGAAAAAAACAAAAAAAAAACAAATTCCCTATCACAGCTATGCTGATGATACCCAGATTTACCTAGCCTTAACTCCAAATGACTACAGCCCAATTGACTCCCTCTGCCAATGCATTGATGAAATTAACAGTTGGATGTGCCAGAACTTTCTTCAGTTAAACCAGGAGAAAACTGAAGTCACTGCATATGGAAACAAAGATGAAGTTCTCCAGGTGAATGCATACCTTGACTCTAGGGGTCAAACAACTAAAAATCAAGTCAAGAATCTTGGTGTGATTCTGGAGACAGACCTTAGTTTCAGTAGTCATGTCAAAGCAGTAACTAAATCAGCATACTATCATCTCAAAAACATTGCAAGAATTAGATGTTTTGTTTCCAGTCAAGACTTGGAGAAACTTGTTCATGCCTTTATCACCAGCAGGGTGGATTATTGTAATGGTCTCCTCACCGGCCTTCCCAAGAAGACCATTAGACAGCTGCAGCTCATCTAGAACGCTGCTGCCAGGATTCTGACTAGAACCAGAAAATCTGAGCATATCACACCAGTCCTCAGGTCCTTACACTGGCTTCCAGTTACATTTAGGATTGATTTTAAAGTACTTTTACTCATTTATAAATCGCTCAATGGCATAAGACCTTAATACATTGCAGATATGCTCACTGAATATAAACCTAACAGACCACTCAGATCATTAGGATCGAGTCAGTTAGAAATACCAAGGGTTCACACAAAACAAGGGGAGTCCGCTTTTAGCTATTATGTTGCCCGCAGTTGGAACCAGCTTCCAGAAGAGATCAGATGTGAACATTAGCCACATTTAAATCCAGACTCAAAACTCATCTGTTTAGCTGTGTATTTGTTGAATGAGCACTGTGCTACGTCCGAACTGACTGTACTGTATTTTATGTATAATCATTTTTATTTCTAACTGTCCTGAATTCATTTTAAATCAATTTTTAAATCATTTTAAACATTTTTAAATTTCTGGTTTTATTGTTGTGATTATTATGTTTTTTTTTTTTTAATGATTATTTTACTTCCTTTTATGTAAAGCACTTTGAATTACCATTGTGTATGAAATGTGCTATATAAATAAACTTGCCTTGCCTTGCCTTGCCAAAGCAGGAGACGTCAAGTCATACTGTGAAGGGGATGTGACCTGAGGCAACCATGGTGGTTAATGTTGGCCACCACCATCGTGTTGTCTGACTGGACTAGGACGTAGTGCTCTTTTAAGGCTGGCAGGAAGGTTTTCAGGGCCAGACAAACAGCCATCATTTCAAGGCAGTTGATATTTAGGCGTCTCTCGTAGATCGACCAGGAGCCGTATGCCGGGTTGCCCTCGTACAGAGTGCCCCAGCCTGAGCTGGAGGCATCTGTTGTGACCACCTTCCTTTTGGAGGTCGTTCCCAACTGCACGCCTGACTGAAACAGGCGAGAAGTTGTCCAAGGGGCCACACCTTTGAGGCAGCGATGGGTTACCTTGACATAAATGCGGCCCAGGCGCCAGGCATGGGACGGAACACGGGCTTTCAGCCAGTATTGAAGGGCTGCATGTGAAGCAGGCCCAATGGAATAACTGAGGAGGCGGCTGCCATGAGGCCGAGCATCCTCTGAAATGTCCTGAGGGGATGCACAGTTCCCAGCCTGATCCAAGCTTGCATTTGTACAGAGTCTATAACTATTCTCAGAAAAGACACTCGCTGTCTGGGAATCAGAAAACTCTTGTCTGGGTTGATTTTCAGCCCAAGATGCTCAATGTGGTTGAGCAACAATGACCTGTGAGTGAAAATTTGCCATTCTGAGTCAGCTAGTACTAGCCAATCGTCGAGGTAGTTCAATATGCGGATTCCCATCTGTCTCAGAGGGGAAAGAGCTACGTATATGTACTTCGTAAAAGTGCAGGGGGCCAGGGACAGTCCAAATGGTAGGATTGTGTATTGATAGGCCACTCCCTCGAAAGCGAATCTCAAGAACGGTCTGTGATGGGGCGCTATTTGGATGTGAAAGTAAGCATCTTTCAGATCCATAAACAGAACCCAGTCCTCGGTGCATATTTGCGCGAGGATCTGCTTCAAAGTAAACATTCTGAACAGCCGTTGCATGAGGGCCTGATTCAGAGGTCTGAGATCGAGAATTGGTCTGAGCCCGCCATCTTTCTTGGGAACGAGGAAGTATCGGCTGTAGAAGCCTGACTCGCTGTTCGCTAAGGGGAAAGGGTTTCCACGGCACCCTTTGCAAGCAGTGTTTGCCCTTCGGCTTGAAGAACATGTGTTTCATTTTCCTGCACCGAAGTCTGCACAACATGTCTGAACACAGGCGGCCTGCGAGCGAATTGAAGTGAGTAGTCTCGTTCTATAATTTTTAGAACCCAGTCTGACACACCAGGAATGGCTTTCCAAGCCAGCAGCTAAGCGGCCAGAGGTTCAACTTTTATTGATGACTGCTCGCCGCCCGAAGAGGGAGAACTGACATATGTGAATGCAGGGAGAGGAAATTTGCTCTTTAAGGTATTTGGGTCTGCTATCACAGCAGTAGTTTGTCGCAGCACACGGTGAACCGGCAGGACATGCCGCGTTAAAAATCCTCCACCGCTCAGAGATGCTCGAAGAGGTGGGGAGTGATTGCGAGTCTTCTTTAAGGGGGCTCCGTTTTTTGTGAGAACTGGCCCTCTCCTCTTCCTCTTCCTCTCTGCATGCAGATTAGGACAACTTCTTAGGCTCTTGGTCCAGCACTACTCGAGTACAGGGACCTTGGCGCTTCGGGAAGGGATACTTCCTGGCCGTCCGGGGGCACTGTTGGATGCCAGGCTCCGGCTTATGCGAGAGCTGAGGCTGCGCCGTCTTTGCAGGCTGCTGTGTAGACGCTGGCTTGGGGCAGCTTGAAACAGTCACCGTGCTTGGGCGCTTAGGCAGAAAATGACGCAGCGCTTGCGACATCTTTTGAGCCTCAGTGAAGTGCTCAATGAAGCCGTCCACGGCAGGGCCGAAGAGTCCCTTGGACTGGAGACTCGAGGAAGGCCATCTTTTCTGTGTCCCTGATGTCTGTCAAGGTTAGCCAAAGGTGGCGTTCCAGCACCACCAGGCTAGCCATGGCCTTGCCCACTGCCTGTGTCGTCGCCTTAGTAGCGCGCAGGGCCAGATCTGTCACTGTACATAGCTCTTTGAAGGCACCAGGATCCCGGCCAGACTCGTCCATCTCCCGGAGAAGTTTGGCCTGAAATACATGAAGCACAGACATCGTATGCAGGGCTGAGCCGGCCTGGCCATCCACTGCATAGCCCCTGTTGGCTAGGGCCGACATCAATCTGCAGGGCTTCGAAGGGTGTGCTGCAGCTTTAAGCCCGCGGCTCGATGGTGGAAGGAGATGAGCAGCCACCGCCTCTTCTAGAGGGGGGAACTTGCAATACCCTTTGTCCTCCATGCCGTCAATGGTGGTGAGAGTTGCAGCAGTTGAGGGGTTAACACGTGCCGAGTATGGAGCTCGCCATGTTTTGCTCGCCGAGTCATTTTATGCCTGCGGTGCAGCAGGCATAAAATGACTCGGACACTCACGGGAGGAAGGCTGACGTTGTCCCTTCAGGAACCATTCGTTGAGTAGGCCGGGGTCGGGCTCTTCCGGGGAGTTCCTCCACAGTATGTGTGAGAACACCAATCAGCTCCGAGTCTGCGCTGGGCCGCGTAGACTGAGAAGGAGCGGGAGCTTCAGGCTCTTTGCCGGAACACGCCCACTCGTCAGCGTCAGATGTCGTCAAGGAGTCGTCGACAACCACCTCTTCCTCAGAAGCGCCGAAGGAAACCAGGCCGCTTGCATCCGACGAGGGGTGCTGATCCTCACGTGCAAAGCACACCGGTGATATTAGGCACTGCGGGGAGAGTGAAGTGCGTGGAGGGAAAGGATTTAGGAGAACAGAGTGGGAAGGACCGCCTTCATGAAAAAAGGTGGTCCGCGAGCAAAGACGGGAGAGGGTCATATTCTTGCAGTGAGGACATGAAGCCTCGATGAGTGCAGCCTCTGCGTGGGAAACCCCCAGACAGGCGACACACTCGGTGTGACTGTCCGCTTTGGCTTTTTAGCTCCGGTTTCATCGCAGAGTCAGCAAAGAGATGGTCTCATCACTGAAGGAGAAGATTCTGATGAAATGGCACTCTAGGCCGACTTATACAGATGCATCTCAATAAATTATAATGTCATGGAAAAGTTCATTTATTTCAGTAATTCAACTCAAATTGTGAAACTCTTGTATTAAATTCAATGCACACAGACTGAAGTAGTTTAAGTCTTTGGTTCTTTTAATTGTGATGATTTTGGCTCACATTTAACAAAAACCCACCAATTCACTATCTCAGCAAATTAGAATACTTCATAAGACCAATAAAAAAAACATTTTTAGTGAATTGTTGGCCTTCTGGAAAGTATGTTCATTTACCGTATATGTACTCAATACTTGGTAGGGGTTCCTTTTGCTTTAATTACTGCCTCAATTCGGCGTGGCATGGAGGTGATCAGTTTGTGGCACTGCTGAGGTGGTATGGAAGCCCAGGTTTCTTTGACAGTGGCCTTCAGCTCATCTGCATTTTTTGGTCTCTTGTTTCTCATTTTCCTCTTGACAATACCCCATAGATTCTCTGTGGGGTTCAGGTCTGGTGAGTTTGCTGGCCAGTCAAGCACACCAACACCATGGTCATTTAACCAACTTTTGGTGCTTTTGGCAGTGTGGGCAGGTGCCAAATCCTGCTGGAAAATGAAATCAGCATCTTTAAAAAGCTGGTCAGCAGAAGGAAGCATGAAGTGCTCCAAAATTTCTTGGCAAACGGGTGCAGTGACTTTGGTTTTCAAAAAACACAATGGACCAACACCAGCAGATGACTTTGCAGTGACTTTGGTTTTCAAAAAACACAATGGACCAACACCAGCAGATGACTTTGCACCCCAAATCATCACAGACTGTGGAAACTTAACACTGGTCTTCAAGCAACTTGGGCTATGAGCTTCTCCACCCTTCCTCCAGACTCTAGGACCTTGGCTTCCAAATGAAAACTTGCTCTCATCTGAAAAGAGGACTTTGGACCACTGGGCAACAGTCCAGTTCTTCTTCTCCTTAGCCCAGGTAAGACGCCTCTGACGTTGTCTGTGGTTCAAGAGGAATACCACAACTGTAGCCAAATTCCTTGACACGTCTGTGTGTAGTGGCTCTTGATGCCTTGACCCCAGCCTCAGTCCATTCCTTGTGAAGTTCACCCAAATTCTTGAATCGATTTTGCTTGACAATCCTCATAAGGCTGCGGTTCTCTCAGTTGGTTGTGCATCTGTTTCTTCCACACTTTTTCCTTCCACTCAACTTTCTGTTAACATGCTTGGATACAGCACTCTGTGAACAGCCAGCTTCTTTGGCAATGAATGTTTGTGGCTTACCCTCCTTGTGAAGGGGGTCAATGATTGTCTTCTGGACAACTGTCAGATCAGCAGTCTTCCCCATGATTGTGTAGCCTAGTGAACCAAACTGAGAGACCATTTTGAAGGCTCAGGAAACCTTTGCAGGTGTTTTGAGTTGATTAGCTGATTGGCATGTCACCATATTCTAATTTGAGATAGTGAATTGGTGGGTTTTTGTTAAATGTGAGCCAAAATCATCACAATTAAAAGAACCAAAGGCTTAAACTACTTCAGTCTGTGTGCATTGAATTTATTTTATACACAAGTTTCACAATTTGAGTTGAATTACTGAAATAAATGAACTTTTCCATGACATTCTAAGTTATTGAGATGCACCTGTATAGCAGTCGGCTCCACCCACTCTGGCGGGCTCGAGCGCCATTGGTTTGTGCAGCTACACAAACGTTAACAAATCAGGCTTCAGTAACGGAGTAAACAGGAGTTTCCCCAAACAAGTCGTCAAAAGGCGACACAACGGGAGTTACCTTTCGATAGGGAACAACACATATATGAAACTTGTGGGGGCTCTTATTTTGTAATTCCTCATCAGACAGTCCTGAAACTATGCTGCTAACACTGTGGCAAGGTGTACTCTCAATATGAGGTGAAACTGGTCTGTGCAATCTAGAACTTTTATTTTTACAGCTTTTTGAGTGTACAGACAAAACGGCGTATATATGAGATTTAGGGGGCTCTTATTTTGAAATTCCACATCAGACAGTCCTGAAACTATGCTGCTAACACTGTGGCAAGGTGTACTCTCAATCTGAGGTGAAACTGGTCTGTGCAATCTAGG
This sequence comes from Spinibarbus caldwelli, assembly GCA_039654775.1. NCBI lineage: Eukaryota > Metazoa > Chordata > Actinopteri > Cypriniformes > Cyprinidae > Spinibarbus > Spinibarbus caldwelli. The sequence goes on from CM077218.1 coordinate 54,622,921, forward strand.
AGTTTTATTTTTACAGCTTTTTGAATGTACAGACAAAACGGCGTATATGTGAGATTTGGGGGGGGGGGGCTCTTATTTTGTAATTCTACATCAGACAGTCCTGAAACTACGCAGCTGACACTGTGGCAAGGTGTACTCTCAATGTGAGGTGAAGCTGGTCTGTGCAATCTAGAACTTTTATTTTTATAGCTTTTTGAATGTAGAGGCGTAGCAGCGTATTTATAAGATTTTGGAGGCTCTTATTTTGTAATTCCACATTAGAAAGTCCTGAAACTATGCAACTGACACTGTGGCAAGGTGTACTCTCAGTCTGAGGTGAAACTGGTCTGTTCAATCTATGAGTTTAATTTTTATAGCTTTTTGAATGTAGAGACGCAGCAGCGTATATTCTTGCTCTTATTTTGTTATGAGTATTGGAGGGCTTTTATTTTGAAATTCAACATCAAACATTTACTGCCAGAAGAGCACTTGCATTCACGTCAGTTCTCTGATGGTCGTACCGTAATACGTGGTTTATGCGCGACCGTCGAAGTAACATGGCGGCTAGATTGACCGTGCTTTTCGACTTGGCGGCTGGCCTGACCACAGTAGAAAAACGCCAGTATCGGAGCCGACACAGATCCTGAGTATCGGATCGATGCATCCCTAAATGAAATGGTCAAATGCTTATGAAGTGACTGTCAGAGCAGCTCTGGAGATGTTATTCATGTATTTACGTCTTCATTAGTGACATGGCAGACGTTAATATCACCGGAAGCGTCACGCGCGTTTCAGTACGAGTAGCAAACAAAACCGCACATCTTCGCCATTCATAACACAGAGACACACAGAATTCATATTTAAATAGTCTTTTTTTGCGGCTTAATATTTACAAATACCAGTGGGAGTGTGCTCACTTGTGTATGTGTGCACTTTTGTGTGTGTGTGCGTGCGCACACACGCATCGGGGCAGAACTCCGCAGTGCGCGATACAGAGAGCGTGACCATGTAATGTAGAGACCGAAATGACATGCCTTCATTTAAATAAGATAAATAACATAAAGCTATTTAGTTTGTTTAATAAAAGAACAAGGTATTGACCTGTTCTATAGAAAAGGTAACTTTAAACAGCCTCTGACAGTTACACTCACCCCCTAAACCTCACTCCTATCCAGGTCACGGCCCCAAATGTAACCGGTTCTACTTCACCTCGCTCCGAGCGGGGTTCGTACTGTGGTCTCCGGCGTGGGAGGCAGGTGCTTTAACAACGATGCTAAAAGCCTCTTTTTGAGATCAGGGGAGTGAGGTCTACACGCAACAGCTCTTACTGGCCTAAGACAGTTACACTGGCGCTATAGAGAAAATTAAATAAAATAAAATTAACTTGACCTTCAAGGGGGCCGGGCCGGGCCGGGCTTGCAAGGGTCAATCAAAGAAGTTGAGTCCTCGTGGTGTACGTCAGGTGCAGAAGCTGGCTTCAAAAAACATACACATGAGTGCTGCCAGCATTGCTTTAGAGGTTCCAGAAGTGAAAGGTCAGCTTGTCAGTGCTCAGACCATACACCACACACTGCAACAAGTCGGTTTGCATGGCCATCGTCCCAGAAGGAAGCCTCTTCTGAAGCTGGCTCACAAGAAAGCCTGCAAACACTTTTCTGAAGACAACCTGTCCAAGAGCATGAATTACTGGAACCATGTCCTGTGGTCTGATGAGACTAAGATAAACTTGTTTGGCTCAGATGGTGTCCAGCATGTGTGGTGACGGCCTGGTGAAGAGTACCAAGAAAATTGTGTCTTGCCTACAGTCAAGCGTGGTGGTGGTAGCATCATGGTCTGGGGCTGCATGAGTGCTGCTGGTACTGGGGAGCTGCGGTTCATTGAGGGAAACATGGATGCCAACATGTACTGTGACATTCTGAAGCAGAACATGATGCCCTCCCTTCAGAAACTGGGTTTTCCAACATGATAATGACCCCACAAACACAGCCAAGATGACAACTGCCTTGCTGATGAAGCTGAAGGTGAAGATGATGGAGTGGCCAAGTATGTCTCCAGACCTGAACACTATTAACCACATGTGGGGCATCCTCAAGCGCAAGGTGGAGAAGCATCATGTGTCTAACATCCAGCAGCTCCATGGTGTCATTATGGAGGAGTGGAAGAGGATCCCAGCAACAACCTGCAGCTCTGGTCAATTCCAAGCCCAGGAGGATTAAGGCAATGCTGGATAACAGTGGTGCTCACATAAAATATTGACACTTTGGACACAGTTTTGAAATGTTCACTTAGGGTGTACTCACTTTTGTTGCCAGCTATTTTGACAATAATGGCTGTGTGTTGAGTTATTTTCAGAGGACAGTAAATCTACACTGCTATACATGTTGACTACTCTAAAATATATCCAAGTTTCATTTTTATAGTATTGTCCCTTGAGAAGTTATAATAAAATAGTTGCTGAAATGTGAGGAGTGTACTCACTTTTGTGAGATACTGTACCTTTTGCAAGAAACACATCTATCAGACTCAGATCAAGATAAAATTAAATTATCAAAGTACAATCATTTATTCTCAATTCAATACAATGCAAAAAGAGTATGCATTTTAATAAGTAAAAAAAAAAAAAAAAAATCTCTTTTGTTCTTAATGCCACCATTATAGACCCGAGGGACATTGTATTACCATAAACATATCAATCGATTATAGCCCTGTTACAACTGGTAATCTATACGGCCCAAACACAGACGACCCATCTTTTTTTCAAAACTTCTTTTCCTCCATTTCAAATCTTTCTAATCGTCCAGTCATAATAACAGGTGATTTCAGTACAGTTCTCAACCCAGCAATAGATAGATCTAATAGTTCAAGTAATAAATGCATTTGGCAATCTGCAGAAACCATAAAACAGTTTATGAGTGATTTTGGTATTGGCGATAGTTGGCGATTACAACACCCAAATGCTAAAGAATACTTGTTTTTCTCACCAGTACATCACTCATATTCCCGCATTGATTTCTTTCTCATAAGTAATTCTATCATATCAAATATTTCTGAATCAAAGATCCATCCAATCGTCATTAGCAACAATGCTGTAACATTAAAATGGAATAGAAGTGAACCTCATAAACCTACTACCAGATGACATTTTAACATCTCTTCTGAAAGACCCATATTTTGACAAATAAGTGAGTGAATGAAGTGACGTGACATGTGGCCAAGTATGGTGTCCCATACTCGGAATTTGTGCTCTGCATTTAACCCATCAAAGTTCACACACACAGTAGTGAACATACACACACACCATGAACACACACACCCGGAGCAGTGGGCAGCCAATGCTGCGGCGCCCGGTGAGCAGTTGGGGGATCGGTGACTTGCTCAAGGGTCTCACCTCAGTCGTGGTATTGAGGATGGAGGCTGCGACCTTCAGGTTACAAGTCCGACTCTCTATCCATTAGGCCACGAATGCCCCTAATGGAATATTTTAAAAGAGAGTGGGCATTCTTTCTAGAACTGAACGACACCCCTGAATCATCTCTCTCTCTTCTGTGGGAAACAGGAGAAGCTGTACTAAGAGGGAAAATAATCTCATACTCTGTTTACAAAAAAAAAAAAAAAGAAGCAGAATTGGAACAGAAAATCAAACAACTTCAAGACATCAATGTAAATATCCCAACAGAAGAAACACAAAAAAATAAAAAATAAATGAATACAAATTAAAACTAAATGCAATAACCAACAAACATACTCAATTCCTGTTTCACAGGCTCAGACAAGAATTTCATCATAGTAATAAATCTGGTAAATATTTGGCAAATCAAATGAAACAAGGAAAAGCAACCATTTCAGTTATTACAGACTCAGCAGGGAAATCCACTAATTCACAGGAAGAAATTCCCCCCGCCCGACACCGGACAAATAGCCTATGTGACCAAAAATAAAAAAAATAACCAGTGAAGCATCGAAACGCAAGAATGATTCTTCGGATTTATTACATTCAACGTAAACAGCGATTGATAATGGATAGAGTATTTCTGGTATCAAGGTCACGCTGTTTAGGCTTGCCCTGCCTGTTTCTTTGTAAGAGATTTTTATGGAGAAATCAAATCAAATAAGTGTATGAAATGAACAAAAGAGCTGAACGGGACACATAAAGAAACTCACAGAAGAAACATACTGAGGTCAAATTTCATAATGTTTAGTTTTTTTATTTATAACATGATGTAGTTAAGCAACATACCATGACAAGGGAGCTAATTGCCGAATATTCTCACGATTGCAATGTTACATTGATTTTAGATAAATAAACAAGTAGTTAAGTAGTCACATAATTAAGTTACTTACATTTTAGACACAATATTGACGGTTTTGTTCTGTGTCACCAACTAAAATAGTTCCAAACAAGGTTACAGCAGAAGTATTGCGCAATCTTCAAGCAGTTGAATGAATGACTCAATAATGACTCACTCATTAAGTGACTTACCGCCACCTACTGGCGGGGTTAGTATGTTTAAAAGTATGTTGTTTGTATGTATTTGTATGTAAAAGTATGTATTTTCTATGTTATGTGTTGCTATGTTGTTTCTATGTGTCTTTGCCGTATCATGATATGCAACTGCATTCATTTTATTTTTGGACTGGGCAAATGTCTACTGTCCAACTTAATTGATTATTTGTGCTGTTTGTGACTATGTGAAATGACTGTCCATTGTGTTTCTGCTTTGGTAAAGCGTCCTTGAGCCTGAGAAAGGCGCTACATAAATTAAACATTATTATTATTATTATTATTATTATTATTATTACGTATCCCCCCCAACATTTCTTATTTGTATATTCAAAATTGCATTTAAAACATTAATCTCATAACATTATTTATTGCAGTTGTAATTGTGCAATGTAAATTAATTTGTTTGATAACAGCCTAGTGTAAATTTAATCTATTGATCATTTGTAAGAATTTGACATGAAATATGATGCATACATTTAATAAGGTTTAAAAAATGGTCTAAATAACATCCTGAGGTTAATATAAAAAAATATGCAGATAAATGTAAAAGCTAATAGAACAGATAAAATATTGCTTCAGAATAAATTGTTTACGTTACTAGAAATCTCGGTCTTGCGGTGCTTTTGTGGGGATATTTTGTATGGGATATTTTCTGCTGATGTGAAAAGTTTGCTGTATATCATAATAATAAATAGCATTTTTGACAGCAATATAAAATACATTAAAAAAATTAAATATTACATTATACGTATGTAAAATAATGTGATTTCCATCAGAGGTTTGGTCTTAAATTTCATATAAGGTGGCATTAAAAAGGTCTTAAAAAGTCTTAAATTTAACTTGTTCATATCTGTAGACACCCTGATTAAACTTTGATTCATTCTCTCATATTTCTGAATATTCAGTCAACTGGAGTAAATCTTCTGTTCTTTCATTAAATCACAATAGCTTGGATGTGACATCCCAGATATCACCTATCCCTTTATGCACCAATCACATCACATATTTAGGCATTAATGTTTCCACCCAGCCTGTCAGAGCTGGTTAGTCTTAATTTTACCCCATTACTCGAAACAATAAATTATGATCTTCAACACTGGATGAACTTACCACTATCCATTACGGGTAGAATATCAGTAATTAAAATGAATTTACTCCCTAAACTATTTATTCTCAATGATTCCAACACAACCCATCCTCACCTGGTTTAAATCTTTAGACTCAATCATTATCAAATTTTACTGGAAAAATAAAACCTCAAGAATTAAAGTAACTACTCTACAGAAACCAAAAACACATGGAGGACTGGAAGCACCACATTTCTACCACTACTCTCTGGCTAATCAGCTTCAACAGATATACAAATGGATTCACCCAAACTCATCAGAAAACATATGGCTAGATATTGAGCAAACAATTGTAAGGATATTCGAATTTCAGATTTACCATACTTTATAATCAGACAATCAAAAAACACTCCTGTTTTAAAGCACCAACTAATAGCAGCAGCTCTGACAGCCTGGTGGAAATTTCACCAAATCACAAACACTCCTGTTGCACCATCTAAATACACCCCCATTTGGAATATCCCAGATTATACACTTAATAAGAAGCCACTTAATTAGCACACTTGGGAAGAAAAGGCCATCACACAACTCCAACACATTTTTAATAGTAATACTCTGACTTCATTTTCATACTTGGTCCAGAAATATGATATCAGGAGTAATAGTTTTTGGAATATCTACAAATCAAATCATCTATCTAATCAAAAATCAACACTCGGACCATTAATCTAGACCTTTCACCCTCAATCTCAGAGTTAATATATCATCCTCAAAAAACTACTCTCTAAAATATACAGAATAATATTAAAATCAGACAACACATTAAGTTTACCACATGCTAAATGGGAATCAGACCTATCTACTGCTCCTGATGCCGATTTATGGACACAAATTTGCAAAAATATCTACTTTGACAAAAAATGCCAACCTGCAACTTATACAGTATAACGTACTTCACAGATTTTACTTAACTGGACAGAAATTGTTTGTGAATGGGATTCACTTCAGAAACAGACACACGTTCACGCCCTTTGGTTTTGTACCCCAATCAAAAATTGTTGGGAAAAGGTCATTGAATCACTATCCGTCACTATGGGATGTCACATCTCAATTTCTCCATCACTTTGTTTACTAGGCGATATATCCATAATCAATTTAGACAATATAAACAGTCAGTTACTCCTAGTGCCACTAGCTATCACCAAGAAAACTATCCTCATGAACTGGAAATCAAGAAATTCTATACATATTGTATCCTGGAAAAATCTACTAACTGATTGATTATATCTCGATGGAAAGTCTATCCAGTCCATCTCATAGTAATATAGTAGAATTGCACCCCTTCTGGTCATCTCTCATTACCTTCCAGCATTCATAAATCTGTTGACCTTCTTTGTCTGAGACCAATCACAACAACGCATCGCCACCTAAACTACTATTTGTACTTAATTTGAATATTAATCTTTGAGAGTTTTGGGGAGGGGCGGAGGACAACATTGATAAGAAAACATTGTTAATTCTCCTCCTTCTTCCTCTTTTTTTTTTTCTTTGGCCTCTGGTCCCCAGTAGGCTGTGACATCCAGGTCAGTGTCTGGTGTGGTGGAGTTGAAATATGGGTGGGTGGATGGATGTAAGGTGGGGCTTGGGTCTCCCCGCCGTCTCCCTGAGCTATCTCTTCCAGGACCTTTTGCCCTGGCTGGTTCTTGCTTGCATGCCTCACTGTTTTAATGCATCACATATTAGCTGAACTACATACACACCTGTTAAAGGGGTCATATGATGCGATTTCAAGTTTTCCTTACTCTTTGGAGTGTTACAAGCTGTTCGTGCATAGATAAGATCCCTAAAGTTGCAAAGACTAAAGTCTCAAACCCAAAGAGATATTCTTTATAAAAGTTAAGACTTGTCCACGCCCTCATAAAACGGCTCATTTAAACACGCCCCCATGTCTATGTTAATGTGTGGGAAGATTTGCATAACACCGCCCAAATGTATACGCAAAGAAAGAGGGTGTAATTTTTATTATCGCTGTAGTATTGTTGCTGCTGCCGGCGCCATGTCCTGGAGACGCTTTGTTTCGTGGTGAAAGCAAAACCACTTTGTTTGGGCTTCCAAAAGAGGACACAACTAGAAATCAGTGGTAAAGTTGTATTTACAACACTGTTCCAGAACAGTTCAACCCAAATATTAGAGTGTGTGCAGCGCACTGTTTCCTGAACCTGGGAAAGTAGCCTACAATGCCGTCTACACACAAAGGCTGTTTCTATAAAGCAGGGCAATTCCAACTTTGCAAGGACAGTCTGGCGCTTCTGACTCACAGCCAGTAAGTATGTTTTCATATTTAAAGAATTTGCCACCGACTATTCAAACGCGAGTTTTGAGCAGTGTAGAGTAGCTCTTGTTGTTTGTCGTTTTTCCAATCACAAATGCAGACATGGTAATGTTCACGTGGCGTGATGCAACGTGACGTGTAAAAAGACAGTATAAGTCATTATAATAAGTAATTATGTCCCCACTGGATGCAACAAATGCCTCGTTTATAATGGGTTTTATTGTTTTTGTCTCGTCGCACCGGGACACGGCATCACAATACAGTAAGGGGTGTAACATTTCCGTCAGACACTTGAGGTATTCGGCCAATCACAATGCACTGGATAGCTGGACAATCAGAGCACACCTCGCTTCTCAGAACGATGAGATTTGTAAAAATCGCCGCGTTTCAGAAAGGTAGAGCATAGAGGAGCAACAATAATGTACAGTATGTGGAAAATAATGTTTTTTGAACCGAAAACCACATAAACACATTATATTACACTAAATACACAAAATAATGTTCTTTTTAGCAACGTCATATAACCCCTTTAAAATGTGTGTGTGTGTGTGTGTGCGTGTGTGTGTATATATAAATAAATATAAATAAATAATATATATATATATATATATATATATATATATATATATATATATATATATATATATATATATATATATTAAACTAACTATATACAAAGGGGGCTTTGCTTAAAGTTACTTATAGTTAAAGGGGGGTTTGCTGTGCTTTGGGCCCTGTTGCCACAAACCATCTTTCCCTGGCACTCCTGTTGTGGTGTTACATGGGCTGAGGATTAAGTTACGGTATGTTGTAGCCACGGAGGGATCAGAGGCAACCCCAATAATTAAATATTTATTACTATTATTACTAATATTATTATTATTATTATTATTATTATTACTTGCCCTCTTCATTGTCCTCCACCCTTTCCCAGTCTTAATGAAATAATTTTAATAATAATAATTATTATTATTATTATTGTTGTTGTTGTTGTTGTTGTTGTTATAGCTAATAACATTTATTGTCTCTTTTTTTTAGTTATACTACTCCTGTCTGTTATTAATCTGTTACGATTAATCTATTAAGATTCTATTTGATTTGTATGCTTCCTCCTCCACCCCTAGATACAATGACACACACACACGTATGTTTTTGTGAATTGTGGGGACGTTTCATAGGCGTAATGGTTTTTATGCTGTACAAACTGTATTTTCTATCGCCCTACACCAACCCTACACCTAAACCTACCCCTTACAGGAAACTTTGTGCATTTTTACTTTATCAAAAAAACTCATTCTGTATATTTTATAAGCCTTTTGAAATATGGGGACATGAGGAAATGTCCTCATAAGTCACCTTCTCCTTGTAATACATATGTCATACCCATGTCATTATACACACACACGCTCACAAACACATGAATGCAAATACAGGAGCTAACCAGAATGGACTTGTTGGTTATCAGTTTATAAGTATGTTTGTTTGTCCAAGTGTTTCTATATTTGGCACATGTAAATATTGTCACATTCTTTACTTGACCTATGTTTTTTACTTATATAGGTTTGGTCCAAGGGATTCTGTATTTGGCACATGTAAACATTGTCAGGTTTTTTTTTTTTTTTAACTTGCATAATTAAAAAAAAAAAAAGAAACTGAGTTTGACACCTGTGCTTTACAAAGTGACATCGCCAACTACTGGCCTGTCAGGATAATACAGTGTTTTTAGTCCTTTTCATTGATCTGTGTGAACAGGGACAGTTTTGTTCCAATTGATTTTCATCACTCTGTTTTTTTTAGGCCTGATGAAAGTGAAAGAGGAAAGAGAAGATCTGAATGAAATGGAGAAATGTCAGGATCAAAAACATCATGATGTCAGTGAAGAAAAATCTGTGGGTTGCAGCATTCAAATAACAGACGTCAAAAGGCCTTTCAGCTGCTCTCAGTGTGGAAACACTTACAAACAGAAAGGAAGCCTTAAGAAACACATGAGAATCCATAGTGGGGAAAAGCCTTTCAGTTGCTCTCAGTGTGGAAACACTTTCACGTGTAACGAAAACCTTAAGAATCACATGTTAATTCATGCTGGAATAAAGCCTTTTACCTGCTCTCAGTGTGGAAAGAGTTTTACACGGAAAAGAAAACTTAAGGATCATCTGCTAACTCACACTTCAGAAAAGCCTTACAGCTGCTCTCAGTGTGGAAACACTTTCAGATGTAAAATAAACCTTAAGTATCACATGTTAATTCATACTGGGATAAAACCTTTCAGCTGCTCTCAGTGTGGAAAGGGTTTTACACAGAAAGGAAACCTTAAGGATCACATAAGAATCCATAGTGGGGAAAAGCCTTTCAGCTGCTTTCAGTGTGGAAAGTCTTTCAAACATAAAGGAAGCCTTGTGGATCACATGAGAATCCATAGTGGGGAAAAGCCTTTTAGCTGCTCTCAGTGTGGAAAGAGTTTTACACAGAAAGGAAGCCTTGTGAATCACATGAGAATCCATAGTAGGGAAAAGCCTTTCAGCTGCTCTCAGTGTGGAAACAATTTCATGTGTAATGAAAGCCTTAAGAATCACATGCTAATTCATGCTGCAATAAAGCCTTTTACCTGCTCTCAGTGTGGAAAGAGTTTCACACAGAAAGGACAACTTAAAGACCATTTGGTAAGTCACACTTCAGAAAAGCCTTTCAGCTGCTCTCCATGTGGAAAGTCTTTCAAATATAAAAGAAGCCTTAGGAAACACATGAGAATTCATAGTGGGGAAAAGCCTTTCAGCTGTTTTTAGTGTGGAAACACTTTCATGTGTAGCAAAAACCTTAAAAATCACATGCTAATTCATGCTGGAATAAAGCCTTTTACTTGCTCTCAGTGTGGAAGGTCTTTCACACACGTAAAGGATATCTTGAGATTCATGTTAAGTCATGCTGGTTAAAAGCCTTTCAGCTGCTCTCAGTATGGAAACACTTTCAAACATAAAATAAGCCTTATGAAACACACGAGAATCCATAGTGGGGAAAAGCCTTTCAGCTGCTCTCAGTATGGATAAAGTTTCACCTGTAAACGAGGATTTGATCATCACATGAGAATTCACACTAAAGAGATGCCTTATCAGACAAATCATAAAAATTAAAAACCTCACGTTTGTCCTGTTTATGGAAGGAGATTCCAGTAACTTAATTTTAATGTGTACATCGGTCCCACAGGATCAGAATGTGGTCCACTGACATAATTGTCCTCTTTTTCTCAATTAATTAATGCTTGCCAAACCAAAATATTTAATTCACGTTAGACTACTTAAATAAGTCATGTTGATTCAAGATATTATTTGTCATTACTGTAACACAAATGTATTGTACTATTAAAGTAATTTCATCATGTCATGGGTACCAGATTTTCAGCTTGTAAGATATGAAATTATCTCCCCAAGAAACCATTTGTCAGGAACTCACACAAAAGAGATGCCATGCAACAAAACAATAATACTAATATGGAGAAGAGATCTCAAAAGAGCAAATGACACCATCTTGTTTAAACCTCTCTTCTTGCTCATTTACGTCCCCTTTCTCCCCTCTCCCCCACGAGGCTTACTGAATGTTCAGTAAGAATATCTATATACCACGTATGATGTATCTTGTGAATCTGTTGTTTTTCCCCTTCATGTTCATCATTCTAAAGGTGTCAGTGGGATTGATAAAATGGTCTCAATTTCACACCAGTCACTTATATTGTGAGAAAGATTGAAAACTTTTGTAGAATTCTGTTCTGTTGAGGAGGGGGTGTCTCCCTGAGAATATGTGAGAGTGTTTTCCTATCTCCAGGCAGGTGCGACCCTGGGTGATGAGAACTTAACCAACCAAAAGGTCTGTTATGTTTTTACAACTGATTTGAAGATTTCTTTGTTCTGGTCTGGATATATAAGGAAAGTGACAAAACACTAGATCTGCACTAGAACGCTTACATGCTGCTGTGTGTCTCTCTGTGGTCAGACATGCATCTCCCACTCTTAGATTCATCTTTCAATAATTGATGTTATGTATTTATCTGAATTGGAATTGAATTTAATTCTGAATTGGATTCTCATTGTTTTATTATGTAATTGGCATGATACATTTTTACCTGACAAATAAAATGTTACACATGCTTCATTCTGAACTGTCCTGAAATCATTATGACTAGAAAAGTGTGAGGAAGCTTTTGTTACTGCAAATCTACAGCCAGGATAGGTCAAACTGAAGGCTCATGAATGGATGGAGCAGTATGCACGCCATCTGAGACCTTCTGATTTCTGTCTATCACTGATGTTAGCAAGTTGTACGGGAAAAGACTAAGTAAACAACACTTTTTGTCACGAGCAAACAGTAGGCAGCAGACAAACCAGGTATTAGTCAACCTACTCCCTCTGACTAAAATAAAACTGGCAAATTTGTGATCGGGAGACCTGTGCTCCGGCCGACACAATTAGGCTCAAATGCGACATTAGGTCCCTAGTGAACGAATAATTGAAAATATGGAATGTCTAGAATAATTAAATGTCTAAATTAATACATAATCGATATCTGTGATCAGATTTTGATTAGAAATACAGTCTAAATTTAATGATCACTTGAAATTGGAGTCAGATTAAACACGGAGCCTGACTAAAATTGAAACTAAATTTAAAACTTAAGCGAACTTTGCAGAAGCACGAGAAAAAAGACCGAACACGCAGAATACCTTCAACCAGGCCGTTGGACTATGCTTTTGGGTCGGCGGGTGGATGTTTACAAGCTGTATTTCTGATATTATCTATCAAACTAATCTGACTAATTTGATCATTCGCTTTTAATCTAAAACCTCGAGTGCAGCGTGCGTGCAGTGCATTAGCATTCATTAGCCGGTTAGCTTGTCATTCGCGTTTCCATACATGTTTCTATTCGCGTCTATTACTGTTTTCTTTTTTCTCGCTCCGTTTTATTTCTCTCTCCCTCCTTTTTTCACGAGTTCATCAAACAACAGTGGTAAGTCAGAATCTATTGTTATCTGCTATTGTTGTTTGCACCACTTGCCACATGTATAGTTTATCGCTCTCTGTCAGCAATGAGGGATTCACGTGATAAATGCAGGGAAATAGTTAGGCTGACAGAGAAGATTTTAGAACTAGAGACACGCATTTCATTGATGACTGCAGTGTTAATAATAATAATTATAGGCCTATAATTCATTGTATAAAAATTAATAGACCTGATTTTTTTATTTTTTTAAACCTTTTAAAAACATTTTCAATGAGGAGTAAGCTAGCCTATTTTATTATCTTCACAGCGCATCATGCGGTCCCAATGAGAAGAATGTAATAGGCTTACATTAATTGGAAATGCTAAATCCTCTTAAGATTGCCAATTTTTGATGTTTTTGACAATATCTCTGGCTATCATCTACACATGATACGATGCAAATCAGCACAGGGAGGTTATTGCCCGCAATGTGTGCCCATGTGGAAATAGTTTTATGAATTGTCGGCACTATCTATTGTAAATGGTTAGAATTTACCATGTTTTCCTAACAGTTGGCATTGAGTGACTGACACTTGATGGTCAGAAAAAAAATTACTAGATATGTGTAAAAATAAATAAATAAAGATAACTTTAATAAATAAATGAAAAAAGAAAACAATCCCAACTTTCTTTTCTATATTCATTCATAAATTATATTACTTTGTAAGTGTCATATTTGGCAGTTGGCATTAGAAGTTATATTACTAATAACAGTGGCATATGAGAAGTTTAATACCACAAGAAAAAAGTTAAATATGCCTTTTTCGAAGCTGCTGTATATAAAAAAATGATAGCTAAATTTAGGCGTTCATTACTTTCTCTCAATTTAATTAGATTTTTAGCACCCCCTCTGAACTGATAAGCCCCCCCTTAGCACCCCCAACAAAAAAATCCTGGAGCCGTCACTGCAAACAAGTGATCATTTCGACCCTTTGCCCAACGGGGATAGGGGTGGCAGGGCAATATCTATTATTTCCTCAATATTACTGAATATTAGTAATATAGTAATAATTTAGTACTTTCTCCTGTTTTATTGTTGGTTCGTCTTATCTGATCATTTGGAATGAGGATAAAAAGACAAAACAAAAACAAAAAAAAAAAACATGCAAATAAGTTCAAACATCCATTCAATATCTATTATTTCCTGAATATTACTGATGAAATGATCAAAAAGTAGGCTACTGTTCACATTCGTTTTACTACTATGTAGTATAGTAATATAGTAATAATTTAATACTTTCTTCTGTTTTATTGTTGGTTTCCTCTTTTCTGATCATTTGGAATGAGGATAAAAAGACAAAAACAAAACAAACTAACATGCAAATAAGTTCAAACATCAATTCAATATCTACTATTTCCTTAATATTATGAAAATCAAGATAGCCGCCCCCTGGTTATGTCATAATATGCAAATTAGATGAGTATATTTACACCCCACATAAACTTTCGGTCATGCCCAACATTTTTCTAAATGTTGGGCATTTTTTTTTTTCTAATTTTTCCAAAAATCCCTGGCGCCTAAAGGGTTAACTAAGAGAGACATGCAAAATATGCAGAGCGGGGGGCGTGCAAGGACTGTAATTGAGAACCGCTGGGCTAAACCGACGGTTTGCTAGCCGCCTCACGTCACAGAAATCAGTTAATTCTCAGCACATAGAGACTCTTTCACCTAGATATCACAGAGACTGTCAGTTACTCGAACTAGAAAATACAAAAAACATCCAAACCAATTTATGAGTAACAGTTTAATTGATGTTCAACAAATGAAAAATTTATATAATACAGAGAAACAAATGATAAAGCTTGGCTTACTGAATGTCAGGTCCCTTTCTACGAAAGTTCTTTTTATAAATGATATGATCCCTGATCATAACCTAGATTTCCTCTGTTTGACAGAAACCTGGCTAAAACCAGATTAATACATTATTTTAAACAAGTCTATCCCCCAAGATTACTGCTATAAACATGAGCCGCGTCCAAAAGGTAAAGGGGAAGGTATTGCTACAATTTGTAGCAATATTGGTAACACTTTATTTTAGGGTCTCTTAACTAGTTGCTTAGTAGTATGCATATTACTAGAATATTAGCCATTTATTAGTAGTAATTAAGCACATATGAATGCCTTATTCTACATGACCTAATTCTACATCCCCAATCCTACCCAATACCTAAACTTAACAACTACCTTACTAACTATTAATAAGCAGCAAATTAGGAATTTATTGAGGGAAAAGTAGTAGTTAATAGTGAATAAGCATTCGCTGTTCTAAAGTGTTACCGCAATATTCTCAGTATTTCTCAGAGGGCATGCTTTAAGTATAACTCGTTTGAAGTAATGGTGCTTCATATAACATTATCTAGTGAAACAAGTGTTAATGATAAATCCCCTGTGATGTTTGTACTGGCTACTGTATACAGGCCACCAGGGCACCATACAGACTTTATTAAATAATTTGCTGATTTTCTATCAGAGTTAGTGCTGGCTGCAGATAAAGCCTTAATTGTTGGTGATTTTTGTCACAGATCCATCAGCCACACCAACCACCTACACCCGTTCACAATCACCAGATTACTGATTACATGCACCTGATGCCACTTACCTTGGCACTATATCTGACTACTCACTTCAGTTCCTTGTCGGCTGGTCTCAAGGTTACATAGCTTCCTGGACCTCCCTAAGAGAGATTATGATAAGGACAGTTACTCTTCAGTTTTGATGGGCTATTTTTGTGTTTTAGTTTTGAACTTCCCTTGTGAAATCTTTCTTCAGCTGATTTAAATAAAGAAGCTCTGAATCGTTCTTCCTGTGTATGCCTCTCAATCCAGACGTGACAGAAGACCAGCCCTACAACAGAAGTGTATATTGAACGGATTGAAGTTTGCTATGGAGGCACGGAGCCCACTCTCACCTGATCCCTTCACAGAACTGGTTCAAGCACTCCACGAGTCTCTTCAGCCTCCTCCCGTCATGCCCTCAGCCTCAGCATGTCCCATGGCCAAACCTGCGATCTACTCTGGTGAGGCGGCCGCTTGCAGCGTTTTTTTACTCCAGTGTTCACTATACTTCGAACTACAACCCCATCAGTTTGTGAATGATAGAGTGAAGACCGCATTCATCATGTCTCTGCTGTCTGGAAGGGCACTGCAATGGGCTGAAGCTCTCTGGAATTGGCGCAGCCCCTTAGTGCTCTCCCTGGATGCTTTTGTTGATCATTTCTGCGAGGTGTTTGGCTCAGCGGTCTCCATGCATGATGAGCTCTTCTGGCTACGGCAAGCCGAGATGTCCATTCATGACTACACAATTCGATTCCATACCCTCGCAGCGAGCAGCGAATGGAACGAAACTGCTCTCTTATCTGCATTCCGACGTGGTCTAAATCCCTCAATCAGACAACAAATGTCCATTTATGAAGACACCGTGGGACTAGAGAGCTTTCTGCAAAAAGTGTTGCACATTGCCCAACATCTAACCGCTTGCCACACCGAGGACTCCTCAACCACCGCCGTCTCGCCGGGTAGTGCTCCTCCAGCACCTGAGCTGATGCAAATGGACTGTTACCATCTATCTTCAGCTGAACGAGCTCGCCGAATCACCCAAGGCCTATGCTTGTACCGCGGGTCTAAAAGATCATCCTCTGGCTTCCTGCCCTGTTCGCCCCACATGCTCAACGGTGAGTACGGTCCATCTACATCCTGATGTCTCTAGTATACTTCACATTGATGCTCAGCTAATGTACATGAACCAATCTTTTCCAGTCAAAGTCCTGGTTGAATCAGGAGCTTCAGGAAACTTCATCCCCTCCATCAGTCTCAATCAAATCAAGCTCCCTCGAATTCACAGTACCACCTTACATCAAATCTCTAATATCCAGGGAAAACCGCTGAGTAAGGGGTTGGTACATCATTGTACCCCAGAAGTCACACTCCACATAGGAAATCTCCACGAGGAGCAGATCTCGTTCCTGGTGCTGGAGGAGGCTACAGTGGACATAGTCCTGGGATGTCCCTGGCTGGCTAAACATCATCTGGATATCCACTGGAACTCTGGGGAGGTACTACGGTGGAGTGAGTCCTGTTTCAGGAAGTGTTTAGCAGATCTCCCTGTTCCAGGTCGAGCCATTCCCTCCATTCCACTCAGCTCAACCACCACAGAAAGTCCAGCTTCCCAAAGCTCTGTCCTGATCCCAGCCGCTTACAGGGCATTCCAGGACGTATTCAGTAAGATCGCGGCAACACATCTACCACCTCATCGACCATGGGACTGCGTGATCGACCTGCTGCCTGGTGTTGACATTTCCCTACAGCACAGCAGTAATAACTTTATGAACTCTTTTACTTCCAAAATCAATACTATTAGAGATAAAATTGTAACCTTGTAGCCATCAGCTACAGTATCGCATCAGATAGTGCACTATAGATCCTCTGAGGAACAATTCCATTTATGCTCTACTATAGGAGAGGAAGAATTGTATAAACTTGTTAAATCATCTAAATCAACAACATGTATGTTAGACCCTATTCCATCTAAACTACTAAAATAGGTGCTTCCAGAAGTCATAGATCCTCTTTTGGCTATTATTAATTCATCAGTGTCATTAGGATATGTCCCCAAAACCTTCAAATTGGCTGTTATTAAGCCTCTCATTAAAAAAAAACTTGACCCCAAAGATCTAGTTAATTACAGACCGATCTTGAATCTCCCTTTTTTGTCAAAGATACTAGAAAAGGTAGTATCCTCACAATTATATTCCTTCTTAGAGAAAAGTAGTATCTGTGAGGATTTCCAGTCAGGATTTAGACCGTTTCATAGTACTGAGACTGCTCTCATTAGAGTTACAAACGACCTGCTCCTATCATCTGATCGTGGTTGTAGCTCTCTATTAGTGCTACTGGATATTAGCACTGTGTTCGACACTATCGACCACAACATTCTTTTGAATAGACTAAAAAACTTTGTTGGTATTAGTGGAAGTGCATTAGAATGGTTCAAATCATACTTATCTGACCGCCATCAATTCGTAGCAGTGAATGAAGAGGTATCATATCGATCACAAGTGCAGTATGGAGTACCTCAAGGCTCAGTACTAGGGCCGTTACTTTTCATGCTTTACATGTTACCCTTGGGAGATATCATCAGGAGACATGGTGTTAGCTTTCACTGTTATGCTGATGATACTCAGCTCGATATTTCTTCGCGGCCTGGTGAAACACACCAAATTGAGAAACTAACAGAATGCATAGTCGATATAAAAAACTGGATGACGAATAATTTCTTACTGCTAAATTCTGAAAAAAACAGAGGTGTTAATTATCGGACCTAAAACCCCCACATGTAATAACCTAGAACACCGTCTAACACTTGATGGCTGCTCTGTCAATTCTTTGTCATCAGTTAGGAACCTAGGTGTGCTATTTGATAGTAATCTTTGAAAGACACATTTCTAGCATTGGTAAAACTGCATTTTCCATCTCAAAATTATATCTAAATTGTGACCTATGCTCTCAATGTCAAATGCAGAAATGTTAATTCATTCGTTTATGACCTCAGGGTTAGATTATTGTAAATCTTTATTGGGTGGTTGTTCTGCATGCTTAATAAACAAACTCCAGATGGTCCAAAATGCAGCAGCTAGAGTTCTTACTAGAACCAGGAAGTATGACCACATTAGCCCGGTTCTGTAAACACTGCACTGGCTCCCTATTAAAGGGATCCTCCACCCCAAAATGAAAATTTTGTCATTAATCACTTACCCCCATGTCGTTCCAAACCCGTAAAAGCTTTGTTCGTCTTCGGAACACAATTTAAGATATTTTGGATGAAAAGCGCGAGGCTTGTGACTGTCCCATTGACTGCCAAGTAAATTACACTGTCAAGGCACAGACAAGTATAAAAAAAACATTGTCAAAATAGTCCAACTGCCATCAGTGGTTCAATCTGAATTTTATGAAGCAACGAGAATACTTTTTGTACACAAAGAAAATAAAAATAACATTTATTCAACAATTTGTCTCCTCTCTGTCTCGCTGTGTCAGCGTAGCGCCATTTTGTAGACCATCCGATGGACGCAAAGTGTGTACGCTATTCTCTGTCAACAGTAACGCATGGATACGTATTGTACATTTATTTATGCTTTGATTTGAATGGAAACCGCATATCCATGCGTTATATATGACAGAGAATAGCGTACGCACTTTGCGTTCATCGGAATACTCAAATCCGTTAAAGGATTGTTAGGCTGCATCAATTAGGTCAACCAGAACGGGAACACTTCCCATAACACCCGATGTACTTGTTAAATCGTTAAAAGAATGGAATCTACACTAATATTAGTGTCACGGTGCACACACGAGGGATGAACGAGGAGACGAAGGTAAACTCAAAATACAGTCTTTAATAAATCCAAAACGGACAAGGCAAGACAAGGCAAGGCTGGGACAGACAGTAACACCGGGGAGTAACGAGTAGACCAGACCCAACTGAACAGAACAAGCAGGAACTAAATACACATAATAATTAACACACACCTGAAGTAAATCATAAACAATCCAACTTGACGAGGACAGGAACAGGAATGACCAAATAAGGGCTTGGAGGGGGAAAACACACAAGACACGGCAGACATGACTGTGACAATTAGTCTGTTTCTTTCTTATTCCGAGGTCACTGTAGCCACCCGATCCAGTCTGTTTCCAGATCGGATGGTGGATCAGCACCTAGAGATGACCTCTACAGCCCTGAACGTCAGTGGAGACCAGGACACCTAGATGAGCCCCAGAGACAGTTCCCCAGTGAAGACCTTGTCACCTAGACGGCCCTCAGAAGAAAACCACGGGAACCAGATGAGTCCTTTACACAATCTGACTTTGCAGCAGTTGGAACTGAACTGCTGGTTTTGTCTGGCCAGAGGAGAACTGGCCCCCCGACTGAGCCTGGTTTCTTCCAAGGTTTTTTTCTCCATTCTGTCACTGATGGCGTTTTGGTTCCTTGCCGCTGTCGCCTCAGGCTTGCTTAGTTGGGGACACTTAATTTCCAGCGATATCGTTGACTTGATTGCACAGATACTATATAAACTGAACTGAGCTGGACGATGACATCACTGAATTCAATAATGAAATGCCTTTAACTGAAAATCGAGTGTTTAATCTTGTCATTTTACATAATTGACACTCTTTTCCTATTTGATACTGTAAAGTTGCTTTGACACAATTTGTATTGTTAAAAGTGCTATATAAATAAAGGCTATATAAATAAAGGTTACATAAATAAAGGTGACATGACTTGATGTGTATTAACAAAGCTTTTAATCATTGTATTAAATCTGTTAAAATCATTTGTAGATTTTCAAGATGTGTATGACATGAATAAAAAGTTTAATGACATTTGTAAGCATTTTAATTTACATGAAATGTTAATTATTTGGTAGTTTAATACATTTATTAGTAAACATTAACAAGCACATTATTTCACGTTTCTAGATATGTGAATATATATGACCTAATGATCCGTTAAGCATTACATAATGTTTGTTAATGGTTTATTAATGAAAGTTATTATAAAGTGTTACCAGTTTAGGAAAGTTAATAAGAAAAACACCTGTGAACTCAGGTGAACAGTGACATCCAACTTTTGAATTGAAAAAACTAAGAAATGAACATAACTGGTGAGAAACAGGCATAGTAGAGACAGCATTAACTTGAAGCAGTTCATTTATAGTTTGAAACAAGTGTCTTGGGTTTCCTTGTTTGTTTTCAATAGTCTGAGAAAAATAAGAAGACCTTGCAGTCTCAATTGGTGCTCTGTAATCACCCAGAAGATCCTTCAAAGTTAGATAGTAAACATTCAAGCCAGTGAGATGCGATTTACGCTCCATTTTCGGACAGGCAGCCTTCTTAGTGCGCAGATTGTCATTATGCCATGGAGCATTATACCATGGAGCAGAACGAGCAAAAGTAACATTGCGTGTCCACAGAGGAGCAAAAATGTCTAAATTAGAAATAAGAGTATTATTCAACTGTGAAACTTTATTGTCCAGCGATGTTAAATGTAAATCACCTAAGATGGGAACAACAGAGTTCAAAAAAGCTGTTCGATCAATAGATTTCACTTTCAGAAGGTTACAGTTCGAGAGGTACGCACACTTGATTGATGTAAATTCAGATCAAAGAAGACAGCTGAGAGGTTCTACAGACCAATGTCAACAGAAGATAAATAAGATGCAAATGAGCCATTTGTAAGCACATTGCATTTTTTTCAGTTGAAATTACTAAAAAAGCTCACGTCAAAATTAATATTAGCCTCACAGGGAACACTCAAATAATTCTCCACACCTAACCACTTACAAGATGTAGTAAGACACTGTGCATACCAGACAATGTCAAGATATACGGTATAGTCCATTATAAATGAAAAAATTAGATTTAATATGGTGTTCATTGTGTTATAAATAATCAATCTTAAAAGGTATAACCACAAATGTGTACGCATTATAATGTATTATAATTTTTTTATGTTTATTTATAAGATTATATAACATATGATAAGGTTTTTTATAACGCATTATGAATTCATTATAATGCCTTAAGAATACCCTTATAATGTATTATAAATATGGGCTTCATAGAAACTGTTACTAAATTTTCCTTCTGTGCCTTACGGTTCAAACGTTATTAGCATAAACCTGAGTGAAATTTGGACAAGTGGTGGCGCTAGAGAGTTGGAGTTAGAGACTCCAAACTTGCTATGGTTATTGTTGAGACTGTCCTCTATCAGTGTGCCAAATTTTACAACTTTCCCGCAAGCAATTCTTTGGGCTGACATAGACTCAAGAGTGGACGAAGAAACAAGAACAAGAATAGAAAACCGCCAACGTATACAATTGGTGACATTGCACCTTTTTGTTTTTCTAGACTTTCTTTCAGATTTTTTATTACGTTCTGTTGTTCTGCTAAAGATTTTTCTTTTCTTTTATTCTCTTCTTCATATAGTTTCTTCTGCTCCTCCAGTTTTCTCTTCATCTAATTTCATACATTCTCATCTGTTTTTTTCTTGATGTCCTCTTTGCTCTTTCTGAATTCTCCCTTTTTTCTGTTCATTCTGAATCTGTCTCATGTTCTTTCTCCATTTGCTCTATTTCTGCTTCATATTTGTCTTTCAGCTCTTCTTTTATTCTCTTGATCTCTTCTTCTTTCAGTATTCTTTCATATTCCTCTCTGATGTTCTTCTCCACCTGCTGGAACATCTCGTTGATGTAGAAGCTTCCTCCATTTGCTGCCACCATACGGTCAATCTTCTCCAGAAGCTCTGAAACCTGTGTCTGATCTTCAGTCTCTTTGTTATTGAACACATGGTATCTCTGACCACACTGCTTGATGAGGTGCTGTAAGCTATCATTTCCTTCAACAAATTGTTCAATTGTTGTTCCTCTAAGTTCATCTCCTCTGGTGAAAAGCACCATAGTTGTACATTCTGGATTGATCACCAAACATGTCCTGGATCATCTTCACTGCATATTTCTCCTCTTGAGTGAATCGTCCAAGTTGAATCACCAGCAGAAACACATGTGGTCCAGGAGCCACCATTGAGATGCACTCCACAGTCTCTTTTTTTGGACTCAACATTATCAACTCCAGTATCAAACAGGCGTGGAATATCAGTCACAAATATCCATCTTCTGTGGAACTCAGTCATTTCTTTCTCACACTCTCTGGTCACTGAGTGTGAAGTCATCAATGTCATAAAAGCTTTTCTTCTCAGTATGGTGTTTCCAGTTGCACTTTTCCCAACACCCGTCTTTCCCAGCAGCACAATCCTCACACCATCACCATCATTGTGTGTTACACCTGCTGACAGCAAAAGCAAAACAGTTAATGAAAAATAATTGCACTACAAAACATCTATGGCAACACTTGAGATTATGGAAAAACATATTCACTATTAATTAAGACTTTTTCCCTCAACAAACTACTATTTAGCTGCTTATTAATAGTATGGTAGTTGTTGTTAAGTTTAGGTATTAGATTGGATTAACAGATCTAAAATATGATCATGCAGAAAAAGGCATTAATATGTGCTTGATAAATACTAATAAACCAGTGTGATCTCATGATAATTCGTATGTATTTTACGTAAAATGTGGTTCTACAAAACGTACATTTACTTACGTTTTTACAGGCACTAAAACGTACAATATTGATGTATTTACAGCATCTAAATGTACAAATACGTATTTTTAGCATTTAAACATACAATACTGACTTATTGACGACACCTAAAAATTAATGCTTATGAACATTGAAATCGCAGCATTAATTTTATTATTATTGTTGTTTTAAGTTGTCATATCAGTGGCCTTATGTTTCCAATTGCACTATTAAATTGTTTACTCATTTACTTAATATGAAATGATAACATTTCGTTCTGTTCTGTGATTTCTGCTGTCAACTCGTTTCCAAGAATAGGCCTACATAATGTTATACAAGACTTCACTTTAAAGTAGGGGTGCCCAATCCTGCCCCTGGCGATTGACTGTCCTGCAAAGTTCAGCTCCAACTCTAATCAAACACACCTGCCTTTAATTTTCAAGCGATCCTGAAGACCTTAATTAGTTGCTTCGGGTGTGTTTGATTAGAGTTGGAGCGGAACTTTGCAGGACAGTCGATCGCCAGGAGCAGGATTGGGCACCCCTGCTTTAAACCCTTAAAATAAATTGTAACACTTTACAATAAGGTGTCATTTGTTATCATTATGTCATGTATTACCTAACATGAACAAACAATGAACAATACATTTATTACACTATTTTTGACCCTGGACCAAAAAAACAGTCTTAAGTCACAGGGGTATATTTATAGCAATAGCCAAAAATACAATGTATGGGTCAAAATTACTCATTTTTCTTTTATGCCAAAAATCATTAGGACATTAAGTAAAGATCATGTTCCATGACGATATTAAATTTCCTACTGTAAATGTATCAAAACTTAATTTTTGATTAGTAATATGCATTGCTAAGAACTTCATTTGGACAACTTTAAAGGTGATTTTCTCAATATTTAGATTTTTTTTTTTTGAACCCTCAGATTAAAGATTTTCAAATTGTTGTATCTCAGCCAACTATTGTCCTATCCTAGCAAACCATACATAAATGGAAAGCTTATTTATTCATTTTATGTATAAATCTGAAAAAAAAAAAATTGACACTTATGACTGGTTTTGTGGTCCAGGGTCACATTTATTAATCTTTGTTAATGTTGGTTAATAAAATTACAGTTGTTCATTGTTTGTTCATGTTAGCTCACAGTCCTTTAACTAATGTTAACAAACACAGCTTGTGATTTTGATAATGCATTAGTAAATGCTGAAATTAACATTAACTAAAATGAATTAATGCTGTAGAAGTATTGTTCATTCTTAGTTCATGTTAACTTATGTAGTTAACTAATGCAGGAGTTTTCAAACCTGTCCTGGAGGACCCCCTGCCCTGCACATTTTGTATGTCTCCGTCATCTAACACATCTGATTCAACTCATCATCTTGTTAGTAGAGACTGCAAGAACTAAATTGGGTGTGTCTGATTAGGGAGACATACAAAATGTGCAGGGCTGGGGGTCCTCCAGGACAGGTTTGAAAACCACTGAACTAATGAACCTAATGTGTTACCAAATAGATAACATTTCTGCAATTGTTAACCATTACTTATCATGTTATATTTACTTTGTGATGGGCCACAAAAGGCATTTCCCCTGACATGCTGTGACTGACAATAGAACCATAAAATACACCAAAAATGCAACATAATTACAAAATGAAACAATTTTATTTGTGCACTGTAATCCAAATCTTCAGAATTGCCAGACATCAGAATGACTGTGAGGAGCAGACCCAAATCCAAGCCTTTATTTGGCGATCTTCATCTCCATCCCAAACAGCGAGTCCAGCGACCGTAAGCATTAAAGCCCGCGTTAACTGACGCGCTCTTTACAAATTCAAATGTTGCTGCTTCAAATGACAGGTTTTACGGCAGGGTAATCGAACGCTTATTGACTCTCGCCTGCATTCGTCACAGATTGCGGCATGCTGTGTTTCTGGTGAGGTGTGTTTGAATGATGAACGCGCACCTGGAATGGATCAGGAAAATAATTGGATAATATTTTCAGTATTTAACAACTTAAAGGAACACTCCACTTTTTTTTGGAAATAGGCTCATTTTACAACTCCCTTAGAGTTAAACAGTTGAGTTTTACCGTTTTTGAATCCATTCAGCCGATTTCCGGGTCTGGCAGTAGCACTTTTAGCTTAGCTTAGCATAGTTCATTGAATCAGATTAGACCATTAGCATCTTGTCATCAAAAATGACCAAAGAGTTTCGATAATTTTCCTATTTAAACCTTGACTCTTCTGTAGTGACATCGTGTACTAAGACCGACTGAAAATTAAAAGTTGCGATTTTCTAGGCCAATATGGCTAGGAACCTAGCTGGGGACTACTTTCAAGCGCTGCGTAATATCATTGCGCCTGCTGCACCCGTGGTACGGCAGCAAAGTTCCTTGATTATTACGCTGGAATGAGAGTATAGTTCCTAGCCATATTGGAAATATTTATATTTCCATATAAGGAAATACCACATTCTTTGGAGCGAATCTCAGAATGACACTGTGGAATGCCTCAAGAGCCGAAGTTTGATGTTGGTGGCTCAGCTTTTCCACATCTCGGAGGACTCTTTTGTTTAGGAGCAGCTTCTCCACTTTATACAGGACCATGGTACCTGTTACAACAGAAAATGGGCAGTGGACATTCTTAATGTGATTGAATAAACTCTTCTATTTAGCAACTTTCTCAGGTCCTTCCTTGGAAGACATAGCTGACCAGTAGATGTGTTTTTTTATACCTGGCAACCACTTGCACAGTACCTGACACTCTTTGTTTCTGGACAGTTTCTCCATTTTTTTCGATAGCCGTGGAAATACAAGAAAATCATAAATAGAACAAAATGAGAATCTGAAGAAAACAAACTTTTGCATAATACCTTTAAATAAAATAATCATGTATGTACAATACTACTTCCAAATAATGTTAAAAATTTTTAAACAACTATAAAATGAATTTAGACTTCCATTTACCCTTCTCGAAGTGACAAACATCATAGTACTATTTTATAGCTCTCTCCCTCAGATACTTCTGCACCTGTGTGTGGTGATCAGTCACAATGTATTCCACATGTAACTGGTTGGATCCAGACCCCTTCTGAGTCCTTCCTTCTCCATGTGTGTACTGCCTCCAACTTCGTTGCTCTTTGACAAATCAAAATCAACTTTTACTTCATGGGTGGATCATTCATTCTGATGAATAAGGTATTTTTCAGATTGTGTGCACAATTTTTTTTAAAATCACTAAGGATAAACACCATGAATGCATCTCTGCTATTTTTCCAGATTTGCAGAGCTATGAATCTGCAAATACACCATTACAACACATTCAGAAGGCATGCTCGTATGTTTCTGGAACCATCTATATTTCACAAGTGGAAGATGGATCAACAGGCCATGTTCCAGCAACTACAACCACAGGGCAAAATTGCCCTGAGTGGCGATATGCGTGCTGATTTTCCAGGTGAAATATTATTTATTCTATATTGGCAAAAATTCATAATCTGCATAATGTAAAATTAAACATTTTTGGTTCCACGTACTGTTGTTAACTTTCACGTTTTCTATATGTAGGACACTCTACCAAGGTGTTCCTGTGGCTCAGTGGTAGAGCATTGTGTTAGCAGCGCAAAAGGTCATGGGTTCAATTCCCAGGGAACACACATACTGATAAAAAAAATGTATAGCCTGAATGCACTGTAAGTCGCTTTGGATAAAAGCGTCTGCTAAATGCATAAATGTAAATGTAAATATGGCAGCTATACTTTAATGCATCTGGAAAGCAATAAAGGTCTGGATATTCAACTGGTACAGGTAACCCTCTCTTTCAGAATGTAGTAAAGCTTTCTGTTTTTAAGGGATTTTGCATTTGCCGCTGACATTTGCAGATTTACGACTGAGGTGCTTCCTCTCACAGGCTGGCTCTGCCATTTTTTAGCATATTGACAATGGTCGCAGACCAGACTGAATGACACAAATGTCCCAAAACCGACATCGCTGGACATTGTAGTTATGCTTGCACAAAAGACATGTTTCGAAAAGCTCTCTGAGAGAGCTTTCAAAAACAATGTACTTTGCATCTGTGTAATCACAAGAGACCTCCATCCCACTAAAAGGAAGGGCATAGAATAACACAGAGAAAACACAAACGAAGAGAATGTACATTTGCACAACACTACCTAACAACAGAAGGCTCTGCAAAAGAGTCACCAGGCTCATATGTGGAATCGTGAGGTTGCAGAAATTCTGTAAGGTTTCCTTCATCCTCATCCTTCTCCTCCAGCAGTTCCATACGGGGTCTTTTAGCAGGTGTTGCACTGAGTCCAGATGTGGATGCCTTTACTGGTGTAGACGACAGATGCCTCCATGTTTCAACTTGTGTGGTCTCAGTACTAACACTTGCACCGAAAACTGTTGCCTGTGTGCCTGACCGAGGAAAATAAATTTGGATTATTTGATTTAGATAACCCTTACTCTATCCACCTTATTTTTCCTTGAAGCAAGCTGTTTTCTGGTAATGTCTGCCGTAGGAATAAAACTTGAAGTTTAACAAAGTGCAGTAAATGTTAAAACTGTTTGCACTACAAACCAGTGTGTTCATAATTAAGATAGTAAATTAAAATAATATGGTAGGACACACCAGTTTGAAATATCAAGCAGAAAAACAAGCTGTTTTGGACAACTAAATGAGACCAGATGAGACCAGAAGTCAGACACATTACGCCTGCTCTTACTGGAAAAATAAGTTAAATAAAACAGAGCTTTTAAAATGATACAGGAGGTAAAGGTAGTAAGAAACATTTCACATATTACATACCTTTTCTCCGTAAATGTCCTGTCTGTTTACAGAAGGAGAACTGTGGGGCAACTGTCTTTTGAGATGGAACAAAGGTACACTGAATGCCTACAGATATCTTTAGCGGGCTGGCTTGCACTTAAGCAGACACAGTAGCTCTGTGTTCTGTTTGACATTCTGTGTGCTTGATTGAAGGCATGTCTTCTCTGGTAGTAACAGGTGTAGATGTGCTCTAATAAATAAATAAAACAATTAGTTATTCTGTGGTAACAGGACTTTCACAATAATCACCTTGCTAGGCTACAATCAAACAATTACTCCATGCAAAACAAGGATCTAAATAATACTGATGTTTCATATGTATAGTGTTCTCGTGCAGTGTGTTGAAACTCTGACTAAACACCAAGTTAAACTGTAGCCAATGAAGACAGAGTCATAGTAAGGTTGATCATTCTGTCACTCTACGATATCAAAATCCAGCATTTCTGCGATACAACACTCCCTTGGTGTTTTCCATGGCTATTTACCTAGATAGCTTTCTAGATGTGAACAAGGTCAAGTGCTTGGTGGATGGTCAGAGTAAACCACGTTATGCGAGTTGTTACATCGTGGCGACGTAACTAGTGGCAACCAGAAAAGTGAAAGGTGCGTATACGTCACCACAACGTAACTTTGTGACGTTGCCAGTTCGTAACTGCGACGTTGTGGCAACGTTGTGGATCAATAGTTGTGTGCTGGTAATCAGTTGGTAATTTTTTTATTATTATTTATTTTCTATGGGAGGACATGCAGTTTAACCTAATTTATGTCCTCATTTGCCCAAACTAATGTAAAGGCTGTTCCAACAGCTGTGAATGATGAATACAGACCCGAAATGAATTCAGTTAATTTATTTCGAAAAACACACAAATATGAACAGTAAAATACACTCAAATTATTAATAAAAACATAGGATATACAGCGAAATATGAATGAAAGCATTCAGGATGTTCCGTGCTCAGCATCATTATAAACAGATATGCTATGCTAGTGTGAAGTTGGTTGTTTAATATCCATTGTATTCTTTTTCTGGATGTTTTTGCCAAGGACTTTTATTTTGGTGTTGCGTCCTCCGAGAAGGAGGGTCATGTATGTGAAGGGAAGTGCGGGAAGGGGAGAGAGTAGAGTGTGGCGGGCACAGAGACTGGTTGCTCTCCTCCCCAGTTCTAGGGCTTTGCTCAATAAAAGTTACTAGCCGTCGATATTTCCAAGTCCATCGTCTTTATTCACATCAACCCACGGGCAGCTAAAACCCCACGCCTTACATATTTATTGGTGGCAGCGGTGGTTGTCTCCGGCGTCTTTGGAGAAGTTGCTGTTGAACTGGTATGGTAACAAAGACTACAATATATGATAATCGCTGCCCTTTTATCATATATGCTGGATCAGTTGTACTAGTGGATTAATTTAGACTGAAACGCGTTTTGCTTTACGCACCATTTCAATTACATGGACTGTATTCCGACGGACTATTTAAAACTTTAGAGCAGTTTTGTTGTTTTCACCATCGTGTGAGTTTTCATTTCACGTTCAGTTATCTGTTTTTTTTTCCATTCTATTTCGAAAAAAAAAAGTAAAAGACGACGTTTGCAACTGGACTATTAGAAGTTGGCCTATTGCCAGGATTGAACAGCGCTCACTTTTCTGACACGTGTGCGTGTTACTCCCTCCTGTGGCGGACTTCGGTAACTGCAAATAGCCTCGGAACCAAAGGAGACGGTACTGCAAATAAGACTCAAAAATAAAAAAAAAACCAACAAAAAAAAAAAAAAAATCCTAATAATAATAAAAAAATAAAAAAATTGTGTTCTTCGTGCTTCACTACACTAAGTCTACCCTGCAGACCATCTTTATCAATAAAAGACTTTGCTTGATTGAACTGATACAACACTGCATTGACTTCACTCTTTTCAAACATGGCAGAGGACAATGTAACAAACCCGCAAGTGCACTTCAGAGCTGTTTTACCTCCAGACTTCACTGGGGATGGCAACGAAAGCTTTTCTCAGTGGGCTCGTCGTTTTCAAGTATGCTGTGAGACCTCAGGTATGGACAAACCTCAGCTTGCCAAGGTACTTCCTTCAAGATTGGCAGGTGCTGCATTCAGTTACTGGGATAGTTTGTCGGATGACATAAAAGCTGATTACGACACCACTTGTATCAAATTAGCTGCAGTTTTCGATCAAAAACAGCTATTAAGAACCTTTCAAACTTACTTGAATGCCAGACCGCGTCTGAGTAACGAGCCATTGGAAGTGTATGCTGCCGAATTGACCCGCCTTGTTCACCAAGCTTTTCCAGACTATGGAGAATCAGCCATCAAAGGTGAAATTTTGCGACGTTTTATAGCTGGACTTGAACCTGCATTGCAAGCTAAGCTGTACGAGTTTGGTGTTACTACACTTGAAGATGCAATTAAAGTAGATGGCCGGTGTGAGAGAGCACGTTCTGCAGCCACTGAATCTTTTCTTCTGCCGGCGCCTGCTGCACCTCAATCAGCCGTGGTACACAGCCTTACGACAGAGTCCACTAATATGCTTGCAGCACAGCTCAGTGACCTCCATCTGAAAGTAGACAAACTTCAGTCTGTTGTTACTATGCTGACGCAGCCGAAGTCTCATTATACCAGTTATGTTTCATCTCCAGAACATCACTTTGCCTATCGTCGACGATCACCTTCACTAGACAGAGCTAAAGACAATCATTATTTGTCATCTTCTCGCTATCAACATTTCACTGCATCTGATCCCTACTCCAGAGGAAGATCTCCTGTAAGTTCCAGTAACAGCCATTGCAGACCACAAGGGAGCCCCAGGCCAAGTTATCATCAGCAGCAGGGCTATGAAAGACCCTTACTCTATGACAGTCAAGATACCCGCTTTAGCCCTCAGCGGGGGTATGCTGAATACGATGACTCAGTGACGTCTCAACCCAGCTACAGGCGTCAATCGAACGATGACAGCAGTCCAGGCAGGAACCGAGATCGACGGAGGGGTGAGCAGTATTACAGACATCGCTCTCCAAGTCCACAACGACCACATTCACGCCATGTACACTTCACCGAGCAGCAGCGGTCGGGAAACGAATGGTAGCTGGAGATGAGGGCCAATCTTCAGTTCAACTGTCAGCGGCCCATAGCGACAACATGGTGACATCTTCGGACTCTGCAATCTGGACACCATACATAAAAGGGCTTGTTGAGGACCAAGAAGTCAGTGTTTTCCTTGACACTGGTGCTGGTTTGTCGCTCATTAGTGAGGCCTTACGTCAACGCATCCCTGGACTGAAACATCGCCCCTTACTGAAAAGTTTCCAGGTGGCACACACACTGACAGGACAACAATTAGACATTTTAGGTTCATTACCTGTCACATTATGTCTTGCGTCACACACATTCAGTATGAACGTGTATGTTCTAAGAGACTCCAGACAGGATGCCCTTCTTGGGTGGGACTTTTTCAAAACACACGGTGCCTCAATTGACACAGCCTCTGGTACTTTTATGTTCAATAATGAGAAAATTTCTCTTCTCAGTTCCTCACATGCATTGCCTTTTTGCTGTAATGTGTTCTTGCTCTCACAGGTCTCAGTCCCCCCCTTGACAGAGATTGTTGTTCCTGCTTCAGTAGCATGTACCTCAGAAACAAGAAGTCAGCTTCATGGTTTTCAAGGTATTCTAGAACCGAATGTAACATTCGACAAAGACTTGGCTGTTGCTCGTAGCTTCTCTAATGTTGAAAATGGGCTCACTGTAGTTCATCTACTTAATCCTACACACCAGGACATTGAGCTGCCCAAACAGACTCATTTAGGTCAATTCTACACTGTACGTAATGTGTCTTCTGATTTCTATAGTCCTATGGATAGTCTTGTGGCTCAGGTCAGCCTACCAAGCCTTTCATGCCAAATACCTGATGTTCAGATGGATACTGACACTCTTACTCCCAGTGAGGTAGAAGTAGTTAACTCCCTCCTACAAGAGAACTGTGATGTCTTTAGCACTACCTCTGCCGATCTAGGTAGAACTGATTTGATTAAGCATAGCATACAGACATTCTCTACATCCCCTGTGCGTCAGAGAGCATACCGTACATCTCCTCTCCTACGAAAGGAAATTGACAACCAAGTACAGAAACTTCTTGATGCTGACTTAATTGAGCCTAGTCATAGCCCATGGGCCTCCCCGGTGATACTTGTCCGTAAGAAGGATGGCTCTTACAGATTTTGTATCAATTATAGACGTTTGAACTCAGTTACTATCAAAGATGCACACCCACTTCCACGTGTGGATGACAGTTTAGACGCCCTTTCTGGAGCCACCTTGTTTAGCACTCTAGATTTGTCCAGTGGCTACTG
Source organism: Spinibarbus caldwelli (assembly GCA_039654775.1). Lineage (NCBI taxonomy): Eukaryota > Metazoa > Chordata > Actinopteri > Cypriniformes > Cyprinidae > Spinibarbus > Spinibarbus caldwelli. Next base: position 54,655,167 of record CM077218.1, read on the forward strand.
GCAAATTCAAATGGATGATGCTAGCAAGGAGAAAACTGTCTTTACTACAGGTGATTCCCTCTATCATTTTAAGGTCATGCCAATGGGTCTTACTAATGCCCCCCAAACATTTCAGCAATTGATGGAGCTTGTTCTCCGTGGCCTCCATTGGTCCAAGACTTTAGTATATCTTGATGACAGTAAGACCTTTAAAGACCACATTCATGATCTCTCTGAAGTGTTTGGTAGATTACGGCAAGCTGGCCTCAAACTCCATCCTCAAATGTGTCAGTTTTTCAAGCAGTCTGTACTCTTTCTAGGACATGTTGTTTCGAAGGATGGCATTCAACCAGACCCCAAAGTGACTGAGAAAGTATTGAACTGGCCTCGTCCAACTACACCTACAGAGGTTAGAGCTTTCATAGGCCTCTGTTCCTACTATCGGCGTTTTATCAAAGACTTTGCAGAAAAGGCAGCCCCTTTACACAGCCTTACGAAGAAACATGCCAAATTCGCATGGAGTGAACATTGTGAGGACACTTTTCAGTATTTTCGGCATGCTCTAGCTTCCCCTCCTATTCTCACCTACCCAGATTTCAGCAAGTCTTTTATTTTGTATACGGATGCATCTCACCATGCCATTGGCTCCGTTCTTGCACAACAACAACAGGGTGTTGAAAAGGCAGTAGCCTATGCCAGTCATGTGCTAAGTGCAACAGAACGTAACTGGTCCACCTTTGACAGAGAATGGTGGGCTATTGTTTGGTCCGTTAGACATTTCTCACACTACTTGCAAGGGTGCCCCTTTGTGATTGTTACCGATCATTGTCCCTTGTTAGGTTTAAAGAAAATGCCTATCGATCGAGATCCAACAGGACGTAGGGCACGCTGGGCATTGGAGCTTGATGTGTACGATTGGGTCATAAAATACAGGAATGGCGCAAAGCACACAAATGCAGACTCACTATCTAGACTCCCGACTCAAAGTGATGCCACTCCTCAGCCTACTTCTGATCCCTCCATATCAAGCAAGTCAGAACCTCCTTTAGTCACAGCCCCTCTTACTGCTCATGCCATCATAGACCTTTCTCAGACTTTGTCAGTCGATATTACACAGTGTCAAAAAGATGATGTCACACTGAGGACAGTGAGTGAGTGGTTGAAAGATGGAAGGAGACCTCCAACTTGGGTTCTAAAGAAAGGTTCGGCAGAGCTTAAAGTATACTGGCGACAGTTTGATAGACTGCATTTGCAGGATGGGAAAATCTACCGTTTTGCCTGTAACAAACCAAAAGAGTCACCTACTCTTCATGTAGTCATTCCCAGCAAAGCTGTCCCCCAGGTGTTACAGTTTTTACATGGACATACCACTGTAGGTCACCTTGGTCATAAAAAGACACTTGCAAGAGCTAGAGAGCATTTCTACTGGCCATACATAGCTAGAGACATAGAGAACTACTGCCAACAGTGTGTCCCATGTCAGTCAAGATCTATGCCAGTCCCACATCGTGTAGCTCCCCTGCAGACTATTCATGCCAGTCGTCCTTTTGAAAAGGTGGCAGCTGACATTACCGAGCTTCCTGTGTCACCATCAGGCCATAAATATGTCCTCGTTCTCCAAGACTATTTCACCAAGTATGTGAATTTGTACCCTATGAAAGACCAAAGAGCTGTAACGGTTGCACAATGTATTTTTGAACAGTATGTCACAGAGCATGGTGTTCCTGAATGCCTTCATACAGATCAAGGCCGTCAGTTTGAGGCAGATTTAATCAAGGAGTTGTGTTCCAAGTTGGGTGTCACCAAAACCAGGACTTCTCCTTATCATCCTGAGGGAGATGGTTTAATCGAAAGATTCAATCGCACCCTGAAAGATCAGTTGAGTAAATGTCTGTACCAGCAAACAGAGCCATGGGATACCATGTTAAGGGCAATCCAGTTGTCTTATAATACTAGTGTACACAGCAGCACTGGATACACCCCTTTCTTCCTCGTTCATGGACGTGAAGCCAGATTGCCACTTCATTTACTCTTCTCTTGTCCTACTGAACCTTCCAGTGGCTCTGCAGGCACCCCAGCAGAGTATGCTACGTCTGTCTACAGGAAATTACAGTATGCTTTCAAGTTCTGTCAGGAGAATCAGGAACATGCTCATGAGCAGCAAAAAGCTCAATATGACAAAAAGGCCAAATATACCTCATACAATGTGGGAGACTTGGTTTGGTTGAATGATCCTGCTCATTCCCGGCGTAAACTGGCCCCACGTTGGAAAGGACCCTACATTGTGACACAAAATGTTCAGCCTACTGATGGTTATTCTGTACTGTATGCTATTCAGCCAAAAGGTTTTCCTGAAAAGCCACCGCAAGTGGTACATCATAACCGTCTTAAACCTTACCTGTTTTCCACCTATCAGCTTGAACAAACCGTTTCGGATGAATCATCTCCCATTGCACAGCCTGTTGAAAGGGAAGTACCCACTAGTACATCTAATTCCTCTACACTTGCTGTCCAGGAGAACTTACCTTCTGTTGTCTTTACTGGTGAGGTCCCCAGTCAGAGTCCAGCTAGGTCTTTGCTATTGAGACAGTCCCCCCTGAACTTAACTCAAAACACTGGACAGTTTACTGTCACACAGCCTGATGACATGGACACTGTATCCGCAAAAGTGGACCATCCTACTATGGCTCTGCATGGTGTGCTGGACCCTAGACCGTTAGGTCGCAGGCCCGTCAAATTGCCTGCAAGGTTTAAAGATTATGTTGTGAAATAAAACTTGTTATCAGTTCTTTGTTTTAGAACCTTTGCTGCAGTATGCATAAACCCTGCATTGTGTTGCTGGAAAACTTTGGTTGTATTGCCCCAATAATCTGCACATTGTTTTGTCTGGTTTAAGGACATTGTTACTTTCTGTATATTGAAAACGTGGACGTTTCTTTTCCCACAGGGTAACTAATGTGAAGTTGGTTGTTTAATATCCATTGTATTCTTTTTCTGGATGTTTTTGCCAAGGACTTTTATTTTGGTGTTGCGTCCTCCGAGAAGGAGGGTCATGTATGTGAAGGGAAGTGCGGGAAGGGGAGAGAGTAGAGTGTGGCGGGCACAGAGACTGGTTGCTCTCCTCCCCAGTTCTAGGGCTTTGCTCAATAAAAGTTACTAGCCGTCGATATTTCCAAGTCCATCGTCTTTATTCACATCAACCCACGGGCAGCTAAAACCCCACGCCTTACACTAGCGTAATATTTGCTAGCAGACATTTCAGATAATTAAGGAAAGATACCATAATCACAGAGGTATAAATATTAACAAAAGTACTTAAGTCACTCAATGGCTGGATGTCTAAGTGGTGCCCGCAGAATAACGTAGGTTTCATAGACAATTGGAAGAGTTTTTGGGGCAGACCTGACCTGTTGAAGAGATGGTGTTCATCCCTCCCGGGGTGGTGCCGCTCTTCTCTCTAGAAATATGGCACATAGTCTTAGAGTTCGTACTTGACTAACTAGGGCCCAGGTCAGGGAGCAGACAGACTGGCTAAACCGACCGTCTGCTAGCCGCCTCACGTCACAGAAGGCAGTTAATTCTCAGCACATAGAGACTCCTTCACCTAGATATCACACTATAGAGACTGTGTCTGTTCCCCGTACTAGAAAATACAGAAAACGTCCAAACCAAAGTAATAGTATCAATTTAATTGATGTTCAACAAATAAAAAATGTTTACAATACAGAGAAACAATTGATAAAACTTGGCTTACTGAATATCAGGTCCCTTTCTACAAAAGCACTATTTGTAAATGATATGATCACTGACCATAAGCTAGATGTGCTTTGTTTGACAGAAACATGGCTAAAACCAGATGAATACATTACTTTAAATGAGTCTACCCCCCAAGATTACTGCTATAAAAATGAGCCACGTCCAAAAGGTAAAGGGGGAGGTGTTGCTACAATTTATAGCAATATTCTCAGTATTTCTCAGAGGGCAGGCTTTAAGTATAACTCGTTTGAAGTTATGGTGCTGCGTATAACATTATCTAGAGAAACACGTGTTAGTGATAAATCCCCTGTGATGTTTGTATTGGCTACTGTGTACAGGCCACCAGGGCACCACACAGACTTTATTAAAGAATTTTTTGATTTTCTATCTGAGTTAGTACTGGCTGCAGATAAAGTCTTAATTGTTGGTGATTTTAATATCCATGTCGATAATGAAAAAGATGCATTAGGATCAGCATTCATAGACATTCTGAACTCTATTGGGGTTAGACAACATGTTTCAGGACCTACTCATTGTCGAAATCATACTCTAGATTTAATACTGTCACATGGAATTGATGTTAGTGGTGTTGAAATTCTGCAGCAAAGCGATGATATCTCAGATCATTATCTAGTCTGGTGTAAACTCCATATAGCTAAAACTGTAAATTCTACTCCTTGTTACAAGTATGGTAGAATCATCACTTCTACCACAAAAGACTGCTTTGTAAGTAATCTTCCTGATTTATCTCAATTCCTCAGCATATCCAACAGCGCAGAAAAACTTGATGATGTAACAGAAACTATGGACTCTCTCTTTTCTAGCACTTTAGATACAGTTGCTCCTTTATGCTTAAGGAAGATCAAAGAAAACAGTTTGACTCCGTGGTATAATGAGCACACTCGCACCCTAAAGAGAGCAGCCCGGAAAATGGAGCGCAGCTGGAGGAAAACAAAACTAGTGGTATTTCGTATAGCTTGGCGGGAAAGTACGCTATCCTACAGAAAAGCATTAAAAACGGCTAGATCTGATTATTTTTCGTCTCTTCTAGAAGAAAACAAACATAACCCCCGGTATTTATGTAACCCCCCCGGGTCTGCACCTGCCACACCTCGTTCCGAGTGGGTCTCGAACCCGGGTCGTCGGCATGGGAGGCGGGCGCTCTAACAAGGAGGCTAAAGGCCACGGCCTCTAGCGTCTGTCGCTAGAGCGCCTCATTTTGAGATTGGGGAGTGAGGTTTTACCTGCACAGCACTTACCCGCTGGCCTCTGTCACACTCACCCCCCTAAACCTCACTCCCATCCGGGTCACGGCACCAATGTAACCCCCCCGGGTCTGCACCTGCCACACCTCGTTCCGAGTGGGTCTCGAACCCGGGTCGTCGGCATGGGAGGCGGGCGCTCTAACAAGGAGGCTAAAGGCCACGGCCTCTAGCGTCTGTCGCTAGAGCGCCTCATTTTGAGATCGGGGAGTGAGGTTTTACCTGCACAGCACTTACCCGCTGGCCTCTGTCACATTTATTCAATACAGTCACTAATTTAACGAAAAATAAAGCATCAACAGGTGTTGGCATTTCCCAAGAGCACAGCTGTAATGACTTTATGAACTACTTTACTTCCAAGATCGATACTATCAGAGATAAAATTGTAACCATGCAGCCGTCAGCTACAGTATCGCATCAAATAGTGCACTATAGATCCCCTGAGGAACAATTCCACTCATTCTCTTTTATAGGAGAGGAAGAATTGTATAAACTTGTTAAATCATCTACCAACAACATGTATGTTAGACCCTATTCCATCTAAACTACTAAAAGAGCTGCTTCCAGAAGTCATAGATCCTCTTTTGGCTATTACTAATTCATAATTGTCATTAGGATATGTCCCCAAAACCTTCAAATTGGCTGTTATTAAGCCTCTCATTAAAAAACCACAACTTGACTCCAAAGATCTAGTTAATTACAGACCGATCTCAAATCTCCCTTTTCTGTCAAAGATACTAGAAAAGGTAGTATCCTCACAATTGTATTCCTTCTTAGAGAAAAATGGTATCTGTGAGGAATTCCAGTCAGGATTTAGACCGTATCATAGTACTGAGACTGCTCTCATTAGAGTTACAAATGACCTGCTTCTATCATCTGATCGTAGTTGTATCTCTTTATTAGTTCTACTGGATCTTAGCGCTGCGTTCGACACTATCGACCACAACATTCTTTTGAATAGACTAGAAAACTTTGTTGGCATTAGTGGAAGTGTCTTAGCATGGTTCAAATCGTACTTATCTGACCGCCATCAGTTCGTAGCAGTAAATGACGAGGTATCATATCGATCACAAGTGCAGTATGGAGTACCTCAAGGCTCAGTACTAGGGCCGTTACTTTTCACGCTTTACATGTTACCCTTGGGAGATATTATCAGGAGACATGGCTTTCACTGTTATGCTGATGATACTCAGCTCTATATTTCTTCACGGCCCGGTGAAACACACCAAATTGAGAAACTAACGGAATGTATAGTCGATATAAAAAACTGGATGACGAGTAACTTTTTACTGCTAAATTCTGAAAAAACAGAGGTGTTAATTATCGGACCTAAAAACCCCACATGTAATAACCTAGAACACTATGTAACACTTGACAGCTGCTCTGTCAATTCTTCTTCATCAGTTAGGAACCTAGGTGTGCTGTTTGATAGCAATCTTTCATTTGAAAGCCATGTTTCTAGTATCTGTACTGCGTTTTTCCATCTCAAAAACATATCTAAATTGCGACCTATGCTCTCAACGTCAAATGCAGAAATGCTAATTCATGCGTTTATGACCTCAAGGTTAGACTATTGTAATGCTTTACTGGGTGGTTGTTCTGCACGCTTGATCAATAAACTACAGTTGGTCCAAAATGAAGCAGCTAGAGTCCTTACTAGAACCAGGAAGTATGACCATATTAGCCCGGTTCTGTCAACACTGCACTGGCTCCCTATTAAACATCGGATAGATTTTAAAATGTTGTTAATTACTTATGAAGCCCTGAATGGCTTAGCTCCTGAGTACTTGCTGCATTCTCAAAACTCTGGCCATTTGATAATACCTAGAATATCAAAATCGACTGTGGGCGGCAGATCCTTTTCCTATTTAGTGCACAAACTCTGGAACAATCTACCTAACACTGTTCGGGAGGCAGACACACTCTGTCAGTTTAAATCTAGATTAAAGACACATTTCTTTAACCTGGCTTACACATAACACACTAATACACTTCTATTATTCAAATCCGTTAAAGGATTGTTAGGCTGCATTAATTAGATCAACCGGAACCGGGAACACTCCTCATAACACACGATGTACTCGTTACATCATAAGAAGAATGGTATCTATGCTAATATTTGTCTGTTTCTTTTTTATTCTGTTTCTCAGTCCGTGTCCGGATCAGATGGTGGATCGGCGCCGGGATATGATGTCTGCGACCCTGACCGTCGGCGGAGGCCGGACACCTGGATGAGCCCCGGGGACATATCCCCAGTGAAAACCTTGACTTAAATACAATAAAACTTAAAATTAAACAAAATAACTATAATATAATAAAATACCTAACTACATAATTAGAAATTGCAACAATATAAAATTGCAACAATATAAAAATAGAAATATAATACATTTATACATTTAAAATTTAATTAAAACAATAAGTAAAAAAAAATAAATAATAATATCCTGGCCAGAGGAGAACTGGCCCCCCGACTGAGCCTGGTTTCTCCCAAGGTTTTTTTCTCCATTCTGTCACAGAGGGAGTTTTGGTTCCTTGCCGCTGTCGCCTCTGGCTTGCTCAGTTGGGGACACTTAATTTCTAACGATTATCGTCAACAGACCGTTAATCAGCTCGGATCAGCGCAGAGCAAACAAATTTCAAAATTCCTAGCTCAGAACAAGTTTACTCAGGAAGCAGTGTTGATTTTGCAACACTGTTGCTGCTTAGTGCTGCGAGATCCAGTGAGAAGCACTTGAATTTGCTGCAGAATGAATAAAGGTTTTTGTGAGCTCTAGTGAGAAGCATTCCAATTCTGCACAGAAATCTGTTATAAACAGGTCAAACAGCGATGACATAACCAGAAGTAGTAACACTAACTATAACCATGGTGTTGTGGCGGAAATAGTTGAATTTCATTACATGATGCATTTCAGGGTTTGTACAACCTTTTGAGAGAGAAATTCAAGCACTTAAGTATTTCACACAACTGTTTACACCAATTTAAAACTCTAAAAAGCATACAATTGTTATTTTACAAATGTTATTTTTAAAGGGATGACCAGAATATACTGTGGTAAACAAACACTTTTGTAAAATTAAAAAAAAGGGGCATCAAATTACCACTATAACCAGTAGATGGCAGCAGAGGAACACTTATAGGCTTATTTGTGAGTCATTTCTACTTTACTTCATAATTTGAAATTATAAAATCACTATTATAAAATTTTAAATCATCAAGAAATCAAGTTTTGTAAAAGTTTTGCTCTTTTTTTGTGTATGAAGTAAGAAAAGTCACAAAGTGCCTTGAAAAACAAACTTCTCTGACTGAATCACACAAAGCAAGAGAGCTCCTTTTAGAATCACTGAAGTTGTTGGTCAGTTCCATATAATACTACAGAACAATAATGGTACATTTAATAAGAGTAGAATGTTAATTTTCTATATAAAACTTACTTTTTGCACATGTTACTGTTGTTAATTAAAGTAAATTTTGTGCTTCCCAACTCAAGCTCAGTGTTTTACTGTCAAATGTGTATTACCAATAAACAAATGTGTAATATTGCTAGTAACTATACTTATTAATCCAAAACTATAATAATTTTATTTAATTATCTTTATTTTTAATACCGGCCACACACCACCCCCAGCGCTACCAAATCTGCTCCTGGCGCCACCATCTGTTGAACTCAGTGGCGCTGGTGCCACTGCTCTCAAAAGTTAGTCTGCAACCCTGCTATATATGCATTGCAAATGTGGTACAATTAAAATTACTATGCAAGTACTAAAAAAAAAAAAAAAGTCAGCTGCTGAAATGTTAAAAGGATAGTACATAAGAACCGTACCAAAATAGTGACTCTAAAATGGTTATACAAACCAAACCAAATATAAATACTGAGAATGTGTTTGACATTCAAAAAAAAAAAAAAATAATAATAATAATAATAATAAATAATATATTACTTACACAGCAAAAGATGCAGTGACCTGTGGCTGAATGACCTTTGGTTTTATTTAGCTATGATTGACACAAACAAAAGGGGGAAAAAAAGATAATAGCATCACTGAATACGAGTCAGATATTGCATATTAAAGTGTACTCATTCTTCATGAGTGATTAATCAGTATGTCAGGGGTTCTCAACTCTGGCCCTCAAGGTCCACTGTCATACAGAGGGTACGTCTCAATGAGCTTCACAGTTCACTAGGTTGTGAATTAATATATTGTGTACACAAATTCAGGCATTGGTAAGGACAGTGGCTCACTACACACTGGTGACTATTTCCGTCCTCATTGTACAACATCACTACTGACATTTATGCACAACAGTAAAACTATTTACAGCACGATAAATACTTTGTTACATGTTTGTGCAAGATTTCAGTCATAAATATTTGCTAGATTAGACATTACCTGTCTAGTGATGTATGTTTATGCTGAAATATAATATTGGTTTGTGTTTTAAAAATCGATCACGTGTCATTTTGTAGCAAATTATCTCTTAAATTTTCAGCTTCGGAACTTCCTATAAGGGAACATACTGAGCATGCTTCCTGGTTTTCACAGCTTTTTAAGGGAGCAAACAAAATTGTCACTGTGACAGCCCTTAACCACTGACTACTGAGCAAAGGACTGAGTGATTCACACCCATTCTGTGTTCCATTCGGAAGGGCTCGTCCCTCTGCCCTAATCCCTTCAAAAGGTTTACCCTCCAGAGTGAGAGCGTCGAAGGGTTGAAGGGTGTAGGGGACCAAACAACTGTTTCTTGAAGTGCCCTTCTGCGTCATTATGTCGTGCCCACACAGAGACGCCGTCATCATTGAAAGAATCAGCGCAAAGGATCATGGGAGCCCAAAGTGTCCATCAGTTTTACCCTTCGAAATCCTTCATTCCGAAGGGCCCAGTTGAAGTGGCCAGTTTTGAGCACCTCGGTTTGGAACAACCCTTCAATATGGCGACCATGATTGTTTTCACTCCGAAGTGCCCTTCGGAGGGCGATATATCCCATTTGGAACGCACCGCCAGAGTTTAGGTCCACACCTGATCATGCTCACCTGTTTGTGACTTTATAGTTAGTAAAACTCAAACTTGATTAGTTTGTTCAGGTGCACTGCACTAGGTTGATGCAAAACTCTGCATGTAAGTGGACCTTGAGAGACACTAGGTACGTTTACATGGGCACTTTTTGCTTCCATCGGAATGAATTCATTCTGATTGATGAATCCGAACGTAGTGTTCACATGAACGCTAAATAAAGTGATCGGGTTGATGTGCGCATTTATGTTACAAGCTTCTGATCGGATTTACTCTTTTGAGATGCGCACACTGCATGAATATATAGAGTTTCCTGCTGTTGTCGCATACTGTTTTAAAAAGCACACTTGATATTTATCTACTTCGGGTCCTAATTAGGCGACGACCAGCACATGAACTGTTGTGCTGTGCTGCTTACTTTATAAAGCAGTAAAAGTGCCCCTTCCCACACCCAAAACCAGTCGTCTATGGGTGATTGTCTTAAACAAGGACTGGCGGGATGTTGTGCTGCTCCACTTCACAGACATTGAGTGAAAGGGGAGTTTTATAATGACGGGACACTCATTTACGATACTTTATTCACCAGGAAGAACAGCTCATTCTGCGCGTCATACGTCATTACGCTATTTTTACGTCACTGCACATGCGCAGTACTTTCCAGTTTCGGTTTTCAATCCGATCAAGTGTTTACATGTCCTCTTGCTCGGATTACAAAAGGAATAAACAACCCCTTACAATCCGATCGAAATCGGAATCGGATCTGGCCAATTCAATCCGATTAACATGGTTACATGTGACTTTATTTTGATTGTGCTTCTAGTCCTATTACGATCAGATTAGAAGGGTCCATGTAAACGCAGCTAATGTTGAGATCTCCTGGAATATATTCTGAACATGACAATTCAGAGAGGCAGGATGACTGGTAGATTGAAGACTTACAACACTGGTGTCCAGTCCTGGGCATGGAGGACCAATGTTCTGCAGAGTTTCTGGTGATACTTGATCAGCTGCTCAAGTCTGCTTAATTGGGGTTGGAGCTAAACTCAAAAAAAAAAAAAAAAAAAAAAAGAAGAAGAAAGACAGCAACCAATATTATGATGTTAAAAAGTTGAAAAGTTAAAGTTAAAAATGGATTTATAAATATGCACCACATCTGAAAATGCACAAAGATGAGAAGCAAGCAATGTGTTTGAGAACTTTCAACCCACTGAAAAATAAGAAGCAATATGAAGTCACAGATGCATTTTTATTTATTCTTGCTATTATTATTCTTGAAATGTTATAATTACCTTTATTGATGATTTTCAGTCTCTGAAATAGAAAAGTTCTATCAATTATGGATGGCATCATACATACATCATATGTAACAATATTTAATAAGAGTTCTAATACCATGTCTACACCAGACGGCGCAACAAAATACAATAGAACCTATTATAATCAGTGATGCTGTTTACACTGGATGCGCAGAGGAGCGACAATTCCCTGATAGTAAACTGATGCCTCGTTCTATTTATGATGTACTGACACAAAGTTCAAATTATTTTTAACAGTGACTTTGTCACATTCAGTGTAGACACGGTGTGAGAGTGTGTAGCTTGGAGATAGAGAATGGGAATCTACGTCACTGTGCATTGCAATCTGGGTATACAATACAAATCCAGAAGCCAGAACAGATGGTTAATGGCGTACTCGTAGAAGGGGAGATACTTCTGGGCAAGGGCAAGGAAGCGAGCGGCAGCTTCCATGCCGCGGAGGGGAAAAAACAGGAAAACAAAAAAAACCTTTCAAAAACGGAAAGAAAAGGGGAGAAGGGGCGTCGCTTACTTTGTTAGGTCCACTGTTCTGTCACACTCCCCGTGGAACAGGGAGACGTGGAGTTCTTCAACATAAACGGATATTTAATGATACAATCGACAGGGCATCCAACGAAGGAAGACAATTAACAACGAACGGGAAACATGGGGCAGAACACACTATAAATAGACAGACCTAAGGAGGGGAAAACGAGGAACACCTGGAACTAATTACACATAACAAGGACTGGAAAAGTTAAAACCCAAATAAGGACATGGAAACGATGGGAGCACGAGGAAACACAAACAAACACACACACATATAATTTTGCAAAAGAAAATTACAGATGCATGGTGATATACGTGACATATGTTGTGAAAGATGTATATAAAGTTATTTAATAAGCTTTCTGTGATCACCTGTGTTTTCTATTTCTCTGTCAGCAACATTTTTTTTTAAATCAGGAACTTCTCCTGTGTCATAGAGGGGGGTTTTTTTCTTACGCTTCTGAAATCACAGAACAAGTGGTGTGTATCAATATGTGTTTACCATGAAAGATCAAAACCTGTATTAAGTTTCAGCCCATTTTCACGCTCTATGTAAGTGATGTATCCGTTTAACTGTACAGTACATACTTTTAGGTTAATTTAATTAGCTTACTTCCATTCATCCATTGACAAATTGCCAGCAAAATCTTTATATAAAAAACACTCATCTACACAAAATGACATTAAAAGCCCAAACTTTCAGAAACAAGAGCTCAAGTCTATAGTTAACCTACCTCTTATAGTTAACCTTACGGTTGAGATGCTAACGGACTTTTTCTGAAGACACTAAACCATTTCTATAAAGTAAATATTCAATGGAAGCGTGTCATTTACATGAAAGAAAGTGTCAGGAATGCTTGTATGTACTATTTATGTAATTTTAGAGACTAAACTTACCTGAAATTAGTGAAATCAACAGTGAGAGACGGCATTTAGCTGCTTGACAGTTGAGCTGCTGCCCCGTTTCCATGGTGACTTCCTCCGCTCCAGTTCAGTGTGCGCGCCCATTAAAGCATGTAGAAGTCACACAGAATTTACGTAAATATAACATAATATAATATAATAGCTTTAGAAATGGTAAACGTGGTGTAGAAATAACATTGAAAAAATATTGATTAAAAACTAAGGCATATATATATATATATATATATATATATATATATATGAATATATTTTTTCATACAAACATTTACACATGTATCATGAACAATTTTTAAGCTTTATGTTTTATGTATTTTTAAAATATATTTTCAAAATATATTTCAATATATTTAACAGTGCTACATTCCTGTATGGGTGTAATTAATGTGAATTTATTAATAGGGCTATATAAAGGCTGTGGTTGATTATGGTGTTTGAACTACTGAGATGTTTAATATGTTTTTATGGATGCATTATAGGCATATTATATAAATGATTGTTAATAGGTGTACTACACAGCACAAGCGTTTTCAAAATATATTTAAAGCAATCGTCCATATTCTGACTTGGTGAAAAGAAAAACATTTTATCTTTAAGGAACGTTCAGTCTTGTGGCTGAAGTTTAATTACACTTTTTAAATAGCATTCTGGTAATCAGAGAGCATGTAAAGAACGTACAAAAATTATGGTAATGAAATTACGTGCATACGACGTTGCAGTTACGTTGCCAGTAAGTCATGAAGTTACCAATAAATTAGAATAGAGTACCTATCTGGGACATTCTTGGTTATCTTGTTACGTTAGGAGGACGTACTGATGACGTTGTGAGTTGGTAATGGGATGGTAATGGAATTACGTGCATACGACGTAGTGGTTACTTTGCCTATTGGTAAGTCATGAAATTACCAAAAAGTATGAATACATTACGTAACTGTTACGTCGTGTGTTAGCTGGGTAGGCTATTGCTTTTTGGTCTTGTTTTTTTTTTTTTTTTTTTTTCTTCTTGACATATTAGGCCTATACCATAAGTATACAATTCTTAAATATTTAATCTTAAATTGTTTATTTCAGTAAAATAAGCAGACAATAGAAATAGGATTAGGCCTACAAACATTTATTGACCATAAACCTGAAAACTGATATGAAATCAGAAAAAAAATCAGCTATTACTCTAACAAAAACGCCTTTGACACCATAGTCTTCTTAATGAATCTGAACTGAAAAGACTAAACCATTGCACGACTCATCGACTAACTCTGCTCTCTCTGTGTCGAATTGCTCCGTTTGCTGAGTCGTCTTCTTCTCACTGTGCGCCGTTTCAGATGGACCAGCGAGCATAACTATTTCGACCATTCCAAGATGTAAATTAAGCTGCTTGTCTTAGTTACTACATTACAACAAAAAGAAAGAAAGAAAAACAGCTAAACTTAAATTATGCAATAACCTATAACTGATGAAAAAAAATCATCCTATAGGCTAAGTTCTTTCCCAGCACCTTAAGCTATATTTCCAGTCAATACAAATGATTCCTTTACATATTACATTTCTACAAAACAACATTGCGACAACAGGCAACTGCAGAAACACGAAAATTGAAAAGAAAACTGATCTGAAATATAATTCCAACTAGCACTGACAGGCTCCTCGGCCTTGCAGCGGACCTAGTTGAAAAACGCATACGCTACCTCATATGTTCGGCTATTTTAATTTTATTAAAATAATTTGTAACCATTTCAGCACATACACCTACTTCCAGAAGATGGCTTAATATTAGTTAAGCATAGACCTAATGCCTACTTCTATTCGACTCATTTCAAGTTAAATTATTACTTTTAAAAAATGGACTTGAATTTTGTATGAGTTATAGATACAATTGCTTAAATTACTTTGATGTAATAAATCAATATGAGAGCACATGATATTGATAATTTTTTTTTTATATTTTTATATTTTTCCCCTTTTTCTCCTTGACATTATATGCCATATTTATTAATATATTTCTTAAATATTGAATGTGAAATCCTTTATTGCAATAAAACAAGTAGACAATACAAAAAGGATTAGATGAAAAACGAAACATTTATTGAACACTTATGAAATCAGATACTCAGAAACGTAACTAGCATAGCCTAAGTATTTCCAGTCAATACAAATGATTCCTTTACATATTACATTTCTACAAAACAACATTGCAACAACACGCAACTGCAGAAACACAAAAATTGAAAAAGAAAACTGATCTGAAATATGTAGTTCCGACTACCACTGACAGTCTCCTCGGCCCTGCAGCGGACCTAGTTGAAAACCGTGCCAGCGGCGTACCTCACAACATGTTCGCCTATTTTCATTATATTAAAACGATTTGTAACCATTCCAACACATAAACCTATGTCCCAAGATACCTTAATATTACTTAGCATAGACCTAATGCATACTTCTGTATTCGACTCACTTCAAGTAAAATTATAGGCTATAACAGGCTTTTAAAAAAATGGACTTGAATTTCCTATTACTTAGTATAGATAAAAGTACTTAAATTACTTTGATGTAATAAGTCAATATCAAAGCATATAATATTGATCATGTTTTTTATTTTTTCTATTTTTTCCCCTTTTTCTCCTTGACATTAAATGCCATATTTAAGAATAGCCTATATTTCTTAAATGTGAAATCCTTTATTCCAATAAAATAAACAGACAATGCAAAAAGGATTCGATGAAAGAAGAAACATTTATTGAACTCTTATGAAATCTTATAGATACTCAGAAAACCTCGAAGTGAAATCAGAACAAACAACCTGTTTCCTTAACAAAAAGGCATTTGACGAACCATATCTTCTTAATGGAACTGAACTCGGAACGCGTCTTCAAGCAACCGAACCAGCAGACACCGCCTCGCCTGCCTCTGCCATTTCTCCGTCACCTTGCTCTGCTGGCTGTGCCCGGCTTTCGTCTGCATCGGTGTCCCACTACTCTTCCAAGCCGCCAGCTCGCCCTGTGTCCGCTGGCTGGACAGACAAAAGGAAGCCGTCCACGTTCACTTTTAGATCAACGGCCGGACACTGCAAAAAATGATCCTTGATCACCTCCGCATTGTTGTTGAACATGCTGCTGAGGCCGGCGTCGCACAAGTAGGTGGACAGCGCCGAGCTGGATAGCTGCACAGTTTCCTCGCCGTTCTCAGTGCAGACCGTGGCTTTACCTCCAAAGGTGACGGAGAAAGACAGCGACTGCTGCTTCTTTCTGCAGCCCTCACACCTGTGCGTCTTCGACTTCTCCGCAAACTCCCTCTGGTTGTAGTGGCAGCGGGAACACCGGCGTTGAATGGTGACTTCTATGCCCTTTATTGTGGCGCTTAAAAGCGCCGTTGATCTTTCTTCTTCCAGGCTCGTTCCTCCCTCCGCCACCTCCAAGTCCGCGATCTGCTCGATGCTGCTGGACGGACCGGTACAGAGGCAAAGGCACCCATCTCTCTCTCTGGTAGAAAGGTTCTTGAAGGTGTAGGACACGCTGGCCTCATCAGCGCTGACGAAGCTGTCCCACAACGTCAGCGTTATCTCCCTTGTGCCATCGAAGACGTCCACCTCTTTAAGCTCGCAGTCCGAGCCACTGACCGTAACCACTCTGCTTACGCAACCTTTGCACAGACCTCTCCCACCTAAAAAAAAAAACAAAAACACAAACACATTATTTCGCTCTCCATTTTAGCCACAAACAGAACAGAGGCGCCGAGGTATACGGCTCTGAAATGTCAGCTCTGTGATTCGCACATTCTGCCTCGGACCTAGTGCCTTCATCTCCGCTACAGTCATCCTTTTGCAGCTTGGTGGCGCGCACTGCAGAAACAGCAGCCTGGTCACCTCCACGCTGCTCCCACGAGAGCACAAGAGGTCAAAGCCATCTGGATCAGAGAAGCCTATGGAACAAGCAAAAATCCTTAATTAAAACTGAACCCACGGCCGACTCAGTAATGAGCCACAATATAAGTTAGTGAGTTTGATCTGGATAAACAATAAGGATGCTTATTTATGCTGCGCTTGACTTTCCGCAGCCGCACCGGGTTACTGTTCTTTTCAGTTTGAATGAAGACGGCCTGCTTTACCTTGGCAAAAACGACCACTCTGTGGTACTCCTGCCTGGTGCTCTGAAGAACCACAGTGAAGAACGCAGACCTGTTCCTAGACTGCTTTCTGGGCGACACATCAATGATGAATCCCTCCACCGCATCTTCACCCTCTTCTCGCACTTTAGCAGGACTGCTCATCCTTCCTTTTCCGGAAACGGCCTGACGCAGACTCGACGTTGTCCTGGGACTCCGAATTGGCTTGCTCAGACAAATGACAGCAGGGGCAGCAGTTCGGCTATTTATACCTCTGGTATGCAAATTATTCTGGGACTGAGGAGTGGCCTCCCATTGGCTTCAGTGGGAGGGGCCAGCATAACCGTTTCCATCATTCCAAGCTGTTGGTAACGGGTGTGCCTCACGTGTCCTGAAAAGTGAAGCTGCGGGCTCTTTGATCGCCCCCTGGTGGCTGGCTGCAGTACAGGTCATAAACCCCGCCCTCTCCATGTAAACGAATGGGACTTGAGTCAAAATAAAAGAAATAATTACACTTCCAATACAATTTTCCAAAATATGGTTTTGGTCATTTAAGGTAGTTGTTATCATGCTGACATATGTTCAATTGCTCATTTTTGTGATAAGTTTGATTTTAGCTAGTAATTTGATGCTATAAAAACGGGGCGTGTCGTTATGCTTGATTGGGTTTGTGGAAATTCGGGTGGGAGTTTGATTCCGCGGCTCCACCTCATGACACTCTATGGTTGTCATACAGTATGGTCATACAGTCTATGGTTGGTAACACTTTACAAATGAACATTACAAATGAACCTGTTTGCCTTCAAACATTCTGCTATACTATAATGCAAAAATAAATATTAAAGAAATATATTCTTAAGTATGTTATAGCTAATATCATGGAACAAAAGGGAAAAAGGGGGAAAACATGACTATAATACAAGGGAAGATGTGCATTCATATTAATTCAACATATCAAATTAATATAAGCAATTTTATCTCTAATACGAAGTTCGTCGACTTTTTTAAAGTATATTACAGCCTATAATTTAACTTGAACTGACTCGAATGGAGAAGTAGTCCTATGCTTAAATAATATTAAGGCATCTTTATGTGTTGAAAAGCTTACAAATGCTTTTAATAAACTGAAAATACGTGAACATGTTATGGTTTTCAACTAGGTCCGCTGCACAGCCAAGGACACTGTCAGTGCTATTTATAGGCTATTACAAGAATTATTACACTTTTAGCTCTTTCTTTCTTTCTTAATTTCTTTCTATCTGCTATATTGTGCTATAGCAGATTTAAAGCCAAACAGATTAATTTGTAACTACGTTACAAACACCTTAAATGGTCGAAATGGTTGTGCTCGCCAGTCTATCTGAAGATGCGAAGGTTTTTACTCTGCTTTCACTTCCAACCTACTTAATAAGCCATGTTAAGACATTCTTCCATAGTAATTTAATACACCAAACTAATTAAAATAATTTTATAACTAATACCCTACGACATTCAAAAAGATTTTAAAGCCTATTTAATAGCTTATAATTGAACTTAAAATGACTCATATAGGCTACAGAAATATGCTTAAATAATTTTAAAGCAGGTCTAAACCCACTCCGGGAGCAAGGTTCACTGACGTTTTGCTCATCATTACGGACCACCCGCGAATGCCACCGCTGGTTAACCATAGTTAACTGTTGTATAAGTATAAGCACCTTTCACAATACTTATCATTTCAAAGTAGGTTTACAGAAAATACGTTTTCAAGATTACAATTTAAAAATATCCTTTAATCAGCCAGAGGTGACTGAGACTCTCTGGGGAAGACCCTCTTCTAGCAACAAAGTAACGTCCATTTGTAGGAATATGCACCAAAGCTGGTTTGCCAACCGCCATTAAACGTCAAAGAAGAAGAAGAAGCTGGTGATGCGTCACGTCCGGATCCTTCCCTTTCTGTTCATTTCGACGGTGGCTTTAGGTATGTGCTGCGAGGACATAGCAGTTTGCTAACCTTTTAATTATTGCTGGTGTGGCACTAACGATTCGTTTGTTGCATCCTAGCCTGTCTTTTCATCTGTGTGTGTCTCCGTCGGTTGCTTCAGTAGTGGATTTGATGACTGCCTTCCTTTCAGGTATGTGAGTTAAAGCTGTGTCTTAGCAAATAGATGGTCTAACTTCATTTGGCTTGACGATTGGCGGATGGTTTGAGTAATGTGCAGTTCTCTGTACTTCAGTTTAGCAGTGGGTTATATGAAGGCTGTGTATCCTGGCCTGTGAACGGATTACAGACATTATTCTCGATTGGTAAGTGTCTTGTATGTGGTTACGAGTGTGAAATTTTAGCGGGTGATATGTAACTATTAGTAACACTGTTTTGTGTTTTATTGTTCGTATTTGCCTCAGGATTCTCCCTTTCATTCTGGCGATTATTGTTGCAGCTCTGTCATTTTACTGCTGCCGCGTTGCAAGAACACTATTACCTCGAAGCCAGTGGTGTAGTCGGGGCCATACGCAAGTATACGTCGTATGCTTACTTTTTTACCTGGGCTGTTTGCGTATTACGACTTCTAAGGATCAATATTTGCGTATACCCTTGGTATGCCCACTTGTTTAGTTGCTTCGCAAATCCGTAATCTACTATTATGTAGCTTCCCCTTTAATGGTGTCCCATGCAGTTGTGTGAAACTCGTGATTCTTTGTTGTAATTGGTGCATTCTCACTTCTGTCATTCTACCTTTTCCCACCCATCATCGAGTCAGCTGCGGTGAGAATACTCCACTCAATGCCACTGGGCATCGGGAGCACCGGTACATTCCTGGTGGGCCGGTCGAGTAGTGAGCCGATCGCCAAAGCGAGGGACACCTGCCCCACATTAGGCGCTGTTTTTAAATAGCGAACTGCAAAAAAGCAAATACTGCAAAAGTGTGAAGCGGCGCTATGCAATGCATCCGCACAGCGCTGATGAACGTGCGCTGCGCTTCCGCCACAATGTAAAGTGATAAACAGCAAGTCGCTTATAATCTAGTGGTTCTCAAAGTGTGGTACGAGTATTACTAGTGGTACTTAGGCCCCCTCTAGTGGTACATAGAGGAATCACTAAATTAAATATAAATTAATGTTAAAGCAATACATTTTAATTTAATCTTTATTTGAGTAAAGGTTTTTTTTTTTGTTTTTTTGTTTTTTTTTTACATTTAAGTACAGTACAGGTTTTATTTAACTTTTTGGTACACACATTTTAATTTAATCATTATTTAAGTTTTTTATTTACCTGTATGTAAGCACAGTGCAGTGTTAATGTTCAAACTGTGTATTTACAGTGTTAAAATGGCTAACAACAATAAATATTCTTATTAGGAATAAAACTGCCTTGTTTTTGAACTGTGCAGAGCTGTAGCTGAATAGTTAGGCCTACTGCGCTACTGTATTTTAATGTTGATCATTATGGTGGTACTTGGAGAGCCAAATATTTTCTGAGGTAGTACATTAAAAAAAAAAAAAAAAAAAAAAAAGTTTGAGAACCACTGCCTTAATCCATTCAGATGTGACACAGAATTGTGTTATAGGCCTAGTAGTGTGATAAATGGGAGCATGCTGGCTGAAAACAGAGAGGACAATGTAAACTGCATGAAGAGGTAAATTGGAAAACGCCAATACATTGTCAATTCAGCACCATAGTAATTTACCATGGTTTTATTTCCTGTGACCACCATCTTAATACTAATTCTATACAAGAACTTCTTTCTCTTGAGATGTTTAGTTCTAATTAATTTTAATAGAAGTAAAATGTTACTGATTCAGTAAGAGCCCGATTAAAGATAAATATCAGTGTCTTATATAAATTAGGTGTGTATTATTTACAAATATTAAATTTCTTAAAGTGATAATTAACCCAAAAATGAAAATTCAAACCTGTAGCTATGAATTTCTTTCTACTGTGGAACATAAAAAAGAAGATAATTTGAGAAATTCAAGAATTTTTTGTCCATACAGTAGAAATCAAGATAGTAACCAAAATGGTTTGGTAACATTCTACAAATTATATTTTGTGTTCCACAGAAGAAAGTAATTCATACATGTTTGGAATGACATGAGGGTAAGGAAATGATGACAGAATTTATTAGCAGTAAATTTTCTGCATTCTTCCTCAAAATCATTGTTTTACTGTCAAGTGCATTTCTATGTGGGGAAAAAAATGCATTAAGTTTATTAAATTTGCTGTGAATTCAGTAATATCTATAATTATTTGTTTCTGTCCTGTTTTATTTATCCATTTATTTACTCTAATTGAAGGCCCTATAACCCAGCAAAACATTCATGGGGGAACTTGTGGGCCGGATATGTCCAGGGCCGAATTTTAACCCCAGTTCAGCCCTGCCTACACACTGCAAAATCCTCTAGCAGGAAGTATAATTCCCTTCCTAAATATTAAAATCAGCTTAGAATCAGTTTTTACATGTATAAAGACCCACTAATGCTGTGTAAGGGAATCATATCCTATGTATAAATACAAATTATTTTTGAATTAAATATTTGGTTTTTAAATTTCTACTGTAATGAAGCCAATGCAAATTTAAGAAAAAAAATCTGTAAATATTTATTTCATATTAAGTTATTTTTTATACCCACTTGCATAAAATAAAACCTTAAATTCAGCTGTATCTGTGAAGCAGCACTTTTCACAATGAATATAATTCCAAAGAAACATGTTGGAATTATATAGAACTGTAATAATGCGGTCGACAAACCTGGGCTGGAACAACCTGGAAGTAGATTACTTGAAAAATAATCTGTCAACCAATGTTAGAGAGCACTGTTTTAATATTACTAAATTACTATATAAATTACTAATAAACCAACAAAAATAACTTTTTTTGTGGTGGTGGTGGTGGTGGTGGGGTGGGGTGGGGGGCGACTGGGTAATAGTAAACCACTTTTTTCTTTAGGACTACACCACTGCTCGCAACTAATAAAGGGGATTGCTGCTGCTGTCTGATATCTAGTGTATCATCTTCGGGGTGGAGGACTGTTTACTTGATGATCGGAGCTGGTGTACAGACTATGCGGTTGCTCCGTGTGAGTTCTGTCTTTCTCATAGTTTGAACGGAGTTTGTTTATTTATTTAGTTATTTATTTATTTTTATTTATGTATTTATTTATTTTTTATTTATTTTTTTCGTTTTTCATTTGAATATGTGTATTGTTGATTTGTGATGTATGCTGATGATTTTTACCCAGTATTGTTTGTTTTATGATGGAACTATGATTTCATTTGATTGTGAATTTATTTACTTCTGTTTATAAGATTTATTTATTTGTTTTTGATTTTTTTTCAGGAGCTGGGGTCCCACGGGTGAAGGATCTTTTGTGGTGGTGCTGCTTCAGCGTTTGCCGCGGGACACTTTTGATGTGTTTGGGTGTGTGATCTGAGTGTGCAGTGAGGTGTGGAAGTGTGCTTTTGGATAACTAGCACTGGTGATCACTCCTGTGGGTAACCTCAGCCCTGTAGGTTGAAGTTTGTTTTTGTTTATTTTTGAGTTGTGTAAATTAGACTTTATGTAACGTTTTTCTTTTTGTGTGGTTATTCTTTGAATCAGTTGCCAGTCACTGCCTCTTTAACATGTCATTGGAAAGAACTGCCAGGGGTGGCATAATATCGAGGCTATTTTAAGTGATTATTTCTATATTTGTGAATTCACTCTGTTAATAAATTGTATTTTTATACGGTACCTACGTCTCTTGCCTACTCTTGTAGAGGTGAAACGAACCTGTGTGACCTAATAACAAACTTTGGGGTTTATTTCTATTTCCTGGGCAAAACTCCCCCAGGTGGTGTAGTCGAATATTCTACAAGTAGATGAACTTGGGCTTGTGTATTAAAACCTGTAATGACCCTCGCCACACACACACAAATGACATGAATGTGGCTTCTCTTTTGTATGAACTTTCAGGTGTTTCTTCAGGACTGAAGCTCTCAAAAATGTTTTACTGCACTGATCACATGCGTGCGGTTTCTCTATAATGTGGATGTCCATGTGATCCTTAAAGGTGCTGTATGTAGGATTTTGAATCTACTAAAGCATAAAAGTACCATAATATGTATGCAGATATTTAAGAAACATGCTAAATTAATACTTGTTTATCTGAAAAACAATGCTACAGTCAGTTATTCTCCTTTGAAAACGTGCATTCTCGGCCGGAATGTCTGTATATGTTTTGGTTTGTGAAACCCGCCCACTGCCAGTTTACCCAATTGTATTTCGGCACCCCGGGTTGCCAGTTGGCAGAAAACACAGCGCATTTCATTCATCGTCATGTGCGCTCATTCCTGTTGGTGTCGTTAATCTGGCAACCTGCGTGTGCGTCAAGTCTGAGGAGGAGGGGCTGGTGAAAAAAAAAAAACCCTCTCCAATATTTTGAATTTGGATTGCAATACCTAGTTCAACCGCTAGGTGTCAATCCTACATACAACACCTTTAAGGCTTGATGATTGTGAGAGACTTCCCGCACTGATCACATGTAAATGGTTTCTCTCTGCTGTGGATCCTCTCATGTGTTTTCAGGTCTCCTGATCGACTGAATATCTTGTCACAGTGTGAACACTTGTATAGTTTTTCTCCAGTGTGGATGTTCATGTGTTCTTTAAGGCTTGATGATCGAGTAAAGCTCTTCCCGCACTGACCACATGTGTACAGTTTCTCTCCATAAACTCTCATGTGAACATCAAGATTATATTTGCTTGTCAAACTCTTTCCACACTGAGTGCAGGTGAACGATTTCTTGGCTCTTCTTTTCTTTAAATCCTTCTGTTTGGTTTGAGAGCAACTCAAAGGTTTTTCTCCAGGTTTCTCTTCAACTTCACTCAATTCTTCATTCTCTTCGGTTTCTTTAATCAACTCTGAAATAAAAGATAAAACAGTTTGTTTTTCAGTAACTCTCAGTAACCCTGGTGAACCCTGATGTAACAGTGTAAAGTAGACAATTTCTATACCACATTTTGGTCATTTTGATGCATTTTTATAAATTATATGTCCCTGAAACTCTCCATGAATGAGATACGTTGATATTCCAAATATTATTATTTTTAAAACATTATAGGCACAAATCCAATGTTTCTATAGAGAGAACTATTAAATATGATTGATCAACTACACAATTGTCTAACATAATTTTATTGAAAAAAAAGTACCCTATTATAACAAATCTAAATATGCTTGAAGCTTTATAACCATCAGCCTCATTAATGAAAAATAAACACCAACCTGACTGCTCTTCAGAATCTTCAGTGTGTTTCATTCTGCAGTGTTTGTGGTAGGAGCTTCACCGAATATGAATTTCTTTGTGGAAGAAGCAGATTTGACTTTATTCTTTATTCTTTTATACAGGAAGAAGTAAAAGGAGCAAGGTAGTCCAGATCGAAACTTCTGCTCCCTGAATTTTCACTAGGGCCAAAGACTATAACCTTGGTTTTGAATCATTCAGAAATAAAAAAAATATTGAGAGAACCACATTTTCACTTCATCCAGGCATGCAAAAAGAGAATCCAGAGCAGCATGTTTATTTAGTTTCAGAGGTAGATACATTTGGGTATCATCTGCATAGCAATGAAATGATACACCATGCTTTCTGAAAATAGAGCCCAAAGGAAGTAAATACAAAGAAAAAAAGAATGGGTGTGAGAATAGAACCCTGAGGCACTCCACAGGAAAGTTTAGCAGGCAGCGAAGAAAAATTACCCAATCTGACGGAGAAACTTCTATTTGTTAAATATGATTTGAACCAGCTAAGAACAGTTCCCTGGATGCCCACAAAATATTCTAGTCGAGATAAAAGAATTTTGTGATCAACTGTATCAAAAGCCGAGGTTAAGTCTAACAGAATTAGGATAACAGAGTCACCAGTCGCCAACAAAGTATCATTAAGGACCATTATCAAGCAGACTCTGTGCTATGCAGAGGCTTAAAACCAGACTGGAAAGTTTCAAAAATACGATTTGCACTAAGGAAAGACTGAAGCTGAATCAACACAGTTTTCTCCAGTGTTTTAGTAATGAACGGAAGATTTGAGATGGGTCAAAAATTATTAAAATTATTAGCATCAAGTGAAGGTTTTTTAAGAAGAGGTGTCACAGTAGCTTCTTTGAGGCTATCAGGTATAGTCCCTGAAACTAAACATTTATTCACAAAAGACACCAAACTAGGTCCAAGCGAGTCAAAAATTTGTTTTAAAATAGTTTTAAAATACATGGAGGGAGAACATCATGAGAGCAGAAAGAAGGTTTCAAATATCGATAATTTCTTTGAGAGTCCGGAGAGAAACTGGATCAAAAGCACTCCATATGGCTGAAGAGCAGCAAAATTCAGGTGAAACATTAGCAAGTGGTTGCAACTGAGATCTCAGGGTAGTAATCTTATCACAGAAAAACCTTGAGAAACCTTCACATAATGACACCGAGGGATTTGAAATCACATTTAAAGGAGGATTTAAAACAGAATTTTAACAGAAAATAAGGCTTTAGAACTATGATGATTATTTTCAATTAAATTAGAAAAGTACTTAGACTTTGCGGATTTCACTGCTTTCTGAAAAGTAGCAAAACAGTCTTTAAGCATTTCCTATGAAATTTGCAGTCTTTGCAACCTGATCATAAACTCCTCCCTCTTACAGTTCTTACCAGGAAGAGACTGACGTGTTATTTCTGCTTTCTGTCACACTGTCTCTCTTCTCTACTGACAAAAGCAATAAAGAATCAGCCATCAGTGAAGAACCAAGAAAAACACTTTACAGAAGGATCTTTGTGAAGTTTGTTTCTGAATAGATAGTAGATCTTTGTGATTCTCGTGGTGATTCATTTTTGAAACTGTTGTTCAGAAAGTGAAAGTAAAGTTTAGTTCGCTGGAGCTCAAAGAGTGAAAATGGCTTCACTATCTGAAGATGATTTTTCTTGTCCTGTATGTCATGAAATCTTCAAGAATCCTGTTGTTTTATCATGTAGTCACAGTGTCTGTAAAGAGTGTCTTCAACAGTTCTGGAGAACCAAGAAAACTCAGGAGTGTCCCGTCTGCAGGAGAAGATCCTCAAGAGATGAACCTCCAGTTAGTCTTGCATTAAAAAACTTGTGTGAGTCGTTCCTGAAGGAGAGAAATGAGGTTTGTTCATCAGGATCTGAGGAGATCTGCAGTTTACACAGTGAGAAACTCAAACTCTTCTGTCTGGAGGACAAACAGTCGGTGTGTTTAGTGTGTATGAATTCACAAAAACATGACAATCATAATTTCAGACCCATCAGTGAAGTAGTTTCATCATATAAGGTAAGAGAAATGAATTTTAGCCAACTTCATGTTGTTATAAAAGTCCTGTTTAAGTGTTGATTTGATTGATCTGAAATACCTTTTCACACAGGCCTAGTTGATATCGAATGACTATTTTTGCTTCAATAAATAACATTGTCATTCACAAACTGTGCTTTGTGTTCACTCAGGTTGCCTTTGTTTTATAGTAGGTTTTAATTTCTGAATTAATTTGGTATGAGATGTTCACAAAAGCTGAAGAAATCAGGATGGGGCAAATACTTTTGCACTGCATTATATGACATTGATTTTTATTTTGTTTAATTCAAGGAGGACCTCAATACAGCACTGAAATCATTACAGAAGGAACTAAAACACAATGAAAAAATGAAAGGAGAGTTTGAGAAAACAGTTGAACACATCAAGGTGAGGAAACTGATCCAATCCATAGTCATTTTCATAACAGCTGTAGATCACTATATACAGGTATGATCTGATATATTTAGTATAATGGACTCCAGCTGATTATTTGTGTAAATGACGATCATCAATCTGCTTCTGGATCCGTTATATGTTGGTCTCCTGAGTTTCTGTCAGATCTGACTGATGTGATTGTGTTGATGTGTGTTGATGGAGACGATTGAAGTGAATATGGTTTGATTTCAGTCTCAAGCTGAGCACACAGAGTGTCAGATTAAACAGCAGTTTGAGAAGCTTCATCAGTTTCTCAGAGATGAAGAAGAAGCTACAATCACTGCATTGAGGGAGGAAGAGGAGCAGAAGAAGCAGATGATGAAGGAGAAGCTGGAGGAGATGAACAGACACATCTCAGCTCTTTCACACACAATCAAAGACACGGAGGAGATGATGAAAGTCAGTGACGTCTGCTTTCTGAAGGTCTGATTTCAGATGATTGATTGATTGATTGATGATTGATTGAGTTGTTGATGATCAATGGTGTGTTTGTTCTGCAGGAGTTTCCAGTCTCAATGGAAAGGTGAGTGATCTGCTGGTGTCTCTGGTCTCTCTGCTTCTGATCCAAAGCCACTGCGGTTCTGATCCTGAATGTTCTTCCAGAGTCCAGATCTCATCACAGCCGGATCCACAGACGCCTTCTGGAGCTTTGATTCATGTGCCACGTTACTTGGGCAACCTGCCCTTCAGAGTCTGGAAGAAGATGCAGGGCATCGTCCAGAACAGTGAGTCTGACTGCAGAAGATTTGGGCCCGTATTTATCAAGCCTCTAAGAATTACTCTCAAGAACACTGCAAAGAATTGACTTAAGTGTAAAATATTCTTGGCTCAAAGCTGTGCTTAAAAGTCAGTTATCAAGCATCGCAGTCATAATTTAAGCGAAGAGTAGGACTAAATCTTAAGTGTGAGCCTTAGAGAGGATTCACGACACTTTGCTGTGCCACAGACGGGATTTTGGATGACGACATACACATGGACCAATACCTGAATAGATTTCGATATTTAAGAATATTCTCATATAAATTCACATTGAATGATTAAATTCCTAATAGGAGTTTACATTCAACACATCTGACAATAAAGAATTTTCAAGATCATACAGTGGGTACGGAAAGTATTCAGACCCTCTTAAATTTTTCACTCTTTGTTATATTGCAGCCATTTGCTAAAATCATTTAAGTCTAAAATCATCACCTGTCCAATACAGTCCCAACAGTGAAGCATGGTCAAGTCAAGTCAAGTCAAGTCGAGCTTTATTGTCATTCTGCTACATGTGTGGACATATAGTGGAACGAAATGTCGTGTCTCGCAGGACCACGGTGCTACATACTAGTTAAACATAAGATAAACATACAACAATGCAAGTATAGGAAAAGCAATAGAGCTATACAACAGTTAACTATCTGACTATACATATACTAAAAATACTATAACTGCTATACCTAGTTGTCCACACATACACAAACTGAGACTGTACAAAAAACTTTACATAAATACTGTACATGAAATTGTGCGAAAGAGATATATATATGTACATGAAATTGTGCAGAAAAAATATATATTTTGTACATTATTGTGCAGAAGAGAGATTTTGTGGGAGACAGTGCATAGTGCAAAAAGATTTTGTAGTGCAATGCTCAAGTAAACGTATTATTTTGTAGTGCAATGTTCAAGTAGACATATATTTTCTTAAGAGTCTTTGTGGCAGGGAGTGTTTGTAGAAAGTGTCTAGTGTGCATATAGTGGGATGAGTGCGTTACTACAGGTGGTTTGTATAGCCCACTCACCTGTGTGTAGCACATTCAGAATTGCACTTAGTAAAATTGTCAACAGTTTTTAATGAGTTGGGGGGTGGGAGGGCTGAGGTGTTCATGGTTTCAGAGGGGGACAGGGGGATTGGAGTTAAGAGCTCTCACAGCCTGGGGAAAAAAGCTGTTGAGCAATCTGACAGAGCGAGCTCTGATGCTCCGTTACCTTCTACCTGATGGCAGGAGCTGGAAGAGGTGGTGGTGGTGGCAGCATCATGCTGTGGGGGTGTTTTTCAGCTGCAGGGACAGGACGACTGGTTGCAATCGAGGGAAAGATGAATGCGGCCAAGTACAGGGATATCCTGGATGAAAACCTTCTCCAGAGTGCTCGGTGCAAAAAATTCTGTGTGGCAGGCTGGACCAAAGCAGAGCTGAAAATAACCCTAAGCACACAGCTAAAATAACGAAGGAGTGGTTTCACAACAACTCCGTGACTGTTCTTGAATGGCCCAGCCAATGTCCTGACTTAAACCCAATTGAGCATCTCTGGAGAGACCTAAAAATGGCTGTCCACCAACATTTATCATCCAACCTGACAGAACTGGAGAGGATCTGCAAGGAGGAATGGCAGAGGATCCCCAAATCCAGGTGTGAAAAACTTGTTGCATCTTTCTCAAAAAGACTCATGGCT
This sequence comes from Spinibarbus caldwelli, assembly GCA_039654775.1. Classification (NCBI taxonomy): domain Eukaryota; kingdom Metazoa; phylum Chordata; class Actinopteri; order Cypriniformes; family Cyprinidae; genus Spinibarbus; species Spinibarbus caldwelli. The sequence goes on from CM077218.1 coordinate 54,684,225, forward strand.
GTATTAGATCAAAAGGGTGCTTCTACTAAATACTGAGCAAAGGGACTGAATACTTAGGACCATGTGATATTTCAGTTTTTCTTTTTTAATAAATCTGCAAAAATGTCAACAATTCTGTGTTTTTCTGTCAATATGGGGTGCTGTGTGTACATTGAGGGAAAAAAATGAACAAATGATTTTAGCAAATGGCTGCAATATAACAAAGAGTGAAAAATTTAAGGGGTTCTGAATACTTTCCGTACCCACTGTACATTATGGCAACTCAATTTAGGGTTGTGCTGATAGACGATAGTATAGTGCATCAATGATAGTTAGAGATAACGCCTGTTGCTGATGCCTTTGACGACAGCAAGATGATGATGATCATGATTATTATTATCCATCAAAAATATAGGCGCTTATCTTTACTGATGCAGCGCGGAGAGCTGCTTCAGAAACTTGCCGTGGTACGGCTGGTGAGTGGCCGCAATCAGCTCCGGTGGCCGTGTCAGAGCCGTAACGCACCACAGACATGTGCAGTGTAAATAAGGGGTAAGAGATTTATTCATCATACGTTGTAGGTAGCTTCACTGATTATAACGGGAGTGTTTTTTTTAAAGAGCATGATGTTCTTTGGTAATATAAATGTTCTTTGCTCATTTTGAATAATTGAGGAAATGTAACCGTTTGATTAACTGCTCGTCGTCAAACATTTCAAGAACATTCTTCCTCTCCTGAAAGATTTGCGCATGTCTCTGTCTCCTCAGCGCCATCACAAGCCCCTACTGGCAACTCCTAACCACTTGAGAAACCTCTCGAGCTGTCTTAAATAACTGGGAGAGTAAGAGTGATTCTTAGCTTTAAGAAATTTGATAACTTGCTTTTATACTTAACTTTGGAAGTAGGAGTAAATTTCATGAATTCTCAGCACTTAAGACTAAAATGGCACTTTGAGAAGCTTGATAAATATGGGCCCTGAGCTCGCATACACACACACTGGAAATGATGCAATATTGACAGATTTCAGCATTATGTGTGAAGAACCAGATCATCCACTGCAACAAAATCAGCAGCTCACTTTTAGAAATAATCAGTCTCAGAATTCAGTACGCTTGACTTTAATTTTCAGTCTCACGAAAGACACAGAAGTGATTTCAGCAGTTTTTAAGACTTTATTTGATCAGACTGACAGAAACATTTCTACACAAAAAGGTTTTTATTTCCCATATGATTCATGCTGTTTATATAGTACTTTAATTATTTATTAATATTTTGAATTGTTTTATTTTTATATATTTTTGTGTTTGTCATTTTTTTTATTACTGTAAAAAAATCTATTCAGCTTTATTTTTAATATGTATAATTATACATAATTTTATTTCAGTTTTAGTTTTAGTCATTTTAATACTTCAGGTTAATTTATTTTATTTTGAGTAGTTGCCAAAACAACTTTTCTAATCATTTAATTTATTTATTTATTTATTTTTTATCTTTTATTTTATTTTTTTTTTAGAATTTCATTTAAGCTTTACTTTATTAAATAATTAACTAGCAAACTGGTTGATTCTGATACAGATTTTTTTTAAAGCAAATTTATTTATTGGCTATTTGCTTTATAACAAACAAACTGGCCTTAAACAAAACTATCTGAAGCCATTTAAAATTAGAGGCAACCACTGCGTTTTAATCAAGATCCAAAAAAAGATGCTACACACGTTGCACGATCAGTTTTTTTTTTTTTTTTTTAATTAGACTGTATAGTTTCAGGATTTAAAAAAAACAATAAATAAATAAATAAAAAAATTAAATAACAGAATGGTCTGACTTTGGGTTTTATTTATTTATTTATTTATTTTCATTTTGCTACATGAAACATATCTGCATGAAACAGAAACAGCAGGTCTGAATGAGACGCAAGTTCAGTATCTGACAGCAGGTGGCGCTTATGAACCAGCAGCAATATAGCGTTTCCTTGATTAGCGCTGTAAACAAAGTGTGGTTTTCAGTTTCTCTTTACACCTCTGACTGTTTCTGATTGAACTTTCAGTATTGATCAATCACACAGAGAATGACTGACAGTGATGAGAGGAAAATGTCTGATGTGTTTGATCAACAGGACGAGTGTCATAATTCATAATCATCTGTGTTGGGTTCACTCTTGATCATTATATGAACATCAGAATAACAGCATCTGTTGATTGTGTCTCATCAGCTCCTGTGATTCTGGATCCAAACACGGCTCATCCAGCTCTCCTTCTGTCTGATGATCTGACCAGTGTGAGAAACAGCAGTTATCAACCTGTTCCTGATAATCCAGAGAGATTTGAATGTTATCCCTGTGTTCTGGGTTCAGAGGGTTTTAACTCAGGAACACACTGCTGGGATGTGGAGGTTAAAGAGAGCTTAATCTGGAGTCTTGGAGTAACTACAGCATCAAACCAGAGGAAGGGGTATAGTTTCTTCAACACTGATGTCTGGTGTGTGCAGTACGGAGTGTCTTTTGGTTCTGGTTTTGGTGTTAAACAGTATCTTGATCGTGTGAGAGTGAATCTGGACTATGACAGAGGAACAGTGTCATTCTCTGATCCTGTAACTAACACACATCTACACACATTCACAACCTCCTTCACTCACACACTCTTTCCTTTCTTCTGTAATTATAGTTCTTCTTTCTCTCTGAAGATCTTATCAATCAATAGTCAGTAATCTGTAGCTCTGGATCCTCGTGCTTTCATCTTTCATCATGTTTCAATATTTAATCACATGAGTAAGAGATAAGTTATACAGTTATACTATAATTACAGTTAGATAACGTGAGAAACACCTTAATAGCGACCATAACCAGATGCTAGTTGTCATATTTGTAAGTTTGTAGTCTTTCTGCAATCTTTCTCTCCCTGATGGAGGCTGAATGAGTTTTAATGAAGACTCTTCAGATAATAAAGAGTTTTGCTGAATGCAGTTGGTTGTCTTGTGTTGTTTTAAAGTTTTTTTTTTGGGGGGGGGGTAAATGACTTTTGTAATATTTACATATATTGTATGCTTATGTGAAAAAGGAAGATAGCATCAATGTTGCAAATTTATTGAATTATGAGCAAATAAATTATATATATATATATATATATATATATATATATATATATATATATATATATATATATATATATATATATGTTTACATTTACATTTAGTCATTTAGCAGACGCTTTTATCCAAAGCGACTTACAATTGGGGAATACATAAAGCGATTCGTCTAGAAGAGGCAATCAGACAGAGGAAGTGCTTGTAACAACAAGTCTCAGGCATTGTTCAAATAAGTACAAGCTAGAAAGGAAAGGAATAAATAAAGAGAGAATTTTTTTTTTTTTTTTTTGTTTTTTTTTTTTTAGGATGAAGTCAAGTAGTGCTGAAAGAGATAAGTTTTCAGTTGTTGCTTAAAGATTGGTAGGGATCCAGCATTCCGGATAGGGGTGGGAAGATCATTCCACCAGCCAGGAATGGTGAATGAGAATGTTCTGGAGAGTGATTTTGAGCCTCTCTGTGATGGTACCACGAGGCGTCGCTCACTAGCAGATCTCAGACTTCTGGAGGGGGTGTAGATTCGTAATATTGAGTGTAAGTAGGCGGGTGCTGAGCCTGTGGTTGTTCTATATGCAAGCATCAGTGTCTTGAACTTGATCCGAGCTGCAACTGGTAGCCAGTGCAAGGAGATAAAGAGAGGTGTAACATGGGCTCTTTTGGGCTCATTGAAGACCAGACGTGCCGCTGCATTCTGAATCATTTGTAGAGGTTTGATTGTGTTTGATGGAAGTCCAGCCAGAAGAGCATTGCAGTAGTCCAGCCTAGAAATGACAAGGGCCTGGACAAGAAGTTGTGCACCATGCTCTGTCAGAAAGGGCCTGATCTTTCTGATGTTGTGTAGTGCAAACCTGCAAGATCGAGCGGTCTTTGCAATGTGCTCTTTGAAGGTCAATTGGTCATCAAAGATTACACCGAGATTTCTGACCGAAGTTGATGGGGCAATTGTTGATGAACCTAACTGAATCGTGAAGTCATGCTGTAGGGTTGGAGTAGCAGGGAAGACAAGAAGCTCAGTCTTTGCCAGGTTGAGCTGTAGGTGATGTTCTTTCATCCATGCCGAGATGTCCGCCAGGCAGCCTGAGATCCGTGCAGCTACTGTTGGATCATCTGGTTGAAAAGAGAGATAGAGCTGTGTGTCATCAGCGTAGCAATGGTAGGAGAAGCCATGTGCCTGTATGATGGGACCCAGTGATGTCGTGTATGTGGAGAAGAGGAGGGGTCCAAGAACCGATCCCTGAGGAACCCCAGTGACCAGTTGATGTGCTTTGGATACCTCACCTCCCCAGGCCACCCTGAAAGACCTACCAGTGAGATAGGATTCAAACCAGCAAAGTGGAATCCCAGTGATGCCCAGAGATGAGAGGGTAGACAGGAGGATCTGATGATTAACAGTGTCAAACGCAGCAGATGGATCCAGCAGAATGAGGACTGATGATTTGGAGTCTGCTTTTGCAATTCGCAGGGCTTCAGTGACTGAGAGTAGCGCCGTCTCAGTTGAATGGCCACTCCTGAAACCTGACTGTTTAGCATCCAGTTTGTTGTTCTGTGAAAGAAACAATGAGACCTGGTTGAAGACAACTCGTTCGAGTGTTTTCGCTATGAATGGAAGGAGAGAGACAGGTCTGTAGTTTTCAGTAAGAGAAGTGATTAATGTAGGTTTCTTGAGCAGTGGGGTTACCCGAGCCTGCTTGAACGCAGTGGGGAAAATGCCTGTGAGGAGAGACGTGTTGATGATGTGTGTGAGTGCTGGTAAGAGTGTGGGAGAGATTGCTTGGAGAAGGTGTGATGGGATTGGGTCTAGAGGACATGTTGTAGGATGGCTGGAGAGAAGAAGTTTGGATACCTCTGCCTCAGTGAGTGGACAGAAGGAGAAGATGGGAGTTTTAGCAGTGGATGTGGTTGGTTGGAGGTCGTGTGTGTGTGGAGGAGAGAACTGACTACTGATTGTTCTAGTTTTGCCTGTAAAAAAAGTGGCAAAGTCATCAGCTGTTATAGAAGTGGTGGGAGGTGGTGGAGGGGGACAGAGGAGAGAATTAAATGTTCTGAAGAGGTTACGCATGTCTGGAGCGCTGTTGATCTTGTCGTGGAAATGTGAGGATTTGGCAGTGTGGACTTAAGCAGAGAAAGATGAGAGCAAGGACTGATACCTACTCAGGTCCGACGGATCGTTTGATTTGCGCCATTTTCTCTCTGCCGCTCTGAGTTTGGTCCGATGTTCACGAAGAACCTCGGATAACCAGGGGTTAGAAGGGGCAACCCGTGCTGGGCTGGAGGAGAGAGGACAAATGTCGTCAAGACAAGAGGTTAAGGTCTGGCATAGAGTGTCAGTAGCTGCATTCACATCCAGAGATGAGAAATGGGTAGGTGAGGGAAGAGAGGAGGATACTACAGAGGACAGATGTGAGGGAGAAAGGGAGCGTAGGTTTCGTCTAAAAGTAACCGGTAAGGGGGTTGATGGCACATGGGTATCAAAAAGTAATGTAAAAGAAATGAAGAAATGGTCAGAGATATGTAGTGGTTGCACCAGAATGTTATCTGCAGTGCAATTGTGTGTGTAAATTAAATCAAGTTGGTTGCCTGATTTGTGCGTGCTAGAAGTGGTAAGGCGTTTGAGATCAAATGAAGCTAGGAGTGAATGGAAGTCTGTAGCATAAGGCTTGTCTAGATGAATGTTGAAATCGCCAAAGACTAAGAGTGGAGTGCCAACCTCCATGAAAGAGGACAGCAGCCCGTCCAGCTCCTCTAGGAAGGTGGCTAGAATTTGGCCAGGGGGACGGTAAATTACCACAACCTGGAGTTTTATAGGAGCTGTTACAGTAATCGCATGACATTCAAATGAGTTGCAATTGCATAGGGGAGAGTGGGTTGAGTATGTCCAATTCTTTGAAATGAGCAGTCCAGTACCCCCACCCCGGCCAACTTGACGTGGGGTGTGAGAGAAAGAGAAATTGTTAGAGAGAGCAGCTGGGGTTGCTGAGTCTTCTGGACGAATCCAGGTCTCAGTCAAGCCCAAGATGCTGAGCGTGGATTGTAAAGAAAAAGCAGAAATGAAGTCAGCTTTGTTGACCGCTGACTGACAGTTCCAGAGACCCACAGAGAAAGAAAGAGGTGCGGTAGAAGATGTAGAGATAGGGCGCAGGTTAGCAGGATTACGTTGCCATCTGCGTGAGATGTTAGAGCATGGTTGAGAGATAACCGGAAAGGTTTGGAAACACATGATAGAGGTGGAAAGGAAGAGGACAGAAAAGGAGAGTGTGTGAGGGAAGATAGAAATGATACTTAAGTTCGTTGCTCGGTTAAAGTCGCGCAGGAAAAAGTCGTTCGTCTTTACACTCGTCGGTCTTCACACGAGGAGGCTGAACACGACGCTTCCGCAGACGCTTCCGCGTCAGCGCACAGATATCAAATAAATACACAGTTTAACAGACTAGAGTGAAAACAGCTGTGGCCGGCTTCTGATTAGCCCAGCCAATAGCCCAACGGAGTGCTAATAGCTCAAGACGAAACTAACACTTAGTGCAAGGAGCAAATGCAAATGACACAGGCTCCTTCTTAGCCGAGGCGCAAATTATTATAATTACCAGTAAGTGCAATCAAAAATATCAACCTCAACGAAAAAGCAGAATAGAAATAGGTAGGAAACGAAGTATTCCTTCCTAGCAGCAAGTAAATAATTTAAACAACAGATCTACCAACAAGTATTACAACAACACTTACGCGCTGCCGTCCGTCTCTTCTGGTGACTAATCGGCTTCTCCCAAGTTCTAACAGCGACCAAGCAGTTTAAATACTTTTAACAGTCGCTGTGGCCGGCTTCTGATTAGCCCAGCCAATAGCCCAACGGAGTGCTAATAGCTCAAGACGAAACTAACACTTAGCAAGGAGCAAATGCAAATGACACAGGCTCCTTCTTAGCCGAGGCGCAAATTATGGCACATGGGTATCAAAGATAAACAGATATATATATATATATATATATTTTATATATATATATATATATATATATATATATATATATATATATATATATATATATATATATAATATATATATATATTTTTTTTTTTACCATGCTGTCATACTTAGCATATTTTATAGGAAATGAACAGCGACACAATAAGGTTCTGAAAGTGCTGTAATTGTTTGTGTGATCACTTTGCTTATAGAAGGTTGTGACAGACCCAAATCATCGCTGCTGCACAGTTGCATTTTTCCAGTTGCCAAATATGTTAATGTAGTGATTTACATCCATTTCTGGCGCTATGGCATTTCAGCGCAGTGTCGGAGATGTTAGCGTGTCTCTAATAAAATCGGTCACAAACATGATCCCTGCATGATCTAATGTGTAGCGTCTTATTAACTCACTGTCATGCATTGTGTACAACACATTTCTTCTCCTTCTTCATGTTTCGTCCATTTTCTCCACTGCTAAGGAAACTCTTAAGTCTCTTAAAAGTCCTCGTCCATACTCCTAACAATTTTGGACCTTAAGATCCATTTTAAGAGTTAAGATGCTTTCTGAATGACTTTTTTCTTTACTAGGATCTTTTCTTTAATTTTAAGAGGAAACACCCACATTTCTAAGAATTTTCTTAGAATTTTGTTACTAGGAGCAATTCTTAGCATTAAGATTTTTCATGAATACGGGCCCTGGTCTTCAGAAGACAATATATCGTGTCATTATTCAGATCAATTTAAACAGTTCCAGATGAAGTCGAAGTAAATTAATAAATGTTTATAATAGAAATCCTTCAGCTGCTGATGAATCATTTGTGACTTCAGTGTGTCTTTACTGACATCTAGATCAGAAACTGAGCGACTGAGAGCTTTATCACTCTTCCTCTATCCGCTGAGTGAAGCGTCTCCCCACTTCCAGAGCACCGCAATCAACACTAATCCTTTCTTTCTTTTTCTTTCTTTCTTTCTTTCTTTCTTTCTTTCTTTAATTCAATTAAATTCATATTGCTTTATTGGCATGGCATACTGTACTTAGATACATATTGCCAAAGCATTGTACATAGGAGAATAAAAACAAAACAAAAATACATATAATATACATCCATAAATAAAAAAACAAAACAAAATACGTCAAATACATCCATATATATATTTATATAAACATTAATGGTACTACTAATGCAGATGTGTTCACTCTTTACTTCTTAGTTTGTGGCATTTATAAATATGATGTGCTACCAAAGAGGAAGCAAGTCCTTCACCAAGTAATATTCCTATTTTGTCATTTTCATGGAATGACTGGAACTCAGGGATAATCTGTTGTATTTGACTGTACAGTGCGTCTCTTAAGGATGTGTATTTGTCACAGTGGAGGAGAAAGTGTTCCTCCGTCTCAACTGATCCAGATCTACATTCATTACAGTTTCGATCTTCTTTAAGTAACCATGTCTTTTTATGTTGTACTCTCTCTATGGCCAGCTGGTGGTCACTCAGTCTGTACTTCGTCAGTAAATGTCTGTGAGTTATATTCCTGACTGAGACCAGATAGTCAGCCAGACTGTACTCTCTGTTGAGTTTCAGATAACATTGGAGTCGACTTTGGTATTTGGTTTGTTCTTTCCAACGCTGTTTGTATGTCTCCTTCTCTTCATTCATAATTTCTTTGATTCTTCTATGTTTTTCAGGGTTGGTGACATTGGGCCTCATTTACGAAACAAATGTACGACAGAAAACTGGGCGTACGGTCGTTTCAACGCAAAACTTGTAATTTATCAATATGGACGTGAGCGGTGGCTACGATCAAATCTCACGTCTGGTCTCAGCTCGTGTACGCAAGTTTTTGAACTTGCCTGCAGCATAGTAAATCTGCTGGAGAATTGTAGAATGACAGCATTTTGTTCATTTAGGTTATTTTCCTGACCGTCAACCGATTGAAGCTCGTTATTCGATCGTTAACCAGTAAGATTAGAATGTCTTTTTTGTTGTTGTTGTTGTTTGTTTTATACAGGGCTTTAGCTTTATATGCGCGAATAGCAGCGTAAACAACAGACCATGAGGATTCAATCATCGCATCATGCACCTGCAGCACTTCTGTGAACGAATAAAAACACAAATTAAGTCTATAAAAGGAATAAAATAAATGGGACCACACAAAATATATAATAGGCTATAATATAATAGCCTATTATAAAACAAAAGGGAAAAAACTGTGCAACAAGTATAGGCTACGCTCGTTTTTGTGACAATCTTAATGCATTTTATTTCTTTTCCTTATATCTTTATTTGATTTTATTCATCGGATCGCGCTGGAGCCTCACGCACACACTAACAACATTAGTTCTTGTAGTGCTTGACATTTCAGCTATTCATCATCAAACTAAAATGCAGTCAACGAAATATAAAAGTTACACTGTTTATTTTAAAAGGTCCGCTGTGAAATCAGCACGCAGTGCCCAAACATTTTTACGCATGTGAAGGATTTTACGCGAATATTGGAATATGAGTGAAGTATACAGCCATGTTTAGGCTGTAAGGTCCACCCGCTAACCCAAAGAACGGAATCCAGCGGCCTGGTTGAAGGCTTAATGCGTATTCGGTCTTTTACTTGCACTTTTGAATTTATCAGGATTTTGTTTAAATTTTAGTCTAGCTCCATTTTCAATCTGACTCCAATTTCAAGTGATCATTAAATTTAGGCAATATTCTTAATCAGAAACTGATCACAGATATCGATTGTATATTAATTTAGATATTTGATTATTCTGAAAATCCCATACTTTCAATTCTTCGTTCATTAGGGACCTAGTGTCGCTTAGCAATTCACTTGGCCAACTGTGAAAGCACGGCACAAACTCGTCAGTTGATCTTACTCAGAGATTACAGGGTGACTATAATACCTTTAAATAGGCTGCACCCTGCTAGCACATAATAAAAAGTGTATTTTTTCTATAATCACGAAAACTGTAACTTGTTAAGTCAGTGACAGACAGAAATCAGAAGATCCCTAATGATGAGCCCCCGCTTCATTCATTGGTACTTCGGTTTGACCTGTCCTGGATGCAGATTTGTGGAAACACTAGACTACAACTCTAATCTACTGGAAAAAATGATTTCAGAAGAGATCAGAGTAAATCAAATATAACAATTTATTATTAGTCAGGTAAAAACGTGTAATGCCAATTATATAATTAAACAATAAGAAGCCAATTTAAAAATAAGAAAATACATAACATCAGTTGTTTAAAGATCAATCTAAGAGTAAAAATGTATACCTGACTTCAGAAAAATACATAGTATGGAACATATGAAATACACTCCACACTACGGGCTGATCTGGCTACAGAATCACAATGACTGATTTGCAACTTTCCCTTAAATACTATCAGAGCAAAAGGGGCATAAATGGTCACACCTGTAGAGCAATTTTGGGTGAATGGACCGATGATCAAATGGTCTTTCTGTCAGATCTTCTTGTCTGATGAAGTCACAGCCTGATTGAAGAGTTTATTGTTTTGTGGCCTGACCTTTGCATTGTAAGAGTTCCTGAGTGATTGGCTTGATCAAGTGATTGGCTTGATCAACCCCCCCCCCATTCCCTTTGGAGATCTCTTGTTGCCTTTGGAGGTCTCTTCTCCAGATTAGTTTTATGGCTTGTTTGCATGGCATCTGTCTTTGTGAGAGTTCCTGAGTTTGGCCTCAGAATTAATTTTATAAAGGAAATAATTTCACTCCCTACAAGGCTACATAATAAATAATAGTTTAACAACCAAATAATACAAATATTGCAAAAATGGAAACATCTGGATTCTTGTAGAATGAGAGAGGCTCGTGAGCGCAATGCCGTTTCAGCTTTGCTTGACGTTTGTGTGCTGTTTATAATAAATGCCAGCTTATAGCGTGATTTTTTTAATATTATAGTTTAATATATAATTTTATAGCTGCTTATTTTGTCATTCTTGTTCTGTAATATCGTTAAAAGTAAATGATTTGTTGTGGACTGAAAGGAACTAAATAGTCTAAATAATGTTTATGTTTGTAAAGGTTTCCTTATATTTACTGGTATTTAATATACATAAAAAATAATGAAATTCTTTGCAGTTACAAAGTTAACGGGTGTTTTTGCAGTAAGATCAATTTCTCTTTCATGAGATTACTTCATCTTTTTGGCCGGGTTTTGTTTCTCCGTGTCGTAAACTCTAGGGGCAAGGCTTCTAAACCGGGGTGTTTTTAGGGGGATGATATTCAAATGACGATTGTTTTCAGCCGCCAGATTTATCAACATACGATCATTCGTACGATGAGATTGGTGGCATACGAATGTTTCATGAATCACACGTGAACTCTGTCGTAAGTTGATCTGTGCGCACGGATCTGCGCTCATTTCTACGTTAGATTGATAAATGAGGCCCACTGAGTGCTTGGTTAGTTAGATCTGACACCTGTCACCAGAGGTCACTCTTCCGTTACATTGACTCTCACACTTCACAGACTGTTGTAGTGCTCACACCTGAGACCCATCACACAATCACACACCCTACATAAGCCTTGGACTTCCTCATTCTAATTGCCAAATATTGTTCTGCGTTTATCGCTCTCCTAGTGATAGCTGCGATACGGAGCCTTTCCGTGTTTCCTTAGTCCCAGTCTAGTTCATCCTGGTTATTACCTGAGTCATTCGTGTTCTGATCCTAGACTGTGTATCTCGTTTCTTGTCTGTTCTCTGCCTGCCCTGAAGTTTATAGCCTGCCTTGGAGTTTATAGCCTGTCATTGGAGTCCATATCTTTCTCGTCTCGTTGTTTGGACTCTGTTTGCCCCTGCCTGGACCATTGCTCGTGTACCTGGATTACCCCTCTTGTCAAGCACTCTGGATATTGTTCGCAGATCGAAGACCATGCCTGTTTTCTTGAGTACTCATCTGTCTTGTCCTCAAAATACCTGTTTGCCATTTGTTCGACCCTGCCCATGTTTTGACCATGTCTATTAATAAAAGCTTGCATATGGATCCGCACGTCTCTTGTCTCGTTCGCCCTGTTACAATTACACAAAGACTTTTTTGAGTACTCATTTTTTGTGTTTTTAGTGCTTTAAAATTAAGAGAATCTTCAGAACTAGAGTTTAAGTGAATCTAGAACTTTAAAACTCTTTTTTTTTTAATGATTAGATTTAGGGGGAGACAGCCTAACTCCGCTCTGCAGGCGTTTGCAGTGGACAACACATTCCAGGGCCCAGTTTATGGCGGGGCCCCTCTCTGACCACTATAGTGGACAAAGGTTTGCTACATTTTGATTGGATCTTGGTGGACTAACATAAGAAAACTCTCCAACTGTCCAATGCATTATTACCAGCACAACCAGTGGATGAAGTCTCCACCACCGGACTGCTCACTCACCACAGAGAATGTAACTATCACCTATCCAAAACTCTTCCAGAGACCTTGGCATTGTTGTGTATTATCAGTATATGATTTTTCTAATTTACATTATATATTTTATAGCTGATTGCAGTTGATAACAAATAATCCTTCAGGTATTTGTTTGATGCATAATAAGGTTCTTCACCTTACAGAGTAGCGACAGTTTATCTTTCCAGATAACTTAGCTCTGACATAGCAACATCCAACATAATCACTTGCATCTTATCCATCTTATGCACTTTATTCCTTTCCCATTTGTGGTATTCATTTAGTAGTTGTTGATTACTATTGTCTATCTTTTGTTAATAAAATCTATTTTATTACACTTGTGTCTTCCTTGTGTCTTCGAGTAAAGGTTCTACAAGTTAGGTATCTCACCAATCTTTCTTATGTGTTGTACTCTTAACCACACCTTAAGTGACACGTGATCCAAAATCATAATGTCATCTGTGAAGAGAGTACCCATCACTACACTACTTCGCCGCCTCAGGTTGGCGAAAGCAAAATTCACTACAATAGCTAGATGACTGGGTCAGAGCATCTCCAAAACTGCAGCTCTTGTGGGGTGTTCCCGGTCTGCAGTGGTCAGTATCTGTCAAAAGTGCTCCAAGGAATGAACAGTGGTGAACCGGCGACCGGGTCATGGGTGTCCAAGGCCCAATGATGCACGTGTGGAGCAAAGGCTGGCCCATGTGGTCCGATCCAACAGACGAGCTACTGTAGCTCAGATTGCTCAAGAAGTCAATGCTGGTTTTGATGGAAAGGTGTCAGAATACACAGTGCATCACAGTTTGTTGTGTATGGGGCTGCATAGCCCCAGACCAGTCAGGATGCCCATGCTGACCCCTGTCCACCACTGAAAGCACCAACAGTGGCACGTGATCATCAGAACTAGACCACAGAGCAATGGAAGAAGGTGGCCTGGTCTGATGAATCATGCTTTCTTTTACATCACGAGGATGGCCAGGTGTGTGTACGTCGCTTACCTGGGGAACACGTGGCACCAAGTTGCACTATAAGGGAAGAAGCCAAGCCGGCGGAGGCAGTGTGATGCTTTGGGCAATGTTCTGCCAGGAAACCTTGGGTCCCGCTATCCACGTGGAGGTTACTTTGACACATAGCACCTACCTAAGCATTGCTGCAGACCATGTACACCCTTTTACGGAAATGGTATTCCCTGGTGCCTGTGGCCTCTTTAAGCAGGATAATGCGACCTGCCACAAAGCAAAAACGGTTCAGGAACTGTTTGAGGAGCACAACAACGAGTTTGAGGTGTTGACTTGGCCTCCAAATTCCCCAGATCTCAATCCAATCGAGCATCTGTGGGATGTGCTGAACAAACTAGTCCGATCAATGGAGGCCCCACCTCATAACGTACAGGACTTAAAGGATCTGCTGCTAACATCTTGATGCCAGACACCACAGCACACCTTCAGGGGTCAAGTGGAGTCCATGCCTCGATGGGTCAGGGCTGTTTTGGCAGCAAAAGTGGAACCAACACAATATTAGGAAGGTGCTCATAATGTTATGCCTGATTGGTGTATATGACTATTATGGCATGATATTTTGAAATGTTAGCTACTAAAATGAACGAAAAAACCTTCACTATTTGGCATTATTTGACACTGTATCCAGTACTGGTATGATGCTGTGTTTCACAAGGTTTATTACAGATTATGTCATGATGATGTAATAATGTTCAGTGTCGTACTGAATATTCTCGTTCATTCAGATAGTACTTTTCTGTTTTTACATAGAGACTCTGTCACCTAGACATCATACTATAGAGACTATGTCTGTTCCCTGAACTAGCAAATTACTGATTCTTGAGAAGTGGGACAAAACAGTGTGCAATATTGGAAAAATAGAACCTTGTACTCAGACAAATGAAACTACATTTATGTCTCTTCATTCATTCATTCATTCATGAATGTTACATGTATTAATGTGCTACTGAGCTATGCTTTGATTCAACATCCCAACTTTTTTCTTTTATCGAAATGTGCTTTTTACCTTGGACTGTAATATAAATTTAACTTTATCTTTAAAAGAGATCAAGGTGTTTTTAACATTTCAAAACACATTCTCATGTTAGCAGACAGATTACACTTTCACATGTGACCAACAATTCCACAACAAATACAAAATATCATAATCAAATATTATAAAAATATTAATCTGACGGAGGTGACAGACCTGACGGAGATGACACATCTGACGGTGGTGATGAAAACCTGAATCATTTTAACGATCAAATCCACTGAATCAATCAATTACTGCATTAAAACAAATACAACAAACAGTGTATGTTATTGTTTATACAACTTTTATTCAAGATTCATATTTAAGTATTTTGATATATCATTGGAACACAAATGATCTATTTACTTCTCTCATCTCAAAACAGTATGTCTGCTGTGCATCTGCTATGGTAACACGGTAACTTTAAAAAGCATTTATATGAACAAATAAAACAGTTAGTTGTTACATCTATCCATTTACATTCACCATTAATATTCACATTTAAACATCTTAACAAATGATCCAAAAATAATCAGAACACATATGATACTCCTAAACCACAAAAATATGATGACTTCACATTGAATGTCAACTCCATCAATGGCCCTTCACCAGAAAACCTGACGCTGTTGACAAATTTGGCATTTCTTTCACAAAACAAATAGAGTTCATGTAGTAGCCATTTTGTTTTCTCTGTTGATGCTAGATGCTAATAGAACCTGCTTCAGGAGAATAAAATGATCTAAATATTTCAAATAATTTCTTCAGAAATTGGAAGATGGTGTTGACATATCATGGTTGTGACCAAGAAATATTAACATTAGGATTTAAAATATTCTAAAACTATAAAACTGACCAGAGCCTGTCTGACCCTGATGTACTCTGCAGAGGAGGATTGTGGCGAGGGGTCCTTTAGAGTGACAGCTGCACCTGATATTCCCTGATTTTATTACATTTTAATGAATGTCTGACGGTGTTGAGAAAAAGTGAGGACACAACTTTGAAACCTTATGAAACACACGTCCTTGGAGAAAAAAAAAAAAAAAAAAAAAACTTACTTTGATATGAGATATTATTAAGTCTTGCTTTTAACACTGCAGATGGCGCTCAAAAATAAATTTGATGTTATGTAATAAAGCAAATCTACTATAAATGAAATGCCACGATCGACACCTTTCATTCATTTCACTTTACACATTTCACATGACAGTTGATCTAGTTTCCTACCACTACTACAAATTATCACCTAAATGAAATCAGATGAATACGTGTAGAATCGTTCAGAGACGACACACACGGTGTTCAGCAAATAAAGATCCTCAGCGCAGGCCAACAGTTGAATTTGCAGATTTGGCTTCAATTATCTGAAGGTCTTTATGTTCTCTCTGTTCTTAAATCTCCCCCGGTACGAATGAGAAACCGCTTCAGATGATTCAGTGCGTGCAGGGAACTGAACAAACCATTCAAAGTGATTCGTGAACAAATGCACGCCGTTTTGCAGGCTTCTTTGCTCAAGACCTTGAACAGAATTGACTCAAAAGAGTGATTCATTCACAAATGGGGCAATCTTTCATGCCCCAGATAGAAGAGCGCACTTGCAATAAATTATGTTTGATAAGGATTTGATGAGGACGCAGCATCAGAGCTGAAAGAGCTGGATGATCTGCTTACTGTGATTGTTTTTTGTATGACTGCGTAGAAAAGATAATTGAATGAAGCGCTTCCCTCATGCAGTGCAGTGATACGGTTTCTCTCCAGTGTGAATCCTCGCATGTATTTTCAGATGTCCTAACTGACTGAATCTCGTCGCAGTGTGAACACTTGTAAGGTTTCTCTCCAGTGTGAATCCTCTCATGCACTTTTAAACACTTTGCTGTAGTAAAAGTCTTTTCACACTCAAAGCAGTATGTATTTTCAGATGTTCTTTCAAACTTTGTAGATGTGAAAAACTCTTTCCACACAAATAACATGAATGTGGCTTCTCATTTGAATGAACTCTCAGGTGTTTCTTCAGGTTTGAAGCCCACAAAAATGTTTCCCCGCACTGATCACAAGTGTACAGCTTCTCTCAAGTGTGAACTGTCATGTGAATATCAAGACTATATTTGCATGTGAAACTCTTTCCACACTGAGTGCAGGTGAAAGATTTCTTGGTTCTTCTTTTCTTTAAATCTTTCTGTTTGGTTTGAAAGCAACTCAAGGGTTTTTCTCCAGTACTGACATGATTTTTCTACTCAACTTCACTCAATTCTTCATTTTCTTTGTTTTCTTCAGTCAACTCTAAAATAAAAGTAAAGGTGGTTCATTTTAAATAACTCGTAAAAAGCAATCTTAATCTTGATATAACATTGTAAAGTAGATAATTGTTATACAAAATTTTGGTCATTGATCAAAATACATTTTTACTTTTTAATTTACAATTTACTTTTCTGAACAGCATTAATGTGCAAAATCTAATTTTTACTTAGAAAATGAATATATTCTGCTCTTGTTAAATGTACCATCAGTAGCAGAAAAAAAAAAAATCAGGTGTTTCAGCGATGACTAATCTGAACACCTCTGATTGGCCACTGCATACATAAGCTCAACAGAATCGTGTGATTGGTTATACGGTACAATGCTGTAAAAAAGAAATATGAAGCAGCATGAGCAGATCTAAATTTAATGGCGCAAATGACACTTTTTATTTAAGTTTCACTTTATTATACGTCACAAAAGAAAAAAAAAAGAGGGGAAATGTGCAAAAGATCACTTATCTCATTAAAATAGGCTAATATTATCACTTATATTATGCTATTTTGTTTGCCCATTATTACACATAGTACAACAGCAATCATTGTTCTGTCCAATTTCAAAAAAAAAAAGAAAAAAGTGAAATCCAAAAATTATTGAAATTTTAAATTTATTTGCCTGAATTTGTCAAAACTGGTGTAAAATGAATGGTTCAACAAGGGCTCCACACAAGCTAGAACTGCCACTGTGTGCCATTATTCTTCTGTATTATACTGAACTGACCGGACACTTCAGTGATTAAGAAACGCTCTTGATGTATATGATTCATGTGCAAATTAAAGAAAAGGCATAACTTTTCTTAAATCATAAACAAAGTGCAAAACATTGACAAAATTTGATTTCTTGATTATTTGATATTTTATAATAGTGAATTTAAAATTTCAAAATATGAAGCAAAAAGTAAAAATGAATGACTAATAAGCCAATAAGTGCTCCTCTGCTGCTTTCTACTGGTTATAGTGGTTATTTGATATATATATATATTTTAATCTTAAATATGTGTTTGTTTACCACAAAATGTATTTGGTTATTCCATTAAAATAACATTTAAATTTGATCATTTTTAGAGCTTTAAAGTGCTGTAAATAGTTGTGTTGTCACTGAAAAGTGCTTGAATTTCTCTCTCAAAAGGTTGTACAAACCCTGAAATGAATGAGGTAATAACATTTGACTATTTCTGCCACAATACCATGTTCTCCTGTAGTTAGCATTACATACTGTATCAGTGCCGTTTGATCGGTTTATAACAGAGAACTCTGTGCAGAATCTGAACGCTTCTCTCTGGATCTCGCAGCAGTAACAGTGTCATGAGATCAGCATTGGTTCTGTTCTGATCTCTGATATGTTTGCGTGTGTTTGTGCTGCGCTCAATTATCAGTCTGAGCTGATAAGGAGCTCAAACTAGTAGCACTGTTTTGTTACACTTTTGTTACTGTGACAAAGCGCCTGTTTGTTGTTTCTGCGTTCGGCGAAGTGAGTACACGCGCTGAACCGATCGCCCACGGACATTTCTCCACATCACAGTTTCCACCGTCTCCCCAGCTAACAAAAAAAGGTCCCCAGGACGTCCCCTAAACGACCTCTGCGAACGTCCCCCGGACGTCAGAATCAGAATCAGAATCAGCTTTATTGCCAGGTATGTTTGCACATACGAGGAATTTGTTTTAGTGACAGTAGCTCCACAGTGGGACAGAATGACGGTGACAGGACAGGACACAGATAATAATAAAGAATAATGTACAAATATACAAAATGGACAGTATGCAAAATAGCACAAACACAATATACAAAAAAATAGACAATTCAGTATGTACAGGTATGTTAGGTGCAAATTTGAAATGTAATAAGTATGTGTGTTAAATAAAAAATAAAAATAAAAAGTAGATAGTGTTGTGTGTTTCATGTTTATTGTTAAGAGTTCAAATGTTCATGAGATGGATTGCCTGAGGGAAGAAACTGTTCCTGTGTCTGGTCGTTCTGGTGCACAGAGCTCTGTAGCATCGACCAGACAGCAACAGTTCAAAGAGGGAGTGTGCTGGATGTGAGGGGTCCAGAGTGATTTTGCCAGCCCTTTTGCTCACTCTGGATGAGTACAGTTCTTGGAGAGTGGGGAGGGTTGTACCAATGATTCGCTCAGCAGTCCGGACTACCCTCTGTAGTCTTCTGAGGTCAGATTTGGTAGCTGAGCTGAACCAGACAGTTATTGAAGTGCAGAGAATGGATTCAATGATGGCAGAGTAGAACTGTTTCAGCAGCTCCTGTGGCAGGTTGAACTTCCTCAGCTGGCGAAGGAAGTACAACCTCTGCTGGGCCTTTTTGACAATAGAGTCAGTGTGATTGTCCCACTTCAGGTCCTGGGAGATGATGGTGCCCAGGAACCTGAATGACTCCACTGTCGTTACAGTGCTGTTCATGATGGTGAGTGGGAGGAGAGCAGGGGGGTTTCTCCTGAAGTCCACGATCATCTCCACTGTTTTGAGCTGTCACTAAACAGCTGAGCGTTGCCATGGATACATGCTGCATGCCCTAAAGTGATGTCATTCGATCATGTGCTCATTTGATCGACACTTGCTTGTAGCCTATCTCCTAATGTGGCTATATTACACAAATTTTATTTATTTATTTATTTATTTTTTTATTTATTTTTTTTTTTTGAGCTGCACGTGGTATAGCAGTCTTAAATGCAATAACTAAAATAATAATTTTCCTAAATAACTTTTCTTGTCGGCTAACCAACAGTTTAAAATGGAAATGGATAGAATTAATTTATGTGTCTTACCTGTGTCATTTTCCACTTTCTTTTCTTCATGTTTTCCTGCATTCATCACTCTGTAACATTCTTTTAGAGCTGCTGGGATGCAACCTTATTTTCTTCATGCATACATGGGGAATACATAAATCTAACTGTAGCCTATATGTTCAATTACATTATTGAAGGGTATCATGATTTTGATGTTTAAATGCTGAAAAATTTCAGGATTTAAAAAAAAGAAAAAAAATAACAGAATGGTCTGACTTTAGGTTTTATTTATTTATTTATTTATTTTTTGCTACATGAAACATATTTGCATGAAACAGAAACAGCAGGTCTGAATGAGACGCAAGTTCAGTCTCTGACAGCAGGTGGCGCTTATGAACCAGCCGCGATATAGCGTTTCCTTGATTAGCACTGTAAACAAAGTGTGGTTTTCAGTTTCTCTTTACACCTCTGACTGTTTCTGATTGAACTTTCAGTATTGATAAATCACACAGAGAATGACTGACAGTGATGAGAAGAAAATGTCTGATGTGTTTGATCAATAGGACGAGTGTCATAATTCATAATCATCTGTGTTGGGTTCACTCTTGTTCACAGTGGTGTAATGTAACGAAGTAATAATACTATAATAATACTTTGTTACAGTACTTAAGTAGTTTTTGGGAGTATCTTTACTTTACTTGAGTTTTTATATTTCAGCCAAATTTTACTTTCCTAATTAAAATGTATAGTTTTACTCCGATACATTTCCCGAAGCATATTCGTTACTTACTACAAAATAGTCAGAAGTCAGAAGAACACGGACTGCAGGAAAGCAGGTTTGACAAATCAGTGGTCTGGCGCTTGCTAGTTAGACTCATAAAAACACCTTTGCTCATTTACAAACAAGTGTGCGCACAACTGCGGATGATTTCATTTTCCACTCAAGTCGAATCTGGGGTGTGCGATCTACAGTATATCTTCTGCGATAATATGGTAAGTGTTGTGATGTGCGATCTGACATTATCGAGTATGTAGGATATCAGAACGAATCAGACAAATTTAAGATTCGATCAGAACATCAAAACATGAGGAGCCGAAATTCCAGAGAGGCCCCAAGGCAACAGGACGTCGTAAATTAGATCCCTAGCTCCAGCCCGTCTGAAGCAAGCCTAACCAACAAGCCTCTTCCAGAACAGCTTGCAACATTAAAACAAAAGGAACACTTATTTATAATTCCAACTCAGGAAGGAGACTGTCAAATTTGGGGCAAGTAATCAAGATGGATGTCATAGAGATGGATTTCTTTCCACGATAGAAATCACGAGCTTCCTTAGATTGACTTTTCCCCCACATAGAAGACAGACCAGACTGAAATTCCTTTGTTCACAGAGCATGTCCTTATGTTCACAGAATGGTACAGAAACTGCCTTTTCACATATAGATGCACCAAAATCATCTTAAAAGGACTTATGAACAACTAATTATTTCTATGCATAACTCCATATTATGTATGTAACCCACGCATTTGACTATCATGTTTTAATCACATATTGTGTATGTATTTTTAATAACTATTGAATAGCAAGGGTTTATATCCTTGTTTGGTATGTATGAGTTTGAAAAATCATGCTTTAAACGTTTCTTCCAATCAATTCTTTGTCAAATGTATGATAGTCTTCTTATAGAAATCCTGTCCAAAATTATACTCTCCAAGAGCTGTGTTGCAAATTAGCTCCAAAAGGGAATGATTAATTACAATTATTTATATCGCTCTAATGCATTAATAGGAAGGTATTTTCTGTGGCCATGGAAATATCCTTTCTTAGAGTTGATATGAATTTACACTGAATGTTCGCTGGACGAAGAGATCAGCTGATAGCAATTTAACTCGGCTACAGTTATTACTGTCAGGCATGTAGTGAGGATCAGAATCATAAAAGGACAATTGTTTGCAAGGCAGAATCAGAAACTAACTGAACGCTAACACACATAACTAATCTAAACAAACAAACGAATAACATACACTCACGCATACATACAAAGTGGAGCTAAAGTGGATGAATGAAGCTATTAGAGAAAACAGAGAATGCAGTTATGGAAAGAGTCAGTTAACCACCTGAATAAAACCATCAGCGCCGTTTATAACGGGGTCTATAACTTATACTAAACCTCTGTTTCATTTAGTTAAATGTACTATACTTGCACTGCCTTGGTCGTTGATGAGTGTCCAGAATGCAGTCTCCGATGAAAGTCTTGATGGTTTAAAGGTTTTGGACTTGCAATCACGTTCTTCCTGGTTTGAAGAGTGATGAATTCCAAAGATGTTCTGAATCGATGGTAATTGGGAGTTTCTTCCCAGGTGAAAAGTGAAGAAGAGTTAAGAGACATCAGCTATGATCCGAGAATCTTTGGTTGAATGGAAAGACAAGGCCGCAAGGCCTGGCACAAAAACTTAAGGGTCCAGAAGAGTTCTAGCTCACATCCTCATCTTCTCAGAATCTAAAAGATCCGCAGACTGGGTGTGCTGAGGCCTGCCAGACGCGGTAGCGCCGGCCCTGGGATTTAGCAACCAGAAGATGGAGAGGGGATGGGAGACGAGTGAAGAGACTAAAAGCTAAAAACTAAAAAACCCAGACGGGTCACTGAAGTGAGGTCTTTTAAACCCTATGGAGGAAACATCTCTGGGGTGTCAAAGAGCCAATGGAATCCTGAACCTTTGGAGGGAAGGTTTTACGACTATTTGTCTATGAGCATGGTCATTTGCATGGGGTTGGATTGGAAGTTGATATACAAACTATTAAAGATTCTTAGAACACTTATATTTTGCATAGGTAGCAACATATAATATACACTCTCAATTAGATCATCCGAAGACGAATAGATGATATTAACTAGTGATCTATCATAAACATGCATAAAACAATATACAGTACAAAACACAATATACAAAAACAGTAACAATATACACAATGACCTGAGGATATGTGTGTTCATTCAAAGAAGGGTTTTTCAATGAATTAATTAGAGGAGAGTCCATTTTTATGTGCATTATGTGTCTTTCCTATGGAAATAGGTTGCTCTGCCCACATTCCTTTGAGCAATAAAGTAGTGTTATCAGATTGGTTCCCCTGGTAACTTAGCCCTTTAGGCTGCTCTTTTGGGGGAAGGGTCCATAGACCCTCACAGATTGTTTGCTGAATGAGAGGGTTTGCCGGATTGTTCATTAAATATAATGAATGAATGTACGTCTGATTGGTCCAAACGCTACAGTGGGAAAATTCAGACCATGTGACTGACAAGATAACATGTGATTTATGTTTTGGGGAGGAGAAACATACAACACCTCGAGCTAAGATCATATCTAATTGGTCAAGACACCCATTGGGACGTGTCCAAAAGCCGAGTTTAAATACTCAGGACACCATCAAACCATGCTTTTCGTCATTGCTCTTGCTTTGTACTTTTAGCCATGCTTTTTGCCACTGCTGTTTGCCCGTGAATTCTTTGAGTGCCATTCCAGCGTGCTCTGGCCTACATGCCAGCTGCTAACACCACGATGAGAAGAAAAACCACCTAGTCTCATTACATCCTTTCTTTCTTTTACTTTAGTTTCTTTTCTTTTCCATTGCGAGTTTCGTGTTCTCAGTTTAAGTTTTGCCGCCACTCCTTGTTTCCGAGTTCAACTCGAGCCTGTGACCACCTCAAAACTTCTACCAGCCACAACTCCGCATCTTCAGCCAATGCCCAACCACTGGCTTCCCAAGACATCACTTCAATGACTACTGAACCTCCAACCAATCAGCAACCTTGGGAAACCCCCTTTCTGCAAAGACGCAAGCAAGTAACCTCCAGATTCTAGCTGAGCTGGTGTATTTAAAATAAATTTTAGCCTCATTGAGAAACTCAATGCAAGGGTTAAATAAGTGATTGATGATTGTTCAGGTCTATGCAATTGCACATATTGCTGTAAACTTGGGATTTCACATTTTCATTCTTTAAACTCATCCTTTCCTCACTTTCTCTTTTTCTGCAACGTGTGAATGTGTGAATGCGTGTGTTCATGTGTTAGATTAGTTTACATGTCTTAGGTTTATATAAATAAAGTCTTATTTATATTGAAAAGAGAAGTATCTTGTGTTTTGTGCTTACAAGTTAATGTCTTAAACTGCCGATCTTGTTACTGTGCTATTTAATAGTGTTTTCACTATATTTTGGATTGTAATATCTAGTGCAGAGTTGATGTTCAGTGAATCGCTGTCTGACTCAGTGATCAGCCGTGAAACAGTGAGTCTGTTCAAATTCCCTATAAAATCATAAATGATTCCCTTTGAGCTAAACTGACTTGTTTCCCTTACATTTTACAATTACATTACAAGTATATCACCAAATCACACACAGAGTGCATGCACATTGATTTATTAGTCTATTAAAACTCAAAATTAAAGGCATTCTAAATTGTAGATGGCAAAATGTATGCTTTTTATATTTATATAATTTAATATATTTAACTTACTCTATATCACACAAAGAGTACCGTTTTTCTGCAGATATCAGCATGATATCACATTTAATAATCATTTTATACAAGTTCAGTAAAGTTAGCAATTAGTGACTTACAGACATAATATTTTTTTTTTTGTTTGTTTTTGCTCAATTTTGCCAACGAAAATAGTTCCAAACAAAGATCACAGCACTGTTTTGCGTCTCTGAGCAATGGATGGTGTTTTGAATGAATCAGCTTTTTGAACGAATTGTTTGATTAAATGATTCAGTGATTCACTCATTAACACAGTCAAATGCTTTGTTCCTGAATGAATCAGCCATTTGAATGAATCGGTTGAAACTTAATGACTCATTCATTAGCAGTCACTTGCTGCCACCAACTAGAGGTTTTAATTTCACATTTCGACTATTTTTTTATGTTTTAAAATCATTTCAAATAACAGTATTCAGCGTTTTATGTTAAAAACAAAGCATTATTTATGCATCTGTAAGTGCAGTTTAAATGCATCCATGTCCCGCCTGAGATACATTAAACTGTGCAAATACATCTACATGCTATTTCAGATGCAGATTCCAGAAATTTTTTCTTGTGTTGGAATGAAAGACACTAAGTACCAGATGAAGTGCTTCTTATTCTTACCCAAAGATACAAAATGGAAGAAAACTGAACACAATCTTGCTACTGAAGCTGTGTATAAACAATTAAGTACAAAAAGTATTTTTGTAATCTTGAACGTACTTAAATGGAAAAGAAGCAAATATATATATATATATATATATATATATATATGTACATATTTGCTTCTTTTCCATTTAAGTACGTTTAAGATTACAAAAATACTTTTTGTACTTAAGTACAATATATTTCACATATTTTAAGACTTTTACTCAAGCAATATTCTAAACTAGTGACTTCAACTTCTACCAAAGTCATTTTCTGGTAAGATATGTACTTTTACTTGAGTATGGCTTTCAGGTACTTTATACACCACTGCTTGATCATTATATGACCATCAGAATAACAGCATCTGTTGATTGTGTCTCATCAGCTCCTGTGATTCTGGATCCAAACACGGCTCATCCAGATCTCCTTCTGTCTGATGATCTGACCAGTGTGAGATACAGTGATTATCAACCTGTTCCTGATAATCCAGAGAGATTTGACTGTTATTACTGTGTTCTGGGTTCAGAGGGTTTTAACTCAGGAACACACTGCTGGGATGTGGAGGTTAAACAGAGTTTATTCTGGAGTCTTGGAGTAACTACAGCATCAAACCAGAGGAAGGGACGTGATTTCTATAAGACTGGTGTCTGGTGTGTGTGGTATCATCTGTTAGGAGTGTCTCCAGGTTCTGGTTTTGGTGTTAAACAGAAGCTTGATCATGTGAGAGTGAATCTGGACTATGACAGAGGAAAGGTGTCATTCTCTGATCCTGTAACTAACACACATCTACACACATTCACAACCTCCTTCGCTCACATACTCTTTCCTTTCTTCTGTTGTGATTATTATTCTTCTTCCTCTCTGAGGATCTTAACGATCAATAGTCAGTAATCTGTAGGTCTGGGTCTATGGAGGGTCTGAGAGCGCTCAGATTTCATAAAAAATATCTTAATTTGTGTCCCGAAGATGAACAGAGGTCTCACAGGTTTGAAACGACATGAGGGTGAGTAATTAATGACAGAATTTTCATTTTTGGGTGAACTATCCCTTTAATAGCGACCATAACCAGAAGCTAGTTGTCATATTTGTACGTTTTTAGTCTTTCCGCAATCTTTCTCTCCCTGATGGAGGTTGAATGAGATTTAATGAAGGGGGGGGGGGTTAAATGACTTTTGTAATATTCACTTATATTGTATGCTTATGTGAAAAAGGAATTTAACAGCATCAATTTTGCAAATTTCTTGAATTATGAGCAAATAAATTCAATTTTAATGTCAGATATAAAGCAGATCTACAGAAGAAAATATATCGTGTCATTATTCAGATCAATTTAAACAGTTCCAGATGAAGTCAAAGTAAGTTAATAAATGTTTGTAACAGAAATCCTTCAGCTGCTGATGAATCATTTGGGACTTCAGTGTGTCTTTACTGACATCTAGATCAGAAACTGAGCAACTGAAAGCTTTATCACTTTTCCTCTCTTTCTTTTTCTTTCTTTCTTTCTTTCTTTCTTTCTTTCTAGATCAGAAACTGAGCGAATGAGAGCTTTATCACACTTCCTCTATCTGCTGAGTGAAGCGTGTCTCCACTTCCAGAGCACCGCAATCAACACTAATCCTTTCTTTCTTTCTTTCTTTCTTTCTCTCTTTCCTTCTTTCTTTCTCATCATGTTTTTTTTTTTTGTTTTGTTTTGTTTTTTTCGCGGGCTGATTTACATTTATATTACCACAGTTTTACTACACATACCATGGTTAAGTTCTGTTGAGTTTGGAAAATTCTGTGCACAATAATCATCAGAATATCTCTTCACCTTTGTCTGAAAATGTCAGGATTTTGAAATCATCCTGCAGATGATTAACAGGTGTTTATCCAACTAGTGGGGCAGTCGTGGTCTAATGGATAGAGAGTCGGACTTGTAATCCGAAGGTCACAGGTTCGAGTCTCAGGTCCGGCAGGAATTGTCGGTGGGGGGAGTGAATAACCACAATATTGGCTGCCCACTGTGTTCACTGCTGTGTGTGTGCACTTGGATGGGTTAAATAAGCACAAACTCCGAGTATGGGTCACCATACTTCACTTTCACTAATTGCAGCCCATTGAAAAATATACATATCGATACACTGCTTTGACGAATTAAGGCCTATTACAGATGACAGTTGACAAAAATTCCAGGCAGTGGAATTGTCTTCTTGACAACCAAGTTGATATAAACCTGGGAAATAAGGTCACGATTCTGAGAAACAAAGTCACACTTCTGGGAAATAATGTCGCAATTCTGAAAAATAAATTCGCAATTCTGAAAAAAGTCACAATTCTGAGAAATAATGTCGCAATTCTGATAAATAAAGTCACAATTCTGAGAAATAAAGTCACAATTCTGAGAAATAAAGTCACACTTCTGGAAAATAATGTCGCAATTCAGAGAAATAAAGGCGCAATTTTGAGAAATTAAGTCGCAAATCTGAGAAATAATGTCGCAATTCTGAGAAATAATGTCCCAATTCTGAGAAATAAAGTGGCACTTCTGGGAAATAATGTCACACTTCTGGGAAATAAAGTCACACCTCTGGGAAACAATGTCACAATTCTGAGAAATAAAGTCGGAATTCTGAGAAATAAAGTTACACTTCTGGGAAATAATGTCACAATTCTGAGGAAAGTCGCAATTCTGAGAAATAATGTTGCAATTCTGAGAAAAGTTGGAATTCTGACAAATAATGACAATTCTGAGAAAAGTCGCAATTCTGAGAAACAATGTCGCAATTTTGAGAAATAAAGTCACACTTCTGGGAAATAATATCGCAATTCTGAGAAAAGTCGCAATTCTGAGAAATAATGTCGCAATTCTGAGAAAAGTCGCAATTCTGAGAAATAATGCCGCAATTCTGAGAAAGTTGCAATTCTGAGAAACAATGTCGCAATTCTGAGAAATAAAGTCACACTTCTGGGAAATAATGTCACAATTCTGAGAAATAAAGTTGCACTTCTGGGAAATAATGTCGCAATTCTGCAAAATAAAGTTGCAATTCTAAGAAATAATGTCACAATTCTGAGAAAAGTTGCAATTCTGAGAAACAATGTCGCAATTCTGAGAAATAATGCTGCAAAACTGAGAAAAGTCACAATTCTGAGAAATAATGTCGCAATTCTGAGAAATAAAGTCACACTTCTGGGAAATAATGTCACAATTCTGAGACATAAAGTTGCAATTCTGAGAAATAATGTCGCAATTCTGAGAATGTTGCAATTCTGAGAAATAATGTCGCAATTTTGAGAAATAAAGTCGCAATTCTGAGAAATAAAGTCACACTACTGAGAAATAAAGGCACATTTCTGAGAAATAAAGTCGCAATTCTGAGAAATAATGTTGCAATTCTGAGAAATAAAATCGCAATTCTGAGAAAAAAAGTTATTATAATTGCTATAATATAATTGCTATAATATAATAAAGTCAGAATTGTGAGATAAAAAGTCGCAGTTACCTTTTTTATTTTTTTATTTAGTGGCAGAAACGGGCTTCAATATAAATGGGTCATTTTGAGTCCTAAAAATAATTAGTCTTTTGAATCTGTTCATCAGAAAGGTTTGTTCAGTGACTCTGTCACCACAATTCTCAAAACAATTCTAATGGTCCCTTTGTAATAAAATCTTAATAGTGTTTAGTGGTGTAGTCCTAAAGAAAAAAGTGGTTTACTATTACCCACTGACCCCCCAACCCCACAAAAAAAGTTTAATTTATATATTAATTTAGTAATATTAATGCAGTGCTCTCTTAAATTGGTTGACAGATATTAGTCTACTGCATGATTACCAGGTTGTTCCAGGTCTGTTGACCGCATTACAGTTCAATATATAATTTCAACAAGTTGCTTTGGAATTATATTAATTGTGAAAGTGTTTTACAGATAAATCTGAATTTAATGTTTTATTTTATGCAAGTGGGTGGGAAAAAAAATAACTTAATATGAAATAAATATTTCCAGATAATATTTTCTTAAATTTGCTTTGGCTTTAGCACAGTAGAAATTTAAAAGACAATAATTTAATTAAAAATATTTTATATTCATACTTATAATATGATGCCTAACATTTTTCTCAAACAGCATAAGTGGGTTTTTATACATGTAAAAAATATAGCTAATATTATCATTTAGGAAGGGAATTATCTCCTGCAAGAGGATTTTCCTGCATGTAGCATGAAAAACAAAAGTTTATACAAATAGTTCTACTGAATAGATATCAAATTACATAGACTACATAAAGTGTGCAAAAATGCGCCTTAAAAACCTGTCAGTCGTCTTAGCTGATCACAATCTCACAAAGTACTGTTATAATCAATGAATCTCTCTTTACTGCACAATTAATCTTTTATTTACATCGTTATAATAAGATGCTTGCAGAACTGAGCACTGAACAAAAACTCTGGCATTTTAAGCTCTGAATGGCTTCTAACTTTAACGCCTCTGATTGAAACTTGTCAAATCTGCTAAATCAACAACATGTATGAGACTGTATACCTACTAATCTACTGAAAGATATGTTTCTGGATGTTGTGAAAGTGTTTTTAACAGGGATGCACCGATGCCACTTTTCCTAGAACAAGTCCGAGACCAATACTTTTACTTGCTGATAACCATACCTATATTTTCATAGCATTTGTAATTTTTCTAAATACTGGGTACAGAAACCAAAAAAAGAAAAAAAAAAGAAAAAAAAAAAGAATAAAACAGAAA
This sequence comes from Spinibarbus caldwelli, assembly GCA_039654775.1. Lineage (NCBI taxonomy): Eukaryota > Metazoa > Chordata > Actinopteri > Cypriniformes > Cyprinidae > Spinibarbus > Spinibarbus caldwelli. The sequence continues at coordinate 54,713,610 of CM077218.1, forward strand.
TTCCTTTCCCCGCCTCTGATTTGTCATTGCGTTCAATAAATCAACAGATATGTAAGTGATTGGCTGCATTGCTCAACGCTGTAAAAATGTTAATGGAAACCTGTTACGCTCTCCGGTGAGCAAACACAAATGTGCACTAGATAGTTTGCCAAATCTGTTTATCACAGCTTCAGATCTTGCTTTCTTTAGCTTTTGCTTTCACTGTCATTCCCTGAAAACCAGGCCTGAACTAAGGGATTATATTTGGAGACCCTTGACATTAATTGTTTGACTCTCTCTTACACACACAATGACTTTATCAATAAAATAGTTTTGGGAAAGTTGGTCATACGCGAGTAATTCACATTCACACGCACTCTCTTACAGACACGACCCCTGACCCCTGAAGTGTGTTGTGATTTTCTGCTTCTGGACTGTATATGTACACTGATCCTGAAACTCTCTCCGGTCTGCGTGTGTTATTGATATCATGGTTATATCAGCTAATATCCATCAGTTCAACAGACTGATCAGTGGATTATGAATATACATGCTTATATGTCATTTCAGTGCTGTTTTGGTGTTTGCAGTGCAGCTCTGTGTTGATCTTCGGGTATAATTAACAAGCTTCACCTACAGACGTCCCTCTGCTTTACATAATTTATGATTCTTTAGATGAATAATACTTTAATCTCTCAATGACAGTGTTCAGCACTCAAGATGTAACCGAAAGCAATCATATGATTTAAAACAGCTGTTTTCTATGTGAATGTCTGTTAAACTGTAATTTATTTCTGTGATCAAAGCTGAATTTTCAGCATCATTACTCCAGTCTTCAGTGTCACATGATCCTTCAGAAATCATTCTAATATGCTGATTTGCTGCTCGAGAAACATTTCTGATTATTATCAATGTTGAAAACAGTTGTGATGCCCATATTTTCATGGAAACAGTGATACATTTTGTTTTTCAGGATTCACAGATGAATAGAAAGTTCAAAGGAACAGCATTTATTTGAAATAGAAATCTTTTGTAACATTATAAATGTCTTTACTGTCAATATTGATCAGTTTAATGCATCCTTGATGAATAGAAGAGTTGATTTTAAGAATTAGAGTAAAAGTATCATAGAGAGCTAAAGCTTTTGAATGGTAGGGTTTATATTCTTTATTATCGATCAGTCATCAACACTCAGAATCAAGAGTTCAGCTCTTAATGAATCTTCATAAAAACATTAATACACAGATGAACAGAACTGATTCATGTGAAGGAGTGAAACACAGGGACTCCTCCAGCGCTTGAGGTTACGGAGTGAATCAGCGGCGTCTGTGGAAACACACATCAGTGTGAGAGTCTGACACACACACACACACACACGTCACACAGGTCACACACTCGCAGCTTACACCACTGACCTGTGCTCAGTCGTCATCATCATCATCCTCAGGCACGAATATATCATGCTCCTCCAGCAGAGCTGCGAAGTTCTTACTGATCAGAGTCCCGACGTACAGGAACGGAGCCACGACCATCATGATCCTCACCAGACCGAACGCCGTCTGAGAACAACAACAACAACAACAGATCTGGAGAAATCTGTCATCCTCTGTCCTCTGCAGTGAATGGGTGCCGTCAGAATAAGAGCCCAAACAGCTGATAAAAACATCACAATAATCCACAAGTAATCCACACCACTCCAGTCCATCAGTTAACATCTGGAGAAGACAAAAGCTGAAACAAATCCATCATTAAGATGTTTTTAACTAAAATACCATAATCCATAATAACTCTTCCTCCAGTGAAAAAGTGTTCTGGTCTGAATCAGGAGAGAAATCTGCACAGATCAAGCAGCGTTGACAAGCCAAAACAGCTCTAAACAAATATGTGGCTGGATTTTGATGAGAGACAAGAGGAGATGCACTCTTTCACTGGAGGAAGCGTTATTATGGATTATGGACTATTTTAGTCAAAAAATGATGGATTTGTTTGAGCTTTAGTCTTCTCAAGATGTTAACTGATGGGCTGGAGTGTTTTGGATTACTTGTGGATTATTGTGAAGTTTTTATGAGCTGTTTGAACTCTCATCTCAGTTTTTTTTTTTTTTTTTTTTTTTTAAGTTTTTAAAACAACTTAAAAAAAAAATAGGTTTTTGCACTTGCTCTGGATTTGCTCTGGACTTTGTTGTTGAAAATCAACAAAAGCCAAATGGATGTTCTGTCCATTATCCTATTGTGGGCTTTATTCCTCCTTCCCGCGTGTTTAAATGCATCACCGGCTAAACAACCGGTGAGGATCCAGTACGGCAGAGAGTTTCTCCTTCAGTGGCATCAGCCTTATAACGTTCGTTATCCTGTAGATCTACATTTGCCGCATGGAAACGGTGCTCATAACAACGGATTGCTTACTAGATGGGATCATAACCCTCGTAAAATGCGGAAGAGAGGGAAGAAAGGAGGGGTACGGGTGAGGCTGAGGAAGTCTCGGCTAAACCGGACTCCTCTCCCGTCCATCATCATGGCTAACGTCCAGTCCCTCAGAAGTAAGATCGACGATCTACAGGCAATGGTACGTTTTCAACATGATTATAAGGATGCTTGTATCTTGGCTCTTACTGAGACATGGTTAAAAAACAGTGACCCTAATAATTCTGTAATTATTGATGGGTTTGGCATCCCCTTTAGTACTGATCGTTATCCTGGAGTTACGGGGAAAAAGCAAGGAGGTGGTGTTTGCCTATATATCAACCACGAATGGTGCAGTTCTGTTACTGTGAGAGAGAGAGTGTGTGTACTAAAGATATTGAGTTACTCTCTGTATCACTTCGGCCAAAGTATCTTGCTCGGGAATTTCCACAACTTTTCGTTACCGTGGTTTATATTCATCCGAGGGCAAACGAAGCAAATGCAGCAGAGACTCTTGGTAGTGTTGTGCATAAACTGCAATGTATATCTCCAGATGCCCCAAATGTAATTATGGGTGATTTTAATAAATGTTCCATGAAGCAGTGCTTGCGGAACTTTTATCAATATGTTTCCTGCCCCACACGTTTTAACAAGACTCTTGACCTTTGCTATGGATCAATTAAAGGTGCATATAAGTCTGTTGTTAAGCCTCCTGTGGGGGCGGCGGACCATAATACTGTCCTGCTTGTCCCAGGATATAAAACTGTTTTAAAAAGAGATAAACCACAGACTAAGAGTATTAGAGTGTGGTCCGAGGAGTCCACTGCATCTTTGCAAGGATGCCTGGAATGTACGGATTGGGACATTTTCTATGACTCCTGCATGGATATAGATGAACTCACAGATGTTGTTAGTAGTTATATTTTATTCTGTGAAGATATGCTCATCCCCTGTAAGACTGTCAAAATATTCCCAAACAATAAGCCATGGTTCACAAAATCCTTGAAAGCACTTATGAATGAAAGATGTAGAGCATTTTATGAGGGCGATTTGGTAAAAAAAAATGGAATTGCAGAAAGAGATTAAAATGGAAGTGAGGAAAGCAAAGTTAAATTATAAATTAAACCTAGAGAAAGAGCTGAGTAGAAATAATTTGGGGTCAGTTTGGAAAGGGATGACAGTTATAACTGGATCCAAAGGGTGTGAGACTAAGAGAATTCAGTTACCTGGGTATGACTCTAGTAGTCAATTGGCTGAGGAATTAAATCGGTTTTATTTGCGCTTTGATGCACCCGAATTTGGTCCCAACATGGAGTCTATGAATTATAAAATGAGCTGTGGTGGTGACTATAATAATTTTTTGTTTTTTGATGAATCAGATATAATTAAAGTTTTTAAGGGTTGTAAGAAGACAACTCCTGGACCAGACAACATTGGGGGGCATTTAATTAAGGTTTGTGCTGAACAATTGGCACCAGTGTTCTGTAATATTTTTCAATGGTCTTTTGCTCTTCAGAGAGTCCCTAAATTGTGGAAACAGGCTACTGTGGTGCCTGTGCCTAAAATTGTAAATCCAGTAACACTAAATGATTTTAGGCCAATAGCACTAACATCTCTTATAATGAAATACTTTGAGAAATTAGTAAAAGAAGAGTTGTTGGCTAAAACTAAAAATTTTTTAGACCCCCTTCAGTTTGCTTATAGACCACAGCGAGGTGTCGAAGATGCAACAGCAACTTTATTAAATCTGGTATTAAAGCACTTGGAAGGGAGCAAAACACATGTTAAGCTTTTGTTTGTGGATTTTTCATCTGCTTTTAATTCTTTACAACCTCATATTTTAGTAGAGAAGTTAATTACTGATTTTGGTCTTGATTTTAATTTAGTGGGTTGGATTTTAGATTTTCTAACTGACAGAACTCAAAGAGTGAGAGTTAATGGTAGTCTCTCAGCTCCCTTGATAACATCTGCAGGAACTCCTCAAGGCTGTGTTTTGTCTCCTTTATTGTACATTTTATATACAAATGATTGTGTAAGTAAACAAAGCAATAGGTTTTCTTAAAGTTTGCTGATGATACAGTCATTGTGAGTCTTCTGGAAAATAACGAAACGTGTCATGGTCCAGTGGTTGATGATTTTGTGAAATGGTGTGATGATGCCTGTTTGCAATTGAATGTGTTCAAGACAAAAGATATGATTATCGACTTTAGAACAAAACCATATTCTTCCCAGGCTACCCTTATTAGGGGTGAGAAGGTAGAATGTGTGGACAGTTATAAATATCTGGGGACCACTATTGATAACAGATTGTGTTTTGATGTGAACACAGAGGTATTATGTAAAAAGGGACAGCAGCGCCTATACTGTTTAAGAAAATTAAGATCATTCAATGTAGATAGGACAATGATGGAATTGTTCTATAAGTCTTATACTGAGCCGGTACTGTCCTTTTCTATTAGCTGCTGGTTTGGAAATCTCAGTGTGAAACATAAAAATGCTTTAAATAGAATAGTTACTCTTAGTGGGAAGATTATAGGTAAAGAACAAAGAAGTTTGTCAGTTTTGTTTAATAGAAATGTTTTGAGTCGGGCACAATCTGTGCTCCTGGACAGTGACCATTTTCTGTATCCAGAGTTTTTTATGCTCCCTTCAGGTTCCCGTTATAGACTACCAAAAATGAAAAGTAACCGATACAAATACTCGTTTGTTCCCTGTGCAGTTCGACTGTTAAATGGTCTTTAAGGAATCTGTTAGCTAGGGAAATTTACTGTATTTTACTTATATATTTTTATGTATTTATGTTTGGAATGTATTATATGGGTCTGCTTTGTTTCTGATTTTTGCCGCATCCAAATTGCCCGTAAGGGATTTTAATAAAGTTTGACTTGACTTGACTTGACATTCTGACGGCACCCATTCACTTCTCCAGATCTGATGAAGAAACAAACTCATCTACATTTTCAACAAACGTTAATTTCTGGGTGATCTATTGCTTTAATATTCAGCTCCTTGATACAATGTTGATTGTTTTATTTATTTGTTTTAATTCATATTGATGTGCTTCATTGGGTGTTGTGTGTTTATGCTTTAGAACGTGATGAGTTAAGCATTGTAACACTACTTTTTTACTTATCCAGTCAATGATATAATGTCTTTGCTCTGTGATTGTATTAAATAACCTGTTTCAGATCAAAGCAGGAATAAAATCTGTGAGAGGCTTCAGTTTACAGGTGAATTTCACACTCAAACAACATGATTCAGAACGAGTCAAATACACTGATTCTCTGATTCAGTTTTGACTCCACGTGATAACGATTGAATCAAATCAGTATCAGAAGCGCTTTAGAAGCGTCCAGAACTCCACTGAGCATGCGCAGAACACATCCTCATCATCATCATGCTTCACAGATTAAATGCATAATTAATGAGCTGGGAGTGGTGGCGCGAGATGGCGACCTGAACAGTTGTGTTGGTCCGAGCTCTGAGGTGTTTTGAGGGGTTTGCATCTTTTGGTAGAATGTGTACCATTTAAATATAAGGTAGGGAGTGGGAACTCCTTCTAAAGAAAGAATGAACTAATCTCGACGTTTAATTACTGAAGTAGACTGATCTATACTGATAAACCAGACTGTACAGACCAGCGCACGTGCAAAGTTTGAAAAATGCCAAAGAATAAAGACCGAAAATTACTCTTTTCGCTTTTTGATAGGTCATCTGGAGACCATGATTCGTCGTCAAATACACCAACAAGTAGTCTTCTCTCAAAAAGACCTTGTCACGAAGATGATCTTAAAGTTTCGAATGCCAGCATACTTAATGCTGTCAATGCCCCCAATGATCGCTTTACATCAATGGAACAACAAATTGCCCAAAATTCAATTACTATTGTTAACGGTTGATTTCGTGGGCGAGGAGCTGAAATCGTTGTCTACAAGGGTCAAGACGAATGACAACAAGGTATCGCAAATTGAGCAGATGATCCAGGTGGTTCAAGGTAAATGTGATCAAGCTGGGATCTACAGTAGAAGATGGAATTTGAGGCTCATCAACCTTAAAGAAACAGATGGAGAAAATATCAGAAGCAGAGTGCTTGAGATCCTCAAATTTGTAACTCCGGACGAGGCAGATGACATCCGTTTTTATGCTGACACAATTCACAGAATTGGACGTCTCGGAGCAGGGGGTAATCGTCCTAGACCGGTCATCATTCAGTTACTTACAGAGAGAGAGTTTGGAAGGCTGCACGGGATCATCCTGCACTTAAAGAAAGAGGTGTTCGTCTGACAGAGGACCTGACGTTTGCAGAAAGATAACAGAGGAGGCTGCTATGGCCAAAGGTAAAAGTGGCGAGAGAAGAGGGGAAGAGAGCTTACTTTCGTGGAGCAGATGCCTTTATTCATAGGTTTCATGTGACGTCACACAGTGGTGCGGCCGCCATTTGTAGGACCGAATTGTAGTTCCGACTATCTGCTGTGCTGTCCTCTGGGCTGTGATAACAGCTAATCACAATGGATTATTTACCAAGAGATGTGGATGTATGGGATTCTTTTGATAAATATTTCTCGTAAGCATAGATGCGTTTTTACATTTTAGTATTTTAGTTAGCAAGTTCATAATGAAACTTGCAAAAGATTAAATTCGCTCCACCTAAAGCTAATAAATCAACGAGATGTTTTTGATCTTTGATCTAAGTACAGTTATGTGAGTCTAGAATGTTTACGATGCACGAAACTTTGACGAACAGCACTCCGATCCGCAAACAAACAGATGAAGAAGAGGAGGAGGATGGTGCAGCGCATACAGGGAGAAGGGTTTGTAGTTTTAGTTTCCACATTCTTATTTTTATGAATGTAACTGAATGTAATTACTTCAAGGATGTTAGAGCGAAGAGGATTTGTTCGAACTATTAGTTTTATAATAATATAGAAGAACATTCTTTTCAAATAATCTCAGTTAACTAAATACATAAGCTGGTTGCAGTGATTTTTACAATGAGAATGTACTGCAGTCAAATTTATATACATTAATATGTCTGAGATCATCTGCAGTAGCTCTGTCCTGCTTTTACAGTTGCTATGTAAGCAGACTTATATGTACAGGTGCTCACCAAAACACATGTAACTGACTACAACAAAACACAGAATCACAGTTTTGTGCTACTTTAGCTGCTTCTTCACTTAGCATATAGAGACATACAGGAATAACTGAATATTTCTCTTAAATGTGTCACAAATGTCTTTGAACCTATGTTTTGTAGTAACCAAGAGAAGTGTCATCGCAGAAGAAATGGCAGACGTTACTCCTCAGACACCTGTGAACACCGAGCAGTGCTTGGACATCATCTTTATTATACTTCTCTGACTGGACTAGCACGGAGCAGTTAGAGTCGATGAGAAAGTAAGTTCAGGTAAATGTCTGCACTGACCATGATTATGCCATAATATAATGTTTTCTGCAGCTATTGGGGGGGAATCTTAACTGAAGAGATGAACTGACCAACTGGAAGCTATGGATCTATTGAATGTGTATTTTTCAAGTATTTTATTGTGGTATTCACTGTTATTTCTCTGCACAGTGATAACTAGTGAAAAGTGTTTCTGCTAATTTACTTAAAAGTATAGTTAACCCAGAATTCTGTCATCATTTAAATTATTACATCAATTATTACATCATAATTCCCTGACTTTTGTTTTTCTGCAGAACTCAAAAGAAGATACTGTGAAGAATGCTGCTAATCAAAACCAACAGGTTTGTCACGTGTAGATGACAAAGGGAGTACATGATTTTCATTTTTGGGTAAACTATGTCTTTAATTAGGATTGTCACGAATCCAGTTCATGGTCTTCCATCCACTCGCCATCGGAGGTCACCCTTCCAGCATATTGTCTCTCACACCACACAGACTGTTGCACGTCATACTGGATCATTTCCCATCATCCATTGCACTGATCACACAGCTGTCACCAATCACACGCTCACCTGAGAGCTATTACACACACTATATAACACCCACTCAGATCCTGTTCAGATCGCCGAGTATTGTCTAGCGTTTAGCACTCTCCTAGTGTTAGCTACTTTACCAAGCCGTCCCGTGTTTATTTTCTGTTTTAGTGTCTAGTATTGTTATGCATTTATCGCTCTCCAAGTGATAGCTGCTTTACGGAACCATTTCCCTGTCTTAGTTTCTAGTTCCTAGTTCTAGTCTTAGTGTAGTCTCGTTGTGTTTCCTGATTTCCTAGTTCCTGATTCTTGCCCATGTATTTTGGATTAACCCTTTTCTTGCTGTTTCGGACTGTGGTTGCTCCTTGCCTGGATTTTGCTCACTTTAATGGATTACCCCTCTTGTCTAGCCCTCTGGATTAAGTTTGCTGTCGTTCGACCCTGCCTGTGTTTTGACCATGTTTCATAATAAAAGCTTGCACATGGATCCGCACGTCTCATGTCTCGTCTGCCCTGTAACAAGGATGATACACACTTTAAATTTCAATTATACTGGACACAGCCACTTAATGTGCTAGAATTAAATGGGTAAATAATAATAAGTAAATAGTCTTTCAAACAACATGTGCTTTAATACGAGATAAAGCTTTTATTAATTTTATTTATTAATTATTTATTATTTTCATAAAGCTTTTGATACAATCGAGCATCAATTTATGTTTAGGGCTTTAAAATCTTTTGGTTTTGGGGAGAGATTTATTTCTATTATTGAAATGTTTCATAGAGATATTAATAGCTCCATTAATTTATATCCAAATACTTCTAAAAGATTTCCCATTTGTAGAGGAGTGCGCCAAGGTTGTCCTATATCCCTTTTTTATTTCTTTTAGTAGTAGAGTGTCTTTCCATTAAAATCCTGAACTCATCAACATTTCAAGGAATTGCCATCTTTAGTAAAGAAATTAGATTATCTCAACTTGCAGATGATACTGTTCTTATTTTGAGGGATATAGAAGAGTTCCCTGCAGCTTTGCAGTTAGTAAATGCATTTTCTAGTGCTTCCAGATTAATGCTAAATGTAACAAAATGTGAAATGATGTCTCTTTATGATTCAGAAGAAAATATTTTGTGTAATATACCAATAAAAAATAAGATTAAATATTTAGGAATAAGTATTACAAAAAATCTAACAGAGAGGCAAGAATTAAATTTTTCCCCTAAACTAAAAAAGGCTCCAAGTGTCTTCAATAATTGTCTTCAAAGAGATTTAACCATTATTGGCAGAGTCTTACTGACCAAAGTAAAAGGAGTACCTAGATTCATCTATCCGGCATTATCTCTTTTTGTTCAAGACTCCATCTGTAAAAAAATTAATGATTTGTTTATACAATTTGTTTGGAGGAATAAACATCATTATTTAAGAAAGGAAATTCTTCAAGGGCCAAGAAATGAAGGTGGATTTGAACTTTTTGGGTTTTTTTGGAAAGTAAAATGGCTTAGAAACTGTCTACTTAAATCAGATATATGGTTCCATATAATATCTTCAAGGTTAGAGGATTACGTTTCTTGTTATTATGTGATTACTCTATTAATAAATTATCTGTGGTATTGTCCATTTTATATCAACAAGCTCTTAAGACTTGGAAGTTGTGCTATGAACACAATTTCTCTCTGCATAAAGTAATCCTGTGGAATAATGCTTATATTTCAGTTAACCGGAAATCACTTTATTTACAAAGTTGGATGGATAAAGGTATTTATTTCTTATCTGATATTTTCGACCAATCAGCCCATTTGCTTTCTTATGAAAATTTCATGAACAAATGGTCATTTCCTATTAAATATGAAGAATATAATTCTGTAATGAAAGCCATTCCCACAGGCCTACTGATGTTGATGAGAAGTCATATGTTGTCATGTAATATTCATAGAACTGAACCTGCGCTTTATTTAAATGGAGTAAACATTCATAGTAAAAGTCTACAATTAGACTATTATTTTATAATAAAGCCTACAGGGAAATTTTTCTGGAATGGTTGTTTCACAGATATTATGTGGAAAAAAGCTTGGTTGCTCCCTTTTTGGTTTTGTATATCTAACAAACTTAGGGAATTACACTTAAAAATACCTCATAATATTTATTTTTACTTTGTCAAGATTTATGGAGATTGATGAAAACTGCTCATTTTGTTTGGATCATCCAGAAATATTTGTACACCTTTTTTATGAATGTGACCTTTCAAAGATGTTTTGGGGAGACTTACCCTTGTGTGTGCAAGAAAAAACTGGTTATAGTTATGATCCGACCTCAAAAGATGTTTTAATATATTTTGAATCAAAAAGTGTATCTGTTGACTTCGTTGAATGTTATGATTTTATTTAGCAAATTTCATATTCATAAAAGTAGAAGGAATAATTCTAAACCTTGTTTAAAGGTTTTTATGGTCAATATATGGATTCTTTTCAATGTATTAATAGTAAAAAATGTAAAGATACAAATGTATTTGCTAAAGAGTTCAACCTAATTGGAAAGTGAACTGGCTGTCTATGCATATAATATATGCTGTATTTTTCTTTTTGTTTGTTTTGTTTTTTTTAAAGAGTATTGACATTTTGGCTGTATTTTTCTCCATATTGTTGTTAAATTGTTTTGCATATTATATCTGAAATGTAAATTGTAAACCTAAATTTACTTTGTCATTTTTTATTTTATTTGGATGTCTTGTTAGAATTGTGTATGTTTATGTCTTCTTGTAGTTTCTAATAAAAAATTAATTAATTAATTAAAAAAAAATAAAAGAAACAATTAATGAGCAGTGCTATGAACCACAGCATCTCATGTTACATGTGAAATGTCTGCTGGAAATTAAATTGGCAATTAAACACGCCGTTTTTTCCCGTAATCCACTTTTTTCCTCCAGCTGATGGACGATAAAAACACAGACAGCCAATCAGAATCCGTCCTGCTCTGCAGGGGATTTAAAGAGACAGCAGCGCTTATTATAAACAGAACGCGCTTATAGTTATTATTAGTAATGGTTTCTGCTTTGAACGGGTCTTCAAATACGCACGATATGAAGGATAATAAACACAGATATCACTCTAATACTGTCACACACACATGTCGTTTCATATTTATATTTCTGTCAGAGTGCTGTTGTTAATGTGTTACTGTGAGAGCCGATCTCTGTCTGTGTGATTGATTGATTGATTGATTTATAGTTTACTCACGCACTTTCTTGGGTTTGGGCAGAATGGCGCCGGTGGTGGTTCTCACTGCGGTCCGGTGCTGAAGAGTCCCGAGCCGAACCGAGAGAGACACGAACCGGCGAACAACCGACACCGACCCCGCCGCCATCATCCCCGAGCTCTCGCGCTCTCTCTGTGTGTGTGTGTGTGTGTGTGTGTGTGTGTGTGCTCTATATATATATATATATATAGACCATAGACCCTGACCATAACCACACACACACACACACACACACACACACACGCACACACACACTACACACACACACACACACACACACACGCACGCACACACTACACACACACACACGCACACTACACACACGCACACACACTACACACACGCACACACTACACACACACACGCACACACTACACACACGCACACACTACATACACACACACACGCACACACTACACGCACACACTACACACGCACACACTACACGCACACACTACACACGCACGCGCACACACACGCGCACACACACACTACACACACACACACACACACTACACACACACACATACTACACACACACACACGCACACACTACACACGCACGCGCACACACGCACGCACACGCACACACTACACACACACACGCACACACTACATACACACACACACGCACACACTACACGCACACACTACACACGCACACACTACACGCACACACTACACACGCACGCGCACACACACGCGCACACACACACTACACACACACACACACACTACACACACGCACATACTACACACACACACACGCACACACTACACATACACACACACACGCACACTACACACACGCACGCACACTACACACACGCACACACACTACACACACGCACACACTACACACACACACGCACACACTACACACACGCACACACTACATACACACACACACGCACACACTACACGCACACACTACACACGCACACACTACACGCACACACTACACACGCACGCGCACACACACGCGCACACACACACTACACACACACACACACACTACACACACACACATACTACACACACACACACGCACACACTACACACGCACGCGCACACACGCACGCACACGCACACACTACACACACACACGCACACACTACATACACACACACACGCACACACTACACGCACACACTACACACGCACACACTACACGCACACACTACACACGCACGCGCACACACACGCGCACACACACACTACACACACACACACACACTACACACACGCACATACTACACACACACACACGCACACACTACACATACACACACACACGCACACTACACACACGCACGCACACTACACACACGCACACACACTACACACACGCACACACTACACACACACACGCACACACTACACACACGCACACACTACATACACACACACACGCACACACTACACGCACACACTACACACGCACACACTACACGCACACACTACACACGCACGCGCACACACACGCGCACACACACACTACACACACACACACACACTACACACACACACGCACACACACACACGCACACTACACACACGCACACACACTACACACACGCACACACTACACACACACACGCACACACTACACACACGCACACACTACATACACACACACACTCACACTACACACGCACACACTACACGCACACACTACACACGCACGCGCACACACACGCGCACACACACACTACACACACACACACACACTACACACACACACTACACACACACACGCACACACTACACACGCACGCGCACACACGCACGCACACGCACACACTACACACGCACGCGCACACACACACACTACACACACATACACTCACACTACACACACACACACACGCACGCACACACTACACACACACGCACGCACACACACACACTACACACACACGCACGCACACACACACACTACACACACACACACACACAGTACACACACACACACACGCACGCACGCACACACACACACTACACACACACACACACACAGTACACACACACACACACGCACGCACGCACACACACGCACACACACACACACACACACACGCACGCACACACACACACGCGCGCCTGCGCGCGCACCGGAAGAGCTCAGGTTAGCTCTTCTTTCTGTAATCATTCACTCTCCTTAATAAACCAAACAGCACTGACTTTCACTGTATTCTCGAATATCTCTAAATGAATATTTCTATAATTCATCACATTCACATGCAGTGAATGTAATGTTACAGCTTACAAGTTACTCTATTTAAAATGTAACAAGCAGTGTAACCATTTCAGTTAGCCTACTTTATTAGGTTACACTTTATTTGAAGGTGTCCTTGTTATAGTGTAATTATACCTGTAAGTACTGAGTAATGTTAATTAACTCCATGTGCTTACTATATGGTTTGGATTAGCATTACTTGCATGCAATTATGCATTATTAATTGTTGGTATAATAGTAAGTCCATGTAATGTGTAACAAGGACACCTTACATTTAAGTGTTACCCTTTATTAAACTAATGTAACTGATTACATTTGATTATTTTTCAAAATGACTATATTGAATGTTTTCTATCATTCCGAAACACGTAAAGCAGTCAGCGTTAACCTTACAGTAGTATTTAACACTGATTTCTGTCAGACTTTCACAATCCTTCATCGCTTTAATTAAGATTATAATAATTTAATTTTAAAGCACAGTCACCACAAAATCAAACTTTAGCTCCTCTTTTTACTCTGATATCATTCTGAGGTTAAATACAGATTTAAAGCTATGACAGAAACACTGGCATCTAACAATGCCTTGGAAAAACAGTTAAACATATACATAAACCCAAATACAGAATAAGCATGTGTCCTAAACTCCTGAAACACTGCGGTCTCATATTTTAGAGCAGTCGCTGCAATTTATGAAAGAAAGCAATCAAATCTGTGCACGTGTGAAAATATTCAGATGTAACCCGTTTGTAATCGTTAACATTTTCATAAGTGACTGTAATTTAATTTCACATTTTTTCTTAGTAACTGTAACTGATTACAGTTACATTTATTTTGGGTTACACGTTATTTTAAGGTGTCCTTGTTACATGTTACATGTACTTACTATTATAATAACAATTAATTATGCATAATTGTATGCAAGTAATCCTAATCCTAACCATATAGTAAGCACATGTAGTTAATTAACATTACTCAGTACTTAAATGTATAATTACACTGTAACAAGGACACCTTAAAATAAAGTGTAACCTTATTTTGTGTCAAACACTTAGCTTTGACTGTATAAATAAATATGCAAACCACGCATCTGAATTTTTTGCGATAAAAGCTCCTCTCAAGCAGTTAAAACAAGTTAATAACATAATCAATTACATTATAATCATTGTTTGACTGCTTTTGACCCATCTCATTTTTCACATTGATTTAAATAGGATAATCTTGTACCATATTGATATAAAAATTCAAAGAGTCAGAAAATGTATTGCGTTTGTTTTTATCAACAACATTTAGTGCATTAAACATTATATTACGACAAGGTTTCCCAAACTGGGTTTGTGAACGAACTGCTGGGGGTTTAATGAAAAGCTAATAATTAACTATATCATAAAAATGTAAAATCAAAACAAATCATTTTAAAATCAATTAAAATAAAAATAAAAATAAATGGTAATTTTTTTTTTTTTTTTTTTTTTACCTGCATGTGATGTGACCAATAACCCATGTCAGAGAAACATGCAAATGTGATCCTTAATAATTAAAATAATTTAAAATCTCAGGGTACTTCTAATAAAAACGTATTAGGTGAGAGAGGATCAGATGACAAAAATATTTGTGAATTTGTGCATTTTAATGTGTTTGAAAGAAAAGCCTTCCAAAGACACAGAAATACATGGTTAAATAACACAGATTGATATTCAAATAAAAATGAAGGAGTTCATCAGTAGTTGATGCAGAACACTTGTAAACCTGAACTGATTTTGTAAATGCAGTGCTTAAACGCTGATCTCTGACTGAATATAAGCAGCAGGACATTTAAGACAGGAACCTTTAAAAGAGGAGAATCAATCAAAGAATAAATTATGAATAAACCATTGTGTGAATAATATGCACTCATGTAATCCATAAAAAAAGCAACTGTAGTCTGATTACGAGTAATTTAAATGTAATTTTAATTTTTGGCCTCTGATTACGTGACCCAGCTGTTTAATCAGATTACGCCTGTGTTTTCATGGATCACATGATATTATTCACACAGAGGCAGTGAATGCATTGATTGCATTCTTGTTTCAGAGTTCCCTCTCTAAATATCCTACAGCGTG
Source organism: Spinibarbus caldwelli (assembly GCA_039654775.1). Taxonomy (NCBI): domain Eukaryota; kingdom Metazoa; phylum Chordata; class Actinopteri; order Cypriniformes; family Cyprinidae; genus Spinibarbus; species Spinibarbus caldwelli. The sequence goes on from CM077218.1 coordinate 54,729,519, forward strand.
TGGTAGTTTGAGTGTGTGAGTGAAGACGCATCCGAGTGTGTTCACTGATCAGCGTCACACACACATAAACACTGTACAGAGAGTCCGAGCCGTGATGATCTTTAATGAGTGGAGGATTGCTCTGCTGTGTGTCGTCTGAGCGAAGACGAGTCCGACGCGTCACTGCGGAGAAACACACACACATTAACTGATTCAAAACAACTTCACACACAAGAAACCTCTTCCAAAATGAAGCACTGCATTCAAAATATCACAAACACATCTCAAAACCAAACACCTTTGCCATAATATCATAGTTCTGGGTATATCATGTGTGACCCAGGAGCACAAAAACAGTCACAAGGGTCATTTTCATTTTCTGAATAAATCAACTTTCCATTGATGTATGGTTTGTTAGGATAGGACAATATTTGGCGGAGATACAACAATTTGAAAATCTGGAATCTGAGGGAGCAAAAAAAAAAAAATCTAAATACTGAGAAAATCACCTTTAAAGTTGTCCAAATGAAGTTCTTAGCAATGCATATTACTTATCAAAAATGAAGTTTTGATATATTTACGGTAAGAAATTTACAAAATATCTTCATGGAACATGATCTTTACTTAATATCCTAATGATTTTTGGTATAAAAGAAAAATGGATAATTTTGACCCATACAATGTATGCTACAAATATACCTGTGCTACTTATGACTGCTTTTGTGCTCCAGGGTCACATATACACGCAGTTATTCAAAACCTCCTGTGTACATTTCTGTTCAAGATTGAAAGTAATTGGCACGTTAATCACGAAAGCAAGACTGAAAGCAAACTACTTATTTTTTCTGTATTAGATGTTTGTGTGTTACAGAGAGAACTGTGTGTGTTATGAATTGAAAAGGCTGAGAATGAGTGTGTGTTTCCTCAGATTTGGAGTGTGTTTGTGGTGTTTGTGTGTATCTGCTGCACCTGTCTGAAGGCCAGGCGTCTGAAGAACTTGCGCAGCTGGAAAACACTGGGTTTGTCGTCGTCTGTGAGCCGCAGGATCCTGGCGTCTGCGGCGGCCGCTCTCAGACCGAGCGTCTGCAGCATCTGAGCGCCGAGAGCGCGGCCGGCCGAGGGACGAGATGACACGCTGATGTAGGACGCGTCCTTCTGCTGCGCCTGGTAGCTCACTGCACACACACATGCATTTATGTAAAATAAATAAAAAATATCAATAAATAAACACAAAAATGCATGCCACAAGCTGTGAAACTTACATTTATTTTACATATATTTATGTAAAATCAATGAAAAAAAAAATAAAATTAAATATTTAAAAAAATATTTACTAAAATAATTAGAAGTAAATCATTTGAAATGTAATGAATTTGGGGGGAAAACTACATTTCAACATATCAAAATTGAAAAATAAATTTGTAAAATGATATCTTAGATAGGAACTCCTTGATTAGAGAAACCATTGAAACAGTCGAATAAAAAGAAAGTAAACACTACATCCAACAGCAGACTCCTTAATCTGTTTATTTTATAGAATATTTACTAAAATAATTAGAAGTAAATCATTTGGAAATTAATCGAATTTGATTGAAAAAAAAAATCTTAATTAAAGAAAGCAAATACATAAAGCATGCATGCTTACAAAATAGCATGCAACATGCTATAACATTTATATTTATTTTGCAAATATGTAAAATAAATCAAAATATAAAATTAAGTGCTATAAAAATATTTACTAAAATAATTAGAAATCATTTGAAATTTAATCAATTTGGTAAAAAAAAAAAAAAAAAAAAAACTACATTCCGACATTTCTACATTTAAAAATAAATCTGTAAAATTATATTTTAGATAGGAACTTCTTGATTCTGTAGTCAGACCTTATTATAGTTCAAAGAAACTCTTGAAACGCTTCAAGAGTTCACTTCACAAAAAAAAAAGTAAACACTGCACACAACAGCAGAGTCACTAATCTCTATATATTTACTAAAATAATTAGAAATAAATAATTTGAAAATGAATCAATTTGACAAAAAAAATCTAAATTTAAAAATAACATGCAATACAAAAAAATTGCATGCAACATGCTATATTTATGTAATATAAAATTAAATATTTTACAAATATTTCATAAAATAATAAAATTTATAAAAGAAAAAAATATTATTTATTCCAACATTTCTAAACTTAAAAATAAATCTATAAAACTTGAATAAAAAGATAGTAAACAGAAATCTAACTAAAGATAGCAAATACATAACATGCCTTACAAGATAGCATGCAACATGCTATATTTATTTTGCAAATATCTGTGTAAAATAATTAAAGAAATAAATGAATCAGTTTGCAAAAAATTCTAAATAATTTCTACATTTAAAAATTAATCTAAATTTAAATTTCTGAATTTAAAAATAAATCAATTTTAGATTTTACTTGATTTTACTTCTTGCTTCTGTAATCAGTCATATTACAGTTGAAAGAAATTGTTGAACATTAATTAGAAATAAATCCATTGAAAACCGATTTGAAAAATACTTTGAATTTAACAGAAAATAAATTTGTGAAATAAACAGATCTATGATTTTGTTATCAACACTCTTTTATAGTTTTGAGAAAGTTTAATAAAAGTGAATTGAAAAATATGAATAAAAAATAAACTGTAACCAACAGCATAATAATTAATCTGGGAAATCTGTGTATTTTATGTCATATTTACTAAAATAATTAGAAATTGATAGTTTGAAAGTGAATCATGGTTCATGTAAAGAGATGTTTATTAAATATTCAAAGATGATTTGTTGTCTATTATCAGCCAGGACTGGAGCTCCAGTGTGTCTGTGTCAAAATAAAAGTCCCTTTTACAAACACAAACACTCATCCCTGGTCACGTGACCAGGAGGCGGGCTCTGATTGGCCAGTGTGGGTGTGTGAGTGTGGCTCACCGGCAGCGCTGAGGATGGTGTCTGTGGTGCTGCTGAGTTCCAGGAGGATTGTGGGATAGTTCGGGTGGAGCAGGAAGAGCTTGCGGAGGACCGGCTCTGCCGCCTGCGGGACACAAACACACAGCCAATGAGACGCCGCTCTGAGCCCATGCGCCGGTCATGTGATCTGCAGAGGGGCGTTGCCTTGGAGACGTTCTGCGGCTGCGCCAGCGGATCTCCCGCCCAGAAGAGGAACACCGATTGACCAGACACTGTCAGAACCGATGAATCCTCCACCGCCAGACGAGGACACGCAAACTCCGCCTCCCACAGGCTCCGCCCCTGCGTGCCATCCACAATCTGCACCTGTGGGTCACACGGACACTGAATGCCACGCCCACCCAACCACATAATGATATAATGAGATGTCACGCCCACCCAACCACATAATGAGATGATCAGGAGATGCCATGCCCACTTAACTACATAATGAGATGCTAATGAGATGCCACGCCCACCCAACCGTATAATGAGATGGTAATGAGATGCCATGCCCACCAAACTGCATAATGAGATGATAATGAGATGTCATACCCACAGAACCACATAATGAAATGCTAATGAGATTCACACCTTCCTCACACCATTGGCCGACTGATGAATGAGGAGATCAGGAACGCCGTCATCGTTAAAGTGACCTGCCGCTGGATGACTGCAAACACACACAAACTGCGTTTTCTACTCGTTACCTGCTAGTGGGATTATTCTTGTTAAATAAAAATAACTAAAACCATTCAATTTTAAAAAAACCTAAAATATAAAATTACTCTGTCAGTTTCATTTCCAATTTTTGTTCAGTTTAAATTGAAGTGCCAAAATAGCATTTAAAACTGAAATGGAGACTAAATAGACATATTTAATAAAACAAATAAATAAATAAAATAAAATACCAAAACAAAAAAATACAATATAATTACTAAAACTTTAACTGAAGTGAAAATGATAATAGAAAATATGTAAATAAAAAACTAACTCAGAATATTCATAAAAATGGCAAAAATGCTCAATGAAATGACTAAAACTTTAACTCAAGTTAAAATGTAAATGGAAAATATGAAAATAAAAATTTTTTTTAAATATTACTAAAAATGTGCAGAGATTACTGAAACTAACTCAAATTAAAATGAACACAGAAAATATTAAAATAAAAATTAATTAAAAATATTACTAAAAACATGAAAAGGGATTACTAAAACTGTAACTCAAATTAAAATGAAAACAAAAAAAATCAATAAAAATTATTTAAACTATTAATAAAACTACAAAAACACACAAAAGAAAACTTTTACTATAAATGAAAAAAAATGAAATGCAAAATATAATAAAAATGAAATTAAAATAAAAAACCGCAAAAATATACAACAATATAAATAACTAAAATTAAAATGAAAAATGGAAAAGATAAAAATAAAAACTAAATCAAATAAAAAACTGCAAAAAGGCAAAACAAAATTGCTAAAACTCAATAAATTAAAATGGAAAATATACAAATAATTTAAAGCAAACAGCAAAAACATACAAAGAATTACAAACTTTAACTAAAATGAAAATGAAAATAGAAATGTTAAAAAGTAATTCCAGCAATCTGAATGAGAACACTGAGAGTGAGTGTCTGCAGGTGTGGTGGCGCTTCTGTGCTGGAGTGTGTGTGTGTGTGTGTGTGTGTACACACGTGTGTATGGAGGCGAGGCCGAGGCTCCAGATGGGCAGAGTGTCGCTGGCTCTCAGCACAGACAAACGTCTGCTGGAGTTACTCAGCACAATCCAGTCACTGCGACTGCAGTTCAGCGCTGACAGTCCGTCTAGATTCCTGAGACGCTGACACGAGCCCACCACCAGAGACAGCAGGAATTCCACCTGCTCAGAGACACTGACACACACACAGAGAGAGAGAGAGATAGAGTCAGACACACACACACACACACACACACATCAATTCGTAGCAGTGAAGTGGTATCATATCAATCACAAGTGCAGTATGGAGTACCTCAAGGCTTAGTACTAGGACCCCTACTTTTCACACTTTACATGTTACCCTTGAGAGATATCATCAGGAAACACAGTGTTGGCTTTCACTGTTATGCTGATGATACTCAGCTCTATATTTCTTTGCGGCCCGGTGAAACACACCAAATTGAAAAACTAACAGAATGCATAATTGATATAAAAAACTGGATGACGAGTAACTTCTTACTGCTAAATTCTGAAAAACAGAGGTGTTAATTATCGGACCTAAAACCCCCACATGTAATAACCTACAACACTATCTAACACTTGATGGCTCCTCTGTCAATTCTTCGTCATCAGTCAGGAACCTAGGTGTGCTATTTGATACAGGGTTCGTACACATTTTTACCAATAAATTTCCATGACTTTTGAGACAATATTCATGACCTAATGTTACATTATACATTATTTTACAATAAGAATAAAAAGCTGTTCAAATTATCATAGCATATGTTAACTAAAATTAATGACTATTAATGTTATTGTTTGCTTTCTTGTTTTAGTAATAAATACAAGCTGCAACTGTGCCAGACGTGAAGATCCTTGCACACTGAGTCCGAAATTTTCGTATGCGTTTTTTCATTTTTTTCCCATATTCGTCATCCTTTCCTATCAAAATGCATGCTACGGATTTGAAAACACAGAAAATCGAACCTGATCCGAATTTTTTTTATGACGACGAAAGTTTCGAAGGCAGTGTGTATACGTGATTGACACAACGTTTTTTTTTTCTCCATTCTGTCACCGATGGAGTTTTGGTTCCTTGCCGCTATTGCCTCTGGCTTGCTTAGTTGGGGACACTTAATTTCCAGAGATATCGTTGACTTGATTGCACAGATACTATTTAAACTGAACTGAGCTGGACGATAACATCACTGTATTCAATAATGAAATGCCTTTAACTGAAAATTGAGTGTTTAATCTTGTCATTTTACATTACTGACACTATTTTCCTATTTTGATATTGGAAAGTTGCTTTGACACAATCTGTATTGTTAAAAGCACTATATAAATAAAGGTGACTTGACAACATGAGGTCTTTTTTTTTTTTTTTTTTTTTTTTGACTGTGCGAAAATTTCGGAGCAGTGTGCAATGACCTTTACTCCACACAGAGAACATATCGCATCACTGAATATTATCATTTAACTCAGTTAAATGCAGGACCTGAGTTTCGTTTTGGAAACGTATCTCTTTTGCAACTGTTTACATTCACTTAAGAAAAAACCGACAATGCTTATGAGGATACTCATTTTAACATTTTGTGTGTATTTTTGCCGCTGAAACGCAACAAGCTGTGCAAATTAAGCCACTTAATTTTGTTTAGAGCCCTGTATTTCAGCCCAAGCCAGACGGGCCCCGACTTGTTTACGGCTTTGGGACAATTTTCATGTCATAGCTCAGACGCGGGCCGGGCATCAGGCTTGTTTTAGGCTTCCTCCTTATTTTTATATTTTAGATATCCATCAATTATTATGGTGATGAAAAGGATTTGCCGCGCTGGTGGAAACAACACGATGCTACCTCGACTGTGAAGAGCGGCTCGGACAGTGTTTAGTGTCCAGCAGCAGCAGCGAGTGCTGGAAGAGTTCCGCGTTAAAGCGCACGCAATAAAGCTTGCCGCAAAACCCCGCAAGTAATTACCATGATGAATATGTCGGGGCCAGGGGAAATAAAACATTCGCTGAGTTTCCGTTCATTTTTGTGACGCAGAAAGCACATACTGTCTGTTTTCTAAAAAAAAATCTACGTATGCTGATATTGCACACAAATAAAAGTAGACCTTTAACAGTCCCGAATGATGTATTACTGTTACCTTTATGAGCAAAAATGACGGTTGTTTCTACAGTTATAAGAAAAAAAAATGCAAGTGATCGCTCTGGCGACTCCCAAGTCCTGCAGAGCGCGCTTTAGCTTCCACTCTCCGCACAAACGATTGGATACGCGCCTAGCACAAACGTAAACTAACATTGTGATATGCTTTTTAAAGTATTTTATATATAGATTTTATTTTAGTCAAGTGGTGCTGATTTTAGAAGGCTAAATTGATCAAACATATAAGCTAACTCACTGTCTGCAGTTGGCCACTTGGTCGTTAGGCTACTTTAAAAACAAAAACTTGAATTTAACAAATAAAAAAATGTTCCAAACATATTTCTAAATTAACTTATTAAAGAAACGAAAATAAATATAACCACTTTGCCATTAAAAACGGAACTGAACTATTTTAATGGTTCCAACAGCAGCTGTGTAATTGGGAAGAGAAAGAGAGAAAAAAAAGACACGGGCTCCAGTCTGACTTGGACCAGTAATTCTGATAAGCTGTTGGACAAGGGTTGGACTGGGTCATATGTTTGAGGTCCGTACAGGGTTCTGCTGAGCTTGTTTGGTATCAAACTCAATTTGATACTTGCAAGGCGGCTTTATACGCGCGCGCTTTGGACGTGACTGAGCGCACAGCAAACCGCCTCTGGAGCGTGCGAGGACCGAATGGCGTTAAAAATACGTGCAAATAAATAATACATTTTTGTGACGATGCAACAATGACCCGATTAGGCAAGTGACAATTCTGTCAACTGTACCAAAACGCGAGCGAAAGTCTTGTATCGCAGCCTGCAGCAGCTCTTTAGTGCAGACGAGATGCGCCGATGTGAAGCCGTTTTAAGATAAAGTCAAAGACGCGGTACAGCTGAATCACTCACGCTGTTTTCAAATGACTGATCTGATATTCTGTGTGGATTTATTTACTCATCAAACCTACATGCTATAGGCTATTGAATAAATGTGTGAATATTCATTTTAAAGTCGAAAGCTGGGGGAATGAGTAAAACTATGCGATATATGCGCAATCCTGAACCGAAATTCAGGATCTGATTAAACAATTATATTACACAGACATTTGTTAAATAGATTTCCATGAATTTTCCAAAACTTTCTGGGTTAATTTATTTTTCCAAAACTTTTCCAGGCCTGGAAATTGCTGTTTTAAAATTCCATGACTTTTCCAGGTGTTTCATGACCGTACGAACCCTGTTGATAGCAATCTTTCCTTTGACAGCCACGTTTCTAGCATTTGTAAAACCACATTTTTCCATCTCAAAAATATATCTAAATTGCGACCTATGCTCTCAATGTCAAATGCAGAAACGTTAATTCATGTGTTCATGACCTCAAGGTTAGATTATTGTAATGCATTATTGGATGGTTGTTCTGCACGCTTAATAAACAAACTCCAGCTGGTTCAAAACGCAGCAGCTAGAGTTCTTACTAGAACCAGGAAGTATGACCACATTAGTCCGGTTCTGTCATCACTGCACTGGCTCCCTATTAAACATCGTATAGTTTTTAAAATCTTGTTAATTACTTATAAAGCCCTGAATGGTTTAGCTCCTCAGTACTTGAGCGAGCTCTTATCACATTATAGTCCTCCACGTCCACTGCGTTCTCAAAACTCTGGCCATTTGATAATACCTAGAATATCAAAATCAACTGCGGGCGGGAGATCCTTTTCCTATTTAGCGCCCAAACAATCTACCTAACACTGTTCGGGAAGCAGACACACTCTGTCAGTTTAAATCTAGATTAAAGACCCATCTCTTTAACCTGGCTTACACATAACACACTAATATGCTTCTAATATCCAAATCCGTTAAAGGATTGTTAGGCTGCATTAATTAGGTCAACCAGAACCGGGAACACTTACCATAACACCCAATGTACTTGTTACATCGTAAGAAGAATGGTATCTATGCTAATATTAGTCTGTTTCTTTCTTATTCCGAGGTCATCGTAGTCACCAGATCTAGTCTATATCCAGATCAGATGGTGGATCAGCACCTAGAGACGACTAGAGCCCCAGAGACAGATCCCCAGTGAAGACCTTGTCACCTAGATGGCAATCAGGACAAGACCAAGGGAACCAGATGAGTCCTCTGCACAATCTGACTCTGCTGCAGCCTGGATTTAAACTGCTGGTCTCGTCTAGCCAGAGGAGAAAGACACACTATTTCGACACACAATTTCCCTGTTTAATCCTGTAAAGCTGCTTTGACACAATCTGCATCGTAAAAAGCACTATAAAAATAACAGTGACTTGACTTGTGTGTACTTGACCGGCCTGCGGTCCCCATGAGGGAAAAAAAATGATTAAAAATAGTAAATGAATGAAGTAAATGAAAGAATGCAAACAGGTTTTCTGTAAGGGGTAGGTTTAGGGTTAGGATTGGGTTAGGTGATAGAAAATATTGTTTGGTCAGTATAAAAGTAATAGAAGTCTATGAAAAGTCCCCACAATTCACAGAAACAAACGTGTGTGTGTGTGTGTGTTACAGTGTGTGTGTGTGTGTGTGTGTGTTTGTTACAGTGTGTGTGTGTGTGTGTGGGTGTCGGTGTGTGCAGCACCTGCTGATGTGAATGAGTGAAGACGAGTTGCTCTTCCTCAGACGCTCCCAGCTGGGCTCCTTCAGACGAACTCGAGACGCAGCCGTCTGACCCGTCGCTCTACTGAAGATGAAGGAGAGAGAGACGGCCTCCACCGTACCTGGACACACACACAGATATAAATACACACACTCACACAAATAAACACACAAACACACACACACACACACACACACACACACATATAAACACACACACGCACACACACACACACACACTCACCCAGTCCGAACAGCACGTAATAGGCTCCCGTCTGTGTCTCGTGCAGCAGTGGACCAATCAGCTTCCCCTGAGCTGTGAGGTTAAAGTTCACCGGCTGGCCAATCAGAGCGCCCGAGCGACCAGAGATCAGGACCAGAGCCAGATCAGACACCTTAGCACAGACGCAGATCATCAGCAAGTGTGTGTGAGTGTGTGCGTTTATATGTGTGTGAGTGTGTGTGTGTGTGTGTGTGTGTTATAGTTTGTGTATATGAGTGTGTGTTATAGTGAGTGTGTGTGTGTGTGTTATAGTTTGTGTATATGAGTGTGTGTTATAGTGTGTGTGTGTGTGTTTATAAATGTGTGTGTGCCCTATGTTCTGAGGGCCTGAAGACAATAACATCAGTTTTATCTGTATTTAAGAAAAGAACATTTTTGGAGAGCCATGATTTGACATCATCGAGACATGCAGATAGAGTATCAATGGCACACTTTGTATTCTTAGCCACAGGCAAGTAAATTTGCATGTCATCGGCATAACAGTGAAAAGAGACGTTGTGTTTTCTAAACACAGAGCTCAGATGAAGAAGATAAAGAGAGAAGAAAGCAGGACCTAAGACAGAACCCTGAGGAACCCCGCAGGTTAAGTTGCCTGAGGACAAGATAAAGCTTCCAATTTTTACAAAGAATCTCCTATTTAAAAAAAAAAAAAGATTTAATCCAATTTAAGGCCATCCCCAGACCAACATAAGATGCCAAACGAGAAAAGAGAATCTCGTGATCGACAGTATCGAAAGCAGATGACAAGTCCAGCATAACTAGAATAACAGAAGCACCAGAGTCAGTAGTCATTAAAATATCATTTAGAACTCTCACAAGGACAGTTTCAGTGCTGTGGAGTGATTTGAACCCCGACCGAAATATTTGAAATATATGATTATTAGTTAAAAAAGATTGAAGCTGTAGGAGCACAATTTTTTCCATTACTTTCAAGATAAATGGTAAGGTGGATATTGGCCGAAAATTAGCTAAAACAGCTAAATATTATTCTTAACAGCTCTCTGATACAAGGACAAACAATTCTTCAGGATATCAAAAGAGATTTGCAGTTTGTCTTTTTTCCATTTTCTTTCCACTTCTCTACAGGATTGTCTCAGGGGGCGAATATTATTATCAGTCCAAGGCTCTGATTTGGGTTTTAGTTGAAAAAGCTTAAAAGGAGCAGTGGAACTTTAAATATCCGTCCATACAGTATTTAAAGAATTAAAATGGTGTTTGACATCAAGGTCAGATAATGACGACTCGACCAACCGGGAAGAGTTAACTTTGTTGTAAAGCTCAGTGAGGTCCTTGCAGAAGTGTGGCGAATAGACGCGAGTTTGTCTTGTATCAGAAGCTGTTATCTGGGGAATCTCAGGAAGACACATCATAAACACAATAGGAGAGTGATCAGATATGAGGGACTCAATCACTTCAGTGTCAATTATAGACAGGCTAAGAGTCAGTATCAAGTCCAAGGTATGGCCTAAAGCATGTGTAGGATGGTTTACCCATTGCAGAAAATTAAAAGAGTCAATAATGTTCAGTAATGTAGTGTGTGTGTGTGTGTGTGTGGTGTGTGTTGCGGTGGTCACCTGGTCTTCTGGCAATGTTGCAATCAGCAGGTCTGGAAAGGCGTCTCCCTGTAGATCAGGCAGCAGAACAGCGTGAGACTCCACGTCTCTTACAGCCGTCGTCCACAACGTCCATCCTGAAACACAGCAGCGATTAAAACACACACACACACACACACACACACATGTGCATTCAGCTGAGTGTGAGAGTGTGTGTCTGTGTGTGTGTGTGTGTGAGAGAGACCTGTGGATGCGTTGATGGCGATCATGTGACTGGAGCTGATCAGGACGCAGGCAGATGAGTGCAGCGCATCTGAATTTCCTGTCTGCAGTCCACACTGAACAGAGATCAGCGGCTCTCTGAGCGGCTTCCTCCACAGAAGCTGCCCTGCGCCGCCAGTGAGAGCCCACACGCTGAACTCTAAACACACACACACAAACAGATTAAACACACACACACACACACACACACACACACAGATTAAAAAACACACACACTCACAGATTAAACACACACACTCATATTAGACACACACTCACACACACACACACACACACACACACACACCCACGCATGCACACACACACACACACACACACACACACATACAGAGCCAAAACTCTGCTGATGAACTACTGCAGTGCAAGGAGGCACTTTACATTTGCAGTCATTGTTACAATTACCTTTATAGTTATTGTTACCATTACTGTTATTGTTAGTTAACATAATAGATATTGTTACAGTTACTGTTATTGTTACAGTTAGTTATCAATATAGTTATTGTTACAATTATTCTTACAGTTACTATTATGTTTAGTTGTAGTTATTGATATTTATCATTATTTATTGTTACTATTACAGTTATAGATATCCTTAGTTATCATTATAGTTATTGTTACAGTTACTGTTATAGTTAGTTACAGTTATTATTTATTGTTACAGTTACTGTTTTTTTACAGGTATAGTTATTGTTAGTTATCATTCTAGTTATTGTTACAGTTATTGTTATTGTACAGTTGTTGTTACAGTTACTGTTACAGTTATTGTTAGCTATCAATATAGTTATTGTTACAGTTATAGTTATTGCTAGTTATTGTAACAGTTATCGTTACAGTTACTGTTATTGTTGGTTATAGTTATTGTTACACATTACAGTTACTGTTGTAGTTATTGTTACAGTTATCATTATTTATTGTTACAGTTATAGTTACTGTTAGTTATCATTACACTTACTGTTACAGTTATCATTATAATTATTGTTACAGTTATCATTATTGTTTTCATTATAGTCATTGTTAGCTATCATTAGTTATTTATAGTTATCATTATTTTTTGTTACAATTACCTTTAAAGTTATCAATAGTGTTACTGTTAGTTATCACTATAGTTCCAGTTACAGTTATTGTTAGTTATTGCTACAGTAATAGCAAGTTATTGTTAGTCATCATTATAGTTAATGTTACGGTTATTTTTATAGTCGTTGTTACAGGTCTTTTTAGTTATCATTACAGTTCTCATTATTTTTTTTTTCAATTATCTTTAAAGTTATCATTACAGTTACTGTAACAGTCATCATTACAGTTATAGTTACTTATTGTTTGTTGCAGTTACCTTCAAAGTTATCATTGTTCTTGTTACAGTTTCCATTATAGTTGTTACAGTTAACACTACAGTTATCGTTACAGTTGTTGTTCTAGTCATAATTGAACGAGTTGCAGTCGTATTAACTCTCGCACTGGATTGAACAGTTTTTGCGTTTGCAGTGGTTTGATTCGCTCACCTTTGCTCTGTGCATTTATTGGCTGACTGTTGTTGGAGATGTCCGTAACGCCAATTAAAACGTCCTCCACTCCGTCCCCATCCATATCCCACAATGCAACGGGAGGTGAGGTCACGCCTGCGAGAAAGAGCACATGTTGGTGCGCCGCAGGTTTATTTCAGGGATTATGCGGTGGAGCGTCACTCACCCGCTGTGTCTCCCAGCTCTCTCTCCCACTGTGTCTGGAGCAGTGCCCCCTGTGGGCAGGGAATGAGAAACGCACATAGCAGCACCAGCAGAGCGGCGCAGGACAGCGGCAGCAGGAACGCCGCGGATCGTATCGCTCCTCGCACCCGCGCCGCCTTCTCCTCCGTGGCTCCGCCCTGACTCCGCCCAGACCCCACCTCGTGCCCCGCCCCCTCCCGCAGCTCCTCCTCCTCATCCAACTCCTCCTCGCTTCTCAGATCGGCCACCGCCGGGTTCAGACCGTTACGAGGGTAATTCAGAACCAGATCATCATCCTCCGTCTCATCCTCACTGTCTGCCTGCGTCAGCGGGTCATACTCGCCCAGATCCGAGCCCTTCTTACCTACACACACACACACACACGCCCGTCAACACACATACACACACACCCGTCAACAAACTCAGTGTCACATGATCATTGTGCAAGTAAAGTTATTGTTAGTTATCATTACAGTTACTGTTACAGTTATCGTTATAGTAATTATTACAGTTACTGTTGTTGTTATAGTTACTGTTACAGTTATTGTTATCATTACAGTTACTGTTACAGTTATCGTTATAGTAATTGTTACAGTTACTGTTATCGTTATAGTTACTGTTACAGTTATTGTTATCATTACAGTTACAGGGTTTTTCCTGGGTCAAAAAAGGCCTTCGGTGGTGGCTGACGGTCATCCACACACACAGTAAAAAGTAACCCCCACCACCCCCCACCATCTGCGAGCCCAATATTGACCAAAACTAAAATAAATGCAAAGAAACAGTTTGTGATTTTTGCTTATCATAGGCTACTTATTCATGAAAGAAAAAATAGTCACTGTCAGGGCATATATTAAAATTGGCTTTCATATTTTTGTAGGTTCCTTCTTTGCTAGACCTGGCAATTATTTTGGTATAATCATATCAATGTTGAAAAGCATTAAACAATTGCATTAAAAAGTTTTTTAACTAGTAGTCTATTTTTCTACCATACATCTGAATAAAATTAACAGCTAGCTAACAATTTGCTTTGTTCTGGTTTCACCTCACTCCAGTCTAAACTAAATGATTTTATAAGTAATTTACTAATTGTCATAAATGACCTGAAATTTCTGTGGATTAAGGCTAAATCTTTTAATATTATTAAGGTTAAATCAAGGCTAAATCACACTTATGGTCTCATATCTGAGGTGTTCTGTAAATTAGGCCTATTTGTAATTGATATACACCAATTCAGACAGTGACGTCTTGTGAGTTGAGTGTTGAACAGATCAGTTGTTTTAACCATTCATTAAAATGAATCGGTTCAAATGAGTCGTTAAATTGCGAATCGGACATTAGAGCGGACGTGGACGCATTGTGTGCTAATCCCGGTTCTTAGTTAGGACATCGCAAAATATTTGTGTTCATGTTAGTTGCCTGTGCGGAACGCTTCATGCCAGTTGATTTTGAGGGATGGAGAGTAAAAACAGTTAGACAGAGAGCATGTTTACATCTGGTCAATTTATGCGTTTTCTTTTTTCAGATTCAGATATCGATCTGATTTGTTAAAACGTTTCCATTTACACTTGGCCACATAAATGTGTCTACACAAAACATATAAATCCGGTCTTGAATTCCCGCGCTAAATGCAAAATTAACGGAGTTCACGTCAGTGAAATCAACAGATATGCACTACCATTTGTTCATCATCAGTTAATTACAAAATCGCAGGTCACAACAGGAGAGAGAGCGGCATCAGCACTGGAAAGATAAGTTAGTTTCACTACATCTAATGAAGATGATTGTCTTTCGAGCATCTGCGACTTTGTTTCATTCGCGGCAGTTTTGCGCGTCGGCTTGCTGGCTAGAATCCGCGGCGATGCGTCTAGCATTAGCGCAGTCATATCTGACTAAAACATGTCATATAGCCTATAACACGCTCTCACACGTTTGTTTTTAACATTTTGGGAGGAGTAAAATGTACATATGTGGTTTCAACAAGCAGATGTATTTACGCTTGTCCAGGTTCGTCTGGAGTGCGTCCCAGACACCTGTGGTTTGAACGATCGGATTTTAATCCGCCTCGAAAGCGTTTCGGAGGGCATTTGCACCTGGTCTTTTCATGATTGGATAGCTATACACTCTGAGAAAATGCATGAAGTGAGCAGGTGTAAACAGGCCCAGAGAGAGTGCTCTCTCTCCCTCAGTTAACGCGCGCAGTCATTTACATCACTCAGAAATCACATTCACTGATCAAATAGGATTTGGCGGGACAAAAAATCGTTTTGGCGGCCGCCAAAAAATTTTCAATGCAGGAAAAACCCTGAGTTACTGTTACAGCTATTGTTAGTCATCATTATAGTTATTGTTACAGTTACTGTTAGTTATCATTACAGTTACTGTTACAGTTATCGCTATAGTAATTGTTACAGTCACTGTTATCATTATAGTTACTGTTACAGTTATTTTGATCATTACAGTTACTGTTACAGCTATTGTTAGTAATCATTATAGTTATTGTTATAGTTACTGCTAGTTATCATTACAGTTACTGTTACAGTTATCGCTATAGTAATTGTTACAGTCACTGTTATCGTTATAGTTACTGTTACAGTTATTTTGATAATCACAGTTACTGTTACAGCTATTGTTAGTAATCATTATAGATATTGTTACAGTTACTGTTAGTTATCATTACAGTTACTGTTACAGTTATCGCTATAGTAATTGTTACAGTTACTGTTGTCATTATAGTTACTGTTACAGTTATTATCATTACAGTCACTGTTACAGTTATTGCTGTAGTAATTGTTACAGTTACTATTATCGTTATAGTTACTGTTACAGTTATTGTTAGTTATCGTCATAGTTATTGTTAGTTATCATTATAGTAATTGTTACAGTTACTGTTATCGTTATAGTTACTGTTACAGTTATTGTTATCACTACATTTACTGTTACAGCTATTGTTAGTTATTATAGTTATTGTTACAGTTATCATTAGTTATTGTTATAGTCATTGTGAGTTATCGTTAGTTATCACTAAAGCTCTCATTTTTTTTGTTACAGTTATCGGTTACACTTTAATTAAAGGTGTCTTTGTGTGATAACGACCCGAGCAGCCACAAGGAGGTTCACAAACTCCGGAGCGAAGCTGGCGTCCAAAAAGATGTTTATTTAGAGAGGATGTGCCAAAACGGGCAAATAAATAGATTTGAGAGCTTAAAACACAGATTGTAATAAAAACAGTCTAAACCGCTATGTACTAAGAGCAGTACTAACTGGCTGGAGGCTGGAGTTACTTGCTTCACAGCACAATCACATTCCCAAGCTCTTTATCCGTCCACCCCGTACTAGGGATGGGCATTTCAAGCAAAAGTAATATTCGAAAATCGCTGGGAATTATTCGATTATTCAAAAATAGCACCCCTTTCTTGTATACATACACGCATGTCACGTTATTAGGCTAGTGTTACACACCCATAAACAGAGAGAGAGAGACCATTCACACTTTTAATCTGTATAACAAACTGTTTAATTTATTTAAAGATAGGCTATCTTGACTCAAGCCATATAATGATTGTAACATGCTGAAACATATTAATATAATAAACGTGACAGAATGACAGCACTTATTAACATAGCAGTCCATCGATTAGCATAAATCGACTGCTCATAAGGTATTAAACTGCTCAAAAAATATATTCCAATACTTTCTCTCGCAATTCTATCGTTGGGTAATTATACTGTATATTAACTGCGGGCATCAGTGAGCCATTATTAATATGTGGGGCATTGAAAACGCTTTTGAATGTGCGTGCGCGCGACCGTTTTACTTTCACTTTGGAGATTCGCGATCACCTTTATACTATGGAGCGGCAGTACTTACCACACATTTTACAAGATTAGATGTTTGTCAGTGGTGCTCAGGATCTGCAAATCATTCGCCATCGTCTTACTCTGTTACTGGTAAGTGAAACGTAATGAAACGTAAGTGAAATGTAACAAGTAATCTCTAGCATGCGACTAACCATATGTCCCTTTAGTGGCTCCGTAGAACGCGTTATTCATTTTCCGTGCCTTTTCCAGTACGGATTCAGCACACTTCTAACCCAGTCGGGGATATTTGTGGTCCGCACAGAACTCTTATTTGACATCGTTCTTAGTTGCAAGTCTACAGCGTTCATGTGAGAGAGAGTGTTCTTCTGTTGTCTTTGACAGCTTTTAGGTGTGTTATTCCTTATTGGCAACGCTTACCTCTGCTTACGCGTCACCACCGCATCAGCACCGAAAACATGCGGAATTTTTAGACAAATAAAATCGCACAACCTATTCGATATTCTATGAATAAATCGACTAATCGAATATTCGAAAATTGTGATCCAACACTACCCCGTACTAGTAGTGACGGCCATCTTAAATACCCATTTTCCCCGCTCTCGCAAATTGGAACATGCCATTTCTATAAAATAAACTCTTGACTTACTATATGATTTATACATGACAAGAGTCTAAATTAGAGGTCGACCGATAGTGGATTTTACCGATACCAATAGCTAGGTTGGACCAAGCTGGCCGATACCGATTAATTAACCGATAGTTTTTCAAATGGATACTGAAGGAAAACTAAATAGAGTTTTATTATTTTTAAAAAAGCAGTAACAGTACTGAACCATACTTTGTAAATGAATAAAAAATTTGTATTAATATTAATTACTATATTGATTATTAAAGTTATTTCATAGTTTACTAATGTTAAAAGAAGAAACTTTAAAATTTAAAGATGAAGCCTATTAATAAGAGTAAATGTTGAAATGAAATGAACATACTCTAACAAGTAACAATACTTCTACAGCTTTCATTAATGTTACAAATAGACTCTTATTGTTAAGTATTACCATTTCATTTCAACAGTCATGCTTAAAGATGGCCATCTTGAAATACCTACACAAGGCCATATTAAAATTACATGCACAGGTTATTGATATTGTATGTGTACTCTCACATTTTATTTGCTGCTATTTTAGAACACTGCATGATTATCTAATCAAAATATAAAAAAAAATATGCAAGTGACACACTGTGCAAAAAAATATGCAAGTGACACACTGTGCACTTCTCCAAGACACGCTGCGTCTTGGAGAAGTCACGGGTTTCACAAACACCAGACGCGTCACGTTCAATTCAAGCATAAATGTGGCATAAATGAGTTTGAAGTTCGGTGTTTAAAAAAACAGAGCAAACGGAAAGAGAAAGCGCAATCTGTATTACAGCTCTCTATATGAAGCATACAAACTGTATTACAGCCACAGAAGGACAAATGTTTTGCTGAAAAATGCACAATACATAATTTATAGCCTAGGGTGAAGTCATTATGTACATTAACAATGATTTGAGACAAATAGGCTATAATGTTATTTAATGGAAAACTATGTGAATGGCGCTCTGTTCCGCGGCAGGATTTTCTGTCGGCTGCATTTAAATGCGCGTTTGAAGTTTCCCGCTCTGTGCAGTGCACTGTGTCACATGCCAAAACAAACAACACGTGCTGTCAGTGATTTCCGCCTCTAGAGGCCGCTCTCCTACTGTATAATGACAGCAGACCATTCTCAACCACTCCAGCAACAGACGCAACACGGAAAACTATCGGCATGGATTTTTTCCCGATAACCGATAGTTCCGCAAATCAACTATCGGTGCCGATTAATCGGCAAAACCGATGAATCGGTCGACCTCTAGTCTAAATAAATAAATACAAATAATAATGCAAATTAAAGAAACAGATGAATCAAAAACATATTTGCACAAACATTTGCAATGCACACACTAAAATGAGCACTTTCTCTCGAGTACACTTATTGCCGCACCCACTCAGCTGGATCAGAAATACATTCAAGCAAAACCAACTCGAACACAGTAAAGCAGTGATGGAAGGCAAATAAGGTCTCTCCATCAAACTTTGTTACACACGTTACATGTATTTACCATTATAACAACAATAAATTGTGCATAATTACATGCAAGTAACCCTAAGCCAAACACTATCCATATAGTAAGTACATGTAGTTAATTAATATTACTCAGTACTTACATGTATATGTATACTGTAACAAGGACACCTTAAAATAAAGTGTAACCCAGTTATCCTTAAAGTTATTGTTACTGTTACAGTTATTCTTAGTTTTCACTAAAGTTAATGTTACAATTATTGTTAGTTATTGTTAGTTACAGCTTGTTATTGTTACATTTATCATTATAGTTACTGTTACAGTTATTGTTATTATTAGTTATTTTTACAGTTATTGTTAGTTATCATTATAGTTATTGTTACAGTTACTGTTATTTTTAATTATCATTACAGTTACTGTTACAGTTTTTGTTAAAGTTAGTTATTGTTATCGGTATAGTCATTGTTAGTTATTGCTAGTTATCACTAAAGTTATCTTTTTTGTTACAGTTACCGGTAACACTTTATTTAAAGGTGTCCTTGTTACACATTTTACATGTACTAATATTATAATAACAATAAATTATGCATAATTACATGCAAGTAACTAAGCCAAACCCTAACCCTAAAGTAAGTACATGTAGTTAATTAACATTACTCAGTACTTAAATGTATAATTACACTGTAACAAGGGCACCTTAAAATAAAGTGTAACCCAGTTATCTTTAAAGTTATTGTTACTGTTACAGTTATTCTTAGTCATCACTATAGTTTTTAGTATTTTTTATCGTTGTTATCATTGTTACAGTTATTGTTAGTTTACGGTTCTCGTTAATTTTAATTACAGTTATCTTTAAAGTTATCATTACAATTATCGTTATTGTTACAGTTATTAAAATTTTCATCACAGTTAACATTACAGTTATAGTTCCAGTTATCATTATAGCTGTCACAGTTATCGTTACAGTTGTTGTTATAGTTATCGTTATAATTATAAATGAATGAGTTGCACTCGTATTAATTCTTGCACTGGAATGAATGGCTTTTCCATTTGATTATTGAAACATAATCATTGTGTAGGCTGATGTTCCCAGAACAAAAATGGTATTCTCGCGGTGTTGTTTAGTGTTTGTTTAACGCGGTGAACAGCAGCACTGATGATTATTCACTGCTGAGTATAGCGTGATATTATATAATCGAGCGGTTATTGCGGTGGTTATTATATGCTGCGCTCGTTTTGACGTCGCGCTCTCGTGCGGACGCGCGCGGCTCATCTATAAACGCTCGAGTGAATATCTGATCATTATGAACGATCTCTCTGATCGCGTGTCGAGTTTAAACGCATTGCAGATTTATAACGGAGCGAAGCCGCGTCTGATAATCGCATCACTGACGTCACCGAGCAAAACACAGCAGCTCTCGCGCATCCGAGCCGACGCTTACTAATATCAATAACTCATTTGATCATTTATTCTCTATTAATAAAGGACTCACCCGGTAATTTCAGAGCACGGGACAGAGACGCAGCCATTGCGCGCGATGTTATCAGCGACGCGACGCGCCTGCTGCTGCTGCCGCTTCAACGCTGGAGAGGTGCATCATGGGAAATGTAGTCTTCCCCGATAAAGGCGCGAAGGACAAGTAATAACAGCCAAAAGAATAGCAAACATAGTTTATTTGTTAAAAACACATTTTAGGGACTTTATATCAGCTGCCTTGAATACATGTTGTGACCTTTTTATGTAATATTTCAAGGTAAAATCCCAAATATCCTACCAGTCAAAAGTGTTTGAACAGTAAGATTTTAATGTTTTTAAAGAATTCTCTTCTGCTCACCAAGCATGCATTTATTTGATCCAAATAAGAGGTAATATTGTGAAATATTTTTACTGTTTAAAATAGCTGTTTTCTATGTGAATATCTGTTAAACTGTAATGTATTTCTGTGATCAAAGCTGAATTTTCAGCATCATTACTCCAGTCTTCAGTGTCACATGATCCTTCAGAAATCATTCTAATATGCTGATTTGCTGCTCAAGAATTTATTATTATTATTAGTATTATTATTATTATTATTATTTGCTGATTTTATTTTTATTGCCAATATTTAAAACAGTTGAGTACATTTTGTTCAGGATTCTTTGATGAATAGAAAGATCCAAAGATCAGCATTTATCTGAAATAAATAGCTTTTGTAACATTATACACTATACCAAAACCTTAATTATAGAAGTTATAGAAGGGGGAATTATAGAAGTTAATACTTTTATTATGCAAGGATGCTTTAAATTGATCAAATGTGATGATAAAGACATTTATAATGTTACAAAAGATTTCTATTTCAGATAAATGCTGTTCTTCTGAACTTTCTATTCATCAAAGAAACCTGAAAAAATTCTACTCAGCTGTTTTCAACATAATAATAATAATAATAATAATAATTATAATAAGAAATGTTTCTTGAGCAGCAAATCAGCATATTAGAATGATTTCTGAAGAATCATGTGACACTGAAGACTGGAGTAATGATGCTGAAAATTCAGCTTTGATCACAGAAATAAATTACATTTTAACACATATTCACATAGAAAACAGCTGTTTTAAATAGCAGAAAATATTTCACAGTATTACTGCTCTTGCTGTATTTTGAATCAAATAAATGCAGGCTTGGTGAGCAGAAGAGAATTCTTTACAAAAACATTAAAAATCTTATTTAATTTGATTAAGCATTATCACTAGTTAAAATTCTATTTTTTTCTACTTTAATAGTTCCTCATTAATTGTTTAAATGAATCAGACTTCACCTTTTCGTTTCAGTTTGCGTTTGTCTGAGGTGAAGTTGGTTTGTTTAATATTTGCATATATGTAAACATGGTTCCAGTCAGAGCATCCCTCTGGTCGAAAAAAATGACAAAAAGCATCCCCTAAAACCACCATCCCCACTTTATATTAATGTGTATCATGAAAAACTTACCATGCAAATGAAATGTTAAAATTTTCTACCTATGATAATTTATGAACTAAATAACAGAGATTGGCCGATCAGAGCTCAGTACTGTAACAAGTAGAAGCAAGTTCCCGTCATTTTTGCGTAAAATGGTTCAAGCGCAACTTTTCAAGTTCTTTAAAAAGAAGACAACAGAAAGATTTTTCCTTGATTAGAATTAAAAGACATTCCCCTGATATGTGACTGTGAGCTGACATTATGGAGTCACCGACTTTGCAAACAAACAAAAAGACGTCTTGAGAGTCCAAAAGCATTCACTGCGTGATGAAGCCTATTAGAATAAAGTTAGAATGCCCTTAGAATTCAAGCAATGAAAGAAAAATACCCATGTATGAGTTTATGTTTTATATTTATTGCACAAGCAATTTACTTTTCTGAGTATCAGCACACATGTGCTATTAATTTTACAACAGCAACAATGTTTTGTTTCTTGAATGAATCAGTTTTTGAACGAATCGAGTGAGCCAGTGATTCATTCACTTGTTTAGTTTCTAACTGAATCAGTCGTTTTTATTTATTATTATTATTATTATTTTTTTATTGCAGATTTTAGAACAAAGAACATACAAGGGCAATAACATTTAAATTAAATCAAAACAAATACTATAAAGAAAATTAAATAGGAAAAGCAATAAGAAAATCACATGTCAGTAAACAAGTACAAATAATTACAAATTATTCAAAAAATAGATTTAAGGCTTCAAAGTAATGTACAGTTTTTTTTGTTTTTTTTTGCTTTATTATTTCTTGTTTCTTTTAACATATACAGGTAGTGACTTATTTCTATTTTAAAATGAGTGAAATTAGGTTTTTTCACTGCCCATTTACATTTGTGAATAAAGAATATTCCATATATAATGAGTAAATTAACAATATACCAAATTTTGAAATCAACTGTATACTCATAAAAAGATAAAACATCCTTTTCTTTTAGTTGCAATTCAATATTAGTACTTTGTTTAACAAAAAAACAAAAAAAACAAAAAAAAAACAATTCACACCAAAATAATTTTGTATAAATACAATCATAAAATAAATGGACAATACTCTCATTTTCCTCTTTACAGAAAACACACTTCAAGTGAATATCTTTACAAAGCTTTGCAATCACATAAATACAATCATCAATCTTAAATTTTATTTATCTAATTTTATTTGTGATACAAAAATGTCTGGAGATCTTAAAGGTCTCTTTCCAGCATAATATTAGGGATGTAATACCATAGCTTATCTTTTGAACGGATATAATTTTTATCCACTTAATTTTAAAAATAGTGTTAGATGTTTCAAAATCAAGTACATTTAGCCCACCTTGGTTAAGTGGATTACAAAGTATTTTTTTTTCTTATTCAAATAATGATGTTTATTTTTAATTTAAAATTAATATACACATTTATTTTAAAAAAAGAATTATAATTATATATAATTAATTATAATTATATATAAAAATTATAATTATAATTATATATACATTTATTGATCTCATTAATAATAAAATTTTGATAATAAAACTCTCCCGTTTAAAGAAAGGTCTCTCATCAGCCAAATGTTAAATTTCTTTTGAATTTTCATTAATTATTGGGGTATAATTACGAATCGTTTTATTTGAATGAATCATTTATTAAAACAGGGACTTGCTGCCACCTACTGGCGGTTTTATGTTATTTATATTATTTATTTATCCATGACATGCCTAAACCAGCCAAAAACACATTCAGCTAAATATTGTTTAATATCAATATTGACCAAAATTCCTCCATTTCAGGGCCCAGAAGGAAAAAAAGATTAATAAAAAAATAATAGATAGTTGCATAATGCTAATTTTTCATTAAATTAAAATCTTTTTAACAATTAGACCAATATAATCCCACTTTAAACCCATTAATTCCACTATTAGCTAAGTAAACCGCTTGACCGTGTGTTCTGATAACGGGGTCTGTTTGTGGTGCCGTGTTTAGGGTGAGTTTTTGGGTCAGATCCTGATTCTGCTCAGCATCTCAGTGAGCAGGTGAGTCACCTCGCGGACAGACCTGTGCCCGTTCAAATATTGATCTCGCGAGATCGTGCGAGAACACAGGTAAAGTTATTCTTTTGATTTACTCAGTGAGACTAGCAGTTGAATCCATAAAACACTTACTTTATGATTGTGTATTTACCCAAATGTCTTGGATTGATATTGAATATCTAATATCTAAATTTATAAAATTAAAGATTCGATTCTCTAGTAAAGATATATTTTTGTTGTATAAAAATAAGAGTTTGGAGCAAAATTTGGTGATTAATTTGATAATTATGTTTGGGAAATACCATATACACAAACAAAAATGGTCTAATAATAATCCTAACATTACATTATTTAAAATTGAACTTAAGCATTTCATTTAAGCC
Organism: Spinibarbus caldwelli; assembly: GCA_039654775.1. Lineage (NCBI taxonomy): Eukaryota > Metazoa > Chordata > Actinopteri > Cypriniformes > Cyprinidae > Spinibarbus > Spinibarbus caldwelli. Next base: position 54,754,049 of record CM077218.1, read on the forward strand.
TTAAAAGATTTAAGAAATAAAAAAATAAAAAGGCTGTATAGAATGTTTGAATCCTTTTCTAATGGAAATTTCTTGTAAGTTATCCGCTGTAGTAGTTTATTTCTTTCTTTCTTTCTTCTGTTTGTTCCTTTGATGCTGTTATGAATGTAACTGATAATAGTTTAAAACACTGTGATCCTCTCTCTCTATATATATATATGTATGCTGTATTTTTTTGTTATGTAGAACATTAATGTTATGTATTTAATATATATATATATATATATATATATATATATATATATATATATATATATATATATATATATATAATATTAATAATTTAATATTGTTTATTTGTTGTTATGAAATGTAAAAGTGTTTTATTGTTATTATTTAGTGCCAATTTATTTAAGAGACATTTATCGTTTCTTTCCAAAAATTCAAACCTGCTTGCTTGAGTTAGATTCCTTTCGTCATTAATATAATACTTTGCTTTCGTTATATTTATAGATGTAAAGATTGTAAAAAGAAACAAGAAAAAAAACACTTCATACTTGCATACGCACTTTGAAAATAGTTCAAATGTGTATTATTATTGTTTTGATCTGCAGTACGGCTCTCGCGGTTTCTCGTGTTCCGCGTGTATTTTGGCCCTTTCCGCTCTCCGTCACGCACCGCTTCGCCCCGCCCATATGTACGTAACGCGCACGCGCGCTGCGCTCCGCACAGAATCCACACAAGCGCAGATATGGCGGATCTCTCTCTGGATGAAGTGATTCGTCGCCGCAGTTTTAACTCTAGAGGAGTCAGTAAGAGGTAAATCTGTTCAGATTCTTCGAACGGCATTAATTTAAACCGCTGGGGCTCTTTAGCGTCATTCTTTCGTTATAAACGCAGTCGTGTAGCTCCTGGTGCTGAGCGCGATGTCCCGCCTTCTCTCGCCGCTGATTGGTTGATACGGCCGTTTGAGCCGCGCGCAGCGCTTACGCTCGCCTTCTCATTGGCTGACGCGCGTGACTCATGGCGTCCTGCGCGTTTCAGCTCGCGACTGCTTTTACAAACAAACCTCGTACATTACATTAATTTAATTTCTGTGTCTTTCACATGATCTGCACGCAGCTGTTTGTTACGAACACGCGAGTTCCTGCAGCGACTGATCGATGAATCGACCGATATCCGCGAGAAACCACTAATGCGTTTGATTCTCTGTAAACAGTCTTCACACTGAAGAGTATAAGAGACCTGTGCAAATTTGTCACTACCGAAACACAGTAATAATAATTTAATTAGAAGGGTTATAGTGACCTATTAAGATTTTGCTTACATCTAGATTGTAAATATATATTTTTGCCTTTTTATTGAATTTTTTTTCAGAGGTAAATCAATAACAATTATATTTTTAACAATATTTCAAGTGTAATTTATGAGATTTATTGTATTTTGAATCCAATTTTTCTTTGTAAAAGGCAAAAAGTGGATCATACTGATTTCAAAGCTAAGGATTCGTTAGTTTGAACCAAAAAATGTCGTTACATCAGTTGATAATTCAGTATACTTTATTTTTGACAAAACATCCCATGTTTCGGTAGTGACAGTAATGCTTTGGTAGCGACCACATCTCATTACAGAATTTTAACTCGCATACTAAAACATACAAAAATACAGAAAAAATTCATAACTGTACTAAAATTAAATCTAAAATTTAAATAAAGGATTATGTGTTTATTGTCATTACCAAAACAATGTTGACATACCGAAACTCCACCTAACGCTTCGGTAGTGACAATTTTAGATATTTCTGAAGCTAGCTCAATGATGCTAATCCGCACATGGTGAGCTAGCACAGTTCTGAACAGTGGTACACATATAAAATCTAAATGCTACGGAGTAACTCCCAAAAAAAGTGTGCTTAATTGCGGAAAAAGGTGTTTGGTAGTGACGTTCCTTAAAGTTACACACAGATTTTCAGAAAGTTCTCAATATTTTCTATACAAAACTGAACCACAATTTTTTTAATGAAATATACACACTATTTTTAATTATCACCTTAATTTTTTAAATGACAAGACCCGTGATTCATTTAGTTACTTCAGTGAAAAAACATCACATGTGAAATGTAATGCAGGGAATTCTGGGAATCCCAATTTACTTTTTTCCACTGTAAATTATACATTCTTTTTCACTTCTAAAAACAGCAAACTAACGTAAAATTGCATGTAATGTACAATGCAGCTTTTCACCGTATATAGCATCAGTATGTATACATCTGAGTATAAAGGAAAATAAAAGTTAATTGTAATTTGGAATTTGAGTTCTGTTGGTCATTGGTTTGTATCTCTGCTGTTGTCCATCCCACAGGCCCATATATGGCAGAGGGGCGGGGTCAGCGGGCAGGGCCTTCGATGCCCGTCAGATGATTGGCAGCAGTGATGTCAGACAGCGGCTGGGAGTGGGCGGAGCTACAGGAGGTAAGCGCTCTGAGATTGGCGCTAGCTCTGGTTTATTCCGGGTTCTGTCGCGTTGTTCATCGTTCTGTCCGTGCAGCGTTTCAGGTGAAGGATGCGCGAGAGAAGCTGGGACAGAAGGACGCTCGGTTCCGGATCCGGGGTCGAGGGGGCGGAGCCGGAGCCGTTCAGGATGCGCGACAGCTGTTAAACTCGCGCAAACAGCAGCAGACTCCACCTCCGAGCGCGATGCCCACCAAACCCGCGGGAATCCCTCACATCCAGATCCACAACACCGGTCCTGTCTCTGCCGGGCCCCAGCCCCTGAGTGCCAGAATGGGTGTCACGAAAGTAGTGGACGCGCGTGATAGGTTGAGCTTAAAGAGGAGCATCCCGATGGCGTCCAATCAGAGCGCAGCATCTCTGAAGATCACCAAAACCATCCAGGTGAGCAGATGAGGGACAGTTATTACCACGACTCTGACTCTGAACACCAGTGACTCTGTGTGTGTGTGTGTGTGTGTGTGTGTGTGTGTGTGTGTGTGTGTGTGTGTGTGTGTGTGCGTGTGCGTGTGCAGCAGAGGCCTGTGGGAATGACCAGCGGGATCCGCATTAATGTTCCCAGTGGAGCCGCTCCGGTGAGACTCCATTCCTCACGCTGTCAGATGACACAAAACTAATCCGTTAATGAATCTGTTAGTAATGAGTGTCCAGAATTAAACATCCCAGAATATCTGACTGCAGGTCATGTCTGCTGCTGCTGAGGAAGATGATGGAGCTCTGATTCCCAACAAACAGATGAAGATCACTACAGCCAACAACCTGCAGACACGAGTGAGAAACACACACACACTCACACACTCTCACTCTCAGACACACTCTCACACACACACACTCTCACTCTCTCACACACACACACACACACACACACACACACAAGTCAAGAATGTAAATATTGAAGAGGGTCGGTGATAGTGGGCAGCTCTGCCTCACACCTCACCCTTGAGTGAAGAACTCGGTCTGTTTATTGCTGATTTTGATTGCACATTTATTATTTGAAAACATGGTTATTCCCCCCTGTACAAGTTTCTGAAAGTGTTGATAGTAGACCTTGGTGCCAAGCTGAATCAAAGGCCTTCTGGAAATCTGCAAAGTGTTTGTTTTGATTGATGTATTTGTCAATCAGGGTGCGTAGAGTGAAGATACAGTCTGATATTTGGGTTAGAATCTAATTTTGAGTCTTGTGTTGATGATATTGCAGAACAGCTTCCCAGACTGCTGCTCACACAGATGCCTCTGTGATAGTTTGGGTCTGATTTGTCTCCACTCTTGAATATGAGCATTATGAGTCCTCTATTCCAGGATTCAGGGAAATGACCAACACTCAGAACCAAGTTCAACAGTTTTAGTAGGGCCCATCTTAATTTGTGCTCTGTGTTCTTGAGCATTTCGTTGAGGATGCCATCTGGTCCACTTGCTTTTGTGTTTAATAGAGCCTGGATTTTATCAATCAGTTAATTTTCTGTAATGGGGTAGTCTAATGGGTTTTGGTAATTACCAATTGTCCAATTGTCTCTCTCTCTCTCTCTCTCTCTCTCTCTCTCTCTGTCTGTCTGTCTGTCTGTCTGTAGGCGGGGCCCGTCTCTCTCTCGACTCCCATCACTAAGGTGGTGAAGAACGACTCTTACACTCCTCCTTCAGTCTCAGTGCCGCCCGCTCACCCCGCTCGCCCCCCCACACAGAGCCTACAGCCCGTCTGCAGGACCACCATCAGCACACAACAGACCAGCGGAGACCCCAGCGGCCCCACACACACACCTGCACAGGTATGTACACTAGGGGTGGGAATCGCAGGGTACCTCACGATACGATATTATCACGATACATGGCTCACGATAACGATAATATCATGATACAGCGATTCTGCGATAATCGATATATTTCTAGAAAATCCTATAATGATATATCGCGATATCTGTCTAAACAAAATGCCTGTGAAAAGGTTAAGTGCAAGTTTTCTTTCTTTATTCAAGTCCAAACTGTTAGAAAACAGCAAAAAAAGTTCTGTAAATCAATTTGAACATGTTGAGTAAATTAATAATTTTATTCTTGGACTTATTAAAAGGTTACACTTTTCTTTTTCTCTGTGTGTAAACAAACACATTTAACTGCTTAACTTATATAGCCTCTCTCTCTCTCTCCATGTAATATATATATATATATATATAAACAAACAAACCTGGTACATTTCAAAATTTACCTGGAGTGCTTTCTCAACCTTTCTACTCCTCTCATCATAAAAACGGAGCCCCGCACGGAAAAATAGCCGTTCACATCGCATCTTTTGCGCGCTCAGGTTGGTTATTTCAAATGTAGACGCGCGGCAAGCACACACACACACTGCACACTTCTGCGCCGCATTACGGCTCTGACAGTGTTTTGTCTCGTCCTCCATGCCATAGGTGCAGATTTATGTTTCTGCTGGTCGGTGCCCACTGTTCACACTGCATAACGCGCACTTGTAATATCTGTGAGAGAGGGAGAGCATCCAGTTTTGTTCACATAAAACTGGACGCACCGGCAGCGCTCTCTCTCACTCATATAGTGAGGGAAATCCACCTGCGATCCGAGCGGAGAGGTTCGGCTACTCATGAACTGAATATGCGCTCTGCAATAATAACGTGATCGGTACCTATGGTCCACGCTGATAACTGTTCCGGGGCAGTTTTTTAGTTTTCATCTCCATAAACGTATATATAGCAGTAGAGCTAATACAGTGTCTGAAAATCTGTTTATCATTCGGTTCCTCGTGCTTCCCCATCTTCATAGAGAACGCGCTTCATAGTTGCTCAGAGCGCTTTTGGAAAGAAGCTGGAAATGGCGCGGCCGCGATTTCCACGCATTTTTAGACGCTGAGAGCAGGAAAATGTATTTAGAGCACCTTATTGTATTAATTAAAATATCGATATTTGGCGCCAGATATCGATTATCGTATCGCATGGAGAAGGATCACGATATATCGCCATATCGATTTATTGTCCCACCCCTAATGTACACATACACACACACACAAACAAACAGACACACACACACACACACACACACACACCTGCACAGGTATGTACACACACACACACACACACACACACACACACCTGCACAGGTATGTACACACACCTGCACAGGTACACACACACACACACACAAACACACCTGCACAGGTACACACATACACACACACACACACACCTGCACAGGTACACACAAACAGACACACACACACACACACATACACACACACACCTGCACAGGTACACACATACACACACACACCTGCACAGATACACACACACACACACACACACTCACCTGCACAGGTACACACACACACACACCTGCACAGGTACACACACACACACACACACACCTGCACAGGTACACACATACACACACACACTCACCTGCACAGGTACACACATACACACACACTCACCTGCACAGGTATGTACACATACACACACACACACACAGAGGTACTGTAACACCTGTTGAGAAACAGCAGCAGTTAATGTTCAGCCTGTCACGAGCGCTGTATCTTCTGGAAAATGAGTCGCTCTAGACTGTGATGGCTGGTTTCCCCCGAGCGGTACGGGTCAGTACAGTACAGTACGGTGATCCAGCTTGCGTTTCCACCGCCAACAGGACCCTCACTTGATAGGCGTGGTGTATGCTGGAAAGTAGCGATCGATGATAAAGCACGACGATAAGCACAACTCTGCCTCTTTTATGTCAGTTTTAATGAACAATAATAGCCATTATAAAAGTATAAGTACAAAGTATAAGAGGCTTATATAAGAGGAAATAAAGACAAAAGCAAACAATTCAGTCAAAGGTATGCTACAGGTCAGCGCTGTACTACGGTAAAGTTCAAAATAAATATGTTAAGCATAACTTTGTACTCAGTCAAAACGATATGACCAGGAACAAACAATAGACTCATGAGACCACGAATATACCCAAGATGAATTGTATCTCATGTTTAATCACTACAGAGACATCAGAGCCAGCAGCAAATGCTGTATGCGGATACATGAGCACTGAGCGCCCGCTGATCGCCTGCAGCTCTGAAATCGGCATAGCAAATTTTCAAATAGGCGCTATCTTTATAAATAATCTGCAGATCTGAGTTTTAAACAGCTACATTCTTGCCTGAAAAACTCTTAAAACTACATTTCATGACACAATAACAGTATATTTAGAAAATTATGCGGGTTTTTGGGCAATGACGTTTCACAAGTCCACAACAACGCATATTGAGAAACGGATATTGTCTGTGTGAAAATATAAAATTATAAAATACACTGTTAGATTTTTTTTTTTTTTTGTTTGCGCACTCTGATGTAAATAAGCCCAACACTCACGGACAGCAGAGCAGAACGAGTGAAGGAGAAGCTTGATCCCCTTCAACCAATCAGCGTTCTGCAGTGAGTTTAGCTCCACCCTTTCAGTTTCCTTTGCTGTGCTAGGTACCCCAATGGAAGGGTACCAAAAAAGTGGTACGGTACGCTATTTTGGTACCATTCACAGCTTCTGACCATGGAAACGGACATAATTGTGTACCATACCGAACCGAACCGTACCGCTCAGTGGAAACGAGCCATAAGGCACACCAGAGAGAGAAAATCACACTCACACTCTATTACATTCACAAATCAACCAAAATACCAGAAAACACAACATTATCAGTCATTATCAGCACTACAAACGTGTTTAGTTCCTCTCACTCTACAACACATCCTTTAAATTCATCAGGCCTGTACAGCTAATCTCTCTCTCTCTCTCTCTGTGTGTGTGTGTGTGTGTGTGTGTCTGTGTGTGTGTGTATCAGCCTGCCTTCAGTCCTCTGGAGGGCACAAAGATCACGGTCAACAACCTTCATCCTCGAGTGACGGAGGAGGATATAGTGGTGAGTTCAGGCCTGCGGCTCGTCACACACTCGCTCCTCTGACTCTGTGTGTGTGTGTGTGTGTTTAATCTGTGTGTGTGTGTGCAGGAGCTGTTCTGTGTGTGCGGTGCGCTGAAGCGGGCGCGGCTGGTGAAGCTGGGCGTGGCAGAGGTGGTGTTTGTGCGCAAGGAGGATGCAGTCAACGCCTACAGGAAGTACAACAACCGCTGCCTGGACGGTGAGACACACACACACACACACACACACACACACAGTGTGCACAGTGAAATACAGAGTGATAAGAAACAAAATCAAACCTGCTTTAAAGCCCAGCAACACAACTACAGCTGTATAACTTTACTACAGCAACACTGCTTTAACAAAACAGCAAAACAGCAAGATTTATTTGACATCTAAACAAAACTGCTCTAATTGCTCTCGTGGTACTTTAATGTCATAAGCTACACAGAACATACTGTGTTGTTTTGTTAGGCGATGCACAGCTCTTCTGTGACTTTATAGATAGTATTTTTGTTTACACAATTTAGCAAAATCAATACAATACTGCATCTAATATACCACAATATTGACTTCTGATTGAATTATTGTCAATAAATATCACGTGTTCAGAAAATGCTGGGAAATCACTTCACGTGACCCTCTGGAAGAGTGATTACTGATAGACTGTCTTAAAAAAAACACATTTTAGAGAAGAAAAAAATCCCCCGCTGACTTTCAAAGCTGCTTCATACAGTAGTTACTACGACTTTCTACTTCCAGGACCTTGATAGAAATGTAGTGGAGTGAAAAGTACCATATTTGTCTTTCAAATGTAGTGAATTTAAAGTCATAAGTTTCCAGAAAAAAAAAATACTCAAGTAAACACACTTAAAAAGTGTACTTAAGGGGAGACACTGCAGGCAAAAACACTGTTTTTTTTTCATGCTCTTGTTAAGTTTGAGATTTTGGGCTTTTTGGTTTTTCATAGTGTTTTTTTTATTTATTTATTTATTTTTTCAGACTAGTGGAAAGAAAACGTCCAAAAGACACTGTTGTGTTTCTTTTATAGCACTTTATCTATTTGTGTCAATAGATTTCAATTACAATACATATTTTTAAAGGCCATTTTCTCCTACACTGAGCCATAAATCTCCACTTCAGTAGCACTCACACACCAAACTCTACATTTTTATACCTATAGTCTACATCCTGAAGGTTTTTACAGAGGGATTTGTTCATATATAATTTGCTTGATTATATACAACTTTTTATTCCTCAAAAATTGCAAAAATATGTGACCCTGGACCACAAAACCAATCATAAGGGTCAATTTTATGAAATTGAGATTTATAGATTATCTGAAAGCTTGAATAAATAATCTTTCCATTGATGTATGGTTTGTTAGGATAGGACAATATTTGGCTGAGAAACAACTATTTGAAAATCTGGATTCTGAGGGTGATTATTAAGAAAATCACCTTTAAAGTTGTCCAAATGAAGTTCTTAGCAATGCATATTACTAATCAAAAATTAAGTTTTGATATATTTATGGTAGGAAATTTATAAAATATCTTCATGGAACATGATCTTTACTTAATATCCTAATGATTTTTGGCATTAAAAGAGAAATGGATCATTTTGACCCATACAATGTATTGTTGGCTATTGCTACAAATATACCTGTGCTACTTATGACTGCTTTTGTGGTCCAGGGTCACAAATATAGTTTTCTGTCTGTTCTAAGTATTTGCTGAATTATGGAGTGACACAAATTCCCTCTGTAAAAACATTTGACTCTAATATGTCAAAAAAATTAAACAAGAATTTTTAAACTGACTTCATCCAGCGTTTAGATTTTTGTACTAGAAATGTATGCAAATTAGTGCATATTTAATTAAATAATGCCTCATTTGCGAATATAAACCTAACATTTTAGAAAATAAAAAAGGTTTGCAATTATCAGTGTAATCAATCAACTGTGTAAGGCGATAGCTATTAGTTCATTTTTGGACCGTATTCACCTGCAGTGTATCAATTAATGTACTTAAATGTGCTTGATTACTGTCCAGCTCTGCCTGCAACAGTAGGTGCGTTTACATGGAGCATTGTAATCGGTTTAAAAGTCCAATCCGAATGAAAATGCTCCATATAAACACCTCAATCGGAATAAAAATGCCCAAACCGAATGAAATTGTAATCAGTTTGAGAGGGGTGGGATAAACCTTTCTATAAACCGAACAAAATTAAAATTCTGCCATGTAAACGCGTTAAACCGATTAATTTACGTCTACATCATCACATCAAGAGGTCGGGTCGTCAGAACGTGAACGTGATGTTGGCAACGCAGTATTCTGTGATTTGCGGACACCGACACTACAGTAGAGACTGGGTAATAGTGGAGGTATAAAGTTAAAATTTCAATTATACCGTTAAAAACACATCAGAATAGAGAACGCTTGCTGTGTTATGAGCTAACGTATCTGCTCTCATGACCGGAGTGAAAAACTGATCTGAAATGAAGCACGCTTTTCTGCTTTTCAGCTTAGAAACAACACAATGATGATAGTGAAAGTATAGTTCAATGGAAATAAACAACTTGACCAAAATTTGCCTTTGTCATTTGTATTTGTTTATTACAGATTCATAATTTCCGATCTGCTTGAATTAAGTGCTCACGCCATGAATATTGTATGAAAACACGTTTGGAAATGTTATGTGTGTTAGCTCGTTGTGATCACTCTCTGTGTTCATAAAGCAACACTCCTTTGATTTATTGTTTAGCAACTCTTGGTAAGAAATCGTATATTTGTTTCATTTAAATACAGTAAAACTTTTTACTATCAAAATACAATTAATTTCAGAGCGGCATTACAGAGGGTCGTATTGTTATTTTATCCTTTAATGCTTTAACATTAAGAAATTATGGCGTTATGATGATATGAATTGATCAACTGGCTGAGATCAAGCTATATTGGTTCTGTGTGTGGTACAGAAGACGGCTGTATGATTTCTATGATCGTGTTCTCGCCATGTGATTGAGCGCTCGAATGAACGCAAGGGATTCAAATATTAGTCCGTTATTCTAAGCAAGTGCAAGCAGCTATTAAAAATATTAACGCAAATACGGGCGTTTTTTCCTCTGGTGATTTGTATTTGATGACACTTAATTTCTAACGATTATCGTCAATTTGATTTCATAGATTCTATTTGAACTAAACTGAGCTAGACAATGACATCTCTGAATTCAATAATGAAATGCCTTTAACTGAAAATTGAGTGTTTAATCTTATTATTATACATTACTGATTATATACACTCTATCCTCCAATTTGATACTGTTAAGTGCTTTGACACAATCTGTATTGTTAAAAGCGTTATATAAATAAAGGTGACTTGACTTGACATAGTAGGTTACTTAGCGTGTCCCAAAACTGAAAGCACAGGCACATGTAAACACCATATCGGATTAGATTACGTCTCATGTAAACAGTCCACCAAATCTTTCAATCGGAATGATTTTAATCGGAATGACAAAAAAGTGTACATGTAAACATGGCTAGTGACACTGATCTCTCTCTGTGTATGTGTGTGTGTGTGTGTGTGTGTTCCAGGTCAGCCGATGAAGTGTAATCTGCACATGCAGGGCAGCGTGATCACGTCAGAGCAGCCCATCCTCCTGTGAGCCGCTCCTCCATCAGTGTGAAGATGATGATGATGATGATGATGATGATGATGATGGTGGTGAAGGTGACTCTCTCTCTCTCTCTCTCTCTCTGTCTGTCAGGAGGCTGAGCGACTCGCCCGGTGCAGCAGCAGCAGCGGTGCAGAAGGACTCCTCGTCTCGCTCCGGCTCTAAGACGTCTTCAGGGCCGGAGGTGGATCCTCAGACCATCCTGAAGGCTTTGTTCAAATCGTCCGGTCAGAGCGGCTCCGGCGGAGCAGAGACGAGCGGCCCTCACTCCACCGCCTTCCGCATCAAGATCTGACCCCTGCTTCTACGAGAGGAGCTCCTCGCGTTCACACAGCTCCCGCTTCGCTTTTAACGCCTTTCTCTGACTCAGCTTTCTCTGTTCTTCAGTAAAGATCTTGCTTTATAATCAGTTGCGTGTGTCTCCTTATTCCTCGCATTCCTTCTTTTTGTTTACGTTCACATTTACACACTTCACGGGCTTGAAACTGATGCATTAAGCTGATGAAAAGTGACAGTAAAATATGAAAAATTTCTATTTATTATTCAAGTATTAAGTCAAGTATTAAGTTACTCTATCAAGTCACATCACATTTACACTGTCATTCACAGGTTTGAAACTGAAAGTGATGCATTAAACTGATGAAAAGTGACAGTAAAATATAAAAGATTTATTTTTCAAATAAATGCTGTTCTTTTGAGCTTTCTATTCATCTGTGAATCCTGAAAAATAACAAGTATCACGGTTTACACAAAAATATTGTGCAGTACAACTGTTTTCAACATTGATAATAATCAGAAATGTGTCTTGAGCAGCAAATCAGCATATTAGAATGATTTCTGAAGGATCATGTGACACTGAAGACTGGAGTAATGATGCTGAAAATACAGCTTTGATCACAGAAATAAATTACAGTTGAACAGATATTCACATAGAAAACTGTTATACTAAATTGTAATATTTATTAATTTATTTTTACTGTGGTTTTGATCAAATAAATGCAGTTTTGGTGAGCAGAAGAGACTCAAAAACATCACAAACACAGATTAAAATAAAAGACAAACAAGGGATGCTCATTAAGCCTAGAACAAATATGAAGATTTACAGTGAGTAGCGACAATCTTTTAATAAAACAACTAAACAAGACTTTGAATAAAACACAAGTGGTTTTGTTTATTTACTTATTAGTTCTTAACAGCCACATTCGCTTTTATTATATAGAAAAATGAATTAGATACTCTTCTGAATCTGATTACAAAATGTTCAGCTGTGCTCGATTCTTGATAATTGTACTCGTGTGGAGAAACGGTCAGCGGAAGAACTACAGTTCCCAGCAGCCATTGCGTCTCTGTTTCCGGTCACGCGTGTAAACGGTAAATGAAGATGGCGCCGTCCGCAAATCAACACGCGCGCGTCATTCCTGGAGGATTTACTGGTAAAATTAACATTTATTTTCAATTCATTAATTTTTAGAAACTGGTAATCTTTATTATAATCGCTCCGGAGGATATTAAGGCTCCCTTGAGAGTGCGCGACTCGGTTCGCTTGAGTCGACTCGCGCTTGATTCACTGTAACCGAAGCGTTCTGGTGAAGTGATCTCTCTCTCTGTGTGTGTGTGTGTGTGTGTGTGTGTGTGTGTGTGTGTGTGTGACAGTGCTGTCGCTGAGGTTCAGTGAGGATGACTCTCATGCTGTTCTTCATCAGCTGTGTGTTAAAGAGCACCGGGTTCGAGCGGAGTCTAACGCGAACCGACCGCTGGACCGAACACTGTTCGTTCTGAACGTTCCTCCCTACTGCACTGAGGTCAGACACACACACACACACTCTCTCTCTCACACACACACTTTCACACTGACACACACACTCTCACTCTTTCTCACACACACACTCACTCTCACACACACACACACACACACACTCACTCACTCAGCTCATCAGATCACATCACGAATCAAACACACAGATGATCCTGATCAGCCAGGAACCTCCAAACACGATCATCATAACATTCCATGTGCTCCAGTTTGAAAACCCCTGATCTGGATGATTGTTGGTTAAAATGCACAGACCACCATATCCCACAATGCACTGTGTGCTCAGTTTGACCTTGAGCTCACACATGTACACTGATGCATTGGGCAGAGGATTGATCAGTCCTGCTGTGCTGATGTGGTTGTGTGTGTGTGTGTGTGTGTGTGTGTGCGTGTGTGTGCGTGTGTGTGTGTGTGTGTGTGTGTGTGTGTGTGTATAGAGTGTTATGACAGACGTCTTCAGCCGCTTCGGTCCGGTTCAGTCAGTGGAGCTGAGTGAGAAACCAGGAGCGTCTGCAGCGAGTGACAGCGGTGTGTCCACATACTTCACCTCCAGACGCAGACAGGTGACGCAACACACACACCAGATTACTGCAGCCTTCACCAAACCATCATAACAACTGTGTGTGTGTGTGTGCAGTGTTTCAGAGTGGCCTACATCGTGTTCAAACACGCGTCCGGAGTGAACGCAGCCAAACGCCACCCAGCAAACACCCCACTGATCATCTCCAGCACCGACAGACCCGTCAGAACCGGCATCCACAGTGAGAGAGAGCGTGTGTGTGAGTGAGAGTGTGTGAGTGTATGTGTTTGTGAGAGAGAGTGTGTGTGAGAGAGAGAGTGTGTGTGTGTGTGTGAGAGAGAGAGTGTGTGTGTGTGAGTGTATGTGTTTGTGAGAGAGAGTGTGTGTGAGAGAGAGAGTGTGTGTGTGTGTGAGAGAGAGAGAGTGTGTGTGTGTGAGTGTATGTGTTTGTGAGAGAGAGTGTGTGTGAGAGAGAGAGTGTGTGTGTGTGTGTGTGTGTGTGTGAGAGAGAGAGAGAGAGAGAGAGTGTGTGTGTGTGAGTGAGTGAGTGTGTGTGTGTGAGAGAGAGTGTGTGAGAGAGAGAGAGTGTGTGTGTGTGTGTGTGTGTGTGAGAGAGAGAGAGAGAGAGAGAGTGTGTGTGTGTGAGTGAGTGAGTGTGTGTGTGTGAGAGAGAGTGTGTGTGAGAGAGAGAGTGTGTGTGTGTGTGTGTGTGTGAGAGAGAGAGAGAGAGAGAGTGTGTGTGTGTGAGTGAGTGAGTGTGTGTGTGTGAGAGAGAGTGTGTGTGTGAGAGAGAGTGTGTGTGTAACGGAGACGGAGCTGCACTTCCTCACAGAATGCACAAAATATAAAGATATCAGAGACCACTACAACCCCAAAATTAATCAAATATTCCCTGAATTTAACACCTGTAATCCAACCCAAAAACTCAGTTTCATTCTTGGCGAAGAAGCCAAATGTTCTAATATAGCGGCAAGATTTGTAGCATCCTGTCATCTCCTGAGGGACAGCCAGAGAGAAACAAACAGCCAATAAACACACACTCACTCACAGCACAAACACACACCCATTAGACCTACACACATCTACAGTGGGTACGGAAAGTATTCAGACCCCCTTAAATTTTTCACTCTTTGTTATATTGCAGCCATTTGCTAAAATCATTTAATTTCCTCATTAATGTACACACAGCACCCCATATTGACAGAAAAACACAGAATTGTTGACATTTTTGCAGATTTATTAAAAAAGAAAAACTGAAATATCACATGGTCATAAGTATTCAGACCCTTTGCTCAGTATTTAGTAGAAGCACCCTTTTGATCTAATACAGCCATGAGTCTTTTTTTTTTTTTTTTTTTTCATGAGTTTTTCTGTCAATATGGGGTGCTGTGTGTACATTGAGGGGAAAAAAATGAACTTAAATGATTTTAGCAAATGGCTGCAATATAACAAAAAGTGAAAAATTTAAGGGGGTCTGAATACTTTCCGTACCCACTGTATATAATGTATACAATGTTCAAATTTCTAAGTTCAGTTGTTACATGATTTCTGTAGTATAATCCTTTATTTATTATTACAATTATTTATTTTATTAATATTATTTTATTAATACTATTATTTATTTTTTGCTATATCTAGCCGTGTGTTTATATAATATTGCCTTTTTTATTTAGTTTCATTATTACTATTATTTTCTCTAGGCTTTACTAAATGTTCAGATATTCTAAATCATTTTCTATGTTGTGTTAATGCTTTGGCAATACAAAATGTATGTTTTTGTCATGCCAATAAAGCTTTCTGAATTGAATTGAGAGAGTGTGTGAGTGTGTGAGAGAGTGTGTGTGTGTGTGTGAGAGAGAGAGTGAGTGTGATGATGATGATGGTGATGATGATGATGTGTGTGTGTCTAGAGTGGATCCAGCAGTACTCAGACTCACTGATCAAGGCTTCATCACTGCAGCAGGACATCGATCAGTTCATGAATGACTACGACAAACAGAAGGAGGAGGTGAGACACGCGCACACTCACACACACACACACACACACACACACACACACACACACACACACACACACTCTCAATTATTCACAATCTTGCCCGGCAGGAGGCGAAGCGTCAGAAGGAGGAGTTGGAGCATCAGCAGGAGGATGAGGAGGGCTGGGTGAAGGTGACGAAGGGCAGCCGTGGTGTGAAGGTCCGCCCACACAGCGAAACGGCCAATGAGAGGACGCTTCAGAAGGAGAAGAAGAAGAAAGTGCGCAAGGAACTGCTGAACTTCTACACGTGGCAGCACAGAAACACGCAGAAAGAACGTGAGTCTTGAGACGATCAACACCACAATCATGCACGAGTGAAGACTGTAAGAGTGTCTGACGTGTCTGCTGTCTGAACACCACCGACTTCATGCATCAAGCCTTTTATTTATTAATCATTTTTATCATGAAAAAGAAATGTAAACAATATAAATGAGATATAAACTCCAAATTGCAATATGTAAATTCAGAATTGATATAAACTCAGAATTGCAATATGTAATCTATAGAATTGCGAGATATAAGCTCAGAATTGTGAGATTGAAAGAAATAAACTGTAGAACTGCGAGATGTAAACTCAGAATAGAGATATAAACTCAGAGTTGCAAAATTTAAACTGAGTTGTGAGATGTAAACTATAGAATTGTGAGATGTAAACTATAGAACTGAGATGTAAACTCAGAATTGCGAGATACAAACTCAGAACTGCAAGATGTAAAAGTGGTATTCTTTTTTTTTCTTGCAATTCTGACATCTTTCTCAAAATTGCAACTTTTTAATGTCATAACTGTTGTAATTCTGAGAAAAAAGTCAGCATGGTGCCGTGTGTCTGAGAGGCTCTCAAAGCAAGTTATCCATCTGTTTCAGATATCGCTGAGCTGAGGAAGAAGTTTGAAGAGGACAAACAGAGAATCGCTGTACTGAGAGCACAGAGGAAATTCAGACCCTACTGATTCAACCTACCCACAATCCCCTGCACCTGCTGACTCCACATACCCACAATGCCCTGCGCCCACTGACTCCACATACCCACAATGCCCTACACCTGTTGGCTTGTACTGTCTGGTTACATGAAGGTTCATTTGAAATAAATTCTGCAGTGAGTCAATCGGCTGGTGTCTTTTACCAGAGCTGGCAACTCTCAGGCATTCAGAGTGAAATTCACGCAACTTATACTTTTCTCACACCACACATCCATTTTCTCGTGCAGTGAAAAGCAAAGCACCTTACATTAAAAATGTAATAATAGGATATTTGCAAAACTAATAAAGGCTCCAGTGCGTATTTGTGTTTGTGCTCATCAAAGGTTTCTATTTACAATGTGTTTTTGTAGCGCTGAGCAATGTAGCCAATCACAGACTTATCTGTTGATTCTTGAACACCTCTGATTGGCTATTCTGTTCAAATGAGTCAGAATTTACTAGCTGGATTTTTTTTTTCACATTCGTGAATAGTCTCGTTGTAACATGATGTAAATAAGAGGTTGATTGATTATAAAGGAACTTTGTGAGATTGCGGTGAACTAAAGAAAGTGACACCTTTTTAGTGATTATAAAGGAAGTGCTATGGCCGCACTTTCTAGGCTAAATATAATCCATTCAGAATTTGAATAAAAGTTTTTTTTTTTTTTTTTTTTTTTTTTTTTTTTCAGCCATATACCCTGTACAAGCAGTTTCAAGAGTGAAATATAAGTGAAAGTGACGTGGCTAAGTATGGTGACCCATACTCGGAATTTGTGCTCTGCAATTAACCCATCCAAAGTGCGCACACACAGCAATGAACACACACACACCCGGAGCAGTGGGCAGCCATTTATGCTGTGGCGCCCGGGGAGCAGTTGGGGGTACGGTGCCTTGCTCAAGGCCACCTCAGTCGTGGTATTGAGGGTGGAGAGAGCGCTGTACATTCACTCCCCCCACCTACAATTCCCGCCGGCCTGAAACTCGAACCCGCAACCTTTTAGGTTAAGAGTCCGACTCTCTAACCATTAGGTCACGACTTCCCCTCATAAATCCCTCGTGATTCATTTTCAAATGGGCGAAAAACACAATTTCTCAAAATAGATGTTCAAGCAAAGTAAATTCAAATTAATAGGTTAATTGAAAATATTTGAATTTTCATGTCAATTTTTTTTTTTTTTTTAAATGCGGTTGCAATTATTTCAAAGAGTAATGACTAGTGAATCTTGCATTTCTCTCACTGTACATTGTTCCTGATCTCCAGCTTTCCTGGGGAATACACTGCCGCTAGGTTGAAGCGCATCATCCTAATTGGGAGCCTAATTAGAGGACCTCCTTAAAGGACACCTAACACACACAGTTTCACCCAATCTCATGTCAATCTTGAGTATCTATAGAGTAGTACTGCATCTTTCATATCTCAAAAAAGTCTTTAGTTTTATCATATTTATAAAAGAAAGATAGAGCTTCTCTCTGGAAAAAGCCGAGCTCCTGGAGGCGTGCCGTGTGGGCGGAGCTAAAGAGTGACGAGCACTTGCGCCGATCACCAACAAAACACAGACATTTGATGCCGTTTCACTTACCATCTGTAGTTCTGAATCATGACTGGGATCTTTTATAGCTGGGACTGCTCCATCTTTCAGTATTAAACGATGTGCAAATCCAGCGTCGAACTGGGCCTTGTTTATAAAACGTTCGTCAAAAAAACACTTGAGAAACTCCGTTGCTGACCCGGAAAAACAAAACTGTATCCACTGTTCACGAAACGGTGGGTTCTTTTGGGAAGCTGAACAAGGTTATCTTTCCCTCACAACCAAAAACACACTTCTTCAGAGACATTCTTCCCGAGCGAGTCCCGTGCAGCAGTGCAGCCGAATGAAGCGCGTTGATAGGCGCGCTCTCGCTCTCGCGCTAGTCGATGCGTGCACGGGCGCGTTCTTCCGGGAGAAATGCCCATATAAGGAGTTCCACCGTAGTCTACGTCAGCAAGAGACACGATCGAAAAAAACTCTTCGAAACTTGTATGACACCGGAAGTGAGATTTTTGGAACAGAAATACTCTGTCATACTTCCAAACCGTTTTTTGAAACTTTGTCCATGCTTAGCATGAGAATCCAACTCTTTAACAGTGTAAACAACTCTGAATGCATGAAACAGCATTTTACCCCCCCTTTAAGATTTTTATGGTTTATCAAAGGGACTGAAGGTTTATGATCTGTGAGTACTTTGAAGGATTCCAGACCACAAAGATATCATGACAGCTTTTCACATGTCCAAACTGAAACCAAATGGTCTTTTTCAATTTGAGCGTAGCGCTTTTCTGCAGCTGTGAGAGTATGGAAACAGAAGGCCATCTGGAAGCATCTTCCCATCATGCTCTTGAAACATGCTCTTGAAACAATGCACCCTCTATTCCGTAACTCGTTGGTCTCAAACTCAATTCCTGGAGAGCCACAGCTCTGCACAGTTTAGCTCTAACCCTAATCAAACACCTGATCCAGCTAATCAAGGTCTTCAGGATTACTAGAAACTTCCAAGCAGGTGAGAGTTGGAGCTGGTTGGAGCTAAACTGTGCAGAGCTGTGGCCTTCCATAACTGAGTTTGAGACCTCTGTAACTGCTGGCATTGGCTGTGATGACTGTTGGCTTGTTCACATCATAATACACCAGCACTGGGGCCGCAACTAACATTTCTTTCACTTTCGTGAATGTCTCTTGACTCTTGTCAAATATCCTCTAGGGGGACTCCTCTAAAAAGAGCTTGAGAGGAAGCCACATTCCTGGCAGAATGGGCCCGAATGCTGAGAGGTGAAGAAAGCCACGCACCTCGTATGCCAGTGAAATAGCATCCCTAACCCAGTGAGAAATTCTGTGCTTCAATGCAGCAAGCCCACAATTTCCCCAGTTTCTCCAATGGCTAGAGCAGTCCACATAGAGCTTCAAAGCTCGGACAGGGTAGAGCGTGTGAAGTCTCTCATCCTTGCCTGAAGCAAAATGAGGATGGAAAGTGTGAAGGGTAACCACCAGAAAGCGAAATGATGTGGACAAAACCTTGGGAACATAGCCCAACCTGGGTCATAAGGTTACTTTGACCAAACCCGGTGCAAAGTCCATACACATCTCACTGACAGAGAGAGCTTGCAAATCCCCAACTTGCTTCAAAGAAATTAGCCCCAAGAAAAGAGTAACCTTGAGAGTCAAAATCCTCTCTGGAGATGCCTCCAAGGGCTCAAAAGGAGCTTCCATTAAGCCCTCCAGGACGACCGACATGTCCCAAGAAGGAACTCCAAGGGGGCATGCTAGCTTCAGATGCATAACCCCACATAAACATGGAGACCATCCAATGTCTCCCCAGGGGAACTTCATCCAACTCTCTTCGAGCAGCGATGCCGTGACAAACTCTCAGGGAAGTAGCAGCCGCTCCCACTGCAAAATTTTACTTGCTGGAACCCCAGGACTGGACCTACAGGGCAGCTGACTGGGTTCACCACATGGGCTAAGCACCATGACTCAAAAATCTTCCACTTGGAGGAATACAGCCTCCTTGTGGAAAGGGCTCTGGCACTAGCGACAGTCTCCTGAACATCGGCAGGAAGACTAGAAGTTAAATCTTGCTGGCCTTATATGGCCCATACCCACAGCTTCCAGATCTCAGGTTGAGCGTGTCAGATCTTGAAGCTGAGATAGCAGAACTTTTCTGATCAGAATCTCCCACGGAGGGTGGACTAGAAGAAAAATCAGCTCCGAGAACCACATTTGAGATGGCTAGAACGGAACTGCGAGCAGGAGACGGACCCCACTCTGCTCCACCAGTTTAGAAATAATGTCATCCAAGTTCGGCAAAGCATACTTTTCGCGAATGACGGCTTCGTTCAGTGGTTTGAGGTTGACACATATTCTAACGTCTCTGTTCTTTTGATGACTGGCACTATTGGGGCACAGCATGGAGTGGCCTCAGAAACCTCTTCAATCACACCCAGCCACTCCATTCTGTCCAATTCATGTTTTACCTTTGTAAGCATTGGGATTTGTACTCTACGAGCTACATGAACACTGTATGGCTCCGCTGTACTTTTAAGCATTATTTTAACTGGTTCTCATGCCATCACTCTCTGTTCTTTTTATTAACCCTATTTGAATTGCAGCACTGCGTTGCAGCAGATTTCCAATGTGGGCTCCTCTCATGCATTCATCAAGTATGTATTTGTTATGCTTACTTTTGTTTTCATCTGGCCCATACACACCAGCTTGCCACCAGGACTGTTCAGTATGACATTTGTTTTGCTCAGTGGTATCTTATTTTTCAGACTTTCATAGCTTTCTCGGATAATACAGTGGCATCAGCACCAGAGTCGATTTTGAAATTGATTATTTGGCCTTCCATAAGGATGTCAACTGTCCATGGTGCAATGGGTGCTTCCTTACAAGACATTGTGCCCAGGGGCCTCAGAATTCTTAATCCAGGCCTGCATGTAAGGGTTTTGGGGGTTTTATTGTTAATATTTGTGTATTTTCATTGTTCTTTTGTGTTTTATCCAAGAGTTTAGCAGTTTATTTTAACATTTCAATGCGTTCATTTTGAATAGAATTTTAACATTTTACCTGCAGAAATCCTGATGTTCTTGTCTGACTTGTTTAAACACATTCATGTGATCATAAACTCCACCCTCTTACAGCTCTTACCAGGAAGAGACTGACATGTTATTTCTCCTTTCTGTCACACTGACTCTCTTCTCTACTGACAAAAGCAATAAAGAACCAGCCATCAGTGAAGAACCAAGAAAAACACTTCACAGAAGGATTTTTGAGAAGTTTGTTTCTGAATGGATAGTAGATCTTTGTGATTCTCATGGAGATTTGTTTCTTAAACTGTCGTTCAGAAAGTGAAAGTAAAGTTTAGATTGCTGGAGCTCAAAGAGTGAAAATGGCTTCACTATCTGAAGATGATTTTTCTTGTCCTGTATGTCATGAAATCTTCAAGAATCCTGTTCTTTTATCATGTAGTCACAGTGTCTGTAAAGAGTGTCTTCAAAAGTTCTGGAGAACCAAGAAAACTCAGGAGTGTCCTGTCTGCAGAAGAAGATCCTCAAAAGATCATCCTCCAGGAAATCTTGCGTTAAAAAACCTATGTGAGTCGTTCCTGAAGGAGAGAAATGAGAGGCGTTCATCAGGATCTGAGGAGATCTGCAGTTTACACAGAGAGAAACTCAAACTCTTCTGTCTGGAGGACAAACAGCCGGTGTGTTTAGTGTGCAGAGATTCACAGAAACATATCAATCACACATTCAGACCCATTGATGAAGTTATTCCTTCGTATAAGGTAAGAGAAACGACTTTTAGCCAACTTCATGTTGTTTTAAAAGTCCTGTTAAAGTGTTGATTTGATCAGAGCTGGTTGTGTTTAGTCCAGCTGAACTCCATTGTTGGGGAAAACAGTTAAAACCTAAGGACCAGGTACGACGAACAAAGACCAGGAGTCAGAGATGCGATAAATTAAATAAACATTTACTGAAGAACATAGTTTGCAGTTTCATCAGCAGAAGTCAGCTTCAACACTCGCGATGGAGTTCGTAGGCCGCTCTGCGTACATGTTCTAGACACCAATAGTTGTACTCTAACAGAGGTTACTAATTACATCAGTACATAGGTAAGCAAGATTCTGGTTGGTAGATAAACTTAGAAAATCTCCACACATGGACATAAAACTCAAAGCATATATTCTGGTGATTATTTTGGTGATCCCAGAGACGTATATCTGTTACCCTGGACATCAGGGAGACAGCAGATGACAGTTTCCTCCGAGAGCTCTCTCTCTGCATCTAGCTGCAAAGACACACATTCACACACATACGCAGAGAACACTTATCTGTACTTCAAGGTTGCCGGGCTCTGCCCTGAATCTTATCAAATATGGTTAACTACACACACACAATGAGATCAGCTTTTTAGAGAGTAAAAAGACAGACTAAAGCCATATTCAACTTATTTTCTAACATGCATAAATGTAACTGTGATAATTATTCAAGTCAAGTCAAGTCACCTTTATTTATATAGCGCTTTTAACAATACAGATTGTGTCAAAGCACTTAACAGTATCAAATTGGAGGATAGAGTGTCAGTAATGTATAATAATAAGATTAAACACTCAATTTTCAGTTAAAGGCATTTCATTATTGAATTCAGAGATGTCATTGTCTAGCTCAGTTTAGTTTAAATAGTATCTATGAAATAAAATTGACGTTAATCGTAAAAAATTAAGTGTCCCCAACTGAGCCAACTGATTCAAGAGATATTATAATTAACATTATTATGAGGGCCATTGTAGATCTGCAATCCACTCCTTCACCATTATCAATAAAGTTTCATAGATTTGGGGAATTAATAACTACGGGGCAAACAGATTTTCACACAGGCCCAGTTGGTATTGGATAACTTTTTTTTTTTTTTTTTGCTTAAATAACATTGTTATTTACAAACTGTGCTTTGTGTTCACTCTGGTTGGCTTTGTTTTATGGCAGGTTTTAATTTCTGAATTAATTTAGTATGAGATGTTCACAAAAACAGAAGAAATCTGCATGGACGCAAATATCTTTGCACTGCATTATATGATCATATCACTGGATTGTTTTATCAACTTTTTTCACTGTAATCTGCTGTTTTATGGATTTTTATTTTGTTTAATTCTAGGATGAGCTCAATACAGCACTGAAATCATTACAGAAGAAACTTAAACACAATGAAACAATGAAAGGAGAGTTTGAGAAAACAGTTCAACACATCAAGGTGAGGAAACCGAATCCAGAGTGTTACGGTCTAGCTCGTTCCAAGACCACAACATAAAGAGGGAGACAATGAATAATTTATTGGGAAAAGAAATTAAGCAATAAAAAATAAACAATATTCTTTGTCTAGGGAAAAAGAAATAACAAAGAATATGTTAAATATATGTCTAAATGCAATGAAAGATCAATGTTAAAAGGGAAAAAGAAAACCCAAGGTGTGAGCATCTGCAATAATGTTATCTTTGCTGCTGATATGTCTAATGTATATTGGGTACTGTTGTAGAATCAAACTCCAATTATTATTAATAAAATGCATTGATTCCACATTTTATTAATGAACACCAAAGGGTTGCGATCTGTATATATGACTACAGGACTGGTGGATGACCCCAAATATACTTCACTGCAACACTCGAAGGATGCTTAAAATTTGGGGCCAAAAGTACAGAAGCTTTCGCCAACAACACTTTTGCATTGTTAAATGCTTCCTGACACTTCTCTGACCACACAAATGGCAATTTGGTACTAAGAAGATCAGTTAGTGGCACCACAACAGTAGCAAAGTGTCCTCTAAAACCTTTATAGTACCCTGCCATACCCAAAAATCTGTGAAGTTCACATCGGTTTTGAGGCACAAGGAATCCACAGATAGCTCAATCTTCACTTGTACAGGCCTAACCTGCCCACCACCAACCACCTTACCAAGAAAGGAAACCCTGGCTTTCCCAAACTCACATTTGGCCAGGTTTAGAGTAAGGTTAGCAGCGGTAAGGTTAGCAGCAAGTTCCCTGATTTGTGACAAGTGATCAGTCCAGGTATTATTATATAAATCTACATCAACAAGATAGGTCTCACAACCATGAATCCCATATAAAACACTGTTAACAAGATGCTGAAATGTAGCTGGAGCATTTTCATACTCCAAATGGCACAACTTTATACTGTAAGAAATTGTCAGGTGTCACAAAAGCAGACAACTCTTTTGCTCGATCGGTTAAAGGCACCTGCCAGAATCCTTTCAGGAGAACAAATTAGCTCACAAACTGAGCTGAGCCAACTCTATTGATGCAATCATCACACCGTGGTAAAGGATAACAGTCAGGTTTTGTAACCGCATTAAGCAAAATCGATACGTCCCATCTGGCTTATTAACCAGCAGACAGGGGAAGCTCCATGCACTGAAACTAGGCTCAGCAAGATCGTGAGTAAAAAGATATTCGACTTCCTTACCTAGTATTTCCCTCTTCCTAGGACTGACATGATATGCATGCTGTTTAATAGATGGTGCTTTACCAACAACAATATCATGATGAATCACAGAGGTATGAGTTGGAACATCAGGGAACAAGGAAGGGAAAGAGTTAATTAACTCCGTAATATTTACTCACTCCTGGGCAGTCAGATGAGAAAGATGTACTTCGAGGTTGACTAAAACCTCTGTTCTTAAGACGTCCTTCTACACTTGCTTGAGAAGGACCATTCACACCCTCTTCAACCTCCTCACTGGTAGAACCAGGAGACTCCAAGTTCTGATTTACAGTGAATGAAGTACAATCAGACATAGAATAACCAGCAGTAATAGCAGCAGTGGAGATTACACCAACAGACACAGACACTTCGCCTGTAAACACACACTGCAACATAAGGGCAACACTTCTTTGGGTTACTTCAGTGTGGTTGCTACTCTTTCAAAATAAGCAAAATATCGGTCAACATCCTTCTCTGAGAAGGGTGGCACCAGACGGATATTTTTGGTAATATCAAAAAATGGTTCTTGAGGAACTAAGGGGGTCAGAGGTTCAGGAGACTCACCACACCTCCAGTTCTGATTTCTGAAGAGCAGGGGGTTGTAACAAGCGTCATTTTCATTACAGCTGTAGATCACTATATATAGTTATGATCTGATATATTTAATATAATGGACTCCAGCTGATTATTTGTGTAAATGACGATCATCAATCTTCTTCTGGATCGTTATATGTTGGTCTCTGAGTTTCTGTCAGATCTGAATGATGTGATTGTGTTGATGTGTGTTGATGGAGACGATTGAAGTGAATGTGGTTTGATTTCAGTCTCAAGCTGAGCACACAGAGCGTCAGATTAAACAGCAGTTTGAGAAGCTTCATCAGTTTCTCAGAGATGAAGAAGAAGCTACAATCACTGCATTGAGGGAGGAAGAGGAGCAGAAGAAGCAGATGATGAAGGAGAAGCTGGAGGAGATGAACAGACACATCTCAGCTCTTTCACACACAATCAAAGACACGGAGGAGATGATGAAAGCCAGTGATGTCTGCTTTCTGAAGGTCTGATTTCAGATGATTGATTGATTGATGATTGATTGATTGATGATTGATTGAGTTGTTGATGATCAATGGTGTGTTTGTTCTGCAGGAGTTTCCAGTCTCAATGGAAAGGTGAGTGATCTGCTGGTGTCTCTGGTCTCTCTGCTTCTGATCCAAAGCCACTGCGGTTCTGATCCTGAATGTTCTTCCAGAGTCCAGATCTCATCACAGCCGGATCCACAGACGCCTTCTGGAGCTTTGATTCATGTGCCACGTTACTTGGGCAACCTGCCCTTCAGAGTCTGGAAGAAGATGCAGGACATCGTCCAGAACAGTGAGTCTGACTGCAGAAGATCTGAGCTCGCATACACACACACTGGAAATGATGCAATATTGACAGATTTCAGCATTATGTGTGAAGAACCAGATCATCTACTGCAACAAAATCAGCAGCTTAACTTTAGAAAGGGGTGTAAAAAGTACTCAAAAATTAAACTCAAGTTAAAGTACAGATACTCTGTGAAAATTTTACTTAATTAAAACTGCAAGTAAATGGCCAAAAACATACTTGAATAAAAGTAAAAAAAAAAAAAAAAAGAAAAAAAAAGTAAGATTTTAAATTGTACTCAAGTATTAAAAAAGTAGATGTAACCTAACAAAAGAAAACAAACAAAAAAAGGAGATTCTTGTTTCATCATATTGAACCATCTTCTCAATGCAAAGTGAAATTGCTTCAAAACAAACTGCATAAAATGTTTTGTCAGACAGATACAAAAGTTTAAAGGGAGAAAACAAAATGCAGTGGCACAGATCAAACACATCTATCTACTGCAACAACAACAATTAAAATGCAGCACAGTGGAGCATAAAAAATCCATCCTTTGTACCTTAATGCCATCCCATATGTGTACGACTTCTTTCTTCAGAAGAACACAAACTAAGACAAAATAATCAATCTTTCTGCACATAATGCAAGTGTACGGCATGTCCAAAGATGATGCTTCAAAAACTACACCAAGAGAAGATGACAGTAACTAATATAACCTCTGTTGATGTCTTCTTAAGCAGAACAACAGGTGTGAGTAAGAAACATACAAAATTTTTTTTTTTTTTTTACACTTTAGCGTTGTGTTCACTTTGTGTGCTTCTCGAAGCGATCCTGTACACTTGCATTATATGCACTAAAAATCTTTCTTTGTGTTCATCTGAAGAAATTCATATATATCTGGGATGGCATGAGGGTGAGTAAATGATTTTTAAATTTTAATTTTTCCCCTATAATGAGCCAGATGTGATGCAGGGGCCAGAAATATATTCCAGACAGAATATAAGAACTTTTGTTGAATTAATGATGAGTGACGTTGAATTAAAACATACAATATTATATTGACTTTTTTTCAAAAAGACGCTTTTTTTTGTGTTGTCTACTCAACGCCGCTGTCTGCAACAATTATTCATCTTTTAATTGTTTATTTGGGGCATTTAGAGTTTTTTTTTGTTTTTGTTTTTTTCTAGCAAATATTTATATATAATTGTTTATGACTAATTAGATGAATTAATGAGCCAATTATATTTTCATAATTATTTAGATTAAATAATACTGTAATTCATTGACAGTCCTAAGAGTTACTCAATAAATCATTATAATACAACCCATCGACTCCCAGTACATCACTAAACATGACTTACAGTTCATTTTCCCCCATTTTGTAGACTTTTGCAACATTTAATTTAATAAGTAATCATGAAACATGAATTGTATTTAAATTCTTATCACTGATTTTATTTGTGCATTCAGTCAATATAGTACACAGACAGCTAATGGCTACATCAAAACAGACAAAAATAATGAATAAACTTAGCTACCTTCATATGCTTCCTCACATTTGACGGCAAATAAATTCTGAAGCCAGGAATTGACCTGATGAAAGTTTTAACCGAAGGATGAGCTCGATGGATGAAAATAAACCTCATTAGTGGCAGGTTTGAGCTTCTGTACTATATTTAATGTGTGTAAGATAAAATTCAAACAAAAAAGTAATCAGTACTTTTCAAGTTGAAATAAATTTGTAAAGAGTAAAAAGTACTTATTTTCCTTCATAAAAGTAATCAAGTAAAAGTACAAGTAGTTACTTTAAATTGTACTTGAATAAAGTACAAATATCCCAAAATAATACTTAAGTACAGTAATCAAGTAAAATTACTTGTGTTTTAAACCCCTGCTTTTAGAAATAATCAAACCCAGAATTCAGTGCGCTTGATGTTTATTTTCAGTCTAACGAAAGACACAGAAGTGATTTCAGCAGTTTTAAAGACTCTTTATTTCATCAGATGGACAGAAACATTTGTACACAAAAAGATTTTATTTCCCATATGATTACTGCTGTTTATATTACATTTTTTTATTAATATTTTGAATTATATATATATTTATATTTACATTTAGTCATTTAGCAGACGCTTTTATAAATGAGGACAATGGAAGCAATCAAAATCAATGAAAGAGCAATGATATGCATTAATTATATAATAAATAAAAAGAAAACAGATAGAATAGAACAAGCTAGTGTTAGAGGCCTTTTTTGCTTTTGTTAATTGAATAATAAATAAAAAGAAAACAGAGAATACAAAAAGATTAGAAAAGCTAGTGAATATATATATATATATATATATATATATATAAAGAATCATCTTCAAGAATCGGCTAAAAACACATCTCTTCCATCTTTATTTGATCCTCTAACTCTAGAAATCTCTATTCTAATTCTATTCTTAGAAAGAAAAAAAAACTAACACTATCTTCTGTTCTTTTTATTCTTTTTCTATTCAATCTGTTTTTTTTATTATGTAATTAATGCGTATTATTGCTCTTTCATTGATTTTGATTGCTTTTGTTCATATATATTAATATAAATAATTTCTATGTGTTTTTGTGCTTTTTATTACTGTAAAAATATATTTAGCTTCCTTTTAATATGTATAATTATAATTAATTATATTTATTTTTCAGTTTTAGTCATTTGAATACTTCACATTGATTTATTTTATTTCGAGTAGTTGCCAAAGCAACTTTTCTAATCATTCATTTTTTTTTTAGATCATTATCATTTACTTTTAGCTTTATTTTAATTACTGAGTAATTAAATAAATAACTGAATAATTTTAGTTGTAGTTTTTGTTAATACCAGCAAGCTTATTGTTTATTATTATTATTATTATTATTATTTCATTCCATTATAGTGCAGTAATACCTACTGTTTTTTATTTTTAATAATTAGGCAGCATTGAGTAAAAAGTTTTGTGTTTTATACAAGAGAAACACTGAGGAAAATTATAAAGATATAAACATTATTTCTTTGGTATTATTATCTCGTTTGAATATGAAATCACTATGTATTGTTCTGTTCAGAGGTAAGATTTTGTATTAAAAACAGTTTCTCACTATAATTTAATATAAATGAGAGTGTAAATGAAATGAATATGTTTTCAGTTTGTGTCACTCACTGTTTCTGATTGATCTTTCAGTATTGATCAATCACACAGAGAATGACTGACAGTGATGAGAGGAAAATGTCTGATGTGTTTGATCAACAGGACGAGTGTCATAATTCATAATCATCTGTGTTGGGTTCACTCTTGATCATTATATGAACATCAGAATAACAGCATCTGTTGATTGTGTCTCATCAGCTCCTGTGATTCTGGATCCAAACACGGCTCATCCACGTCTCGTTCTGTCTGATGATCTGACCAGTGTGAGACGGAGACGATATCAGTCTGTTCCTGATAATTCAGAGAGATTTGACTATCATCGCTGTGTTCTGGGTTCAGAGGGTTTTAACTCAGGAACACACTGCTGGGATGTGGAGGTTAAACAGAGTAAAAACTGGATTCTTGGAGTAACTACAGCATCAAACCAGAGGAAGGGGTATAGTTTCTTCAACACTGGTGTCTGGTGTGTGAGTTACGGAGTGTCTTTTGGTTCTGGTTTTCGTGTTGAACAGTATCTTGATCGTGTGAGAGTGAATCTGGACTATGACAGAGGAACAGTGTCATTCTCTGATCCTGTAACTAACACACATCTACACACATTCACAACCTCCTTCTCTCACACACTCTTTCCTTTCTTCTGTAATTATCATTATTCTTCCTCTCTGAGGATCTTATCGATCAATAGTCAGTAATCTGTAGATCTGGATCTTCATTGTTGCTCTCCTTCATCTGCTGGATAACCTGAGCGCCATCCAGTGACCTGGCTATATAGTGCCAGAGTTCGTTGCGCTGGCGCGAAGCAACCGGAAGCCGACTCGTCCATTGTTTGTCTTAAAGGGGAAGTAGGAAATGTTGCGTTATTGTTGCAATCTGTTTATTTCTGTTATTTTTGTATATATTCATTTATTTTTAAGAATAAAAACTTGTAAACATGGAGTGGATGTTGTAGTTATGTATTTTCGTGTGTTATTGTAAATATGTAATTACTTACCTTTTTATACTTACCTCGACCTGGTTTAATCCGAGGGGGCGGGGCTTGGGCTATAAAAGAGAGCCCCACACCAGGGCAGGTGGTCAGTTTACCTGGCGAGCGAGCGTGCAACTGTGGTGCTGTGAGCAATTTTCAACAAAGTTTGCGTGTATATACACATATTTATCTGTTTGTTTTGTTCTTTTGTACAGTGTTTTCTTTGTTACTTTGTATATAGCTTTGGTCATTTTGTACTGGGATTGTTTCACCTCTCGAGCACTGTAAATAAATCTTCATTTTTTTCACTTAACATCTCTGCGAGTATTGCCATTTTTTCTTTTGAGATTTTTTTTAATATATTTTTGTCAACTTTTTTGGGTTGGGTGAACCCTTTCGCCTGCGAAACCCGTTGTCTCACACACATGATGAAGGGTTCAAATAAATCATCTTAATCATATCTGACCAATGAGAAACAGTGATGTGTCACAAATCCCTGTCCATAACATCCTAGCAACCACTCAGAACACCCTAGCAACCGTGTAACAGTGCTCTTGTTAGTGATCTGTGTGTTTGTGTGTCTGAGAGAAACAGCAGCGACTCAAAACCGTTCACACTTTAAACCGCTTCAAACTACTTTCAGTGCGTCAGGCTCGACTTTCTCAAGACGACACCAAAGATGGTCTATAAACTCCTTCATCTAGATCAAGCTGCATGATAATATCATATTGTTTGTAGTATTACAGCACTGAAAGAGTTGATTCAACACATTTTCAGTGTTTGTTGTAAATCAATTATTGTTTATTTCAGTTCTAGAGATTAAATGATCGTTTTATGGAAGTAAATTGATGTAAAAGGTTCTTGCTGATCCACAACAATGCTGAATGAAATATTAATATTTATTCTAGAAATATTTGATTCAGCTGTTTATGAATCTGATTCTCAGATCAAATGAGACTGAAATCTCTGACAGTCTGAATCAGTTTCGCAACAAATATCAATAATTGCTTCTATAAACTAACAATGTGTGATTTCATGATTTCACCTGTTTACGTTCACTTAAGTCACATGTATCAAACTCAAGGCCCGCGGACCAATTCCAGCCCGCCACATCATTTTATGTGGCCCGCGAGAGCATATGATTGTCTGAAAATAAAAATCTATGCTGCTTTATATCGTAAATTATGAAAGTTCGTATCAATACCACAAGTTTCTGTTTCTATTTGGCGTTCTATTTATACGCAGAAATGGACTTTGGTGTGCATATGATACACAATGGTTAGGATTAGGGGTGTGGGGTTTTTTTCGGTTGATGATGACTGCGTGGACGGCTCAAAGGAATAAAGCGGACCTCATCAAGTGCTCCACCAACAGAAAAACACAATATTCTCCATTTTTGAATTAAAAAAAATTGATTGTAGCTTTCAGACACGACTTTCTTCTCATTTTAATAGTTCGTTTGAGGCGGTTTCTATGGAGTTATTTCAATGACAAATGTCCAGAGCGCATTATATAACCTATCCCAGATAGCAAAAATCATTTGGGCCAGATCTGGTCCAGACCCACTGGAAGTTCTGGATCATATCCGCATAACGGACTCGGGCCGGTGTCTTTTGACACAACGGGCCAATACCGGCATGGATCCGTTTTTCCGGATCTAGACCAGAACTGGGCCAGCTCCAGACCAGATGCGGATTCCTTTATGGTGATTTGGCCCAAATGTGGGCAGGATCTGGTCCAGTACCATGCTGGATCTGGGTCAGCTCATTTTGTGTGTGTATATGTGTGTGTGTATATATATATATATATATATATATATATATATATATATATATAGGCCTTCATACATACATACACACACAGACACACACACAAATAAGTTGTATACATATCTAGAATTCAAATACAATTTGTTTATTTGTACAGTGCTTTTCACAATACATATTTCAATGCAGCTTTACAGAAAATGCATTTAAAAAAAGTATTGCATTTAAAAGTTACAAATAAAAAGAGTAATGTCCATATGCCACAGTATTTGTACAGTTCCCGGATAATACAAATCATACAAGTAGTATTCTATTTAAGTAGAAATGATAAATACTTTTAAAGCAATGATTACAAGCATCTTACATAATACATAATTAAATATCTTTTTTTTTTTTTTCTTAAGGTGTAATACGAAGGTCTTAGACAACAAAAAGTTTAAAGAACGGATTTAGATGTATAGACAATTAATGTCCTGAACACTATTAAAACAATATTCATATTAAAACAACTGAATTACTACACAAAACAATGCTAAAGATCTGCCACTGTGCATCTTTTTTCCTTTTGATAATTAAAAAGCAAAATTAAAGTTTATTTAAAACACTACCCCAAGTAGTATAAGTCTCTACTTCTAGTGCTTACTGTACATACACTGAACAAAATTATAAACGCAACACTTTTGTTTTTGCCCCCATTTTTCATGAGCTGAACTCAAAGATCTAAGACTTTTTCTATGTACACAAAAGGCCTATTTCTCTCAAATATTGTTCACAAATCTGTCTAAATCCGTGTCCCTTACAAAAAATAACTGCAGTACATTGAAGTACAACTGGACATTTGCAGCATAATGAAGTATATGACTGCAGTTCATTAAAGTTCAACAGCAGTAAAACTTCAGTACAATGAAGTGCAACTGTAGATTAGCAGTATAATGAAGTACAGATACAATATAACTGCAGTTCAGTGATATGCTGAAATGCATGTGAAGATTTCAGATGCAAAAACTTGTAAGTCTATCTGATTAGATTGATTTTATTTTATTTTATTTTTTATGAGCTTTTTTTTTTTTTTTTTTTTTTTTAATAAAGCTCCTATGAATAAGTTGAGTAATTTCACTTTAATGGCAATGAGGTTCTTTTCATTGCCATTAAAGTCTTCATGTATAGGCCCTGTACTGCAGTTATGCTGTATTGTGCAACATGTAGCAAGCGCTGTGGATACAGTAGACTTGGCAATAGTTTTGTTTATTTTATTTTATTTTATTTATTTAGTATTTTATTTTTATTTTTTTTGGAATGTAGACTTCCTATAAAATATTCGTACAATACTTTTCCGTAGTGTCTACTGCAGGATAGATATAAAAGTATAGAATAAGTTTTGGTTTGACAACATCGTTCATATGTGAACTATCACAATTAAACTTCAAAGACATAACAACATTAACGTACACCCCGAGACCATTCACAAGTGTGCCAAAAGAGAAGAAACGCTTTCCGGAAGAAGTTCATCAGGCGAGCAGGAGCGAGTCATTCAGTTTAGCAGTGAGTATAAAGTCTAATGTCCTCATATATCTTTAGTTATGATTTTAGAGAGATGTAAAGAGACTTGACGGATATATCTTATTCAATCCGCTGAGATGAGAGGAAAATGAGAGGAAAGTCGCTTCAGTACTGATCTGTGTCGCCCGCGGGTCTGTGCGCGAGGAGCTTATGATACACAGAACACACAGAACTCAAGTCTGATAGAGAGACAAAACAACTGGTTTAATGCTGTTTCACTACACTTTTACTATAATAAAACAAATCATAATTATATCATAAAACCTTAAAATCTAATCTAATAAAACATCAACACCTCAATCCAACCAATGACAACCCTGTATATATAGATTCATTTAATTATGCAGAGGCTCAGCAATTTGTTATAAGCAGATCTGTAGAAATTAGTGTCATTGTCCAGATCAGTTCAGTTCTCATTCCAATAGCATCAGTACATCATTTATAATAATGTAATGAACAAAATTGCACTGAACATACTGTGTATTTGTTTGTTTGTTTCTAGGAGAGCATCAACCCCTAATTGACATGAGGGAAAAATCATTGAAAAGTGCTGAGCGTACAGTGTACCCCTGTTTGCTACAGAGGAAGCATTAGGAAAGAGGAGAAGAGAGAAAGTGAAAAGGCACTCAACAGATGTTGGTGAGACTTTATTTCTGGAAATGCATTAAAGGTCACTGATATTCTTGTTAGCCACAAATGTAAACCTGATCTTAGATAGTATTTAAATGAGATTCATAACTCCAGCTACTTGTAGGCCTACAGTCCTGTATATTTCACACTAAATTGTGATGCAGCCTGAATCATAATCACACCGTGTTCATTTGTTGGCCAGAGGAGAACTGATCCCTAAACTAAACATACTTTCTACCAAGGATTTTTTCTCTATTCTGTCACCTGATGGAGTTTGGGTTCCTTGCCACTGTCGACTTATGGCTTGCTTATTTGGAGACACATAATATTCAGCAATATTATTAATCTGACTCCACTGACACTATTGGATGACGACTGAACTGAGCTAGATGATGAAACCACTGTTTTCTGCACAACTGCTATGTAGATGCATTGGAATTATTTCATATTTGATGATTTTTATACAGTTATTGAAATTCAATTGAGTCAACACTGATTCCAAATGAACAATGACACTTTTTACTGTTTAGAGCTGCTTCACAGCAGAAGTGAATTCTGCTTGCATCATTACTTTTCTTTTTATCACTGTAAAGTGATTAACAAAAATCTGAAAATATTTAGTACTGGATATACACAAAAATAGAATTAATCAGGATTTTTTTTTTTTTTTTTTCACAGCACTGTACATCAGCATTTATGTTCAGTAGAGTGACATTAATGTGTGGAAATAGGCATTTTTAGTGTGTGATTGCTATTTTCAGGAAAATGCACTGGTAACAACTAAAAAAAGAAGACCAAAAATATAATATAATCAACAGAAGATGATGGCTGTGGAGAAGCAAGCACTCAAATAATGGTGAGCAGTAATCTACTTTATTTATTTGATTTTTGATTAATTATTATCTTTATAGTTTAGAATACATAACTGCTATTGTATTTCAGGAACTAAGACCTGTGGGAGTGCTGGAGAAATCAAGTGTACCAAGTCCTCTGTCTCCTCAGCCATGTAAGAGATCTTCAGACATGAAGAGATTGAGGAGTTAAATGAAATCAAAGAGCTAAAAGAAGATTTACAATATTAGAGCCAATTCAGTATGAAAACAGAGAGAGAGCTGAGGGAGTGGAAAGGTAATGAAATCTAGTTATATCAGCAATTATTCTCCATGCTTAACATCAGCTCTCAACAGTTTTATTTATTTATTTTTAATTTTTTCTGGACTTTGATTCTCTCTGATTGACTGGAAGGTGTTCATTAAAACAATGAATGCATAGATAATTACAATCAGTTAAATCACCATTCTAAATTAATGTGCAGCTGTGTCAGAACGCTAGATCTAATGACCTGTAACCAAACAAACTAATGAAATTTAACTTAGTTGTACCGTTCCAGTCAAACTGTACTTCACAAACATGGGATAGTTCACCCAAAAATGAAAATTCTGTCATTACTCACTCTCATGTCGTTCCAAAGCCATAATACCTTTGTTCACCTTCAAAACACAAATTAAGATATTTTTGATTAAATCCGAGAAGTTTCTACCCCTCTATTGGCAGCAATGCAACTTACACATTCAAGTTCCAGAACAGTAGGAAAGACATTGTGAAAGTAATCCATGTGACTCCAGTGGTTTAACCTCAATTTTGTCTTTTGTCGGATGAATACAACACTCGTGCGTTGTGTTGCTCTCGTAAATGCACATTACAGATCAATATTTTTGTAAATAAGTGGTAAATTATTTATTTATTTTTTATTTTTTTGGATGCAAAGACTCGCGTCGCTTCATAAAATTGAGTTAAAGCAACTGGAGTCACATGAATTACTTTAACGATGTCTTTCCTACCATTCTGGAACTTGAATGTGTAAGTTGCATTGCTGTCTATGCAGGGTCAGAAAGCTCTCTGATTTCATTATAAATATCTTTCTTTGTGTTCCAAAGAGGAATGAAGGTCTTACGGGTGTGAAACCACACAAGGGTGACTAATTAAGGACAGAATTTTCATTTTTGGGTTAGCTATCTCTTTAAGGGCAGCTTTTACTTAACTTTTTAACCTAGCTTTAACAGGTGTGCATTACACAATTTTAATCGACTTCAATGGAGCCAACCCGTTTCATATCGGGTGATTCTTCGCCTCCACCTCATGCATTAATCATGTAATGGACACCTAGCCATGGATTAGCCCTTATGTGTGAAGAGGGTTATAGGTTACACACAGTATTTAATGAAGGGGGCACAATAACTGTTGAACACATATATTCTATATACTGTTTTCTAATAGTATATTTAAATTATATACTTGTATATTTGTAAATTATATGTTTTTTCCAATTATATTATTATTATTATTTTAATTTAAGGTTAGAATTTTGAACAAAAAAAAACAAAATGATAAAGAGGGCAAATAATTGTGGAGGACTATGTACAGTATTTAAACATGATTGTGTCTATGCTTTTTTTTTTTTTTTTCCAGAAATGCATGTTATTGTAGAAGGGGTTGCATGGACTATCAGTGGAGGGACAGAAAGCTCTGAGATTTCATTATAAAGATCTTCATTTGTGTTCTGAAGATGAACAAAAGACTGGGTTTGGAACGACATGAGGGTAAGTAATTGATGACAGAATTTTCATTTTTGGGTGAACCAACCTTTTAACTTTTACCTGGAGTGTTCAAAGACATTGTTAAGACATTGCTGACCAGTATGCCATAAGAAATGAACTGGGAGTAATATGAATACTTTTCACAAACACTTGGTGACATCACAATTCAAGATTTATTTTAAGCATACTAAATATGCCTGTAGTGAAAAGTGTAACTGAAACTTGAGAATTTCTCATAGTTTTTGTTTGTTTGTTTTTCCAGACTACATCCAAAATAGTGTTTCCACATCTGAGATAAAGGCAGTCATAAGAACAAAGCAGAATGATGAGGATAAGCTCTTCAAAAAATGAAACCTGCGTGAATAATGAGGGAAGAAATGTGCATGATTGCGTGATGTGTAAATAAACACTAAATACATTTAGTGTTACTCTCAGCCTGTTATTTTAAGTTTAAAGAAAAGTAAAATCATTTATTGTTGCATTACTGTTTGAGACATTCACCGTTATTTTGTACCTTAATTCATTATATTGCAGATGTGTGCAAATAAAACTTGTTATTCTGAATATTCTGGTTGCATTTCAGTGTTACTGTACAGCATTTTATTAGTATTGCACTTCGGTAGTATTGAATTGTACTTCAGTTGTATTATATATTGCAGTACTACTGCAGTTTTATTGCAGTATAATTGTAGTATTACTTCAGCTGTATTGCAGTAATACTGCAGTTCTATTGCAGTTGTTTGTTAGTAATACTACAGCTCTACTGCAGTTGTATTTCAATAGTGCTTCAGGTGTATTGCAGTAAAACAGCAATAATGCAGTTTTTTCGTGTCCAAAAAACTGCATTTTTCTACATGTAACAGAAACTGCAGTATTACTTTTTTAAAAACTGCAGTAAATTTTTGTAAGGGGTTAGTGAGCACTTCTCCTTTGCCGAGATACTCCATCCGTGAATTGAATGTTCATTTCTCTACCATAAGCCGTCTCCAAAGGCATTTCAGAGAATTTGGCAGTACATCCAACCGGCCTCACAACCGCAGACCACGTGTAACCACACCAGCCCAGGACCTCCACATCCAGCATCTTCACCTCCAAGATCGTCTGAGACCAGACACCCGGACAGCTGCTGCAACAATCGGTTTGCATAACCAAAGAATTTCTGCACAAACTGTCAGAAACCGTCTCAGGGAAGCTCATCTGCATGCTCGTCGTCCTCATCAGGGTCTCGACCTGACTGCAGTTATTCGTCATAACCGACTTGAGTGGGCAAATGCTCACATTCGATGGCGTCTGGCACTTTGGAGAGGTGTTCTCTTCACGGATGAATCCTGATTTTCACTGTACAGGGCAGATGGCAGACAGCGTGTATGGTGTCGTGTGAGTGAGTGGTTTGCTGATGTCAACGTTGTTGATCGAGTGGCCCATGGTGGCGGTGGGGTTATGGTATGGGCAGGCGTATGTTATGGACAACGAACACAGGTGCATTTTATTGATGGCATTTTGAATGCACAGAGATACCGTGACGAGATCCTGAGGCCCATTGTTGTGCCATTCATCCACAACCATCTTTCATACTTTTCTGGGCCTTGACAGTGAAAATTATTTGGTAGTCAATGGGACAGTCACAAACCTCCCGGTTTTCCAAAATGTCTTAAATTGTGTTCCGAAGACGAACAAAGCTTTTACGGGTTTGGAACGACATGGGGGTAAGTGATTAATGAGAAAATTTTCATTTTGGGATGGAGTAACCCTTTAATGACGTCACACGCATGTGGTGGAGTAATAACTTCTGCTATATAACTGATTAGAGATCCTGCTGCTGTATTGTACATGGCACCTGATGAATAATTTACTATTTTTTTGCTCGCTTTCATTTTGCTTTATTTGATGCTTGATTGATTGCGGGTTCCCTCTTACGGCAGCGCTTATATAGGACGTGCAAAAATACATAGATTAAAATGCATTTATATTTAGATCGAATGAAAGATATAGCTTGTGCATATTAGCTTGCTTATTGTGCCCAAGAGCAGAATTTATTTAAGCCCATGTCTTACTAACAAGAATCTATGCTTAACCACAGGTCGAGAGCTGTAGTTCCAACCACATAAGTTTGCGACACTGTCTGTGAATTCACGCGCAGCGAATTGCAGGCTGACGTGTTAAAAAAATATGCAATCTCAGTGGCCAGATCTGTAATCAAGGTCTAACTAGGCATACTAGAAACTTTGGAGCTGCTTGGAGCTAAACTCTGCAGGACAGTGGCCCTCCAGTACCAAGTCTTGAATAATTTTGAAACTCTGTTGACCACCCCCCACTGACCATCGATGGCTCAACCGTGGAGAGAGTCAGTAG
Source organism: Spinibarbus caldwelli (assembly GCA_039654775.1). Classification (NCBI taxonomy): domain Eukaryota; kingdom Metazoa; phylum Chordata; class Actinopteri; order Cypriniformes; family Cyprinidae; genus Spinibarbus; species Spinibarbus caldwelli. The sequence continues at coordinate 54,792,865 of CM077218.1, forward strand.
CACTAAATTCCTGGGGGTGCACATCACAGAGGATCTCACCTGGACCACCAACGTCATGTCACTCAACAAGAAGGGACAACAGCGCCTCCACTTTCTCCACCGGCTGAAAAGGGCAAGTCTCCCTCCACCCATCCTCACCACTTTTTACAGGGGCACCATTGAGAGCGTGCTGACCACCTGCATCACTGTCTGGTATGGGAACTGCAGTGCTGCTGACCACAAGACCCTACAATGGACAGTGAACACTGCCGCAAAGATCATCGGTGACCCTCTCCCCTCCATCCTGGACATTTTCCTTACACAATGCTCCAGCAAAGCCTCCAGCATCGTGAAGGACCCCACCCACCCCTCCCACAACCTCTTCTAGCTCCTGCCATCAGGTAAAAGGTACCGGAGTATCAAAGCTCGTTCAGTCAGATTGCTCAACAGCTTTTTTCCCCCAGCTGTGAGAGCTCTTAACTCCAATCTCCCTGTCCCCCTCTGAAACCATGAACACCTCAGCCCCCCAACTCATAAATAACTATTGACAATTTTCCTAAGTGCAATTCTGAGTGTGATACACACAGGTGAGTGGGCTATACAAACCACCTGTAGTAATGCGCTCGTTCCACTATATGCACACTAGACACTTTCTATAAACACTCCTTGTTACAAGTATGGTAGAATCATCACTTCTACCACAAAAGACTGCTTTGTAAGTAATCTTCCTGATTTATCTCAATTCCTCAGCATATCCAACAGCGCAGAAAAACTTGATGATGTAACAGAAACTATGGACTCTCTCTTTTCTAGCACTTTAGATACAGTTGCTCCTTTACGCTTAAGGAAGATCAAAGAAAACAGTTTGACTCCGTGGTATAATGAGCACACTCGCACCCTAAAGAGAGCAGCCCGGAAAATGGAGCGCAGCTGGAGGAAAACAAAACTAGAGGTATTTCGTATAGCTTGGCGGGAAAGTACCCTATCCTACAGAAAAGCATTAAAAACGGCTAGATCTGATTACTTTTCGTCTCTTCTAGAAGAAAACAAACATAACCCCCGGTATTTATTCAATACAGTCACTAATTTAACGAAAAATAAAGCATCAACAGGTGTTGGCATTTCTCAAGAGCACAGCTGTAATGACTTTATGAACTACTTTACTTCCAAGATCGATACTATCAGAGATAAAATTGTAACCATGCAGCCGTCAGCTACAGTATCGCATCAGATAGTGCACTATAGATCCCCTGAGGAACAATTCCACTCATTCTCTATTATAGGAGAGGAAGAATTGTATAAACTTGTTAAATCATCTAAACCAACAACATGTATGTTAGACCCTATTCCATCTAAACTACTAAAAGAGCTGCTTCCAGAAGTCATAGATCCTCTTTTGGCTATTATTAATTCATCATTGTCATTAGGATATGTCCCCAAAACCTTCAAATTGGCTGTTATTAAGCCTCTCATTAAAAAACCACAACTTGACCCCAAAGATCTAGTTAATTACAGACCGATCTCAAATCTCCCTTTTCTGTCAAAGATACTAGAAAAGGTAGTATCCTCACAATTATATTCCTTCTTAGAGAAAAATGGTATCTGTGAGGAATTCCAGTCAGGATTTAGACCGTATCATAGTACTGAGACTGCTCTCATTAGAGTTACAAATGACCTGCTTCTATCATCTGATCATGGTTGTATCTCTTTATTAGTTCTACTGGATCTTAGCGCTGCGTTCGACACTATCGACCACAACATTCTTTTGAATAGACTAGAAAACTTAGTTGGCATTAGTGGAAGTGCCTTAGCATGGTTCAAATCGTACTTATCTGACTGCCATCAGTTCGTAGCAGTAAATGAAGAGGTATCATATCGATCACAAGTGCAGTATGGAGTACCTCAAGGCTCAGTACTAGGGCCGTTACTTTTCACGCTTTACATGTTACCCTTGGGAGATATTATCAGGAGACATGGTGTTAGCTTTCACTGTTATGCTGATGATACTCAGCTCTATATTTCTTCACGGCCTGGTGAAACACACCAAATTGAGAAACTAACGGAATGTATAGTCGATATAAAAAACTGGATGACGAGTAACTTCTTACTGCTAAATTCTGAAAAAACAGAGGTGTTAATTATCGGACCTAAAAACCCCACATGTAATAACCTAGAACACTATCTAACACGTGACGGCTGCTCTGTCAATTCTTCTTCATCAGTTAGGAACCTAGGTGTGCTGTTTGATAGCAATCTTTCATTTGAAAGCCATGTTTCTAGTATCTGTAAAACTGCGTTTTTCCATCTCAAAAACATATCTAAATTGCGACCTATGCTCTCAACGTCAAATGCAGAAATGCTAATTCATGCGTTTATGACCTCAAGGTTAGACTATCGTAATGCTTTACTGGGTGGTTGTTCTGCACGCTTGATCAATAAACTACAGTTGGTCCAAAATGCAGCAGCTAGAGTCCTTACTAGAACCAGGAAGTATGACCATATTAGCCCGGTTCTGTCAACACTGCACTGGCTCCCTATCAAACATCGGATAGATTTTAAAATATTGTTAATTACTTATAAAGCCCTGAATGGCTTAGCTCCTCAGTACTTGAGCGAGCTCTTATCACATTATAGTCCTCCACGTCTGCTGCGTTCTCAAAACTTTGGCCATTTGATAATACCTAGAATATCAAAATCGACTGCGGGCGGCAGATCCTTTTCCTATTTAGCGCCCAAACTCTGGAACAATCTACCTAACACTGTTCGGGAGGCAGACACACTGTGTCAGTTTAAATCTAGATTAAAGACACATTTCTTTAACCTGGCTTACACATAACACACTAATACACTTCTATTATTCAAATCCATTAAAGGATTGTTAGGCTGCATTAATTAGATCAACCGGAACCGGGAACACTCCTCATAACACACGATGTACTCGTTACATCGTAAGAAGAATGGCATCTACGCTAATATTTGTCTGTTTCTTTATTATTCTGTTTCTCAGTCCGTGTCCGGATCAGATGGCGCCGGGAGATGATGTCTGCGACCCTGACCGTCGGCGGAGGCCGAACACCTGGATGAGCCCCGGGGACATATCCCCAGTGAAGACCTCGACTTAAATACAATAAAACTTAAAATTAAACAAAATAACTATAATATAATAAAATACCTAACTACATAATACTATTATTGTTAGAAATTGCAACAATATAAAAATAGAAATATAATACATTTATACATTTAAAATTTAATTAATACAATAAGTAAAAAAATAAATAATAATATCCTGGCCAGAGGAGAACTGGCCCCCCGACTGAGCCTGGTTTCTCCCAAGGTTTTTTTCTCCATTCTGTCACAGAGGGAGTTTTCGTTCCATGCCGCTGTCGCCTCTGGCTTGCTCAGTTGGGGACACTTAATTTCTAACGATTATCGTCAATTTGATTTCATATATACTATTTAAACTAAACTGAGCTAGACAATGACATCTCTGAATTCAATAATGAAATGCCTTTAACTGAAAATTGAGTGTTTAATCTTATTATTATACATTACTGACACTCTATCCTCCAATTTGATACTGTTAAGTGCTTTGACACAATCTGTACTGTTAAAAGCGCTATATAAATAAAGGTGACTTGACTTGACTTGACTTGACTCCTTGCTACAAAGACTCAATAAGATGATATATGTTTACTTGAACATTGCACTACAAAATAATATGTTTACTTGAGCATTGCACTACTAAATCTTTTTGCACTATGCACTGCTTCCCACAAAACCTCTCTTCTGAACAATTTAATGTACAAAATATATATTGTTCTGCACATTTTCATGTACAAATATCTCTTTAGCACAATTTCATGTACTGTATTTATGTAAAGTTCTTGTACAGTCTCAGTTTGTGTATGTGTAGTCAACTAGGTATAGTAGTTATAGTATTTATAGTATATGTATAGTCAGATGGTTAAACTTGTATAGCTCTATTGTTGCATTGTTGTATGTTTATCTTATGCTCAACTAGTATGTAGCACCGTGGTCCTGCGAGACACGACATTTCGTTCCACTATATGTCCACACATGTAGCAGAATGACAATAAAGCTCAACTTGAACTTGAACTTGACGTTTGGAGACCCCTGGCCTAGTGGTTAACACACTGACATATGGTGCAAATGCTCATGTTCGAATCCTGACTTGCAGTCCTTTTTTCCGATCTCGTTCCCCTCTCTTCACCTCCAAGCATTCCTGTCAGTCTCTACTGTCCTGTCCTAAATAAAGCCCAAAAAACAAGGACTCTGTATACTTGGTTGAAGTTTACAGCATTAACTATTTACTGCAGAACAAGCTGTAAAGCATGAGACACGCTGCACGATTTTCGGCTGTCCCAGACGAAAGATTGGCATCGTGAAACAGTTGTGGCTTTTTCTATGATTGTGGCTCCTAAACAGTGGTTCTGTGTCGTACAGTGACAGAGGTTCAAAAGACAGCCGTTGTCACGGTCTTGCGACCAAAGATAGCCAACGATACAGCATGATCATCATACAGTGTGTTTGCTGTTACGATCCACATTTACTGACCATCCAATAAAAATGCGACATGAAATCAACGCGACATGGCGCTAAAACATAAAACTGCTTACCTCAAGCTCTTATCCCTTCCTTTTTCACCACTTCCACTTTTATTCAGTACACATAAAAACTACAACTGCTAAAGTGTTATTTATCACGCTCTGTTTGTTTACCACTAGCACATGCTGATGACATTTTATTCTTCTATAGAAACATGCGTCATAGCCTACGAGTCAATAGGTGTCATTGTCGTACAGTCTACACACGTCGTAGCCAAGTTTATTAAATCCATGTCGTACAGTGTGACATGCAATGATCTTATAGGATTGCTAAAATCATGCAGTGTGTCTCGGGCTTAAGTTGTCAGTAACTTAATAAAACAAGGAAATCTCTGTTAAAGAGATTAACAGAGCAATCTATCTGTTAGCAATCTATCTTGTTAAAAGCAGCTCGTAAGTGTATTTACTTGTCTCATTAGTGTTTAGCGCAGTTGTCATTGCTAGGAAACGCTTGTTTTGTTTACTGAGTGGAGACATGCTGAAATCGCATTTGGTCTCGTATTGTATCGCGCAGAGGTGTATAGAGTACCTGAAAACCATACTTGAGTAAAAGTACACATACCTTACAGTGAAAATTACTCCACTACAAGTTATAAGTCACCAATTCCAAAACAACTTGAGTAAAAGTATTAGAGTATCTGATTTTAACAGTACTTAAGTATTTTACTTCTACTAAATATAGGCTCAAAGATGCACTAGTCAAAGAGACATGCCAGTCAAAAACTGTAACGTTGTGGAGAAGCTGGGAAAACAGGCAGAGGCAAGGATCTGTGTGCAGGTATTTCATGGAAAAGCTAAAACGAACAATAAGCCAAAAACCAAAGGGAACAAAGAACAGAATGACGGGCAAACAGACAACCAATTACATTCAACAACTCACAAAGAACTAAAGAAACACTAGGGCTGTATATATACAGTATACAGGAGGCTAACAAGCTGAACAAGAGAAGATACAAACTGACTACAAGCACCACGGGAGACAGGAAGTGACATAAAAGTCCAAGACAAGGCACAGAAAATGCAACAAAAACAAGAAAGACCTGATTTGTGAGGAGAGCAATCACGCTTATTTTCTAAAACCAAAATAAAACTGAACACCTCAAAATTACAAAAACGAAAACAAAACAACAATATCCTTCAAAAAGATCTCTTCAGTGTAACGGATAAATAAAATAATGTTAAGTAAAATGAAAAAGTCAAAGTTTTCTTGCACTGGATCTGCTGGTTTCAACCTCATTGCCAGCTGCAGTCATGTCCTCATCCAACCCAGTCTCTTACTACTGCGTATCTATACGAGTTTGCATTTTCATTCGGCGTAGTATTTACACGCCAAAGTCACATTTTTCATTCACACTGCAAGCAAAGCCCTCCCGTTACACTTCCATTGATGAAAAATGTGTATGCATTGAATGTATTATAGTCAACGTTATCACCATCGTCCCGCCCCTTCAATCATATTCAAGATTTCATCTTGCGCAGGAGCCGCCGCATATGCAGAAATACATGTTTAGGTTTTGTTTATTTATTTATTTTACAGAAACATCTTGTAGCCTAGATTATTACTCATTATCTCTTGTGGGGACGAATGCTACTACATCTGAGCTTGCTCATTAATAGTCGGGCGATTGCTTTTACAGTTATAGTGGTAGTTATAATTCTGTCTGCTTTTGTTTTTTGTCTTGTGTTTAATGTTACGCGCATTTATGTTTTTGTTTGTGATTGTATTTGGAATAGTAAAAGTATTAACTAATAATTATGATGATGATGGTGGTGGTGGTGGTGGTGGTGGTGGTGATGATGATGATGATGATGATGATGAATAGATAAAGTGCAATGCCCTGGTTTTTAGTCCTTCACTGATTCAGGAACCTCCCACTCCCGCTCGGGACCCAATCAAATCGTTTAGCGTTCTCATCATTATCCCGCCCCCCGATGATTCTCGAGTTCAACTCGTGCGACCTCGTGCATCGTCGAAGCTGTCAATCATCACAACACAAAAGTAAGTATTTAGCCAAAAATATGAATAAATAAATAAATATTGTAAATGCAAGCGCTAATAGGATTTCTAATGCGTGTCAATGCTGTCAGCGTCAAAGGTTATTATTCTCTTAAGTAAGGCCCACAGTGTTGCCAGACGATTTATGTCTGTTTAAAATCATTTTCATTAAATGTATTAGAATAAAATTAGTGTAAGGGTCATCTGTGCGCAAAGATTACTTTTTATTGATGCATCATATGTATTTGGTGACATTATGATGAGATCACATTACTTTATGTGAATGCCAGGCATTAAGTGTCTATCACAGATGTGTGGATTTTTACAGGTCTGCATCATCACGTATTGTTAGAGTGTTTATTTTGGCCAACTCTTGATGATAATGAAGATAAATTAGTCTTTAATAAGTATGTAGTTTTACCCACCTCTCAAAAACTATACTTATTAATGATTAATTTATCTTTAATTTACCTAAAGTTTTGCATGTGATGTCTGTCTGTTATTCTGTCTAATTTAGTCATTTTGTGTTGTTTTTTTATAGTCAAAATGCCAGGTTCAACTGTTCGCCAATGCCCCTGCCAGAATAAGATGAATTGCTGAAACCGGTGCTGTGTTAAGGTGATTGTGTGTAATTAACACTGGTTCTTTATATGGTATTGCATTTATTTTAATACTCAACGTGTTTCTGTTTCTCTTTTTGTAGTGTGGAAAATTGCTTGATTTTAAAAACAGACAATCAGTACGATTGGCAAAGTTTCGTGCCCAAGCCCAACAGTGGGCAAAAACGACTATTAAGTCTCGAAATCAATCAAAAGTTCTTGACAATTTAAATGTCATGGTAAGCAAAATCCAACATCCTAATCCCTCACACTTTGTTCTATTAAAAAACAGTTAAATAAGAGGCAATACAATATAAATATGTTTTACATATAAATACATAAACATAATACATTACATAAACATTAGAAAATTGTAGTAATTCTTATAAACTGACAGTTCAAATAAAAAGTAAATTGATGTGCCAGATTTAAATGGGCAGAGCTCTTCTAAATAAAAGAGCTAATCAGCATTTGCTAAAGTGACACAACTGCAGCCTGCTGCAAAAAGTGACGTGAGGTTAAACAGATTTTTTTAACAGTTTCTTTCAGAATTATTATGAACCATTTTTAAAATCTGTACTGTTTGACATGCTTATATTTTAGATGGAAAAGCTTAAAGCTCTTGGATATGTCCCTCTTCTTTTCCTGGGGAAATGTTCCAAGGCCCAAAAGTGGACAGCAGAGGTCCAGTGCCCCCTTGAGTTCCCACCTGAGGGACATGGTGTGATGGAAAAAATGCTCATAATTTTTGAGCATATTTTACAGGGTAAGACGTATTGGCAAGCACCAATACTTAAATGTTTGTCTAATATTTTAATGTGTAAAATACATTCTGTAGCTATACAAGTTTTCTATATTAAACTGCACTTTCTTTTAGAGTTTTTTATTTAATGTATTTTAACATGGCTTTAAGGGTGCAAAAATGTTGTTGTTGTTGTTTTTTAAGTTTTAAGTCCAGAAAAAGAACAAGAGGTCACAGAAGGTAATGAAGCAGAAAGTCAGGACTTGACAGAAATTGTAGAAGAAGAAGAGGACATTATCTCAGAGAACAATGTAGAAGTGGAAAGACTGGAGGATGAAGAGCAGATCAAAGAACAACAGATAGAAAGTAGAAAGGAAGAACCAGAGAGGCCTGTTGAGGAAGAGAGACACAAAGTGACAAAAAAGACTGAACAAGCAAAGGGGGTAAAGAAACAGGCAGAGAAAAGAAAGTTTAATGCACTTGAGATGGAAGAGAGAAGAGAGATGGAACAGGGAACGTTCTCCTAACTTTGGCCAACGTTCTCTAAAGGTTCTCTCAAAGTTATCAAAAAACGTTCTTACAGTAACGTTATTAAAACGTTTCCTTAACGTTATCTGCAATTTATAAACGTTCTAAAAACGTTTGCATAAAAACATTATAATTGCATTGTTAGTGGAACGTTCTAAAAACGTTAGAATAAAAACGTTATCATTACGTTGTTAGTGGAACGTTCCAAAAACGTTAGCATAAAAACCGTTATCTTTCCCTTGTTAATGGAACGTTCTAAAAACGTTAGCATAAAAACGTTATAATTGCATTGTTAGTGGAACGTTCTAAAAACGTTAGCATTAAAACGTTATCATTGCGTTGTCAATGGAACGTTCTAAAAACGTTAGAATAAAAACGTTATCATTACGTTGTTAGTGGAACGTTCCAAAAACGTTAGCATAAAAAACGTTATCTTTCCCTTGTTAATGGAACGTTCTAAAAACGTTAGCATAAAAACGTTATAATTGCATTGTTAGTGGAGCGTTTTAAAAACGTTAGCATTAAAACGTTATAATTGCATTGTCAATGGAACGTTCTAAAAACGTTAGAATAAAAATGTTATCATTACGTTGTTAGTGGAACGTTCCAAAAACGTTAGCATAAAAAACGTTATCTTTCCCTTGTTAATGGAACGTTCTAAAAACCTTAGCATAAAAACATTATCATTGTGTTGTTAGTGTAACGTTTTAAAAACGTTGGCATTAAAAACGTTATCGTGTTGTTTATGGAATGTTTTAAAAATGTTAGCATAAAAACATTATCATTGTGTTAGTGTAATGTTTTAAAAATGTTGGCATTAAAACATTATTATTGCGTTGTCAATGGAACGTTCAAAAAATGTTAGAATAAAAACATTATCATTGTGTTGTTAGTGGAACGTTCTAATATAGTACAATGAAAATCAGAATAATGAAACTAGTATAATGAAAAATAATAACTCAAATAATACCTCATTATCAGTTAACATTTTTGGTATTTCAGTGTAAATTGAACAATGAATATTCTTAGAGTTAACGTAATTTTTCTGTTCTTGAGGTTGCAAACAATTTTTCTAATAATATTAAGTTCACTACTTAAAGTTGGCTTGTTGTATGTATTGTTAGTGAAATATTCTTTAAATGTTACAGCTGTGACATTTCACATTTAAAATAAAAACAAAATTATATCAATGAGTCCATCAATCAGATAATTAAAATCTAACTTGCAGTGTCACTATCAAAATATAAAGTGTCACACTTTATTTTCTCTGACACCATACATGTCAGATTTGTTTTTTCTTCTTCTCAGTCGCTTTGGCTCATTTATCAGATCAGAAATGAAATTCTCGACTACTTGTTCAAACTCCACATCATCTAGTATCTTGTGCACATCATAAAAGCAGTTTCTCATTCTTTTGAACAAGTTTCAAATGCTTGGTACATTCATGCACTTGAATATGTACAATTGTATACGTTATCAAATTGCTAGTGTTATGTTGCTCAAATATGGTTCTCTGTCAAATTGACTTAACCCTCACAACATCTATCATTATTTCATCACATTAGCCATTCAGTGCAAAATGGTGAGCTACTGTAGTTACAGCTAACAGGGAATGTTGTCATAACTTTGGCTAACGTTCTCTAAAGGTTCTCTCAAAGTTATCAAAAACGTTCTTGCAGTAACGTTAGCAGAACGTTTTGTTAACGTTATCTGCCCTTGATAAACTTTATAAAATCGTTAGCATAAAAACGTTATCATTGCCTTGTTAGTGGAACGTTTTAAAAACGTTATTAAAAATGTCTTGACAAAATGAGTCGTAATTTGCATAGCAACTTAATTTGTGAATCTAATGAAACAAAGAATGACACAATCCAGTGGCCTTTTCCCCCTGGCCTGAGAGAGAAAAAACGTTTTGTTTAAAATTAAAATCTTACAATGTGCTTAAAAGTCAGAAGACACTTTATTTATTCTCAAACTGTTTTTCTGATATTTGCAATAACAGTGAAGGAGAAAATGCACTTGCGAAGTATACATTATATGATCTTAATTCCCCACGAACTCATCTACGTGTAGCGTGAAAAGGTGGGCGTGGCTTTGGAACGTCCGTGCGCGTCAATCAAACACTTCAGCGGGAAGACACAGCTGCCAAACATTTACAGTGAGACGACGCCTGTCAGGTAAGTTCTGTGACTTTTGTTGGATATATTACGAATAAAAAACGTTTATTATCACACTGATGATTAGCTTAGATTTGCAGCAAGTGCTGCTGTTTTGATGAAATTATAGCTAGATGATCGATTTGCCTGAACAAGCAAAACTGCTGCTGCAGAGCGGTTAACAGTTAGTAAACAAATGTGTAAAACAGAGGAATAAAGGCTAAATTTTTGTATAAGTCGTTAGACTCGCTGTTTCTCAGTGTCTAGTTCGCTCTTTCTATATAGCATAACTGATTTTCATTACACCGTGTTCTTGCCGAGTTATTAGCCAGATTCGTTTATGAATGTCCCGCGCATTTTCCTGCTGTTTTCCGTTTCATGTAAAAGTTTAAAGTCAGTTCGTCACAGTGAAATACATGCACTTAGATATCAGCTTTTTGGATCGACTGCATAGGCCTGACTTTTTAAACGACTCTTATGAGTGGATTAAGGAAAGGAAAAAAAAAAAAATGAAAATGGGAGGTTAGTCCATTACCACTTTTTCTTAAATAAAACTGACCCTACATACATGGCGCTATAGCCGATGTCCAGACTAACGTGTTTTTTTTTTTTTTTTTTTTTTTCCTCTCGAGGTGTATATTATAAAAGTTGTGAAATATTTGCCTACTATGGTATTAACGTTAACTCTGGTGCCCTCGTCAGTGTTATAATATTTGAAATGACCAATCAGATCAAAGAAGGCGGGCTTCATGTTCACAGAAGCACCAATCAGATCAAAGAAGGCGGGCTTCATGTTCACAGAAGCACCAATCAGATCAAAGAAGGCGGGCTTCATGTTCACAGAAGCCGAAGATGCTGAGCGCGAATTTCAGTTAATGGTCATAAAGTGCGGGATAATATGTTAACTAAATATTTAATATTTGAGAGCTGTTTTACAATACAAATGTTAAACATCAGGTTTGCAAACTAATAAATTCTAATTTCGCCATTTTTAAATTTAATATAGGCCTATTTTCGTGATGTATAATGTAATAATTCGTTCTGTCAATGTGAGGATGCTATATATATATATATATATATATAAGGCATAAGATTAATAATGTAAGTGCACATATTGTGAATTAATTTAATACACTAACCCCCGGTTTCACAGACAAGTCTTAAGCTAGTCCCAGACTAAAATGCATGTTTGAGCTGTCTCAACTGAAAATATCTTGCTCTGACATATCTTAAAATATGTCACTGTCATTGTTCTGTGTCAAGATGCACACCTGTAATGTTTTCTTCTAAGGCATTTTTGTAAAAGTTGCTTAAATATCTTAATTTAACTAAGGCCTAGTCCTGGTTTAAGCTAAGCCCTGTTTGTGAAACCGGGCCTTAGTTACCAAGATTTTCAGGAAATCATGATATGTGAAACATATATCATTTGACCTTATGTTTACTTTCTTCACTGACTCAGACGAGAATCACTTATCAAAGCTCAGTTTTAGGAGAGGAAGAGACAGGGCAAGATAAGGAGACAGAGAAAAACAAAGAGTGATGGAGATGAGGAGAAAGCAGGTATTGACACATAATCTGCCCACGTGGTTTTAGATCAGAGAAATCATTTTTTTTTTTTTTTACATTTGCGACCTCTAATTATAAAACCCAGTGCCTATAGTAACACCAACTGTGGTAATATAACAGTTTGTTAAAATGTTTAGAATGCAACCCTAGATCTTTAGTAATTTTGTACAAATGTCATAGTAAACATGATTAATTATTTATAAATTATGAACAACTAAAATAATTTGCTAATTAATTTAATTTCAAATGAATTTTGTCAATTTAAGTGGACTTTGATATCAAGTGTTCAGTAAAAACAGAGCAGTGGTATCTCAATGTATATTTTATCAATATTTAAAAGCTATTGAAGTTTTCTGCTATGTCAATGCTATGTTTCATCAATAAATTATTTATCACAGTTTCTAATTTGTTTTTTTTCCCTTATTCTCTTGTCTTTGACAGTGGTATTTCAACAATCACTCCTGGACTCTGATCGGGACTGGTATGATCATTTTTACCCTTTTTATGAGGACAGAAGTGTCTCACGTTTCGGTTTTGATAAATCATTCAGCCCTAGGATAACATATGTTGTCAGCTCAGGAAAAGATGTAGGAAATTGAAGAGAAGAATGGCTTTAATCAGTGTGGTTTAAATTTGAGTGTGTTTGTAATTTTTAGATGCCTGTCAACACAGTTTTGGAAAAAGTCTTTGAGGAGCTGGTATCTGAAACTTTGCACCGCATCGAGATCAGTCTTATCACAGGTTGGTGTCTTTCTGTTTTGAATTGGTGTATAGTTAATGAGATGCAAACCAGTGTAAGATTAATGGGAGAGTGATGTTAATACATGTAAACTAATATTATCTTACGTTAATATCTTACATAGTATAAAATAAAAATATTTCAACTGTTTTACATGTTGTTGATTGTAAATGATTGTAAAATTTCAGTAGTCCAACACCAGTGAAATTTCATGGTGCTTGACACCAATGTCGATGCCATAGCAAAACTTTTGGAACTATTGAACTGTTTGGAGAAAAAAAAAAAGAAAGAAATTAGTTAATTATGATAACATTAAAACATGAAAACGGCATGTAGACTTCAAATATTGTTTATCAGTGGGTACCAAATTATACTACTGGTACTGGAGAAAAGCTGGTATTGTTACATTTTTAAAATGTCAGTATCAGCTTGATACCAAAGTACCGGGACTTTTGACCATAAGCTAAGACAAAGATTTCATTACAAAATATGACTAATTGCTTTTCTGCCCAGTGCAACTAAATATTTTGATCCAAGCACAAAGTGAACAGGCGGTGCAGTCCACTGATCTATATATATGACTGGATCGCTCATTGCGTTCTAAACTGCCAACAGTGAAGCCACCGGAAGTGTTCGATCCGCCATCTTACTATTCCCTACTGGCAGAGAGCACTATTGAATCACAGCTAAAACACTGACCTAATATCACCCGATTTGAAGCGAATCAGTCACACGGGATTAGTTTTTATGTTAGGTGTATGTAAATTAATTTTTACTTCAGATGTTATCGGCAATGTTTATGATCTTTTTGGGCAGGATAAGCGATATATTTAAATCATTTAGGTGGGTGTGTCTGCTGCACCCTGCCCTGCCGACACAGGTACGTTAACTGATCCAACACAAAATATAGCCAAATTATTTATGTACGTAATTATTAAGGAATTATTAAACATGAACGTATTAGTATCAGAAATTGATTTGAATATTAAATGAATACAATAGCCTCTGTTATTTTATTTCTCCATGTTGTAGACTACTGAAATGAAAGCTTAACTTACCATCTTGGAAATAAAGCTTCATGTCTTTAAATCCGTACTGTGTGTAGTCAGTTATTTTTCTAAATAAATTAATTATGATGTGTATATTTTTAATGTCCTGATTGAGCAGCATCTATTTTAGATACTCCCAAGATCGCGCAAATATGTTTAACTTTACTAGCATTACACTTTTCCATGTAAAATGTTATATGTTAAATTAATCATTTATTTTACCACCGTTTAAATCATTACCTCCTTCAAAACAAATGCTGTTAACGAAATCATTGTTGAAACATTTGCAGTAAGCCTACTGTACGAATAAAAACACTATAACAAAATTACATAAACAATGAATAACTACAAGGCTAATGAAGGTATGTGTGTAACTTAAGTATACAAAGCATAAATCTTCAGATTTCAGAATGAGCACTTTGTCATTTGTTATATGTTGAGGTCGTGTCCGTCTGATGTTTATCATGTTCATCTGATGTTCGGCTACTGTAATGAACGTAACTTTTTAATAAGCAGGGGAAATTCCCGACATTAAACAAATAACAGTTTACATGCTTAGGGTGTTTGCATTGTAAGAATGTACAGGGATACTTCAGATTTAAAAACGCTGACTTGTTAGGTGATGTTTTCTCATTAAATTCGTGCGATTTCCTATTAATTCAATGGAATGTATTGGAATAGTGGGGAATACCAATATGGCGGCGCGGCGGCTTCACTTTAATGACGTCATGAGCAATCCAGTTGTCTAGTATAGATCAGTGGTGCAGTTCCTTCAGTTATGAGGGATTCCATGTCAGTGATTCAGTGACTTGTTCACAACATGAGTCAATTGTCCCACCAGAAATGGTCTGCAGAAATGGTCACTTTACAGATGTTTAACAAAAACAATTTTATGAATCAAAATCACTACCACTATTTGGAAAGCTATTTTGCAAAGACATAGAGCGATGCAGTACGTATAGTGAAGCATCCCAGTGCTTTTATTCTAAATCTTACCAAGCATTAATACGACGCTGTCTTCTTTTCTCCCTGCAGTATCTCCAAGATCATTTTGAGATTCTATCCTGTCTGATGGCCTAGTATCTGAAGACGTCATAAACTCCATCATTTAAAATAATTGTCTTTTATCTAAGTGTATGTTTTAATATATATAATTTATATTCTTTTATACAATTTTTTTTTTTTACATGTTTCTAGGTCATTCAACAACTCAAATTCTTAAATTTAATTCTCAAGATCTGAAAATTTGGTTTGAAGTTCTAAAATTCTTAATTGGTTCTTGAGTTTTGTTGCTGCAACTTGAATCTTGAAGATGCTTTTATTTTTTTTCTTCATATTGTTTAAAGGCACAATATTGGATTGTTTGATATTAGAACATGACCAGAAGTGGGTAGTAACGAGTTACATTTACTTCGTTACATTTACTTGAGTAAATTTTTTGGGTAACTAATACTTTTAGAGTATATTTAAAAATGGGTACTTTTACTCTTACTCAAGTACATTTTTAGTGAAAAAACGGTACTTTTACTTCGTTACTGTGGGCGACGCTCCTCTCGTTACCTTAATGTAATACAAGTTAAAAAATCCTTCAATTTATTCCAAACGCGCCGTCTACTTTTTTCTGGGCAATGAGCGATGCCTGTTCGCAAATGATTCATTCTTTTGAGTCAATTCTGTTCGAAGGCTTGATCAAACCAGTGAATTGATTCGCGAATCAGTTTGAATGATTCGTTCAGTTCTGCCGCACGCGCTGATCGTCTGAAGCGGTTCTCACTCAGAGTTGTAACATCAAGAGCGCTGAAGACGTGGCTTTGGATCTACAGTCAGTTGAAAGCAAATCTGCAAAGGCTATGGTTTGCTAGCTATGAAGATCTTTATTAGATGAACACCGCGTGTGCTGTCGGTTCCACAGGTAGAGATTCGATTACAGTACACAATACTATTATGACATTACCAGTTTGTTGTACATGTACCTTACACATTAAATACAATGTATAATTTATTCATTAAATAAGCCGTCACAGAGTATGAAATGAACACCCGCCAAACCCGCGTTAGTTCCAGGAGGAATGCCTTTGCCTAGACACAATTAATATTGATATTTTCACAATATTTACGCTTGCAGAAATAAAGGCTACATTTGTTTACATTTTGCAGAACAGACGGAAGAAGATCCGCCAATGTGCATTTGTTTCGTTATGTTCAGATGTTCAGTAGCGGTCATGTGAGGAGTTTAAACTCTTCTCTGTGTCAGAGGTTATATACATATACATTTATAATACATAATTAATATACTTTAAAATATAATTTAATTCAATCCAGTGATGCAAATCAGAATTTTTAACAGCTGTTACTCCAGTTTTCAGAGTCATATGATCCCTCAGAAATCATTCAGATATATTGATTTATTATCAGTGTTGTTGAAAAAAAAAAAACATCTGCTGGTTAGGTATGTTTTGAAGCTGGGATGATGGTTTATGCTGGTCCTTAGCTGGTTTAAGATGGTCATGTGTTGGTCATACACATGTCCAGCTTAAACCAGCTAAGGATCAGCATAAACCAGGAAATTACCAGCTTAAATCAACTCAAACCAGCATCCCAGCTTCAAAACATACCTTACCAGCAAAAGCTGTTTTTTTCAACAGGGAACAGTTTTGCTGCTTAATATTTTTTGGAACCTGTGACATTTTGTTCAGGATTCTTTTATGAATAGAAAGCTATAAAAGAACAGCATTGATAATAAATCAGGCTGATAAAAATTCTGATTTGCATCACTGAAATAAATTACATTAAAAAAAAAAAAAAACATTAAAAGTATTTTGAATGGCTGTGTGTGTGTGTGTGTGTGTGTATAGAGAGAGATATAGATATTTAGATAAAATTTATATATCTAAATAAAAATAGACTATTTTCAGTATATGATCCAAAGTAACTAGTAACTAACTACTTGAGTAGTTTTTTTTATCCGATACTTTTTTACTCTTACTCAAGTAATTATTCAGACTATTACTTTTACTTTTACTTGAGTAAATATTTCTTCAAGTACTTTTACTTTTACTTGAGTACAGTTTTTGGGTACTCTACCCACCTCTGAACATGACGGAATGTATTAACTTTTAACTCTAATGTGCATCGTATATAACATTTAATATTTCATACATTAGAGCAGTTTAAATGTATTGAATTGATTCTTGGTACATATGTCATTGATTTCATTTGAAATCCATACTTGTGACTACATTTCAGATTGCTTTTATTCATTTCTGTGTTTCTGTCTAGACTCAAATTAAGACATGTCTATTTTAAAAGAATTGGAAAAGTAATATCTTTATAATTAGACTTTATTTTAATAACAGTATAGTGTTCCCTTACTTTCATGTACTGTATTGACCACTTATATTTCATTGTTATTAGCTTTCCATTGTACTATTTCTAGACTATTTTGTAAGTCTTGAAAGTTTGATAACAGTTAGTGAACATTTAGCAAACATCTGTAACAGTAAATAAATATTACATAATCTTACATAATGTGTCAACTTTAAAAAAAAACATTTAGAGAACATTAAAATAATGAAAGAATGGAACATTCTAAAATGTTTTGTGAAACGTTCCTAGAACATTAATATAATGGGAAATAGAACGTTCTAATAACATATTGAATAACGTTCCTAGAACGTTAATATGAGATACTTACGTTATAAGAACGTTTATGTAACGTTCCCATTAAGTTATAAAAACGTTATTTCTGAAAGTTCTTAGAACGTTAAAAACGTCCAGTTTTTTAGACGTTGTATTAACGTTCTTATTTGGTTATAAGAACGTTATGTAAAACGTTATTAGAACGTTCCAAATTCTCATTATAATAACGTTCTAAGAACGTTAATATGAGAGACTGGAACGTTCTAATAACGTTCTTAGAACGTTCCAAATTCTCATTATAATAACGTTCTAAGAACGTTAATATGAGAGACTGGAACGTTCTAATAACGTTTTTAATAACGTTCTTAGAACGTTCCAAATTCTCATTATAATAACGTTCTAATAACATTTTACATAACGTTCTTATAACCAAATAAGAACGTTAATACAACGTCTAAAAAACTGGACGTTTTTAACGTTCTAAGAACTTTCAGATATAACGTTTTTATAACTTAATGGGAACGTTACGGAAACGTTCTTATAACGTAAAATTGTTAGCTGGGTCATATGTAACCCAGGTTACTAGTAGATAGCAGACGCAGAGATGACATCAAATTAAATAACAGATTATATGTATTAAAAACACTGGAAACATAATATGACTCTGAAAAAATGAAGTAATAATGTGAAAATATATAAAGATATTAAATATAAAAGTTTATAAAGGTGACCAATAGCGTAATCTCTTACTTGGTAAATTCGCCAATGAGATCGCGGTAAAATGACGTCACGTGACGTCCGCCATCGCGGCATTTTTAGAGAGTAGAGAGTTCGAGATCTTTCTTTTCCTCGTGAGCTTCTGATACGAGCGGACGCTAGATACTGCTTCGGGAGATTCAGTGCACCAAAATAAGAGAGAGATGAAGGTCAGAGAAGCTGAATGCAATTGAGTGACGTCTGAAGCGGGTTTCATCTGCAACTGACCGGGTTCATTTGATGTACATGTATATGAGTTCTTTGGCGAGTTAATGTTTTTTTTTCTTTATTGATTATTTTGATACAGTCCGAATTAATTGATTTATCAAATGTGCAATTGTATGACAAAGAAAAGATATACAAGAGAGTACACAACAATTAGGAAAAATGTCTTTATTGTTAAAGAGACATAATACATAGAAAGACAGTTTATCACAGAGTATGTAAATGAATGTTTAATGAAGGTTTTAGTTGGAATTATGCTTATTGATGTGTATTTGTTATCAAATACTAATTGTTGTTGGTTTGGTGGCCTTCTGTCCTCAAGGCCGGGTTTTTTTTTTGTTTTTTTTGTTTTGTTTTTCTGATCTTGTTCCATGTGAGTTCCCTTGCTGGATTTTCCCCGGATGAATCGACTGAAGTGTGAATTATTCCCGAACCGTCTCAACTCTTCCTTTACCTGTGATGGTGGAGTTGGACTGGCGAGCCACCGTTAAACGAATCCTTTGAAACCCTTTGCGTGAATTTTCCTGTTTGGAGAGACACAGAAACTGAATTTGCTCACCTTCAACTGGTAGGAGTGTAATTGCATTGCTCGTTTGTCCTGATCTGGAGTGGAGCCTAAAGACTGAGATTTACATCAATTGACCTTTGGGACTAAATTTATAAACTGATCTTTGATTCCTCAGAGTTATTTCTTGTCAGTTCATTGAGGAAATTGAGGACTTTGGGAAAATTGGGTATTTCATTCAGAGAAATTGTCATTTTGTTTTATTTGTTGATTACCCTTTTTTTTTGTCTGTGTTGATTACATGGTTTAAAGGTTGACTAAAATAAGATCTCATTCAAAACAAACCTAAGAACAGGTCACTTTAGAAAAATAGAAGTGTTAATTAGACATTTCGGTACCAAATGCTTTAAGCAGTTTACACATTAGCTTGAATTATCAACTAAAAGATAAAAGGAAGGAGAAATATTAACTTACCAACAAAGTGAAACCGTTATAAACCCTGTGAGGAAGAAAGGGGTACAAGTATCAATATTGAGTACGAACATTTCTGAGTCTTTGAATTGAATTTATGTAAATGTAAATTTGTTTCTACTAGTCACTGTTAAAATACAAATCAAATCTATTTCCTACCTCAAACCTTGTCTGAGTCTATTCACTGCTGCTGCATCGTCTCTCTCCTCGGACGAACCGAATCTTCTGAGCTCACTGGTCCATTATAAGAGTTGACTCAAAATTGGTATTTCTGTGTAACGGGTTACACATATTAAAAGCAGATTGGTGAGAAATTGAGGTGAAGCAAAGACTCTAGATATAGGAAAAAGTTGCACTCCTATTACTTATGAATGGGAGAAAGTATAACACTCAACATGGAGAACTAATCCCAGCTGCCATTAAAAGCTCTGTTGCTGTAGAAATAGACAGTATTCTGAGACGCCCATGAATGACTGTGCATGCACATTGGCTGGTTTAGTCTGCAAACTAAGCTTTTTTTAAACTCTATTTGAACATAAGAAACTAAAGTTGTAAGAAAGATTTCATTGGTGATTTCAAATATGAAATTTAATCGTAAGCTTAGTGAACAATTTCCCCATTCAAAGAGATAGGATCTGCACTTACTGTAGATGCCCAAGAGGCGTTTCAAAGATGACCGCTGAGTGAAATGACTTTTAAAGGGGCTTTGGGTGAAGCCAGTGCAATGAACAAGGAACAATGTGAACTCAGGCTCAATGAAAACTGTTCTTTGACATGCACTTGAACTAATGCTTAATTTATTATTTTTTTTCTTCACAGCAAATCACCTGTCAACATAGCAGCAAAAAGAAAGCGCCAAAAAAAGATAGACGCAGGTATAAAATGTTATACAGTACAGTTTATCTCTGTGGTCTCAAACTCAGTTCCTGGAGGGCCACAGCCCTGCACAGTTTAGCTCCGACCAACTCCAGCTAACTCCTGCTTGGAAGCTTCCAGGAGTGCTTCTCATAATACTCAAATTCATGCTTCCTCACTTCCTTGCTTTCTTGTCCTCAAGCCTGTGACCCGGAAACTGATCAAACTCAGCCACCTTGAAAGACATCTGAATCCTCTAATTCAGGGGTCACCAGACTTGGTCCTGGAGGGCCGGTGTCCTGCACCAGTTTAGCTCCAATCCTAAGTAAACACACCTTAAGCAGCTAATAAAGGTCTTACTAAGTATACTTGAAACTTCCAGGCAGGTGTGTTGAGGCAAGTTGAGTTAAACTCTGCAGGACACCGGCCCTCCAGGACCGAGTGTGGTGACCCCTGCTCTAATTGCACCTGAGGAGGTGAGGAACGAGGAATGAGGAAGCTTCCAGAGGAGCTACGAGCAAGAAAACACAGGTGTATCCTATACGGAAGTTCTCATCGACAAACCTGACGGACATATAATTTCTCCTCCCCCTTCACATCTGTCATAATAATTTACATTTATATTTTACCTTTGCAGTTTTAATAAATCATACGTCATATATTTTAACAGGGCATCTTGCTTTATTAATATTTATTATGAATGTCTTAACAAACTTTAACAACATAAGGGCAGATCCCTTTATCAGGTGATGAGGATTTGAAGTGATGCTTGAGTGATCAAGAATATTCCAAAGTACAAATAACCTTTCCTTTGATTCCTTCATCCTCATTACCTCATTACCTCATATTCTAAGGGGGGTGGAGCTAAGACTCAAGGAAAGGAAACAAGGATGCACAAATAAGAAATGCACCCTAGTAATCCTGAAGACGTTGATTAGCTGGATCAAGTGTGTTTAAGTAGGATTGGAGCAAAACTCTTTAGAGCTGTGGCCCTCCAAGAACTGAGTTTGAGACCAGTTTAAACTATTACAGGTTGTCATCTATTTGGAAATTTCTCATAATATTGATGTTTGTGTTTCAGTGCTGTTTAGATTTTTAAATGTTTCATATTTGTTTTGCATTTAAACTTTTATACGTTCTCTGTTCAAGTTAAGTAATTAATTCACTTCTAACCAAATTTTACATTTATACAGAATGTCCATTCCATGCATCTCTGGACACATTTCCTGTGGAGTTTGTTTCTAGGAGGCGTCTCAGAAAGGTTGGCATTAATCAGTATCTACAGTCTGTTAATGCTGTGTTTAATAATACTGGTGACCTTTTCCTTTACAATAAATGAATATAATACATTTATCAATGTAAATTAATTTTTTTTTTGCTCCAAAACTACGGATGGATGAGGATCCCAAAAAATTGGCTCTGTTGTAATGTTAAAAACCCCACATTGAATGTATGGTAATGTGTTGGGTACTTTTTTGGCAAATGTACATCTGGAATGGAATTCTTACTCGCTTAGTAAACCTCTTGCATGCAAGATATTGCACTCATTACAGTATGAGTACAGGCAGTGCAAAAGAGCATGAGGTAGAAGAGAAGCACACGCAGCACATAATAAATAAACATGAAGAATTGTAAATTTATGTGTTACTGTAAAGATTTAGAGTAAAATTTTCTGTACAGTAGTGTACTATGAATATAACAAATAATCTATTTAACATTTAAAGTACAGGTGTGTATTTCCATTGCTTTTGAATATGGTAACAGCAGTTGAAGTTGTTCAGTGGTAAGAATCCTGAATGATGAATTGGAATTCAAATTCAAAGTTCAAATTGCATGCTTTGACAAAATCTGCTTTAGTGTGTTTTTGCAAGTGTGGGTAACGGCAGGTTTGCGCATTGTGTGTGGAGAAAGGTTGGGGCATGCTGAAAGGTAGGGGTGTGGTAGGGGTGTAATGATGATTTTTGTAATTGGCTGTTTTTTCTCACCTAATTCATAGGGATGTAAAGAGGTCTTGGTGCATTGGTTGCCATGTCCATCCTGGTAAGAATAAGTAAACCTACATGCAAACTTAATTAACTACTGTAATTTTCTCATGAATTGGTTGTTTTTACTTCTTTTTTTTTCAGTAAGAAGACATGGCCACCCACCTGGGAGCCTGAGGATAATGTTCAAATTACCCTCAGTCGGTGTTCATTACATTACCGGTACATAATGACAGTTTGTTTGTTTGTCAATTTGAGTTCACAGTTTCTGTTGTAGTGGACAAATAAATGTTTGTGTTTCACTATGTGCAACTTGGTCTTCTATTTATATCTTTTGACCTTCAAAAACACAAAATTTTTATGTCTGAAATATCCAGGAGCTTATCCCAGCTACCTTAGGCCACAGGTATAGAATCACCCCAAACAGATGACCAGCCTTTTACAAAGATGACACTCGCAATATAGCCAATAGTTCCTGATTAACCATAACTGCCTATTTGTGGAGTGTGGAGGACACTGGTGCACACAGAGGAACCCCCCAGCAACACCGGGAAAACAATCAATCAAGAAGAGCTCAAGGAAATATGAAGTGATTTGTTGTATTACATTGTCATTTATGAATACCATAAGCCCATTGTGTATGTGTACAGTATAATATACACAATGAAATAACTAACCTTAACCTTAGTCCTTGTCAATTCAGTAAATGTATAGATATGAACAACCATATTCTCACTAGAGGCTAGATGTTCAAGGTATGTTGTCTTTTTTTTTTTTTTTCAAGGAATGATAATGCTGTGTTAATTAAATTGCGCTGAAGTTGAGGTGGTACAGACTGGTCCGTCCACTGTTCTGGAGGCATCAGAGTGGAGCAGTGGGGCATAGCAAGGTACTGTATTAAGGTGTGTTGTCTTGTATAAGAACATAGACAATGATTGCTCCAAATGTGCCCAGTGAATTGAATCTAGAAAAAGTGACACAACTAAATGTATTTACAGTAATTTACAACATATATGCATAATATATTTAGTACAGTAAATACCATATTAAAATACAAAATATTTACCCTTCTATAGTCAAACAATGCTTTTAATAATACAAAACATAAAATAAATATATAAACTAAAAATATCAACTAATGCACATCCCTTCTGAGCAAATCAAACAAAAAGTTCTAGTTAATACATAGCTATGCTTAGTCAGGCTGATTTTGTACTAATTTAGTACTAATATTAATGGACCATCGAATAATAAAAGATTCTTGATTGTGGCACAAGATGTATATGTAAACTATATATGTAGAGATTTGTACTATTACCTAAAATGCAATTGTTGTACATAATTTTTTATGGATTATGTAATCAGATTCCAGAAATTAAGCATGCCTACTTGTAATTAGATTATATTACATTTTAAAATTACTTTTTAAAAGCACAATAAAAGCATAGTTTTTATTTATTTATTTATTTTTTAATTCTCCATACTTTTTGTATTTGAAAAGTCATTTTTTTTTTCTTCTTCTTTCTGAAAAAGCCACTAGTCATGTGTCTTATCACTGAAAACTAAGCAAAACACAATATTTCATCACTGGATTTACAGAAAACATTTTACTTTTAATAAGTGTTTTCTCAACATTGCATATCTAATATACTCCTGATAGAAACATTATTATTTGAATATCATTCAGTGGGTTATTTAACCATGTATAACTCTCTTTGGAAAGCTTTTTGTCTTTTAAACATTAAAATGTACAAATTCACGTGATTTAATATTTACATGTAATGCAGGGATTCTCTAAAATCTTTGACAGCTGAAGCTCTTTGACCTAACATATTTGCTTGAAGTAAGTTCTAAGATTTTTATTTAAGTTAGATCGATGATAAAATTAAGTCAAGAAGTTTTATTCTCTAAATGGTCACATGACAAAGATAAACACATCATATTTTTAAAATACTTTTTAATGTCTTATTTTAAATAATTTAATTTTGATTTAATTTAATTACTTTATAGATTTTAGACCCCATCTGGGAAACCCTGACATAATGTAACATTTAATGCACTTAATGTTGTTAACAAAGAATGGAATATATTTTCTTATAATATACTGCAGAATTATCTGCAGAGAATTATCATGCAAGACCTGCCTGAACGGAAATTAAATCAAGGAGACAAAAAGACTGATTTTGTAGATCATTATACAAGCATTTTATTTTGCTTATGGTAGGGAAAAACATGTATTATGTAAAAGCTTTATCTACAGTATATGTAAACGTATCCTCATATACTTTCCATCAACGTAAGATATAGGTACACACTGCAAAACATTATCCCCTCCCCCTACCCCCCACCACCATCATATCCTCTACTACACACTGCATGGACCCATGAGAGCTAAGAAAAATTGAAATAATAGAAAACAGATAATAGGGACGGAGGTTGTATGATTGTTCTTCAGTAGTCTACATGGTCAGGTTTAGTCCTCGTCACTGTGTTTCATCAGAACTATAGTTTGCATCCTCAGTTTCTTCATCGCACATGTTATAACATAAAATGTTGTCTGATACCTGTCCCAGAACACATTGTCTGTATAACATCCTAGCCTTATTTTGTAGAAACTGAAGGTCTTCCAATTTTCTCTTAAGAAGGCACAGTAGTCCATTGGAGTTCCCCTCTGATAGCTCGAAGTCACTGTCTACATAAAAAAAAAAGAAAGGAAAACATAGGAAAACATAAATAAAATTATTCCTAAGTTTTAAATCCAGCAGTGCATTGGCTATTGAATTTTGTTATAGCTACTCACTGTTATTTTGTATTTTAACAGAGAGATCCCTCAGGGAACATTCAGCTTCCTTCAGTGATTGCCGTGTTGCTTGACCTCCATCACGATGATCTGCTCCTCCTCCTTCAGTCGGGAAAGCAACATGAACCGGTCAAAGACCATCTTCTTAGTTGAGAGGCTGCTGTTAACTGCAATTAATTAAGGTTTAAAATTACCACCTTTAAGCCTTTAACTGTCACTCCCATTTTTGAACATAGACGTGGAAGTGCACTATCCAAACTTAAATTTTTATCATTCATGAATGAAAACATTTTGTAATATGATTTTAATGTACCATTTCCATGTTAATGGAATGTCTGATTTTAAAAGGATGAATTTTGAGATTTTAAGTTTTCAATTGATATATAATTTATGATGATTTCTAAAGCGTGATAGGGAAAAAGGCAACGAAGAAAGACTTTGTGACAAAGGTCAGAACTTCTGTTATGATGTAGTGTAGTGAGGTCCACTCTAGTCATAAAATTATCTATTATTTTTCCTACATAATTTATAACGTGTAAAACAATGGTAAAACATCTATTTAGGAGTCTTAGACCTTTCCAATGATATATAGTTTGTCATGATTAGATTGAATTCTTTAATGGCAGCTGCCAAGGTCGACTTATCTTCATTAATTCTTCTTCTTATTCTGTGCCTTCTTTTGTTGCCGTCTAATAAATCAACAACACACATTATTATTACAGCACTCAAGTTCATTCCTTAGCTATGTGAATTACATTTTTATCATCATATTAACTGACCTGTCTGATGGTACAGATTGCTTTTCTCAGCTTTATGCTGATATAAAGGCCTCGAATTCTGCCCTCAAGTCCAGCGTCATCCTTCGCTCTTGATACTACATTGCAGACAACGTCTGAACAGAAAAATGCCACATTTTCCTTCGAGAGGGTGTTTTGAAGGAACAGGGGATAAGCAAATATTTCCCCTCTAAACATATTTAGGGCTTTTAACAGTCCTCCATGTCAGCAAACAGCCACCTCAAGGCCTTCCTCATCAATCTTTGAGGCTGACTCTTTCGCTGACTTTGCTTCTGTCCATTGAGAGGAGCCACAAACCCCTTTACCTGTGGCCTATGATATTACATTAAAATTAGAGTTAATATTTCAATAATGGTAGCTGGACTGGAATATGCAATATTATAAAATATAAATAAATAAAAATATAAAATTATAAAATAAGTTAAGGGTTATTACATGCTTGGTCTTTTCATGAACATACTCCACAAAGAAGGAAACATCATCATTTTTCATTATAAATGTGCCATCGAAAGTAGCCTTCTCCGTCCTTGATTTTATAGAGAAAGAGAAACATGATATAGACAGTTAAGAAGCATGAATAAAAAAAAAAATACAATAAAATTTACAAAAAATAAAAAATAATACACACCCATGTGCATTATGGAACCTGTATAGCATCCTGTTACCATCCACTGAGACTGCATGCATGGATGGACTGCAAGCAGGACATTTAAATGGTTGGACACCACAAAGCCTCTCAGCCTCATGCTGGGCAAAGGTCCATTACAGAAAGGCTTTCTGGAATGTGTCTCCACATATTTTACCATTCTGTTGAAATAACCAAACCAATCAATCACTTTAAGGAATAAACAGCATGTAAACAGTACATCGAATAACAATATTTACCCTGCCATTGTGCTCTGTTCTTCGGTCAAGCATTCTATGGAATGCTTGACGTGAAAGACCTGGAGCAAATAGTTTTAAGTCCAGAAAAGACCTAAAAAGTTCAGTCTCAAAATGTATAGAGGCTGGCCAGTACCCAGACTTGAGGAGATTACTGAGTTCCACTGTCCATGTTTCCCACAGCATGAGCACTCCAGAGATGGAAGAGTGAGATTGTACCGTCCTAATAACAAATGATGTATCACAACAGCTTTCAACTTCTTAATAACACATATTACATGCAAGCATGTGGGGAAGTCGTGGCCTGACGGTTAGGGAGTCGGGCTTGTAACCTGAAGGTTGCTGGTTCGATTCTCGCACCGGCAGGAATTAAAGGTGGGGCTTGTGAGCAAACAGCACTGTCTCTGCCTTCGATACCATGATTGAGGTGCCCTTGAGCAAGGCACCGAACCCCCAATTGCTCCCCGGGCGCTGGAGCAATGGCTGCCCACTGCTCCGGGTGTGTGTTCACTGTGTGTGTGTGTGTGTGCGTTTGTTCACTACTCACTGCTGTGTGTGTGCACTTGGATGGGTTAAATGCAGAGCACCAATTTCGAGTATGGGTCACCATACTTGACAATACGTCACGACTTTCACTTTTTTTCACTTTCGCATTGAGTTTTCTTATATTCCTTCATGTGCTCTTTTCATAAAGAGAAAGAAAATACATATTACCATTAAAATTAATTAGAATAATGGACATCTCCATCACACAGGGTGCACAGATACTGTCTAGGTAGACAGTCCCTGCACCGTACAATGGCCTCAGCAGTTAGACAGTGTTGGCAGATGCATTCCTGAACATATTCAGCCTCCAAAAGATTCATAACCAAGGACTCCCTTGCAATGTGCCATTTTTCATGGCTAAGGGATTGCTGCTTCTGCCAGGCTGTGGCCAAAGACACCTCTTCAGGCTGATCACAGTCATCATTAAGGATATGCTCCAATTCTTCAATGAGTGTGGCTTCATTGAAAGAGAAACAGTGTTACAATCCATTTTTATGGAGACATTGTACAATGATCTCATTTAAAAAAAAAAACAAAAAAAAAAACATGCAATTATGTATGTTGCAGCTGGCAGAATAAACAATTTTATAAACAGTTACCAGTTTCTGCTCGATAAACAAATTCCTCTTGGATGGGTACACTGATAAGAGCTTTAAACAAAATAAAATGTGAATATATAAATAATGCTTTGAGGTTCTTTAGATCTAGTTCTGTAAGTAAATAAGTGCACTTGAAGATTAAAACAGACTGCACATAGTTAAACATTTATCAAATAGGGAGAAAAGACAAATCACAACTGAAACAAACAATAAATTTAAATGTGTAAATTCACAGCTGTCTCCATATTTAGGGGCCGCTCTTTTCAGGTTTGGTTTTATTGCAGTTTTTCTTCTAAGCAGCCTTACCACATTCCCTTTTTTGTCCCTTCGCCTCTACTTCACAGTCGTGGGATGTGGCTTAGACCTTTTGGCTTGGTTATTTTCCTCTTTCTAAATTGCAAATATATTTTACAGGTTTTTAAAGTAGTTTACACTTACCTTTCATCAATAATATATTAGCTTATATAACTATTCATCTGTAACTTTCTTTAAATTATTTGACAGAGAAAAATAAGTCAAAGTAAATTATTATTTAAGATACAATTTCTAAAGTTACCGGCATATGATCAAGAAACACATCTGCAAGAAGATGCGCTGCTTCTAAAGAGCCTCTGGACATTCTGCTTGAACAAATGTAAAATGGGGAGGTAAAAAATAATTAAAAAAAAAAAAAAAAAAAATCAAAACAAGTTGGGCTAAGTCAGGGTTACAATGAGTTGATTAATCCACACATCTGTGATCGACACGTAATGCCTGGCATGCACATAAAGTAATGTGATTTCATCATAATGTCACCAAATACATATGATGCATCAATAAAAAGTAATCCTTGCGCACAGATGACCCTTACACTAATTTTGTAATTAATGATTAATGATCTTAATGAATTAATGATTTTAAACAGACATAAATCGTCTGGCAACACTGTGGGCCTACAAGTGCGTGCTCACTTAAGAGAATAATAACATTTGATGCTGACAGCATTGACACGCATTAGAAATACTATTAGCACTTGCATTTACAATATTTATTTATTTATTTGTTCATATTTTTGGCTAAATACTTACTTTTGTGTTGTGATGATTGACAGCTTCGACGATGCACAAGGTCGCACAAGTTGAACTCGAGAATCATCGGGGGGCGGGATAATGATGAGAACGCTAAACGATTTGATTGGGTCCCAAGCGGGAGTGGGAGGTTCCTGGATCAGCGAAGGACTAAAAACCAGGGCATTCATTATCATCATCATCATCATCAGCATCATCATCACCATCACCATCATCATCACCATCATCATCATCATCATCACCATCACCATCATCATCACCATCACCATCACCATTATCATCACCATCATCATCATCATCATCACCATCACCATCATCACCATCATCATCATCACCATCATCACCATCATCACCATCATCACCATCATCATCATCACCATCATCATCACCATCATCATCATCATCACCATCACCACCATCATCATCATCACCATCATCATCAAGTCAAGTCAAGCTTTATTGTCATTCTGCTACATGCGGGGGCATACAGTGGAACGAAATGTCGTGCCTCACAGGACCACGGTACTACATAAACACAGGCATACAGCAATGAAGTAAAACAATATAAACCTATACACAAACTATCCTACTGATAGATTTTGACTATAAATATACCATCTATATAAAAAATGTACCTATACATAAACTAAAAAATACAAACTATGTGAATGCTTCAGATAAATACTGTACATGTGCAAAGAAAGACATTGTGAGTTCAAGCAGCTGGCTGGGGAACAGTGCAGGATGATTTGTAGTGCATGAGCATGTAAACATACATATATTACTGAGTCTTTTTGTGGGATTTGTGTACACACGGCAGTATGTGTGAAAAGTGACTAGTGCGCATAGAGGAAGAGAGGGTGCTACTACAGGTGGTTTGTACAGGCCCACTCACCTGTAGCACCCTTCGATTGCACAAACAAAGTTCCACAAGTTTCAGATGGTCCATGTTTCAGGAGGTTTGTATGTGGTTTCAGAGAGGGGCGGGGTGATTTGAGTTCAGGGCTCTCACCATTTCTCCAGGTGTGCCACTTCCTCTCTGTAATGCGTTTCATCGTTGTTGCTGATGAGACCTACCACTGTTGTGTCATCAGCGAACTTGATGATGTGGGTGGAGCTGAACTTGGCAGTGCAGTCGTGGGTCAGCAGCGTGACGAGCAGCGGGCTGAGCACACAGCCTTGTGGGGCACCTGTGCTCAGTGTGGTAGTGCTCGAGGTGTTGTGGCCGACACGGACTGACTGAGGTCTTCCGGTTAGAAAGTCCAGAATCCAATTACAGAGGGAATTGTTAAGGCCCAGCAGGTTTAGTTTATTTGTGAGCTGTTGTGGGATTATTGTGTTGAATGCTGAGCTGAAGTCAATGAACAGCATTCTAACATAAGAGTTTTTGTTTTCTAGGTGGGTAAGAGCCAGGTGGAGGGTGGAGGAAATTGCATCGTCTGTAGAGCGGTTTGGACGGTATGCAAACTGGAGCAGATCGACTGTGTTGGGGAGGCTGGTTTTGATGTTGTGCATGACTAACCTCTCAAAACGCTTCATTATGATTGGAGTCAGTGCTATGGGACAGTAGTCATTTAGACAGGACACAGGTGATTTCTTTGGTACCGGTATGATTGTTGTGGATTTGAGACATGTGGGGATGACTGCCTGGCTCAGCGAGGTGTTGAAGATATCTGTTAGGATATCTGTCAGCTGTACAGCACAGTCTTTCAGTACCATCATCATCATCACCATCATCATCATCATCATCATCACTATCATCATCATCATCATTATTATTATTACTAGTTAATACTTTTACTATTCCAAATACAATCACAAACAAAAACATAAATGCGCGTAACATTAAACACAAGACAAAAAAGAAAAGCAGACAGAATTATAACTACCACTATAACTGTAAAAGCAATCGCCCGACTATTAATGAGCAAGCTCAGTGTTAGATGTAGTAGCATTCGTCCCCACAAGAGATAATGAGTAATAATGTAGGCTACAATATGTTTCTGTAAAATAAATAAATAAACAAAACCTAAACATGTATTTCTGCTTATGCAGCGGGTCCTGCGCAAGATGAAATCTTGAATATGATTGAAGGGGCAGGACGATGGTGATGACGTTGACTATAATACATTCACTGCGTACAATGCATACGCATTTTTCATCAATGGAAGTGTAACGGGAGGGCTTTGCGTGCAGTGTGAACGAAAAATGTGACTTTGGCGTGTAAATACTACGCCGAATGAAAATGCAAACTCGTATAGATACGTAGTAGTAAGAGACTGGGTTGCCTCATCTCATTTATAAAACACCTTTGATTCACAACTACTGGCTAAGAAATTCACATTCACGTAAAGTAGCCTTGTTGACAAGTTTGGGTGAGTAAGGGCAAAATGCACAAGCTAGAGTCATTTCAGTGCCCTGTAGTTGGCAATATCACATCTTTTGTAGCATAAATAAACTGCTGCAGAAAAGCTAGGTGTCATGCAAAATGTAATATGTAACTGCAACACTCATTTCAAATGTAGTGCAGTAGAGTACAGATACTCATTCAAAAATTTAGTGAAGTAGAGAGTAAAAGTTGCTAATTTCTTTGATACTCAGGACAACTACAAAGTATCCGAAAATATATTTAAGTACAGTATTGCATTCCTTGTCAGTGTCGTACACTTGCTTGGCCATTTGTAGTGATAAACAGGAAAGTGTGTTCAGCTGAATTCAACTAGTGTTTTGTTAGAAGGGTATAAAAAAGCTTAGTGTACGTCTCGGCAGCCGTCGTGTGAAGCCCTCCTCACGTGAAGACCGAAGAGTGTAAAGACCGTGCGACTCCACTGGGCAGGGACACCGGCAAAGGATATAAGTATCGCTTTTTATTTCTCCTCTTTCCTACTACTTGTTTCACTTCTATTTCCGTTTTTTATAACCATTTCTTACTATGTGTGAGTAAGTTGTTGTTTTTCAGCATATGTTTGGCTCAGTGTTATTTTTTTAGGATTACTGATAAACTAATGTAGTTTGATTTGTAACTTATATGTTATCTATTTTAATTTCAGTTAAAGTTGTAGTAATGTTTGTCATTTTATTAGTTTTTTATTATGTCTGTTGTAGGATCAGAATGAGTCAGACAAAGTTAAGATTCGATCCGAACATTGAAACATGAGGAGCCGAAATTCCAGAGAGGATCCCAAGGCTTGCAACAGGATGTTCGTCATAAATCAGATTCCTAGCTCCAGCCCTCTGAAGAAAGCAAACCAACAAGCCTCTTTCACAGAACAGCTTGCAACATTCAAACAAAAGAACACTTATTGATAATTCCAATTCAGGAAGGAGACGATCAAATTTGGGGCAAGTAATCAGGACTGATGGTCAAAGATATGGCTGTCACTTGTAAATCTGTGATCGAAATCACGAGCTAGAGACTTCATTGGGTGGGTCACCCCAGATCTCCACATAGAAGACAAATACGGAGACTGAAATTCCTTAAGAGACCTTTTAACCTCTCTAGTCTTCACAGAACATGTCCTTATGTTCACAGAACGGTACAGAAACTGCCTTTTCACATATAGATGCACCAAAATCATCTTAAAAGGACTTATGAGACTTATCATGTTTATGCATAACCCCATATCATGTATGTAACCCACACGATTAACCATCATGTTTTAATCACATGTGATGTATGTCTTTTAATAACTAGGGAATAGTTTAAGAGTTAATATTCATGTTTGGTATGTATGAGTTTGAAAAATCATGCTTTAAATGTTTCTTCCAATCAATTCTTTGTCAAATGTACCATAGTCTTGTTAGAGAAATCATGTCCAAAATTGTACGCTGTAAGAGCGGGAAAATTTGGACCATATGACTGATAACATGTTAGATTTATGAATGGGGAGGAGAAACATACAACACCACGAGCCAAGATCATTTCTAATTGGTCAAGACGTCCAGATAGGACGGTCTAGAAGCCGAGTTTAAATACTTAGGACACCATCAAACTCTCTCTTCCTCTTGGTTCCTCTCTTGCTTCTTCTCTTTTGCCACCGCATTTTGACGCTGCTCTTTGAGCGTGCTCTGGCCTACGTGCCAGCTGCCAACACAATGAGAAGAAAACCCACCTAGTCTCGTTACATTCTTTTATTCTTTTACTTTAATTTCTTGTCTTTCCGTGAGAGTTTTGTTAAGTTAAGTTTGCCGCAAAGTCCAGCTCCGACTGCACCCGCCCCAAACTTCAGCCAGACCAACTCCGCATCAAGAGCCAACGCCCAAGACTTTACTACAAAAGACCACTGAACTCAGCCAATCAGTAACCTCGGGAAACCCCTTTCTCCAAAGATGACAAGGACACAAGGGAATTCCTTAAGGCAACACAAGCAAGTACAACCTCCAGACTTTTGCTGAGTTGGTGCAGTTTAATATAAATTTTAGCCTCATTGAGAAAGTCAATGCGAGGGTCAAACGATTGATGGTTCAGGTCTATAGGCAATTGCACATATTGCTGTAAACTTGGGATTTCACATTTTCATTCTGTAAACTCATCCTTTCCTCACTTTCTCTCTTTCTGCAACGTGTGAATGTGTGAATGCGTGTGTTCATGTGTTAGATTAGATTAGTTTACATGTCTTAGGTTTATATAAATAAAGTCTTATTTATATTGAAAAGAGAAGTATCTTGTGTTTTGTGCTTACAAGTTAATGTCTTAAACTGCCGATCTTGTTACTGTGCTTATTAATAGTGTTTTCACAATAAATTGGATTTTAATATCCAGTGCAGAGTTGATGTTATACGGCTCGTTCAGTGACTCGCTGCTGATTCAGTGATCAGCCGTGAAACAGTGATTCTGTTCAAATTCCCTATAAAATCATAAATGATTCCCTTTGAGCTAAATTGACTTGTTTCCCTTATATATTACTTATTTACACTGTATAGGTTTTTTATTAAGTTTTAGTTTTATTTAATTTTAGTTATTTTAGTGCTTCAACAAACTAAATGGAAATGAAATAATATATTTGATGAACATATATATATATATATATATATATGTGTGTGTGTGTGTGTGTGTGTGTGTGTGTGTTTGTGTGTGTGTCTGTGTGTACATACACGTAACTGTTTTTGGTGTTTGGCTTATTGTTATGTTAGAATCATTATTATACTCTTATTATACTCTTATACTTAAAAGGTGTATGTTTTATACCTTTTATACCTTTTGTTCTTTTAATATTTTGTCTTGTTTTTAGCTTTATTTTTATTTTTATTTATTTATTTTTTTGTTCTCATTTCAATGTTAAGTTTAGAAATTTTGTTGTATGTATTTGTCATTTTTATTTAGTATCTTTAATTTTTTTACATGTGTATATATATTATTTATAAAGTTTTAGCTTTTAGTTTTGGATCAGTTTTTAGTTGTTTTAATACTACAATTCATTGTTTCTGTTGTCCTCATTTGTAAGTCGCTTTGGATGAAAGTGTTTGCTAAATGACTAAATGTAAATATAGATCTGTATGCAGGTGGGAGGTACTTTATCAGAATGAGATATATACACCTCTCTCTTATTATTGTATAATGGTGCACACCGCCCAAATGATTACTCATTCAAAGTTCCCATCTTTTTGTACTAATATGTAGTTTGTTGTTTTCCATAACAGAAAAAAAAATGGATACACGTGCTTCACAGAAACAAAGACAATGAGAAATTTAAGTGGTTTTATTTTGCATTTATGTTCTTGTGACATTTTGTTATATTGCTGTTAAGAACACTTAAAAAAGGTTGATGTTAGGTTATGTGATATACCCGGGTATGTTTGAGGATAAGAGAGTGGATAAACTCAGCTTTCGGTTCCAAAATTGGAGGTAACTTTCAGGGTGTGTAAGTAACCATAGAAACTTGCTCTCTGAAGATAACCTGCTCCGGAGCAGCTTCTGTTCCAGCTTCTGTTCCAGGGTTAGTTCACTTCAGCGCTATCAGCGCACGCGTGACCTACTGACCAGACTCCAGTGGGCGTGACAGATTGCAAATAATATTACATATTATTACAATACAGTTATGTAATATAGCCTAATATGTGATGCGATCTAGGAAAACCCAACACATGGTGAAATTTTACCTTTTTTAGGTTTTGATACCATATGAAATCTGGGTTCAAGCCCTTTCCAAAACTGGTTTTATTTTAAAAACATAGCTTGAAGGTAACAAAAGTTACGTTATGATTTTCAGGAATGGAATTTTGAGAAAAATGGGTTTAAAGTGAGACGGGTTTCACTTTCATTTCACGGGTTTAACGAGAGCTGTCTGTCAGGAGCGCTATACTCCATCATTACACAAACAGACTAACGTTACCCTGAAGAGGACAGTTTTCCATTGTGTATCCATAGTCTCTGAACTTTTGATCACCCCTTGTATGTTTAGACAGCACGAATAGTGTACCTTGTAGTTTACATTTAGAAAAGTGAGCGCAGCACACCTGTGCATATAACAGACTGTCATCAGACTCCTTCTCTTTAGTATCTTCATCATCCGATCCTTCATCTCTGGATGTGAAATAGTCTATTATAACATCGTTTAGGGCGCTGACATAACCAAGATTGAGCAGATTAATACGAGCAAAATCGTGAGCAGTTAAAAGTTACTTCAGACTGTGTTGTTCTCTTCCCTCCGCCATCTCACGATATTAAAAAATAAATAAATAAATAAACTTTGCGTGCCGTAGTTTATACAGGACTGCCAGGAAATGTGCATTGATACACCTTTATTATATATGTTACGTGGTTTATTTTGATAGGTTAACTGTTTTTGTGGTGTTAAAGCACCTCTGCAGCATATTCTTAACATAAGAGAAAGACAATCTTTTCTGTTTGCTGCAATAAATCGCTGTTTTTCTGCACTAAACAAGTGAATTTTGCCAAGATATTTTCAGAGATTATAGACAAGATGTTGTAGAATAATATTTTAATGAAAACCTAATTTTGACAAAAAAATTGACATTCGACATATTTTTCCTATTGTGTGTGTGTGTGTGTGTGATGCGATCTGGGAAAACCCGTCGGATGTCGCGCTGGGACTTTTCAGGAAATTCGAAAAATAGGTCGAATGTCAATTTTTTGTCAAAATTCGGTTTTCATTAAAATATTCTACAACATCTTGTCTATCATCTCTGAATCTTGTCTATCATCACAGTATATACATACAGTATCTCACAAAAGTGAGTACACCCCTCACATTTCAGCAACTATTTTATCATAACTTCTCAAGGGACAATATATAAAAATGAAACTTGGATATATTTTAGAGTAGTCAATGTGCAACATGTATAGCAGTGTAGATGTACTGTCTTCTGAAAATAACTCAACACACAGCCATTATTGTCAAAATAGCTGGCAACAAAAGTGAGTACACCCTAAGTGAGAACAGCTATACGTCGTTTAACCATGCAAAGCCACATGTCCTATTCATCATGTTCATGTTTTTGTCTGCTTGACAGGACTATACAAATTTGTGTATCTTGTATTAGAGCAGTTAAAATTTGGTTCTTTGAGTACAATTCTCTCATAATGACCACTGGATGTTCAACATGGCACCTCATGGCAAAGTGAGGATTTGAGAATTAGAATTGTTGCTCTCCACAAAGATGGCCTAGGCTATAAGAAGATCAGTAACACCCTGAAACTGAGTTACAGTACAGTGGTCAGTGTCACACAGAGGTTTTCCAAGACGGGTTCCACTCAGAACAGGCCTCGCAAGGGTCGATCAAAGAAGTTGAGTCCTCGTGGTGTGCGTCAGGTGCAGAAGCTGGCTTCAAAAAACATACGCATGAGTGCTGCCAGCATTGCTTTAGAGGTTGCAGAAGTGAAAGGTCAGCTTGTCAGTGCTCAGACCATACGCCGCACACTGCAACAAGTCGGTTTGCATGGTCATCGTCCCAGAAGGAAGCATCTTCTGAAGCTGGCTCACAAGAAAGCCTGCAAACAGTTTGCTGAAGACAACCTGTCCAAGAGCATGAATTACTGGAACCATGTCCTGTGGTCTGATGAGACTCAGATAAACTTGTTTGGCTCAGATGGTGTCCAGCATGTGTGGTGACGGCCTGGTGAAGAGTACCAAGAAAATTGTGTCTTGCCTACAGTCAAGCATGGTGGTGGTAGCATCATGGTCTGGGGCTGCATGAGTGCTGCTGGTACTGGGGAGCTGCGGTTCATTGAGGGAAACATGGATGCCAACATGTACTGTGACATTCTGAAGCAGAACATGATGCCCTCCCTTCAGAAACTGGGTTTTCCAACATGATAATGACCCCAAACACACCGCCAAGATGACAACTATCTTGCTGATGAAGCTGAAGGTGAAGGTGATGGAGTGGCCAAGTATGTCTCCAGACCTGAACCCTATTGAGCACATGTGGGGCATCCTCAAGCTGAAGGTGGAGAAGCGTCATGTGTCTAACATCCAGCAGCTCCGTGATGTCATTATGGAGGAGTGGAAGAGGATCCCAGCAACAACCTGCAGCTCTGGTGAATACCAAGCCCAGGAGGATTAAAGCAGTGCTAGATAACAGTGGTGCTCACACAAAATATTGACACTTTGGACACAGTTTTGAAATGTTCACTTAGGCTGTACTCACTTTTGTTGCCAGCTATTTTGACAATAATGGCTGTGTGTTGAGTTATTTTCAGAGCACAGTAAATCTACACTGCTATACATGTTGCACATTGACTACTCTAAAATATATCCAAGTTTCATTTTTATAGTATTGTCCCTTGAGAAGTTATAATAAAATAGTTGCTGAAATGTGAGAGGTGTACTCACTTTTGTGAGATACTGTGTGTGTGTGTGTGTATATATATATATATATATAGCTGTATGATATGTTAATTATAAAAAGCTAATATAAGTAATAGATAAGGTAGTAAATTGTTCTAATATGGTTATTATATTTATTTTATTGGCATATATAATAGTTATCTGTATAAATTATAAAACATTATTATGACAAGGTAATGTTCAATTTATTATATTATAAATATTTATTACATTTTATATTATTATCTAACACATGGATCGGCATTTTCTATAATGCATTTCTGTAATAAAAATACATATCTGACACGACTTAATATATAATTAGCTTCAAACAAACAATATAATTCTTATTCTCAAGGATTAAAGATTGCACAACCATCAATTAGGTGGCGATATGCGCTAAGAATGTAAATGACCATTGAACAAAAGAAGAAGAAAGAAACAGCATGGCGCGCTTTTTCTTAGCGTCCGTTTCCATAGTGACTCGTGGATTCGTCTCTCTGTTGAGTCTTGAGTCTTAACCAGGAACATATTCTGTGTTGAATGAACTTACTCTCGGACGCGTTTTTGGAACCACATACCTCGAGTAAACAAGGTTTGTGGTTAATCAACCGAAAGTTCAGGGTTTAGCTTACAGTAAATTAACTGTGCTTTCTGGAATACACCCGGGACTTTTATTTTGGAGGGGCGATATGACATCATAAGGCTGTGCCGCGCTCCTGCTCTGTTGTGATTTGTCTGAAGAAAGGTTTGTGTTCTGAGCTTTTGAAGAGTTTCAAACTGTTCAGACACTTTTATGCTTCTAATGAGAACTCTAAAATTAATGTTTTATTACTGAATGTAACATTGTAATGCTTTATATAAGATTTTTGAACAATTTTTTTTTTTTTTTTTGTGCAAAGTGCATGCACACGAGTAACACATTTCGTTTGGATTCATTTTATTTCTGTTAATTATTCTCATCTTGTCCAAACTCACAGACAAACATCCACGTGACACTATTATAAAGATGGCGTTTATTAAAGAGGAGAGTGAAGACATTAGGATTTCAGAAGTATTCAGCATCAAACATGAAGATACTGAAGAACAAACAGGTTGGTTTCTTTCTCAAAGCTGAACTCAGTCATTTGATTCTTATTCACAGTACAGCTCTACAGAAATCACTGATATTTCTGAAGAATGTCATACGATTTTCCCTAATTATGGCTTTTATTTGACCTGGAGTGTAGGCTAAAGGGATAGTTCACCCAAAAATGAAAATTAGACCATGATTTACTCACCCTCAAGCTATCCTAGGTGTATATGACTTTCTTCTTTCAGACGAACACAATCAGAGTTACTTTAAAAAATATCCTGCCTCTTCCAAGCTTTATAATGGCAGTGAATAGGGGGTGAGATTTTGACGGTCATTCACATTTGACTTGCGTTAACTTCTGTGATGTAGTGCACACTCCTATGATGTG
The DNA here is from genome assembly GCA_039654775.1 of Spinibarbus caldwelli. Lineage (NCBI taxonomy): Eukaryota > Metazoa > Chordata > Actinopteri > Cypriniformes > Cyprinidae > Spinibarbus > Spinibarbus caldwelli. The sequence continues at coordinate 54,832,223 of CM077218.1, forward strand.
CTACGCGACACTACGCATTCTAAACACGAGCTGCGCAGCACATCAAAGGAGTGTGCACTACATCACGCAAGTTAACGCAAGTCACATGAGTATCTACATGGCTCCAGAAGCTAGTTGTTTTGCTTTATAAAGTTTTGATATTTGTCTTACACAAATGCATTGATTCACTTCAGAAGTCCTTTATAAACCTCTTGGAGCTGTGTGAAGTACGTTTTATGATCGCTGGATGATTTTTGAGCTTCAAAATCTCATCTCCCATTCACTACAATTATAAAGCTAGGAAGATGTATGGTATTTATTTTTTAATAATTCTGATTGTGTTCGTCTGAAAGAAGAAAGTCCAATACACCTAGGATGGCTTGAGGGATGAGTAAATTACGGGGTAATTTTCATTTTGGGGTGAACTAACCTTTTGTATTTGTCTCTATTCACCTTAGACCTGAAGGTGCTGAAAGAGGAGAGTCAAGAACTGAATGAAATTGAAGAGAAGTACCTGGTTGAGAAAAATCCTGATTTCATAACAGAAGAAAAATATTTTAGCAGCTCGCAGACTAAAAAGACTTCCACACAAAAAAGAGCTCAGAAGACAGGAACTAGAGGTTTCTCCTGCCAACACTGTGGAAAAAGTTTTACTCAGAATGAAAACCTTAAAAGACACATGAGAATTCACACTGAAGAGAAATCTTTCACCTGCAAATATTGTGCAAAGATTTTTACTCGTAAAGGAAACCTTAAAGTCCACATAAGAATTCACACTGGAGAGAAGCCATACACATGCCAACAGTGTGGAAAGAGTTTCACAAAAAATGAAAGGCTTAAAGTCCACATAAGAATTCACAATGGAGAGAAGCCTTTCACCTGCAAACACTGTGGAAAGATTTTTACTCGTAAAGGAAACCTTAAAGTCCACATAAGAATTCACACTGGAGAAAAGCCTTTCACCTGCAAACAGTGTGGAAAAGGTTTCAGACAAAATGAAAGTCTTAAATTCCACATGAGAAGTCACACTGGAGAGAAGCCATACACATGCCAAGAGTGTGGAAAGAGTTTCACAAAAAATGAAAGGCTTAAAGTCCACATAAGAATTCACACAGGAGAGAAGCCTTTCACCTGCAAACAGTGTGGAAAAGGTTTCAGACGAAATGAAAGCCTTAAAATCCACATAAGAATTCACACTGGAGAGAAGCCTTTCACCTGCAAACAGTGTGGAAAAGGTTTCAGACACAATGAAAGGCTTAAAGTCCACATGAGAAGTCACACTGGGGAGAAGCCTTATACATGCACTCAGTGTGGAAAGAGCTTCACTGAGAAAAGAAACTTAAAACTCCACATGATCGTTCACACTGGAGAGAAGAATTTCACCTGCCAACAGTGTGGAAAGAGCTTCACAACAGCAATAAACCTCAGGTGTCACATGAGCGTTCACATTGGAGAGAAGCCTTTCACCTGCCAGCAGTGTGGGAAGAGATTCACTGAAAAAGGAAACCTTGAAGGCCACATGAGAAGTCACTCCAGTGAGAAGATATTTACCTGCCAACAGTGTGGAAAGAGTTTCACTGACAAAAGTAACCTTAACAAACACATGAGCGTTCACACTGGAGAGAAGCCTTTCACATGCCAATGGTGTGGGAAGAGCTTCACACAAAAACAACATCTTAAAGTCCACATGAGAAGTCACACTGGAGAGAAGCCTTATACATGCACTCAGTGTGGAAAGAGCTTCACTGAGAAAAGAAACTTAAAACTCCACATGAGAGTTCACACTGGAGATTACATGTGATCAGTGTGGAAAGAGTTAAAAAAAATCCCTTAACTGTCACTTGAGTTCACCCAAGTGTGGAAAAAGTGTCAGCTTAAACCATGCGTCAGCAACCTTGATGTCATGAAGTACCATTTTTAAGTTTCATAGTTAATCCCTGTGCCACAACCCATTTACCGTATATTGTAAATATTTGTTCACATTGCACATCGACGACTCTGTGGCGGGCCAGATCTGTGGTGATGCGTGTTGCAGTAGTGCTGTCACATCCTGTTACCACAAGCCATTATAACACTCTGGCATGTTTATTTATTTTTTTACATTTTGAGAGGAGAAAAGTTTACATATGTGACTTCAACAACCAGATGCATTTTGTCCAGTTTCATCTGGAATGTGGAAAAATGCTCTCTTTTAAAGAGGGATTTTACATCTGGTCTTTTTTTTTTTTTTTAATGATCGGATAGCTATGCGATCAGAGAAAACATATGAATTGACCAGGTACACATGAACTGAGTCTCCACATGCATCACAGCCATTTTGATGTGTGTGGAATGTGAGCAGGGACTCTTGTCTGCATTGATAGCCTAGTGGAGGGTTCTCAAAACTCAGTCCTGGAGGGCCACTGAGTTTAGCTCCAAAAACAACTGAACCTGAACAGCTCATCAAGGTCTAACTAGGCATACTAGAAACTTTCAACCAGGTGTTTTGGAGCTGCTTGGAACTAAACTCTGCAGGACAGTGGCCCTCCAGTACTGAGTTTGGAGACCCCTGGTCTAGTGGTTAGTGCAGTGACATATGGTGCAACTGCACCTCCGGTGACCTGTGTTCGAATCGTGACTCACAGTCCTTTGCCGATCTCGTTCCCCTCTCTTCACCCCCAAGCTTTCCTGTCAGTCTCTACTGTCCTGTCCTAAAAAAAGCCCCGCCCAAAAATCAAGAACTCTGTATATTTGAAGTTTATAGCATTGACTATTTACTGCAGAACAAGTTGTAAGCTGTCAGTTACTTAACAAAACAAGCTGTGTTACTATGAGGAATGAGTACCTCAAAATGTAGATCTGTATGCAGGTGAGAGGTACTTTATCAGAATGAATTACATACACCTCTCTCTTATTATTGTATACCGGTGCACACCGCCCAAATGAATACACGTTCAAAGCATTCATCTTTTGTGCTAATATGTAGTTTGTTGGTTTCCATAGCACAGAAAAATGGATGTCATAACAGCATCATATTATATTCATCAAAAATGAAAACAGTGAGACATTTAAGTGGTTTTATTTTGTTTTACTGCATTCTTATGACGTATTATAATGTTGATTTTTATTATTTTACTAATTTCTTGATGTTTGCTCATATTTGTTTTTTTTTAGACAAGTTTTATAAAATTGTACAAGAAAGCCCCATACAGGTGAAAGCATCAAGTCACCATTATTTATAAAGCGATTTTTACAATGCAAACTGTGTCAAAGCAGCTTTACAGTATTAAATGGGGAAATAATGTGTCGAAATAATGTGTCTTCCTCCTCTAGCCAGACAAAACCAGCAGTTTAAATCTAGGCTGCAGCAGAGTCAGATTGTGCAGAGGACTCATCTGGTTCCCGTGGTCTTGTCCTGATGGCCATCTAGGAAATTTTCTCTCTCCCTCTTTTATTATTCTCTTTTTAATTCATTTTTTTTCTTACCATGTGAAAAGATAGTGAAAGTTATCCTTTTATGGCAAATCCTTAATACATTTTTAAAATTTGCAGATTTTAAAATGACATTAATACAATATAAATGCATACATGGAAATATGTGGGTCTACAAAAGAATGTTGAGAGCAATAAAAGATGAACATAATTTAGTAGTCATGCATATTTCTCATTTTGTGCACCAATTTTTAGCTTCTAGATCTGGACACAAAATTTTTGGTGGCATATCATCAGATTAGAAGTGTCTGAATGGCAATTTGTTTGCTCTCTTAATCATAGAAATTAGTTCAAGGTTTTGGTGATTTACATCCTTGAAAGAAACAAAAAAGGGAGGTTCCAGAAATTCAGTCTACTTACAGTACATTAAATATGCAAATAAATAATAAAAGAGCATTGTAAATTTTAATTAATAAATTGTTTATTTAACATTATTTACAAGAGGCTGTCAGAGTAAATAATACAATAAAAATAATGAAAAAAAGTATTATTATTTAGGAATATGGGAATTTATTATTTATTAAAATATTTGGGTCAATAATCTGATCCCATACTTCGACGTCAGTGATAATGTTTGCACATAATGGGAGAGTTTAAAAGGGGAAATGTCCTTTGCATCTAGTTATAAGACTGCATAAAATAAAATAAAACAATAACAACTTTATTCAACAATTCGTCACCGTAGCGTCACCGTAGTGCCATTTTGGAGAGTATCATTGGATGCAAAATGCGTACGCTCTTCCGTGTCAGCCGCGCTGCTGTTTGCGTTCAAATCAAAGTAAATACAAGTAGAAAACGTATCCAGAAGAGTGTACGCATTTTGTGTCCAGCGATACTCTCCAAAATGGCGCTACGGTGATGTTAACGGTGCCAAATTGTTGAATAAAGTCGTTATTTTTGTTTTATTTCCATATAAAAAGTATTATCGTCGCTTCATAACGTTACAGTTGAACCACTGATGGCAGATGGAGTATTCTGACGATGTGTTTCATACTTTTCTGAACCTTGACAGTGTAATTTACTTGGCAGTCAATGGGACAGTCACAAGTGTCCCGGTTTTCATCTAAAATATCTTAAATTGTGTTCCGAAGACGAACAAATCTTTTATGGGTTTGGAACGACATGGGGGTAAGTGATTAATGACAAAATTTTCATTTTGGGGTGGAGTATCCCTTTAATACTTAAACATAATATAATACTTATGTTACACAATATTTAATACTTTAAACTTAAACATAATATAACTTAACTGGTGATTAAACAAACGGAAGGAGAGAGAACAGATGTTTAACAGGCAGCACAATAGCTGTGCTAACGTATTGGACACAGATTTAGTGTCATTTTAACATGATTTCACAAGGTAACAGGGTTCACAGACCATGCCCAAGTTATCTTGAGAGAAAATGAAAATTTTGTCATTAATCACTTACCCCCATGTCGTTCCAAACCCGTAAAAGCTTCGTTCGTCTTCAGAACACAATTTAAGATATTTTAGATGAAAACCGGGAGGCTTGACTGTCCCATTGACTGCCAAACAATTTTCACTGTCTTGGCCCAGAAAAGTATGAAAGACATCGTCAAAATAGTCCATCTGCCATCAGTGGTTCAACCGTAACATTATGAAGCGACGAGAATACTTTTTGTACGGAAATGAAACAACAATAATGACTTTATTCAACAATACGGCACTGTAACGTCACTGTAGCGCCATTTTGGAGAGCATCCGATGGATGCAAAGTGCGTATACGCTATTCTCTGTCATCAGTAACGCATGGATACGTATTGTACGTTTATTTACGCTTTGATTTGAATGGAAATAGCGTATCCAAGCGTTACTGATGACAGAGAATAGCATACAAACTTTCCATCGGATGCTCTCCAAAATGGCGCTATGCTGACACAGAGAGACAGAGAGGAGACGAATTGTTGAATAAATGTCATTATTTTTATTTTCTTTATGTACAAAAAGTATTCTCGTCGCTTCATAAAATTCAGATTGAACCACTGATGGCAGATGGACTATTTTGACGATGTTTTTTATACTTTTCTGTGCCTTGGCAGTGTAATTTACTTGGCAGTCAATGGGACAGTCACAGCCTCCCAGTTTTCATCCAAAATATCTTAAATAATGTTCTGAAGACAAACAAAGCGTTTACGGGTTTGGAACGACATGGGAGTAAGTGATTAATGACAAAATTTTAATTTTGGGGTGGAGTATCCATTTAACCCTCCGCACATATTTACATTTAGTTATATTGAAAAAGTTTAAATTCAGTCGATCTTTTAAACCCCGTTTTAACATGTATTTCTATGGAGACCAGCCGCAGCAGTGTTGCCAACTTCTTTCAATGGAAAGTAGCTAAAGCCACTTTGAAAAGTCGTTAAATGTCGCTAGATGAAGTCCTACACTAATTAGCATATAAATGACGTTATCGTGCCGTATTGCCTTTTACACAAGTTTGTCTCTCTGTGCTCACATACTGTATTTTAATGCAGCCAAATTCTCAATTAAACTGTTTTAATTTATATATTTGACTGTTTCTGTTGTCAGACAATGGGATAAATATGAAATAGAGACTGAAATGCAGCCCTTTAAGACTACATAATCAGCTCTCCCTTCCAAGATCACAAAAATCCTGATTTATAATTGAGCCGTCGTCTGATGAAATCAAATAGCCCACACATAAGATAAGACAAGACAAAAACAATTCCTGCGCTGTGATTTCGGCTATATTTGCATGTAAAATTAGAGAAGCAACATAATATCTATTTTGAAAAAAGTCGCTATGGGGGTCTGAAAAGTCGCTAAATCTAAGTTGGCAACACTGGGCCGTAGCTGTCGGGCAAGATGGCAGATAGCAGCGGTGGCACATAATATTTGCATTCTGATTGGTTAGATCACCTGTCAATCAAACTCTTTGCAAATAGTGCTGAACAAAAAAATATTTTCAGAAAATAAAGCTTAAGCACCAAAGAGATAAGATACAGTAGCATGTGTCTGTTACATGAATTGTTGAGTTTATTTGCAAAAACATTAGCATTTACAAAAAACAAAACAAAAAACACTGCTGTTGGACAGAGCAGGCATCAAGCAGACTTGGATTTGAAACATAAAAACAATTTTAGGGCCATCAATATTACAAACTTATCCTAGGTATATTTAATTTTATTCTGCGGTTCTGCTGAGGACTGGCAGAACATTTCACAAACTCATCCATGTTGAGGGAGCGTGCCCTCCTTGACTCAGCACTGAGAATCCCGAGGTGACTTCACCTATCATCAGCCATTGTTGTCCTAAGGTGGGTTTTAATCCGTTTTAAAGCTGAGAAGCTTCTCTCACAAGACGCATTGCTGACGGGTGTAACAAGTGAAATCTTACAAAGATGAAATGTCTCATGGAAGACCTCTTTATAAGGTTCTAGAAATACAACAAATTCAAGGAGATTTAAATGGTCTGTCACTTCCACTTTTCTCTCTCCTCTCAAGAAGCCTCTTGGTTTGATGAACTTCATGTTTGAGGTCCTCTAAATCTGAATCAAACAACTGAGCAAAGGCAAACATCATTCAAGAATGTTAAACTCTTTGGGTTGAGAGACTGAACCCTTTGCATTATCTCACAATTTTCCTTTGAAAAGCACTTGTGCAATTCAGCTGTGAGACTGTCGAGCACCTGATAAAATATAGCTCTTTGGAAGCTCTCACCGTCACTTTAGTCACTATTTTTCTGTCCTACAGTGCTCATCATTAATGAGTCATGAAGTCTTATGCTTGTTTTAGGCTGTCTTTTACACACTGTTTGTACACTTTTTTTGCAGTGCTCTACAATCTCTTCAACCTCTTTCCATAGCTCTCCAAAGAAACCCTCACATCTGTAGTTCTGTAATGTGTCTGTAAGGGTACCTACTAGATCCACAGCCCTTGCTAGGTCAAGAGAGATTGATTGGAGCATTTCAGAAAGATATTCAGCATCACCAAGCATTTTACAAAAGGTGAATGAATGAATGATGCATTTATATAGCGCTTTTATATGTATTGCTGTACACCCAAAGCGCTTTACAATCATGTGGGGGGTCTCTCCTCAACCACCACCAGTGTGCAGCATCCACCTGGATGATGCGACGGCAGCCACAGGACAACGGCACCAGTGCGCTCACCACACACCAGCCACAGGTGGAGAGAAGAGAGAGAGATAGAGCCAATCAAGTGGATGGGGATTATTAGGAGGCCATGATTGACAAGGGCCAGTGGTGGGAATTTGGCCAGGACACCAGGATTACACTCCTACTCTTTACGAGAAGTGCCATGGGATTTTTAATGACCACAGAGAGTCAGGACCTCGGTTTAACGTCTCAGCCAAATGACGATGCTTGTTGACAGTATAGTGTCCCCGTCACTATACTGGGGCACTAGGACCCACACAGACCACAGGGTGAGCACCCCCTGCTGGCCTCACTAACACCTCTTCCAACAGCAACCTAGTTTTCCCAGGAGGTCTCCCATCCAGGTACTGACCAGGCTCAAACCTGCTTAGCTTCAGTGGGCGACCAGTCTTGGGCTGCAGGGTGATATGGCTGTGGCCAGAAAGGTAACCAATAGCCCATTGAAATGCACATCTATCTGAGAAAGAATGCTCCTTGCATCTACTGACCTGTCACTGACCTATTGTAACCCCTCTTGATTCGTGTGTTCTTTTATTTCAATAATGACCACGCGAAAGCAGTTTTGCTGAGCACATTCACTTTAGTGTTTACTGCAACTGAGGAAATCTGGAAAAGACACGAAGAGCACCAAACAGACAATAAATACTGCTGGTCCAGTCATAAAACATCCTTCTCAACAGCTCGTGTGAACTGAATACTTAAACATTTTTTGTTACATACGAATATGACTCAGTCTCTTTTTTCTTTTATAAATATAGAACAAAAATTGCACGGAAGAAAAGTAATACATCATACCTGGAAAAGACACGAAGAGCACCAAACAGACAATAAATACTGCTGGTCCGGTCATAAAACTGTCAGAAAATAATAAACAAAATAATCAAACAAATATACCAAATGAGATAAAAAGCAGACGCCATTAGCACGTGGCGTGCACAACCACCTGTAAGGCACGTAAGACCCTGCTACACACTGATTTACCATTCTGAACAGAAAATACAGAATAAAGTTCTCTCAAACACATTTCTAGACAAATGCAATTGACTTTATTTTTGTCTAAAACAATATCTTCCAACGTTTTCTTGACCGATCGACCAGAGACTTTTTCACTTACCATCCTTCTCAACAGCTCGTGTGAATTGAGAAGATGGCTGATTCAACCCATAGTACACCCTTCTTGCCTGTAGGCGTCTCCCTTTTTCCAAGATGCATTATTTAAATAACCAATGAACAGGGTTAATTTAACAAGAACAAATATTTTATAACTAAAACGAGCATTTTGACACTATTCACTTTTAGTTTCTTTTTTTCCTTTCTTTACTCTGTTACACTATCACCACTATTTTCACTGTTTTCAGAACTGCTGGAAGTCTGTTCCTCAGATTACGGCATGCCATGTACCTGCATGCCCAGTTTACATCCGTAAGTCTCTGTGATTCCCTGGCTGCTGCTCTGGATATAGCTCTTTCTGAACTGCAAGCCACTTAAGATGAACGTACGAGCCTGATACAAAATTATAAATCTTCTGCAGGAGAGCAAAAAAGTTCACTGCCTTAGGCACGGATTTTACAGAATCAACAAGAACTAAATTCAAACAATGTGCACTACAGTGCACATAAAATGCAAATCTTGCACTGTTTTTAATCCGTATAGACACGCCAGAATGCTTTCTGCTCCTGACAGATGCACCGTCATAGCCTTGCTCCACAAGATTATTTCTGTAGTCCAGGCCATGTTTTTCAAGGCAATCTATTATCATTTTTGTGAGGCCTGCTGTATCTAAACTTTCAGCTGACTGAAAGTCTAAAAAACTTTCATGGATGGCTCCGTTGTAATAGTACCTCACAACTAAAGAGATCTGTTCTTTTTTCTTTAATTTTTTTGGTTTCATCTACAATTATACTAAAGTCTTCACTTTCTTTTACTTCTCTTATTATTTCACTTTGCACCATCTCAGCTAAGCCCTCAAGAACTTCATTCTGAATTTGGTGGCTTGTGTACTTAGCATTTCCAATTGCGTTCATCCTTTTCTCAAGGAGAGGGTCATGCTTTGCTATTTCTTCTAAGGTTGTCAAAAAATTACTCGAAAGACTCTCGATGACCTCTCTGTGCTATATTTTGAGTGGCAGTTAACAGTAGCACATCGGCAATTGTTTGAATGTAAACAGTTTTTTTTTTTTTTTTTCCCCCCCGTTCCTCATTAATGAGATCCAACATTGATAAGTTGCTGTTAATAGCCCTTTTATGCTGATTCCAAGCATACACAGCATTGATATGATGCTCTGCCTTTGAATGGAGCTTAAGCCCAGAATCTTTAAACAGTGCCTTTTTCCATTTGGAAAATCCTGAATGGGATGTGAAGGCAGATTCAGGTGTATTGGGCAAAGAAAAATGCCTACAGCAAAACAATAAGCTGAATCTTGATTTACAGAATATTCAAGCCATGAATTGTCCTTATACCAGGAGCTGTTGAAAGCCCTTTTCCTAGTACCGAAATGGTTTCAAACATGGCTGTACAGGACCCTCTTCTCTGGATCTTGAGATGTCTGAAATGCAAAATAAGTAATATAATGAAATAATAGTATAATGTAAAATGTGTCATATCTCTACGGAAATGTACAATTAAGGACTCAACAAATTAGCTAACTGACAGCTGATAAGTGAAATGTGTAGTTTAAAGTGTCAGTCTGGCCTATCACTGGGTGCTATTGGAACATCAAATCTAGTGCTTGATGCAGCTGGAAGGGGCTCAATGACCTCTTCTGTCAGCTCTGGCTCACTGTCTTTCTCAGAGGTCTCTGTGTCATCCCTTGATACATCTATTTATGACACAAGATCAATTAGAGGTTCCCATAGAACAGTAAAAAATAAAAATACAATGAAAGTCAATGTGAATCCAAAACTATTTGGTAACCAATACCAACATGCTTCAAAATAACTTCTTTGTATTGTAATCATACAGGTTTGGAATAACATGCTGGTGAGTAAATGATGACAGGATTTTAATTTTTGGGTGAACTGTCCCTTTCATCTGACAAAATCATCTGTTAAAACCTGAAACTTAAATTCTGAAATTGGCATGTGATTGCCTGGTAGATGCTCTGACCTGCTGGTGGATCTGAAGTCTGACCACACTGACTCTGACTAGTCTCAGGTATGGAGCTGCTCTGGCATCCGGTGAAAGTCGTGGGGTCTGTTTGAATCTGATCTGCCTTTTTATGCTTCTTTAAAAAGAAGTCTGATTTCTCTCCCTTTCTTTTCATGTTTAATTGGCCCTGTGCAAAAATATGACAGTCTTGTTACATCTAAACACCAAGTTAGCAACATTCGTATCTTAATTAGAAATCCCCATTATCATAACTGCACATTAAAATCAGTTACCAGTTTGATAATGGCTAGCCCTATTCTGAAGTAAGTACGTTAACTGAGCTGGCTAATCTATTTCAGATTGCTAATGTTAACTCACTGAACAATGACACCTGTAGCCTGCTTCCCCGTATTAGCTAAATATTTGTGTACTGTAACTTACATACTGCATGGTATGTGCTTATAATACTAGCACAGATTAAACGTAATTGTTAGACTAAATTGCAAATCAATCTCTCTAATCTGATTAATTGATATTGGAGACTTGTTAAGTTACACAGCGGGTAATAAAAGTTACTCAGCAAACAAACCTGATGCTTTGCTGAACCTTAGAACTTACTTCAAATATGATGTTTTATTATTTGCTGGAGCTGAGCAAACTAGCCCGACGAGAGCCAACGGCCGACCATCGGCTTGGTGTGACCCGGCCTTAAGGAAGAGTTATCTGCGCACTTTCTTTCTAGGCTAAATATAATCCGAGTTGAATCAGAATTTGAATAAAATTTTGTTTTTCAGCCATGTTTCGAGAGTGACATATAAATCACTCATAAATGCGAGATTCATTTTTGTTTATTTTTAATGGTGCTGTAGGGAGTGAAATTATTTCCTTATGAAATTATTTCCTCGTGAAGCCAAAACTCAGGAACTCACACAAAACCGATGCCATGCCATGCAATAAAACAATACAACGTATCTGGAGAAGAGATCTTCAAAGAGAGCAAACAACACCCCTCTCCTTGCTCATTTACGACCCCCTGCTCTCTCTGCCCCTTCCTCTTTTCCCCAAAAGGTTTAAGAATATCCATATATCACGTGTTATATCTTGTGAATGTTGTTTTTCCCTTTCATGTTTGGTATCATTTTAAAGGTCTCTGTGCGATTGGTAAAATGGTCTCAATTTCACAGTAGTCACTTGTTTTATGAGAAATATTGAAAACTTTTGTAGAATTGTGTTCTGCTGCTGAGGGGTGTGTCCCTCTTTAGGGGGCTGTGAGAATGTGTATCTTATCTCCAGCCAGGTGCAGCCTGGAGCACGAGAACACAACAAACCAAAAGGTCTTTTATGTTTTTACAACTGATCTTTGTTTTTCTTATTTGGGTATATAAGAGAAGTGACAAAACACTACGGGGGGATTCTGTAGTCAGAAAACCCCACACAGCACATGTGAGACTCTGGAGCTTTGCACTAGAACTCTCATACTGCTGTGTGTCTCTATGCTGTCAGGTATGCATTTCGTTTAATTCAAATATGTAATTGTGTTAAACACATTGTGCCCATAGAGCACACTGTAGAGTTGTTTGTGCTGCTACATGTGCACATAGACTAGTTAAGTTTATTCTTTAAACCACCTGATTGCTTTGCTGTAAGTGTTCTTTGGAATACTTAGGTAAATGTTGTAGATACAATGCATTTAGACCATGTGTCTTGTGTTAAATTAGGATAACTGTTACATGTGTAACTATGTTAAATTTGTTTGTCTCCTGCGTAGATCGCTTGGCTATTTCCCATATAGCTACAGTGTCTATGTCCAGGAGCGGGGTTGCCACGCGGTTACAATGTGATTCACGATTGCATTATCCTTTCTAAATTGGCTTCTAATTGTTTCATTATGTAATTGGCATGATATAACTTTACCTGACTAATAATAAATTGTTATATTTGATTTTTCCTGATCTCTTCTGAAATCATTTTTCAAGTAGATTAATGTGTAGTGGTATTACCGCAAGTCTGCGTTCAGGACAGATCAAACAGAAGCACCAATGGATGAACCATGGGGAACACTATTAGAGATCTTCTGATTTCTGACTGTCACTGGCTTAAAACAGTGTAGCTCTCGTGGTTATAGGAAAAATACACTTTTTGTTATAAGTATGCAGGCGCAGCTCACTTAAAGGTATTATGACCACTCTGCACCCTCTGAGTAGGTTCAGAACTGACAAGTTTGTGTCCGTGGATTCACTAAAATCGGCCGAAGTGTAATTCCTGTGCGATACCTGGTCCCTAATGAACGAATAATTGAAAGTATGGGATTTCCAGAATAAACAAATATCTAAATTAATATACAATCGATATCTGTGATCAGTTTTTAATTAAGAATATTGCCTAAATTTAACAATCACTTGAAATTGGAGTCAGAGTCAAGCACAGTGATTGAAACTAAAATTGAAATTGAAACTAAATCCAGATAAATTCAGAGGCGCAAGTAAAAGAACGAGCATGCATTAAACCTTCGACCAGGCCACTGGATTCCATTGAAAATAATAATTTTCTCATATATTTTCTCTTTCTGTTTGTGTGTGTGCAAAAAACTTTCTTAACATTATAAGTAAACCTCAAGAAACATATTAAAATAATTTAAAAATCCATGTCATGACCCGTTTTTGCTGAGGTCCCGAATAGCAAGCACCTTTTGACTAAACGATGTCCCACAAAACCATTTGTTTTTCTCAGTGGTATCTTATTTTTCAGACTTTCATAGCTTTCGTGGATATTACAGTGGCATCTGCACCAGAGTCTATTTTGAAATTGATTATTTGGCCTTCCATAAGGATGTCAACTGTCCATGGTGCAATGGGTGCTTCCTTACAAGACATTGTGCCCAGGGACCTCAGAATTCTTAATCCAGGCCTGCATGTAAGGTTGTGGGGGTTTTATTGTTAATATTTGTGTATTTTCATTGTTCTTTTGTGTTTTATCCAAGAGTTTATAGCAGTTTATTTTAACATTTCAATGCAAGTTCATTTTGAATACACTTTGTTAAATTTTACCTGCAGAAATCCTGATGTTTCTGTCTGACTTCTTTAAACACACTCACCTGATCATAAACTACTCCCTCTTACAGCTCTTACCAGGAAGAGACTGACGTGTTATTTCTGCTTTCTGTCACACTGACTCTCTTCTCTACTGACAAAAGCAATAAAGAACCAGCCATCAGTGAAGAACCAAGAAAAACACTTTACAGAAGGACCTTTGTGAAGTTTGTTTCTGAATAGATAGTAGATCTTTGTGATTCTCATGGTGATTTGTTTCTTAAACTGTCGTTCAGAAAGTGAAAGTAAAGTTTAGATCGCTGGAGCTCAAAGAGTGAAAATGGCTTCACTATCTGAAGATGATTTTTCTTGTCCTGTATGTCATGAAATCTTCAAGAATCCTGTTGTTTTATCATGTAGTCACAGTGTCTGTAAAGAGTGTCTTCAACAGTTCTGGAGAACCAAGAAAACTCAGGAGTGTCCCGTCTGCAGGAGAAGATCCTCTAAAGACAATCCTCCACTTAATCTCGCATTAAAAAACTTGTGTGAGTCGTTCCTGAAGGAGAGAAATGAGAGGCGTTCATCAGGATCTGAGGAGATCTGCAGTTTACACAGAGAGAAACTCAAACTCTTCTGTCTGGAGGACAAACAGCCGGTGTGTTTAGTGTGTATGAATTCACAAAAACATGACAATCATAAATTCAGACCCATCGATGAAGTGGTTTCATCATATAAGGTAAGAGAAACAACTTTTAGCCAACTTCATGTTGTTATAAAAGTCCTGTTTAAGTGTTGATTTGATTGATCAGAGCTGGTTGTGTTTAGTCCAGCTAAACTCCATTATCAATAAAGTTTCATAGATTTGAGGAATTTAATAAGTATGGGGGCAAATACTTTTTCACACAGCCCAGTTGGTATTAGATAACTATTTTTGTTTCAATAAATAATTTTTTGTCATCTACAAACTGTGCTTTGTTTTCACTCAGGTTGCCTTTGTGTTATAGCAGGTTTTAAATTCTGAATTTATATGAGATGCTCACAAAAACAGAATAAATCAGGATGGGGGCAAATAATTTTGCACTGCATTATATGATCATATCACTGGACGGTCTTCTCTTTTTTTCACTGTAATCTGGTGTTTTATGGATTTTTATTTTGTTTAATTCTAGGAGGAGCTCAATACATCACTGAAATCATTACAGGAGAAACTTCAACACAATGATAAATTGAAAGAAGCGTTTGAGAAAACAGTTCAACACATCAAGGTGAGGAAACAGAATCCAGAGTGTTACGGTCTAGCTCGTTCCAGGACTGCAACATAAAGAGGGAGACAGACAACAAAATAGGGTTTAAATAATGTATAATTTATTGGGAAAAGAAATTAAGCAATGTAAAATAAACAATGTTCTTTGTCTAGGGGAAAAGAAATAACATATATGTGACCCTGGACCACAAAACCAGTCTTAAGTGTCAATTTTTCGAAATTGAGATTTATACAGCATCTGAAAGCTTAATAAATAAGCTTTCCATTGATGTATGGTTTGTTAGGATATGACAATATTTCTCCGAGATACAGCTATTTGAATATCTGGAATCTGAGGGTGCAAAAAAATCAAAATATTGAGAAAATCACCTTTAAAGTTGTCCAAATGAAGTTCTTAGCAATGCATATTACTAATCAAAAATGAAGTTTTTATACATTTACGGTAAGAAATTTACAAAATATCTTCATGGAACATGATCTTTATTTAATATCCTAATGATTTTTGGCATAAAAGAAAAATGTATAATTTTGACCCATACAATGTATTTTTGGCTATTGCTACAAATATACCCCAGCGACTTAAGACTGGTTTTGTGGTCCAGGGTCACACACATATATATATATATATATATATATATATCTTTAGAAATAACACACACACACGCACACACATACACACACACACATACATATACATATATATATGTGTGTGCGTGTGTGTGTGTTATTTCTAAAGATCAATAATAATGAAAGATCAATATTAAAAGGGAAAAAGAAAACCCAAGGTGTGAGCGTCTGCAATAATGTTATCTTTGCCACTGATATGCATAATGTCTAGTGGGTACTGTTGTAGAATCAAACTCCAATTATTATTATTATTATTATAATGCGTTGATTTTGATTAATAAACACCAAAGGGTTGTGATCCGTATAAATGACTATAGGGCTGGTGGATGACCCCAAATATAATTCAAAGTGTTGATCAGCAACAATTAGAGCAAGTGCCTCCCTCTCAACAGTAGAGTAAGCGTGTTGATAGCAGTTAAACTTCTTAGAGAAGTAACATACTGGATGTTCGATACCATCTGAGCTCACCTGCATTAAAACAGCACCAGCCCCACTCTCACTGGCATCCACTGCAATGCTAAAAGGATGCTTAAAATTTGGAGCCAAAAGTGCAGGAGCTGTAGAAAACAACATTTTTGCATTGTTAAATGCTTCCTGACACTTCTCTGACCACACAAATGGCACTTTAGTACTAAGAAGATCTTTTAGTGGCACCACAACAGTAGCAAAGTGTCCTCTAAAACCTCTATAGTACCCTGCCATACCCAAAAATCTGTGAAGTTCACGTCGGTTTTGAGGCACATGGAATTCAGAGATAGCCTCAATCTTCACTTCTACAGGCCTAACCTGCCCACCACCAACCACCTTAACAAGATAGGAAACCCTGGCTTTCCCAAACTCACATCTGGCCAGGTTTAGAGTAAGGTTAGCAGCGGCGAGATGAGAAAAAAGTTCCCTGATTTGTGACAAGTGATCAGTCCAGGTATTACTATATAAAACCACATCATCAAGGTAGGCCTCACAACCATGCATCCCATATAATACACTGTTAACAAGACGTTCAAATGTAGCTGGAGCATTTCGTACTCCAAATGGCACAACTTTATACTGTAAGAAATTGTCAGGTGTCACAAAAGCAGACAACTCTTTTGCTCGATCGGTTAAAGGCACCTGCCAGAATCCTTTCAGGAGAACAAATTAGCTCACAAACTGAGCTGAGCCAACTCTATCGATGCAATCATCACACCGTGGTAAAGGATAACAGTCAGGCTTTGTAACCGCATTAAGCTTTCTATAGTCGTCCCATATGGCTTATTAACCAGCAGACCTACAGTTGCTTGAGAAGGACCATTCACACCCTCTTCAACCTCCTCACTGGTATAACCAGGAGACTCCAAGTTCTGATTTACAGTGAATGAAGTACAATCAGACATAGAATAACCAGCAGTAATAGTAGCAGTGGAGATTACACCAACAGACACAGACACTTCGCCTGTAAACACACACTGCAACATAAGGGCAACACTTCTTTGGGTTACTTCAGTGTGGTTGCTACTCTGTAGCTGTAGATCACTATATACAGTTATGATCTGATATATTTAATATAATGGACTCCAGCTGATTATTTGTGTAAATGACGATCATCAATCTGCTTCTGGATCGTTATATGTCGGTCTCTGAGTTTCTGTCAGATCTGAATGATGTGATTGTGTTGATGTGTGTTGATGGAGACGATTGAAGTGAATGTGGTTTGATTTCAGTCTCAAGCTGAGCACACAGAGCGTCAGATTAAACAGCAGTTTGAGAAGCTTCATCAGTTTCTCAGAGATGAAGAAGAAGCTACAATCACTGCACTGAGGGAGGAAGAGGAGCAGAAGAAGCAGATGATGAAGGAGAAGCTGGAGGAGATGAACAGACACATCTCAGCTCTTTCACACACAATCAAAGACATGGAGGAGATGATGGAAGCCAGTGATGTCTGCTTTCTGAAGGTCTGATTTCAGATGATTGATTGATTGATTGATTGATGATTGATTGAGTTGTTGATGATCAATGGTGTGTTTGTTCTGCAGGAGTTTCCAGTCTCAATGGAAAGGTGAGTGATCTGCTGGTGTCTCTGGTCTCTCTGCTTCTGATCCAAAGCCACTGCGGTTCTGATCCTGAATGTTCTTCCAGAGTCCAGATCTCATCACAGCCGGATCCACAGACGCCTTCTGGAGCTTTGATTCATGTGCCACGTTACTTGGGCAACCTGCCCTTCAGAGTCTGGAAGAAGATGCAGGACATCGTCCAGAACAGTGAGTCTGACTGCAGAAGATCTGAGCTCGCATACACACACACTGGAAATGATGCAATATTGACAGATTTCAGCATTATGTGTGAAGAACCAGATCATCTACTGCAACAAAATCAGCAGCTTAACTTTTAGACAGGGGTGTAAAAAGTACTCAAAAATTAAACTCAAGTTAAAGTACAGATACTCTGTGAAAATTTTACTTAATTAAAACTGCAAGTAAATGGCCAAAAACATACTTGAATAAAAGTAAAAAAAAAAAAAAAAAAAAGTAAGATTTTAAATTGTACTCAAGTATTAAAAAAGTAGATGTAACCTAACAAAAGAAAACAAACAAAAAAAGAGATTCTTGTTTCATCATATTGAACCATCTTCTCAATGCAAAGTGAAATTGCTTCAAAATAAACTGCATAAAATGTTTTGTCAGACAGATACAAAAGTTTAAAGAGAGAAAACAAAATGCAGTGGCACAGATCAAACACATCTATCTACTGCAACAACAACAATTAAAATGCAGCACAGTGGAGCATAAAAAATCCATCCTTTGTACCTTAATGCCATCCCATATGTGTACGACTTCTTTCTTCAGAAGAACACAAACTAAGAGTTTTAGAAAAAATAATCAATCTTTCTGCACATAATGCAGATGTATGGCATGTCCAAAGATGATGCTTCAAAAACTACACCAAGAGAAGACGACAGTAACTAATATAACCTTCTTTACGGCATCGAAACTTTTCTGAAGTCACTCAGTTCCCTTGAAAGTAGGGCTGGACAATATGGCCAAAAAAATTCACAATAAAATGTTTTATATCAGTCGATATAGATAATTATCATGATAAATTTCAAACCTTTATTTCTTTCAAATTTAAAGGCAGATTGCTCCTAAGTGAAAGTTGTAGAAGCCAGATTTTAATTGTGGTTTTAAACGACTATGCTGAGAACATGACAAACACTTCACATCTTTGAATTTTTGACACTTTTCCAGTTATTTTTCATTAACAAAATAAATATCTTAATTGAAAAATGAATTTCCTAGTTTCTGCATGCTCTAATGCAGGGGTCACCACATTGGTCCTGGAGCGCCGGTGTCCTGCAGAGTTTAAATACACCTGAATCAGCTAATCAAGGTCTTGCTAGGTATACTAGAAATGTCCTGGCAGGTGGTGTTGAGTTGGAACTAAACTCTGCAGGACACTGGCGCTCCAGGACCGAGTCTGGTGATCCCTGTTCTAATGAGTGATAGGCTATTGTTTCAAATCATGAAACAGGTTAGTGTTGCGTGACTTTGATTACATGTATCTTCAGCACAGTTTGCAGTGCAGGCTGCAATATTAGTAATATTACTTTTTTGTCTCTTAAAAATGCACATTTGACAGTAGCTTGAATATGCAAGATTACATCTGTTAGGATGCAGATGTAAATTCATGTGCATTATCAAAAAAAGTAACATATATCCACCTTTTTCTTGCCGTAAAAATGGGCGTGGCCATTTGTAAATTCTACAGGAC
The DNA here is from genome assembly GCA_039654775.1 of Spinibarbus caldwelli. Taxonomy (NCBI): domain Eukaryota; kingdom Metazoa; phylum Chordata; class Actinopteri; order Cypriniformes; family Cyprinidae; genus Spinibarbus; species Spinibarbus caldwelli. The sequence continues at coordinate 54,851,585 of CM077218.1, forward strand.
TAGCTTCCGGTCTCATCTACATTCAGCTATTTTTAGATGTACAAAACAGTTTGTTTTGCTGCTTGATATTGAAAATTGGTGTGTCTTACCATATTATTTTAATGTATTGTCTTAATTATGAACACACTGGTCGTGCAAACAGTTTCATCATTTACTGCACATTATTTACCTATAGCGGCTAATGAACCGGAAGTCTCACCCATAGGCTTACTTCCACATTGAAGAAAAAGGTGGATAAAAACAACCTCATTTTTATATGGTGAAATTTAATTATTCTGACTGTTTGAGTTATTAAAATTAACCCTTGGTCTTCCATATAGCATACATAATGATAACCAGTAAAAACACAGGCCTATAGCGCCTCAATGCATGGTATAAAAATTAACGTGGCCTGCATGGTTCTAGGTATTTGTATGAAGAACAGTGGTCTAATACAATTAGTATAAATGCACAAACTAGCTTAATCACAAAATACTGTAATTATATTCCATTACTACTTTAATACGTCTATATTAAAAATATACCAATATAATTCGATATATCCCTCATTTCTGCCGCAATGGTGCAGTAGTTACTGTTACAGTAAAACAAATCCATGGTAAATGATTCTGACTGTCTCGTTGCCACAGTGTTTCTCCTGTTTATCAGCACCGTTTCATCTGTTTAAATCACAGACTGTGTCCTTCGCTGATTTCAAGTGCTTTATTCTGGATCTCACAGCGCTGTTTAGTGCTCGCTAGTGAACGAATGCTTCTGCTCTAAACTTGTGCTCTGCTGGTGTCTGAATTTGATCCGAGCTGAAATGACTAGCACATTTAATCCTAACGCCATTCTTGTCTTTCCTTCCCCAAATTTAAGACCTCTTGAAATTATATATATATAATATATTTTTTTTTCTTATACTAATTAAGGTATTTAATACTTTTTATGGCTTTAAATGTCGTTGTTATTTAAAAGAACACTTGTTTATTAAAAGAAAAAAAGACTCAGACTGTGATTTCTGCCTTTTCACAGACAAGTAATCCTCGCTGTCATTACAGTGACAGGGAAATAATTAATCTATACCACTAATACATAAATGTTTCTCTTTTTATCAGCAGACTGCACGTCTCCTGTCATGCTCTGGCGCCCCCACACCCCTGCTTTATTCCCCTTCGTTTTTCGAGTTTATTTGTTTGTAGAATATATTATTATTTGAATATGGGGTGAGTGTGTGTGCGGAGAGAGATGGTGTGTGTGTGAGTGCGTGTGAGAAATCGCATACAGAAACAGTGGCCAACTCAAACAATCAACATCTACTTAATTTCTATCATATTTCCTCTGAACTCCTTGACAAAATTCCTGGGACTTAAGGACAAAACATTCAGGGCTAGATTAAAATCATTCAGGGCTCGAGCCCCGAATATTTAGCCCTAGCGACGCCCTAAACTTGCCCCTTTTAGACTTGCATTTATTAATTTACCAACTGATAGTAACTTAGTGTTGATAAGCACGACCCGAAGCGGAGTGCCTAAAACCCCCTTAACTGTTATAAATTCACTGTAAACCACGGCTTCACGGGGCTTATTGCTTTTATAAAACGGTTATTCCATATGTGTAGCAAGGTTTCACAAAATAAAACAAAGCAAATAAAATGTAATGATATTAATGAAAACATTATTCTTCCTCCAAACAATGTAGTTCCTCAGAAACGGTTGTGGTTGCAACAAATTGATAACAAAAAAAAAATAATAAATAAATAAATAAATAAAAATAAAAAAGGCCTCTACCACTAGCTTGCTCTATTCTTTTTCTATTCTATCTGTTTTCTTTTTATTTATTATATAATAAAAAAAAAACCTTGCTACGTGTACTGTGTTAAGCTAACTGAGACTTGTTAGCACTTGCATATTGCTCTTTTGTTGGTTTTGATTGCTTCCATTGTCCTCATTTGTAAGTCGCTTTGGATAAAAGTGTCTGCTAAATGACTAAATTTCCTTTTTATTATTGTAAAAAAAAATTAAATAAATCTATTTAGCTTCCCTTTTAATATGAATAATTATAATTAATTATATTTCATTTTTAATTTTAGTCATTTGAAAACTTCACATTGATTTATTTTATTCTGAGTAGTTGCCAAAGCAACTTTTCTAATCATTTAATTGTACTTTTTTAGATTATCATCTAATATTTATAATTTACTTTTAGCTTTATTTTAATTACTGAATAATTAAATAAATAACTGAATAATTTAGTTTTTGTTAATACCAGCAAGCTTATTGTTGTTGTTATTATTATTAATAATAACATTTATTATTATTATTATTATTTCATTGCATTATTGTGGAATAATAGTGTTTATTGATTATTAATGAATAGGCAGCATGCAGTAAATAGCTTTGTGATTCACACAAGAGAAACACTGAGGAAAATTATATAAATATAATCATTATTTATTCTGCATTATTATTATTATAGTTCAGTGGTTTTCAAACTGTTTTAAGAGCGACCCTATTTTTTTCTTTTTAAATTGACGCGACCTATATATGTATGTATATATATATATTGTATATATATGACCACAAATGGGGTGCTCTGTCTGACAGTCAAATCACTGAGGGTGCTTCTGAAATAAGTGAGGGTGCTTTAGCCTTAATGCACATCTATTTTGACATATCATATTTTGTCCAGTTCATTGTTATGATTATCACTATGTCAATCTTTGCGATATATCAGTCTTTGTCACTCCCGAAACTTTGCAGTGTGTTCGTCACGTTGGTCCTCTTTGCAGCAAGAAAAACATAACTTTTATTAAAATTATGAATGGATTATATAGCCAAGAAAGCGTGAAAAAATACTATAGTAATATATAGTAAATACTACAGTGTTTTTGAACCATACTATAGTAAAGTAGTTGAATTAATTTGTTGTGTAATTCTATAGTTGCTGTGGTAATATACCAACTATAGTAATATAAACAAATTACTTTATTCAATACTGTACTGTTTTCTTCAACTATAGGGTATATTATACTACAATACACTACAGTTTACTGTAGTAAAAACTAAAATATACTAAAGTATTTATTACAGTTTATCAGTCCACTATAGACAATACTACGGTACGCTGTAGCATTCATTAACAAAGTGTTGTAAATACTATAATACATTCAGTAAAATACACTTTACTATAGTATAGTTCAAAAACACTACATTATTTACTATAAATTACTATAGTATTTTTTCTTATGGGGACCCAGGGTTTGAAAACCACTGTTATAGTTTATCTCATTTGAATATGAAATCACGGTGTAAAGTTCTGTTCAAAGGTAATATTTTGTATTAAAAACAGTTTCTCACTATAATTTAATATAAATGAGAGCGTAAATGAAATGAATATGTTTTCAGTTTGTGTCACTCACTGTTTCTGACTGATCTTTCAGTATTGATCAATCACACAGAGAATGACTGACAGTGATGAGAGGAAAATGTCTGATGTGTTTGATCAACAGGACGAGTGTCATAATTCATAATCATCTGTGTTGGGTTCACTCTTGATCATTATATGAACATCAGAATAACAGCATCTGTTGATTGTGTCTCATCAGCTCCTGTGATTCTGGATCCAAACACGGCTCATCGATCTCTCCTTCTGTCTGATGATCTGATCAGTGTGAGATGGAGTGATTATCAGTCTGTTCCTGATAATCCAGAGAGATTTGACTGTCATCCCTGTGTTCTGGGTTCAGAGGGTTTTAACTCAGGAACACACTGCTGGGATGTGGAGGTTAAAGAGAGCTTAATCTGGAGTCTTGGAGTAACTACAGCATCAAACCAGAGGAAGGGGTATAGTTTCTTCAACACTGATGTCTGGTGTGTGCAGTACGGAGTGTCTTTAGGTTCTGGTTTTGGTGTTAAACAGAAGCTTGATCATGTGAGAGTGAATCTGGACTATGACAGAGGAACAGTGTCGTTCTCTGATCCTGTAACTAACACACATCTACACACATTCACAACCTCCTTCACTCACACACTCTTTCCTTTCTTCTGTAATTATAGTTCTTCTTTCTCTCTGAAGATCTTATCAATCAATAGTCAGTAATCTGTAGATCTGGATCTTCCTGCTTTCATCTTTCATGAAAACCCCTCATATGATTGTAAAGCGCTTTGGGTGTATGGCAATACACAATAAAGCGCTATATAAATGCATCATTCATTCATTCATTCATCGTGTTTCAATATTTAATCCAGATCACATGAGTAAGAGACTGTTGATCTGAACATCAGACCAGAAAACAAGTACATTTATTCATCTTTAAAAATGAAAAATTAAAAGACGTGATTAAGGGTTCAAATAAATCATCTTAATCATATCTGACCAATGAGAAACAGTGATGTCACAAAACCATGTCCATAACACTCTAGCAACAACATAGCAACCACTCAGAACACCCTAACAACCATCCAGAGTACCATAGCAACCAGTCAGAACACCCTAGCAACCGTGTAACAGTGCTCTTGTTAGTGATCTGTGTGTTTGTGTGTCTGAGAGAAACAGCAGCGACTCAAAACCGTTCACACTTTAAACCGCTTCAAACTACTTTCAGTGCATCAGGCTCGACTTTCTCAAGACGACACCAAAGATGGTCTATAAACTCCTTCATCTAGATCAAGCTGCATGATAATATCATATTGTTTGTAGTATTGGAGCACTGAAAGAGTTGATTCAACACATTTTCAGAGTTTGTTGTAAATTAATAATTGTTTATTTCAGTTCTAGAGATTAAATGATCGTTTGTTTATTGAAGTAAATGGATGTAAAAGGTTCTTGCTGATTCACAACAATGTTGAATGAAATATTAATATTTAGAATAGAAATACTTGATTCAGCTGTTTATGAATCTGATTCTCAGATCAAATGATCAAATGAGACTCACTGAAATCTCTGACAGTCTGAATCAGTTTCAGGACAAATATTAATAATCACTTGTATAAACTAACAATGTGTGATTTCATGATTTCAGTCTCATTTTCAGATTGAAACAAAGTTTTTCAAGATATTTTTTTTTAATTTTATTTATTTTTTTGTTCCTGCAAATGAAATATTCAAATATTAAAGTCATATTTATTTCTAAAGAACTTTATATAATACAGATTAATTCTGCAGCTTTACATTAATAAACAGGAAACATCATCAAGGTTGCAAATTTCTTAAATTATGAACAAATAAATTCAGTTATAATTTCAGATATAAAGCAGATCTACAGAAGACAATATGTAGTGTCATTATTCAGATGAATTTAAACAGTTCCAGATGAAGTCAAAGTACATGAATAAATGAATGTAATAGAAATTCTTCAGCTGCTGATGTGAAATATATATGAATTATAGACTATATGAATTATATACAGCACTATATTCTTAATAAATGGATGTAATTATAGCAAAAAAAAAAAAAAGCTTACACCCATACAGCAAATAAAAAAAATAATAATAATAATAAATAAAATAAATAAATTTACATATCCTAATTTAAATAAAGTGCAAAAAAATAAAAAATAAAATAAAATAAAAATAAAAATAAAAAACCTTTTATGGGACTTTTATTAAATATTTTACAAAACAGGCATTTCCTGAATTATTACAATGAAATAACTTCACTTTTAAAATAAAATGGTTAAAAAAACAAAAACAAATGACAGGCAGTGACGGCTACCTTAAAGGGAAAGTTCACCCAAAAATGAAAATTCTGTCATCATTTACTCACCCTCAAGTAGTTCCAAACCTGTATGAATGTTTTTGTTCTGCTGAAGACAAATGAAGATATTCTGAAGAATGTGGGAAACAGAGCAGTTCTGGGGCACCATTGACTTCCATAGTACTTTTTTCCCCCTACTATGGAAGTCAATGGTGCCCCAAAACAGCCTGGTTACAAACTTTCTTCAAAATATCTTCCTTTGTGTTCGACAGAACAAAGAAATTCATTCAGATTTGGAACTACTTGAGGGTGAGTAAATGATGACAGAATTTTCATTTTTTTGGGTGAACTATCCCTTTAAAGTTTAATTAAAGTTAAATATCTTAATTTAAATAAAGTGCAAACGTGTGCAGAAATGTTCATTAAACACTTAAAAAAAAAAAAAAAGTTTTTTTCCTGAATTACTAAAATACAATACATTGAAAAAGCAATCCCAATCTGAGTGATTATGTATTAAATGTAGGCTAATGCAGGAACCTGTGGAGGTTACTGTGTGACAGATATGTGCAAACAGCACAGGACAGCACTCATGTGCTCAGCATTAACAACAAAATACATATTTATATGCATAATCAGAACTGTGCTTCCCACCTGCTCTCTTGTCTTCTTTATCAGAAAACGGTCCATCTCAGCTGCTTGGGGGGTCAGGTGACCAGATCTCTCATGCTGGAGTGCGGCACAGCTGGGCAATATGACAATGATATGAGAAAACTTATTTATTTATTTTATTTAAAAGCAAATTACAAACCATTAGACAAATACGACAGAGATACAAATCAGATAAGAACCCACTGTTCTCAAACACTGGTGATTACCTGGAAAGGTCTTTTTAAAGCATTATCCCTCACTTTCAACTCAGGAAGTCCCTTAGTGACATATAATGAACACCCAGGTTCAGTCATGTGACAATGTGTGCATTTTTTGGTTAGCACATGTTACAGTGTCAGCAATTTTTAAAAACACTTGTTTTTGTTACAAAAGGTATGTTTCAACCCATGCAACAATTCTAATGTTTTAATAACATCCTAGATTACTCTTAACCTGATTTTAATAAATTTCTTGAACAAATTGATATAAAACAAGTTACAAAGATATTGTGGTGACATATATGTCACATCGGGCTGTTAACCTTAAAACATTAGGTGGAATTTTGATGTGACGTATTTGTCACATGAAGAAAAATGGTAAAAATGTTAATGAGCTGCTCAATTAATTTAGCTGATTCAATTATTTTAGTGTTATATATTTTCTGCTGCTTATTTCAAAGCATATTTTAACAAATCTACGTGTTTAACATGTTGACCTCCAGTGTGAGGTAGTTATTTATTTTTATTCAGTTTTGCACATTTTCGAGTTGTGAAAAAAAATAAAATAAAATCTAAAAATCTAAAAAATTAATTTCTGGTTAAAGCATATCTGAAAAGGTACAATTTTGTTATGTTACAAAAGAGTTGTAAAATTTAATGGTTTAATTTTATGTGGTTTTGAAATATGTTGTGGCGAAGCAAATAAAATGCAAAAACTATATTACTACTGAAAAGGTTTTTGTTTTATCTTCCCAGACAAGTAATCATTTTTATATGTGTTGTGGAAAAGCAAATAAACAGAAAAAAATATATATAATTTTATAGTTTTTTTTTCTTTTTTTTTGTTATTTAACAAAAAAAAAATATATGTATGTGTGTGTGTGTGTGTATTATAAAAAAAAAAAAAAAAAAAATCAATTGAGAAATAAACGCCCAATGTAACATATGTAACATGAAAAATTCATCATAAACACCCAATGTCATATATATGTAGCTACAGATCTTTCACAAGGAGGGGTTGTATTTCAAAAACAACTGCAGAAACATGTTATAAGTGGTCCATTTGGTCTGTTTTATATGCCCCATAATTCTCCTATAAGGAGAAATTGGTCTGGGTTCTTATGGGTTAAATACACTCATTTTTCAAATAGCCTCCAGTAGGTTTATTTAACATATATACATTTATTAAACATCTTTTGTTGTTTGATTAACATTAATGACACAGTCAGGTATTTAATTAGGCTGCTGTCTCTTTTTGAAATCTCCTGAATGAATGTAATATAGGCTACTGACACATATCTAGTTTTGGCCCACCTGTTTACATTCACTTAAGCCATAACCGACTGTATTATCGTTAAATACTCCACACGATGGACATTTTGACAGCTGTGTGTGTATTTGACAATTCAGACACAAGGAGAACATTCAGTGTCTATCACTTCACTTACTGCAAGTTAATCGATAATGAGTTGTGATTGGATGGTAATTTTGTAATTTACTTCCACATAAAACATCTCCAGTTACTATAACCTCGGTTCCCCGAGAGCAGGAACGAGACAGAGCAGTACTTATGGGAACTGGTCTCCTTCCAAACTTTCCTGAAGTCCTATTGGCTCCCGTCAGTCCAATTGACCATTCGACCCGTCCTCCTTAGTTACTGTTGGTATCCCCGACAAACAATTCTGCTCTACACTACACTCATGTTCTCATGCAGTGAACAATACATCACAGATCAAAGAGAAAACTGACAACACACCGACAGAGAAGACAGAGCAGGTTACTTCTGATATGAACCAAGGTCTCAGGACCCTCAGCTGTCATATTTTGTCATTTTTAAAGAATTTCAAACAATAAATACTGTTTTGTGGCTCTTCAATGTGTCGTGACAGATCACTGTAATGCCTCAGTTCAAACACATGAACCGATCGTCTTTTCATAGTTACGTAAAGCATGAAATGAACATGAATAAACATCGGAAAGTATTTAATGTCACCCGCGGAACACACCATTTATCAAGTTTAAGTCCACCGAAGTTAATCTACTCAACTGTCTGATTTGTGGTAAAGGCTAGAAGGGATACAGCTGTGGCTACATGCGCATGCGCATTTACATATCTTCCCCCTTGTGAAAACACTTTTATAAAGTGTACTTATTGCAGAAACAATATACTTTAAAAGAACACACATAAGTGCAAATTAAATGTTATTTTCGACGCTTAAATGCATTGTATTTGTAATTAACTTCAAATTTAACACATTTTAAAGTGATATTAAATGCAATTAGTTGAACTTTTGAGTGATTTTTTTAAACCACTTAAGTGGGACTTTTTAGTACATATTTATATGTACTTTCATAATTGCTTCTAGTGTCTTTAAAATATGGTTAAAGTGTACTACTGATGTACTGACAAGCAATTAATGTTAACTAAAATATACTTTAATGTCAGTTAACAATACACTTAAGCGTGAATTAAATGTAATGTTTTCGACCACCTAAATGCATGTTATTTGTAATTGATTTCAAATATATTAGTTTAAAATTATATTACATGCAATTAGTTGAACTTTAGAGTGATATTTTGAACCACTTAAGTGGGACTTTAGTATATTTTATATGTACTTTGAAATATGGTAAATATTTACTTCTGAATAAGCAATTAATGTGAACTAAAATATACTTCAATGTCATTTCAATGTATTAATTACCTAGTTACAATCAACACAAACACAAAACGGAAAACCCTCTACATTTATTGACAAAACAATGTCTAAAACAAATACACAAAAAACGCTTTTTGCCGATGTACAAGAAAAACCCAACACTATACACAGTTGCAACACTTTAACTCACTTACTAGAAAGAGTCTGGAGAACAATGCAAAATCACTTACATACAAAAGTACCTAATCTCGCCATCATAGAAAACATCATGTGTGATGTATATGTTACGGTCACTGTGCAGTGCACACACTATAGCCACACGAAGACAAAGGTTTGAAGAGAATAAGGTATTTAATATAATTCAGCGATCAAGAAGTCCAACACACACAGGGTAACATAAGCAATAACCGACAAACACTAACTGAAAGGACTGGGGCTTATAAAGACAGGACAATCAAAGAACTAAGGAGACACACCTGGAGCAGATTAACACAATTAGACTGGGGAGAAACTGGGTCACAGGGAACACATGGGGAGCAAAAACCACAACAAAACAGTCCAGGGGCGTGACATTACTCCCCCCTCCCGGAAGGTGCGTCCTCGCACCGTGGAACAACAGAGGGGGGGAAAAAACGGGTGGGAACAATGGCGGAGGCTCAGGAGGAGGACGGACAACCGGGAGGGGGCCGGCAGACAGAGACCAGGGAGGTGACGAAGGAGGGAGGAGCCAGGGAGGAGACAGGAGGGACTCGGAGCAGGAAAAGCCTGGCAGGACCCAGGCCACAGCCATGATGATGGCCCACGGTGGAGCCGACGGAGGGAGGAGCCATGGAGGAGGAATGGCCGCCGACTCCAGGGGGCCGACCAACGGAGGCGGAGCAGGTGGAGGAGGAGCCCGAGGTGGAGACAGAGAGCCGAAGAGCCGGGGTGACGCCGAGGATCCAGAGGGCCAAGGTGGAGCCAGAGGCTTCGGCGACCGAGGTGTAGGCAGAGATCCGGAAGGCCGCGGCGGAGCCGGAGCGACAGAGGACTGAGGTGAAGCTGGAGGGAAGGAGGAGCCCAACGGAGCCTGAGGGATGAAGGGACGTGGCGTAGCCAGAGGAGTGTAGTCCCGAGGTGGAGGTAGGGGGACGACTGACCAAGGCGGAGCCGGAGGGACGAGGGAGCCAGGTGGAGCTGGTGGACTGACGGGCTCTGGTGGAGACGAGGGAGCTGGAAGCCGAGGTGGAGCCGCTGGGTCGCAGGACCGAGGCGGAGTCTGGGCCTCGGAGGCTGAAGGCGGAGTCGAGGGATCCTCCAGACTCGACGCCAATGGAACTGGAGATGGGCAGACCAGCGGCGAGCCCACACCACAGATGGTGGGCTGAGGGTGAGCAGAGGGGCTGACAGGATCCAGTGAAGATTGCGTTGAGAACAGGAACAGATCGATGAGAGGCGGTGGGAGAGGGAGGTTGGGTGGGATATTTTGCCAATCCGGCAGTTCTGATGAAGGTTGAGTGAAGAGTATTTCTGTATCAAAGTCAATTAACAGTCCAGAGTCCAGTGTGAGCTCACCCTCAGAAGTGGTGCTGTGGGCGGGGCTTTCCATAGCCCCCACGATCTCCACAGCTGTATCCACCGTCACTTGTGCTGTCGGCTCTCGCACCTGGTCAGACACTTGGGGCTCATGCTCCGGGACGATCGTCAGCTCCGTCGCTCCTGATGGCGATGGCTCAACGACCGCGGCAGGCTCTGGCTCTCCGTCTGCGGTGGGCTCTGGTAGCTCCGTGGCGTAGGGTGGAGGTTGACTGGGCTCTGGGTCCAGAGTGGGGCTGGTGTCATCATCCGCGATATCCACAGTAATGTGCGACTTGCAGGACACCAGTACCCACTCTATGAAGGCAGCGAGGCTCTCTCGAGGACCATCCCCGGACAACTGCTCACGTGTGATGTTGTTAAGTCCAGCTCGGTAGAACGTGCTGAGGCAGCTGTCCGGGTAGTGCGTGTAATTCGCCAGGAACACAAAATCCTTAGTGTGGTCCTCGAGAGAGCGGTTCCCCTGCTCCAGCAGGAGGACGAGGACTGCAGGATCATCCATAAATAAAAACTGACAAAAACGGGAAACAAAACGAGGGGAAACACGCTGCTATACTTTACTTCTTTTAGGTCGGTTATTCTGTTACGGTCACTGTGCAGTGCACACACTATAGCCACACGAAGACAAAGGTTTGAAGAGAATAAGGTATTTAATATAATTCAGCGATCAAGAAGTCCAACACACACAGGGTAACATAAGCAATAACCGACAAACACTAACTGAAAGGACTGGGGCTTATAAAGACAGGACAATCAAAGAACTAAGGAGACACACCTGGAGCAGATTAACACAATTAGACTGGGGAGAAACTGGGTCACAGGGAACACATGGGGAGCAAAAACCACAACAAAACAGTCCAGGGGCGTGACAGTATAAGCCTGTTTCCTCATTGGGGACCTAAAAATGTCCACAAGGTCAAAGTTTACTGGTATTACTATCCTTGTAGAGTCATTTGGTCTCCATAACATATAGGATTACTAACACACAAACACACACACACACACTTAATACAAAAAAAAAAATAAAAATCAAGAAAATTATCATTCCATGTACAACAAATGAGACCTTATTGTAAAACATTACCAAACGGTGTTAATGGTACCCCCGGTTTCACAGACAAGGCTTAAGACCAGCCCCAGACTAAAATGTAATTCTATAATTATGCTTTGGCAATACTGTGTAAGTCATGCCATAAAGCTCAGTTGAATTGAACTGAATGTAATTCTGAGCTGTTTCAACTGAAAGAAACTTGCACTGACTGATCTTTAATAATATCAGTGCTTTTGTTTTGTCTCAAGATGCACACCAGTATTGTTTTTTCTAAGGCATGTTAATGAAAATTACTTAAATGTCCTAACTGAACTATGGCCTAATCTTGGTTTAGTCTAAGACCTGTCTGTGAAACCAGGCCATAAATTCTCAAACCTTTACTGGCACCAACATTAAACAGGACCGAAAGGTTTCTTCTAAAATCTTACTCCAGCATTAGTGAATGCAAGTTTGACTAACTACATAAATAAATTAATAATAATAATAAAAGAACTCCAAATGAACTTGCTGGGAAGTGCTGTTTGTCAGTGTCCCAGAAGCTCTTCATCAGCAGTAAACTTCAAATGTCATGAAGCTGCACACCATCTCTCCACAGTCTCTGTGAACGGAAATGTTCCAAAGAGCCAGGAAAGTCAGAAAAAAATTTGTTGAGGAAAGAAAGAAGAACAATTGTTTTAAAACATATCCAGTCATTATAAATGGTTCAGCTGAGTGAAAGCAATAGACACAGTTGCAGTCCAAAGTCTATATACACCTTGTAGTATCTGCAAAATGTTAATAATTTAAGCAGTAAGAGGGTAGAGGGGTAGAATCATTCAAAAAAAAATTTGCAATTTCTGCTCTGATGAAGCAGTTTATTCTGCAAGGTGTATGTAAACTTGACCACATCTGCATCACCTAAGAGGTGAATTACTTCAATCATCAGGGCAACATCGTAGTAGAATGCTGGGAGATGTTCCTTCACATTTCCTACAAACACCAGATTTCCTGATCACACCATCTTCACTGACACTGGGCTTTAAAAACAGATAACATTTTTACAAACATTTTTTATTCCTACTTTACAGGGAATAAACAACTTTATCAATTACCCAAATATAGATAAATATCCCAAAATCTATGAAAATGAAGAAAGGTACCTTTAATTTTTTTTCCCTCATCTTGCCTTGCAAGCTTCTCTTGCACATCTTCATGAAGAATGCTCCTGTATTTACAGCAAAGCTGCTGTCCTTTTCCTTTGGTTTGTTACGTGTAAAATATATGATGATTAGAAGGGGATCTGTAAATGCACAGGTAGGAATATATTACTTGCAAATGGAAAAGATTTAAAGCATTTAAAATCCATAGTGATAGTAATATAGCACTTTTAGCTTGTCGTGTGTGATCAGGGTGAGCTGACTGGGCAACAATTCATTAAAAACTTCTAACATCACCTCTTCTACTGGTCTGTGTTTCCACACTGTATCTCCAGTAACAAATCTGTACTGATCCTGCAAAATGAATAACTCCGGATAAGTACAAAAATATACCATATTACAAACACAACCAGTAACGGAACATCTCGCTCTTCAATGCAAAAAGAAAATAAATAAACAAAAAAACAAAAAAAAAAAGCAACATTATTTCTAGAGGTGGCTGATATATTGAATATTACTGGTGGTTATAATATCGATTATATACATTACAAGATCGGATCGTTGAATTTTGTTCAGTAAATTGAATTTTAAATCATTTAGTTAAAATACAATATTGTATTTTCAGCAGCAAAATTTCTTGGTCCACGCACGCGATAACATTTCAATATCAGAATGCATTCATAGGTAAATTATAGGACACTATTAATTCCCCTCTCGAGTCCATATAGCAAGAACTGACGGTGAAAGCCGCAGGAATGGTAAGACTAAATTAAGAATAAAGAAAGCTTATATCAAGATATACTTACTTGATTCATTATCTGCAGTACATAAAGTCTCATAATCATTCAAACGCGCCACTCCTTTGTTCTTGTTTGATCAGCGAAGCTCCCTCACGCATCGCGACTCCAGAAACATGGCGCGCAGTGCATTTTTCAAACTCTGCTGAAGTAGCGCGATATCATGATGTAGTATTTTTGGTGCATGCGCATAAAACAAAAGAGATAGTGCGTGGTTACATGTTATTTCAGGCTTTTCATTTCTGTTCAAGTTCAAGTTGTCCTAATTCATTGTGTAGAACTGAGTGAGCTGTAAACAGTCCGACCACCATTGTTCGACTCCGGTGCAGGGGAGGACAAGATGTCTCAGATTAAGTGATTGAGGTGTTTTGTTGTTGGATGTAATAATGAATATAGCAGTCATCATTTACTCCCGACATCTGAGCCACTGAAAACGCAGAGGATTAAGGTTACTTTTGCTTTGAAGTGAATGCGCCGATCCCGATCTGCCTAAATGCGTCTATGTTTGCACGAATCATTCGTGATCCAGCTTCATCTACAGAAGAAGTGAGTATAACGTTTTTTTATGAATCTTTGCAAATCACCTTTCCTAATAACGTACTAGTTAGCCAGTTTCGCGGCTAAAGTAAACAGCATAGATATGTATGTCTATGGTAAACAGTACTGCTCGTGACTCCATGGAAGAGAGGGGCGGGGTCAGCAGAGCTCATTAGCATTTAAAGCAACATGGACCAAAAAAACGGCTTGCTGAAAACAGAGCTGATTTTGACAGGGTACAAAAGGTGTTTTTTTACACTACCATTGAGAAATTGTAACCAAAGTATGTTATAGACTTTTAATTAAGACCCTAAAGAATCATATCAACTTGTGCAAAATGGGCATCCGATGACCCCTTTAAAGTGTCAGTCTGGCCTATCACTGGGTGCTATTGGAACAGAAAAATCTGGTGCTTGATGCAGTTGGAAGGGGCTCAATGACATCTTCTGTCAGCTCTGGCTCACTGTCTTGCTCAGAGGTCTCTGTGTCATCCCTTGATACATCTATTTATGACACAAGATCAATTAGAGGTTCCCATAGAACAGTAAAAAATAAAAATACAATGAAAGTCAATGCGAATCCAAAACTATTTGGTTACCAATACCAACATGCTTCAAAATAACTTCTTTGTATTGTAATCATTAGGGGTGTGCAGCGAAGCCAGTATTTGTATCTGTATTTGTATCTGTAACAATCACAAAATTATTCGTATCTGTATTCGGATAAAACCGGAAGTGGGCGGAGCTTGAACCGGAACTTCGTATACTTGATAAGACCATTATTTCTATGGTTTTACAGCCTATTTTTTTCGTAGTTATCACTGAACAAATATGCCGTGTTTAACTAAAAAAAAAAAAAAAAAAAAAAAATATGATTATAACATTTATTTAAATATCTTCTAACAGTCGGAGCCGATACCCTTGTAGGTGCTTCGAGATGTAGTGCGGTTGTGCTTCGGGCAACGCAAGTTTGAGGCTTGGGGACCTTTCGTGATCCGATAAATAAATATTTAAATATCTTCTAATTAAAACAGTAAGGGTTCCTACGCAGTTTAGAAATATGGAAATTAATTTAAGTAATTTCCAGGAAATGCATGGAAAAAGGCAACTGCAACACTGCTATTTACACTCATTTACGTCACACACTTGTTGCTGCGTTATAATTTTACAGGTTTATGCAAAACAAAATTATTTCTTTTGGCTCACCGGTTCCTGCGTAGTTTAAAAGTATTTTACTTAAGTAATTTGCAGGTCTGGAAAAGTATGGAAAAAAAAAGAGAACAGAGTTACCTAGGCTATATGGAAACATATGTGTTTCGACTATTTGTCCTATTCAGTGTTCTAAAATATAAAATTAATAATTTCTAAAAATAAATTTATCATACAAGCAGAGAGATTTCATGACAAACGTTTAGTGAGCATTTTAACACGACTGAATTGGTTAGGCGCATATTTTCATTACGCAGAACTCTTTAAGCGAGTCTTTTTTGAACTTCACTAAACAAATGTGCGTGTGCCACGCAAACCAGCAAAAGACAAAGCAGCAAATATGTAGGCCTAGTTGAAAATGCATCTGAATACAAGTTGATTATTAGCCTACTCTTGACAGAGAGCTAGTTTGGTTTTTGAGAGACGGAGACGGCAACGGGGCCGTTTGATTGGCGATCGCGGTGTGCTTATTCCATTAATTCGTGTATCATATCGTAGTCTATAAGATTTAAATCATTGCCTTTTAAATATACACAAATAGTAGAACGTGTATGATGTATTATTTTAGGTAATATTACTCTTGCCAAGCTCTGATTTCTGAGAGATGCACGGTAGGCAACAACAATGTTTGATTTGCGCTCTTTTCATTCATAAAGTTTAAATTCATTCACACACTCATTATTGCGCAACTTTAGAGGGTTGTGTAAAATATCGCGCTGATCCCCTGGCTCACCTGTGAATCTAGCAAACACCAGACTGTGCTGCAGCCTCAGCCGAATATTCGGACAGAATTATTCGTTATCCGTTATTCGTTTTTGAAGCCATTATCCGTGCCATTCCGAATAAGGTATTCGGCTTCGGGCACACCCCTAGTAATCATACAAGTTTGGAATAACATGGTGGTGAGTAAATGACAGGATTTTAATTTTTGGGTGAACTGTCCCTTTCATCTGACAAAATCATCTGTTAAAACCTGAAACTTAAATACTGAAATTGGCATGTGATTGCCTGGTAGATGCTCTGACCTGCTGGTGGATCTGAAGTCTGACCACACTGACTCTGACTAGTCTCAGGTATGGAGCTGCTCTGGCATCCGGTGAAAGTCGTGGGGTCTGTTTTAATCTGATCAGCCTGTTTGTGCTTCTTTAAAAAGAAGTCTGATTTCTCTCCCTTTCTTTTCATGTTTAATTGGCCCTGTGCAAAAATATGACAGTCTTGTTACATCTAAACATCCAGTTAGCAACATTCTTATCTTAATTAGAAATCCCCATTATCATAACTGCACATTAAAATCAACTACGAATCTAAGTTACCAGTTTGATAATGGCTAGCCCTATTCTGAAGTAAGTACGTTAACTGAGCTGGCTAATCTATTTCAGATTGCTAATGTTAACTCGCTGAACAATGACACCTGTAGCCTGCTTCCCCGTATTAGCTAAATATTTGTGCACTGTAACTTACATACTGCGTGGTGTAACGTACTGCTCTGAGACTTGACAGGTTGGAGATCCAAATGCAGCTTTATTGGGACAAACCAGAGACGTGATCCAAAATACAGGCAACAGGTCAAAACACAGGCAAGCAATCCAAACAATAGACAAGGCAGGAAATTCAGGCAAAGGGTAAATCGAAGAAAAGAAAAAAAAAGAAAAAAAAAAAACCAAGAGACATAAATCCAGGGAGAATGCTCAGAAATGCAGTATAACAACTAACAAGACTTCGCAAAGAATGACAAACTAAAGCAGGCTTATATAGAGTGAGCAGACAGGGTAAATGAGACACAGGTGAAAACAGTGAGTGCTGATGAGACTGGGCAAAGGTTTATGGGAAATTAAGTCTTTGATGGAGTGGCATGTCTGTGTGGTGTGAATGTCTATGTAATCGGAAGGCAGCCTCTGGTGGTGAGCAGGTGAAAGATCACGGACAGGATTCATGACACATAGTATGTGCATATAATACTAGCACAGATTAAGCGTAATTGTTAGACTAAATTGCGAATCGATCTCTCTAATCTGATTAATTGATATTGAAGCCTTGTTAACTTGCACAGCGGATAATAAAAGTTACTCAGCAAACAAACCTGATGCTTTGCTGAACCTTAGAACTTACTTCATATATGATGTTTTATTATTCGTCGTTATTTTGAAGCCATTCTCTCGTCCTCGGGTCGTCCTCGATTTAAAAATTGCTCACGCTGCCGCTGATGTCAGTCAGCATCAGTAGTGAATAAAATATTGCGGTGGCACCCTCTGGCTCTGCCACTGGAGCAGACGTGTGGAACACACCAAACTAGCCCGACAGACGCTGCCCGACGAGAGCCAATGGCCGACCATCGGCTTGGTGTGACCCGGCCTTAAGGAAGAGTTATCTGCGCACTTTCTTTCTAGGCTAAATATAATCCGAGTTGAATCAGAATTTGAATAAAAGTTTTGCTTTTCAGACATGTTTCGAGAGTGACATATAAATCACTCATAAATGCGAGATTCATTTTCGTTTATTTTTAATGGTGTCCCGGATCGTGTCGGAGGATTTTGTTTTGTAAACGAGGCACAGTGTCATGGAGAGCTCACATATAAACATTTGTTGAAAGATGAAGCGGTGCTAGATCTGACTGCAGCTGCATCACAAACCGTAAGTAAATTATTTCATAATGCTTCGTCTGGAAATGACCATTTTATTTTGATTACGTTGTCAAAATACACATGCAATAACGAGAGGCATTGATACTTTTTCCAATGCAGTGACGTTAGCCAATCAAAATACTGGATGATTACTGACAAGCCTTAAAGGACCCATCCCTCAGAAACAGCCTGTTTCAGAATGAGGGTTGAAAATAATAATTTTCTCATATACATATAAATATATATAATTTTGTGTGTGCAAGAAACATTATTAATTTTGTGTGTGCAGTAAACCTCAAGAAACATATTAAAATAATTTAAAAATCCATGTCATGACCCGTTTTTGCTGAGGTCCCGAATAGCAAGCACCTTTTGACTAAACAATGTCCCACAAAACCATTTGTTTTTCTCAGTGGTATCTTATTTTTCAGACTTTCATAGCTTTCGCGGATATTACAGTGGCATCAGCACCAGAGTCTATTTTGAAATTGATTATTTGGCCTTCCATAAGGATGTCAACTGTCCATGGTGCAATGGGTGCTTCCTTACAAGACATTGTGCCCAGGGGCCTCAGAATTCTTAATCCAGGCCTGCATGTAAGGTTGTGGGGGTTTTATTGTTAATATTTGTGTATTTTCATTGTTCTTTTGTATTTTATCCAAGAGTTTATAGCAGTTTATTTAAACATTTCAATGCAAGCTCATTTTGAATACACTTTGTTAAATTTTACCTGCAGAAATCCTGATGTTCCTGTCTGACTTGTTTAAACACACTCACCTGATCATAAACTCCTCCCTCTTACAGCTCTTACCAGGAAGAGACTGATGTGTTATTTCTGCTTTCTGTCACACTGATTCTCTTCTCTACTGACAAAAGCAATAAAGAACCAGCCATCAGTGAAGAACCAAGAAAAACACTTTACAGAAGGATCTTTGTGAAGTTTGTTTCTGAATAAACAGCAGATCTTTATGATTCTCATGGGGATTTGTTTTTTAAACTGTCGTTCAGAAAGTGAAAGTAAAGTTTAGATCGCTGGAGCTCAAACACTGAAAATGGCTTCACTATCTGAAGATGATTATATTTGTCCTGTGTGCTGTGAAATCTTCAAGACTCCTGTTCTTCTGTCATGTAGTCACAGTTTCTGTAAAGAGTGTCTTCAACAGTTCTGGAGAACCAAGAAAACTCAGGAGTGTCCCGTCTGCAGGAGATTATTCTCAAAAGAAGAACCTCCACTTAATCTCGCATTAAAAAACTTGTGTGAGTCATTCCTGAAGGAGAGAAATGAGAGGCATTCATCAGGATCTGAGGAGATCTGCAGTTTACACAGAGAGAAACTCAAACTCTTCTGTCTGGAGGACAAACAGCCGGTGTGTTTAGTGTGTATGAATTCACAAAAACATGACAATCATAAATTCAGACCCATCGATGAAGTGGTTTCATCATATAAGGTAAGAGAAATAAGTTTTAGCCAACTGCATGTTGTAATAAAAGTCCTGTTTAAGTGTTGATTTGATTGATCAGAGCTGGTTGTGTTTAGTCCAGCTGAACTCCATTATCAATAAAGTTTCATAGATTTGAGGAATTAATAACTATGGGGGCAAATAGTTTTTCACACAAACCCAGTTGGGTTCACTCAGGTTGCCTTTGTTTCATGGCAGGTTTTAATTTCTGAATTAATTTAGTTTATGTTCACAAAAACAGAAGAAAACTGGCTGGAATACTTTTGCACTGCATTATATAATCATACTACTGAATTGTTTTATTATATTTTTTCACTGTAATCTGGTGTTTTATGTATTTTATTTTGTTTAATTCTAGGATGAGCTCAATTCAGCACTGAAATCATTACAGGAGAAACTTCAACACAATGATAAATTGAAAGGAGAGTTTGAGAAAACAGTTCAACACATCAAGGTGAGGAAACAGAATCCAGAGTGTTACGGTCTAGCTCATTCCAGGACTGCAACATAAAGAGGGAGACAGACAACAAAATAGGGTTTAAATAATTTATAATTTATTGAGAAAAGAAATTAAGCAATAAAAAATAAGCAATGTTCTTTGTCTAGGGAAAAAGAAATAACAACAAAAAAGTTAAATATATGTCTAAATGCAATGAAAAATCAATATTAAAAGGGAAAAAGAAAACCCAAGGTGTGTGAGAGAGACCAAAGCATGTGACCTTCCTTTAAGACCAACAGCCCAGTTCTTTATATAGAAAAAAGACCGCTGGTATACAATCACCCATGCCCCAGGTGTGCCCAGTTACCTAATTGCCCCTCAGGCCAATCCCTGCCCATGCACTGACAAAGAAAGGCATAGGAAGAGCACAGGGGGCGTAACACCTCCCTCCCTAGAAAAAGGTTTACGGTATAGAAAACGTCCACCACACACATAAACAAACCAAAAGACCTCCTGTGATGAATCCATTCCTTCTCTTCATCCTGGGCCCTAGGAACAAGAAAAGAAAACAAGAGCACTCCCCAAAAATCTAGACACGGGACAACAAAAGTACAGAAGCTTTCGCCAACAACACTTTTGCATTGTTAAATGCTTCCTGACACTTCTCTGACCACACAAATAGCACTTTGGTACTAAGAAGATCAGTTAGTGGCACCACAACAGTAGCAAAGTGTCCTCTAAAACCTCTATAGTACCCTGCCATACCCAAAAATCTGTGAAGTTCACGTCAGTTTTGAGGCACAGGGAATCCACAGATAGCTCAATCTTCACTTCTACAGGCCTAACCTGCCCACCACCAACCACCTTACCAAGAAAGGAAACCCTGGCTTTCCCAAACTCACATCTGGCCAGGTTTAGAGTAAGGTTAGCAGCGGCGAGATGAGAAAAATCTTATCAGTCCAGGTATTACTATATAAAACCACATCAACAAGGTAGATCTCACATCCATGTGTCCCATATAAAACACTGTTAACAAGATGTTGAAATGTAGCTGGAGCATTTCATACTCCAAATGGAATAACTATATACTGTAAGAAATTGTCAGGTGTCACAAAACTCTTTTGCTCGATCGGTTAAAGGCACCTGGCAGTATCCTTTCAGGAGAACAAATTAGCTCACAAACTGAGCTGAGCCAACTCTATCGATGCAATCATCACACCATGGTAAAGGATAACAGTCAGGCTTTGTAACCGCATTAAGCTTTCTATAGTCGTCCCGTATGGCTTATTAACCAGCAGACAGGGGGAGCTCCATGCACTGAAACTAGGCTCAGCAAGATCGTGAGTAAAAAGATATTCGACTTCCTTACCTAGTATTTCCCTCTTCCTAGGACTGACATGATATGCATGCTGTTTAATAGATGGTGCTTTACCAACAACAATATCATGATGAATCACAGAGGTACGAGTTGGAAAATCAGGGAACAAGGAAGGGAAAGAGTTAATTAACTCAGTAATATTTACTCACTCCTGGGCAGTCAGATGAGAAAGATGTACTTCGAGGTTGGCTAAAACCTCTGTTCTTAAGACGTCCTTCTACACTTGCTTGAGAAGGACCATTCACACCCTCTTCAACCTCCTCACTGGTATAACCAGGAGACTCCAAGTTCTGATTTACAGTGAATGAAGTACAATCAGACATAGAATAACCAGCAGCAATAGTAGCAGTGGAGATTACACCAACAGACACAGACACTTCGCCTGTAAACACACACTGCAACATAAGGGCAACACTTCTTTGGGTTACTTCAGTGTGGTTGCTACTCTGTAGCTGTAGATCACTATATACAGTTATGATCTGATATATTTAATATAATGGACTCCAGCTGATTATTTGTGTAAATGACGATCATCAATCTTCTTCTGGATCGTTATATGTCGGTCTCTGAGTTTCTGTCAGATCTGAATGATGTGATTGTGTTGATGTGTGTTGATGGAGACGATTGAAGTGAATGTGGTTTGATTTCAGTCTCAAGCTGAGCACACAGAGCGTCAGATTAAACAGCAGTTTGAGAAGCTTCATCAGTTTCTCAGAGATGAAGAAGAAGCTACAATCACTGCACTGAGGGAGGAAGAGGAGCAGAAGAAGCAGATGATGAAGGAAAAGCTGGAGGAGATGAACAGACACATCACAGATCTTTCACACACAATCAAAGACATGGAGGAGATGATGGAAGCCAGTGATGTCTGCTTTCTGAAGGTCTGATTTCAGATGATTGATTGATTGATTGATGATTGATTGAGTTGTTGATGATCAATGGTGTGTTTGTTCTGCAGGAGTTTCCAGTCTCAATGGAAAGGTGAGTGATCTGCTGGTGTCTCTGGTCTCTCTGCTTCTGATCCAAAGCCACTGCGGTTCTGATCCTGAATGTTCTTCCAGAGTCCAGATCTCATCACAGCCGGATCCACAGACGCCTTCTGGAGCTTTGATTCATGTGCCACGTTACTTGGGCAACCTGCCCTTCAGAGTCTGGAAGAAGATGCAGGACATCGTCCAGAACAGTGAGTCTGACTGCAGAAGATCTGAGCTCGCATACACACACACTGGAAATGATGCAATATTGACAGATTTCAGCATTATGTGTGAAGAACCAGATCATCTACTGCACCAAAATCAGAAATAATCAATCCCAGAATTCAGTGCACTTGACTTTCATTTTCAGTCTCATGAAAGACACAGAAGTGAGTTCAGCAGTATTTAAGACTCTTTATTTCATCAGACGGACAGAAACATTTCTACACAAAAAGATTTTTATTTTCCATATTATTACTGCTGTTTATATCCTACTGAAATTATTTATTTATTTTAATTAGGTTTTATTTTTATATACATTTTTTATTCTAATTTATTTTTTTTAATTAGGTTTTATTTTTATATACATTTTTTATTCTAATTTAAATAATTTTTATGCATTTTTGTCATTTTCTATTACTGTAAAAATCTATTTAGTTTCATTTTTAATATGTATAATTATAAATAATTTTAAGCATTATTTTAATTACTGAATAATTAAATAAATCATTGAATAATTTTAGTTGTAATTTTTGTTAAAGGTCCAATATTGTCAAAACTGAATTTCCTGGCTTTTTTCATGATAACGGAGGTCTATGGGCTATGTAACTACCATATAAGTTTAAAAACACTCAATCCACAGTAAAATGCACACAGCCTGCATAAAGTAGCTGTGCCTTTTCACGAGCAGTTGTGACTTCCGTAAAATTGTGACGTCTGAACTATTCAGTCACCGCCTTCAGTCACCATCCCGAGCACCGCCCACCGTCCCACCCTCCTTGAGCCAAACCCCCTGACAACATCACTTCCATGCTATTACTGAGCAACAACACGGAAACATGTCGAAAAGGTTAACTTTAACGGACGAAACCAGATCGTCCGACCTGTAACGTTACACTCTCACTCAAAGGATGGACGATCCGACAGGACTGTTATTATGAGGTGGATCACATCTAACGTGTAACTTATAGTAACGACAATCTCACCTTGTCTATCTAGTCATGATGAAGATGTAAATACATTTCAGTTTCAGCAGGCAACTATTTTTACAGCTATTATTCCAACCACAATTAATCACAACAATATATATACAATTACAAATGATTATATAAATCTTCAGTTTGTTGTTTTACACACATGCACACAGACATTATTTCATGTTTCATTATTAACATTCGTGAGATGCAAGAAATCTTTAGACGCACCCATAACAACAAAAGACTATACTTTTTTGAACCTTTTCTGATAAGAAGACTGCACTGCAAACGCGAGCATTTTTGACGATCGTTTCTGTCCAGTCCGCTCGTTTTATCGCGTTTAACCACAGCTGTCATGGTTTTTTTTGTCTGGCAGTGGCAGCAGGTATGCGATCAAATTTCTAATTTGAGGCTGTATTGCGTCGATTCTGGCACCAAACATCACAACAAGATGATATTTTAAGCTCCTTATTTAGCTGAATCTGCGCTGGTTTGAATGGGCCGCCTCCAGTTCTTCCTTTGTTTTGCTTCCAGCTAACGCCGTGACGTAATTGTGACATCGTCCCTACATGACCCTAGTTACCTGTGGTTGGCCTAGCCGTGCGTCACTCAGAAAAACAACAGGCCAATCAGAAGAGAGGCTCATGAATATTAATTAGACAGGCCAAAATCAACCTGTTCTTAGCAGAGCTCCTGAGAGAAGAGCTGTAAAAATATATTGAGATGGTTTTTGGTACTTATACCGCAAATATATGTTCTTAAGGACATCAAAACCTAAAATAAAACTCCAGAAAGGTGTCCAATATGGGACCTTCAATGTCAGCAAGCTTATTATTATTATTATTATTATTATTATTATTATTATTATTATTATTAATTCATTGCCTTATTGTGGAATAATGTATACTTTTATTTATTTTTAATAATTAGGAACCATTCAGCAAAGAGCTTTGTGATTTAATACAAGAGAAACAGTAAGGAAATTTATATAGACATAAACATTAGTTCTTCTGCATTATTATATTGTTTATCTCGTTTGAATATGAAAGCACCGTGTAAAGTTCTGTTCAAAGGTAAGATTTTGTATTAAAGCAGCTTCTCACTATAATGTAATATAAATGAGAGTGTAAATGAAATGAATATGTTTTCAGTTTGTGTCACTCACTGTTTCTGACTGAACTTTCAGTATTGATCAATCACACAGAGAATGACTGACAGTGATGAGAGGAAAATGTCTGATGTGTTTGATCAACAGGACGAGTGTCATAATTCATAATCATCTGTGTTGGGTTCACTCTTGATCATTATATGAACATCAGAATAACAGCATCTGTTGATTGTGTCTCATCAGCTCCTGTGATTCTGGATCCAAACACGGCTCATCCAGATCTCCTTCTGTCTGATGATCTGACCAGTGTGATAAACAGTGATTATCAGTCTGTTCCTGATAATCCAGAGAGATTTGACTATCATCGCTGTGTTCTGGGTTCAGAGGGTTTTAACTCAGGAACACACTGCTGGGATGTGGAGGTTAAACAGAGTTCAGACTGGAGTCTTGGAGTAACTACAGCATCAAACCAGAGGAAGGGACGTGATTTCTATAAGACTGGTGTCTGGTTTGTGTGGCATGATGAGGACGAACTGTTGTGTTTGTTGTATGGATCTTCTCCAGGTTCTGGTTTTGGTGTTAAACAGGATCTTGATCGTGTGAGAGTGAATCTGGACTATGACAGAGGAACAGTGTCATTCTCTGATCCTGTAACTAACACACATCTACACACATTCACAACCTCCTTCACTCACACACTCTTTCCTTTCTTTGAAAGTTCTTCCTCTCTGAGGATCTTAGCGATCAATTCATAGCTTTCAGTCACGTGACCGGCTCGAAGACTTGGAGGGCAAAACATCCATAGAACCGCAGCACAAGCGTGTCAGTTCTTCATCTGTTTCCCAGCCGCAAATATTTAGATCACCTCTCAAAAGAATAAAACAAAGGTATGTGAACAAAATGCAAGTTCTGGCCATTTGCAATCCATATTAAGCACCCGCGGCAATATTTCAATCATAAACAGTGCGACAAAACGTTGTAAAAACACTTAAAGTGCAGGTAATATATTTAAAACGGTAATATTAAAAGATCAAATTCAGTATTCACCATATTAATGATGCATAGTTTATATAGGCAAGCAGATGAGGCCGGAATATGAACGCAATCCGCTTAACGGTTCAGTGTTTTCCTTATAATGGTTTTCAATGGGAAGCCATTTAATGTGAAACTTTGCATGTTGCATTTATATTCTGGCTTCATCTGCTTGCCTGTACAAAAGAAACATCATCAATAAGGTATTTCCTGAATTTCACCTTTTAATATGTGCATTTTACTACATTATTACTTGATTCAATCTGAGCAAAAATAACTGGCGGTCAGTGGAGCAAAGCTTTGTTTTGCCCTCCAGGTGGGCATTCCTATAAGGGTGTGACGTCACGTGAAAACTATCAATAATCAGTAATCGTTCCTCCTGTTGGTCCGGATCTTCTCTTTCATCATGTTTCAATATTTAATCCAGATCACATGAGTAAGAGACTGTTGATCTGAACACAGAAAACAAGTACATTTATTCATCTTTAAAAATGAAAAATTAACACGTGATGAAGAGTTAAAATAAATCATCTTAATCATATTTGACCAATGAGAAACAGTGATGGGTCACAAATCCCTGTCCATAACACCCTAGCAACAACATAGCAACTACCTAGCAACCACTCAGAACACCCTAGCAACCATCCAGAGTACCATAGCAACTACCTAGCAACCACTCAGAACACCCTAGCAACCGTGTAGCAGCGCTCTTGTTAGTGATCTGTGTGTTTGTGTGTCTGAGAGAAACAGCAGAGACTCAAAACCGTTCACACTTTAAACCGCTTCAAACTACTTTCAGTGCATCAGGCTCGACTTTCTCAAGACGACACCAAAGATGGTCTATAAACTCCTTCATCTAGATCAAGCTGCATGATAATATCATATTGTTTGTAGTATTGGAGCACTGAAAGAGTCCATTCAACACATTTTCAGTGTTTGTTGTAAATGAATTATTGTTTATTTCAGTTCTAGAGATTAAATGATCGTTTGTTTATTGAAGTAAATGGATGTAAAAGGTTCTTGCTGATTCACAACAATGCTGAATGAAATATTAATATTTAGAATAGAAATACTTGATTCAGCTGTTTATGAATCAGATTCTCAGATCAAATGAGACTCACTGAAATCTGAATCAGTTTCACAACAAATATTAATAATCGCTTGTATAAACTAACAATGTGTGATTTCATGATTTCAGTGTCATTTTCTGAATTAAACATTAAAAGTTTGTCATGATAATTAGTTTTTAAATTGTGGTAAAAGTCTGGGAAATCTGATTTATTGTTTTGTTCATATTTATTTCTGTAGAGCTTCATATAATACAGATTGTTTCAAAGCAACATTAACAAACAGGAAAATAACAGCTTCAAGGCTCCAAATTTCTTAAATTATGAAAAAGTAAATTCAGTTTTAATGTCAGATATGTAGCAAATTAGCTCCAAAAAGGAATTGTATATAAATAATTACAATTAATTATGATTAATTACAATTATTTATATCGGCTGACAGTAATAACTGTCGCAGAGTTAAATTGCCATCAGCTGATCTGTTCGTCCAGCGAACATTCAGTGTAAATTCATATCAACTCTAAGAAAGGATATTTCCGTGGCCACAGAAAATACCTTCCTATTAATGGATTAGAGCATGTAGCAAGGGTCAAAATCGTAAAGGGACATTAATATGCAAGGCAGCATCAGAAACTCATGTAATTTGCGCACAAGAGTTTTATTAACTAAACACTAACGCAAACTAGTCTAACAAACAAACAAACAAACACACAAACATACAATCGCTCATACATGGGGAAAGGGCAAATGAGAGTTGATGGATGAAACCATCAGGAAAACCAGAGAATGCAGTTATGGAAAAAGTAATTTAACCACCTGAGTAAAACCATCAGCGCCGTTTATGATGAGGTCTATAACTTGTAATAATAACCTCTGTTTCATTTAGTTAAATGTACAATACTTGCAATGCATTTGGTCGGAATGCAGTCTCAGATGAAGGTCTGGGGAAGTCGTGGCCTGACGGTTAGGGAGTCGGGCTTGTAACCTGAAGGTTGCCGGTTCGATTCTCGCACCGGCAGGAATTAAAGGTGGGGCTTGTGAGCAAACAGCACTGTCTCTGCCTTCGATACCATGACTGAGGTGCCCTTGAGCAAGGCACCGAACCCCCAATTGCTCCCCGGGCGCTGGAGCAATGGCTGCCCACTGCTCCGGGTGTGTGTTCACTGTGTGTGTGTTTGTTCACTACTCACTGCTGTGTGTGTGCACTTGGATGGGTTAAATGCAGAGCACCAATTTCGAGTATGGGTCACCATACTTGACAATACGTCACGACTTTCACTTTCACTTTAATGGTTTCAAGGGTTTTGGACTCCCGATCACGTTCTTCCGGGTTGAAGAGTGATGAATTCCAAAGATGTTCTGAGGTAGAAATGTTCTTCCAGGTAGAGAGTGGAAAAAGAGCTAAGAAAGAGATCTGCTGAGGTCCGAGGAGCTTTGGTTGAATGGAAAGACAAGGCCGCGAAGCCTGGCACAATAACTTAAGGGTCCAGAAGAGTTCTTGCTCACATCTTCCTCATCCTCTTAGGGTCTAACAGAACCGCAGACTGGGTCTTTGTGGTCAAGAGTCATCCCCCAGGCTGGGGAGATCACCCAGGGCTCTATGTTTGGGGGCCCACCGGGCGCGCCCACACCGGTTCAGGCTCTCCGTGAGTCCCTCACGGAGCAATCAGAAGATAGCAGAAGAGCTTTTGGCAGAAGAAGTTTTTGCAGAAGAGACCTTTATCTGGTATAGAGGTCACACCTCTTGGGAGTCAAAGAGCCAATGGTCTCCAGTCTCTTTGGAGGGAAGGTTTTACGACTCTTTGTCTCTGAGCATGGTAATTTGCATGGGGTTGGATTGGAAGTTGATATACAAACTATTAAAGATTCTTAGAACACTTATATGTTGCATAGGTAGCAACATATAATATACACTCTCAATTAGATCATCCGAAAACAAATTGATAGAGATCAAACATGATATAAGTGAGGTAATATTAACTAGTGATCTATCATAAACATGCATAAAACAGGATACAGTACAAAAGACAATATACACGAACAGTAACAGTATACACAATGACCTGAGGATATGTGTGTTCATTCAAAGAAAGGTTTTTCTATGAATTAATTACAGAAGAGTCCATTCTTATGTGCCTTAATGTCTCTTTCCTAAGGGAAAATGAGGTGAGTGTTGCTCGGCCCGCATTCCTTAGAGCAATAAAACTAGTGTTATCAGGTTGGTTGCTATGGAACCGGGGGCCTGGAGTCATCCACAGACATACCGGCACCCAGAATGTATGTTGGGTGAGGGGTCTGTGATTATTTGTTAATCTAACAACTAATTTGATTTGTTAAATCTGATGAACAAATGTGTGTCTGATTGGTCCAAATGCTACAGATATAAAGCAGATCTACAGAAGGCAATATATCGTGCTATGATTCAGATAAATTTAAACAGTTCCAGATGAAGTCAAAGTAAATGAATAAATGAATGTAACAGAAATCATGCAGCTGCTGATGTGAAATCAGTGCAGCTTTACTGTCATCTAGAGCTGAAATTGAGCAACTGACTGAAAATATCAGTGGCTTCATTACAGATGACAGTCAACAATAATAAGAAACTGTTTGACAATGTATTTGATAACTCTACATGACACTACATGAATTATAAACAGGACTATATTCTTAATAAAGGGATGTAATTATAGCAATAAAAGGCTTATATTCATACAGCAAATAAAATAAATAAATAAATTTAAATATCCTAATTTAAATAAAGTGCAAACATATGTACAGAAATTTTCATTAAACACTTTTTTAAACACATTAAACACAGTTTTTTTTTTCCTGAATTACTAAAATACAATACATTGAAAAAGCAATCCCAATCTGAGTGATTATGTATTAAATGTAGGCTAATGCAGGAACCTGTGGAGGTTACTGTGTGACAGATATGTGCAAACAGCACAGGACAGCACTCATGTGCTCAGCATTAACAACACAATACATATTTATATGCATAATCAGAACTGTGCTTCCCACCTGCTCTCTTGTCTTCTTTATCAGAAAACGGTCCATCTCAGCTGCTTGGGGGGTCAGGTGACCAGATCTCTCATGCTGGAGTACGGCACAGCTGGGCAATATGACAATGATATGAGAAAACCATTAGACAAATACGATACAGATACAAATTAAATACACTCGTTTTTCAAATAGCCTACAGGTTTATTTAACACATACACTTATTAAACATCTTTTGTTGTTTGATTAATATTAATGACACAGTCAGGTATTTAATTAGGCTGCTGTCTCTTTTTGAAATCTCCTGAATGAATGTAATATAGGCTACTGACACATATCTGGTTTTGGCCCACCTGTTTACATTCACTTAAGCCATAACCGACTGTATTATCGTTAAATACTCCACACGATGGACATTTTGACAGCTGTGTGTGTATTTGACAATTCAGACACAAGGAGAACATTCAGCTTCTATCACTTCACTTACTGTTTATGTTAACTTACATTTAACCAAAAATAATTTACCCACGGAAGTGTAAGAACGGTTCCCCAAACCCGAAATCCGACTTTAAAATGAAACTTTGACTGAGAATATCTCCGTGAACAATGGCGCCTGCTCTAGCACTGTTTTCGTGCCAATAGTCGACCGAGCTTCTTGTTCCCACAGTGCAAAGCGTAATTCAAAAATACGGAAAAACACCTGTAAAACCCAAATACGGAAAATTCCTTAAAATTATTACGGTATATTGTACTGTATTTTTACGGAATTTTTTTTTTTTTTTTTTTTTTTTTTTTTTTTTTTACAGTGTATGATGATTAAATATGCTGATGAAGTAGTGCTTAAAGCAGTATTGGATCTGTTTAATAAGGTGTGGAAGGAAGGCAAGTTGCCAAGGGAATGGAAACATGCTATAATAAGCCCTACAGCAAAACCCTATAGAAAGACCCAGCAATAGCAGGTAACTACAGACCTATTGCCCTTACATCTAATTTATGTAAATTAATGGGAGGAATGATTGCAAATCTGTTGTACTATATATTAGAGGGGAAAAAATTAATGGCATCATATCAGCATGGGTTTCGCCCTGGACATTCAACCATGGATGCACTGATAAGGTTAGAAACGGATATTAAGAAGACACTGGCAAAGAAAAAGAAGTGTTAGTAGCTGTGTATTTCGACATCGAAAAGGCTTATGACATGATGTGGAAGGAAGATTATTAAAGTTCCAGAAAATTGGAATTGGGGGAAGACTTTATAATTGGGTGTTGAGTTTTATGTTTGCTCGGTCTATTCAAGTGAGAGTTGGAGATATTTTATCAAGTATGGACAATGTGGAAAATGGTATTCCTCAAGGGAGTGTTATTAGACCCATTTTATTTAATATCATGATTAATGATATTTTTGATGGAATTAGTCGAGATATTAATAAAGCATTATACGCAGATGATGGAGTATTGTGGAAAAGGGGAAGGAACGTAACTTATGTTGTTCAAAATATTAAAAAAGCAATAGAGAGCATTGAAAGATGGTCATTAGATATTCTCAATATCTAAATCATGTTGTCAGTTTTTCACTCGGAAGAAGATAGGACCAGAAGTACAGCTGTATATGTATAAACAACCACTGGAAAGAGTGATGAAATTTAAATATTTAGGTTTATGGATGGATTGCAAACTGACCTGGAAAGTACATATAGATTATTTTGAAAAGAAGTGTAATAAAGTACTTAACCTAATGAGGTGTTTAGTAGGACAAGATTGGGCAGCAGATGAACAATCAATGATGGAAATATACTGTGCACTACTTCGCTCCATATTAGATTATGGATGCAATGTATATGGGTCTGCATCAAAATCATAGCTTAAGAAATGGGATGTTATTCAGTATAGAGCATTAAGATGCATTCTAGGAGCTGCTAAAACAACACCAGCAGCAGCAGCAGCAGCAGGTAGAGCTCTCACAAATGTCTTTAAGTTTACAGCGTCAAAAATGATCTATGGCATATTATATTCATTTAAAAGGATGAGAATCATTTGGCTCAGAAAGCATTAGAAGAAAGTTGGGAGAGTAAACATTTGTCTGGAACAGGATTTGCGTGGAAGGCACAGGAATGGGCAAAAGAAATGAAAATGGATTTGGAAATATTTGCACCAACTGTATTAATATCTCCAATTCCACCTTGATTTTTAAGTGAGCCACAAATTGATTTTACAATACATAACAGAATGCAAAATGGAGAGACTGAAGGTGAAATTAAATATAATACACTAGAATATATTAATACTGTTTATTCTGAATTTATTCAGATGTACACCGATGGATCTAAAAACCCAGAAACAGGCCGAACAGGTGCAGCATTTTATGTACCACAATTTAAAAGTGGGAATAAAGGTAGAATAACTGATAGAACATCAGTATATACGGCAGAATTAGTCGCCATTCAGATGGCACTTGAATGGTTTGAGGGGGAGATGGCAAACTCAGAAAAGGAACTTTAATTTGTTCAGATTCAATGGCATCCCTTTCAAGCTTGAAAACCTTTCAGTCGTGTAGGAAAGATATACCGATAGAGATATTGGTTATTTTATATAGAATAAGTCAAATGGGAAGTGGTAGTGCATAGTAGTGCAGTTTTTATGGGTACCAGCACATGTAGGGATACAATGGAATGAAACAGCAGACAAAATGGCTAAAGAGGCAATTAAAATGGATAATATTAGCGTAGCGGTCACTTTAAGCAGGGCAGAAGGAAAGTGATTGTGATTAAGCAAGTTTGTAGGAGTAAATAGCAGAACTACTGGAACTCGTGTAAAAAAGGAAGACATTTTTATAGAATACAAAGTAACATAAAACTTAAAAATTAAATAGGAAGGACATTATTATATACAAGATTAAGAATGGGTCATACTAATCTTAATGCAAAACTTCATATTATTGGAAAACATAATTCTGGTTTATGTAATGCATGTCAGGAAATGGAAACATGTTTTGATTAGATGGAAAAAAAATATGAACAGGAAAGAACTGAACTGAAGAAGAAGAAGAAGAAGAAGAAGAAGAAGAAGAAGAAGAAGAAGGAGCTTCCGGTTTCGGGGCGGGTGGCAACACTGTACTGTGACTGGAGCACTGATGGCAGGAAATGACGGTAGCTCTGCTAGTGATCCGGAAATGGAAGATGATTCGTGTAGCGGGAGTGCAGGAGGGAATGAATGGTGGAAAGTAGTTAATTGGAAAAGAAAGAAAACTAATAGTCAAGGATCATTTACGGATAGTGGGAAGGATGACCACGTGAGTAGGAAAAATACAGAAGAATATAAAGTAATGATGAAATTTGCAGAGCCTGGCATGACGATAAACCCAATTAAACTGACTAAATCTCTGAATAAAGCATTAGGAGAAATAAATAGTGCAAAGACTCTGAGAGATGGAAACTTGATTGTCATGTGTAAGGACGAAAAACAACAAAAGAAGGCACTAAGTATAAATTCGATGCTTGGATACTCGGTATCATGCACATTGATGAAGACGAAGCCTTGGGTTAGAGGCGTTATAACTGGAATTCCTACTGATGTACATGCTGATAAAATTAAAAGTTGCATTGAAGGGGGGAAGGTAATTGGAGCAAAACGGCTACAGTATTTGAAATACAAAGAAAAGATGGACAGTCTATCGGTTATGCTTCAGTTTGATGAAGAAAGATTACCAGAGAGGGTAAAAATAGGCTATGAAAGTTACCCAGTGAGACCATACATACCTCCTCCACTTAGATGCTTTAAGTGCCAGAAGTATGGACATGTTAGTGCAGTTTGCAGAGGAAAACAACGTTGTGCAAGATGTGGGGGTGATCATGCATATGGTAAATGTGGCGACGGAGCGAAGGCAAAATGCTGTAATTGTGGAGGTGAGCATAGTGCTGGATTTGGGGGATGCATTGTTCACAAACATGCTGTGAAAATTCAAAATGTAAGAATAAATGAGGGGTTGACATATGCTGAAGCAGCCCAAAAAGCAAAACAAAACGAGCAGATTCAGAGAGAGATAAAAATACAAGAATGGACAGGGAATACTTTGGATAAGAGAAAGATAAAAGAGGATAGTCTGGTGATTGGGAAAATTGAATTTGTTTCATTTATGGCTGAAGTGGTAAATCGCTCTGCTCAAACAGAAAGTAGAACGGAGAGAATTAAAATCATAATAAGAGCAGCTGAGAGATACTTGAAGGTAGCAGGTATAACGTTGGAAAAAATAAATGACATGCTAAAGACTCAATCTAGTTCTCAAACAACATGTGGAAGTGCATAATTATAATAATGGTTTTAACGATTCTGCAATGGAATGCCAGAAGTCTTATTGCAAATGGACCAGAATTTAAAAAATTTATAGATCTTCTAAATAAGAAACCAAACATAATTTGTGTACAAGAAACATGGTTAAAACCTAAATTAAACTTTGTCTTGCAAGGATATAATATTGTAAGGAAAGATAGAAAGACAGGTAATGGAGGTGGGGTGGCCACTTTTATAAAAAAATGAATTAGAATACAGAGTCATTAATGAGATTGAAGAATATGAATTGGTGGTTATAGATATTGTGACGGGAGGAGCCAACGACAGACACAGTGGGTGTGGCGTCAGGCCTCGGAGAGGCTTTTATTTAACACAAATAATAAAATAACGTGTCCAAAGGGGAAAATAGTGTCCAAAATAAACAGGGGATCTGGTGGCCTCGTCGTGCTGCGAGGTTCGTGAAGGAGGGGGAGTGTTCTGGAAGGAAGGGTCCAGGTAAGGGGCGGAGTCCGGCGGCCGCACGCGCTCCCCTCTAAGGACCGGGGCGCGAGGGGCGGCGGCTTCTCCAGCGGCTTCTTCCTCCTTCTTGGCCCACGGCGCTTGACGGGATTGAACGGTCCGGCATCCTGGCCCGGCGGCCGTATTACGGGTGCGGTTACGCTCGGACCGCGGGTCCGGCGGCTCACGTCTCTGGCGGCGCGGGAATCCCTCTACGCACCCTTCCTGGACCCACGAGGACACCAGCGTGCATGCACGGGGAAGAGACCGGTCTCTCGAGGAGAGGCGCGCTCGGCATTTAACAGCGGCGGTGATGAGGCTTCATTCCCTTCAGGTGTGCCTCATCACACGCCGCCAGACCTGGTTGTTTCAGCGCCCCTCCTCTCTCACACACCCACTCCCGTCGGGAGCCTGGTGAAGGGCGGCGATTAAGGGACGGGGTGCTGCTGATAATAAGGGGGGAGGCCGCTGACTCGTCACAATATTTATGCAGAGAAACAAAATATCAGAATAATAAATTATTACAATCCTTGTAGTAGATTAAGTAAAGATTTAGAAAATGTTATTGGGTCAGGAAATCATAAAATAATTTGGTGTGGAGATTTTAATGCACATAGCACTTTATGGGGAAGCAGTAATGATGATCATAATGGGGATGTTGTAGAAGAAATAATAGACAGTAATGGGTTAGTTTGTTGAAATGATGGTAGAAATACGAGAATAAATTTGGTACGTGGTATTGGGTCAGCTATAGATTTAACATTGGTTTCTGAAAATTTAGCTAGTAAATGTGAATGGGATGTTTGGGACGATAATAATATGGGTAGTGATCACTATATAATTGTATGTAAGGTAGGGATGAGTGTATTAGAACATAAGGTGATTTTAGCTCCAAGATGGAGATTTAATGAAGCAAATTGGGAAGCATATAAATATCTAAGTGAGGTAGAACTAACAGCAGTAGAACTAAATATGATGGAAGACATAGATGAATGTAATGAGAAAATAAGTAAAGTATTGTATGATGTAACCAATAATATTATAGGAAAAAAGGGACAATGTAAAAAGCGGAAAGCAGTGCCTTGGTGGAGAGAACAATGTAGTAATGCAGTACATAATAGGAATAAAGCATTCAGAAAAATCAAAAAGACTAATTTATTTGAACATTTTATTAAATATAAGAAAGCACAAGCTGAAGTAAGAAGAATAGTCCGAGCAGCTAAAAAGAAGTACTGGAGAGATTGGTGTAATACTATAGGAGAAGATATTGACATAAGTGAAGTATGGGGATCAATTAGGAAAATGGGAGGAATTTATAGAAATCAATCTCTACCAGTTTTAAAAAATGATGAAGGAAGAATAGCTGTGACAGATAATGAAAAAGCTGAAATGCTGGCTAAAGTATTTGTTGAAGTTCATAGTGATGATAATGTATCAGAGGATATTCAACAGTGTAGAATCCAGAACAAAAATCAGCACCCAGATGTGATGATGAAAAGTAGTCCTTCTGGAAACACTTTAGACGCAGATTTTTCTATGTATGAGTTAAAGATGGCTTTAGGGGGAGTTAAACATACATCTCCTGGAAGAGATGAAATATGTTATGTAATGATTCAACATTTATCAGATAGATCTTTAAAAATTATTTTAAATCTTTTCAACAAGATATGGAATGCAGGAAAAATTCCTTTGTCGTGGAAGCATGGAATAATAGTACCAGCAGGCAAACCTGGAAAGGATAAATCCAATCCAATTAATTATAGGCTAATTGCTTTAACTTCTAATTTATGTAAACTGATGGAAAAAACGATCATACATAGACTAAATTATATATTGGAGATAAAAGGTCTTATATTGCCATATCAGAGTGGATTCAAGGCTGGTCGGAATACAATGGATGCTGTTTTAAGCTTAGAAGCCGATATAAGGAAAGCTCAGGCAAATAAAGAAGTATTGGTAGGGGTTTTATTTGATATTGAGAAAGCCTATGATATGCTTTGGAAAGAGGGACTTTTAATAAAACGTAAATGTATTGGAATTGGAGGAAAGATATACAACTGGATTATGGATTTCCTTCTTCAAAGAACAATACAAGTTAGGGTAGGAGTAGAGTATTCTAAGACATGTACGATAGATAATGGTACTCCTCAAGGACGTGTATGCAGCCCAATATTTTTTAATATTATGATTAATGATATTTTTAATAACTTTTAAAGGTGACATTGGAAGGGCATTATTTGCAGATGACGGGGCAATATGGAAAAGAGGATGTAATATTACATGTGTGTCTCAAAGATTACAAAAAGCAGTAGATATAGTGGAGGTGTGGGCAAATAAATGGAGCTTCAGATTATCTGTGGCTAAAACTCAAGTTATATGTTTCACAAAAGGGAAAAGAGTACCAAGGGTTAAGTTGAAGTTGTACAAACAGGAACTGGAGCAGGTATCAGTAGTTAAATATCTTGGTGCATGGGTGGAATCTAGATTGACATTTGCAATGGATGCTAAAAAACTGATCAAGAAATGTAAAACAGGAGTAAATATATTACGATGTCTATCTGGGGTAGAATGGGTAGCTTGTCGATTGTCCTTGAAAAGAATTTATTGTACATTAATCAGACCTAGTTTAGATTATGGAAGTATTATTTACGGATTTGCATCAGAATCCACACTCAAAAAGATTGAAACAATACAGAATCAAGCTCTTAGAATATGTTGTGGTGCGTTCAGAACGTCTCCCATTGCAGCCATGCATGTAGAAGTTGGGGAAGCTCCTTTATTCCTTCGTAGGTATAAAATGAGAATGAATTATTGGGTCAATTTAAAAGGACATAAAGAGAGTCATCCAGTAAAGTGAGTGATTGAAGAATGCTGGGAGCATGGAAACAAAAATATTAAAAGCTTTGGATGGGTTGCTAAAAGGGAAGCCCAAGTAGTTGGTATTGCAGATTGTGATGTTAGTCCAACTGTGATATTATCTAGTATTCCACCATGGATTTTTCCTATGCCAAAAGTAGATTTTCAAATACAAATAAAAATGAAGAATGAGAAAGATACCCCTAAGAACATTATTGCACAGCAGTATTTAGATCAGTCTTAGCCATCATGGTTACATATATTTACTGATGGTTCTAAAGACCCTATCTCTGGTAGAACAGCTGCTGCAGTATTTATTCCTAAGTTTCAAGCTAGTATTAAGAAAAGAATAACTGATCATGTATCCGTGTTTACTGCAGAATTAATTGCCGTGGTGGTAGCACTCAGTGGGTGGAGGATGTAAAACCAAGGTTAGTAGTTATATGTTCTGACTCTTACGCAGCAATATCGAGCCTTTCAAGTGGAGTAAAATCATCAAGGCAAGACATGATATATGAGATTCTTGCAAGTTTGTTAAGAATAAGTAATGTGAGCGTAATAACATTTTTGTGGGTTCCTGCTCATGTGGGAGTGGAGGCCAATGAAGAGGTTGATAAGCTAGCTAAGCAAGCTCTTAAACACACAGAAATAGATATTCAAGTGAATCTTAGCAAAAATGAGATTAAAGGGAAAATTAAAGAATTCATTAAAAATAAATGGCAAGAAGTATGGAACTGTGATAGCAAGGGTAGACATATGTATAATATTCAGCAGCAAGTAGGAAATGGAAGAAGTGTTTTTAGGAATAGGAAAGAAGATACAATTATTTCTCGCATCCGAATAGGACATTCTAGTTTAAATCAATCTCTTTTTAATATAGGA
Source organism: Spinibarbus caldwelli (assembly GCA_039654775.1). Lineage (NCBI taxonomy): Eukaryota > Metazoa > Chordata > Actinopteri > Cypriniformes > Cyprinidae > Spinibarbus > Spinibarbus caldwelli. Next base: position 54,889,894 of record CM077218.1, read on the forward strand.
AAACATGAAACAGGTCAATGTATTTATTGTAATCAGGCTGAAACTATAGAGCATGTTTTAATAAATTGTAAAAAATATGAAAAAGAAAGGTTAAAACTCATTAAGGTAGTAAGGAATATAGGTGTTTAATCATTTAATTTGACAAGCCTTTTGAAAAAGCATGCAGAACAAGGTAAAATATATGGTGCTATTATAAAATATATTAAAGAAATAGGATTAATCAATTAATCAGGAGAATTTAGAATTATAATTTACTAATATATATGTATATATACAGTGTGTATATATATATATATATATATATATAAAAGTTGGTTTGCCATCCCCCATAAAACGGCACTAGAAGAAGAAGAAGGAGAAGCATAGACATAATAAATACCTAGACGCCTCATTGGCCGCTCGACCGCACGTCAACGTCGCCGCCATATTGGTGTGGGCAACTCTTCATAACTCTCATAGCGGGACATGAGAAAAGATCCCGGACTCGTCGGCAGCTTGGGGATCTTCAGACCGTCTCACAGTAATAAAAACAGCTCTCGGGGTATTATCTTTCACAGGTAAGAATGAACAGTTGTTTCTGGATATTTTTTGGTCATTTTTAGCATTATGTTGACAGCTTAATTAGCCACAAGTGTCAGACTATTAATAGCTAACGTTAGCGATATCGCTAGTAAGCTGTGAAAGCTGAGACTTTATAAGAAATCAAATATTAAATGAATTCTTATGAAGTTTTAACTTATATTGTAGTTTATATCATTGTCATGATCCGGTCCAGGATCATTCACCCATCAACCACTAGATGTCACCCAGCACTACACAGACTGTTGCATCACACGGACTACATTTCCCATCAGTCTCTGCACTACACGATCACCTGATCTCACAGTTACACCTACACCTCATTTACAGACTTGCATATAAGTCACTCACACCTTCAGTTCACTGCGAAGTCTTGTTTAGCCCAGTCTGACATTTCCGAGCGTTTTCCTTGTGTTTGTTTCTGCCGTGCATTATCTTGGACTGTTTGTACTCCTTGTGATTCTCTGCCGCCTGCCTCTTCGACCATTGCTCTTGTTTCTCGACTCTGTTTATGCTGATTGCTGCCTGCCCCGACCTCTGCCTGGAATACGTCTATGTCTCTGGATTATCTGTGTTATCCCTGACGCTGGTGATTGATCATTGTATGTGCCTGACATTGAACTAATAAAAAACCTGCAAATGGATCCGCTCGCCTTTGACTCCTCGTTACAATCATAAAGTAAATTGTGTTATGAGCACAATATGTACAGTGAGCACTTTGACAAGACAATGACAGACTGTCAGGATTAGAGATGGAGCTAAAAGCATCTCTCTTTAATTTCACTAACGTTACTTATTTACAAAGAGTAAGTTTATCATCACTTGATTATAAGGATTTCATAGCTTATCATAAAACTGTGGACTGATTATATATATATATTTTTTCCTTTTTAGCCAATTGCAAACAGGACAACACAAGCCTCAAAGAAATCTGAAGAAAGCCTGTTCTCTGTATTTCCAAGAGACTAAACCTCCACAGCCTAATGTTGTATTTGTACTAGTTTAAACCCAGAATAGCCCTGAATGAATGGCCAGAATGACCCTGATCATATTCAAACCACTCTCTCGCTCTCTTTCTCTCTCTCTGCCAGGAACAGACCTCCAGGAGCAATTTTTAACCTTTGTAAGGGTCATTTTTATAACAATATCATTTAATATAATTACCTTATTAAATGTTTCTGTCTTTTTTGTCAAATATTTACAAATAACCAGTTTCTTCAGTCAATCACAAGACTGCATTTAAAATGATTTACATAGGCTGATTAATGCTGATCATGTAGTGTATGTGTATTTACAGAAAAACTGCATAATGTAAACAGCCTAGAAATGAGAAACACAGGAACTCCTTAGTGAGTGAAGCTGCAATATCATGACAAAATCATTGTTGATTATTGCTCTTGATGTTGTAATAATGATTATTACTTTTGATTAATAGAATTTTTTATTTATTTTTATTTTTTTTGTGGAGGAGCATGTGAAGAAGAGTTTTATTAGTCAAAGCATGAATTAATCAAGTATAATCAGGGTGAATCTTGTATAATCAGGGTGAATCTTGCCTTTAATATATCTATTTAATCTTCCATTATACATGTAGGCCACTGAGTAAAAGCTGCATACGTGGCTAGAACATGCAGACAGGAAACATCTGGAAGAATATAAGGGGTCTTTCTTTCTATACCATATCACGTGTTGGAGCCCCTTCTCTCTAGGAAGGAATCAGAGTGTGTGTATAAGGAAAACTCTATGAAAACACACACAAAAGCATTCTGGAGATTTTTTCTGCAGAAAACTTCTCGGCTTTGTTCTTGTAATAAAATCTATCTTCTGGCATCAAAACCCCAAGACTTTGAGAGTGATTTTTCATAGCGGCAGAAGCCACCACACGTCATATTCTGGTCTGTGTTAAACATAACTATACTTTGACATTTTATTGTACAATGTAAACTGCACACACTCACACCCCAAACATTCCTATGTAGTAACATATATTGAAAAATAAACAACTGTTTCAAAATTTGTGTTTTCTGCATGGGTGTGTATAATTTGCATTGTAGAGAAAAATGTCAAGCATCATCAAGTTGTTTACATTACTTTACTCATTAATTGAAAAACCCCATTATAAAATATGGAGTGGAGAAATTTTAATAGTCTTTATTAGTCAGGTTTTGACATCACAACTAAACCACTGTATTCCCAGGGAAAGCTAGAACTGAAAACTGAAATAAAATGTGTACCTTGAGCTGAGATTGATTCAGAGGATTTTATATATATATATATATTTATATTTATTTATATTTTATAATATATATATATATACACACACACACACATATATATATATATATATATATGTATATAGCTCATTAATTAAACACAATTTGGAATTCATGACCACAATTGTTTGCTTGTCATTAGTTGTGTCTTTGTTTAATAATTATTACACAAATACTATTATAAAACTGTCCTTTTCACGATTATTTAATTTACTTTATAATTTACTATTATTATTGTCTATTCTGTATTATTCCACCCTTGATATTACATATTCTACTTGCTATTATTCATCTGTTGTTATTTATTTATTATGGTATTACACATATAATTTGTGCTATTATAAATCTATTATATCACCTACTGTACTGTTGTACTCGCTTTTTATATTATTCACTTTACTACAACTTGTACTACATGTACTTTTTAATATTACATATTACTTTTACTATATTTTTACTGTGCACTGTATCAGTGTATATTAGTTTGCCACTGTAACTGTAAGTTTTACTGGATCATAAAGGATTATCAGTTACATGTGTTATTGTTTGTGGTGTTTATCTGTATAGAGTGCTATGAAAATAAAAAGCAGTCTACCAGTGTGTCACTTTTTGATTTGTATTCGCTGATTTTATTCAACTTTCTCAATGATGGTAAATTATTAGTGATTAAAGATGTATTATTTCGATTTTTTTCCTGTATTTCAAAGCGAATGAGCTGTGTTCTGACCTGAAGCACGAGAAAAGTTAAAATGTTGGGGCTGAAGACAGAGAAAGCAATGAAACAACTTAATTTCATTTAATGTACATTAAAATTTCATTACATGTATATGTCACAGTTATACTACATTAATATTAGAATTGTTAACAGAAAAAAATCAACCAAATCAACACGAGTGTGTGTGAGCTTTCACAATTTCTTACGAAAATGAATAATTTCCAAGCCTAACTAAATAACTGGAGGCAGAGTTATTTTTAACTCCATGTAGATCACAAACCACTGAAATCGGTTGATAAATGTAAACGTTATCGTGTTTTTATCCAGAAAAACCGCAGCTCCCGTTTGTATTTAAGGCAGTCTTGCCCTCACAAACATGGCGGACGCGTTGACGAATCGCAGCAACTGCTCAAAGCGACCAATGAGGCGTTTAGGTATTTATTATGTCTATAAGGAGAAGGAGAAGGAGAAGGAGAAGGAGAAGAAGGAGGAGAAGAAGAAGAAGGAGGAGAAGAAGAAGAAGAAGACGAAGAAGAAGAAGAAGAAGAAGAAGAAGAAGGAGAAGGAGAGGGAGAGAGAGATTCACAAAAACATCTGGCAGAGAGCATGATATAATTTAGCATTAACGCGCTGCCCAGAAGTCTTTCTAAAGTCACTTCTGGGAGGAACCGTGTACAAACACTGCTGTAAAGTCATAACGGAGAGACTTATCAATGCTTTCTCAGCTGTAGCGTCGAGTCTTCTGAGGAGAGGTGAGAAATTCAGTTTCTCTGTTTAGATAATTATAAACTACACTTTAACGTTACAGTTTGTTTCTGCACTACTCTGCGAGACAGTTTCTGTTTAAACACTTAGATCAGCAGATCAAACACGATGTGAGGAAAACATGTTAAATTCATCAAGATCTGAGTGATTTTGTGTTTTTATATGTTCGTGTGAATGATTGTGTGATAATGTTGCTGTTACTGAATGCTGATCTGTGAGGGGAATGGATGCAAAACAATATCAATATTGCTGCCGCGATTTTATTTGTTCTTTCTCTTTTGATATTTATCTTTGGCAGAGCAAATTTGTTATAGTAGTTTGGTAGCGTGTTAAAGGTACTTTCAAACATTTAAACTGAGGGTCCCTTTAAACATGCTCTTTAAGGGACCGTCAGCAAATTCCTTACACAGTGTAAAAAAAAAAACCCTGCGTAAACTATGTGCAAACATTTATTCAAATTAAGGCTGCACGATTGTGACAAAAATCATAATTGTCGATTATTCCCTTGAGATTGTAAGAGATTGTAATTGCGATTATTAATAACGATTATTTTGAAAAGATTTATGCCATTGTTTGGAGCTGCATGCCATATTTATATATATATATATATATATATATATATATATATAAGGCTGAAAACACTCTTCCTGAACCTTTATTACTTTTCTATAGCATTGAGCCTCAAATGTCAACTATACATTGGTTTGGTTTCTTCTTTAAACAAAAAATGGTTTACTAAAGCTATATATTTCATTTACAATTAAACAGACGAAATTTCAAATTACAGTAACATTTTGCAGTACAATATATGTTATCAGGGCTCCAGACTAACATTCGAGAGCAGTGGCACCAGCACCTGATTTGGTAGCACCGAACATGTAATAATAATATTACACGTTTTGTCTCTTAGAAATGCACATTATAACAGGAGCTTGAGTTGGGATGAAGATGTACATTTGACAGTACCATTGTGAAAACTGTAACAGCCTCATTTTTTATACTGTACATAACCAAAAGTACAGCACCTCATTACCATGGTAAAAAAGTAGCCTAACTATATGGTTTCTATGGTGTTTGCAGTAGCCTAAAGACATTGAGTAATTATATTCCATTACTCCTTTAACATATTTAGTATGTTAATAATATAACAATACTCAATATGAATATCCTACTTTTCTGCCACCATACCATTGTTACCGTTAGTGTTACTACAGTAAAACTATGGTAAATGTGGGTGATTTGAAACGTCTTCTAACTGGATCGTTGTTGCACTGTTTCTGCTGCTTTCTGCATCAGTGTTGATGAGAATAACAGCTCTGATTTGTTTGGCTTTAGAGAGGTGATTTGTACTGGAGAACTCTGCGCTGAACTCGAGTGCTTCTTACTGGATTTCACAGCGTTGTTTAGCGCGTGATCGCGACTGGTTACTGTAATAAACGCACACGCTCTAAGCTCGCGCTGCGCTGTTTTCGTTTGAGGCGAGCGGATAAAAGGTCAGTGTGGCATGCAGTTCAAACGAGAACCGCTATTTTTGTTCTGCTTTTGACACGTTTGGCGTTTAACATATCTATCATGCGCAACAGAGTGACAACTACTATCAGTTAGACAAAATGTCTTTTATCCGGTGTGTTTGAGTTTGTTAAACCCCGCCCTGCAAACACCTCTTAAGCACACAGAATAATGCAAGTGGGCATTTTTAATTGTTTATTTATTTTTGTAATCGCAGCTTTGAACGATTATGTAATCGTGGCATCCATAATCGTAATCACGATTAGAAATTCGATTAATTGTGCAGCCCTAATTCAAATGGATGATTTTCACAAGGTTGTAGTAAACTATAATAAACAGGGCTGCATTTCCTAAAAACATCGTAAGCTTAAGTTGATCGTAGCTCCATTGGTTTCAATGGGTCTATGATGTGCTTAAGCTTACGATCCTTTTAGGAAAGGCAGCCCAGATTGACTTTTGCTACAACTTTTGGAATGTAAAAAATTCTTGATGAATTTTTCACCCTTAGACTCAAAGCCTCATCTCCTGAGCCACTGCACAAAGGAACAAAATATATCCAACACAATAAATCTGCAAATAATTTTAATAAAGTTCAAATAGTTTTCAGTTTACACATCTGTTAGGCTACATTTACAATAGTGTGTTTGTTTTAAAACGCATAGCTCAGACAGAATCATCATTTCTATTCATTTATTCTATGTTGTTAAAAACTTCAAGAAATTGAAAATCTTTATCCACTTTCATAAGTGGGTGTTTTATTTTCTTTCACCATATGTTTTATTGTTATTAAATTCTAGTGTAGTATGTCTAATTATTTGAATGCATAAAAACTTAATTTATTCAAATTTATTCTTAAAGTAGCCTTATGAAATGTATCCAAATGAAGGCATGAAACGTTAATTTCATTTATCTTTAAATTATTGAAAATCAAAGTTTATTTATTTATTTTGGCAAACAAAGGGGGTTTACTATTAAAATTAAAACATGGAAGAAATGTGTGATCATTACTAAAAAAAAAATTAAAGCTACTATTATAATTATTAAAAAGTTTTAATAATTATAATAGTAGCCTAGTAGTAGCAGTACTGTCTGCTGAACAATAGTAACATATTTCTGCCTCAGTGTCTTCCAAGTTAAACCGAACTTTTATTTTGAAGGGTTGCCGTGAATACCTTACAGTTCTGTGTATATGATATGACGCTAGTTTTACTCAAATCAAACGGTAAAATGCTGATGAAGTGACTCTCAGAGCAGTTCTGGAGGTGTTGTTCATTGGTGCGTTCCAAACGGGATATATCGCCCTCCGAAGGGCACAATCATGGCCGCCATATTGAAGGGTCGTTCCAAACCGAAGTGCTCAAAACTAGCCACTTCAAAGGGCCCTTCGGAATGAAGGATTTCGAAGGGTACAACTGATGGACACTTTGGGCTCCCATGATGCTTTGCGCTGAATCTTTGCATGATGGCGGCGCCTCCGTATGATGACGCAGAAGGGCACTTCAAGAAACAGTTGTTTGGTCCCCTACACCCTTCAACCCTTCGAAGCTCTCACTCCGGAGGGTAAACCCCTTTGAAGGGATTAGGGCATAGGGATGAGCCCTTCCGAATGGAACGCAGGGCATGTGTTTATGTCCTCACTTAGTGAGACGGCAGATGCTGAAATCACCGCGAGCGTCACACGCTTCAGTTTGTGTGTAGTTCACAAAACCGGGCGATATAAAGAGCAGACAGCTCCGTACGCTTTCGAGTCGCTCTCGTGGAGGTCAAACACTGATTGATCTGCACCGCGCCGCTTCTAGTCGAACACACCTAGTGCTGCAGGATTAGGGTAAACGTACCTATTAAGCTCACGTACCCATTAAGCACACTTCCATTTTTGAGATCAGATTATAAAAAGAAAAAATAATGTATTATCCTACTTGATGTCTTAACCAATTGATATGTTTGTTACTAGGGATGCACGATAAATATCGGCCGATAATTAATGCTCATCTTGTCAGTAAAGCCGGTTCTCTAATCAGCGGTAAATTCCAACACGTGCGTGATTTCACATTGAGCAGCATTTACTACACAGAGCCGTTGTTCACTGACAAGCTGCACAAAACCACGCTGATAATGAACATGGATTTGCGCAGCTTGTCAGTGAACAACGGCTCTGTGTAGTAAATGCTGCTCAATGTGAAATCACGCACGTGTTGGAATTTACCGCTGATTAGAGAACCGGCTTTACTGACAAGATGAGCATTAATTATCGGCCGATATTTATCGTGCACCCCTATTTGTTACTATATACCTCCTATAATTTCAAGTCAATCAGATCATTGCACACTGAGATATGAGTCTCCATAAACACACTGTCTGGCGGCCATTTTAAAAGCTGTCTAAAAACTTTCACCAAAAGAGGAGCCCCTTAAATGTGCGTTTTTTAGATGTTTAAGCCTTTATTTTGGGTAAGTTTCACTACTTATTGTAAAATTAAGAGATTAATGTTCTGACTTTTGCATATTATATCCTGGAACTTGGATGTGGGAAATAATTATTAGATCCAAAAGATAGTTTTAGCAACATAGCGCAGATGCTACAGAACACAGTTAGCTGACTAGCTATATAAGATGCTACGCTAACATATTACTTCACAGGCATTACTGGCTTGTACTTTTACATCCATAATATTATAAATTGACAGTTTATTGCTGGTCTGTGGTTTTACAGTGCTGTATTTTTTTAAGATTTCATATTAATGTAAGGTGCGCTTAAAGGGGTACACTACTATGAAAATCACACAGCTTCAGTGTGACATTAATAAGAAAAAGTATAACTTCACAGATATTGTTAATAATAGTTGTTCATATTAAAATATGTATGAACTTAATACATGACTTGGACTATTTATTTAGCAAAATTCCTGTCATTTTAATTAATATTATATGAAATTTATTAAAAATTGTTACTGCTCCAATTAAGCTCAGTGTGCTCTCTTTAAGCTCTTCCACACTGAACGTCTATATAAATACTTCATAAACAGACTTTAAATATTAACTGATGGTTGTGACTTTAAGTTAATTGATTTTCTATGGATTCTGTCGACTCAAATCTGCAGACTGGCTCTGATCTTTGGCATCTAGCATCAACTTCTCCAGACTGTAAATCTGTGGAAAATCGTGTAGTGTTCTCCAGACATAAGAGACTAGATAAGATTACATCCATTTAAAAAGAGGTTTCATAATGAGGCTAGTTTCTGTGTTCATCCTATGAATTAAATGTTTTATCGGTTTGTTTTATTTGATTTTTGAATGTATTTTACCTTGCTGAACGTGGACTAGTCTAGATGTTGATATGTGCTTAAATGACACTTCACTATGAATATATAACTGATCGACTTGAATGCTTTGTTGCTTGATTTTAGTGTTCTGTTTTTTTTTTTTTGTGATTGAATTTGTACCTTCAAAAAAATATATTTTTACAATTATTCTGTAAAAAATTTCCTTAAAAAGAACAAGAATTGTTAATAAAACATGATGTGAGCTTAATGGGAACAGGGGTGTGCTTAAAGAACACACAAATGTACCCGTTAAGCACAGCCGAACTTTTTAAATTTAATGAAGTATATCTTAATTGAAATGCTTTTGTCATTTAAAGTAAAATTAAATATTTTTGTGTGAGAGATTAATATTTTATTTCAAGAAATTTTTTACTGAAACCAATATCTTGTGCACTAAAAATGTCTCAATGTAGATTTTGGTGAGCTTAGTAGGTACATTTGCCCTATTGGCTCACTGACGTTGATGAGATTAACCCCTTAGGTATCGAAATTTGGTACCGAACGACGAGACGTATTTCGATACTCGGTGGTATTGAGGCAATTCGGTTAGTGCCTAAAAAGTATCGAACTCGATACCCAGCCCTAGTATTGCACATGTGTACTGTTTACATACAGGTGCATCTCAATAAATTAGAATGTCGTAGAAAAGTTCATTTATTTCAGTAATTCAACTCAAATTGTGAAACTCGTGTATTAAATAAATGCAATGCACACAGACTGAAGTAGTTTAAGTCTTTGGTTCTTTTAATTGTGATGATTTTGGCTCAAATTTAACAAAAACCCACCAATTCACTATCTCAACAAATTAGAATACTTCATAAGACCAATAAAAAAATAAAAATAAATAAAAATTTTAGTGAATTGTTGGCCTTCTGGAAAGTATGTTCATTTACTGTATATGTACTCAATACTTGGTAGGGGCTCCTTTTGCTTTAATTACTGCCTCAATTCGGCGTGGCATGGAGGTGATCAGTTTGTGGCACTGCTGAGGTGGTATGGAAGCCCAGGTTTCTTTGACAGTGGCCTTCAGCTCATCTGCATTTTTTGGTCTCTTGTTTCTCATTTTCCTCTTGACAATACCCCATAGATTCTCTATGGGGTTCAGGTCTGATGAGTTTGCTGGCCAGTCAAGCACACCAACACCATGGTCATTTAACCAACTTTTGGTGCTTTTGGCAGTGTGGGCAGGTGCCAAATCCTGCTGGAAAATGAAATCAGCATCTTTAAAAAGCTGGTCAGCAGAAGGAAGCTTGAAGTGCTCCAAAATTTCTTGGTAAACGGGTGCAGTGACTTTGGTTTTCAAAAAACACAATGGACCAACACCAGCAGATGACATTGCACCCCAAATCATCACAGACTGTGGAAACTTAACACTGGACTTCAAGCAACTTGGGCTATGAGCTTCTCCACCCTTCCTCCAGACTCTAGGACCTTGGTTTTGTAGTGCCTTCCGCTGCGAGTTCGAAGAATCACACCCAGACTTGGAGTTTGGTGCCAGAAGAAAAGACTTTATTATCTACATGGCGAGAATAAAGCCGAGATCCCTTCTGCAGAAGAGTCTCCCGAATGCTTTAGGGCTGTCTCTTTCATACAGTTTTTTCTTTAAGGCGTGTGCCATCCCTATAGTTCTATTTATACATACAATCTGATACCTCCCTAGAGAAGGGGCTCCAACACCTGTTATGGTATATACAAAGAAAGCCCCTTTAAGTTCTTCCAGCTGTTCCTGTCTGCATTTTTTCAGCCACGTATGCATTTTTTAGTCACGTACGCACTTTTTACACAGGGGCCTTAGAACATACTGGAAGATTAAATAGATATATTAATGGCCAGATTTACCCTGATTATACTTGATTAATTCAGATCTTCTACTATAAAAATCTTCTACAGTTTCCAAATGAAATACAAAACTTGCTCTCATCTGAAAAGAGGACTTTGGACCACTGGGCAACAGTCCAGTTCTTCTTCTCCTTAGCCCAGGTAAGACACCTCTGACGTTGTCTGTGGTTCAGGAGTGGCTTAACAAGAGGAATACGGCAACTGTAGCCAAATTCCTCGACACGTCTGTGTGTAGTGGCTCTTGATGCCTTGACCCCAGCCTCAGTCCATTCCTTGTGAAGTTCACCCAAATTCTTGAATCGATTTTGCTTGACAATCCTCATAAGGCTGCGGTTCTCTCGGTTGGTTGTGCATCTTTTTCTTCCACATTTTTCCTTCCACTCAACTTTCTGTTAACATGCTTGGATACAGCACTCTGTGAACAGCCAGCTTCTTTGGCAATGAATGTTTGTGGCTTACCCTCCTTGTGAAGGGTATCAATGATTGTCTTCTGGACAACTGTCAGATCAGCAGTCTTCCCCATGATTGTGTAGCCTAGTGAACCAAACTGAGAAACCATTTTGAAGGATCAGGAAACCTTTGCAGGTGTTTTGAGTTGATTAGCTGATTGGCATGTCACCATATTCTAATTTGTTGAGATAGTGAATTGGTGGGGTTTTGTTAAAAGTGAGTCAAAATCATCACAATTAAAAGAACCAAAGACTTAAACTACTTCAGTCTGTGTGCATTGAATTTATTTAATACACGAGTTTCACAATTTGAGTTGAATTACTGAAATAAATTAACTTTTCCACGACATTCTAATTTATTAAGATGCACCTGTATGCAGGGATGAATTGGCAAAATATCACTTGTATTAAGTAAGGGTGGTAGAAAAAATCGATTCATCTAACTATCGCGATTCTTTTAAAAACTATTAAAAAATCGATTGGTTTACCTCAGGATCGATTTTTATTTCATTATTTTATTTTTCCTAAGAGGTGGTGGGGAGGAGTTAGTGCTTTTTAATTCCAACAGAGGGCGAAATGTATAGTGTTTGACTTGAAGCAGCACTGCACAGAAGATCAGCGTATAACATCAAAGTACTGCAAGAGCAATTCGAAAGGATGCGGAGCGTCTGTTCTCTGTAGCGGTGCTTTGATGTCATACAACGATCGTTCTGCGTGCGCAGTGCCGCTGCGTTAGATGACATCATATATGTTTAAAGCCGGCGCGAGAAAGCAAAACCATGACGGAGGCAGAGGATCAAACCTCTTCCAGAATTCTTTCTGCACCTTCACGCTTTGAATCCCAAATCCCAAATGTCTAGTCTTAATAAGCAAACAAAAATCACAATAAATTGTAATATCTAATTGCAATAGTAACGGCTAAGATTTTTTTTTTATTTATTTTTTTTTTATTGTGACAGTCTAAGTGTCATCATTCAACCTTTTCCCATGGTCTAGAGTTAAAAACAAAAATCACAACACAGCAATATCGAATCGCAATACTTGTAGAATCAATTTTTTTTTTTAAAAATCGCAATACATATCGTATCGGCATCCAAGTATCGTGATAGTATCGAATCGGGAGGTAGGTGTATCGTCCCATCCTTGTATTAAGTCAGTGGAGACGATAGGGCTGTGTTTGATACATCAATACGATGATGTATCATTACATACTACTTGACGATACGAGCTGCTTCTGTATTAATATTGCAGCATGTGCGCAACAGTGGACCGCACTTAACTTGAATACAAGAACAGGAAAAAATGGAGAGTGGAAAAGGCCTGCAGATTTGCTTGTAGCTATTACTCATTGTGATGGTTAATGCATTAACTGAGGTTAACTAATGAGGTCTTATTGTAAAGTGATAACTATTGGTCGTTATAATTCGTTTGCACTTTAATCTGTGTAAAATTTGTAACTATACATTTTTTGTGTATTGTTTTATTGTATTTAAATGTTCAGTTATTTTTGTTATAAGGAAAAAAAATATTAAACCTGTTATACTGTATTATGACCACACTTTTTTGCAACAATTTCAATACCGTGATAAAAGCATTATCAATTAATCGCAACATGAAAATTTGATACTTGCATATCCCTAATTGTGACTTTGCTGGCGATACACAGCCCTAGTAGACAATATGTACTACAAACTTCAGAACGTGAAAATATTTTTGTGAATTATAAAAAAAAATAAATAAATACAAAATAAAACTTGCCTGTAGTAAGTCATTCTTGTCACTAGGAACCTACTACAAGCTTGTGTATTTTTAAATTATTTTTGTTTAAATTAGGATAATTCTTGGACAACTTTGACGTTTTAATGCAATTGGTGGAACTGTCAGATGGTCCTTTAGGGATCATGTTGCCATTATTTGTTTAAGTTGTGACATAAGGAAAGCTGTATATGGGTCCTGCTTCTACTAGTTTCACTTGAGAATACTACCTCAACAGCCATTTATGAGCACTGTTTATTCATTTTATACAATTACACTACATTCTCCTTCCTCACGGCATCCCAGACACAAATATTATAATAATTTATAAAAGATGAATCACTGTCTGGCCATCTGGGATTTCGGTATGATAATAAAGGATAGGATTAGGCCTGGTCGATAAAATTTTCCTCCAGTAACAGAGTTCAATAAAAGTTCGATATAATGTTTATTTGCCAATAGCGTAACAAAACATTTCAAGTGCACCACACAGACAGTTTATCCGCTCGGCTCAAAGTTCAAACGGCGGCGCTGCGGTTGCGATCTCACTGGAGCAGATGCGTTTACTCGATGATAAGCCTTGGTCCCGTGGGCACGAAACAGTGCTGTAAGATCCAGTGTGAAGTGCTTGAGTTCAGTGAAGAACACAAATGACTCGCTGATTTAAACTAGTTTAAAGCCAGATGAAGTGAAAGTGAAAGTGACATGACATACGGCCAAGTATGGTGACCGTATGTCATGTCATACTCTGAATTTGTGCTCTGCATTTAACACATCCTAAGTGCACACACACACCGTGAACACACACCCGGAGCAGTGGGCAGCCATTTATGCTGCGGTGCCCGGGGAGCAGTTGGGGGTTTGCTCAAGGGTCTCACCTCAGTTGTGGTATTGAGGGTGGAGAGAGCACTGGACATTAACTCCCCCACCTACAATCACTGCTGGACCTGAGACTCGAACCCATGACTTTGGATTACGATTACGACTCTCAAACCATTAGGCCACGACTTCCATGAAACCAAGCTGACAAACAGCAGAAACACTGTGAGAACGATACAGTAAATAACTCTAGTGTAGTTATTTACCTGTAGTTGTTAATGAAGATGGGTGTCATCAGATTTCTGTTTATGCTTTCATTTTTCATTCTTAGTGTTATTTAACAGTAATACATAGAATGTGTGAATTATCACTTATGTGAGTGCAGTGTTACTGAATGAGACTTTTAAACTGATGTGCTCTACACTCTTACTTCTGTGTCGACACTCTTTTAATATAGTGATATAATGATTTACTAAGAGACAACACTTCTTGATTTCTTGTTGATTTTGACAAATCTGCTTCTTCCACACAGAAATTCAGCTGGAATATTCCCATCAGTTTACAAGTGCAGACGAGCATCAAATCATCAGGAAGAAATCTGTAAAGACTGAGTTTATTAAAGAGGACAGAGAGAAGATGAGAGATTCAGAACCCTGCAGAATCAAACACACTGAAGATACTGAAGAACAAACAGGTTGGTGCTTATTCTTCATTCTTCACTAATAATGCTTACGGTTATAAAGTTTCAAGTAGTTTTACATTTTGTTTGTTGTGATTGGAAAAATCTTTAGAGCTCTGCAATAATATAACTAAATAATCAAATAATAAGGGACACTTTCAATGAACTGGATACTAGTTTTGCAACAAAATTATTTATGTTAGATAATTGTGTTGTTGATCAAACGTATTTAAAAGTTCTTCCTACAGAAACATGGGACTTGTGCCTATAATGTTTTAAAAATCATAATTTGAAGATCAATGTAGGCCACCTCTTTCATAGAAAGTTTCAGAGACATATAAAATTCTAGCACACTCTACTCTAATTCTATTTTATCTATGTTTTCTTTTTTATTTAAAAAGAACATACTTAACCCTCTATAACTTGTACTCTCTATTCATTTCGTAACTGCTTGTTTTTCTTAAACTCTAGCGTTCTACATTATTTTATAATAAAAATAACCTGCGTTAGGCTAACTGAGACTTGTCATAGCACTTGCATTTTATTGCTTTCTTGTTGGTTTTGATTGCTTTTATTTTCCTCATTTGTAAGTTGCTTTGGATAAAAGCATCTGCTAAATAATTAAATATAATATGTACTAGATGTATTTATAAAACTGCATCAAAATATTCAAAATTTTGTATAGCAATTGTCTACTTTCCACTGTTACATCTGGGTTCAATTTTAATGTATTTTTACTTTTTCATGAGTTACAGACAAAGGAAATGTTTTTGGTTTTATTTCAGAGTTGATTGAAGAAAATGAGGACAATGAAGAATTGAGGGAAGCTGAGAAAAATCACATCAAAACTGGAGGAAAACCTTTGAGTTGCTGTCAAAGCAAACAGATCATTTTAAGGAAAACAAAAGCCAAGAAATCTTTCACCTGCATTCATTGTGGAAAGAGTTTGACATGCAAATATAAGCTTAATGTTCACATAAGAGTTCATACTGGAGAGAAACCATTCACTTGTGATCAGTGCGGGAAGAGTTTCACACGATCATCAAGCCTTACGCAACACATGAACATCCACACTAGAGAGAAACTGTACACATGTGATCAATGCGGGAAAACATTTTTAAGAACTTCACTCCTGAAGCAGCACCTGACAGTTCATACAAAGGAGAAACCACATTCATGTTATTTGTGTGGAAAGAGTTTTTCGTGTCTAAAACATTTAAAAGAACATCAGAAAATACATACTGGTGTGAGAGAGTACATGTGCTTTGAGTGTGAGAAGATGTTTACTTCAGTATACGGTTTAAAACAGCATGAGAGGATTCACACTGGAGAGAAACCTTACAAGTGTTCACACTGCGACAAGAGATTCAGACAGTCAGGAGACCTGAAAAAACATGAGAGGATCCACACTGGAGAGAAACCTTACAAGTGTTCACACTGTGACAAGAGGTTCAGTCGGTCAGGACATCTGAAAACACATGAGATGATTCACACTGGAGAGAAACCTTACACGTGTGATCAGTGTGGGAAGAGTTTCACAAAAAGAAACCTTACGAACCATATGAGAGTTCACACTGGAGAGAAACCATTCACTTGTGATCAGTGCGGGAAGAGTTTCTCACAATCATCACACCTTAAGAAACACATGAACATCCACACTAGAGAGAAACTGTACACATGTGATCAATGCGGGAAAACATTTTTGTGGGCTTCATACCTGAAGCACCACCTGAGAGTTCATACAAAGGAGAAGCCACATTCATGTCATTTGTGTGGAAAGAGTTTTTCACGTCTACAACAATTGAAAAAACATCAGAAAATACACACTGGTGTGAGAGAGTACATGTGCTTTGAGTGTGAGAAGACGTTTACTTCAGCGAGCCATTTAAAACTGCACCAGAGGATTCACACTGGAGAGAAACCTTACAAGTGTTCACACTGTGACAAGAGATTCAGTCGGTTAACAAATCTGAAAACACATGAGAGGATCCACACTGGAGAGAAACCTTACAAGTGTTCACACTGTGACAAGAGATTCAGTCAGTCAACAAATCTGAAAACCCATGAGAGGATCCACACTGGAGAGAAACCGTATCACTGCACTGCATGTGGGAAGTGTTTCACTCAATATTTTGCTCTACGCAGACATACAAAAGAGAACCCTTACACGTGTGATCAGTGTGGGAAGAGTTTCACAAAAAGAAACCTTACGAACCATATGAGAGTTCATACTGGAGAGAAACCATTCACTTGTGATCAGTGCGGGAAGAGTTTCTCACAATCATCAAGCCTTAAGAATCACACGAACATCCACACTAGAGAGAAACTGTACACATGTGATCAATGCGGGAAAACATTTTTGTGGGCTTCATACCTGAAGCAGCACCTGACAGTTCATACAAAGGAGAAGCCACATTCATGTCATTTGTGTGGAAAGAGTTTTTCACGTCTAGAACACTTGAAAAAACATCAGAAAATACACACTGGTGTGAGAGAGTACATGTGCTTTGAGTGTGAGAAAACGTTTACTTCAACGAGCCATTTAAAACAGCACCAGAGGATTCACACTGGAGAGAAACCTTACAAGTGTTCACACTGTGACAAGAGATTCAGTCAGTTAATACATCTGAAAACACATGAGATGATTCACACTGGAGAGAAACCTTACAAGTGTTCACACTGTGACAAGAGATTCAGTCAGTTAACACATCTGAAAACACATGAGATGATTCACACTGGAGAGAAACCTTACAAGTGTTCACACTGTGACAAGAGATTCAGTCGGTCAGCAAATCTGAAAACACATGAGAGGATCCACACTGGAGAGAAACCGTATCACTGCACTGCATGTGGGAAGCGTTTCAATCAATATTTTTCTCTACACAGACATACAAAAAACAATCACAGTAAGTAGATCATCTTCAGATCCAGCTCTTTCAGGTCTGTTTTGCGTCCTCACTAAATGTGACACAATAACGGGCGGTTCTAGACCACAGTAACTGGGGCGGCCAGACAGGGGCCACTTGTACTTTTAGGGGGCACAATTTTAAAATTCATCTTAACCTACTTTAATATTATCATTCAGTCATTTTATGTCATGTATCACTGCAATCTCTAGAAGTAATCTATAACAATTTCAACAATTTCATCATGTTTCATTTATTTGAAATTGGGGGGGTCTCATGCTTGGCATGTGACACACAGCATTTTAATGGTTTCCACTACAAATACCAACTTTTAACCATTAGAAAATGGTCTTTTGTAGTGTGTTTTGGGACATATTCCATTAGGATTTATTGGTTTTAACAAGCCACCAATAGAAGGCAACCAATTACCAGCAGAGACCAACAGGGTCCATTACAGTTTCCAGTAAAACCAATACAAGTCCCATTATAACCAGTGAAACCATTACTAATTTTGTAATGGTGTCTATTGTTTTTTTCAGCAGGGGTTTTATTAAATTGTTTTAATTTTTATTCAATATATCCCCAAAATATATCATCAAATATCTCGATTTTCAAATATGTGTAAGTAAATGCATTTTGCACCTTTATAGATTGTTATTTGGTCTATAATGGGCGATAGGCAAAGTAGCCTAATACTTTAATCTATTAACTACGCATAAAAGCCCGTCTTTTTACTTAAGTACCAGATATGGGTGTCATACCATAAAATACTTTTAATACAACTGACTTTGTATTTAATGTGAATTTAATAAAAACATTGTAAGATACTAATTAGCCTATAACATTTTCATTGAACAAAAAGAGAACAAAGAACGTTTACATTATCAAAGAACATTTTCACTTCATTCCAGCAAGTTCAAGCACTCTCAAAAACTGGCATAATAATCTCTAAAGCTGTTTACACTGTGAAATTAATATCTTTCTTCCATTCGTACATCTTCACTTTGTTGTTTCTGATGAGAGAATTAGTCAGAGAATTCAGTCAGCCAGCGCACGCGGTGACAAAACAGCATGTTTCAGCGATGACTCATCTGAACGCCTCTGATTGGTCCTTGCATTCATGAGCTCAACAGAATCGTATGTGATTGGTTATAATGCGCAGTGCTTTAAAAACGTGTGTGTCTCTGGCTCTGTGCCAGCCAGCGAATGCAGATTTGAATTTAGCAGCTGGTGATGTTTTTCTTATATATATATATAATGCTTCAAGCAGTAAAATATCATCTGGATAAATCTGTAATAACAAGTGACATGATAAAGAAACATTATCTAAAGTTTTGACAGTGAATAAAGTTCATCTTCAAAACCTGCAGATTCAACTGTGAGATTCAGATTAACTCAAAGATGGAGTTCCTCCCCAAAGAACAATGTCAAAAAGTTTTACTCTTGAATGTCATTTTATTTTGTGATATAAATGATACCAGTTTGCTTTCTTAAGAGTTTCATATTATGTTCAACTGTCTTATAATACTTGTAGTTTGCATACTCTTTTATGAAGTAAAGTAATAGTTTTTACAAACCATTCTTGTTCAGGGAGCTGAAGAAGAGAGTGTAACACTTTTAAGAACGACTGGTATTTATTTAAAATTTAGTTCTTCGCTGTTGTTTTTAAAATGACTAGTTATTTTTCCACTTATGATGTATTTAGGAAATGCAGATGCAAGATATACTGTCATGTAGGTTTGCAGCTGATCCTTGTTTGCTTCTCTTTGTACCTGGTATTAAACCGGCTAAATTATGAAAGACAGTAGTATCGATAAGCTCTGATGTGATTAGTTCTGCTTTCAGTACTGGAGAAATTAAGGGGAAAAAACTTGCAGTTTATTATTGCTACACAAAAGTTATCAAGCTAATTGTATCTTGTGAACCGTTTCTATATGCAATAAAATCAAGACATTTGTCAGTGATTTGTTTTCGTTGTTCATAATCCAGAAATGAGATCTCTCTTGAACTTTAGGGCTGTGCGATTAATCTAATTTTATTTCTGATCTTGTGTTTGGTTCCAAGGATTATGAAAACAAGACTTTTGAGGTAAAGCGTTATGTTAGAGAAAATATGATGTATTCCCATACATTCTAGTAAATTAATAGTTTTTTTTCCCATTAAAATTGTGTGATTTCCTAACGACTGAATTATCAATGTACAACACAAATATCCTGCATATAAATTTGATTATTTGTTTAATGTTGGTAATTTCCCCTTGTCATGGAAACTCTAATTCAGTAAAGTATTAAAATAATTCTTAAGACTGATAATGAAAAACCAAACAGGGTTTTGTCTTTGTCTTGCTTTAATTCTCTTCAGAGAATGATCTGGTTTACACACAGCTTCAGTCTGTGAGCAAAGAGATAACAGGCAGGCTCACAGCCCAGTCTTATTGTCACGAATCCGGTCTATGAACTTCCGTTCACTTACCACCAGAGGTCACCCAGTCACCACAAGGACTCTCACACTACACAGACTGTTACAATATACCCTGGACTACATTTCCCATCATCCATTGCACTGATTGCACACACACCTGAATGCACTGATTACACAGACACACAGCTGAATCCAATGAGACACGCTTTATAAGCCTTGGATTTCCTCTTCCAGATCGCTGAGGATTGTTTAGCGTTTATCACAGTCATTGCTGATAGCTACTTTACGGAGCCCTTCCTAGTTTCTTAGTCTTAGTCTTAGTCTTAGTCTTAGTCTTAGTCTTAGTCTTAGTCTTAGTCTTAGTCTTAGTCTTAGTCTTAGTCTTGCCTAGCCTGTTTACCCGTGTTTTGATTATTGCTTTTGTGTTTTTGGATTAACCCTTGCCTTGCCGTTCGGACTCTGTTTGCACCTTGTTTGGATTATTGCGGTGTACCTGGATTTACTCTCTCTGCCTTGCCCTGTTGGATATTGTTCGCCGATCGAAGACCCATGCTTGCCGTAGGATTACTCTTTGTCTTGTCCCTGCCATACCTGTTTGCCGTTGTTTGACCCTGCCTGTGATTTGACTGTTTATTAATAAAAGCTCGCACATGGATCCGCACGTCTCACTTCTTGGTTAGCCCCGTTACACTTATGCCTTGTAAAAATATTCATTGAAGGACAGATAGGATTTTTAAACCAATCATATTACTCAGTGCACATCACCCCATATTACATGGTACTGCCTGTTAACGCAGATGTCTGGTTACTTTCAGAACTGCTCGTTCCTGGTACACAATTCCCCTTTAACTGTTATTTTTCTATTCTAAAGCAGTTATGCGCTGAAGTTACATAAAAGAACTCAATGCCCCTATGGACTATACTACCTTGATCATTGGATGTATAATTACAGGCCTGATGTCATGCAAGACTCCTTCAGCTGGCTTTGGCAGAGCGTCTTTGACCTGCTGAGGTATCTGAGAGAGAACAAGTGACAAATTTCGACAATAGTTTTGCATGTCATTTTTACACAAGGCTGTAGAGGGCAGTGGTCATGGTTCTGGTCCTACTCTAATGTAAGTTGGCCTGCCAAACAAAATTTCAAATGGATTCAATTAGACTTTGTCCCCCCCCCCCCCCCCCATCAACACAATGGGGAGTGCTTTTACCCAAGACAATCCTGTCTGCTCACAACACTTCATTAATTTGTTCTTTAATGTCCCACCGGAGTGATGGCTTCATTTGCAAAAGGTGTGTCATTGTCACTCGAACATTATATGATCGAATGGCTGGGTTTGGAGTTGGGTGTGCCACTTGAGGCATCATTTGCCCACTGCCCACATTGCTTGTGGCACAGATCATACTTGATTGACAATACTTGTCCGCAAAGGAAGTTAATCCCTTTGTGAACCAATATTGATTCAACAAATCAAACATTCCCCCTCTACTTACATGATCTAGGGCATGTACAAGTTTTCCATAGTGTGGGAAAAAAAGTGTTTTGGCAGACATGGTTTGCCTTCAGTACTCAGCCACGGGTTGTTTTTCAGGTTGTTTTTTTACTCCTCTGTCGCAAAAGCTTGCATAGCTGTAAAAGAATCAGAAGGGAGTGTGAATGAGTCATTGTTAACCGCTACACATGTTAGAGAAGGTTCCGTTCTCATAGCTGCGTCCTTCGCCGTGCTATCAGCTCGTTTGTTACCTAGAGACACAAAATCATCACTTCTTAGAGTGTGCAACACATTTACAGATAGCAATTGACTTTGGTAGCAAAATTGCTTCTAACAATGCTGCTATTTCATCGTGGTTTAGAACGGGCTTACCATCAGACTTTAGAAATTTCCTGTGTTTCAACAATGCCCCAAAATCATGACAAACCCCAAAAGAGTAATGAGAATCTGTGTAAATGGTAACTGTTTGCCCTTCAGCAATTTTGCAAGCCTCTGTCAATGCTACTAATTCAGCCGCTTGTGCAGAGCAATGCGCGGGGAGCGCTCCAGATATTTTTGTTGCATGTGCAGTGGTTACAGCATAACCTGCTCTGTTTTTGCCAGTTTTTGGCTCTCTAGATGCTGAACCATCAACAAATAGAATTAAGTCAGCATTTTCTAAAGGGGTTTCTTTTAAATCTGGCCTTGGTGTACAGATCTGTTCCAATGTGGCAACACGATCATGTTCTTCCCCATCCTGCTCTGTCGGAGCAGTGTAGCTGGATTTAATCCAGATCACATGAGTAAGAGACTGTTGATCTGAACATCAGATCAGAAAATAAGTACATTTATTTATCTTTAAAACTAAAAAATTATTAAAACATCATGCAAATAAATAAATCATCTTAATCATATCGGACTAATGGGGAAAACAGTGACGTGTCACAAATCCCTGTCCATAACACCCTAGCAACAACATAGCAACCACCCAGAATACACTGGCTGTGTCTCATATAGAAGACTGCGTCATCCGGAGGTCGAATCCTCTGAAGGTTGCATCCTCTGTAGGATGCGTAACGTATACGAAGTGTCCTCAACCTAGAATTAAACGAGACGGCCTCCGTAGGACGGGCGGAAAGGACATAGGAATCACGTTGATTTGCCAACACATTTAGAGCATCGTTGCACTCTCACACTACTTAAATGAAGGAAAATTATTTCTAAATTTGGAAAGTAATTAAAAAAAAATACTTGTTTTATTTTGCTCAAGGTTTGAGGAGCTGCAGCATACATACAACAGACATCTGAAGAGGATATTAAGAACAAAGTTTATCCGTTTTTACTGGAGGCAATTTAAGTTAAGTTGAAAAGACTACATTTGCGCTTGTATTACATTTGCCGGCGCCGGCATTTAAAAAAACAAACAAAAAAAAAAAACCATGGTTATTTATGGCGACGCAAAGAATTGTGGGTTATCTGTAGCAGTGAAGGATACACCTCGTGCATCCTCCGAATTCCTGTGAAAGAAGGTCACATTTGGAGTGTCCTAATGTTCAATGTTCAATTTATTTATAAAGCACATTTAATACAACTTTAGTTGACCAAAGTGCTGTACATAAAACATAAACCTAAACCTTTAAAAAATTGATGAAGAAGAGTTTTATTAGTCAAAGCATGAATTAATCAAGTATAATCAAGGTGAACCTTGCCTTTAATATATCTATTTAATCTTCCATTATACTCGTAGGCCACTGAATAAAAAGTGCCTACGTGGCTGAAACATGCGGTGCGTGCCCCTCCCTGGAAGAGACGGACGCAGTTCTTGTTACACCCGAGAGGGATGAAGGAATGAATGGGCCCAATAAAAAAGAGACGAAGTATGAAAGAATAAGAACCTATAAATAAAGGGATGCAGAATGAAAGGATAAGCCCTGTCTGAATAAAGGGACTTGTAAGAATGTTATTTGAAGAAAAAAATTGTTCCAAGATATGAACTTTGCAGAATATTGAAATAATAATAGATTAATTAAAATGAGATATACATTTATGCTTTAATGAATTATCTTAATAGACGAATAAAAATATTGAACGTGCTTAAAACTTTATATCTTATATCGAAGACGTCTTAAAATTTGTATCTTGTTATCCCTGGGGGACAGTAAGAGAATTAATCCTTTACACAGTTTCAGAGATTTGGATTTAAGTTAACTAAAGATAACTTGAGTAGTGAAATGTTGAATGAGAGTAAGATTGGGTGACCAAGTTCATTGAAATTTGAAATCAAAAGCCATAGACATTTTACAATAATAAAGGAACTTGTTGATTAAATAATTAAACTAAATAAAATGAATTATTTGATGTTGGTTGGGAAAAATTCATTCACCATTACTGATTATTCTGAACCATGTATGCAAATATAGAAGACAAATTATGATTGATGTCTTTAGTTTACCATATGCATGTCATGCTGTTGTAAAAGAAAGGAATCTTTTGTTTTATTGTAGAATATAATAAAGGGAGATTACTGCTACTTTCTGCATTTTGCAAAGAAAAAACTGCTTGCTGTTTTTCTGCAATGAAGAACTTGCTTTACTAAAATAGAATAAGGGAACTGCTGTTTTTAACCAGATGACTTTTTATTTATTTTTAGTTATTTTTATTTAAACCTTTTTATTAAGAAACCATTGAAAAAGATGGTTGAAAAGTGAAAATTAGATAAAGAGCCGATTGCTCAGACACAATTTGATCAGAGTTTACAAATGTTCAATTTGATTAATGCAGTCTCTGAGGGTTAAAATTTCAGATGCCTTTTGGAATAGAGCCTTGACAAAGGGAAGCAATGAACTGGGGTCTGTTGGGCAAAGAGGCGAAGAAGCAAAGACACGGCTGCAGAGAGAAGAAGAGGGAGGAGCTGATGGACTTGCAACTTCCCTCCTGAAAGAGGAGTTCACACTTCTGCATGGAGAAAGGCTGACTTAAAACAGGAAAAGGTGAATTTTTCACTTGAGACTTTTCCTAAGGATGAAGAGAACATCCTGAAATGCAAAACTCTGGCAGGATCAATCAAAAGCCAGACTGAGAAGAGGCGGAGAAACAACGAGACCATACAACACAACATCAAGCCTTTGAGTGCCATCACAGACTGATGACCCAGTGCAACAACCAAACAACTTCAGCAGACTGAAGATCTAACCAGAAGCACTTCCATCCCTTCCCTTTGCACACACAGGTGCTGCATATTTAATGATCACTATAGAGACTGCTTCAAATTTTTAAATTATTTTATTAACTTTTTATTAATCTTGATTACTTACTGGTTTCACAGCAGTTCTTTGAATTCTGTGTTTTAACTAACATTCTCAATCTGCTTTTCAATAGGTACTAGTCCAGCCGTGTGTTTAAAAGAACAAGGAATTTTGACAGACAGAAGTGGTGCTTGACTCTGTAGAAGATTTTTATAGTTGAAGATCTGAATTAATCAAGTATAATCAGGGTGAATCTTGCCTTTAATATATCTATTTAATCTTCCAGTATGTTCTAAGGCCCCTGTGTAAAATGTGTGAACGTGACTAAAAAATGCATACGTGGCTGAAAGATACAGACAGGAACAGCTGGAAGAACTTAAAGGGGCTTTCTTTGTATATACCATAACAGGTGTTGGAGCCCCTTCTCTAGGGAGGTATCAGATTGTATGTATAAATAGAACTATAGGGATGGCACACGCCTTAAAGAAAAAACTGTATAAAAGAGACAGCCCTAAAGCATTCGGGAGACTCTTCTGCAGAAGTGATCTCGGCTTTATTCTCGCTATGTAGATAATAAAGTCTTTTCTTCTGGCACCAAACTCCAAGTCTGGGTGTGATTCTTTGAGGAAGACACTACAACTCACAAATCAGATAAAAATGGAGCTGGATTTGGAATAGCGAGGGCTATTTCATTAACCAACTAAGGGAAAATGCACAACTGAATTATTGACAACAATGCTGAACTCTTTGAAAAAAAAAATAATAATAAAAAAATAAGGGTAGACAAGATGTCTTATAGAAAAAATAGAGCTGATAAAATAAAAATATTGGTCACTCCATTTTGTTTAATGGTAATTTACAAGAGCTAGATTGAATAAAGTAATAATAATAAATAAATTTAACTCCAATGGTCCAAAATCGTGAAATCATAAATGCTGTCATCACTGGGGATAACAGGATAGAAATGTTGATGGCCATGGATCCTAGATTATGAAGAGATCTCCAATCTCCTTTTCAATGTAGCTCATGAGCAATAACAAAAATCATATGACTAAAATTTAAATTAGACAAGTGACATTTGAAAAATTACACAGTTCTCTCAACTGCACAATGCCTAAGAAAATTATTCTAAACCAATTAATCTATTAGATTGTGTTAGAAGAAAAAGCGTTTGATACCTGCAGTGTTAAATTAAACGTTAGGATGACTGATGTTGTCCAGCTGAATATGACAAATAGACACTATGTGGAATGCTACCAGATCTACGCTCAGTAAAGTCCTATTCAGAATCCATGGCATTCCACAGCTAAAACCATTCAGTTCACAATCAGCTGAAATCAAGACAAAATATGTTTTTGGCCAAAAGGGGGGTGTGAAAGGGTGTGAAAGAGTGTGAAAAAGTATGAATGAAGGTGTTGTGGAGTGAAAGACGACGAGACACTGAGGCAGATCAATTATTTTGCCAAAACAGCTGTATGCAAAAGTTAATATGTGGGCCCACGGGGCAAATAATGCCCAGTAGAATAATGACCGTGGATGAATTTGGTTAAGTGTCCCGGTCAGTACCTAGGTTATTGTTGTGGCAGAAAGAAAAACAGTGCCACACTTGCGCAGCGCATTACATGGGAAGGCAAAGCAAGCAAGCTTGCTCTGTCCACCCCACATCTAACTTTCTTTTCAGCATATCATGAAGGAGCTGATTCTGTGCCAAAAGGATAAAATATTGTCTTTCTGACTGTTAACATAAAGAACGGGGGTTGAGGGTTTTCCAGGTCAAAATACCTATGCTACTGAGCAAGATAGACCTAGAAGAAATTATCTAGTGAAATAGTGAAACTCAGTTTATAAAACAAAGCGATAACTGAATTAGCAAGTTGTTGAGAATAAATTTGTAATGAATTGAAAAATAGTAAGATTAGAGATAACTAAAACCAAATTCTTTATTATATTAGAGAAAATGGGTATTCGACCTAGGCTCATTGTACTGATAGCAATGAATTTGTGAGAGCTCAAAAAAGGGGCCAGGACAGCCCTCAACCCACATGAAATTTCCACAGGTCACACCCAGAAGGATAACTGGACAGATGAGCAAATGAGCATGCTTGATATCACTAACAAAAACTCTGAAAGATTCCACCTACAGGTGCAGCAGTTCTGTCAAGGCCAGGGAATGGTTTGCTCCACCATTAAGCACCACTTCAGCAACCCTACACAGCATGAAGTGAGGGATGAAGGGCGTGCTAGTAACGACCCTCCCTTGCCAACGAGGGAAAGACCATTGCAACGACTCACAGAGAGTCACCCTGGTGAAGATGGAATTATTGATGGGACTGCTAACACATGATCAAAATACTTGGGAGCCAAAAGAGGAAGTGGAAAGAGAAGGAAAAAGACAAGCAGACAACTCAGGAGAAAGAGACGAGGAGAGACCAGTGACGCAGGATGAAATGCAAACTGGTCCTCTTAATAGTGAACCATCGCTAAGAGACTCTCACTAATATTACAGCTAGTGCGTGCCCGCACTCCAAAACACGCAGCATGTTTTAAATCGAGGCCTTTGTGATTCGAAAATTGCACTACACTGTAAAAGATGATGCACTGTTAACTTAGTAAAATTACATTCATTTTACTTATTTGTTTCTGCTCTGTTGACATTACTCAGTTTGATCGAGTTTTTATTACTTTGTTACTTAAAGCATTGCAATTAAGTTCAGTAAACTTAATTTCTTTGTGTTCAGTGAAAAGGTCGAACATGTGACTCCTTTGTGCATGTGTTATAGACAGAGGTGCACATTAGTTTTTCAGCCTGCTGTTTATTTTGGATGTAATTAATCGTTTGACAGCACTAATATATATATATATATATATATATATATATATTCAGACTTTATTAGCAAAACTATCTATAATTTACAAAAATCATGTTTTTATTATGTTATACTGTTTTATTCTGTTTTATTGTTTTAGTTAGCTGTATTTTTAAAATAAAAAGTGAGTATTAAATACAAATACAATTATTATATAGTAAACTTAATATTACTAATATTTACTTCTTTTTGTTCATATGAATTTTCATCATTTTAAAACTTAAAATCAGCAGGCTTTTATTTTGGCAGGTTGCCGGCGCTTCCGACAGACGCGTGCGAGCACTTGTGCTACCGCGGGCATTTTCAAAAGATATTTACATGCTTTTTATATATATTGTCAGACGGCGGTAAGTTATTTACTTCCACAGTCTATAAATATGTAAGCAAAAACACTGTAATGGTAATGCTTAAAGTGTTGTCAGGTGGTAATTGAAGCAAAATAAACCCTTTGAAATTAGCCGCCAAATTAACTGTCTCCTTCTGAAGGGACGCAAGTTAAACATGATGGCAACCGCGAAGACTGAAGATATTAATTCTGTATATTACTAAAGACTGAAGATAATACCACTGCTATAGATTCTGTATGACTTTATTTTGCGTTGAGGACACTTTACAGGACTCAGAGGTCTTCACTAACATGACGCAGTTTGAAATTCAAACCGTAACGGTCTTCTGACGGTGACGCGGCTCTAACGGTCTTCTGACAGACGGACGGGTGCTGAGCCAAAGGTAAGCTTTATAAATCTACTTTTATTTGTCGTTTTGTCCATGTAATGTTAAATTTCACTCTAAATTTATATTTTTCAGTGTTAATAAGTTTTCAAATTTCCCTCTTTGTTATTTTACATGGGCAATCCCTGTTGGTGTATTTGCACTTGAGGTGGTTCAAGATAGTTCGGTAAAGTTGGCAAGATATTCACCGATTCGACTTTTCCGGATCAATAACTCGCGAGCAAAACGTTTTTACGACACAAATGACGCCTCTTTTCGTTCGTAGTGATGTAGTAAACAAGCTACAAGCGTGTTTTCCTCAAAACAAGTTTTCCTTCGCTCTGTACAAAATACATTGATCTCGATGCTTTGGCGTCTGAGAGACAAGTCTGAAGGGACCGTCTGCAAAGTGCGAAACGCGAAAAATGTTACTAATAAAATACTCAATGACTTCACAGTAACACACTGTAGTGTCACCAAATTTAGTTCACACATCACTGCTCTCCTGCTGATTATACTACAACACTTGTTTTTAAAATTAATGCTTTTACACATTTTTTATGATTTTTTTATTATAAAAATAGTTAATAACTTCACTGTAACACACTGTACTTTCACAAAATTCACCTCACACATCACTGCTCTCCTGCTGGTTATACCGCAACACTTATTTTGAAAATAATTGCTTTGGCATATTTTTTATGATTATTTTATTACGAAAAAAACAACTTTACTATAACACACTGTACTTTCACACATCACTGCTCTCCTGCTGGTTATACTACAACACTTAGTTAGAAAATAATTGCTTTGGCATATTTTTTATGATTATTTTATTATGAAAAAAGTTAATAACTTTACTGTAACACACTAATTTAACCAAATTCAATTCACACATCACTGCTCTCCTGCTGGTTATACTACAACACTTAGTTTGAAAATAATTGCTTTGGCATATTTTTTATGATTATTTTATTACGAAAAAAGTTAATAACTTTACTGTAACACGCTGTACTTTCATCAAATTCAATTCACACATCACTGCTCTCCTTCTGGTTATACTACAGTACTTAGTTTGAAATAATTGCTTTTACAGATTTTTCAGTAAATTTTTATTATGAAACATAGTTATGAATTTCACTGTTATTGGACATAATAGTTAATAACTTTACTGTAACACACTGTACTTTCACCAAATTCACTTCACACATCACTGCTCTCCTTCTGGTTATACTACAACACTTAGATTGAAATAATTGCTTTTACAGATTTTTCAATAAATTTTTATTATGAAAAATAGTTATGAACGTCACTGTTATTGGACATAATAGTTAATAACTTTACTGTAACACACTGTACCTTCACCAAATCCAGTTCACACATCACTGCTCTTATGCTGGTTATACTACAAGACTTATTTTGAAAATAATTGCTTTGGCATAATTTTTATGATTATTTATTATGAAAAATATGTTAATAACTTTACTGTAACACACTGTACTTTGACCAAATTCACTTCACACATCACTGCTCTCCTTCTGGTTATACTACAAGACTTATTTTGAAAATAATTGCTTTGCCATAATTTTTATAATTATTTATTATGAGAAATATTTAATAACTTTACTGTAACACACTGTACTTTGACCAAATTCACTTCACACATCACTGCTCTCCTGCTGGTTATACTACAAGACTTAGTTTGAAAATAATTGCTTTGGCATATTTGTTATGATTATTTATTATGAGAAATATTTAATAACTTTACTGTAAGACACTGTACTTTCACCAAATCCAGTTCACACATCACTGCTCTTATGCTGGTTATACTACAACACTTAGTTTGAAAATAATTGCTTTTGCACTTTTTTTTTAAATTTTTATGATGAAAAACAATTATTAACTTCACTGTTATTGGACATAATAGTTAATAACTTTACTGTAACACACTGTACTTTCACCAAATCCAGTTCACACATCACTGCTATCATGCTGGTTATACTACAACAATTATTTTGAGAATAATTGCTTTGAAATTTTTTTATGATTATTTATTATGAAAAAAAGTTAATAACTTTACTGTAACGCACAGTACTTTCACCAAATTCACTTCACACATCACTGCTCTCCTTCTGGTTATACTACAACTCTTAGTTTGAAAATAATTGCTTTTACAGATTTTCAAAAAAAAATTATGAATAATAGTTATTAACTTCATGGTTATTGGACATAGTAGTTAATAACTTTACTGTAACACACTGTACTTTCACCAAATACAGTTCACACATCACTGCTCTCTTGCTGGTTATACTACAACACTTAGTTTTAAAATAATTGTTTTTACAGATTTTCAAAAAAATTTATTATGAAAAATAGTTATTAACTTCACTGTTATTGGACATAATAGTTAATAACTTTACTGTAACACACTGTACTTTCACCAAATCCAGTTCACACATCACTGCTCTCCTGCTGGTTATACTACAACACTTATTTTGAAAATAATTGCTTTTACACAATTTTGTATGAATTTTTATTATGAAAAAATAGTTATTAACTTCACTGTTATTGGACATAATAGTTAATAATTTTACTGTAACACACTGTACTTTCACCAAATCCAGTTCACACATCATTGCTCTCCTGCTGGTTGTACTACAACACTTTATTTGAACATAATTGCTTTTGGACATTTTTTTTTTTTTTAATTTTTACTATGAAAAATAGTCATTAACTTTACTGTTATTGGACATAATAGTTAATGACTTTACTGTAACACACAGTACTTTCACCAAATTCACTTCACACATCACTGCTCTCCTTCTGGTTATACTACAACTCTTAGTTTACAAAAAATTGCTTTTACAGATTTTCAAAAATTTTATTATGAAAAATAGTTATTAACTTCATTGTTATTGGACATAATAGTTAATAACTTTACTGTAACACACTGTACCTTCATCAAATCCAGTTCACACATCACTGCTCTTATGCTGCATTATCTCCAGATGATGCAGCAGCAGAGACGGGTCTGACTTGAGGTGACGTGGACTTGGGACGAACGGATGGGGAATCCCCCTCTCTCTCCTCCTCTGTAGAGTCAACAGAGTCCCAGGCCACATCCTTCTCAGCCACAGCTTTGGACTTGGAGTGAAGCCCCACCCTAGGCTTCCTGCCTCTCGTCACAGTCTTGCGAGTAGCCATCCCACTTCTGACACCAAATGTGAGACAACGGGTCTTCGCAGGCCCGTCGTCAGGCGAAAGGGTTCACCCAACCCAAAAAAGTTGACAAAAAATAAATAATAATAAAAAAAAAAAAAATGGCAATACTCGCAGAGATGTTAAATGAAAAAAATGAAGATTTATTTACAGTGCTGGAGAGGTGAAACAATCCCAGTAGAAAAATGACCAAAGCTATATACAAAGTAACAAAGAAAACACTCTACAAAAGAACAAAACAAACAGATAAATATGTGTGTATATATATATATATATATATATATATATATATATATATATATATATATATATATATATATATATACGCAAACTTTGTTGAAAATTGCTCAGGGCACCACAGTTGCACGCTCGCTCGCCAGGTAAACTGACAACCTATCCTGGTTTGAGGCTCTCTTTTATAGCCCAAGCCCCGCCCCCTCGGATTAAACCAGGTTGAGGTAAGTATAAAAAGGTAAGTATGTACATATTTACAATAACACACGAATATACATAACTACAACATCCACTCCATGTTTACAAGCTTTCATTCTTCAAATAAATGAATATATATACAAAAATAACAGAAATAAACAGATTGCAACAACAACGCAACATTTCCTACTTCCCCTTTAAGACAAAGAATGGACGAGTCGGCTTCCGGTTGCTTCGCGCCAGCGCAACGAACTCTGGCACTATATAGCCAGGCCACTGGTTGGCGCTCAGGTTAGCCAGCCGATGGAAGGAGAGCAACGCGAAAGACCGACGACACAGACGCAGACAAACACTGAACACAGGTAAATGTTTACAACACAAAACAAAACCAAAAGAAAACGAAGAACAACTTCAAAATATATATATGTGTTTATGTGTGTGTGTGGTTATGCGCAGCGTGGATCACTGTCGGAGATGGAGATGGAGTGGATATGTTTGCATGTGTGTGAAACCAGTATGCTAATGGCGTGCGTGTGCACCCACATCGCCTCAGCAGGGAATTACAGAGGAGGAGTGAGGTAAGATGCAGTGTGTATGTGCTGCGCTAACCGACAAGGACAGGTCACTTTGTCACAGTTATACTACAACACTTAGTTTGAAAATAATTGTTTTGGCATAATTTTTATAATTATTAATTATGAAAAAAAGTTAACTTTACTGTAACACACTGTACTTTGACCAAATACAGTTCACACATCACTGTTCTCCTGCTGGTTATACTACAACACTTAGTTTGAAAATAATTGCTTTTACAGATTTTTCAATAAATTTTTATTATGAAAAATAGTTATTAACGTCACTGTTATTGGACATAATAGTTAATAACTTTACTGTAACACACTGTACTTTGACCAAATACAGTTCACACATCACTGTTCTCCTGCTAGTTATACTACAACACTTAGTTTGAAATAATTGCTTTTACAGATTTTTCAATAAATTTTTATTATGAAAAATAGTTATGAACTTCACTGTTATTGGACATAATAGTTAATAACTTTACTGTAACACACTGTAATTTGACCAAATTCACTTCACACATCACTGCTCTCCTTCTGGTTATACTACAACACTTAGTTTGAAATAATTGCTTTTACAGATTTTTCAATAAATTTTTATTATGAAAAATAGTTATGAACTTCACTGTTATTGGACATAATAGTTAATAACTTTACTGTAACACACTGTAATTTGACCAAATTCACTTCACACATCACTGCTCTCCTTCTGGTTATACTACATCACTTAGTTTGAAATAATTGCTTTTACAGATTTTTCAATGAATTTTTATTATGAAAAATAGTTATGAACTTCACTTTTATTGGACATAATAGTTAATAACTTTACTGTAACACGCTGTACTTTGACCAAATTCACTTCACACATCACTGCTCTCCTTATGGTTATACTACTACAATTATTTTGAAAAAAAATTGCTTTGGCATATTTTTTAAGATTATTTATTATGGAAAAAAAGGTTAATAACTTTACTGTAACACACTGTTACTTTCACCAAATCCAGTTCACACATCACAGCTATCATGCTGGTTATACTACAACAATTATTTTGAAAAATAATTGCTTTGGCATATTTTTTATGATTATTTATTATGGAAAAAAGTTAATAACTTTACTGTAACGCACAGTACTTTCACTAAATTCCCTTCACACATCACTGCTCTCCTTCTGGTTATACTACAACTCTTAGTTTGAAAATAATTGCTTTTACAGATTTTCAAAAAAAATTTTATTATGAATAATAGTTATTAACTTCATGGTTATTGGACATAGTAGTTAATAACTTTACTGTAACACACTGTACTTTCACCAAATACAGTTCACACATCACTGCTCTCTTGCTGGTTATACTACAACACTTAGTTTGAAAATAATTGCTTTTGCATATTTTTTAAGATGATGTTATTATGAGAAAAGCTAATAACTGTACTGTAGCACACTGTACTTTCACCAAATTCGCTTCACTAATCACTGCTCTCCTGCTGGTTATACTACAACACTTAGTTTGAAAATAATTGCTTTGGCATAATTTTTATGATTATTTATTATGAAAAAAATTAATAACTTTACTGTAACACACTGTACTTTCACGAAATTCAGTTCACACATCACTATAAAAAAAACATTAAAAATTTTCCAAAAGCAATTGTTTTCAAAATAAGTGTATAACCAGCAGTAGAGCAGTGATGTGTGAACTTAGTTTTTTAAAAGTACAGTGTGTTACAGTAAAGTTATTAACTATTATGCCCAATAACAGTGAAGTTAATATCTATTTTTCATAATAAAAATTCATAGAAAAATTTGTACAAGCAATTATCTTCAAACTAAGTGTTGTAGTATAACCAGCAGGAGTGCAGTGATGTGTGAAGTGAATTTGGTGAAAGTACAGTTTGTTACAGTAAAGTTATTAACTTTTTTCATAGTAAAATAATCATGAAAATTATGCCAAAGCAATTATTTTCAAAATAAGTGTTGTAGTATAACCAGCAGGAGAGCAGTACTGTGAGAACTGGATTTGGTGAAAGTACAGTGTGTTACAGTAAAGTTATTAACTTTTTTCATTAAAAAATCATAAAAATTATGCCAAAGCAATTATTTTCAAAATAAGTCTTGTAGTATAACCAGCATAAGAGCAGTGATTTGTGAACTGGATTTGGTGAAAGTACAGTGTGTTACAGTAAAGTTATTAAATATTATGTCTAATAACAGTGAAGTTAATAACTATTTTTTATAATAAAAATTCAAAAAAATAGTGCAAAAGCAATTATTTTCAAAATAAGTATAGTATAATCAGAAGTAGAGCAGTGATGTTTGAAGTGAATTTGGTGAAAGTACAGTGTGTTACAGCAAAGTTATTAACTATTATGACCAATAACAGTAAAGTTAATAATTGTTTTTCATCATAAATATTAAAAAAAAAGAAAGTGCAAAAGCAATTATTTTCAAACTAAGTGTTGTAGTATAACCAGCAGGAGAACAGTGATGTGTACTGTATTTGGTCAAAGTACAGTGTGTTACAGTAAAGTTATTAAATATTATGTCCAATAATAGTGAAGTTAATAACTATTTTTTCAAAATAAAAATTCATAAAAATTGGGTAAAAGCAATTATTTTTAAAATAAGTGTTGTAGTATAACCAGCAGGAGAGCAGTGATGTGTGAAGTGAATTTGGTGAAAGTACAGTGTGTTACAGTAAAGTTATTAACTATTATGTCCAATAACAGTGAAGTTAATAATTGTTTTTCATCATAAAAATTACAAAAAAAAAAAAAAGTGCAAAAGCAATTATTTTCAAACTAAGTGTTGTAGTATAACCAGCATAAGAGCAATGATGTGTGAACTGGATTTGGTGAAAGTACAGTGTGTTACAGTAAAGTTATTAACTTTTTTCGTAATAAAATTGTCATAAAAATTATGCCAAAGCAATTATTTTCAAAATAAGTCTTGTAGTATAACCAGCAGGAGAGCAGTGATGTGTGAAGTGAATTTGGTGAAAGTACAGTGTGTTACAGTGAATTTATTTACTATTATGTCCAATAACAGAGAAGTTATTAACTATTTCTCATTATAAAAAATTATTAAAAATTTGAAAAAGCAATTATTTTCAAAATAAGTCTTTTAGTATAACCAGTAGAAGAACAGTGATGTGTGAAGTGAATTTGGTGAAAGTACAGTGTGTTACAGTAAAGTGAATAACTTTTTTCATAATAAATAATCATAAAAAATGTGTAAAAGCAATAATTTTAAAAATAAGTGTTGTAGTATAATCAGCAGGAGAGCAGTGATGTGTGAACTAAATTTGGTGACACTACAGTGTGTTACTGTGAAGTTGAGTATTTTATTAGTAACATTTTTCGCGTTTCGCACTTTGCAGACGGTCCCTTAGGACTTGTCTCTCAGACGCCACCGCATTGAGATCAATGTATTTTGTACAGAGTGGAGGAAAACTTGTTTTGAGGAAAACACGCTTGTAGCTTGTTTACTACATCACTACGAATGAAAAGAGGTGTTATTTGTGTCATAAAAACGTTTTGCTCGCGAGTTATTGATCCGGAAAAGTCGAATCTGTGAATATCTTGCCAACTTTACCGAACTGTTCAAGATACAGTCTTAGGTAAATTTATGTTTATCCCTTTTAGTTGTTTAAATTGGTCACCAAAACACGCAACTTTCAATAATATATTTAATATTTTCAAAACTTTATCTGTTGTGAAGTGTTTGTTCTTGTAGTAAAATAGGTTTTGTCTTGGATCCCGGACGCTCACGCGAGCCTGTGAGAGGCGTTTACAATTTAAAAGGAATTTAAAAAAGCACACTGAAAAGATTCAATAAAGACTAAATATCAGTCTGACAGAAGCCAAATTGAGCATTGTGAAGCTATATTTATGATAATCGTTTTTCAATTGTGTTTCAGGGCAGTTCATGAGGTCAGTTCTAGTTCCAGCTGCCACGTCAGACTCTGCTGTATGGAGGCCCTTATGTGTGTACTTCTCATTATTGTGCATGCAGATATTATTCAGATGCGTGAACACTTGACTATTGCAAGAATAATGAATGTACCATCTTTGAATGTACCAGAATTTTAATTGGTTAATTGCAGTTTAAATAAATGAATTAGAAATGTTCCCCCAATTCAGCTCCAACAGGTGAACATGCACTTCTAGTCAAAAGTTTTTGAACAGTAAGATTTTTAATGTTTTTTTTTTTTTTTTTATAAGAAGTCTCTTCTGCTCACCAAGCCTGCATTTATGTGATCCTAAGTACAACAAAAATAGTAACAATTGTAAATATATATTTATAAATGTATAAATTTATTTATTTTGAAATATTTGGTGAGAAGAGACTTCTTTAAAAACTTTAAAAAAAAAAAAAAAAAACAGACCTTACTGTTCAAAACCTTTTGACTGGTAGTGTTCTTTATGGACCCAACTAAACTAAATTGTTTGTTATTTGTTAATTGTTATCCACTGTATAAGTAAAGTTTCTTTGTTTTATTTATTTTTATACAAACACACTATGTCTGTGAGTTGATTTGTATGAGTTTTAATTGAATGCATCCTAAGAGTGTTCATTTTGTCAAGCATGATGTCTAAATGAGACTGCGGTTATTCCTAGTCAACCATTTTGTGTTAATGGCTCTCATCTCATTTCAGGCATATGCTAAGAACACGCTTAAGCAGAAGGGTCAGCGCGGGACTATTTAATGGATTGTGCATTCTTCTTTCGTGTGGGTGAATTGTGGTAAGTTATTTACTTTGACAGTCTTGCAATATGTAAAGAAAAGGTAGTGTAATTGTAATGTTTGAAGTGTCTGTTAAATT
Organism: Spinibarbus caldwelli; assembly: GCA_039654775.1. NCBI lineage: Eukaryota > Metazoa > Chordata > Actinopteri > Cypriniformes > Cyprinidae > Spinibarbus > Spinibarbus caldwelli. Next base: position 54,927,267 of record CM077218.1, read on the forward strand.
AGTCCCAAAAAGGCCACGTCTCATTCTGAAGGTGTTCGCTAACAATAACAATGTCAATAACTCCTAATTTACTTATTACATCGTAAGAAGTATGGCATCTGTGTTAATATTAGTCTGTTTCATTCTTATTCTGAGGTCACCGTAGCCATCCGGATCAAGTCTGTATCCAGATCAGATAGTCACTGCAGTCACCCGGATCCAGTCCGTATACAGATCAGATGGTCACTGCAGTCACCCGGACCCAGTCCAGATCCAGTCCAGATGGTGGAGACAACTCTACAGCTCTGAATGTCAGCAGAGACCATGTCAACTAGATGAGCCCCAAAGACAGATCCCCAGTGAAGGGCTCATCACCTATACCACTCATCGGCACAAAACCTCAGAAAAGACCACGATGACAAACACCACGTTGGTTCGTCTGGCCAGAGGAGAACTGGCCCCCCGACTGAGCCTGCTTTCTACCAAGGTTTTTTCTCCATTTCTGTCATCTTTGGCTTGCTTATTTGGGGACACTTAATTTTTGGGAATATTAACGACTTGATTGCAGAGACACTTTTTGAAGGGAACTGAACTGAGCTGGATGATGATGACATCACTGAATCAACGATGAACTGACTTTAATTTAAATATTGACTGTTTTGTCCTCTTTTTTAGAGCTGCTTTAATGCATAACTGAATTTTCTTTGCATTATTGACACTATTTTCCTGTTTAACAATGTAAAGCTGCTTTGACACAATCTGTATTGTATGAAGTGCTATATTTAAATAAGAGTGAGTTGACTTGCTTTTGACAATTCTTCATAGAAATGTTAGTGTGCTATGTTTTGAACAATTTAGTATTTTTGAGAATTGTATTAGTAGCCTTCAATGTGAAAGAAATCAGTAAAATAAGATTACATCAAATCAGTCTCAAGTGAATTGTAATTACACAAATACAATAAGTTGTGGTTACTTAATTTTCTCAAGGCAACGGGTTTCCTCAATTTAAGTAAGTAGACAGAACTCAGATTAACTTGTTAGTTTTAAGTTAAGTAGATTCACGCTTTTAAGTAATCGCAATTTAATGAATTTAAGTTAGTCCAACTTAAAATAAAAAGTGACCACAACACATTTTCTTTTGTTTATTTGTTAAGGTAACTCAGAATTATCAAGTTCACTTAACTTTTTTTCTTTTAATTTTGCATGAATTTCCTTTACTTAATAATTTTAAGGCAACGGGTTTCCTCAATTTTTTTAAGTAAAGTCAACTGATCGCTTTTTACAGTGTAAGCAATACCGCAATTCATAATTGATGTTGGTATATCGTGCAGCCCTAGACTGAACTGTGTGTGAGTATGTGTGTGCGTGTCATTGAAATGCAAATTTAGCAACAGCCAAGTGACTTTGAGTGACCCACCTTGTTCCACTCTGCGACCCACCGCTTGAAAACCCTTCTAAAATCTACAAATCTAGTGACATCGGATTAGATGTAGTGAAAGGGAGGCAAATGCTTTATAGAAAGAGCCAAAGAGTAACTGTCTTTAGAAATTGTACCCAAAAAATAGCATTTTGCCCATAATGGAACCAGTGTCTCCAATCTACAACAAACTACAGAGAAGAAGTATAAAACAAGCCAGGAAGATTATGAAAGAGGCAGACAAAGAGACAAACAAAAAGGAGATGTTGTTTTTCAAACTACCCCCCTATCTGCCTTCGGAGGGAGAGTTCCCAATTCTCAAGGGAAAGGTAGAGGTAACGGGAGAAATGGACATGGAAGGACATGTAGAGTTGGAAGGAAAAAAGGAACCAGCTGTAAAAACAAAGAGCAGGGAACAGAAAAGGGAAAGTGAAAGATATTTACCTATGGATTGTTATAAACAAGCACGCATAGCCTTAGAAATGATGAAAACAAACCAAGAAGGCAAAACAGAATATGAGGAAGTGTTAGAAAAAAATAAAGAGCAAAGATAGAGAAATTGAAGCACAAGTAGAAAATATGGAAGAAGAAATAGAGAAGAAAATTAAAGAATCAGGAAAAAAAGATACAAAAGGTAAATAAATTGGAGAGACGGAGAAGTAAGTTATTGGACAGTAGTGAGGAAGTGAATGGTGAAGAGGAGTTATTTGATACAAGAAAATGGGAACAGGGCAGAGAAAAGGGGACACTCAGACCACTGGCTGCACAACTCCCAATTTTAATCAAAGGTGCACATGGACAATATGTTCCCTGGGCTTCACAGGACCTCGAGGGGCTAGTCACTCGCCTCCCTGATATTCATGAGGGCGCAGGAAAATGGATAAGAGTATTTGAAGAAGAGATAATGGACAAACTTTTGACAGGGGGGACATTAAAGCTTTGCTGGCTGAAATTACAGGAGAGGAAAGAGAACAAATCTGACAATGTGTCTGAAGACCATCTTATGCCTAGTGCATCTAATAATGCAAATCCAAGCTCAACCAATAGAAAGCAACCAGACTTCCCTTCAATTAACTTTTCAACCATTGAATAACAGTGATAATGACATCAACTCAACAGAGCCAATGATAATCCAAAATCATAGAGACACGGATTATAATATACAAGGGGACGAAGAAGTTAGTCAAAATGATGAATTATGGGAAACAGCTCAAAATAATGAATGGTATAGATGGACAGCTTTTACTGCTAGAGAAGCAAGGAAAGAAAATTGCTTGCTATGCTCCAAATCTCCGTTAAACAAAGTGATAGCCATACCAAATTCACATGACTACCAAAAGTGTGCCGAATTTGGGAGAAACTTTTGTCATTTAACAGATTTTACTAGTCCATATTGTATTGCTGAATACCTAGGATTTTTGGGAAATCCTAAATTAACAAATAATTTTTTAGACCACTCTGGGGATCTTAGTGTCAGTATTCGGACGTCAGCTGAAATATAAAAATTGAAAAACAGAAAGTAGAGATTCCGAAATGGTATGGCGTAGATTATAAACAAGAATATGAGTGTTTTCATAAACCAAAAGGAACACAAGATGTGGGCAAGTTCAAGGGCAAATGTCCTATTGTTCGGTATATAGATAAGAAAAATTCTTGGAAATCTGGACTTCCTTCTAGAGCTCCAGAACTTTTAGGACTTGGAACAATGAAAGGAAATAAAATAACACCTGAAGATTGTAAAAATCAAACTATTGCTTTACCTTCTATAGAAATTTATGAAGACCAGTCATTAATAATAGCAGACTTCTTTTGGATCTGTGGAGGTGAGACATTGTTGCCTTCTTTACCAGTCGGATGGAAAGGTATGTGCGTAAGAGTACGATTACTTAAAGAACTTAACATAGCACAATGAGGAACAGAACAGAGGAAGAGTAAACAAGGAAGACAACAGAATTAAAAGAGGTTATGAGTCAGACCCCAAGGTATATTTAGACTCAGTTGGACAACCGAGAGGGATTCCCAATGAATTCAAGGCAAGAGATGAAGTGAAAGCGGGTTTAGAATCAATATTTGTTTGGATCACACCTAACAAAAATGTAAAGTGGATTAATTACATTTATTATAATCAACAAAGATTCATTAATTATACTGATGATGCGTTAAACTTATTAGGAGAACAAGTGCACGCAACAAGTAGAATGACGTGACAAAACAGACAGGCCCTTAATTGGCTTTTAGCTGATAGGGGAGGAGTCTGTATTATGTTTGGAGATCAATGTTGTACTTTTATACCAAATAATACTGCCCCTGGAGGAGCTTTTAGTGAAGTGATGATTAAAATTAAAAAAATTAAGAGCTGAAGTTACAGCAAATGCAGGAAGAGACAAACAAATTTGGGATTAGTTTAATCTGAAATTTGGAGCATGGGGAGCATGGTTTGCTAAACTAGGAATGTTTTTAGGAGCTGCTATATTAATAGGAGGGTTATTATTTTGCTGTGTATTACCCGTATTAAGAACATTAGTCGTCAATGCTACTGTTAAGCAAATGGAAATGGTAAAAGTCCCAAATAATCAACAAATGATCACAGAAAGGAACTTGGATGAATATTATGAAGGATTGCTAAACAAACTGATCTTAAATGAGCAAACTTTGGATAATAGTTCCAGTGACTTTGATGAATATGAAGAAGAGGTGTAAAGATGGGCCATACCCTGGGTGTAAATGCTAGCCTAACCTCTGCCCAAGGGTGGCCCTCTACGATGCGCAAAGTATCTGGGCTGAAGATCAAAGGATCCGGACTATTTTTCTTGTGATATTCAATGTATTATGTTTTGAATGTGTTTTTATGTCTTTTATACATAACTGTGACAACCACAGGCAAGCGCTGAACCAAATGCACGATCATGCTTATAACATGGTTTTATCTTAAATAAGGGGTTAAGCATTCCCCCCTTTGAGACTTTATTAAGTCTCACATTTGCTTATGTCTACCCAGAGTGCTACTTCATCATTCAGTCTATTCAGTTAACACTACCTAGTGACTAAACAAGTCACACAGTCTTATCATCAATGACCAGATGATGCAGCAGCACTCTGGAGGAGCATCAGAACCAAAAAGTCTTCCTCTAATTTGAGAAAGTAAAAAGATCCTGTGAACCTTGCCTTTAATATATCTATTTAATCTTCCATTATACTCGTAGGCCACTGAATAAAAAGTGCCTATGTGGCTGAAACATGCAGACAAGAAACATCTGGAAGAATATAGGGGGGCTTTTGTCTGTACCATATAACGTGTTGGAGCCCCTTCTCTCTAGGGAGGAATCAGATTGTGTGTATAAGGAAAACTCTATGAAATGTATAGAACACGCCTTAAAGGAAAAACTGTATAAAAGAGACAGCACAAAAGCATTCTAGAGATTTTTTTCTGCAGAAAACTTCTCGACTTTGTTCTTGTAATAAAGTCTATCTTCTGGCATCAAAACCCCAAGACTTTGAGAGTGATTATTCAAGACAGTGGCAGTAGCCACCACATTGACAAACCTAATCGCTGCATTTTGCATAGGCTTAAGTACAACAGAAAACATGTAACCTTAAAACAACCCAATCATCTATCAGTTAAAAGCACGGGAGAAAAGATGAGTTTTTAACAAACATTTAAATTCAGATACTGTAGAAGCAGTTTTGATAGATAGAGGCAGAGTGTTCCATAATTTGGGACCAGCAACAGAGAAAGCTCTATCTCCCCTACATTTTAGTCTTGTTCTGGGAACCCACAACATGTGTGTAGTCTGAGATCTTAGTGACCTAACAGGATTATAAGCAGTAAACAACCCTGAGAGATATTGAGGAGCAAGACAATTCACAGCTTTGTACACAAAAAGCAGAATTTTAAACTCAATACGATACTGCAGTGGTAACCAGTGCAACAAACGTAAGATAGGTGTAATATGTACCCATTTGCGACTGCCCGTGAGCAAACGGGCAGCTGCATTTTGAACCAACTGAAGTCGATGTATAGATGAGACCGGCAAACCATAATAAAGCGAGTTACAATAATCAAATCGCGAAGAGATGAAAGCATGCATTACAGTCTCAAAACTCTTCCTGCTAAGGAAGGGTTTAACCTTCGCTATTCTACGAAAATGGAAAAAGCCGGAGCTCACAGAAGCATTAATTTGTTTATCTAGCTTCAGTTCGCAGTCAAGTATAAATCCCAGATTTTTAGCGTCGTGGACTTGATATGGGTTAAGAGAGCCCAAATCGATTTTGCTCAAGTCAGTTTTGCCATTTGATCCAAACAAAACAACTTGTGTTTTATCATTATTTAGATGTAAAAAGTTATTTGTAAACCACATTTTCAGTTCAAGGAGACAGGCAGTCCTACTTGCTTTTCCTGTAGCTCAAATAGTAGAGCATGGCGCTAGCAACGCCAAGGTCATGGGTTCGATTCCCACGGAAAGCAAGAGCTGATAAAATGTAGAAACTGTAACTTGAATGCAATGTAAGTCGCTTTGGATAAAAGCGTCTGCTAAATGCATAAATGTAAATGTAATGTAAATGTTTTCTGAAATGAGACAGCCTCGATGATGTATGCACCCTTCGAATGAGACCTCCGGAGGACGCAGCCTTCTAAATGAGACACAGCCCCTAGCAAATATGTAGCAACGCCCTTCTCCTGTCCATAACACCCTAGCAACAACATGGCAACCACCTAGCAACAACTCAGAACACCCAAGCAACAATCCAGAGTACCCTAACAACTGCATAGCAACCACTCAGAACACCCTAAAAACTGAATCAAGAAATACTTGATTCAGCTGTTTATGAATCTGATTCTCAGATCAAATGATCAGATGAGACACAATGAAATCTCTGACAAAGTCTGGATCAGTTTCACAACAAATATTAATAATCGCTTGTGTAACGTCCACGAATTGGTCCAACGGAGGTATCCAATTGTGGATGAAGGTTTCCTGCGTGTTCGGTCTTTTCAGCACAAAGTTATTAAATTTAGGTTAAATTCAAATCTGAAATGCAAATTAGTTGTTTGTCTGTTTCTAATTAGTATTCTTCTGAATTTGATTATTCTAGTTAACTCTTTACTTTATATTTACTCGTTCATTCGGGTGCTCATGCCGCTAACAAGGATACAACGTAATCAACTAGAGTCCATAATTACAGAGTAAAACAGAATAATATCAAATGGAACAATTTATTATCAGTCAAGTAAATACTTTATGCATTATGCCAATTACATAGCCAATTCAAAGATATCAAAACATATTAATACAATACATCAAATTCTCGAAGATAAATCTACAAATAAAAGATGCATATCTGACTTTATAGAAATACATATTGTGTAGTATAGAGACACACCACACTACGGGCTTCTGGCTACAGAATCGCTCTGATCTTCTTGCAGTTTTCACCTTAAAGACCAAGAAAATCATCCCCCGAAATGGAGACGGAAACTAACAATTGAAATTTGCATTGATCAAGTAGAGTTAACACCTTTTGGGACAAAAAGGAATTTGCATGAAAGACACTGGGAAACGGCACACCCTCTATAGTGAGCCAAATATCTCTAAACTCTTTGGATCTGTATCACCTTTTAGTTTACTTCTCATAAGAATGAGACCATTGTACCAGACGCCCTGAGACGATTCAAATGATACCAAACATGACTGTAAATATCACCTGCATCATCTAGAACATTATATTCTACTGTTGACCATTCTGAGTGAAGGGAAGGAAGAGGATGAGGAGGAACCAATGCATATGTGAGAGACGTTTTCCCGTATTTTCTCTCAGTGAGATGTGGAAACAGATGTCTGTATGTTAATGCACTGTGTGTGTTGTCCGTCTTAGAAGATCAAAGTGTCTGAGGTTCTGTAATTCTTACACTTGTATAAACTAACAATGTGTGATTTCATGATTTCAGTGTCATTTTCAGACTGAAACATTAAAAGTTTATCATGATAATTAGGTTTTAAATTGTGGTAAAATGTCTGGAAACCATGATTTTTTTTTTTTCTTTGTTTCTTCAACAAAATAGTCAAGTCACATTTATTCATATAGAGCTTTATATAATACAGATTGATTTAAAGCAACTTTACATTAATAAACTGGAAAATAACAGCATCAATGTTGGAAAGTTTCTTAAATTATGAACAAATAAATTCAGTTGTAAGTTCAGATATAAAGCAGATCAACAGAAGACAATATATCATGTCATTATTCAGATGAATTTAAACCATTCCAGATGAAGTCAAAGTAAATGAATAAATGAATGTAATAGAAATCCTTCAGCTGCTGATGTGAAATCAGTGCAGCTTTACTGTCATCTAGAGCTGAAATTGAGCAACTAACTGAAAATATCAGTGGCTTCATTACAGATGACAGTCAACAATAATAAGAAACTGATTGACAATGTAGTTAATAAATCTACCCATACAGCAAAAAAAAAAAAAAAAAATTAAAAATATTTTTGGCCATTTTTTGTATTAAATTTTTTTTAAGAAAATGGTCAAATCACTGTCAGCAACAGCTGCCAATAAATAAATAAATAAATAAATAAAATATCCTAGCTTAAATAAAGTGCAAAAACTTTAATGGAACTCTGATCTCTGGTTACTAAGTGTTAGTTATTAATTTCACACTGCTGTGATGTTTTTAAAGATTGATTGTTGAGATTAATGCACTGATTCTTGATGTCTCTGAGCATCTAAAACACAGCTCAAAGCATGTTCTTTATACTGACTTAAAAACATCTGAACGTCTTACTGGCTCAATACTGATGCCATAATATCACAAAGCTGCAGTAAATAATTTAAAGTTACAGTTAATGAATTAATGAGTTATTCTTAATGACTGTAATAAATAGCAATAAATGTCACCTGATCAGATTTTCTCTCGCATTGAATGTGCTTTAGAAACACAAAGAGAGGAGCATTTTGCTAAATATGTGGACCATATAACATATTCATTATAATATTTTACTTCAGTGTTTAATTTGTTAATTTATGAATAAATCTGTCATGTTTTTATGACAATTATAGTCCGCTTTTATTCAATATATAGGTACAGTATGTCTCTTTATGCTGATAATGGGGCAGTGTGGTAAACAAGATTAAATATTATAAGGTACAGACAGTAGTCCATCAGCTAGAGGAGTGGGCAAAGATATGGGGATTTTGTTTAAATATACAACTAAAACCCAACATATATATTACTCTTACAGTTCACTTCAGGACATATATATTGCACTGTTATAAGATCAGTAATTGATTATGGTTGTATGGTTTATGGAACAGCAAGCAATACCCAACAAAAGAAGATAGCTGTGATGCAGATGCAAGCTTTGAGAATGTGTTGTGGGGCTTTTAGTGAATGCTATTCAAGTTGAAGTAATATAAATACTACTAGAAGTGAGAAGGCAACACATAGCTATGAATTACTGGGTATCTGTAAAAGGACACAGGGATTTACACCCAACTAAGTCTGTTTCTCGTGATGGTTGGGAACATACCCAAGAATGGCTCAAATAATGGGTCTAGATCAGTGGAAACACTCTCAGAGTGCCATTACCTGAAGTGCCTCCATGCTTGATTCCTATGCCTTGTGTAGATACTCACGTTCAAGAACTAATTAACAAGACAGTTGAACATTTAGTAAATTAATGTACATACGGCAAAATCAAGGAATTAACATTGATTTTCTTTGGATTCCTGCTCATGTAGGAATAGAGGGAAATGAGCAAAAAGCTCAATAAAATAAAATCATGTTGAAATCACAATTCCCATGAGCAAATCTGAAATTAAGGCAATTATTAGAAAAGCTACGATTAAATATGCTGATGAAGTAGTGCTTAAAGCAGTATTGGATCTGTTTAATAAGGTGTGGAAGGAAGGCAAGTTGCCAAGGGAATGGAAACATGCTATAATAAGCCCTACAGCAAAACCCTATAGAAAGACCCAGCAATAGCAGGTAACTACAGACCTATTGCCCTTACATCTAATTTATGTAAATTAATGGGAGGAATGATTGCAAATCTGTTGTATTATATATTAGAGGGGAAAAAATTAATGGCATCATATCAGCATGGGTTTCGCCCTGGACATTCAACCATGGATGCACTGATAAGGTTAGAAATGGATATAGAAGACACTGGCAAAGAAGAAGAAGTTTTAGTAGTTGTGTATTTCGACATCGAAAAGGCTTATGACATGATGTGGAAGGAAGGATTATTATTAAAGTTCCAGAAAATTGGAATTGGGGGAAGACTTTATAATTGGGTGTTGAGTTTTATGTTTGCTCGGTCTATTCAAGTGAGAGTTGGAGATATTTTATCAAGTATGGACAATGTGGAAAATGGTACTCCTCAAGGGAGTGTTATTAGACCCATTTTATTTAATATCATGATTAATGATATTTTTGATGGAATTAGTCGAGATATTAATAAAGCATTATATGCAGATGATGGGGTATTGTGGAAAAGGGGAAGGAACGTAACTTATGTTGTTCAAAATATTAAAAAAGCAATAGAGAGCATTGAAAGATGGTCATTAGATATTTTCAATATCTAAATTATGTTGTCAGTTTTTCACTCGGAAGAAGATAGGACCAGAAGTACAGCTGTATATGTATAAACAACCACTGGAAAGAGTGATGAAATTTAAATATTTAGGTTTATGGATGGATTGCAAACTGACCTGGAAAGTACATATAGATTATATTGAAAAGAAGTGTAATAAAGTACTTAACCTAATGAGGTGTTTAGTAGGACAAGATTGGGCAGCAGATAAACAATCAATGATGGAAATATACTGTGCACTACTTCGCTCCATATTAGATTATTGATGCAATGTATATGGGTCTGCATCAAAATTATAGCTTAAGAAATGGGATGTTATTCAGTATAGAGCATTAAGATGCATTCTAGGAGCTGCTAAAACAACACCAGCAGCAGCAGCAGCAGCAGCAGCAGGTAGAGCTCTCACAAATGTCTTTAAGTTTACAGCGTCAAAAATGATCTATGGCATATTATATTAATTTAAAAGGATGAGAATCATTTGGCTCAGAAAGCATTAGAAGAAAGTTGGGAGAGTAAACATTTGTCTGGAACAGGATTTGCGTGGAAGGCACAGGAATGGGCAAAAGAAATGAAAATTGATTTGGAAATATTTGCACCAACTGTATTAATATCTCCAATTCCACCTTGATTTTTAAGTGAGCCACAAATTGATTTTACAATACATAACAGAATGCAAAATGGAGAGACTGAAGGTGAAATTAAATATAATACACTAGAATATATTAATACTGTTTATTCTGAATTTATTCAGATGTACACCGATGGATCTAAAAACCCAGAAACAGGCCGAACAGGTGCAGCATTTTATGTATCACAATTTAAAAGTGGGAATAAAGGTAGAATAACTGATGGAACATCAGTATATACGGCAGAATTAGTCGCCATTCAGATGGCACTTGAATGGTTTGAGGGGGAGATGGCAAACTCAGAAAAGGAACTTTAATTTGTTCAGATTCAATGGCATCCCTTTCAAGCTTGAAAACTTTACAGTCGTGTAGGAAAGATATACCGATAGAGATATTGGTTATTTTATATAGAATAAGTCAAATGGGAATTGTAGTGCAGTTTTTATGGGTACCAGCACATGTAGGGATACGATGGAATGAAACAGCAGACAAAATGGCTAAAGAGGCAATTAAAATGGATAATATTAGCGTTGCGGTCACTTTAAGCAGGGCAGAAGGAAAGTGATTGTGATTAAGCAAGTTTGTAGGAGTAAATAGCAGAACTACTGGAACTCGTGTAAAAAAGGAAGACATTTTTATAGAATACAAAGTAACATAAAACAGGGTTAAATTAATCATTAAATAGGAAGGACATTACGAATGGGTCATACTAATCTTAATGCAACACTTCATATTATTGGAAAACATAATTTCATAATGGTTTATGTAATGCATGTCAGGAAATGGAAACATGTTTTGATTAGATGGAAAAAAAAATATGAACAGGAAAGAACTGAACTTATAATAGATATGCAAGCTTTGGGTATTATGGAACACTCCAGTACAGTAGGTGGCGGTATATGCACCTTTCCAGCGCCAATAAACTCACAGAAGTAGAAGAAAAGAGAGAGAGAGAGAGAGAGAGAGAGAGAGTGAGAGAGAGAGAGAGAGAGAGTGGAGGGAGTTTTTGAAAACAGGAAAAGTGATTGACACACAAGGAAGAAACATAATAAAAGGAAAAGGAGTTGCAGGGTAGTTAAAGGCGGTTGAGCACGACTGCTCCGTGAATGGATCAGAGGTAGGTGGCTGGAATAATATGGATTATAATGAAGGGGAAGATAAAGAATGAGGAGAAAGTAGGAGACGGATGAGTGACAAAAGAGCCAAAGGGAATAAAAGAGTCAGAAATGAGAAAGATAATGGCACAGAAAGTGAAGAAGAGGGGCAAGTCATGGTTCAAAAAGAAAGAGAGGAAATGTTTGTAGTCATAATAAGATTTAATGAGAAGAACCAGGGAAGCATGAAGAAAATTAGCCCACTGGTGCTAACAACAACTCTGGAAAACAAGATAGGGGATGTAGAATATGCAAAGGTTCTAAATGATGGAAATTTATTGGTGAGGTGTTAAAGAGTTAAAGAGATAGGAAAATGCAAGGTGGAAAATACGGGAAGGGTGGGAGCTCGGATGGGAGGTGGAAGCACTGGAGTGATAACGGGGGTTCCAATAAGTGTTAGCATGGATGTGTTAGCATCAATGTACAAAGATTGAAGTCAACAAAGGAAGGAGTGATGAGTGACAGTGAAATGGTGTCAGTAGAATTTGAAGGAGAACTTGTTCCAAAGAGAGTATTTTTGGGTTTCATGAGTTATCCAGTAAGGATATTTGTACCAAAGCCAATGAGATGCTTTAACTGCCAGAGATTTGGGCACACTGCAAAGAATTGTAATGGGCAGAGAAGGTGTGCTAGATGCGGAGGGGATCATGAATATGGGAAGTGTGGTACAGGTATTCCACCAAAATGTTGCAGTTGTGGGGGTGCCCACAATGTGGCATATGGAGGGTGTGAAATTATGAGACGGGAGACTGACATTCAAAAGATAAGAGTGGAAAGAAGGATATCTTATGCTGAAGCTGTAAGAGTGTCAAAAGAGAGGGGAGATGGAATAAGAGAGATAGAAGGTAAGGAAGCACAGGAACAACATCAAAGAACCAATGATAGAATGTATGTGGGAAAAAGAGATTTAGTCGAACCCCGCCCCCACCTCAGGTACTCAGACCACATCTCTGTTATGCTAATCCCAGCATATAGCCCACTTCTCAAACTCACCAAACCGGTTCAAAAGCAGATCACAGTATGGCCAGACAATGCCACCTCAGCACTGCAGGACTGCTTCCAGGACACAGACTGGAACATGTTTAAAGAGGCGGCCACCTACAACAACCACACAGACCTGCAGGAGTACACCGAAACTGTGACTGCTTACATCAAAAAGTGCATAGATGATGTGACAGTCACCAAAACCATCACCACACGTGCCAACCAGAAGCCATGGATGACAGCAGAGGTTCGTGGGCTGCTAAAGACCAGAGATGAAGCATTCAGATCAGGAGATAAAGCAGCCCTCAAAACAGCAAGAACCAATCTGTCTCATGGCATCAAGAAGGCAAAACATCAGTATGCTAAAAAAATCAACAATCACTTCACAGACAGCAGAGACACTCGGACCCTATGGCAAGCCATTCAGACCATCACTGACTACAAGCCCCTGCCACAGGCCAGTGATGATGACACATCTTTACCAGAGGCACTCAACCACTTCTACTCACGATTTGAGATACAGAACGACACACCTGCACAGAAACTACTCACATCTCCAAACGACCAGGTACTCTGTCTCTCTCCAGTCGACGTAAGGAAGACCCTATCCAGGATTAACCCACGAAAGGCTGCGGGCCCTGACAACATACCTGGACGTGTACTGAAAGACTGTGCTGCACAGCTGACGGATGTCCTAACAGACATCTTCAACATCTCGCTGAGCCAGGCAGTCGTCCCCACGTGTCTCAAATCCACCTCCATAATTCCAGTACCAAAGAAGTCACCTGTGTCCTGTCTGAATGACTATCGTCCCATAGCACTGACCCCAATCATGATGAAGTGCTTTGAGAGGTTAGTCATGCAGCACATCAAGTCCAGTCTTCCAAACACGCTGGACCCACTCCAGTTTGCATACCGTCCAAACCGTTCCACGGACGATGCAATATCCACCACTCTCCACCTAGCTCTTACCCATCTGGAACAGAAAGACTCTTATGTAAGAATGCTGTTCATTGACTTCAGCTCAGCATTCAACACAATAATCCCACAACAGCTCATCCACAAACTAAACCTGCTGGGCCTTAACACCTCCCTCTGTAATTGGATCCTGGACTTTTTAACTGCAAGACCTCAGTCAGTCCGTGTCGGCCGCAACACCTCCAGCACTACCACACTGAGCACAGGTGCCCCACAAGGCTGTGTGCTCAGCCCGCTGCTCTTCACGCTGCTGACCCACGACTGCACTGCCAAGTCCAGCTCCAACCACATCATCAAGTTTGCTGATGACACAACTGTGGTAGGCCTCATCAGCAACAACGATGAAACGCACTACAGAGAGGAAGTGGCACAGCTGGCTGAATGGTGTGGTGCTAACAACCTGTCCCTCAATGTGGGTAAGACGAAAGAGGTTGTGATGGACTTCAGGAGAAACTCTGTTGACCACCCCCCGCTGACCATCGACGGCTCAACCGTGGAGAGAGTCGGCAGCACTAAATTCCTGGGAGTGCACATCACAGAGGATCTCACCTGGACCACCAACGTCACGTCACTCAACAAGAAGGGACAACAGCGCCTCCACTTTCTCCGCCGGCTGAAAAGGGCAAGTCTCCCTCCACCCATCCTCACCACTTTTTACAGGGGCACCATTGAGAGTGTGCTGACTACCTGCATCACTGTCTGGTATGGGAACTGCAGTGCTGCTGACCGCAAGACCCTACAACGGACAGTGAACACTGCCGCAAAGATCATTGGTGCCCCTCTCCCCTCCATCCTGGACATTTTCCTTTCACGATGCTCCAACAAGGCCACCAGCATCGTGAAGGACCCCACCCACCCCTCTCACAACCTCTTCCAGCTCCTGCCATCAGGTAGAAGGTACCGGAGCATCAGAGCTCGCTCTGTCAGATTGCTCAACAGCTTTTTTCCCCAGGCTGTGAGAGCTCTTAACTCCAATCCCCCTGTCCCCCTCTGAAACCATGAACACCTCAGCCCTCCCACCCCCCAACTCATTAAAAACTGTTGACAATTTTACTAAGTGCAATTCTGGACCAAACCCCTGAATGTGCTACACACAGGTGAGTGGGCTATACAAACCACCTGTAGTAACGCACTCATCCCACTATATGCACACTAGACACTTTCTACAAACACTCCCTGCCACAAAGACTCTTAAGAAAATATATGTCTACTTGAACATTGCACTACAAAATAATACGTTTACTTGAGCATTGCACTACAAAATCTTTTTGCACTATGCACTGTCTCCCACAAAATCTGCACAATAATGTACAAAATATATATTTTTTCTGCACAATTTCATGTACATATATCTCTTTTGCACAATTTCATGTACAGTATTTATGTAAAGTTTTTTTGTACAGTCTCAGTTTGTGTATGTGTGGACAACTAGGTATAGCAGTTATAGTATTTTTAGTATATGTATAGTCAGATAGTTAACTGTTGTATAGCTCTATTGCTTTTCCTATACTTGCATTGTTGTATGTTTATCTTATGTTTTAGTATGTAGCACCGTGGTCCTGCGAGACACGACATTTCTTTCCACTATATGTCCACACATGTAGCAGAATGACAATAAAGCTCGACTCGACTTGACTTGACTTGACTAGTTACATTCATAGCAGGGGTGATTAATAGCACTGCGGAAGTTAAATCAAAAAATGAAAAAATCCAGTTGATCGTTAAAGCTGCAGTTAATCACTTAGGACTGGTAGGACTGACATGGGAAGAAGTGAGAGAAAACCTCACTATTCAGTCAAGCCAAGAAGCACCATGGGTTGGTTAATAATTTTAATGGTAATTCTTTAACAATGGAATGCTAGAAGCTTAATGGCTAATGGTCAAGAATTTAAGCATTTCATAAATGAACTAGAAGAGAAACCAGATGTGATGTGTATTCAGGAAACATGGCTGAAACCAAATCTTGATTTTTTAATACATGGGTACACTGTGTTAAGGAAAGATAGGATTGATGGAGGAGGAGGTGGGTGTGCCACATTTATCAAGCTTGGATTGACATATAGGTTAATAGAAATGGGAATTGATCAGGAATACATAGCGGTGGAGGTGTGGGAAAGAGGGGAGGGGATAAGTGTTATTAATTACTATAATCCATGTAAAAGGTTGTTGATTGATAAATTATGAAGTATTTAAGGACAGGATAGACAAAAAGTAATCTGGTGTGCAGATTTTAATGCTCATAGTTCTGTGTGGGGGGTGTACAAACAGATGCAAATGGTAAGATAATTGAAGAATTGATGGATGAAAGAGAATTGGTCAGTATGAATGATGGAAGTGGAACTAGGATAAATTTAGTAACAGGAATGGAATCTGCATTAGACTTAACATTAGTGTCTAATACTCTGGCTGGAAGTACTAGATGGGAGGTCTGGCCAGCAACTACACTGGGTAGTGATCACTACCCTGTACTATGCAGAGTAGGTGGGAGACAAGAAATAAGAGTAGAAGAAAGGATCCCAAAGTGGATATTTGGAAAAGCAGACTGGGATCAATTCAAGAAGATGAGTGAAGAAACAATGACTAGCATTGATACATCTGGAAATATAGAGGAGGTAAATAATCAAGTTACTTCAGCAATCATAATGGCAGCGGAAGAAGCTATTCCTAAAGGGAAAAACAGAGGTAATCGAAAACTGGTGCCTTGGTGGAATGAGGAGTGTCACAAGGCAGTTAGGAAAAGAAATAAAGCATTCAGAGTAGTAAAGAGGTGCCACAACATGCAGTCACTAATTCAGTATAAAAAAGCGCAGGCAGAAGTGAGAAGAACTATTCGACAGGCAAAGAGGGCGAGTTGGAGAAATTTTTGTAATGAAATTGGAAGATCAACACCTGTGGGTAAGGTATGGTCAATGATAAAGAAGATGGGTGGAGACAGGAGACAGTGGGAGTACCCAGTGTTGATATTAGAGGAGGAGATGGGTGTCACTAATCTGGAAAAGGCAGAAATCATGGCAAAGTCGTTTACAAAGATACACAGTTCAGAAAATTTATCAGAAGAAGAGAGAAGGAGAAGGTCAGTAACTTTGAATCAAAATGTGCATGCGTTAAATAGGAAGGAAGAGACTGGTAGTATCATTGATGAGCCTTTTTCTCTGGTGGAATTGGTTAGAGCGATCAAAAGAGCAAAGCCTACTTCTCCAGGGAAGGATCAGGTGTGTTATGTAATGTTAAAACACCTTGGGGAAGGATCACTGTTAAAATTACTGGAGGTATTTAACAAAATTTGGAAGGAGGGAAAACTGCCAGTTGCATGGAAAGAAGCAGTAGTGATTGCGATTAGGAAACCTGGCAAAGATCCAAGTAAACCCACAAGTTATAGACCAATTGCCCTTACATCTAACTTGTGTAAGATAATGGAGAGAATGATAACAGAGAGATTGTCGTATGAAATGGAAAAAAGAGGATTACTGGTAAGTTGTCAGAGTGGTTTTAGGAAGGGAAGGAACACAATGGATTCAGTAGTAAGATTAGAGACTGAAATAAGAAGGGCACAAGCAAATAAAGAGTCCGTAGTTGCAGTATTCTTTGATATTGAAAAAGCTTATGATATGATGTGGAAGGAGGGGTTATTAATCAAGTTGGACAAAATAGGGATAGGTGGGAATTTGTTTAACTGGATAAAAGACTTTCTGTTTGGTAGGAAAATTCAAGTGAGAATAGGGGCAGAAATATCAGTCCAATATGAGGTTGGGAACGGGACACCTCAAGGAAGTGTGATAAGTCCTTTGTTATTTATTATTATGATAAATGATGTCTTTGTAGATGTTTCAGAAGACATTCGAACATCATCGTTTGCAGATGATGGGGCAGTGTGGAAAAGAGGAAGGAATATAGAGTACACAATTAGGAAGATTCAGAAAGCAATTGATAAAGTGGTAGAATGGGGTTATGACTGGGGGTTTAGGTTCTCAATAGAAAAGACTCAGACAGTCTTTTTTTCCAGGAAAAGAATTCAGGAAGAAATGAAGCTAATGATGTATGGGAGAGAGTTAGAGAGGGTAGGTTCCATTAAGTTTTTGGGAGTGATTTTAGACACAAGGTTGACATTTGCAGAACATATAAAGAAAATGGAAGACAAGTGCAAAAAGGTAATTAATGTGATGAGATGTTTGACAGGAAGCGAGTGGGGAGCCAGTCGTTCATCTCTTAAAAGTATATATGTGGCTCTGATAAGATCAGTGTTGGATTATGGTAGTATAGTGGTTGGGTCTGCAGCTAAGTCTCTATTCAAGAGGTTGGAGGTAATTCAGAATCAAGCTTTAAGAATTTGCTGTGGTGCTTTTAAAACTTCTTCAGTACCTGCCATACAAGTGGAAATGGGAGAATTACCACTGGAATTAAGAAGGACTCAACTGATGGCTAATTACAGGGCTGGATTGCAGGGACATAATGAGTCGCATCCCACGAAAGCAGGATTGCTGGGAAAATGGTAGAAATTTAAAGGAAAACTTTGGTCGAATTGGAAACAATGTAGCAAAAGAGTTAGAAGTGTTTAATCTGCTAATAAGCCCTATGGTAGTTTTTCCAGAGATTGCCCCTTGGAAGATGACTTGGCCTGAGGTAGACTGGTTTGTGCTTGAAGAGAAAAGAAAAGCAAAGGAAGAAGTTAATTTGAAAAGCATATTTAACAATCGAGTAGGAGGAAACTATACTGAATTTATGCAGATTTATACAGACGGTGCTAAAAAACCAGAGACAGAAGAAACAGGGTTTGGGGTGGCAATTCCAGGGAAAGAAGTAGAAATTAGTAAACGAACATCTAATAAATTAGGGGTATATACAGTAGAGATGATGGCAATTTTAATTGCTTTGCAATGGGTGGAAAAGGTAGGGCAGGAAAATGTTTTAATATGCTCTGATTCTTTATCAGTCTTGGCAAGTTTAAGGTCATTCCATTCAAAAGCTCGGCAAGATATCCTGTATGAAGTGTTTCAATTAAACACAAGATTAAGTCATAAGGGATGTCAGGTTAAATTTATGTGGGTCCCAGCACATGTTGGGATTACAGGTAATGAGCTGGCGGATAGGCTGGCTAAAAGGGCGCTAACAAAAGAGAACGTAGAAGAGCAGGTTAATGTAAGTAAAGCAGAGGTTAAATGCATTATTTGGGAGAAAATCAATAAAAGGTGGCAAGAGAGGTGGGATAGAGAGGAGAAAGGGAGGCACTTATACCAAATACAGAGAAATGTTAAAGAGGAAAAGGTGGGAAGTGGGAATAGGAGAGAAGAGGCTGTGATGACGAGGTTAAGGTTGGGACACTGTTCGCTGAATAAAACACTAAAGATGATAGAGAAGCACCAGACAGGGTTGTGTGAGGGATGTCGAGAAGAGGAGTCAGTGGAGCACATAATCATGACTTGTAAGAGATATGAAACACAGAGGCAGGTAATGAAGAATAGGCTGAGGGAGATTGGGGTGCAGGAGATCACATTAAAAGGGTTATTAAGCACAGTAAATAGGACACAGAGTAGAATATTGATGTCGTTTTTAAGGGAGGCGGGAGTTTTCAATAGGATTTAATGGATAAAGTTTGTTTTGTGTGTGTGTGTGTGATTATTTGAGGGGGTTAAGTGAGTATTAAGTAAGTGAAGGAAAGGGAATATACAGTTTAATTATAACCGATTATCTGATCCACACTCCGGAGCAGAGGGGGGCGGTAATGTACCAAAAAGCTGGATGCCAACCGCCGTAAAACTGGAAAGAAGAAGGAGAGAGAGAGAGAGAGAGAGAGAGAGAGAGAGAGAGAGAGAGAGAGACTCACAAAAACATCTGGCAGAGAGCATGATATAATTTAACACAGACAATTGGCCTTATATTCACAATTCTTTCCATGGGCCCATGCAAGGACTGAGAATAGTTGGACTCGGACGGCTTTGAAAGATAAAGAGCTGAAATTAACGCTTAGTTATCACCGAAGCTCTTTTGCTGTGAGGAGCATTAACGCGTTATGCTGCCTAGAAGTCTTTCTAAAGTCACTTCTGGGAGGAACCGTGTACAAACACTGCTGTAAAGTCATAACGAAGAGACTTATCAATGCTTTCTCAGCTGTAGCGTCGAGTCTTCTGAGGAGAGGTGAGAAATTCAGTTTCTCTGTTTAGAAACTACACTTTACACAGTTCGTTTCTGCAGTACTCGCCTTGTTTTAATCGAGTACAGCGCTGTTTGTGTGTTTGCGGATTTAAACACTTAGATCAGCAAGCAACAAACATGATGTGAGGAAAACATGCTAAATTTATTAAGACCTGAGAGATTTTGTGTTTTTATATGTTTATGTTTTTATATGTTCGTGTGAATGATTGTGTGATAATGTTGCTGTTACTGAATGCTGATCTGTGAGGGGAATGGATGCAAAACAATATCAATATTGCTGCTGCGATTTTATGTTATTTCTCTTTTGATATTTATCTTTGGCAGAGCAAATTTGTTACTGTACTTTGGTAGCGCATAAAAGGTACTTTTAAACATTTAACCCTTTAGGCGCCAGTTGTTTTTTTTTTTGTTTTTTTGGAAAAATGCTGGATTTTGACATCAAGATTTCAAAAGCTTGTGGCTTGAAAGGGCTTAAAGATAGAGATCTTCTGTAAATTAGAAAAATGTTGGGCATGACCTAAAGTTTATGTGGGGTGTAAATATACCCTTCTAATTTGCATATTATGACGTCATCAGGGGCGGCCCTCTTGAATTTTTTAATATTCAGGAAATAGTAGATATTGAATTGATATTTGAACTTATTTGCATGTTTTTCTTTCTTTTTTTTTGTTTTTTTTGTCTTTTTATCCTCATTCCAAATGATCAGAAAAGAGGAAACCAACAATAAAACAGGAGAAAGTTCTAAATTATTACTATATTACTATACTATATAGTAGCAAAGCGCATGTGAACAGTAGCCTACTTTTTGATCAGTTCATCAGTAATATTCAGGATATAATACATATTGAATGGATGTTTGAACTTATTTGCATGTTTTTGTTTTTTTTTGTCTTTTTATCCTCATTCCAAATGATCAGGAAAAGATGAAATCAACAGTAAAACAGGAGAAAGTAGTAAATTATTACTATATTACTGTGCCATAGTAAAATACATGTGCCTATTTTTTGATCAGTTGACCAGCTATCTGCCCAATCAGGTATCTAGGTGACACAGTTTATAGTTCTTGAGAGTATGGTACCTCTCTTTGCATGGCACAGTGCACAGACCTACCCCACACTGACTGCACCTGTACTGTCTGCTGGCGGCCCTTTGAGCGCACGTGATCAGAACAAACGACGCAATCTGGCCGATCATCAGAGAGCAACAGCTCTCCTATGGACACTAAGACCAAGTCCACCCCTGCCACCTCCATCCCCGTTGGGCAAAGGCTCGAAATGATCACTTGATGGTGCTTTGTGAACACTCTCGCCATGCGCGGCAGCACCATTGCGCATGCAAAGATGTACCGGGAGATGCGCGATCATTACACGGCCGATCGTCATTTCCAAAAGGCAAATATTCCCCTTCAGAGTTAGAATCGGCGAATAACATTTGCAACACATCCTCACGGTGCAACTTTTTATTAGCCATTTGGCGATTTTCTCTCACAATTTACTCAGACGCTATGAACTGAACTGCTTTCGCATCAATGACATGAAAGCTCACTTGCTCTGCTATTTCCTCGAACACTTTTGGTCTAGAATCGAAGTACTACATGTCTGCCATCTAGTGGTAGGGAATACAAATGAGATATTACATCATATTAGGAACTACAGTCTATTTAATGAAGTATGACGTCGCAATTTTGCGACTATGGCGCTTAGAGGGTTAAACTGAGACTTCGTTCACACTGCAGGTCTTAATGGTCAGATCAGATTTTTTTTTGCTGAAATCCGATTTTTTTGCGCTGTTGTTCACATTGTCATTTAAATGCGACTGCCATCAGTCTCATGTGTGAACCGTATACGGCCCTGAAAAGTGACCCGCATGCGCAGAAGAAGACATGACGTCAGACGCACCGCACTGTGTTTGCGGAAATAAAAATGGATGCTGCTCGTGTTAGCGTGTTTAGCAATTTTTAAGTTAATGTGCAATCAGAGCCTAAATAACGAAGTGATGAGAAGAAGTGTATAAAGAAGAAGGAGAGCACGATTTCCAGAATTGTGACGTCTGTCGCATTTCAATGACGTAAAAATCACATTGAAATGCGACATGGCCGTTCAGACTGAAGTCGCATTGCAAAACATCGGATATGTATCCGATTTAGGACCACATATGAAAGTGGCCTGGGCCTGATTTGAAAAAATTGGATTTGTGCTGTTCAGACTGTCATAAGAAAATGAGATATGCGTCACATTTGGGCAAAAAAGTTGGATTTGGGCCACTTTAGCCTGCAGTGTGAACTAAGCCTAAGGGTCCCTTTAAACATGCTCTTTAAGGGACCGTCAGCAAATTCCTTACACAGTTTACACATAAACTATGTGCAATCATTTATTCAAATCAGGCCCGGATTAACACAGTGTAGTGCCCTAGGGTGAGCACATCTGAAGATTAATTTTATTAAAAGTATGTCATTATGTCAAATTTATATTTATAAGCTTTTCCAAAATTTCTAACAAAAAAAAAAAAAAAAAAAATTGAATAAGAACCGGTAGAATGAGAAGAATAAGTTACCAATCAAAAGAAATAAATATTAACAAAATCAGTTTCCATTACAAAGGTGACACAGAAGAACACAAAAGTTGCATGTACAGGTGCATCTCAATAAATTAGAATGTCGTGGAAAAGTTCATTTATTTCAGTAATTCAACTCAAATCGTGAAACTCGTGTATTAAATAAATTCAATGCACACAGACTGAAGTAGTTTAAGTCTTTGGTTCTTTTAATTGTGATGATTCTGGCTCACATTTAACAAAAACCCACCAATTCACTATCTCAACAAATTAGAATACTTCATAAGACCAATAAAAAAAATATTTTTAGTGAATTGTTGGCCTTCTGAAAAGTATGTTCATTTACTGTATATGTACTCAATACTTGGTAGTAGGGGTGGGACAATAAATCGATATGGCAATATATCGCGATTCTTCTCAGTGTGATACGATAATCGATATCTGGCACCAAATATCGATATTTTAATTAATATAATAAGGTGCTCTAAATAGATTTCCCTGCTCACAGAGTCTAAAAATGCGTGGAAATCGCGGCCGCGCCTTTCCCAGCTTCTTTCCAAAAGCGCTCTGACTCTGAGCAATCAATGCATGCTGATGAACTTTTATCATAGTTTATAGTTATATGGTAACAAAAGTGTTCAACATTCAACCCATTCTTTTTCATCAGTATTATTTGTGATTTAAATTTTGTGAACAGGAATTCCTTTTTTTGCTTTCACTTTCACTTTCAAATTCGCGATGTCACGCTTTACAAGAAAAGATAATTGTCTGTTTTGCTTATATCTATACACCTTTCACTTTTTAAGACTAAAACAAAAGATGGATTCATTGTTATTCTTAATTAAAAAGCACAACAACAATAAAACAGTACGTTACAATGACAAACTAGCTTAGGCTACATAACATTTATCAACAAAAACGAATAAGACAAGGCATGGCATAAGACACATCACATGCTTTATTATATACCGACTAATAAATTACAGAATGTTTAGCAAACACTGAGGAATCAAATAATAATAATATTAAAAAAATTAAGGAAAGCCTCCATACCGTAACGTGAGGTAAACAGCAAAGATAACTAGCTTTTCAAAACGAAAACAAAAAGAAAAGTAACACTAAACTGGCTGTTGATGACAGGACTTGCATGTTTTTTTCCCCCCACAAGAATACCAACACGTTCTCCTTCTCTGGTTTAAGAAGCGGTCTTTTACTTTAGTTTGAAAACCAAATCCTCCGTTGCGCTCCGTCCGCGGCGCGCACCTTCACGCTCGTGCTGAAGCAGCGAGTATAAACCAGGCTCTACACCTGAAGCGCTCACGCTGAAAGCGCCTCTCTTCAAGTGATCAGTGAAATCTGACTCCTGCTACAATGTGCCGCGGCTCTGCAGCGCGCGCTGTATGAAGCAGACGCTTTGGAGCAGCGCAGACCATGCACTCAAATTTTTACTCGCACACTCTCAAAAAATGGTCGCAAATGTGACCATTTTGGTCGCAGTCTAGAGCCCTGGTATTAGCTTTACTACTATATATATGTTTATGGAGATGAAAACTAGCTGCCCCAGAACAGCTATCAGCGTGGACCATAGGCACCGATTACGTTATTATTGCAGAGCGCATATTCAGTCCGTGAGTAGCCTAACCTCTCCGCTTGGATAGCAGGTGGATTATTTCCCTCACTATATGCATTTTTTTTTATGCATTTAGCAGACGCTTTTATCCAAAGCGACTTACATAGCATTCAAGTTACAGTTTTTACATTTGATCAGCTCTTGCTTTCCCTGGGAATCGAACCCACGATCTTGGCGTTGCTAGCGCCATGCTCTACTATTTGAGCTACAGGAAAGCTCAATATATGACTATATATGAGAGAGAGCGCCGCCGGTGAGTCCAGTTTTATGTGAACAACACTGGATGCTCTCCCTCTCTCTCAGATATTACAAGTGCTCTTTATGCAGTGTGAACAGTGGGCACCGACCGGCAGAAACATAAATCTGCACCTCTGGCATGGAGGACGAAACAAAACCTTGTCAGAGACGTAATGCAGCGCAGAAGTGTGCAGTGTGAAAGATTTGAAATAACGAACCTGAGCGCGCAAAAGACGCGATGTGATTGTGAATGGCTATTTCTTCATGTGGGGCTCTGTTTTTATGATGAGAAGAGTAGAAAGGTTGAGAAAGCACTCCATGTAAATTTTGAAATGTACCAGGTTTATATTACATCTATCTGTCCATCTATCTATCTATCTATTTTTTTCTGTTTAATAAGCAGTTAAATGTGTTTGTTTACACACAGAGAAAAAGAAAAGTGTAAGCTTTTAATAAGTCCAAGAATAAAATGATTAATTTAGCCTGCTCAACATGTTTAAAGTGATTTACAGAACTATTTTTTATTGTTTTCTAACAGTTTGAACTTGAATAAAGAAAGAATTTTCACTTAACCTTTTCACAGGCATTTTGTTTAGACAGATATCGTGATGTATCATTATAGGATTTTCTAGAAATATATCGATTATCGCAGAATCGCAGTATTGTGATATTATCGTTATCGTGAGCCATGTATCGTGATTATATCGTATCGTGAGGTACCCTGCGATTCCCACCCCTACTTGATAGGGGCTCCTTTTGCTTTAATTACTGACTCAATTCGGCGTGGCATGGAGGTGATCAGTTTGTGGCACTGCTGAGGTGGTATGGAAACCCAGGTTTCTTTGACAGTGGCCTTTAGCTCATCTGAATTTTTTGGTCTCTTGTTTCTCATTTTCCTCTTGACAATACCCCATAGACTGTCTATGGGGTTCAGGTCTGGTGAGTTTGCTGGCCAGTCAAGCACACCAACACCATGGTCATTTAACCAACTTTTGGTGCTTTTGGCAGTGTGGGCAGGTGCCAGATCCTGCTGGAAAATGAAATCAGCATCTTCAAAATGCTGGTCAGCAGAAGGAAGCGTGAAGTGCTCCAAAATTTCTTGCTAAACGGGTGCAGTGACTTTGGTTTTCAAAAAACACAATGGACCAACACCAGCAGATGACATTGCACCCCAAATCATCACAGACTGTGGAAACTTAACACTGGACTTCAAGCAACTTGGGCTATGAGCTTCTCCACCCTTCCTCCAGACTCTAGGACCTTGGTTTCCAAATGAAATACAAAACTTGCTCTCATCTGAAAAGAGGACTTTGGACCACTGGGCAACAGTCCAGTTCTTCTTCTCCTTAGCCCAGGTAAGACACCTCTGACGTTGTCTGTGGTTCAGGAGTGGCTTAACAAGAGGAATACGGCAACTGTAGCCAAATTCCTTGACACGTCTGTGTGTGGTGGCTCTTGATGCCTTGACCCCAGCCTCAGTCCATTCCTTGTGAAGTTCACCCAAATTCTTGAATCGATTTTGCTTGACAATCCTCATAAGGCTGCGGTTCTCTCGGTTGGTTGTGCATCTTTTTCTTCCACACTTTTTCCTTCCACTCAACTTTCTGTTAACATGCTTGGATACAGCACTCTGTGAACAGCCAGCTTCTTTGGCAATGAATGTTTGTGGCTTACCCTCCTTGTGAAGGGTGTCAATGATTGTCTTCTGGACAACTGTCAGATCAGCAGTCTTCCCCATGATTGTGTAGCCTAGTGAACCAAACTGAGAGACCATTTTGAAGGCTCAGGAAACCTTTGCAGGTGTTTTGAGTTGATTAGATGATTGGCATGTCACCATATTCTAATTTGTTGAGATAGTGAATTGGTGGGTTTTTGTTAAATGTGAGCCAAAATCATCACAATTAAAAGAACCAAAGACTTAAACTACTTCAGTCTGTGTGCATTGAATTTATTTAATACACGAGTTTCACAATTTGAGTTGAATTACTGAAATAAATGAACTTTTCCACGACATTCTAATTTATTGAGATGCACCTGTAGGTAAATTTACAGAAATTTACAAAGGCTCAGGGGTGGCATGGATGTTTTAAATTCATAACACTGTTGTGAGATTGTTAAAAAAAATTAAAAAATTAAAAAATAAAAATTATATATATATATATATATTTTTTTTTTTTTTTTTTTTTTTTTTTTTTAACGTGTACATATATATGTATATATAATACAGAATATTGTGTGATTGAAATGATTTAAATAACTGAAATGAGACTTTAAAAATAAAAAAAAAACTGCCAGCAGGTGGGGGCAAGTCACTGATTTTATCACTGAATCATTCATTCAATTGATTCGTTTGAACAGCTGATTCATTCAGGAATGAAGTAAGTGACTGTCTTTCCGAGTGGGCAATTGAATCACTGACTCACTAGATTAATAAATTTCATTCATAAACGAAACACCGCTGTGTTTGAATGGAGATGCGCAGCGGCTCAGCTGTGACGGTTTGAAACTATTTTCGTTGAAAAAATAGAGCAAAATCAGGCAATATTGTAAAAGTCATACAATGTATGTCACTTAATATTAACTTATTGTTTATTGAACTGTTGTATTAATTTAATATCACATTTGCAAACTCCCTTAATGATCTTTAAAAGCTGTCACTCACTCCAGTTCATCGCGATTTCACAAAGCTCCATTATAATCAATGAAGCTCTCTACACTGCACAACGAATCTCTTATTTACACTTTGTTTGTTATAAGGAGAGGATTTGTGAGCTTGTGTAACTCAGCAATGAACAAAACTCCAGTATTTCGAGCAGTGAGCAGTGTTTCCTCTAGGATTTTTTCCAGCTGTGGTGGCAGGACTATTTCCCATGGACCACGCCCCCTCTCCACCCAAGAATCATGTGCACTCAGAAGTGAATTTATTTTAAATAAAAAAGACAAGTACACAGTAAATAATAAAATAAGAAGAAATAAATTAATGACAATCAATAGCACAAACATAAACAATAAGATACAAATTAAATTAAAATTAACAGTATTTTCGGTTACGTCTAACTATAATATATTGGTACTGAATTACAACAGAAGCTTGATCTATTCAACTGTAAAATAACACTGGATAGTCTTCACTGTATAAATAGGCAGAAATAACAGACAGCAGCAGGTTTATTTAGGCTGCTGTCTCTTTAAGACCTCATGCACAGATCTTATATACTGTTACACAGGGCTCTACGCTTACTTTTCTTTTCAGGAGTGCTTGTTTCGCTTGTTTTCTTAAATTAGGAGCACCTTCTGATCAATAATCAAAAATTAGCCTTTCTAATATGAGGTGACATTTGACTCCTTAAAGTGATTTACAGGGGCATTTTCTTTTTACCTTTGTAATGGCATTTTTCTAATTTTATTAAAAGTATGTCATCTTTTATGTCAAATTCAAAAAATTATATTTTTTTTAAATTCTACCATAATTAAAACAATATAATAAGTAGAATAAGACAAATAAGTTACCAATCATATGAAATTAGTGTTAACAAAAAAATATTTTGTACTACAGAGGTGGCACAGAAGAACACAGAAGTGGCTTGTAGGTACATTTTCAGACATTTAATGATGCTCAGAGGTGGCATGTGTAATTAAATTCATAAATTCATGTTCAGATTAATGTTTTAAATATACCATTTTGAGTATAGAAATGTTAGCGATTTGATTTAAATAATTGAAATTATAAGTTAAAAATGAAACTAAAACCGCCAGCAGGTGGCGGCAAGTCACTGACTGTCACTGAATCACTCATTCAATTGATTCGTCCGAACGGCTGATTCATTCATGCATGAAGCAAGTGACTCCCTTTATGAATGGATAATCATGAATCACTGACTCAGTATATTCGTTTAAAAACGCACTTTCATTCATGAATGAAACACCGCTGTGTTTGCTTGGAGATGCGCAGCGCTCAGCTGTTACTTTATTTGGAACTATTTTCGTAGATGAAATTGAGAAAATCAGGCAGTAGTGTTATTGCCAGACAACGTAAGTCACTTAATATTAACTTCTTTTTTTTTTTTTTTTTTTTTTTTTTTTTTTTACCTGTCTTAAATCAATAACACATTTGCAAACTCCCTTAATAATTATTAAAAGCTGTCACTCTCCTTAGTTTATAGCGATCTGTGGGCGCACAGAAAACGGTCTATAAGAGAGCGCGCGAGTGAGTTCTCTTTCACTTAAAAGAGCAAGACTCAAAAGCACGTGCAAATGATACATTGCGTCATCTGTCATCGCTTAAAGCAGCTTTCACACAGGACGTGGAAAGCGCTGCGCTATGAAACACATTCATTTCAATGGCTTGCGCTGCGCGAGGACGGTTTGTTTCTGCGTCGACATGGGCGAGCTTGCAAAGTTCAAAATTGTTCAACTTTTTAAGCGCGGAACCTGCGGGAATGAGTACTTTTATGCACAATACCCACAATCCCGCACCGATATTCAAATCCTGCTCTGTGTTCTCTGCTAATAGCCCGACTATAAATGATGCGAGCGGCGTCACTATGATCCCATTGAGAAGCTGCAGCCGTGGCGGGGATGATTTTTGGTGTGGCGGCCCACCACGGCTGAATGAATGTACCAGAAACACTGGTGAGTGGATTCTGATTAACATTGCATTCAAGGAATCAACATATGTCTGCGATACGTTACTCACCGCTGCACAAACACGCAAGTAGAAATCTTTGAAGCTCCCCTGAGCTCAAACACAAATATCCTGATCGGGTTAACCGCACAGGTGCTCTTAAATACTTTTTTCTAGTCGCGCATGCAGTACTTTTCAGGTCACAAATGCGACTAAAATAGTCGCACTGTAGAGCCCTGGCCATGTGTCGTGATATTTTTCTCTCTTTTTAATTCACGTTTCACACAACCGCTAAACTGCGGGCTCGACTCTGACCCTACTCGGAGGGGGGAGGGGGCACATACACTGTGACCTGACCCAATTGCAATTCTTTATGTATTGTATCATTAACTGTTAATTTTTTTTATGTATCTGCATCTCTGCAAGCAAAATTATATATATATATATATATATATATATATATATATATATATATAAAAACATGAAAAATATTTTAAAGGTCTAGTCATTCTTAATCACTTGGTGCCCCCCTATTGGCTGCTGCCCCAGGGCACTCGCCCAATCCCGTCTATGGATAATCCGGCCCTGATTCAAATGGATGATTTTTACAATGTTGTAGTAAACGCTAGTGGCCAGATTGACTTACTGAATGTGAGCTACAACTTTTGGAATGTAAAAAAGAGAGATGATGAACTACAGCATTTTCACCCCGAGTAGTGTACTTGTATAAAGAAGTGTAAATGAAGTAAATTATTGGAGTATTGCATAGGGGCTGGGTATCGTTAAAAAATTTTCGATACCGATACCTTGAGTTCGATACCGGTTCCAGAACGATACTTTTTTTGATACCAATCTTATGAAATCAGATTTAACAAGATTACATTCTCAAAAAACTATTTTTTCAGCTTGTTGACATTTATACAGGCTCAAAGCCTCATCTCCTGAGCCACTGCACAAAGGAACAAAATATATCCAACACAATAAATCAGTGCAAATAGTTTTAATAAAGTTCAAATAGTTTTCAGTTTACACATCTGTTAGGCTACGTTTACACTAGTGCGTGTTCATTTTAAAACGCATAGCTTAGACAGAATCAACATTTCTATTAATTTATTCTAGGTTGTTAAAGACTTCAAGAAATTGAAAATCTTTATCCACTTTCATAAGTGGGTGTTTTATTTTCTTTCACCATATGTTTTATTGTTATTAAATTCTGGTATAGTATGTCTAATTATTTGAATGCATAAAACAACTTAAGTTTATTCAAATTTATTCTTAAAATAGCCTTATGAAATGTTTTATTTTTCCTCAAAAATTCTGTGTTCTGTATCTGGTTTTCAAATGAAGGCATAAAACATTAATTTCATTTATCTTTAAATTATTGAAAATCTTATTATTATTATTGAATGCGATTCATCTGCGATTATGAATGCGATTTTGCGTAGCTTGTCAGTGAACTACGACTCTGTGTAGTAAATGCCGCTCCATTTGAAAACAGGTGATGGACATTTACTACTAATCAAGAGATCCGGCTTTACTGACAAGACACGCATGACAAACGCATGCGATTAATTGTGCAGCCCTATTTCTTAGAGCCAAGCTGTATAAACTGCCTGATATGCTGATATGCATTTATGTAATAATTTGTGCATTAATGGCTGTTATGTTAAATAAAGTTTACTAACTACGGCAAATCAAGTACCTGTGCATGCCGTTGTTGTTGTCTCGTCTCCCCTCAGACGCGCTGCAATGGCGATCCTGTGCACAATTCTCAAAACACCCACAAGATGGCGGCATTTATCAGTGAATCCGATATTACAAAACTGATATCCCATTATGGTAAAATACTTAAATATCGGGAAAAATATCGGTAATTCGATATATCGGTGCGATCTCTACTCAAGAGGATATTTACACACGTGCTGTAGTGTAGTTACACTATATTGCCAAAAGTATTGGGTTACCCCCTTCTAATCAACAGGTTTGACTATTTTAGTAATTTCTGTGTGTACAAATCTTAATGTTAAAGCATATAATGATATTCTAGGGAATTGTGGGCTTCTAATTTTAAAGCAACAGTTTGGACAGGACCCTTTTCTATTCTAACATGACAATGCCTCTGTGTATAAGGCAAAGTTCAAAAAGAAATGATTGATTTAGTCAGTGTGGAAGAACTTGACTGGTCTGCAGAAAGCCAAGTCCTAATCCAAGCTGAACACCTCTGGTGTGACTTTAAATACAGATCTTGAGCCAAAAACTCATCACCAAACACCAATGACTCGTATAGACACTATAAGGACAAAAGTGTTGGGACATCCCCTTCTTTAGAACAGAAAAAGGCACTTCCAAAACTGTGGCAACAAAGATGGAAACATAATTCATGTATTTAAAAATTGTATTTCCATCTCTGTTGCAACAGTTTTGGAAGTGTCTAAAGTGACTGTACCCATATGTACAAGTCATTGGTGTTTGGTAAAGAGTTTTTGGCTCAAGGTCTGCATTTAAAATCACACCAGAGGTGTTCAGCTTGGATTAGGACTTGGCTTTCTGCAGACCAGTCAAGTTCTTCTACTACCTTTTCTAGTATCTTTGACAGAAAAGGGAGATTTGAGATCGGTCTGTAATTAACTAGATCTTTGGGGTCAAGTTGTGGTTTTTTAATGAGAGGCTTAATAACAGCCAATTTGAAGGTTTTGGGGACATATTCTAATGACAATGATGAATTAATAGCCAAAAGAGGATCTATGACTTCTGGAAGCAGCTCTTTTAGTAGTTTAGATGGAATAGGGTCTAACATACATGTTGTTGGTTTAGATGATTTAACCGTTGTGCATTGTTCAAATTCACTACCCTTTTGTTATGTTCGGGATGAAAACATCCACTAAATTAAACTGCTGTAAAATTGTATCAGATAAATATTTTTTTCAAATTTTTTTGCATAAATCTGTTTATCAACCTCAGTCCTGATCAAAACTACTAAACACAAAACACAAAAACAAAAACAAAGTAAGTGTATTTATGCACCTGCTGCCTTTTGATGGTGAGAAGTACGGAGGGCCTATGTGTGATTGCTTATCTTTTCTTGATGGTAAAGCCAGTTTAAAACCTTAAAATCCTTCAGTGATACACTTTTCCATTTTTTCTGTAAACAGTCTACTCTGCATCAGATTTATGAACCTAATTTATTATGAACCAAAATGGAACAACTTCAAATAAACTGAACAATGGTGCAAGAGTTGAGGATGGATGGAAAACTAAACAATTAAATCCACTTACCTTGTTTTTGTTTAGTCTGTACTTCTCACCATCAAAAGGCATCAGGGGTCCGTTCTTCGTATGTCGCTAACTCAGTTAGCTGGATTTGATTGTTGCCGATTTCGCTTGATCTTGGATCATTTGGTTCTTCGAAGCTCATCCTGGAGTTGTTGTCATAGCAACAGGTCCGTAAGCTTAAACCTGCTCGGGAGCAGACTTATTTCATGTAAACAGGATTAGATTGCGGCTTTATAAGCGGCGGTGATACGGGAAGTCTGTTGCACTTGCAACATGTCTTGCCTGTTTTTACGAGAGCAACCTGTTGCGGAAGGTGCGAGGATAATTCGCAGAGCTTTTAGAATTAATCATGTTTTGCGACACAGACAGGATCCATTAGCACAGCGCAATAGTGTACTTTTTGAAAGATATCGTTTTTCACGTGAGGGTGTCATTTACATAATTTATTGGAACCTCATATTAAAAGTTCGACTCGTCGGAGTCTGGCTTTAACAACAGGACAAACTGTGTGCATCGTGTTGAGATTCTTTGCGAGTTGCACTTTCCTGTATACTATTGGGGATGCGGAGAACTTGGGCAAAAGTTCTGTGTGTCATGCCATTCGCAAAGTTTACCTGGCGCTCAAGCAGTTTTTAGGGGTTTTTGTGGTCTTTCCAAGCCACTTAAGACCCCAAGTTGTAAAACAGAGCTTTTTCACCATTGCAGGTACATTCTACTTGTTAATGAATATCGTGTGAATATAACCACGCTAGTAAATATGAATCGATTGTCCCCCAGGCTTCCCTAATGTGATTGGTGCCATAGACTGCACACACATTCATATCAAGGCCCCAATGAAGGGGATTTTGTGAACCGAAAGGGGGTTCACAGTATAAATGTGCAGGTGAGTTACTATCACAATTCTTAATATTTTAGATGGGTAATATATATACAATGTATTCCTTAAGTATGCAGTTGATTGACTACAATGTCTTAGATGGTGTGTGACTCGATGCATCATATCACAAATGTGGAAGCCAAATGGCCAGGATCTGTGCATGACTCAAGAATTTTCAGAGAGTCACATTTATGCACATTATTTGAACGTGGTTAGGAAGATATTAATGTCAGGCTCACTGTATTACACACACACTTATTGTGGGCCTAACAGAACTGCATTTTACCATTGTACAGGTGATTACAACGGGATCCTGGTTGGAGACAGGGGCTATGCCTGTAGGCGATATTTTATGACCCCATTCCCTGACCCCAACCCTGGACCACAAACCCGTTACAATGCAGCTCTAGCCAGGACAAGGGCACGCATTGAAATGACCTTTGGGCAACTAAAGGGAAGATTTCAGTGTCTGAAAAGTCTGAGGGTTGCACCTGACAGGGCATATGACATTGTCACATGTGCTGTATTACATAACATTGCCACCATTAGAAAAGAGAGGACCCCTGTGGTGGAAGTGCAGCCTGATGATGACCTCCAGCCAGTGCACTTGGATCAACAAGCCAAATATGGATTCCATGACTTTAATTAGTTGTTATTTGAGAGCAAAAAAAAGGGTCATCTTTTGCCTGCAAAGAGAGATATTGTTATGCAAGGTCAACAGTAGTGCTCTGTGAAATGGTGTTTTAGTACTTACTCTGAAGTTCCTTTTGCAGCAACTCTATTTCTAGTGCAATTTTCTTCTTCATTAGCTGTTGGAGCTCTATTTCTCCCCTCAGTTTTTGTTTTTTTAAATCCAAATATTCAACCTTATGCTGCAGGCTACGTTTATAGAGGGAACGGATGTCACCCTGTGCCATTTGCAGAGAAAATAAATTGGACTCAACACATGCCACAAACAAAAAAATACATAAATACTAAACTGATATGCAAGACTGTCCACCTCTGTATCACTTCTCAATGCAGACTCCCTCTCTGCAGGCCTCTGTGCAGACTCCTGCAACTCAAATTGCTGTCAAAAACAAAGTACATTAGTTGATCCAAATTTATAGGGTGTATTATATAGTGTGTTTTATGTGTAGTTATGCACTTACAGGTATTTCCTCCAAAGGACACTCATCCGAGAGGGTCTCTTCACTGTCCTGTGCAATGAAAATAAATGGTTTGGCAAAGTGATACAGTGTCTCCACTATTGATATTGATTTCACTATTGAAGAAAAAAAAAAAGTCCACTTACTGCACATGCTTCAGCCACCACTTGCATGGGAACAGGTAAAAGTGTGGGTGTGTTATGTAAAACTGCACAAAAAGAGAAAAAAACTGTTTCATCACAATGAGGTACACAGGAAAAGAAACGGCAACATTTTTTCCTTTACTCAAAGTAGGTTTAACTGCCTTCCTTTCATGTCAATGCAATTCAGCACTATTCAAGATTTACCAGTTGAAGAGTGTAGCTGACATTTGGATTACACCAAATGCAACGTTTTACAGTAGCCTATACAAAGAGAATTAAAAGCCTCTTTACCAGTAATGAAGGTGCTGCTGCTACTGCTTCCTGGCTGTGGATCTAAGGAAGAGCTGCTCCCAGGGATGCCCTGAATATTGGGTCGGTTCACATTTAACCCAAGGGCCAGCTCTTCTGCCGGGGTGTGACGTGGGGGTGCAGGACCACCGCCTGTTTTTTTTTTTTTTTTTTGCTCTGCCTTTTTCCTAGTTGCTGATATAAACAAACACATCATTTCACAGTCGTTTAAAAAAAAAAAAAAACTAAGAACAACATGTAGTTAATATTACCATTTTGTAGAATATTCTTGTATTTCACCTTTACTTGTTCCCAGTTTTTCCCTGGCGTTTTTATTAAATTCTGGAACTCGCTATAGCCCTCCATCAAGAGTTCTTGTTCTGCCGGTGAGAAAAGTGGGTGTGCTCTTTGGCCATCGTGGGCAACCAATAACAGCGTTGCTGATCAGTGTTTCTACTATCGATACATATCCCCTTTTAAACCAGCGCATGAACGCACAATGATCTCAGATAACTCAATCCAGCCATACTAATCATCAACAACAGGTGCGTTCAAAGAACCTAATTAGCCAGATAAGATAGCTGGATCATATCATCTCGGATGTGTCTTTTGATCTCGGATGTAATAAGCGACGTACGAAGAACGGACCCCAGGTGCATAAATACACTTACTTTGTTTTTGTTTACTCCATGTAGTTCTGAGAGCTGAGGTGCATATTTTGATTTTCTCAGATACATCAAGGTAAGTGCGCAAAGGTCTCTCTCTCTCTCTCTCTCTCTCTCTCACACCCAATAATATGCTGTTATACTCCATATAACTCCATATACAAGCCAGAAACAGAAGCTTTTTTTTTGTACAGGCCTATCTAAAGGGTTAATGGTGCTACCTGGTGATCAACAGTAAAAATTACAAATTTTACCTCTTCCCAATAGGGAAAACCACCAACAATCAAGAATGCAAGATTATATAGTGTCATGGCTTTGCAATCAAACAATGTCGTTATAATGGAAGTCAATGGGGCAAAAACAGCCACGAACAGTAAATGAGGAAGAAAAAATTTAAATCTGATGCTGCACAAAAACTAACAATGCATCAAAGCCAATGTTGTTACTAATCTTTGACATGCCCAAGACTGTGATAAAAGGTAAAAAAAAAAAAATCTAGTCCACAATCACTTTTTATATTGAAAATAAGTCATTTTGTGTGTTTTTTTTGCCCAAATCAGTGACATCAATTATGAACTTGGCAACTAAAAGAAAATCCTGTATTTTATTTTAAATATTTAATAGTTTTGATCAGGACTGAGGTTGATTGATAGATTTATGCAAAAACTTTTGAAAAAAATATTTATCTGATACATTTTTACAGCAGTTTAATTTAGTGGATGTTTTCATCCTGAACATAACAAAAGGGTATTTGCCCACAGTGTATTGAGTTTTTGAAAATTTTCAAAGCATTTTCCCAAAATGTCAAAATAAGATTTGTCGCCAAAAATCATTCCATTTGCTGAAACACAGAGAAAGTTGTGGCCAAATTAAGACTCAACAGCACCCCATAGTGGACGAAAACGTCCCTAACATAACATAAGGGTTAACAAGTTTATACAATTCTTCCTCTCCTATAGTAGAGAATGAGTGGAATTGTTCCTCTGGGGATCTATAGTGCACTATCTGATGCGATACTGTAGCGCAGTGGTTTTCAAACTTGTTCCTGGGGACCCACAGCTCTGCACATTTTGCATGTCTCCCTAATTTACACACCTGATTCAGATCATCAGCTCATTAGGAAAGAGCTCCATGAACTCAAATGAGTGTGTCAGATAAGGGAGACATGCAAAACGTGCAGAGCAGTGGGTCCCGAGGAACCGGGTTGAAAACCACTGCTGTAGCTGACGGTTGCATGGTTACAATTTTATCTCTGATAGTATCGATCTTGGAAGTAAAGTAGTTCATAAAGTCATTACAGCTGTGTTCTTGGGAAATGCCAACACCTGTTGATGCTTTATTTTTCGTTAATTTAGTGATGGTATTGAATAAAAACTGGGGGTTGTGTTTGTTTTCTTCTAGAAGAGACGAAAAGTAATCAGATCTAGCAGTTTTTAATGCTTTTCTGTAGGAAAGGGTACTTTCCCGCCAAGCTATACGAAATACCTCGTTTTGTTTTCCTCCAGGAAAGGAAATCAGGAAGATTACTTACAAAGCAGTCTTTTGTGGTAGAAGTGATGGTTCTACCATACTTGTGACAAGGAGTAAATATAGTGATATAATGATTTACAATGAGACAACACTTCTTGATTTCTTGTTGATTTTGGCAAATCTGCTTCTTCCACACAGAAATTCAGCTGGAATATTTCCATCAGTTTACAAGTGCAGACGAGCATCAAATCATCAGGAAGAAATCTGCAAAGACTGAGTTTATTAAAGAGGACAGAGAGAAGATGAGAGATCCAGAACCCTGCAGAATCAAACACACTGAAGATTCTGAACAACAAACAGGTTGGTGTTTATTGATCATTCTTTACTAATAATGCTGACGGTTATGAAGTTTCAAGTAGTGTTAGATTTCGTTTGTTGTAATTGGAAAAATCTTCAGAGCTCTGCAATAATAAACTAAATCAAATAATATGGGACACTTTTTATGTATTGGGTACTTTTTTTTTGCAACAAAATTATTAAAGTTCTTTATGCAGAAACATGGGATTTGTGCCTATAATATTTAAAAAAATCATAATTTGAAAATCAATGTACCTCATTCATGGAAAGTTTCAGGGATGTATATATAAAATGTACTAGATGTATTTATGAAACTGCATCAAAATTATCAAAATTTTGTATAGCAGTTGTCTACTTTCCGCTGTTACATCAGGATTAAATTTTGTCTTTTTACTTTTTCATGAGTTACCGACAAAGGAACTGTTTTTGCTTTTATTTCAGAGTTGATTGAAGAAAATGAGGACAATGAAGAACTGAGTGAATTTGAGGAGAAAAGTCACTTCAAAACTGCAGAAAATTTTTTGAGTTGCTGTCAAAGCAAACAGATAATATTAAGGAAAACAAGAGCCAAGAAATCTTTCACCTGCACTCAGTGTTTCAAGTGTTCACACTGTGACAAGAGATTTAGTCGGTCAGGAGCCCTGAAAACACATGAGAGGATCCACACTGGAGAGGAACCGTACACATGTGATCAGTGCGGGAAAGGTTTCACAGTAAAAGGACGTTTTACAACACATATGAGCATTCATACTGGAGTGAAACCGTTCACTTGTGATCAGTGCGGGAAGAGTTTCTCACACTCATCAAACCTTAAGGTACACATGAACATCCACACTAGAGAGAAACTGTACACATGTGATCAATGCGGCAAAACATTTTTGAGAGCTTCACACCTGAAGCAGCACCTGGGAGTTCATACAAAGGAGAAGCCATTTTCATGTTATTTGTGTGAGAAGAGTTTTTCACATCTACAAAGTTTGAAAGAACATCAGAAAATACACACTGGTGTGAGAGAGTACATGTGTTTTGAGTGTGAGAAGACTTTTACTACAGCGAGCTGTTTAAAAAAGCATGAGAGGATTCACACTGGAGAGAAACCTTACAAGTGTTCACACTGTGACAAGAGATTCAGTCACTCAATACTTCTGAAAACACATGAGAGGATCCACACTGGAGAGAAACCTTACAAGTGTTCACACTGTGACAAGAGATTCAGTCACTCAATACTTCTGAAAACACATGAGAGGATCCACACTGGAGAGAAACCTTACAAGTGTTCACACTGTGACAAGAGATTCAGTCGGTCAGGACATCTGAAAACACATGAGAGGATCCACACTGGAGAGAAACCTTACAAGTGTTCACACTGTGACAGGAGATTCAGTCGGTCAGGACATCTGAAAACACATGAGAGGATTCACACTGGAGAGAAACCATTCAAGTGTTCACACTGTGACAAGAGATTCAGTCGGTCAGGACATCTGAAAACACATGAGATGATTCACACTGGAGAGAAACCATACAAGTGTTCACACTGTGACAAGAGATTCATTCAGTCAGGACACCTGAAAATACATGAGAGGATTCACACTGGAGAGAAAGCGTACATATGTGATCAGTGCGGGAGCAATTTCACACGAAAAGGAGACTTTACAGACCATATGAGTGTTCATACAGGAGAGAAACCGTTCACTTGTGATCAGTGCGGGAAGAGTTTCTCACAATCAGCAAACCTTAAGAGACACGATCATCCACATTAGAGAGAAACTGTATAACTGTATACAGTGCGGGAAAACATTTTTGAGAGCTTCAGACCTGACAACACACCTAAAATGTCATATAAAGGAGAAGCCACATTCATGTCATTTGTGTGGAAAGAGTTTTTCATTACTACAAACTTTGAAAGTACATCAGAAAATACACACTGGTGTGAGAGAGTACATGTGCTTTGAGTGTGAGAAGACTTTTACTACAGCGAGCTGTTTAAAACAGCACCAGAGGATCCACACTGGAGAAAAACCTTACAAGTGTTCACACTGTGACAAGAGATTCAGTCGGTCAGGAACCCTGAAAACACATAAGAGGATTCACACTGGAGAGAAACCGTATCACTGCACTGCATGTGGGAAGTGTTTCACTCATTCATCTGCTCTACACAGTCATACAAAAAACTATCACAGTTAGTAGATCATCTTCAGATCCAGCTCTTTCAGGTCTGATGCCGCGTCCTCAACAAATGTGACACTAATGCATCAAGCAACAAAATATCATCTGGATAAATCTATCATTACAAGTGACATGACATAGAAACATTATAGTTTTCACAGTGAATAAAGTTTATCTTCATCTTCAAAACCAGCAGATTCAACTGTGAGATTTCAGAATTTTTTTATGCTATTATTTACTTGAATACTACTCTTAGACCTTAGTGTTTTCTGTAGTATCACAATTATATATAAACTTTTTATATATAAAACTTAAACACTAAAAATGCTTTCATATTCGTGCATTTACAAATATATATTTTGTATTGATTTTTTTTCTATAATAGTAATTTGTTCAAACATGCTGTTTCTTTGCTATTTATTTTTACGTTTCAGAATTGAAAGCCATTGTTTTTTTTTTTGTTTTTTTGTTTTTTTAATTAAAGAGCTTATCAGAAGTACCAGATCAGTTGCTAACAAGAAATTATGCTTCTAACCACAGGTAGAGATCAACTCAAAGATGGAGTTTGTCCCCAAAGAACAATGTCAAAAAGTTTTACTCTTGTATGTCATTTTATTTTGTGATATAAATCAATGTCATATAAATCATTGTGCTTCCTTATGAGTTTCATATTATTCAATTGACGTATTATGTGTATGTCACTTGTAGTTTGCTTACTCTTTTATGAAGGAAAGTAGAAGTTTTTACAAACCGTTCTTGTTCAGGGAGCTGAAGAAGAGACTGTAACACTTTTAAGAAAGACTGAGATGTATTTTAAATTTTGTTCTTCACTGTTGTTTTTAAAATGACTAGTTATTTTTTCACTTATAATGTAGGAAATGCAGATGCAAGATATACTGTCATGTAGCTTTGTAACTGATCCTTCTTTGCTTTTCTTTGCTTCTCTTTATACCTGGTATTAAAC
The DNA here is from genome assembly GCA_039654775.1 of Spinibarbus caldwelli. Taxonomy (NCBI): domain Eukaryota; kingdom Metazoa; phylum Chordata; class Actinopteri; order Cypriniformes; family Cyprinidae; genus Spinibarbus; species Spinibarbus caldwelli. The sequence goes on from CM077218.1 coordinate 54,967,549, forward strand.
CGGCTAAATTATGAAAGACCGTAGTATTGTTCAGCTCTGATGTGATCAGTTCTGCTTTCAGTACTGGAGAAATTAAAGAAAAAACAAAACTTAAAATATATTATTGCTACACAAAAGTTATCAAGCTAATTGTATCTTGTGAACCGTTTCTATATGCGATAAAATCAAGACATTTGTCAGTGACATTTGACATTTGACATTTGTCCAGGGCCCTGTACCATGATGGTGGCTGAACAAACTCAGGGTTACAGGATTAGTTTTGAGTTGACAAAACCAAACCAGTCCAATCCTGCTTTGTTGGTACCATGAAGCTGATCATCAGCTTTCTCTGTCAACTCAGGCTTTATCCTGAGTTAATGGAGCACGTGCACATGAAAGTGTGACATCAGTAAAGAGCAGCCAATCACATGCCTTAAAACTATGATTCACTTCTTGTGAGAGAGTCAGTGTGAAGATTAAAAGATTGAACGATATGAAGAATTTAAACATTTACACAGCACGATCATGAATGATCTATCCATGAAAGAGGAAAACTTAAAGAAAACATCTTACCATATAAGTGCAAGTAAAAGTTGTAAAGTTAGTTTATAGAGTTGATAATATGTATAGGTATAAAAACACTTAATCTAAGCTCATATAGTCATGCTTAAAGCTATTGATTCTAAAACTTATTTATATTGCATATTATCTATATGTTTACATTGATTTTAAATAAAAGCTTAATAATTGCTATTAAACTAAGCTGGCTTGTGTAATGAATTAAGGGTATAATAATTATATAAATAATATAAAATAATTATAAAAAATAATCTCCAAAAATCAGATGATTTTATCTTTAAAAATGTTTTACTCAAGCGTGCTTTAATTTGGAGTAAGAGAAACTGTAGGAGTGGCTTTATTGCGTCAGAGACGTGTCACTTTGCTTGAAGCTGATTGGTCAAATTTCGGTTTGAGCTCTCTAAAGCCCAGTACACACCAAGCCGATGGGGCAGTTTTTGTTCGTCTGCCGACTAAGTTTTCTCAGTGTCTTCCGCGCCGTCGCCTGAAGTTGGTCCTCGTCTGCTATTTTTCGGCCGATTAGAAATGTTGAATTGGCGTTGGAGCTCATCGGTCAGTCGGGCCATCTGATCTTTCTGATTGGCCGTTCATCTGGTGAACCAGTGTGTGAGAAAAGGCGCAGAACGGACGTGCTACTTGGCCGTCGGGTGTTGAGCGTCGGCTTGGTGTGTCAGGGCAACTTCGGACCCAGACGCTGCCGATGTCAGCTGACCCCGCAGTCTGCTTTCGTTGCCACTAGTTTGTCGCCATCGGCTTGGTGTGTACCGGGCTTAAACCAGAACATAACCTGCCCCGGAGCAGGTTAGCTGTGGAGCGTAAGTTACTATGGCGATGAACACTGCTAAAAGCCAAACCACTTTCATGGTACCTAAAACCCAGAGTTGGCGCAAACTAAACTGAAACTTACCTGGCTAGCCAGCTGAACCGGCTTCATGGTACAGGCCCCAGAAGTGAAATGGCCCAGATAAGGCTCCCGTGAACTGCCCACCTACAGGCAGAAACTGAAATCTTCTAAACCTGTTATAATAACTGTTAAAAGATGGACTAATGAAGCAGAGCAAGATTTAAAAGCTTGTTTTGACCTCACTGATTGGACTGTTTTTGAAGCTGCTGCCACCGATCTGGACGAGCTTACAGAGACTGTAACTTCATATATCAATTTCTGTGAGAATATTGTGCATCCCCACCAGGACATTCTTATCATTCAATAATGATAAACCGTGGTTTACTGGAAAACTCAAACGTCTTCGTCAGGCCAAAGAGGATGCTTACAGAAGTGGGGATAAAATCTTGTATAACCAGGCGAAGAACAGACTAACAAGGGAGATCAGAGTGGCTAAAAAGAACTACTCTGAGAAGTTGAATAAAGATCTTTCAGCAAACGATCCGGTGTCAGTATGGACTGGTCTGAGGAACATCACCATGTACAAGACACCTCCCCCACAGTCTATGGAGAATCAACAACTGGCTGACAATCTCAATGTGTTTTACTGACGATTTGAAATGGCCAGGTTGACACCGAGCACCCGCTCTGATCTGCACTTCACACATTCACCCACCCCTCCACCACTCTACCTGCACTTAAAGTCTGTGTTGAGGATGTGAACGGAGTCTTCAGAAAACAGAAATCTAGGAAAGCTTCAGGACCAGACGGTATTTCACCTGCCTGTCTAAAAGTCTGTGCTGACCAACTGACCCCCATCTTTTCACAGATCTTCAACAGATCTCTGGAGCTGTGCGAAGTTCCCTGCTGCTTCAAACGATCCACCATCATTCCCGTGCCCAAAAAGCCCAAAATCACTAGACTTAATGACTACAGACCTGTCGCTCTCACATCTGTGGTTATGAAGTCACTTGAGAGACTGGTCCTGGCCTACCTGAAGGACATCACTGGACCCTTGCTGGATCCTCTTCAGTTTGCCTACAGAGCAAACAGGTCTGTGGATGATGCTGTCAATATGGAACTGCATTACATCCTGCAACACCTCGACAAACCAGGGAATTACGCAAGGATCTTATTTGTGGACTACAGCTTGGCCTTCAATACCATCATGCCTGACCTTCTCTCAGACAAACTGACACAGCTCTCTGTGCCCACAAAAACTCACATCCAGGACTCTCACCATCAGAACTGGCGCCCCTCAGGGATGTGTTCTCTCCCCACTGCACTTCTCCCTCTACACCAATGACTGCACTTCAAAGGACCCCTCTGTCAAGCTCTTGAAGACCTCTGTCAAGCTCTGTTTGGATGACACTACAGTCATCGGCCTCATCAAGGACGGAGACGAGTCTGCTTACAGACAGGAGGTTGAGCAGCTGGCTGTCTGTTGCAGTCTTAACAACCTGGAGCTAAACACTCTCAAAACTGTGGAGATGATAGTGGACTTTAGGAGAAACCCCCCTGCACTGGCACTCACCATAGCACTGTGGCAGCAGTAGAGTCATTCAGATTCCTGGGCACCCCCATCCCAGGACCTGAAATGGGACAAGCGAAAAAGGTCCAGCAGAGGCTGTATTTCCTCCGCCAGCTAAGGAAGATCAACCTGCCACAGGAGCTGCTGAAACTGTTCTACTCTGCCATCATCAAGTCTGTGCTGTGTTCATCTATAACTGTTTGGTTTGGTTCAGCTACCAAAACAGACATCAGAAGACTACAACGGACAGTCAGGACTGCTGAGAGGATTATCAGTACCCCTCTGTCCAGCCTCCAAGAACTTTACACCTCCAGAGTGAGGAAAATGGCTAAAAAAGTCACTCTGGATCCCTCACACCCAGCTCACTCTCTCTTTGAACTGTTGCCCTCTGGCCGGCGCTACAGAGCACTGAGCACCAAAACAGCCAGACACAAGAACAGTTTTTTCCCCCAGGCCATATCCCACCTGAACAACACATAACACACCCCAGTACTGTACATCTGTAAATAATACATCAAACCTTCATCTGTACATAGGACACATGCACATTCACAGTTCTGTCTATGGACATTTTTCTTTTCTGTATATTTTATTTTATTACTATTGTTATTCATAATTATTCCGACATGTAAACGTGTGCTGCCCTAAACACAATAACGATGCAATGATGGTGTAACTAGGTGTGAGACGGGAACCAATGGTCAGAATATTATAGACAAATGATTAATGATTAGCTGCAGTTCAGAGTCAAGTATCTTGTGTTACTTTCAAAACCTTGCGTTACTGCTCTGAGAAAGGGACTTTCCTTTATTCCTACTACTGAAACTAATGACTTTGACACTATGATTGATTTTCACAAATTCTTTAGAACCCTGAGACTTCGGGAGTTCTTTGGTACAAATGAACAGTCGTTCGCATCTAATGATGTTCCGCCTGCTACCACACAGGTTGTTACTCTTGAACAGTCTATTGCTCGTCTTCCTTTCAAGAGGAAATCTACTTTTATTCCATCTAAGAATAGAAATTCATCCTTAGACACTTATTGTAGACTTGTGGAATTAGATGTAAAAAATGTACGTAAGAATAAGTGGCAATATAAAGTCTACAACAATTTGTCGAAAATTGAGAGGGATGCTTTACTTGATCTTAGCAAAGACAATATGGTGGTAGTGCGTCCTGCAGATAAGGGAGGAGCTATTGTACTTCAACGAGCTTCAGATTACGAAAAAGAAATTCGCAGACAGTTGGATGATCATGTTTTTTATGAATCTTTACCTGCTGATCACACTAATAAATTAAAAACGTGTATTCATTCTAAGTTACTGTCACACTTTGAAAACGGTGAATTCAGTAAAAATGAATTTGAATTTCTTAAAGTAGATTTTCCAATTACACCTATTATATACACATTGCCCAAAGTTCACAAAGGACTAGATACCACTTTGAAAGGTTGTCCTATTGTGAGCGGTATTGGTAGTCTCACTGAGAACATTTCTTCCTATGTGGATTTTTATATCAAATCATTTGTACCCATGTTATCATCTAATGTAAGAGATTCTATGGATTTTATTGAATCTTTATATGGTGTTGATTTTGCTGTTGATGATGTGCTTCTTGCTACTTTTGATGTTCAAAGTTTATATACCAAAATTCCTCATGCTGATGGTTTACTTGCTTTAGAAAAAAATTTAATACAAAGATCTGTGGATGTAAAACCCAGTACAGCATACTTATTGGATTTAGCAATTATTGTCTTGACTAACATTTTTTTTTTGTTTTGTTTTGTTTTCAGGATGATTTTTATTTACAAGTGAAAGGCACTGCAATGGGTAGTAAAATGGCACCTAATTAGGCTTGTTTGTATATGGGAGTTTTTGAAAACGACTTTATTTTAAATGAGTCAAATTCTTTTTTTCCTAAGATTTTGCTTTACAAACGGTATATTGATGACATTTTTATGATTACTAAGGCCACACCTACAGAGATGTTGACGTTTTTGAATTATCTTAACTCAAGGACTGAACGTGAATTTTACAGTGCGATCCAGTAAGCATTAGTTTTCTTGATGTCAGTGTATACATATGTGACGGGAAACTCCATACCGATCTGTATCGAAAACCAACGGATCGCAACACTATTTTAAGAGGCGCTAGTTTCCATCCTAGACCTTTAATTAAGAGTTTGCCTATATGTCAATTTAAGCGTGTACGTAGAGTTTGTAGTACAGCTGAATCTTATTCTTAACAATCCACTGATTTAACTAATAGATTTTTGAATCGTGGCTACCGTAAAGAATGGATCGATAATACCAAGAAAAAAAGTCAATGAGACATCTCAGATACAGTGCTTACGAACAAAACATAACAAAACGCAATTTTTTAATGCTCCCATTTGTACTATCAAGTACTCAGCATTAGGTGCAGAGTTTCGTAGAATCTTAAAAAAGCATTGGTATATTATTTCAAGTGATCCTAAATTATCAGGCGTTTTTAAAAATGATCCGAAATTGGTTTTTAAACGTCAAAACAATCTCCGTGACTTGCTTGTAAAATCTGAATTTCCTTCACGTAAAAAAACAAGGCATTCCTACTCTTCCTCCAGGCAATTACAGGTGTGGCAATTGCGTCCAGTGTGCTTTTACACTCAAGTGCAATTCTTTTAGTCATCCACGCACTGGCCGCAATATTTCGATACGTGGTACTATTACCTGTGCTTCTACTCATGTGATTTATCTGATTCGTTGCCCTTGTGGTCTTGCATACATTGGTAAAATGTCAAGAAAATTACGTACTCGCATTAGCGAACAATCGCAGTAATATTAGAACTGGAGACATGCGTAGTCCTATAGCGTCTCATTTTAAACAAGTAGGCCATAACGTCAGTGTTTTACAATATACTGGTATAGAGAAGGTAATAAAACCCTCAAGAGGAGGAGATTATGAGAAGAAATTATTACAGAGGGAATGTTTTTGGATTTATACCTTAGATACTTTGTCACCATCAGGGTTTAATGAGGATTTTGATATTAAGCCTTTTTAATATAGATTGAACTATTTCCTCATTTGTTGCATTTTTTTAATATATTATTATTATTACTATTTTAACCACATATATATATATATATTTTTTTTTTTTTTGTCACATTACTTGTATCACTTGTCATATGTTGTTTGGGCCTAATTAAGGTGATTACCTGTTTCTATTTAAAGTTGACTTTACTCCACATTGGTATTGTGCCTGATGAAGACCTGAGGGTTGAAACGTCGCTATTAATAAATTAATTTTGAGCAGCTATTTTCAGTGTGCGGATTTCATTCCTTCTTTTTCGTTTAAATTACTTAGTTGTCCTGCACCTGAGCCCGATTCGGGTGTTTGGGATGTGCACACCTGTTTGGTCATTTTTGATCAAGTATCATGTGGGCAATACAAAATATTCCATTTAATCAGTCCTTTAAGTGTTTCATAGTCTGAAAACTTTAGCATGATGTGGAAAAAAATATTGAAGTCATCCAATAACAGTGTTTTTCAAACCCTGGGTCACGACCCTCAGGTGGGTCATGAGACTTAAAAAATAGGTCGCCAGGATGATAGCAAAACGGATGAATGTAACCAAGTTCAAGACTCAGGAAAGAAGCAACTAAATAAACAACAAAACGAAAGTAACCAGCAGCCGCCTCAGGTCAGAATCAAATGTGTATTTGTGTTTGCGCCCTGTTTTTGCAGCTTTGTACATTGTAGCAAATCAGAGACATATCTTTTTTTTGCTTCCGGCTTTGCTACACTTGCTGCATGAACTGCCACAAACTTCTAAAAAGGATTGCGGTTCTTGAAACAAAGTTACCTGCTGGACATCCAAAACAGGCAGAACACCCAGCAGACGGTCATCACGGACCCACTCAGCATACAGCCGGTGAGTCTTGTGAATCAAGTGAATCTCAACAGTTTATACAAAGTGTAGAGGAACAAGCTGAAACTGATCGACAGACTAATCGATGGCACAAACGGAGTGAGACCCAAAGGCACTCGAGACATCAGATTGTCACGAGTATCTCTTATTGCTGCAGTAGCATCCTGTACTCCAGATACGGCTATGAAAAGACTTGTAAACACTGGTATTCTACCACCCCCTATACAACTTGAGAACAGATTTGAAGCATTAATGAATGTGGGAGAGGAATCCCCAAATGTGACAAAATATGGTTCGTATCAGCCAGCAGCTAACATCGCTACTAACAGGCGCTCAAGGTCAAGCAGACAGCGGCATTCAGCTCAGAGCGCAGCCAAGCCCAGGACTCTGATAGTGGGTGACTCTGTTGTCAGAAACATCAGTAGCAGGACTACAACTACATGCTGCTTTCCTCAAGCAACTGTCTTTGATGTGAACAAGGAACTTCGGAACATTCTGATGAAGCACAAGACTGCAAATCGAGTCATCATCCATGTGGGGAAAAATGATATTCGGAAAGAGCAGTCAAAACTCCTTAAGAAGGATTTCAGTGAACTCTTTGAAACTCTTCAAAGACTTGAAGTTCAGTCGTTCATCAGTGGACCACTCCCAGCAAGGGGAACTAACATGTTTTCACAGTTGCTTGGGCTGAATACATGGCTACAAAGAACCTGCAGTATAAAAGGAGACAACTTCATCGACAACTTCAACATTTTCTGGGGCCACAGACAACTGTTTAGACTGGGTGGCCTCCACCCAAACAAACTTGGTGAAAGAGTGCTGAAGGACAATATCTATTTCTCCCTCCGTCATCCTTCAGTGATGTGTGCCAATCCACTCGGCCTGCATGGCACACACACACCTGGGCAGAATATGAGTGACCACAGGACTTCATATCAGCTTTCAAGTCATCATGTGGTCAACACATCCCACAAGGACACTGATAACACAAGGACACTGATAACACCACGCAGCCAAAACAACCGCTGCTCATGGACATCCCGACTGAGCCCTGCCCACAGAGCTCATCACATGCAGACTGACGTATTACAACAGCTCCAAGACTCAGCACCCAAGGACGACTTTCTGGAAAACAGCGAGGGAACATTACACACCCACCGGAAATGTGGGTCCATACGGTCACCGTACGTCTGACCCATCTAATCTGCGGCCTATAATGCAACAATCTAAGATTGCTGTAGAGACCAAATGTAATTCCATCAAGTTAGCATTTTTAAACATTCGTTCACTAAAAAATAAATCATTTCTGATCAATGATTTAATAACTAAAAACAATCTGGATTTTATGTTTCTAACCGAATCATGGCTAGAAGACAGCTGCAGTGCAACAGTCCTCAATGAAACAGCCCCTCCTAACTTTAATTTTATAAGTGTCTGCAGGACTGTTAGGAGAGATGGAGGTGTAGCTGCTCTGTTTAAAGATGTTTATCAATGCAAGCAAGGGTCATTTGGTCAGTATTTGTCTTTTGAATACCTAAGTATTGTGCTGAAAGGAGCTCCACGCACTCGGTTTAGAATTATTAACAGGCCTCCAAAATATTCTCCAGCCTTTGCTGAAGAGCTCACAGAACTGTTATCAATGATTTCCTCAGAGTTTGACTGTTTTGCTATTGCAGGGAATTTTATTATTCACATAGATAATGCAGAAATCAAAACTACAAAAGAAATTATAACCGTTATAAACACTTTTGACCTGATTCAGCATGTGCATGGACCAACACACAATCGTGGACACACTCTAGATTTACTAGATTTTCAGTAGAGGTCTAAACATTTCATCCATTGTTATTAAGGATGTAGCACTGTCTGATCACTTCTGTATTTTCTTTGATATATTGATCTCTGTCACCACTGAATCTACTTGATCTGAAAGAAGAAGAGATGACATCAGACGCAGCGCACTGTGTTTGCGGAAATAAAAATGGATGCTGCTCGTGTTAGCGTGTTTAGCAATTTTTAAGTTAATGTGCAATCAGAGCCTAAATAACGAAGTGATAAGAAGAAGAATATTAAGAAGGAGGAGAGCACGATTTCCTCCAGCGCAGAATTGTGACGTCTGTCGCATTTCAATGACGTAAAAATCGCATGAAATGCGACATGGCCGTTCAGACTGAAGTCGCATTGCAAAACATCGGATATGTATCTGATTTAGGACCACATATGAAAGTGGCCTTGGCCTGATTTGAAAAAAAAAATCGGATTTGTGCTGTTCAGACTGTCATAAGAAAATCAGATATGGGTCACATTTGGGCAAAAAAGTCAGATTTGGGCCACTTTAGCCTGCAGTGTGAACTAAGCCTTAGAAGTGGTGAATGCCTCACTTCTTTCTGGGACTTTTCCAAACTCCCTTAAAACTGCAGTTGTTAAGCCCCTTCTGAAAAAGCGCAATCTTGATAACACCATGTTGAGCAACTATAGACCAATATCAAATCTTCCTTTCATAGGTAAGATTATTGAAAAGGTAGATTTTAATCATCTGAACAACTACTTAATCTCAAATGGATACCTGGACAATTTTCAGTCTGGTTTCCGAGCACATCACAGCACAGAGACTGCGCTCATTAAGATAATAAATGATATTCGATTTAATTCTGATTCCAGCAAAATATCAGTGCTGGTACTATTAGATCTAAGTGCTGCGTCTGACACTATCAATCATAACATACTTCTAGAGAGACTGGAAAACTGGGTCGGGCTTTATGGGATGGCACTGAAATGGTTCAGGTCATACTTGGAAGGGAGAGGTTATTATGTGAGTATAGGAGAGCATAAGTCTAAGTAGACGTCCATGACATGCGGAGTCCCACAAGGCTCAATTCTTGCACCGCTCTTGTTTAGCCTGTATATGCTCCCACTAAGTCAGATAATGAGGAAGAACCAAATTGCCTATCACAGCTATACTGATGATACCCAGATTTACCTAGCCATATCTCCAAATTACTATAGCTCCATTGACTCCCTCTGCCAATGCACTGATGAAATTAATTAAATTTGGATGTGCCAAAACTTTCTTCAGTTAAAGGAGAAATTATTTTTAACTCTAGGCCCAAATTACATGTTTTCATGGTCCCAGTTAACCAAAAAATTAATGTAAACATTCAAAAATTTTCACTATCAATATGGATACCTTGACTTTGATTCTGGTTCCTGATTCAGTCAGTGCCTAAAAAGTACCTAAATCGATACCCAGCCCTACCCAAAGATGAAAGTTTTACTCACCCCAATGCCTTCCAAGATGTTTTTCTTTCTTCTACAGATCACTTTTGGAGTTATTTATTGTTTTAGAAAGTTGTCCAATATCTGTTGAGGCATAAAATGCATCTTAGTGGGTATACCAACATTTTGATTATAGATAAGATAACATGTTAGATTTATGAATGGGGAGGAGAAACATACAACACCACGAGCCAAGATTATTTCTAATTGGTCAAGACGTCCAGATAGGACGGTCTAGAAGCCGAGTTTAAATACTCAGGACACCATCAAACTCTCTCTTCTTCTTAGCTCTCTTGGTTCCTCTCTTCTTCTTCTCTTTTGCCACCGCGTTTCGACGCTGCTCTTTGAGCGTGCTCTGGCCTACATGCCAGCTGCCAACACAATGAGAAGAAAAACCACCTAGTCTCGATACATTCTTTTATTCTTTTACTTTAATTTCTTGTCTTTCCGTGAGAGTTTTGTTAAGTTAAGTTTGCCGCAAAGTCCAGCTCCGACTGCACCCGCCCAAACTTCAACCAGACCAACTCCGCATCAAGAGCCAACGCCCAAGACTTTACTACGAAAGACCACTGAACTCAGCCAATCAGCAACCTCGGGAAACCCCTTTCTCCAAAGAGACAAGGACACAAGGGAATCCCTTAAGGCAACACAAGCAAGTACAACCTCCAGACTTTTGCTGAGTCGGTGCAGTTTAATATAAATTTTAGCCTCATTGAGAAACTCAATGCGAGGGTCAAATGATTGATGGTTCAGGTCTATAGGCAATTGCACATATTGCTGTAAACTTGGGATTTCACATTTTCATTCTGTAAACTCATCCTTTCCTCTCTTTCTGTAACGTGTGAATGTGTGAATGCGTGTGTTCAAGTGTAAGATTAGATTAGTTTACATGTCTTAGGTTTATATAAATAAAGTCTTATTTATATTGAAAAGAGAAGTATCTTGTGTTTTGTGCTTACAAGTTAATGTCTTAATCTGCCGATCTTGTTACTGTGCTTATTAATAGTGTGTTCACTATATTTTGGATTTTAATATCCAGTGCAGAGTTGATGTTATACGGCTCGTTCAGTGACTCGCTGCTGATTCAGTGATCCGCCGTGAAACAGTGATTCTGTTCAAATTCCCTATAAAATCATAAATGATTTCCTTTGAGCTAAACTGACTTGTTTCCCTTATATATATTACTTATATATTTACAAATTTCTACATATTATTGGTGGAGAATGCGGGCAGATTAATCTAAATTGTGAGCATAAACCAAGTTATTTAATCTTTTCTATTGCTCCGGTATGAAAGATGAGACGCTTCTGAGACTAGTGTGTGTGTGTGAGCGCGCGTGTGACGTCAGCAGCGCGCGCCCTGTTTGAATGAAAGCAGAGAAGCCTGTAACTCGAGTCCAACTCTTTGTTCAACTGCAGTAAGTGAACTTAAAGTTATCTGAGATCGTACAAAAAGGTTGAAATTGAGCGTGTTCCTCTTTTCTGTAAAGCCTTGTTTTATAGCTGAATTGATGTTCTGCGGGTTCCAGATCATTAAATAGCTATACTCTCGAATCTCAGTTACTGTTAGCCGAACGGAGCTAAACTGTAATAGTTAAAAGGGAAATAAATCGGTGGATAAAGAATAGTTTTGAGCGTGTTCCTCAATCTATTCATCAAAGCCTAGTCTGATTGACAGTGCGTGTTCCACTGCCAAATCAAAGGCTATTCGACTCCCCTGGGTTAAACATTAGAGAATAATGCTTGCCTGTTTGTGTACACTGTTCACAAAGTGAATTAAATCTCCGAGAGGGATTTGAATGGGAGTTTTTAAAAGCTTGATCAAGTAAAGTGAACCAACAGCGAAGAAAACCTGTTGTGTTTGTGTCCAGAGAAACTGGCACACTTTTATGATCCGATCACTGTTTTCCTTAGCTGCAGCATGAAACTGCTATTTGAATAAAGTTTAATCAAACTCGGAACGAACTGAGAGTTTAAGCGCCACATCGCAGAACCAACTAAAAGCGGTGTTGTTATTTGTACAGTGTTGAAATGCGCCGACATTTCATGTAACCTGCTTAACTGTACTTGCAATGCATATGTTAGTCCACTAGAGTTGTTTTGGTTGCCGCAGGTACGATCGTGACACGGAAGTCTTAACCTACTTCCGGAGCAACTCTGAACTGCGCACGCGCAGCACATCGATGCTATTGTAAACAAACTCCATGCTAAGCTAACGAAACGGTTGTGTTTACATTGAAGTCTATGCTAAAGCCATTAGCTTCAAAGTTAGCATTTAACATCCAGTGGTTGAATAGTGTGTGTATGAAAAGCTAAAGTGGTTTAACCTTGTTAAACATCTCAACTAATACACTTGTTGGTCTTTCTCTTTCTTATTTCTCTAATTTCTCACTTCTTACCACTTATTTGCATTTTACTAGAAAGGGAAATACGAGTTCACAATTATTAATTGTGCCAAATTCAAAATTTAATTAAAACATTAAATTTATTTGGAATCATTCAAATTTCCCCTCAGATCATTTCATATGATCATTACTTCTAGTATTCTCTTATGGGTCTAATTATTTTAGGTACGAATAAGCCTTGAACTTTGAAAGTTTAAGTTAACTTATTCTATCTAATTTATTTATTACTCATATCAATAGTTTATATTCAAACTTATACTCACTCATTATTTTATTGCGTTTTACCCCTCTTTCTTCCTGTTTTGGTTATGCACTTAGCCACTACTATTTTTATTTACTGATTTCCTCCTTCATTTAATTTCATTTTTGCTTATTTCGCCCATTTATTACTTTTCAATTTTACCTCGTCTTACCATTTCCTTTCCTAATAGGAGACATTGTTATCCCTCACTACGAGTTCAAATAAATTAGAGAGACAAATCTCTTTCACCCAAAATTTATTTTTGTTGATAGTTGTGTAGCAACTGAAAACAACACTCTACTCGTAGTCGGGCATAACCGCTTGCTAGTGGACCCGATCCACTCAACTTACTGTCTCTTTCCTTCCTCTCCTGTTCTCTCCATTTTCTTTCCTCTACATTTTTCACATTTGTAGGGACCTGTAAGAACCATCAATCAATTCTAAGTGAATAAGATACACAATCTTGTCAAAGAAGACAAATCATCCTTACGAATTTGATTGTAATCAAACCCTCTTTCGTTCTTCCTAGCCTCCCCACATTTGAAAACGCAATCCAAATTTTAACATCTCATCCAACGCTGAGATCAATTTTAATAGAGATAAGTTTTGATCAATCGTTGCCTTCGCAGCCTCCCTGGTGAGCGGTCCGACTTTAAGGTGTATGATGTCAATCTTGTCAGACTAAGAAAAGAGATATCAGAATTATTATTATTATTCCTTTGTCTACGACAGAGACTTAATAATATTGTTTACCTTGATAACATTTAATTGAGAAAAAAAACAATTTTTCTCATTTGAAAAAAAAAAAGAGGAATTGTTTCTTTTAATTGAATTTGTTTTTCACCTGTTTCTCTCTTTTCCCTCTTCCTCATTAGAGTGACGAAGTCTTCACATCTCTTGTCTACCTAGATACCCTGAGACCAACACAGTCATCACTACATTACACTAAGTGGTTCAAAATCACTGACACAACACTTAGTTGTCGCACCACACATAGGCTTCTACTCCACACAGATCTGTGTCAGTCTCTCTTCTCCCTAGCGTGCCAACATGCCGCAGACTGCAGACCCCTTTGCACAAGGGGAAGATGTGAACACTTGGCTGAGAGGCACGACAGACAGCCTCACCCCCAAGACGTTTGAACTGTTATTATTTTTAATAATAATCCTAATGCTGAGAAGATTCCTGACACAAGATTCAAGCCACAACAACAACCACGAGGAGCTCGTTAAAATCACCAGCTCCCTAAGCTATGCCTTCACGACCCAGCTGAAACTGAGCGACAAGCACATCACCCACCTTCAAGAGGAACTGACATGTGCTCAACGCCGCATAGACAAGCTGGAAGTGAAAGTTCAAGATCAACTCAAAGCACCCAACGAGAGGGAGCGGGAAACAACGGAACAAGTTAAGAAGCTCCAAGCAGCCCTGACAGCAGCTCAGCTCGATCAACAACATGCAAAGGCTGCCCAGAAAGACCTGGTAAACAGACTCCAGTATGCCGAACAGCTTCTAGAAAAAGCCAAGAATGACATCAGCGACAAGAATGCTGAAATCAGTGCCTTAAAAGACCACCTTGAAAGCTATGGAACTGAAATGGACGATCTGACCCAACAACTAAACGACACCAACGATGAGCTCTACATGGTCAGAAAAGAACTTAAACATGCTTATGAGCAAAAACTGGAGCCAAGGCGAGAGAAACACCTCTCAGCCTCACCTCTGCTGAGCAGAGCAGAGTCCTGCGTCCAAGAACTGGTACGCAACGAAAGAAGCGAAGGGCCACCACCCAAAACCTCACCTGCCCTCGCCACAGAACTCTTTCCTGTCAACGAAAGAAAACAGCCCATCCAAGCAGACCTTGGAGCTGCACATGGGATGACCATCAAAGACCTCGACAAGCTGTCTAAAAACATCAGCAAGTTCAACCCGAACTCTACGGAGGGCCACACCATCCAGGCCCATCTGCAAGATATCGACTTTTATCTAGAAATGAGACCTCATGTGACTGACAGAGACAGGTTATACCTCCTTAGAGCCACGTCCAGTTCCGAGGTACGAAACTTCCTAGATCGACAGCCCAGTCAAACGAAGTCAGACTACCAGCTACTTCGTGAGGTCCTGATTAAAGAGTTTAAAGACCCTGAGACTGAACATGGACTGTTAACTGCCTTAGAAACCAAACAGAGTCGACAAAAGACTCCACAAGCTTACTACAACCGACTCCGACAAGCCTACTTTGGTGCACACAATGAACCTGACCTTGAAGAGGATGTGAACTTCAAAAGCCTCTTCCTAAGAAATGTGCACCCTGGAGTCAGCCACCATCTAGACGTCATGGCCTGTCCACGCTCCATGACCATCCAACAGTTGCGCGACCTAACACAGAAGGCCTACAACAAGCAGAAGATGGCCTCAAAGAAAGGTAACAAAACCTCCACACTCTTGAACTCTGTCACCAAAGACTCACGCCTTGCACTGGACGACACCCAGTTGCATCACGACACCAGAGTCCTCCATCAAGACCACAGAGAACGTGACCCCCATGTCCATGACCGCTATCAGCCCAACCGCTGGAAAAATCCATGGGACCAGCCACGCTTCTCAAGAAACCTAAAAGATAAGAACAACTGGAAACCTAACCAGACATCCAAAGGTAATCGCCTGACTCATCCAAGAGCAACTCGTGTGGGTAAGCGACAACGAAACCCACCTCAGCATCACTCAGACATGCAAAGTGCTGAGTATGCTCCAGAACAATACAGCTTACCGTCAGAACACATGGAACAAGTCATGAGACAACTGAAAGAGTTCCTTCAAGATAAGCTGAACATGGATGACCACGAAATTGAGTCATGCTCGCTGTGACCAGCAACAGAACGGAAGGCCGGTGATCACATGGTACACCACCATGTCAGAGATGACAAGCACCTGTTCAACAACCACCCAGAACAAGCAAGTCTCACGGCCAGCCGTTGATGAAAACTCTGAGGTACCAGAGAACATCACCTCAGTCACCCATCACTCACTAACGAACTGCTAAATTAACTCCAACTCCAAGAACCACATTCCTGTCTGTGCAACAGCCACCACCAAAGCACAGAAGGTCAGAAAGTCTGCCACATCCAGAAGGAAGCACAAGAGGAATGCAACATAGGAGACGAAGTTTGCATCCCAGCTTCACACAGCCATGCCAAACTACCTCCGACTGTCTGCTAAAAAACTTCCTGCCTTTCTGGACTGACCCCCATTAGATCATGGACACGCCCTCATCCAAGCCAAGGATGCAGAGAGCCCGTCTTCACTGACATACCCGAAAAGGGGGGAGACAACACAGACTGAAACAGAGCTGACCACACTTACACTACACCACTAACACACACAACATTACCTACAACCAGAGGTAACCACATCTACTGATAACACATTCAACCAACATATTCTTCCCACAGGTAGAATATCCAAATTTTAGCATAACAAAGTTACATACACCACCATGAAGGAACATGCAGCTATCCTCACAATAGTTAGAACACCTGACACTAAGTTAAGGTACATGACTCCCTAGCTGCACATGACATCCTAGCTCAACAGTAGTTGCAAGTCATGCTAGGAAAACCCACAGCAGCTTTGTTTTTGTTTTGTTCTTTTACCTATCCTTTTCCTTCCCCTCTTTCTTTAGTAGGTGAAACACCTAGACACCCTGCAAGGGTCAAAGGTGTGATATTAGGATTGACTCACCACACCTAATATCCGCGAGCCACTCTAAACTGAATGGAAGCCAGAGAGCTCCACGCACGATAGGTCAATTCATTTTACCACAAATGATGTCACCAGAAACTTAAAGGTGAACATTCTTAAGTTGACAATTTAGAAGAAACAAGCAAATTTTATCACAAAATTTGATCGAAGAGTCAACGTACTAAACTAAATTAGAACAACAATTTCCAAAATTGAACTAAAACTATTCAGTTTACCAAACTATATTGACTAATTGAATATAACCACCTGTACCCGAATAACCTGATGCCCTGCACCAGTACAGTAACTGTCATGGAGATGTTGTCTTGTTGTTTGCTGTGTTTGTGTCTGCTTCTTCTGCCTCTGTTTTTCCAGCGCTCGACGATGTCTTCAGCCAAACACCTCGCCGATCGAAGGGGGGTATGTAGGATCAGAATGAGTCAGACAAAGTTAAGATTCGATCCGAACATTGAAACACGAGGAGCCGAAATTCCAGAGAGGATCCCAAGGCTGCAACAGGATGTTCGTCATAAATCAGATTCCTAGCTCCAGCCCTCTGAAGAAAGCAAACCAACAAGCCTCTTTCACAGAACAGCTTGCAACATTCAAACAAAAGAACATTTATTGATAATTCCAATTCAGGAAGGAGACGATCAAATTTGGGGCAAGTAATCAGAACTGATGATCAAAGAGATGGCCGTTACTTGTAAATCTGTGATCGAAATCACGAGCTAGAGACTTCATTGGGTGGGTTAACCCAGCTCTCCACATAGAAGACAAAGATGGAGACTGAAATTCCTTAAGAGACCTTTTAACCTCTCTAGTCTTCACAGAGAACATGTCCTTATGTTCACAGAATGGTACAGAAACTGCCTTTTCACATATAGATGCACCAAAATCATCTTAAAAGGACTTATGTTTATGCATAACCCCATATCATGTATGTAACCCACACGATTAACCATCATGTTTTAATCACATATTATGTATGTATTTTAATAACTAGGGAATAGTTTAAGAGTTCATATCCTTGTGTGGTATGTATGAGTTTGAAAAATCATGCTTTAAATGTTTCTTCCAATCAATTCTTTGTCAAATGTACCATAGTCTTGTTAGAGAAATCAGGTCCAAAATTGTACTCTGTAAGAGCGGGAAAATTTGGACCATATGACTGATAAGATAACATGTTAGATTTATGAATGGGGAGGAGAAACATACAACACCACGAGCCAAGATTATTTCTAATTGGTCAAGACGTCCAGATAGGACGGTCTAGAAGCCGAGTTTAAATACTCAGGACACCATCAAACTCTCTCTTCTTCTTAGCTCTCTTGGTTCCTCTCTTCTTCTTCTCTTTTGCCACCGCGTTTCGACGCTGCTCTTTGAGCGTGCTCTGGCCTACATGCCAGCTGCCAACACAATGAGAAGAAAAACCACCTAGTCTCGATACATTCTTTTATTCTTTTACTTTAATTTCTTGTCTTTCCGTGAGAGTTTTGTTAAGTTAAGTTTGCCGCAAAGTCCAGCTCCGACTGCACCCGCCCAAACTTCAACCAGACCAACTCCGCATCAAGAGCCAACGCCCAAGACTTTACTACGAAAGACCACTGAACTCAGCCAATCAGCAACCTCGGGAAACCCCTTTCTCCAAAGACGACAAGGACACAAGGGAATCCCTTAAGGCAACACAAGCAAGTACAACCTCCAGACTTTTGCTGAGTCGGTGCAGTTTAATATAAATTTTAGCCTCATTGAGAAACTCAATGCGAGGGTCAAATGATTGATGGTTCAGGTCTATAGGCAATTGCACATATTGCTGTAAACTTGGGATTTCACATTTTCATTCTGTAAACTCATCCTTTCCTCTCTTTCTGTAACGTGTGAATGTGTGAATGCGTGTGTTCAAGTGTAAGATTAGATTAGTTTACATGTCTTAGGTTTATATAAATAAAGTCTTATTTATATTGAAAAGAGAAGTATCTTGTGTTTTGTGCTTACAAGTTAATGTCTTAATCTGCCGATCTTGTTACTGTGCTTATTAATAGTGTGTTCACTATATTTTGGATTTTAATATCCAGTGCAGAGTTGATGTTATACGGCTCGTTCAGTGACTCGCTGCTGATTCAGTGATCCGCCGTGAAACAGTGATTCTGTTCAAATTCCCTATAAAATCATAAATGATTTCCTTTGAGCTAAACTGACTTGTTTCCCTTATATATATTACTTATATATTTACAAATTTCTACACGATGTACGTTAAAACTGCGAACTCAGTGCGAACCAACAAGCGTATTCCATGACAAAGATGGCATCAGTCACTCAGTATGTACTTTTAATAATGTTAAAAAGGTTTAATATTTATGAATTAGATTATAAACATATCCATTTCTTTGCGAGTGCAGTGTGCTTCCAAGGAGAGCCCGCCCACACACGCTTCTGATTGGCTGTGATATTTGATTGATTCCGTCGCGTTGCGTGTAGTGTGGACACCCAAACTGCGTTTCGCTGGAATCCTGTCGCGTCGCGTGTAGTTAGGACACGGTGACAGGCTCCCACTGAAGAAAAAGTGTGTTATTTTCTCTCATTCAAATCATTCACTAGCTGTGAATGATCTGTAACGGAGCAAACGAGATGTGAGACGTGCAGATTGATGTGCAAAGCTTTATTTAGACAGAGACGTGGTCATAAACACAGGCAGAGTCGAACAACGGCAAACAAGTATGGCATGGGCAAGACACAGAGTAATCCTAGGACAAGCGTGGATCGATGATCGGCGAACAATATCCAACAGAGTAAGGCAGCGAGGTGCAAACAGAGTCCGAACAGCAAGGCAAAGGGTTAATCCAGGAAACACGGGCAGGAATCAAAACACCAGAAAACAGGCCAGGCAAGGCAAGGCAAGGCAAGGCAAGACTATGACAACTAAGTGGGCGCCGTAAAGTAGCTATCGCTAGGAGAGTGATAAATGCTATACAATACTCGGCGATCTGTGCAAGGAAGTCCATGGTTTATGTAAGCTGTTTGATCAGTGCAATCAGCTGTGTGATCAGTGCAATCAGCTGTGTGATCAGTGCAATCAGCTGTGTGTGTGTGTGTCTGTCGTCAGTTCAATGGATGATGGGTATTGTAGTCCATGGGTGATGTGCAACAGTAGTGTAGTGCAAGAGTCAATTCGATGGAAGGGCGACCTCTGGTGGCTATCGGGCGGAAGGCCACAGACCAGATTTGTGACAAGAACAGCCAATCATCGTGGGCGGCTCTAAATTGACTGCAAATTTTTAACTTGCCTTATCTTGCACGCGCGTGCACACACACACACACACACACACGCACACACACACACACACACACACACAAACACAAACACCACTAAACCTACCATCACGGAAAACATTTATTAGCATTTATTTGCAAGACAAGGTCACGGAAAACATTTATTAGCATTTATTTGCAAGACAAGGTTAAAAGAGTAGTAAAAGAAACAATGCATAATTTACAGTACATGTACTGTATGTACAAGCCTACTATTATTTGACCTTAAAAACCTCACTTTAACCCTCACATGATTAACGATCTTCAATGGTAATAAAAATTCTTTGACTGAATGATTTGTGGTTAAAAAAAAAAAATCCCCTATTTTTACAGGAATCCGTAATATTAAATAGCATTTTATGTAAAATTACACATTACTCTGTGAAAATACAGAAAATTTCAGTTAAAAAATAAAAATGTATGTAATACTGAAATACAAGCAATTATCTGTAAATTTATTGGTGGAACTTTAAAATACAGGAAATATCTGTAAAACAACGGTATTTTATAGTATAATGAAAAAATGGGAAAATTCTGTAAAAAAAAAAAAAAAATACAGACAGTTACCTGTAAAAAAAAAAATAAAAATTAACAGTGTATTTTAAAAATCATAATTTGAAGATCAATGTACCTCATTCATGGAAAGTTTCAGGGACATATATATAAAATGTACTTGATGTATTAATGAAACTGCATCAAAATTATCAAAATTTTGTATAGCAATTGTCTACTTCCCACTGTTACATCAGGTTTCAATTTTATGTCTTTTCGCCTTTTTAATGAGTTACTGACAAAGGAACTGTTTTTGCTTTTATTTCAGAGTTGATTGAAGAAAATGAGGACAATGAAGAATTGAGTGAATTTGAGGAGAAAAATCACCTCAAAACTGGAGAAAAACCTTTGAGTTGCTGTCAAAGCAAACAGATCATTTTAAGGAAAACAAGAACCAAGAAATCTTTCACCTGCATTCAGTGTGGAAAGAGTTTGACATGCAAATATAATCTTAATTTTCACATGAGACTTCACTCTGGAGAGAAACCTTACAAGTGTTCACACTGTGACAAGAGATTCAGACTGTCAACACATCTGAAAACACATGAGAGGATTCACACTGGAGAGAAACCGTACACGTGATCAGTGCGGGAAGAGTTTCACACAATCATCAAACCTTAAGAGACACATGAACATCCACACTAGAGAGAAACTGTACACGTGTGATCAATGCGGCAAAACATTTTTGAGCGCTTCATACCTGCAGTTCATACAAAGGAGAAGCCATATTCATGTTATTTGTGTGGAAAGAGTTTTTCACATCTACAAAGTTTGAAAGAACATCAGAAAATGCACACTGGTGTGAGAGAGTACATGTGCTTTGAGTGTGAAAAGACTTTTACTACAGCAACCTGTTTGAAACGGCACCAGAGGATTCACACTGGAGAGAAACCTTACAAGTGTTCACACTGTGACAAGAGATTCAGTCAGTCAGGAACCCTGAAAATACACGAGAGGATCCACACTGGAGAGAAACTATCACTGCACTGCATGTGGGAAGCGTTTCAATGATTCATCTGCTCTACACAGTCATACAAAAAAAACAATCACAGTAAGTAGATCATCTTCAGATCCAGCTCTTTCAGCTCTGATGCTGTGTCCTCACCAAATGTGACACAATAATGCATCAAGCAATAAAATATCATCTGGATAAATCTGTTATTATACAAGTGACATGACAAAGAAACATTATCTACAGTTTTCACAGTGAATAAAGTTCACCTTCTTCTTCAAAACCTGCAGATCGAACTGTGAGATTCAGATCAACACAAAGAGGGAGTTCCTCCCCATAGAACAATGTCAAGAAGTTTTAATCTTGTATGTCATTTTATTTCGTGATATAAATGATATCATTGTGCTTCCTTATGAGTTTCATATTATGTTCAGTTGTCTTAATATCATGTGTATGTGTCACTTGTAGTTTGCTTACTCTTTTATGAAGGAAAGTAGAAGTTTTTACAAACCGTTCTTGTTCAGGGAGCTGGAGAAGAGAGTGTAACACTTTTAAGAACGACTGATATTTATTTAAAATTTTGTTCTTCACTGTTGTTTTTATAATGACTAGTTATTTTTCCACGTATAATGTATTTAGGAAACGCAGATGCAATACTGTCATGTAGCTTTGTAACTGATCCTTCTTTGTTTTTCTTTGCTTCTGTTTGTACCTGGCATTAAACCGGCTAAATTACGAAAGACCTTAGTATTGATAAGCTCCGACGTTATCAGTTCTGCTTACAGTACTGGAGAAATAAAGGAAATACACTTACAATTTATCATTGCTACACAAAAGTTATAAAGCTAATTGTTTCTCGTGTACCGTTTCTATATGCCATAAAATCATGACATTTGTCAGTGATGTGTTTTCGTTATTCAAAATCCAGAAGTGAGATCTCTCTTGTACTTTAGGGCTGTGCGATTAATTTTATTTCTGATTTTGAGTTTGGTTCCAAGGATGATGAAAACAAGATGTTTGAGGTAAAGCAGTATATTAGAGAAAATCTGATGTGTCTTGAGAACTTTATGGCTGCGGTGTGTGTGTCTGTTAAGTCCATGTGACCATAATAATCCATTAATATAAGTTTACACCACTGATCTATAATAGAGAACTGGATTGCTCATGACGTTATAAAAGTGAAGTCACTGTGCTGCCATATTGGTATTCCTTAGTATTCCCATACATTCTAGTGAATTAATAGGAAATCAAACTATTTTAATGAAAAAACAACACCTAACGAGTCAGCGTTTTTATATCTGAATTATTAATGTACAACACAAACGACCAGGGACTTGTTATTTGTACGTCGCTGACTCAGCTGGATTTGATTGTTGCTGATTTCGCTTGATTTTGGATCATTTGGTCCTTCGAAGCTCATCCAGGAGTTGCTGTCATAGCAACAGGTCCGTAAACTTAAACCTGCTTGGGAGCAAGCTTATTTCATGTAGGATTAGATCGCATCTTTTTAAGCAGAATTGATACTTAAAATCTGTCCCAGCCACCGCTACTTTATTACAAGAGTACCCTACTGGTCCAGGGACAATCATTTAAAATAATAATAATTATTTAAAAAATAATTTGAAAATAATATAATAATGTTGTGTAGTCTATAATACTATAGACACAGCCAGGTTTACTCATCAAAAGATTTATTAGTGATGAAATAATTACATTATAATTGTATTGGAGTCTTGCACACATGCTGTATAGTTAATCTGAGCTGTGCATTAATTTGAGTGATGACAGATATTATGGGAGTGGCTTGATGGAGCGCAGGAGATGCAGATAACTTGATCTTGACCCTTAAGAAACTTTAATTAATGCTGTCAAGGAAATCTGTTTCAAAGATACAATTAAATGAATTGCTAATTACAACATTGAAATAAAAATGTAAAGCCTGTACAAATACTAGAAATTGTGAATATAAATAATTGGGAATCATGTAAAAATACATTAAAGGGGTCCTGTTATGCTTTTTGACTTTTTGAATTTTAGTCAGTGTGTAGTGTGTATGTTTGGGCATATAAAAGATCTACAAAGTTACAAATCTCAAAGTCCACTCCAAAGGGAGATATTTCGTTTTTTTTTTTTTTTTTTTAAATCCCTTTTCAAGAACTACAACGAATGGCTCGTTTGGACTACAAAGTTGTTTTCTTGTATTTGTGATATCAAAAAAATAAATCCCGCCTACAGAAATTCGAATGGTTGGCGTGTGGGGAGAAGCTTGGTTGAGCACTGTACGTTTCAAAAACAAAACCCGGTGCGGGTGTTTTATATCACTGTATTTCTGATGGAAACCGACTGTTTTCAGAAAATGATGGATGTCATTTTCATTTCATCTTGCATGTAATGTCTGATAAAGCAGCGTTTGTGATCGGAGCTCTGTTTTGTGCACAGCGTTACCGGGGGAACCTCGCTCTCTCCCGCTCCAACAGCTCTACCACTCTAACTCCTGCTGGCAGAGAATTAATTTGCATACACACTATATTGCCAAAAGTATTGGGTCACCCCCTTCTAATGAACAGGTTTGACTACTTTAGTAATTTCCATGAGTACAAATCTTAATGTTTAAGCATATAATGATATTCTAGGGAATTGTGTGCTTCTAATTTTAAAGCAACAGTTTGGACAGGACCCTTTTCTATTCTAACATGACAATGTCTCTGTGTATAAGGCAAGGTTCAAAAAGAAATGATTGATTCAGTCAGTGTGGAAGAACTTGACTGGTCTGCAGAAAGCCAAGTCCTAATCCAAGCTGAACACCTCTGTTGTGACTTTAAATACAGACCTTGAGCCAAAAACTCATCACCAAACAAAAAAAGTGAACAGAAAGAAAAAGATCAAACAGAGTTCACAATATTAACACAAGTCACTATACAGAGTTTATCTTTCTTTTCTTAACAACAAACACAATTTCAACCAGCCACCAACAACAACCCCCACATCGGCCAACCACGGGGTACGTACCAGTGCGTTCAATTAGGGCGGGGCCATCTGTGAGAACTACAGAGAGAGAGAGAGAGAGAAAGAGAGAGAGAG
Organism: Spinibarbus caldwelli; assembly: GCA_039654775.1. Lineage (NCBI taxonomy): Eukaryota > Metazoa > Chordata > Actinopteri > Cypriniformes > Cyprinidae > Spinibarbus > Spinibarbus caldwelli. The sequence goes on from CM077218.1 coordinate 54,991,987, forward strand.
ATGCATAGACACCACATACGTCTCAACGTAACAGGTGTCTTTTTTAATTATATGATGTCATTACGTTGCTGTCTTGCCGCCAGCCAATTGCTGCATTGCTGATCGTGGTTTCGAGTATTGATACATCTGCCCTTTTCAGGGAACACGAGAAGGCACAGTAATCACAGACAACTTAATCCAGATATTTTAATCTAATATGCAAATTCGTTTGAAGAACCACATTAGCCAGAGATCATTTATCAGGATTAGAAGATCTGGAATCTTTCAGATCATCTCAGATGTAATAAGCGACGTATGAAGAATGGGCCCCAGCATGTAAATTTGGTTATTTGTTTAATGTTGGGAATTTTCCCTGCATATTAAAATGTTAAGTATCATATTCATAACAGTAGTGAACATCAGATAAACATGATAAACATCAGATGGACGAGATCCTCAACATATGTATACCAAATGACAAAGAGCTCAAGAAATCTTAATAAAGATTTATGTTCTGTATGTGCCTTGTATAGTTATTCACTGTTTATGTAATTATGTTGTTATATTGTTTTTATATGTACAGTAGTCTTACTGCAAATGTTTCAACAATGATTTCGTTAACAGCATGCGTTTTGAAGCAGTTCATTATTTAAATGTTGTTAAATTGATAATTAATTCAACATACAGGTGCATCTCAATAAATTAGAATGTTGTGGAAAAGTTCATTTATTTCAGTAATTCAACTTAAATCGTGAAACTCATGTATTAAATAAATTCAATGCACACAGACTGAAGTAGTTTAAGTCTTTGGTTCTTTTAATTGTGATGATTTTGGCTCAACAAATTAGAATACTTCATAAGACCAATAAAAAAAAAAACATTTTTAGTGAATTGTTGGCCTTCTGGAAAGTATGTTCATTTACTGTATATGTACTCAATACTTGGTAGGGGCTCCTTTTGCTTTAATTACTGCCTCAATTTGGCGTGGCATGGAGGTGATCAGTTTGTGGCACTGCTGAGGTGGTATGGAAGCCCAGGTTTCTTTGACAGTGGCCTTCAGCTCATCTGCATTTTTTGGTCTCTTGTTTCTCATTTTCCTCTTGACAATACCCCATAGATTCTCTCTGGGGTTCAGGTCTGGTGAGTTTGCTGGCCAGTCAAGCACACCAACACCATGGTCATTTAACCAACTTTTGGTGCTTTTGGCAGTGTGGGCAGGTGCCAAATCCTGCTGGAAAATGAAATCAGCATCTTTAAAAAGCTGGTCAGCAGAAGGAAGCATGAAGTGCTCCAAAATTTCTTGGTAAACGGGTGCAGTGACTTTGGTTTTCTAAAAACACAATGGACCAACACCAGCAGATGACATTGCACCCCAAATCATCACAGACTGTGGAAACTTAACACTGGACTTCAAGCAACTTGGGCTATGAGCTTCTTTGGCAATGGATGTTTGTGGCTTACCCTCCTTGTGAAGGGTGTCAATGATTGTCTTCTGGACAACTGTCAGATCAGCAGTCTTCCCCATGATTGTGTAGCCTAGTGAACCAAACTGAGACCATTTTGAAGGCTCAGGAAACCTTCGCAGGTGTTTTGAGTTGATTAGCTGATTGGCATGTCACCATATTCTAATTTATTGAGATAGTGAATTGGTGGGTTTTTGTTAAATGTGAGCCAAAATCATCACAATTTTAATCACATTTTTTTCACACAAGACTTAAACTACTTCAGTCTGTGTGGATTGAATTTATTTAATATATGAGTTTCACAATTTGAGTTGAATTACTGAAATGAACTTTTCCACGACATTCTAATTTATTGAGATGCACCTGTATTATGTAAGTAAGAGTCCTTCATCATTGCTGTTCCACACTCCAGCTCAGTGGGTGGCGGTAATGCACCTAAAAGCTGGTTTGCCAACCTCCAATAAACAGAAGAAGAAGAAACTTTCGCAGCTGTCTGTGGAGTCTTCTGAGGAGAGGTGAGCAAGTCACAGTTTTTCGCTGTTTAGACAATTACAAAGTACACAGTTTGTTTCTGAAATACTCTGCGAGGAAAATTCAGCTTTTTTTTTTAAATCGAGTACAGCGCTGTTTGAACACTTAGATCAGCAGACAACAAACATGATGTGAGGAAAACATATTAAATTCATGTAGACCTGAGGGATTTTGTGTTTTTATATGTTCGTATGAATGATTGTGTGATAATGTTGCTGTTACTGAATGGATGCAAAACAATATCGAGCGATTTTATTTGCTATTTCTCTTTTGATATTTATCTTTGGCAGATCTAATTTGTATAGTAGTTTAAAAGCGCGTTAAAGGTAGTTTTACACATGCTCGTTAAGGGACCGTCAGCAAATTCCTTCCACAGTGAAAAAAACAATGTCATAAGATGTCCAATCAATTATTCAAATGGATGATTTTTACAACGTTGTAGTAAATGCTAGTGGCCACATTGACATACTGAATCTGAGCTACAAGTTTTGGAATGTAAAAATAAATAAGAGAGAGAGAAAAAAAACCTTTGTGAATTACAGCATTTCCCCCGTGAGTATTGTACTTGTGTAATTGAAGTATTAGAGTATTGCACATGTGTACTGTTTATATATGAAGGGATGTATTGGCAAAATGTCACCTGTATTAAGTCAGTGTAGACGATAGGGCTGTGTTCAGTATCGATATGATGTATCTTTAGTACTTGACGACACGAGCTGCTTCTGTATTAAAGTCTATTAATGAGCTGACGAGTTAAATCGGGTGTGTTAGATGAGGGAGACAGTGCTGGGCTGCTCCAGGACAGTTTTGAAAACCATTTCAGAGACATGTTCATAAATGTGACTCATATAAAATATTACATGCATGCACAGTTTTAAGGCAGCTTTAATCGCCTTTTTGGTAACTTCATGACTTAACTGACCATGTTAGTGCATGCACGTAGTTTATTTCCCGCTTTGATATGAAAGGATACAGGCTACAGCACGTGCCGGTGTCTTTGTGCATGTAGTTGAAGAGCGCGCGCTCCAGTCAGTACTGTTTGCGCGCTCGTTTGACTCGCACCTGGCACTGAAGTGAAGTGGAGCACGCATCTGAAATGTCTCCCGTTTGGTGTGATCGTAAAAACGTTCTGCGACTGAATAAATGCACTTCTTGTCAAGAGAAAAAGTTACAGAAACAGCAGTTGTGAGTGGGATGGGCAACCCTAGCCCCGCCCCTGCATTAATTGCGTTAAATATACAGGTATAGTCAGTTTTTCTCGTTGACATGAATAGTGTACGTATGCAGTTTCCAGCAAAATCTGTCCTGACAGCTCTAACATATGAATAATTATTTGAGGTTTATCAAATTGTATTTGTGTAAAGTAGAGGCATGATTTGGAAAATTGATTTTTTTTTTCTTTAATACTGCAGCATTTGCACAGAAATGGACTGCGCTTAATTTGAATAAAGAACAGCATTTAAAGGAACACTCCACTTTTTTTTTTTTTTTTTTTTTTTTTTTTTTTTTTTTTTTTGGAAATAGGCTCATTTTACAACTCCCTTAGAGTTAAACAGTTGAGTTTTACCATTTTTGAATCCATTCAGCCGATCTCCGGGTCTGACGGTAGCACTTTTAGCTTAATGTCAATGTCAATTTTATTTATATAGCACTGTTAAACACAACCATGGGTTGACCAATGTGCTGCACAATAAAAACAATTCAAATAAGACAATACAAAATAATTACTAAGAGAAATAATACAATAAAAAGTACTCATTGATAAAACGCCAAATTAAAAAGGTAGGTTTTCAACATGGATTTAAAAACAGATAGTGAAGGTGCAGATCTAATACAGAGGGGCAGAGCATTCCACAATCTAGGGGCAGCAACTGAGAAACCGCGGTCACCCCTGCATTTCAACTTCGACTTTGGGATGCATAATAATCTCTGGCTGGATGACCAGAGAGACGAGAGGGGCCGATGTTCAACAAATCTGATAGATAGGCAGGGGCCAAACCGTTTAATGATTTAAACACTAAGAGAAGAATTTTAAAATTAACTCGATAGCGCACAGGCAACCAGTGCAGAGAACGTAAAACTGGTGTAATATGATCCCGTTTTTTGGTACTCGTTAAAAGCCTTGCAGCTGCATTTTGAACTATCTGCAGACAGGAAAGGGATGACTGACCAATTCCAAAATACAGCAAGTTGCAGTAGTCTAATCTAGATGTAATAAAAGCATGAATTACTTTTTCAAAATTTTTACTAGACAGGATAGGTTTTACTTTTTTGCTAGAAGTCAAAGCTGAAAAAAGCAGGACTTAACCACTGTATTTATCTGTGTCAAATTTTAAACCATCATCAAAAATTTTGCTATGCTCTCATTCTGGCGTAATAATCAAGGAACTTTGCTGCCGTACCATGGGTGCAGCAGGCGCAATGATATTACACAGCGCCTGAAAGTAGTCCCCATCTAGGTAACTAGTTATGATATAGCTGGGGACTGCTTTCAGGCGCTGCGTAATATCATGGTACGTAATATCAAAGGCGCTGCATAATATTATGGTACGTAATATCAAAGTTCCTTGATTATTACGCCGGAATGAGAGCATAGTTCTTAGCCATATTGCCCTAGAAAATCGCAACTTTTCATTTTCCGTTGGTCTTAGTACACGATGTAACTACAGAAGAGTCAAGTTTTAAATAGGAAAATTATCGAAAGTCTTTGGTAATTTTTGAGCGAGATGCTAATGGTCTAATCCGATTCAATGATCTATGCTAAGCTAAGCTAAAAGTGCCACCGCCAGACCCGGAGATCGGCTGAATGGATTCAAAAACGATAAAACTCAACTGTTTAACTGTAGGGGAGTTGTAAAATGAGCCTATTTCCAAAAAAAGTGGAGTGTTCCTTTAAAATGGAGAGTGGAAAAGTGCAAGGTTTCTAAAAAATAATGAATAGAGCATACTAGGGCTGTGCAATTAATCGAAAAACAGTTTCGATTTTGATTTCGGCCTCCAATGGTTATGAAAATACAGTAATCGAGATAAAACAATTATTGTGCCCCATTCTGTCCCCTTTCCAGCGGTGCACTTTCGTTCCTCCATAAAAGCCCAATATCATGTGCAAATCAGTAAAATCATGTAATGTGACTTTTGTAAAACAGGGTGTGATTTATTAATTTAAGTATATTAATTTATTCATGTTTTTAAAAGCTTGTTCCTCGGGAGTATATCTGTGTATGCACTCAGAGACTGAACACAACACAAGGTGCGCACTTAAATGGTCAAATACACGCAAAAATGTGTTAAAATGCGGCGTTTAGTGATTATATTCACGTAAAACGCTTGTCAGTTATGTAATAAATGAGCATAAAGAGTTGAGAGTGAAAATACACGTGTAACGGTAAATTGGATCCATGCAGCTCTTAAAGTGACAGCAGCTATATTCCTGCTGCGACTGTCTGCTTAATATTAATCAAACAACAAAAGACAAATTCAAAATCACACACTGCTCTTGAGTGAAGGACTTTTGTAGCTTTAACCCTCTGGGGTCGACAAACGCGGATACGCGTTTTGTGGCAGATTTTCCTGATAAGGCCGAAATGAGCTTGAATTACTCTGCCATTTCTGATCGTACAGATAAGAGCAATACACCATTCGAATCTGTAAGGGGTCTACTTTTATTTGTGTACACTGATTATAACAACTAAACTTTGTGCTTTTGAAGAATAAAGAAAACAAACAGGGTGCGCTCTCTGCCTTCTCCGTCTCCGCGAGCTGCTTTTAGAAACGCGTCACTAAAATGAACTGTAACTCAGCAAATACTCAGCACACAGACATGGGAGTTATATCTATAGAAAGCTTGAAGTGTCTACATTTAAATGAAGTCATATCGAAAACAAATATTCTGTGATAAAGTAATCCGTATGAAACCAACAAGATGTTCAGTCTTTCCCGTCTAACTCATTATCTTTAATGCAATCCCGCCCCCTCGCGGTTCGCGCCGTTCATATGTAAATATCCACGTGAGACACGTGCGCATGGAAACGCCCAACATAAACAAAGCGTGAGGAGATCGTTCATCGCGGCTACTGTTCGTTTCTGCAAGAAGACACGCTGAGTAAAGGCTGGATTTCCCTCAAAAGAAGAACAAGATTTCATCCAGAAGAGAAGATCAATCTGATGAGTAAGTAATGTTTCTTTTTTGCATTAGTTAACGTGTTATTGTGACATAAACTTGAACACATTACTAGTTGGGTTTTTCCCAAACTACAACATGATGAATGCTACGCATCTAAGAATGTTTAGACCATGTTTATTATTCATAATCTGTTCACAAATATATTTTAATAGCGTGCTAAACGATAACAATTACTTCTCAAATATAAAATATCCTTTTTTTATAGTACAAAGTACATCCTTTTATAGTACAAAGCATGTCTGAGTCTATGGCTGCAGAATCATATCTTAGGCTACTATAAAATCATACATGATGTTCAGTATGGCTATATGACTACAAAATCATAGTTGGGTTTTTCCCAAACTATAATTCCTGACTACAATGTTTGAAATCGAGTAAAACATTTTAAATATGAAAAGCAATTAATTGTATTTAAATTGATTACGGCGCGATGATGTTTTCATGCTGTATATAAAACAATAAAAGTAATATGAGAGTACACTGTAACATGATGAATGCTACGAATCTAAGTATGTTTAGAACATGTTTTTTATTAATAGCATACTCTGTTCAAAAATAGATTTTAATAACGTGCTAAACAATAATAATTAGTTTCTCAGATATAAAATGTTTTTGTTTTTACAATAGTACAAAGCATGCGTGAATCTATGGCTACAAAACCTGTGTGTGTGTGTATATATATATATATATATAATTTTTTTTTTTTTTTTTTTTTTTTTTGGTTGTTTGTATTTTATTGAATCAGATACCTGCACCACAGATGAATCCTGCTGACTTTCAGTCTCTTCAAACTGTTTTCCTCTGAGAGCGCTGTACCAATATCAGATTTTCAACTACACTGATATTCTATGGTAAAACAAGCTCCTTGACTACTGGTTATGTTTTTTTTCCTTCTTGAATCCATGGAAAGAAGCAGAAACACTTAAATAAAACAAGTAAATATCAGGTATGATTTACTTGTTTCACTTGTTGAACAGAATCTGTTGCAGAAATGACTCAAAGTCTGTTCACATCTCTGTGGTTAGATCAGTGTGCACAATAATGTGTCTTTGACCTTCATTATGTACGTTTTGATTATACTGTGTTGTAAATACAAATAATAATAAAAAAACATTTTTTTTTCAATCTCCTCACATTCTCTCTTACCTGCCTCAAAGTCACAGTCACACTGATGGGCCATTAGGAGGCCATTAGGGGAGGGCCCTTTGTCTCTCAGGGGAGAATCACTTAATTTTCGAGGCCATTGCCACGCCCTCGCATATAGGCTTTCGATCACAAAACATGTTTTTAAAAATTTAAATCAATATATTGTTTTCTGTGAGTGAGTAAACGAGCTGATTTTCACATAATTTTGAAGCAAAAATTCTAGGCTACAAGATCCAGTTCTCAAAAGTCTTGTGAACAAATGTTCTGTAAGTGTTTTATGGCCTTATTTCAGGGACTTCAAAATTTTAGTTTTTCTCTAACCACGCATAAACGTTGCTTTCTCAAAAACACAATCATGTACGTAAATGCTGCTAACATATTATTGTAGCCCAGTTTGTGCTGTTTACAGTGTTATTAGACTTTAGCCATTTATATTTTTATAAGCAACTGAAAAAAGCACAAATGTCAGGGCATGTCGAAACTTCTCCAGGCCCCCAAAACACCCTCAGACCCCAGAGGGTTAATAAGAAACAAAGAAAGCTTAATTCTTGCAGTGAAGACTGCTGTTTTATAGGGCTGTGACGGTCGCCATTACAACCGCGTTGTTTTTTTTTATTTTTATTATTATTAGAGCTACAACAAAGAAAAATATACAATTATATCAAGACATCCAAATAAAAAAAATAAATAAATAAACGTGGGTTTACAGCCTACATTACAGAGATAAATATACATTTTGACAAGAATACAAAGAAAAGAACAACTAAATGTCAATAATCCAAAGACCGCATATATGAGATCACTTTTCAATTAAATTCAGCTCTTTAGCAAATGCAATTGTATCTTTACATTTTTTTACTATCTGAACTAAACTGAAGAGAATCCATATATGAATGTACATCAATCATAAAAACCTTCAAACAAGGTTTAGAATTATTTATTTTACTTTTATGGATATAAAACTTACCAGATAAAATCATAAGATTCAGCATAAAGTTAACAGATATACTTTTTGATTCAAAATAAAATAAAATAAAACATCTTTTGAAGTCAAATCACAACTATAACCAGTTTTTTCTTGGACATACAAGGATAAGTCTCCCCAGAACTTTTTGAATGGTAACATTCATAAAAAAGATTTTTTTTTTTTTTTTTTTCTGTCTGATCTGAACAAAATGAACAGTTTCCATCAATATCCATAAATTTTGACAGAGTATAATTACGATATTGGATTTTTGCCGATATGCCGATATTTTTCAACTCATTTTGGCCGATACCGATATATATCCTTTTGTTTGGAAACAACACTAAATCTCTCCTGTGCAGAAATTGTAAGCAAAATATTTTTAATTTTGGTTAGTTTTTAATAAGAACTTGTTTGTTAGAATTAAACAAACAATAATAAAGGTTGTTTTTTTTTTTTTGATAGTACATTAGAGCTTTGAAAATAACTATAAATAAACTGTATATCAATTGCTACATTTTTCCCCCCAGATGTTAACTCTCTGGTGTCTGAGGGTGTTTTGGGGGCCTGGAGAAGTTTCGACATGCCCTGACATTTGTGCTTTTGTCATTTACTTATAAAAATATACATTGCTAAAGTCTAATAACACCGTAAACAGCACAAACTGGGCTATAATAATATGTTAGCAGCATTTATGTACATGATTGTGTTTTTGAGAAAGCAAAATTTATGCGTGGTTAGTGAAAAACTAAAATTTTGAAGTCACTGAAATAAGGCCATAAAACACATACAGAACATCTGTTTACAAGACTTTTGAGAACTGGATCTTGTAGCCTAGAGTTTTTGCTTCAAAATTATGTGAAAATCAGCTTGTTTACTCACTCACAGAAAACAATATATTGATTTAAATTTTTAAAAACATGTTTTGTGATCGAAAGCCTATATGCGAGGGCGTCGCAATGGCCTTGAATATTAAGTGATTCTCCCCTGAGAGACAAAGGGCCCTCCCCTAATGGCCCATCAGTGTGACTGTGACTTTGAGGCAGGTAAGAGAATGTGAGGAGATTGAAAAAAAAATAAATAAATTAATTATTTGTATTTTATTTACAACACAGTATAATCAAAACATACACAATGAAGGTCAAAGACACATTATTGTGCACACTGATCTAACCACAGAGATGTGAACAGACTTTGAGTCATTTCTGCAACAGATTCTGTTCAACAAGTGAAACAAGTAAATCATACCTGATATTTACTTGTTTTATTTAAGTGTTTCTGCTTCTTTCCATGGATTCAAGACGAAAAAACATAATCAGTAGTCAAGGAGCTTGTTTTACCATAGAATATCAGTGTAGTTGAAAATCTGATGTTGGTACAGCGCTCTCAGAGGAAAACAGTTTGAAGAGACTGAAAGTCAGCAGGATTCATCTGTGGTGCAGGTATCTGATTCAATAAAATACAAACAACCAAAAAAAAAATAAATAAATAAAAATAAAAAAAAAACATTTGTGAGCATGTTAATATCACGAGCATCTGTATATATGTAGCCATAGACTCACGCAAGATTTGTACTATCGTAAAAACAAAAACATTTTATATCTGAGAAACTAATTATTATTGTTTAGCATGTTATTAAAACGTTATTAAAATCTACTTTTGAACAGAGTAGGCTATTAATAATAAACATGTTCTAAACATACGTTTATAACATTCGTTGCATTTATCATGTTACAGTGTACTCTCATATTACTTTTGTTTTATATAGAGCATGAAAACAATCGCACGGTAAGAAATTTAAATACAATTAATTGCCTATCGTATTCAAAATGTTTTACTCAATTTCAAACATTGTAGTCAGGAATTATAGTTTGGCAAAAAAACCCAACTATGATTTTGTAGTCATATAGCCATCCTGAACATCGTGTATGATTTTATAGTTGCCTAAGATATGATTCTGCAGCCATAGACTCACGCATGCTTTGTACTATAAAAGGATGTACTTTGTTCTATAAAAAAGGATATTTTATATTTGAGAAGTAATTGTTATCGTTTAGCACGCTATTAAAATATATTTGTGAACAGATTATTAATAATAAACATGGTCTAAACATTCTTAGATGCGTAGCATTCATCATGTTGTAGTTTGGGAAAAACCCAACTAGTAATGTGTTCAAGTTTATGTCACAAAAACACGTTAACTAATGCAAAAAAGAAACATTACTTACTCATCAGATTGATCTTCTCTTCTGGATGAAATCTTGTTCTTCTTTTGAGGGAAATCCAGCCTTCTTCTTCTTGCAGAAACGAACAGTAACCCTGATGAATGATCTCCTTGTGCTTTGTTTGTGTTGGGTGTTTCCATGCGCACGTGTCTCACGTGGATATTTACATATGAACGGCACGAGCCACGAGGGGGCGGGATTGCATTAAAGATAATGAGTTAGACGGGAAAGACTGAACATCGCGTTGGTTTCATACAGATTACTTTATCACAGAATATTTGTTTTCGACATGACATACTTCATTTAAAAGTAGACACTTCAAGCTTTCTATAGATATAACTCCCATGTCTGTGTGCTGAGTATTTGCTGAGTTGCAGTTCATTTTAGTGACGCGTTTCTAAAAGCAGCTCGCGGAGACGGAGAAGGCAGAGAGCGCACCCTGTTTGTTTTCTTTATTCTTCAAAAGCACAAAGTTTAGTTGTTATAATGAGTGTACACAAATAAAAGTAGACCCCTTACAGATTCGAATGGTGTATTGCTCTTATCTGTACGATCAAAAATAGCAGAGTAATTCAAGCTCATTTCGGCCTTTTCAGGAAAATCTGCCACAAAACGCGTATCCGCGTTTGTCGACCCCAGAGGGTTAACCCTAAAAATGTATTTAAAGATTTAACATTTGCAGATGGTCTAAAGCAAGAGTTGTAAAAAATTCTGAAAATCTTTTAGAACTTATGATTTGTTTAAAAAAATAAAACATATTACACATTAATGAATAAATCAGTATAAAATTATTTAATTTACAATTATCATGTTTGTGACTTTTTTTTCATGTAAGCTATAAAACATACTCATTATTTTATTACATCAATTACTGCTTTATTTAATCAGAAACACAGTCTAAATATTATTTGTGTAGGCTTTTTTACTTTTAATTTAATTATAATTAGGCCAACAGCGCCCCCTTCAGATTAAAACTCCATACCGAGCGGGCTTTAGGACCCGGGGGAGGCTGTCACTGCTGCCACTGCACACGCTATTACTGTTTACTCTAGGCGTGTTCAGCGCTGCGCAGAATGATCACTGTATGACCACTGTATCAAAGTACCGCGAGAGCGATTCGAGTGCATAGGATCTGTCTGCTGTCTTATCGCTCTCGTGGTACTTTGATGTCATACGGTGATCATTCTGGGCAGCGCTGCTTCAAGTCGAACGTGCCTAAAATCACACACCGAACGCATCATTCTGTACGTGTTTTCACAGATTAAATGCAGCGATCCAAAAGAATGAATCTAATCATCATTCAGACAAAACTTTGCTTCAAGAATGAGCCACACTGCTGACGAGATCTAATCGCTAGCACACCCTGAGCACATGTGAGTTAACATATTCCTCTTATCGGCAAGACATATCGGCATAATTTTTCATATTGGGCCGATGCCGATATTTACATTTAATGCCATTATTGGCCGATTCCGATATCAGTCCGATAATATCGTACATCCCTAATAATTACTAACATAAATGTTATGAAGGATTTTCAAATGTAATTCCCTAAGTTTGTTAGAAATACAGAATTGATAAGGGAGCTACCAAGCTTTTTTCCGCATAATATCTGTGAAGCAAACATTCCAGAGAAATTTCCCTCTAGGCTTTAGGGATCTATTTTTATAAAATATTTGTCTAATAAATTTATTTCTACACTTTTTACTATTAATGTCAACCCCATTTAGACAAAGTACAGGTTCAGATCGACAGATATTATATGACAACATATGACTTCTCATCAACATCAGTAGGCCTGTGGGAATGGCTTTCATTACAGAATTATATTATTTATATTTAATAGGAAATAACCAATTGTTCATGAAATTTTCATAAGAAATAAATACCTTTATCCATCCAGCTTTGTAAATAAAGAGATTTCTGGTTAACTGTAATAAGCATTATTCCACAGGATTACTTTATGTGGAGAGAAATTGTGTTCATCGCATAACTTCCAAGCCTTAAGAGCTTGTTGATGGAAATTGGACAATACCACAGATAATTTATTAACGGAGTAATCACACAGTAATGAAACACAATCCTCCTGAAACACAAACCTTTTTAAAAAATATTAAATGGTATAAAAAAACCATATTGAATCTGATTTAAGTAGGCAGTTTCTAAGCCATTTTACTTTAAACGTATAATTTAAATTAAAAAAATCCAAAAGTTCTGGCTCTTGAAGAATTTCCTTTCTTAAATGATGTTCATTTCTCCAAACAAATTGTGTAAACAAATCATTATTTTTTTTTTACAAGTAAAATCTTGAATAAAAAGAGAAAATGCCGGATAGATGAATCTAGATACCCCTTCTACTTTGGTCAATAGAACTCTGCCAATAATAGTCAAATCTCTTTGAAGCCAATTATTAAAGATACTTTGAGCCTTTTTTAGTTTAGGGGAAAATTTAATTCTTGCCTCTCTGTTAGATGCTTTGTAATACTTATTCCTAAATATTTGATCTTGTTTTTTTTATTGGGATATTGCACAAAAGTTTTTCATTTGAATCATAAAGGCACATTATTTCATATTTCATAACATTTAGCGTTAATCCAGAAGCACCAGAGAATTAATTTACTAACTGCAGAGTTGCGGGCAACTGTTCTTTATCCCTCAAAAAAAGAACAGTATCATCCGCAAGCTGAGATAATCTAATTTCTTTACTAAAGATGGTTATTCCTTGAACAGTTGGAGAGTTCAGGATTTTAACAGAAAGAAACTCTACAACTATAAGAAAAAAAAGGGGATATAGGACAACCTTGACGCACTCCTCTACAAATAGGAAATATTTTAGAAGTATTTGGATATAAATTAATGGAGCTATTAATACCTTTATGAAACATTTCTATAATAGAGATAAATCTCTCCCCAAAACCAAAAAACTTTAAAGCCCTAAACATAAATTGATGCTCGATTGTATTAAATGCTTTGTGGAAATCTAGAAAGACCATTAAAGCCTCCGACTCCACCAAATTTGAATAATCTAACAAATCCAAAATTAGTCTAATGTTCCATCTTATGTGTCGACCAGCCATAAATCCCGTTTGACACTCACTAATGATTTCATTTAGACCTTTAAGCGATTTGCATAAAGGAGAGATAATAATTTATAATCTACATTCAATAATGTTGTAGGACGCCAGTTGTCTAAGATCAAATGATCTTTATCAGGTTTAGGCAGTAGGGTTATTAATCCTTGTTTCATAGAAGTTGATAGTTCATTCATTTCAGTACATTCTTTATACATCTTAAATAAAGGATTTTCAATTACATCCCAGAAACAAAGATAAAACTCCACTGAAAGACCATCTGTACCTGGCTACATATTTTTTTTTTTTCATTGAACGGATAGCTGTGACCGTCTCATATTTCCTTAGTTCTTCATCACAAAGGTCTCTAAATTGATTTGAAATAGGTGAGACAAATAGCTTAACTGACTCAAAGAAATTAGAACATTTATCTATTTGAAATACAGATTTATATAACTGAGAATAAAAGGATTCTACATAGATTTGAAGTAATTACATCATCAATTTTGAGAGAGGAGATCATTTGTCTTTTAGAGTTTAGTTTTTCTAGCGAAAAAAAATAGCTTGTATTTTTTTTCTCCTTTCTCTAACCACTTAGCTCTTGAATGAATAATTGCTGTATCAATATATATTTGATCAATTTGAGTTTTAATAATCTCCAGTTAACTTTTTCATCCTCTGTAAGGTTATCTTTTTTCAAATAAATGTCTAATTCTGTCATAAGTGCCTGTTCCTTATTCAAACTATTATTTTTTGCTTGTTTACTAAAGTGAATAGCTGACTGTCTAACTTTAAACTTGAATAACTCCCATTTCTTAATATGTTATTTGCTTATTTCTAAAAATATGTTGTGCTATTTCTTGAACCTGATTAACAAAACTCTCATTACTAAGCAGATTATTATTTAACTTCCAATATCCTCTTAAACTATTATTTTTAATTTTACAACCAGAAAGTACTAAAACAACCATTTCATGATCTGAAAGGGGTGCATAGGAATATGCAACTTCTGTTACAAATTGGACACAATCAGGGCTGACCAACCATAGGTCAAGCCTTGATTGTAAGGATCTAGAGTAATTACTCCAAGAGTAACATTTTTCATTAAAATTTAAGAATCTCCAAATATCCACAATAGACAAATGGGAAGACAAAAAGGTAGTGAATTTAAACTTTGAAGAGGTTGACGTATGTGGAGGGAAACAATCTAAAAAGTCATCTGGGGCATCATTAAAATCAACACCCATTATCAAAAAGGCACCTTGATATTTCTTCATTAACACTGATATAGAATGGGTGATCTCCGTGGATATATTCTTGGATTGGACAGAAGAATTATATCCATAAACATTACCTAAAATAAAAACGGAATTATCAAACTTAACAACTATAAGTAACCATCTCCCTTCTGTTGAACTAACCGATTCTAGAACGTCACCTTTAAACTTATTTAAAAGAATAGCGGCACCTGCCGAGTGGTGAGAAGCATGACAACAAAAGATTTGATCTCCCCACTCAGAACGCCACCATTTAACATCAGTTTCATACGAATGAGTCTCTCGTTAAAAAAAAATAAATAAATACATAAAAAAAAGATTTAAACCCCTAACGTTAAAACAATCTTTAAACAACTAAAAACAAAATCAGACATAAAAAGATCTTATTTGGATGTCAGAACAAATATTATATAAAGAACCCTGAAACAAGGAAATTCACAAAGCAGTCGGTATTGATCAACACCTAGCTTAGAAGAATCACATCACCTAGACTTATTTTATGGACTGAAGACTGTGTGTACAGTTTCAGATTGACTGACAAACCAGCAGTCAATAAATTATTTTGTCAGTATTCATCTTAAAACTCGACAGACAATTTTTCTCCATCTATAAAGGCATCTGCTCCACGAAAGTAAGCTCTCTTCCCCTCTTCTCTCGCCGCTTTTACCTTTGGCAATAGCAACCTCCTCTGTTGTCTTTCTGCAAACGTCAGATCCCCTGTCAGACGAACACCTCTTTCCTTAAGTGCAGGATGATCCCGTGCAGCTCTCCAAACATTCTCGCTGTAAACTCGGATCGCAAACTGAATGATAACCGGCCTAGGGTGATTACTCCCTGTTCTGAGACATCCAAGAACAGGGAGTAATCCCCCCCACCCCCCCACCCACATACACACACACCTTTAAGCCATCCTAAGTGTATTTGACTTTTCTTTCAAATGAATACAATTGGAGTGACATTAAAAGTGAATGGGTAATATTCAGTAGACCAATAAACTGCATCAATCCATCATAAAGCGAATCAATGCACTTTTGTAAGAAAAATATCCATAGTTAAAACTTTATAAACCATAATCTCTAGCTTCTGCTATCTGGCGTACTTGCGTTCATGAGATAGTGGCATTCCAGTGGGAAAAAAACACTAATTTTGTGCAATATAATTTTTATCCTAGACTTATCTGAGAGTTGTCCCCCCTAAAAATATCATTACAAGCAACTCTGTGTCTTGAAAATAATATAATGGACATAAACTTAAAATAATTGTGTAAGTAGTAAAACAAAATAAACACAAAAAAAGCGTTTTAAGTTCAGAAATGTTTTGATTCCCCCCTCCCTTGCCTCACAGTGGTTTGGTCCACTGCCTCGATACACTCAGGACACGAGCCCGGTAGGAGCAGTGTTGCCAAGTTTTTCATGTCCGCGGGTTGGAGCGACCCAAATAACGTGATATTTAGCCCCTGGAAAGCGACATTTATCAGGGGAACCCCACCAAAAAACGTGTATTTTACCCCACCGGAACACGATTTTTATCGGAAATCCCCCCTGAAAAGCGATTGGGCTAGTTTTGGACTAGTTTTGAGTAGCAATTGGGCGGGTTTTGCTGTGAAAACCTGGCAACCCTGGGTGGGAGAGAGCAAAGTTCCTTAGTAGTTATGTGTAAGTAATTAGGCTGTCAAGGCTATTTTATTCTCTTTAAACATCGGGTGAAATTATTCTTTCTCTTTAATACAGATGATGCTGGATCATTAATAAATTAGTCATGACAAAAAAATAATGATATCCGATGTATTTTCTATGAGCAATTTATAAGGTTATCAAGCTTAATACCGTAGCTTGTCACCCACTACAACTAACACAGCGATAAACCTGTGTGTGAACTGATATTAGGCTAATATTGTAGACCTACCGATGTGTTGGGTTTTGCTCAGTATGATGTTAAGTGGCAGGCTTAATGCGGTTGAATATCTAAAGAGACGTACTCGGTCCCAGACGAAACCTAAAATACTATTGAGGACGCAAAATAATCATTATAATATGACCGCGTGGTGAACCATATGAACCGAACTCATATTTAAACACGGTCTCCATGCTGTGTACACATATCAATCCTTACAAGTACAATTTTGGCTGTATTATTTGTGTCCCCTTCAAAAATTGCTCTTGAGAAATTTTATGTTTCTTGTCCCCCCCTACTGTTAGATGAAATTTACGCCCCTGCAAGTGACTATTCTATTCAACCAGTCAACGTTCTGCAGTGAATTTAGCTCCACCCTTTTGGTATCCTTTGCTGTGCTAGGTACCCCAATGGAAGGGTACCAAAA
Organism: Spinibarbus caldwelli; assembly: GCA_039654775.1. NCBI lineage: Eukaryota > Metazoa > Chordata > Actinopteri > Cypriniformes > Cyprinidae > Spinibarbus > Spinibarbus caldwelli. The sequence goes on from CM077218.1 coordinate 55,009,146, forward strand.
AAGTGGTACGGTTCGCTATTTTAGTACCATTCACAACTTCTGACAATGGAAACAGACATAATTGCGTTCCGTACTGTACTGAACCGTACCGCTCAGTGGAAACGAGCCATTAGCTTAAAACTTCTCTATATTCCTTAGTAAAAGTTTGTCTCGGCAGCTTTGTGAATAGGTTTTAAGAGAAATCTCAGCTAAAAACTCAGATTGTCATATGTACATAGGGGGGCCCCCGAGGAAAAAAGGTTGGGAACCACTGATCTAGGCTAATTCTTGAACATCTTTGATGTTTTATTGCAATTGGTGGAACTGTCAGATGCATCTACTCGTTTCACTTGAGAATACTACCTCAACGGCTGTTTATGAGCACTGTTTATTCATATTACACAATTAAGCTAATTTATTTTATTTATTTATTATTATTTTTATTTTTTTTGGTGTACACTACAGTCTCTGTCCTCGTGGCATCCCAGACACAAATATTTTAATAATCAAAAAAAAGATGAATCACTGTCTGGCCATCTGGGATTTCAGTATGAAGATAAAGGTTAGGATTAGACCTGGTCGAAAATTTTCCTCCAGTAACAAGAGTTCAATAAATGTTTGATATAATGTTTAGGCACCAATAACGTACCAAAACATTTGAAGTGCACCACACAGACAGTTTATCTGCTCGGCTCAAAGTTCAAACGGCAGCGCAGCTGTTGCGAATTCACTAGAGCAGATGCGTTTACTCGCTGATAAGCCTCAGTCCATCGAGCGCTAAACAGCAAGTGAAGTGCTAGAGTTCAGTGAAGAACACAAATGACTCTGTCACTTAAACTAGTTCAAAGCCAGGAGTAAAGATATTTACTTTCATTTATCATTCTTACTGTTATTTAGACAGACAACACAGAAATACATAGAATGTGTGAATTAGCTCGTATGTGAGTGCAGTGTAATTGACTGAGCAATGAAAAACTGATGTGCTCTATACTCTTACTTTTGTGTCGACACTCTTTTAATATAGTGATATAATGATTTACAAAGAGACAACACTTCTTGATTTCTTGTTGATTTTGGCAAATCTGCTTCTTCCACACAGAAATTCAGCTGGAATATTCCCATCAGTTTACAAGTGCAGACGAGGAAAGCATCAGGAAGAGCTGAAATCTGCAGAGACTGAGTTTATTAAAGAGGACAGAGAGAAGATGAGAGATCCAGAACCCTGCAGAATCAAACACACTGAAGAGCAAACAGGTTGGTGTTTATTGATCATTCTTCACTAATAATGCTGACGGTTATAAAGTTTCAAGTAGTTTTAGATTTTGTTTGTTGTAATTGGAAAAATCTTTAGAGCTCTGCAATAATATAACTTAAACAAATGGGACACTTTCTATGAACTGGGTAGTTTTTTTGCAACAAAATTACTTATGTTAGACAATTGTGTTGTTGATCAAACATATTTAAACGTCCTTCCTACAGAAACATGGAATTTGTGCCTAAAATGTTTTAAAAATCATAATTTGAAGATCAAGGTACCTCATTCATGGAAAGTTTCAGGGACGTACTGTATAAATAAATAAATAAAGAGATAGAAAGGTAGAAAGACAAACAAATCTAGGACTTTCTATTCCAATTCTATTTTATCTGTTTTCTTTTTTTTTTTTTATTAAAAAAAACACTTGACCCTCTATCACTTGTACTCTCTATTTGTTTTCTAACTGCTTGTTTTTCTTAAAAAAAAAAAAACTAACACTAGCTCTCTCTATTTTTATTTCTATTCTATCTACTTGTTTTCTTTGTATGTATGTGTGTCTATCTATCTATCTATCTATCTATCTATATATATATATATATATATATATAGTCATGGCCAAAAATATTGGCGCCCTTGGTAAATATGAACAAAGAAAGCTGTGAAAATTAATCTGCATTGTTAATCCTTTTGATCTTTTATTTAAAAAAAAAAAAAAAAACTTATCTAACCTTTCATTGGAGAATAATACACATTGGCCACTATTAACGGCACCCTTTTATTCAATACTTTTTGAAACCTCCATTTGCCAGTATAACCGCTCTAAATGTTCTCCTATAATGCCTGATGAGGTTAGAGAACACCTGACGAGATCAGAGACCATTCCTTCATCCAGAATCACTCCAGACCCTTTAGATTCCCAGCTCCATGTTGGTGCTTCTTCTCTTCAGTTTACCTCACTCATTTTCTACAGGGTTCAGGTCAGAGGACTGGAATGGCCATAGCAGAAGCTTGGTTTTGTGCTCAGTGACTTTTTGTTGTTTTTGAGATTTGTGTTTGGATTATTGTATGGTTGGAAGATCCAAACATGGCCCATTATAAGATTTCTAACACAGTCAGTCACTTATTGATTTTTTAATCTGTTGGTATTTGATAGAATCCATGATGCCATGTGTCTAAACAAGATGCCCAGGACCTCCAGCAGAAATATAGGCCCACAACATCAAAAATACAGTATATTTCATTGTACACATGGGGTACTTTTTATCCCTGTGTTCACTAAACCCATCTTGAGTGTTTGCTGCTAAAAAGCTCATTTTTTAGTTTCATCTGACCATAGAAGCCAGTCCCATTTGAAGTTCCAGTCGTGTCTGATAACTGAATATGCTGGAGTTTGTTTTTGGATGAGTGAGGAGAATTCTTCTTGAAACCCTCCCAAACAACATGGTGATGTAGGTGCAATTTTTTTTTTTTTTAAGGTTTTCTGACCCCAAGACTCAACTATTTAATGCAGTTCTCCAGCTGTGGTCTTTGGAGAGTCTTTAGCCACTCAAACTCTCCTTCTCACCGTGCATTAGGACGATATAGAGACACGTCCTCTTCCAGACAGTTTCGTAACATTTTATGTTGATTGGAAATTCTTAATTATTGCCCTGATGGTGGAAATGGGAATTTTCACTGCTCTAGCTCTTTTCTTAAAGCCACTTCACTAATTTGTCAAGCTCAATTATCTTTTGCTGCCGCTGGATAATTTCATGTTCATAATCACCCTGGAGTGCTCAAAATTGTGAATATGATTGGGAATATACTTCAGAGATATTTTACTCATAAGAATTTCTAGGGGTACCAATAATTGTCCAACGTGTATTAGAGAAAAAACATTTATTTCATAATGATATTTCCCCCCCATTTTAAATTCTTATCCAATGAAAGGTTAGATTTTTTTTTTTTTTTTTTTTTTAATAAAAGATCAAAAGGATTAACAATGCAGATTAATTTTCACAGCCTTCTTTGATTATATTTACCAAGGGTGCCGATATTTTTGGCCATGACTGTATATACAGTATCTCACAGAATTGAGTACACCCCTCACATTTTTGTAAATATTTTGTTATATCTTTTCATGTGACAACACTGAAGAAATGACACTTTGCTACAATGTAAAGTAGTGAGTGTGCAGCTTGTATAACAGTGTAAATTTGCTGTCCCCTCAAAATAACTCAACACACAACCTTTAATGTCTAAACCGCTGGCCACAAAAGTGAGTACACCCCTAAGTGAAAATGTCCAAATTGGGCCCAATTAGCCATTTTCTCTCCCCGGTGTCATGTGACTCGTTAGTGTTACAAGGTCTCAGGTGTGAATGGGGAGCAGGTGTGTTAAATTTGGTGTTATCGCTCTCACTCTCTCATACTGGTCACTGGAAGTTCAACATGGCACCTCATGTCAAAGAACTCTCTGAGGATCTGAAAAAAAAAATTGTTGCTCTACATAAAGATGGCGTAGGCTATGAGAAGATTGCCAAGACCCTGAAACTGAGCTGAAGCACGGTGGCCAAGACCATACAGCGGTTTAACAGGACAGGTTCCACTCAGAACTGGCCTCACCATGGTCGACCAAAGAAGTTGAGTGTACGTGCTCAGCGTCATATCCAGAGGTTGTGTTTGGGAAATAGACGTATGAGTGCTGCCAGCATTGCTGCAGAGGTTGAAGGGGTGGGGGGTCAGCCTGTCAGTGCTCAGACCATATGCCGCACACTGCATCAAATTGGTCTGCATGGCTGTCATCCCAGAAGGAAGCCTCTTCTAAAGATGATGCACAAGAAAGCCCGCAAACAGTTTGCTGAAGACAAGCAGACTAAGGACATGGATTACTGGAACCATGTTCTGTGGTCTGATGAGACCAAGATAAACTTATTTGGTTCAGATAATGTCAAGTGTGTGTGGCGGCAACCAGGTGAGGAGTACAAAGACAAGTGTGTCTTGCCTACAGTCAAGCATGGTGGTGGGAGTGTCCTGGTCTGGGGCTGCATGAGTGCTGCTGGCACTGGGGAGCTACAGTTCATTGAGGGAACCATGAATGCCAACATGTACTGTGACATACTGAAGCAGAGACTGGGCCGCAGGGCAGTATTCCAACATGATAACGACCCCAAACACACCTCCAAGACGACCCCTGCCTTGCTAAAGGAGCTGAGGGTAAATGTGATGGACTTGCCAAGCATGTCTCCAGACCTAAACCCTATTGAGCATCTGTGGGGCATCCTCAAATGAAAGGTGGAGGAGCTCAAGGTCTCTAACATCCACCAGCTCCGTGATGTCGTCATGGAGGAGTGGAAGAGGACTCCAGTGGCAACCTGTGAAGCTCTGGTGAACTCCATGCCCAATAGGGTTAAGGCAGTGCTGGAAAATAATGGTGGCCACACAAAATATTGACACTTTGGGCCCAATTTGGACATTTTCACTTAGGGGTGTACTCACTTTTGTGGCCAGCGGCTTAGACATCAATGGCTGTGTGTTGAGTTATTTTGAGGGGACAGCAAATTTACACTGTTATACAAGCTGCACACTCACTACTTTACATTGTAGCAAAGTGTCATTTCTGCAGTGTTGTCACATGAAAATATATAAAAAAAATATTTGCAAAAATGTGAGGGGTGTACTCACTTCTGTGAGATACTGTGTGTGTGTGTGTGTATATGTATGTATGTGTGTGTGTGTGTATGTGTATATATATATATAAAACCTGCATTAGGCTAACTGAAACTTGTCATAGCACTTGCGTATTATTGCTCTCTTGTTGGTTTTGATTGCTTCTGTTGTCCTCATTTGTAAGTCGCTTTGGATAAAAAGCATCTGCTAAATCAGAGGTTCCCAAACTTTTCCATTCCACGACCCACCTAGACAAGTATAATCTATTTCAAGGCCCACCAAAATATTTGAGAGAAAAAAACAAAACTGTTGACATTACTGTAAGCTTATTCTTAATTAAAAGTTTAATATAGCAGAAATTAAGAAAAATAACCATTTTATTTTATAGTACATCTGTAAAATTTCACTATTAATATTTACATTTTAATTTCTTCATTTACAGACGTTAATGAGTCTATGAAATATGTCCATAAAAACTGAAACACGCTCCCCTCTGCGCGGCTATAGGCTACTGTAATCTGCGCTGTGAGTGTTAAACTCATCGCGGGTTTCAGCGCAGAAAATGCATTCATGATCCTTCCGTGTGTAGGGCAGAGCGAAGAACTATGGAAGCCCGTTTCCGCCACTGAATAAAAAATAAAAAAAAAAGGTTATTACTATTTTTTTTTTTTTATCTCAGAATTCTGACACTTTCTCAGAATTGCGAGATATAAAGTTACAGTTACAAGAAAAAAAAGTCAGAATTGCATGATATAAACTCACAATTGTTCTCAGAATTGAGTGTTTATATCAGGCAATTCTAACTTTATATCTAGCAATTGTGTGTTTATTTTTCAGAATTGCAAGTTTATATCTCACAATTCTGACTTTATAACTTGCAATTGTGAGTTTATATCTCACAATTCTGAGAAAAAAGTCAGAATTGCGCACAATAACCTTTATTATTTTATTCAGTGGCGGAAACGGGCTTCCATACAGAACAACCCATCACTTTTTTTATTTTATTTTATTTTTTTTAGCAAAGCAAAAGAAGTGTAGTAGAACTATCTAAAACAGTGGAGATTAAAATAATTGTGGAGATTAAAATAATTGTCAAATAATTGTAAAAATAATAAACACGTCTCATTTTAAATAAACACTAAAAACCGAGATGACAAATTTACTTCAGCCAGAAATTTACTTTTGCAATGGTTAAATAAATGTTCAGAGATATCTTCAAAGATTTTAGTACTTTGGCACATTTTTTTTTCTCTACATAGTGATGATATGGCGAGGAAATAATAGGAAATTTTTAAAATTTTGTTATGCTAGCATGTGGAAATGTTAAAATCATTTAGTGCTAGAATTAAATCCGTGTTTGTGCCCCGCTCAGTCCGTATACATTTGAAATGTTTTTACAGACTGTTTCCTTATTGGTAGGTAGCCAAATGCATATGAAGGAACGAAAACAACAAACTCATTATATCTCTCAGAAAGATAGACAGTGCCGAGTTCAAACAGACGATATGAATGAACATACCTGAAACAGTTTTCGTAACATTTGAATTTTCCGGTGTATGCAATCTCATGCAGAACACGTACAGCGCAGTGAAGTGAGCAAGTTTATTCTCATTAATAATGCGGACCGAGCATTTTAATAATGAACCCTCACTGTTATTGCAAACTTGTGCGCGCCCGCGCTTCAAAACAGGCAACTTATGTTTTAAATAGCGGCCTTTGCGATTCGAAAATCGCACTAAGCAATATCGCAATCGTAATTAATGTTGGTATATCATGCAGCCCTAGACTGAACTTTGTGTGTGGGTCATTGAAACGTAATTTTAGCTGCAGCCAAGTGAATTTGTGCGAACCACCTTGTCCCACTCTGCGACTCAGTTTGAAAACCCCTGTGCTAAATGACTAAATATAAAATGTACAAGATGTATTTATAAAACTGCATCAAAATTATCAAAATGTTGTATAGCAATTGTCTACTTTCCACTGTTACATCAGGGTTCAATTTTATGTCTTTTTATTTTTTCATGAGCTACTGACAAATGAACTGTTTTTGCTTTTATTTCAGAGTTGATTGAAGAAAATGAGGACAATGAAGAATTGAGTGAAGTTGAGGGAAAAAATCACTTCAGAACTGGAGAAAACCCTTTGAGTTGCTGTCAAAGCAAACCGATCATTTTAAGAAAAACAAGAACCAAGAAATCTTTCACCTGCACTCAGTGTGGAAAGAGTTTGACATGCAAATATAATCTTAATTTTCACATGAGACTTCACACTGGGGAGAAACCATTCAAGTGTTCACACTGTGACAAGAGATTCAGTCGGTCAGATCACCTGAAAACACATGAGATAATTCACTCTGGAGAAAAACCTTACACATGTGATCAGTGTGGGAAGAGTTTTTTACAAAAAGTACACTGTATGGGGCATATGAGAGTTCATACAAGAGAGAAACCATTTACTTGTGATCAGTGTGGGAAGAATTTCACACAATCATCAAAACTTAAGGATCACATGAACATCCACACTAGAGAGAAACAGTACACATGTGATCAATGTGGGAAAACATTTTTGAGAGCTTCAGTCCTGAAGAAACACCTGGGAGTTCATACAAAGGAGAAACCACATTCATGTTTTTTGTGTGGAAAGAGTTTTTCACATCTACAAAGTTTACATAAACATCATAAAATTCATACTGCTGTGAGAGAGTACATGTGCTTTGAGTGTGAGAAAACTTTTACTTCAGCAAAGTGTTTAAAACAGCATGAGATGATTCACACTGGAGAGAAACCTTACAAGTGTTCACACTGCGACAAGAGATTCAGTCGGTCAGAAACTCTGAAAACACACGAGAGGATTCACACTGGAGAGAAACCTTATATGTGTTCACACTGTGATAAGAGATTCAGTAATTCAGCACATCTGAAAACACATGAGAGGATCCACGCTGGAGAAAAACCTTATACATGTGATCAGTGCGGGAAGAGTTTCACACTAAAAGGAAACCTTACAGAGCATATGAGAGTTCATACTGGAGAGAAACCATTTACTTGTGATCAGTGCGGGAAGAGTTTCTCTCAATCATCAACCCTTAAGAAACACATGAACATCCACACTGGAGAGAAACTATATACATGTGATCAATGCGGGAATACATTTTTGAGAGCTTCAGACCTGAAGAAACACCTGAGAGTTCATACAAAGGAGAAACCACATTCATGTCATTTGTGTGGAAAAAGTTTTTCACGTCTACAATATTTAAAAGAGCATCAGAAAATACACACTGGTGTGAGAGAGTACATGTGCTTTGAGTGTGAGAAGACGTTTACTTCAGCGAGCAGTTTAAAATTGCATGAGAGGATCCACACTGGAGAGAAACCGTACAAGTGTTCACACTGTGACAAGAGATTCAGTCGGTCAGGAATCCTGAAAACACATGAGAGGATCCACACTGGAGAGAAACCATATCACTGCACTGAAAAATGATATCATTGTGCTTTCTTATAATATTCATATTACGTTCAATTGTCTTATAATGCATACGTGTCACTTGCCATTTGCTTGCTCTTTTTGAAGGAAAGTAGAAGTTTTTACAAACCGCTCTTGTTCAGGTAGCTGAAGAAGAGACTTTTTAAGAAAGACTGAGATTTATTTTACATTTTGTTCTTCACTGTTGTTTTTAAAATGACTAGTTATTTTTCCACTAATGACGTATTTAGGAAACGGAGATGCAAGATATACTCTCATGTGGCTTTGCAACTGATCCTTCTTTGCCTTTCTTTGAACCTGGGATTAAACCGGCTAAATTATGAAAGACCGTAGTATTGATAAGCTCTGACGTTATCGATTCTGCTTTCAGTATTGGAGAAATTAAGGAAATACACTTACAATTTATTATTGCTACACAAAAGTTAAGCTAATTGTATCTTGTGAACTGTTTCTATATGCGATAAAATCAAGACATGTGTCAGTGATGTGTTTTTGTTATTTGAAATCCAGAAGCGAGATCTTTCTTGTACTTTAGGGCTGTGTGATTAATCTAATTTTATTTTTGTTCTTGAGTTTGGTTCCAAGGATTATGAAAACAAGATGTTTGAGGTAAAGCGGTGTATTAGAGAAAATCTGATGTGTCTTGAGGACTTTACAGCCACCGCGTGCGTGTGTCCGTTAAGTCCATGTGACCCTAGTAATCCATTATTATAAATTTACACCACTGATCTATAATAAAGAACTGGATTGCTCATGACATTATAAAAGTGAAGTCACTGCGTTGCCATATTGCTATTTCCTAGTATGCCCATACATTCTAGTGAAGTAATAGGAAATCGTACGATTTTAATGAAAAAAAAAAATTACCTAACGAGTCAGTATTTTTATATCTGAATTATCAACATACAATGCAAACACCCTGCATGCAAATTTGGTTATTTGTTTAATATTGTGAATTTCCCCTTCATATTAAAAAGTTAAGTATCATTTATTACAGTAGTGAACATCAGATGAACATGATAAACAACAGATGAACATGATAAACATCAGATGGACGAGATCCTCAACATATGTATTACAAATGACAAAGTGCTCAGGAAATCTGAATAAAGATTTATGTTTTGTATGTGCCTTGTACAGTTATTCACTGTTTATGTAATTATGTTGTTATTGTTTTTATATGTACAGTATCTTACTGCAAATGTTTCAACAATGATTTTGTTAACAGCATGCATTTTGAAGCAGTTCGTGATTTAAATGTTGGTTAAATTAATAATTAATTCAACATGTATACTAGGGATGTAATGATATCAAAATATTACGATACGATATTATTGCGATATGAAGTCCACAATACGATATTTATTGTGATATATAAAAAGAAAAAAAAAGACATGAATAATTGGGAAAAAATAATAAAATTTTGTACATATTAAAGTTAAATTATTCAAGTGCACTTTGAGAGTTCAAAATTAAGAGCTCCTACCCATGTTTCTTAAAGGCCCCGATATACACTGAACAAAATTATGAACGCAACACTTTTGTTTTTGCCCCCATTTTTCATGAGCTGAACTCAAAGATCTATGTACACAAAAGGCCTATTTCTCTCAAATATTGCTCAAAAATCTGTCTAAATCTGTGTTAGTGAGCACTTCTCCTTTGCCGAGATACTCCATCCACCTCACAGGTGTGGCATATCAAGATGCTGATTAGACAGCATGATTATGGGGGGGGTCAGAAAACCAGTCAGTATCTGGTGTGACCACCATTTGCAACACATCTCCTTCTCATAGAGTTGATCAGGTTGTTGATTGTGGCCTGTGGAATGTTGGTCCACTTCTCTTCAATGGCTGTGTGAAGTTGCTGGATATTGGCAGGAACTGGAACACGCTGTCGTATACGCCAATCCAGAGCATCCCAAACATGCCCAATGGGTGACATGTCCGGTGAGTATGCTGGCCATGCAAGAACTGGGATGTTTTCAGCTTCCAGGAATTGTGTACAGATCCTTGCAACATGAGGCCGTGCATTATCATGCTGCAACATGAGGTGATGGTCGTGGATGAATGGCACAACAATGGGCCTCAGGATCTCATCACGGTATCTCTGTGCATTCAAAATGCCATCAATAAAATGCACCTGTGTTCGTTGTCCATAACATACGCCTGCCCATACCATAACCCCACCGCCACCATGGGCCACTCAATCCACAACGTTGACAGCAAACCGCTCACCCACACGACACCATACACGCTGTCTGCCATCTGCCCTGTACAGTGAAAACCGGGATTCATCCGTGAAGAGAACTCTCCAAAGTGCCAGACGCCATCGAATGTGAGCATTTGCCCACTCAAGTCGGTTACGACGACGAACTGCAGTCAGGTCGAGACCCCGATGAGGACGACGAGCATGCAGATGAGCTTCCCTGAGACGGTTTCTGACAGTTTGTGCAGAAATTCTTTGGTTATGCAAACCGATTGTTGCAGCAGCTGTCCGGGTGGTTGGTCTCAGACAATCTTGGAGGTGAAGATGCTGGATGTGGAGGTCCTGGGCTGGTGTGGTTACACGTGGTCTGCGGTTGTGAGGCCGGTTGGATGTACTGTCACATTCTCTGAAATGCCTTTGGAGACTGCTTAAGGCCTTTCCACACTGAGCGCGAAAAAGCGAAACGAATTTTGCACGCGATGTCGTGCTGGAATAAAACAACAGCTTTCTATGGATGCTTCCACACAGACCGCGAACATTCGCGCACCAAAAATGCAAATGTTTTATTTTTTTCCAGTCCGACGAAACTTTTCAGTTTCGCAAAGGGAAAATACGGGCCGTCCAATAAGATTTGAGCATTACATCACGTTCCCGGAGCAGTTGCTGTTGCACAAAAAGGCAAGAGTGGTGGCACTGTTTCGATAACAAGTGTAAACAAACACAGAAGAAGAGTATCCCAAGAGAGAAGAGAGTGGATGCCGACCCCGAGTTCTTGTTATCGTTGGTATCTGAAAACAGATTTATTCATTCTTAATATAATTTATATTAATTATCCACTGAATTATGTGATCTGGAGAGCACTGTCCTTTTTCTTCCACGTGCACGACTGTTATGAGTCACAGCGCGTTCACTCTCTAGATCTTCCGTATTAAAAAAAATCGAGTGAAACATTTTTCTACACATGAAATATGAAAGCAAATAGACATGATTATGACGATATATTTTCTGTATGTGTTTTGTATGCAGCTCATTTTATTTTTTTAGCAATAAAGGATGTTTATGACTAATATTAGCAGTGTAGCATTATTAAACATACAAAGAGTGCATGTGTCTGCTTATTATTATAGAATCAGAATCAACTATAAATCACAATCAGAAGTCATTACAAGCACTTGATGATGGTTTAAAGTGGGTAAGCAAATACATTAATAATTAAATACATTTTCAAGTGTAGCTTGATGCTAATTGTACTTCTAATTATATTTTAGGATGTTGCCTATTCTTGTAAGCATTATAGATAGCTTGTGTTTCTGGTGTAGAACCAAACTTTGTTTATCTTAATTTAGATGTTAAATCCATATACGCGATACATATCTAAGGAAAAATGCATTGTTGGTTGGTGCCACCTAGCATGCAGGCGTGAATTAGCAGAAGGCGAACATTCGTTTCATGCTCAGTGTGAAAGCAACATTCGCGGGCGATTCGCCTCGCTTTTTCGCATCGCGCTCAGTGTGGAAAGGCCTTTATGGTAGAGAAATGAACATTCAATTCACGGGCAACAGCTCTGGTGGACATTCCTGCAGTCAGCAAGCCAATTGCACGCTCCCTCAAAACTTGCGACATCTGTGGCATTGTGCTGTGTGATAAAACTGCACATTTTAGAGTGGCCTTTTATTGTGGCCAGCCTAAGGCACACCTGTGCAATAAACATGCTGTCTAATCAGCATCTTGATATGCCACACCTGTGAGGTGGATGGATTATCTCGGCAAAGGAGAAGTGCTCACTAACACAGATTTAGATAGATTTGTGAACAATATTTGAGAGAAATAGGCCTTTTGTGTACATAGAAAAAGTCTTAGATCTTTGAGTTCAGCTCATGAAAAATGGGGGCAAAAACAAGTGTTGCGTTTTTAATTTTGTTCAGTGTACTTCAAACAAAGTTCATTTTTGTTCTTTGTTTGGGGGCAAAAAGAAGTTCGAAAAGGCTGAGCGATGTTATAATGTTTTCGAACATTCCGACACCCCCGCGCTGCTGGAGGCGGGGTGTCATGTAAACGTGTGTCGTGATGCTCGCGCATATGCCCTAAAGACAACAACGATGCAATAATGGTGTAACTAGGTGTGAAACGGGTACCAATGGTCAGAATATTATAGACAAATGATTAATGATTAGCAGCAGTTCAGAGTCAAGTATCATGTTTGCAATACAAAACAGGGAATCAGAAAGAATATGTAGCACTATCTGATCACAACAATAAATTGTAAGTGTATTTCCTTAATTTCTCCAAAACTTCAAATGATTTAAAATGAATTGAAAACAGTTAAAAATAGAAAATGATTATACATAAAATACAATCAGTCTGGACGTAGCACAGTGCTCATTCAATAAATGCACAGCTAAACATGAGTTTTGAGTCTAGATTTAAATGTGGCTAATGTTTTAGCACGTCTGATCTCTTCTGAAAGCTGATTCCAACTGTGGGCGGCATAATAGCTAAAAGCGGACTCCTCTTGTTTTGTGTGAAACCTTGGTATTTCTAACTGACTCGATCCTAATGATCTGAGTGGTCTGTTAGGTTTATATTCAGTGAGCATATCTGTAATGTATTTAGGTCATATGCCATTGAGTGATTTATAAAGGAGTAAAAGTACTTTAAAATCAATCCTAAATGTAACTGGAAGCCAGTGTAAGGACCTGAGGACTGGTGTGATATGCTCAGATTTTCTGGTTCTTGTCAGAATCCTGGCAGCAGCATTCTGGATGAGCTGCAGCTGTCTAATGGTCTTCTTTGGAAGGCCGGTGAGGAAACCATTACAATAGTCCACCCTGCTGGTGATAAAGTCATGAACAAGTTTCTCCAAGTCTTCACTGGAAACAAAACATCTAATTCTTGCAATTGTTTTGAGATGATAGTATGCTGATTTAGTTATTGCTTTGACACGACTACTGATAAGGTCTGTCTCCAGAATCACACCGAGTTTCTTGACTTGATTTTTAGTTGTTTGACCCCTAGAGTCAAGGTATGCATTCACCTTGAGAACTTCATCTTTGTTTCCAAATGCAATGACTTCAGTTTTCTCCTTGTTTAACTGAAGAAAGTTCTGGCACATCCAACTGTTAATTTCAGAGTCAATGGGGCTGTAGTCATTTGGAGATAAGTCTAGGTAAATCTGGGTGTCATCTGCACAGCTGTGATAGGCAATTTGGTTCTCTCTCGATATTTGACTTAGTGGGAGCATATACAGGCTAAACAGGAGCGGTGCAAGAATTGAGCCTTGTGGGACTCCGCATGTCATAGATGTCCACTTAGACTTATGCTCTCCTATACTGACATAATAACCTCTCCCTTCTAAGTATGACCTGAATCATTTGAGTACCATCCCAGAAAGCCCGACAGTTTTCTCGTCTCTCTAGAAGTATGTTATGATCTACAGTGTCAAACACAGCACTAAGATCTAGTAGTACCAGCACTGATATTTTTCCAGAATCAGAATTAAAGCGAATATCATTTATTATCTTAATGAGTGCTGTCTCTGTGCTGTGATGCGGTCGGAAACCAGATTGAAAATTGTCCAGGTATCTATTTGAGTTTAAGTAGTTGTTCAGCTGATTAAAATCTACCTTTTCAATAATCTTGCCTATAAAAGGAAGATTTGATATATTGGTCTATAGTTGCTCAATGTGGTGCTATCAAGATTGCTCTTTTCCAGAAGGGGCTTAACAACTGCAGTTTTCAGGGATTTTGGAAACGTCCCGGAAAGAAGTGAGGTGTTCACCACTTCTAAGAGATCTGCTTCTAAACAGTTAAGCACACTTTTGAAAAAAGATGTGGGAAGTGTGTCAAGATAGCAGGTTGATGATTTAAGGTGCTGTACTATTTCTTCCAAAACTTTGCTATCAATTGCTGCAAAAACAGACATGGTAACTTTTTTTTTTTGAAATTGCGGTCAAATCTGTTTGACCTCTGCATAACTTGAGGATGTGCCAATCGCCTTTCTGATATTATTGATCTTCTCAGAAAAGAAGGAAGCAAACTCATTGCATTTGCTGTCGGAGAGCATTTCACTGAATCTCTCAACAGTAGCAAAAAGAGTGTGAGTGTTGTTTAAGTTACTGTTAATAAGGTTTGAGAAGAAGGTCTGTCTAGCTGTGGCTAGTTTCACATTGAAAGCATGAAGGCTGTCTTTATAGATGCTATAGTGAATTTCAAGTTTTGGCTTCTGCCACATCCGCTCAGCTTTTCTGAATTGTCTTTTCATACTCTGAACTGCTGTTGATTTTCTCAAAGGTGATTTTTGTCTTCCAGTCTTCTTACTGACCTTTTCAGGAGCAATATCATCGCTAACATTTTTAACTTTTGAGTTAAAGGAATCAAGGAGAAGATCAACAGAGTCTGCAGAAATGCATATAGCCTCCATAAATAGCACACTAGTGTTTTCGTAAATGCATCTCTTTCTGACAGAGACATATCTAGATTCAGTGGTAACAGAGATCAATATATCAAAGAAAATACAGAAGTGATCAGATAGTGCTACATCCTTAATAACAATAGATGAAATGTTTAGACTTCTACTGATAAGTAAATCTAGAGTGTGTCCACGATTGTGTGTGGGTCTATGCACATGCTGAATCAGATCAAAAGTGTTTAAAACCGTTATAATTTCTTTTGTAGTTTTGATTTCTGCATAATCTATGTGAATATTAAAATCCCCTGCAATAGCAAAACAGTCAAACTCTGAGGAAATCATTGATAGCAGTTATGTGATCTCTTCAACAAAGGCTGGAGATTATTTTGAGGCCTGTAAATAATGATAAACAGAATGCATGGAGCACCTTTCAGCACAATACCTAGTTATTCAAAAGACAAGTACTGACCAAATAACACTTGCTTGCATAGATAGACATCTTTAAACAGAGCAGCTACACCTCCACCTCTCCTAACAGTCCTGCAGACACTTATAAAATTAAAGTTAGGAGGGGCTGTTTCATTGAGGACTGTTGCACTGCAGCTGTCTTCTAGCCATGTTTCATTTAGAAACATAAAATCCAGGTTGTTTGTGGTTAAGTCATTGATCAGAAATTATTTATTTTTTAGAGAGTGAATGTTTAAAAATGCTAACTTGATGGCATTACCTTGTGTCTCTACAGCAATCTTAGTTTGATGCATAATAGGCCACAGATTAGATGGGTCAGCCGTACGGCTTGAGAATGCCTTAGACTTTCTATCACGTGATAAAACAGAAATAGAGAAAGCTGCAGGCCCACTGGGTTCCCTCTTGTTCTGTTAAAATTTCTGAATGTTGCTGCTATCATAGTGGAGACCCGACGCATATCACTGAGAGCTGTTATCAGTTGTTTTTAGTTCACCTACACCAGATGGAGGAGGGTTTGGGCCCTGGCGTTGTGGCTGGAGAGCTCTCACAGGAGGAGGAGGGCGAGCTGGGCTCACAGGCTTTGGTGGTTGTGGAGCCCGCCGTTTTTTAGTTGGTATCTGAAGGCTTGCAGCGAAAGAGTGGGAGAGTTTGGTCCCAGCATACACCAGTTCCTCCATTTTCTGTGAGAAACTTAGAAGTGGAGATGCTGGAGAGAGGGATAATGTGTCTGGTGAGCGGGGCTCTGGCTCTGGTGTTTCCGGTGGCTGTAATATGTTGTCCTGGCTTCCTTGGCTGTTTTCCAGAAAGTCGTCCTTGGGTGCTGAGTCTTGGAGCTGTTGTAGTACGTGACAGTCTGGCTGTGATGAGCTCTGTGGGCAGGGCTCAGCCGGGATAGTTTCCATGAGCAGAGCTTGTTTTAGCTGCGTGGCGTTATCAGTGTCCTTGTGGGATGTGTCAACCACATGATGCTGATATGAAGTCCTGTGGTCACTCATATTCTGTCCAGGTGTCTGTGTGCCATTCAGGTTAAGTGGATTGGCACACACTACTAAAGGATGATGGAGAGAGAAATAGATATTGTCCTTTAGCACTCTTGCACCAAGTTTGTTTGGGTGGAGGCCATCTAGTTTAAACAGTTGTCTATGGCCCCAGAAAAGATTGAAGTTGTTGATAAAATTGACTCCTTTTATACTGCAAATTCTTTGTAGCCATGTATTCAGCCCAAGCAACCTTGAAAACATGTTAGTTCCCCTTGCTGGGAGTGGTCCACTGATGAACGACTGAACTTGAAGTCTTTGAAATGTTTCAAAGAGTTCACTGAAATCCTTCTTAAGGAGTTTTGACTGCTCTTTCTGAATATCATTCTTCCCCACATGGATGATGATTCGATTTGCAGTCTTGTGCTTCATTAGAATGTTCCGAAGTTCCTTGTTCACATCAGAGATGGTTGCTTGACGAAAGCAGCATGTAGTTGTAGTCCTGCTACTGATGTTTCTGATAATGGAGTTGCCCACTATTAGAGTCCTGGGCTCAGCTGCGCTCTGAGCTGAATGCCGCTGTCTGCTCGACCTCGAGCGCCTGTTAGTAGCGATGTTAGCTGCTGGCTGATACGATCCATGTTCAATCACATTTGGAGATTCGTCACCCACATTCATTCATGCTTCAAATCTGTTCTCGAGATGTATAGGGGGTGGTAGAAAACCAGTGTCTGCAAGCCTTGTCACAGCCATATGTGGGGTGGCGGATGCTACGGCAGCAATATGATATATTCGTGACAATCTGATGTCTCGAGTGCCTTTGGGTCTCACTCCCTGTTTGTGCCATTGATTAGTCTGTCGATCAGTTTCAGCTTGTTCCTCTACACTTGGTATAAACTGTTGAGATTCACAGGACTCACCGGCTGTATACTGAAGGGGTCCATGATGACAATCTGGCATGTGTTCCGCCTGTTTTGGAAGCCCAGCAAGTAACTTTGTTTCAAGAACTACAATCCTTTGTAGAAGTCTGTGGCAGTTCATGCAGCAAGTAGATTCCACAAGAAGCATTTTCTCTCTTGTCTGTTTGAACTCCCCATGAACTCTATTCTGACCAGGGAACAAACTTCAAGGGAGGAGAAAGAGAACTATCAGAAGCATTTACTTCCATGCAACCCACTTTGCAGAATCAGCTGGCAAGGAAGAAAATTCAGTTCAAATTTAATTCCCCTGGAGCTCCTCACTTTGGTGGACTATGGGAGAGGGAGATCAGGTCTCTAAAGTCTGCTCTCAATGTTACACTTGGAGCCCAACATGTGGCAGAGGAAGTGCTAAGCACAGTGCTTACAGAAATTGAAGGGATTCTAAACTCTAAACCCTTGGGCTACGTGTCATCGGACATAGCAGATGTGGATCCCATTACCCCGAATAGTCTTTTATTGGGGAGGCCAGACCCTGATTTACCCCAAATTGTATACCCTGAGTCAGAATTACTTAGCAGAAAACGCTGGAGACACAGCCAGGTCCTTGCCGACCATTTTTGGGCACACTACGTCAAGAGATACTTACCCGAACTGCAAACTCGAAATAAGTGGATGACTGAAACTGGCAAAAACCTAAAGACTGGGACAGTAGTGATGATAATGGATCACCAGTTGCCTCGAGCCCTCTGGCCAGTGGGTAAGGTCTCAGCCACAGTACCAGAGGCCGATGGGAAAATCCGAACAGCTGAAGTGCAAGTACAGGGTCGGAAATACATCCGACCAGTGAGTAAATTTGTCTGTTTACCACCACTACCTGATGATGACAAGGACTCTTAAGCCTTTTCTAAGTAGAATTTACTACGTAAATTGGGGCGGCTGTTGAAAAGGCTTATCATAATTTACTGGTTTTAATCGTTCTTATTCTTATTGGTGGACTGTGAATTATTGACAGCATAGTTTAGTCCCGCCCCCAGAGTTAGACGCAACTTTTCATGTTCCGCTTTAACGTGATGAAGGGCTCGCGTGTATTCAAGTCATAGATGAGTGTGCGTAACTTTGAAAGTAAGTTTATTTTCCTATATATATATATATATTTTTTTTTTTATACATGTTCTTTAAGCTTGTTTATATTGCTGTATTTAACCGTTCTGATATATATATTGCATCCATATCTCCGTGAATCTGATGCTATCGCTATAAATGTTTGCTGTCTCTGCACGTGCACTCCGATGCGTGCTGTATAAGTGTGATGACGAATAATATTTAGCATTTTACTTTAATGTATACATTGTACAAATGTCAGTGAGCCATATTTGTGTGGATTGATAAGATTATGTATAATTGAGAAGCAGTTATAAGACGATGATCGCGTACATCACTAGTCGATTATGTATACGTAGTCACGTGTCCTCACGTGTTTGTACATTTTATAAGCGTGTTTGTTTGTCATTTATGGCTGTGAATTTATTATTGTATTTCTGTTTTTATTATAGAAAACCACACACGTTTGTAAACCCATACACAATCTTAAATGCATTGTGTATGTCAGCTGACTTGAAGCTTTATTAAAATAGTGATTGGACTCATGGACTTCTGTGCATTCTTACCGATGCCCCGTGACGATCCCAACTAAACCAAACCAATTCAAGACACATACTGTACTTAACAGGCTCATAGTCTGAAAACTTTAGCATGATGTGGAAAAAAAATATTGGAGTCATCCAATAACACAGTGGTTTTCAAACCCTGAGTCGCGACCCACTTAATAAATGGGTTGCCAGGATGATAGGAAAACGTATGCATGTAACCAAGTTCAAGACTCAGGAAAGAAGCAACTAAATAAACATAAACAACAAAACGAAAGTAACCGGCAGCCGCCTTAGGTCAGAATCAAATGTGTATTTGTGTTTGCTCCCTGTTTTTGCAACTTTGTACAGTGTAGCAAATCAGAGACACATCTGTTGATTTCTATAACACAATGGCCAGTCAGAGGAGTCATAATAAACTCATCGCTCAGAACGCGAGTGTTCTTGTTTAGTCCAGAGTTCTGGAAACTTGAGACGCAAATCCTCTGATTATAATGAACAAACTGTAGAGGTGATGTAAATAAGAGATTAATTGTGCCGTGTTGATAGATTCATTGATTATAGCGGAAGTATAGTTTCTGAGATCGCAATAAACTGAAATGAGTGACAGCTTTTTAAGGAAGCGCACTTTGCGCGCTTTCTTTGCTGTATATAGCCTATTCTCCATTCAGAATTTGAATAAAAGTTTAGTTTTTCATGCTGCTAAGAGGACCAATGTGGAGTACCTGCAACAAACTTTCTGAAATGACATCCGCATATTCTCTCGAAATCGCAGTGACATTGTAATAATCATAACTATGGACTGGACAAAATATGATATGTCAGAATAGATGTGCATGAAGGCAAAGCACCCTCACTAATTTCAGAAGCACCGACAGTGATTTGATTTTGAAACAGACCATCCTTCCTGAGCTCTACGGTGGAACTCAAGACCAGTCAGTAGCGCAGTTGTCTTTTCTTCTTTCTTTCTTTCTATATATATATATATATATATATATATATATATATATATATATTAGTGCTGTCAATCGATTAAAAAAATTAATCGCGTTAATCACAGTCATGGACTGTGATTAATCATGATTAATCGCACATTTAAAATACTAGGATTTACCTGTAAATGTGTTGAAATGAAATGCATGACAAACTAGTTTAAGGAAACAGAACCTTTCACATCTCCGCCAGGTATGAGACATAATCCTTATTATTCTTTTATCATTATTCTTTTATTTTTATTCAACCATTATCAGCCTTTATACTGGCAACAAAACGTTTACCAAGCCACATCGCTTCAATCCCAGTTTACATTTACCCAACTATTATCAAAAGTATTTCTAAATGAATACAACAAAACATTTTCTTGCGACCTTACATGAAGTATTATGACAAAATGCATTAAGAAGAAGAATTGGACCTGTTCTGCAGGTGCATTAGAGCTAATATTAGCATCATGCTACATAAGACAATTTATGAGATTAATAGTACACTTTTACTCAGAACTCACTTTAAACCACCATCGAGTGTTTGTAAGAACTTCCTTTTACGATCACATGTAGAATTTGGTCGTTTACTGTTGTTAAAATATGCTCTTTATAGCCTTTTATATCGCTGCACAAATTAGCATTTCAGATGTACACATTCATCTCAAGAAAATCACATACAAACCATATCCTATCGCAATCGTGTGTTTATTATCTTGTATAATCTATAATGGCTGTTGTCATGTTTATTTCTGCTGTGTAAAAGCCTTAACATGTGCTCTGACTGAAACTCACGTTCTTTGTGTTGTTACAACCGCCTCTCCGTTCTTAAGTTACCAGGTATACATTCCAACTATAATACACATTAGTAAAAGGATCTATTTTAATATTTACTTGTCTATATACACTTTGGACGGCCGCGGTACATTATAAAAATAGCCCAAAAAAACGCAACCCGCGGCTCTGTAATTTTTCCCGCTACTGTATTTTCAAAATAGCCCACTTGTGCCGTTACCCTGGCAACACTGGCTCACTGTACCCTCATCACACACTGATAGATAACCTTCCGCGCTGCGATGACGGGAAGAAGTTGGGGTCAAGCATTATCACATGATTAATCTGCGTTAAAAAAATATTAACGCGTAAAAAATTTTAGATTAATCGCATGCGTTAACGCGTTAACGTTGACACCCCTAATATATATATATATATATATATATATATATATATATATATATATATATATATATATATATATATATATATATATATACATATATATATATATACATATACACATACACACACACACACACACATATACTGTGTGTGTGTGTGTGTGTGTGTGTGTGTGTGTATATATGTGTATATATATATATATATATATACACACACACATATACTGTGTGTGTGTGTGTCTGTGTGTGTGTATATATATATATATATATACATATATATATACACACACACAGGGATTGAAATTAACTTTTTCATTCACCAGCCAATTTGGCTACTAAATTTTTAAGTTACTAGCCATTCACAATTTCTACTAGCCAAAAAAGAAAAAGAAACCAATAGCTTGAGGCTGTGTACACTGGACGTGACAAAGCGACCGTTGCAAATCATTTTGTGTCAGTACTAGGGGTTTGTGATATTGCAAAAAAATAATATCTCAATATTTTCTGGGATTTTATCGATAAAGATAAGTATTTCTTAATTCTTCTTATGCGAGTTTTGATGTTTTGCGCTCATAACTATTCTTAGAAAGCTGGGCCGTAATGGACTGTCCTGAAGCTCCCTGCAACTTTAAATCAAAGCTGTTCATTTCTGTTTTGCAAAAAACTCAACTTCAGGACTCTCTCAACTCCCAAACATAGGTATGTACTATGTAGTTCTTCAATAGGATTCATGTGTTGATTTTCAGAGCTTTTTCTTTGTTTCTCTCTTTCTCTGTCTTTTATACATTTTAACATGCACTTTTTCTTCTATTTAGCAGAATTTCATCTTCTGTTTTTGCTTACTGTATTAACTATATTACTTAATTTAGTAACTACATTTTTTATTTCATCTCAAACTATTTTTCTTCTCAGAGCTTTTAAATTCCCTCTGTGTTCTCATTGATTTTGTGTTTTAAGATTTAAAATCCTCTAAATTCACCTATATCTGTCAATAATTCACATTTTATCATTCTTTTTATATTTAGTCCTGCTATTTCTAACTAATTTAAAGTTATCTTTATAGCCGTTGCATTAATTTACCAAATGTCATATTAAATAATATCCTTGCTATAAAGTTTTAATCATTACATCTACAAACACTTTATAGGTTCTTACAGCTATCTTTATTAGACATAACAATTATTTATAGTAAAAGCATTTCCTTCTCCACTATTTTTCTTAATAGCATTTTGTATAAAATATTCAATTGTAACTTCCTTTAAAGTGAATTTTCACTTCTCTTATGCATTAACTGTATCTAATAAATTTGTCATATTACAAAGCCTTTTTAGTTTTGCAACTATATTTATATTCTAGTAATTTGAAACTTCTCTACAACATTTATTACGCTTCAATAGGAGCTGTACATAACTATTTAATTTTGATAATTTCTCTAGCAACTCCTAGCTCTAATACTTTTCATTTAGTCATTTAATTTGTTTTTCAGATGGATCATGTATCTCTATTCATCTTCAGAAACCTCTTTTTTACTTTAACTTTAAAGCTATCTATGCATCACTTTAATTAGTTTATTTTTTTGCCAATTTTGAACCTCTTTTCTTTTATTTATTTTTTTCTTAATACACTTGTTCTTGAATATGTCTGTTTCATCTGTAGTTGATTTACAGCATAATTTTTCTACTTCACTCTGAGTCATAAAATCTCTCTTTCAGTGGTCCGTATTTCAGTCCATATTATAGTCTTTTATTCTTCTTAAATCATCATTTCTTTTGATTTGGTTACATCTGCTTTCTTATTAAACTATCCTTGTTCTACAACCTTTTCTATAGTTTAGGTACAACTTAACCAGCTTCATTGAACTTTTTTGCTATCCTAATTGCTTTGTATTTTTTTATTTTGAGTAAATATGTTATGAGCTATTTTCCAGACATCCTTTTTTTCCCTATTAGTTATTTTATCTTTCCTGCATCTGCCTGTATCTCCTTTTTAATCATTATTTTATTATGCCCAAATCATTTTATATTCGAGTTTTACATTTATGCTTTGTGAATGACCTGATTTCCTTCTACTGGGGTCATTTTTCCCCATTTATCTTCTGACCTATAGCTTGTTATTTTACTTCCTAATTCATTTTTTCTTGTTTCAGTTTTCTACCTATCTTTCTTCCAGGTTTTTGTGCTCTGATTTTCTGTTTTAGACACATTAAATTTATTTGATATAGCTTAATACTTTAAATCAAGTATTATACCTCTTTTCTTTACTTATTTTACTTTGTGTTGGCGAAGGATTAACTCATTTGTTGTTTCTGTATACACTCATTTTGCTGTTCTTTTTTCCCTTCACTATTCTCACATAATAGAGCTCAAATCATATTCAGCCGTTCTTCAATCTGTTTCTTAATTACAGTATTCAAGTTTGTCACTGATTTATATCCACCTGGGCTATTTCAACCCATATCTTTTAACAATATCTCTTACTTCATCTGTTATTGGTATATCATCCTCTATTTAACCATACGCTTAACAATGGAACTTGGTCTTTAGATGTATTGTGAATATTCATCTTCTATTTTCTATTGTTGTTTCTAATTTGTATTGTTTATTTAACAGACTTACTATTAATTTAATCCAGCTATACCTGTAATTTCACATAGCTATCACTTTCATTGTAAAAGAAAAAGAGGGCAAAAAACATTTACATTATTAAAGAACATTTTCACTGACAGTCTGGAGTTCAAGCACTCTCAAAAACTCCCATTAAAATCACTGAAGCTGTTTACACTGTGAAATTAATATCTTACTTACAGATTCATACACACATTTGCACTTTAATGAGAGGATTCGCCAGAAAGAGGTATTCAGACAACGAGCGAGTGAAGAAAACACCAGCATTTTAGCGATGGCTCATCTGCAGAGGTGGGTAGAGTACCCAAAAACTGTACTCAAGTAAAACTAAAAGTGCTTATAGAAATATTTACTCAAGTAAAAGTAATAGTCTGAATAGTTACTTGAGTAAGAGTAAAAAAGTATCGGATAAAAAAACTATACAAGCAGTTAGTTACTAGTTACTTTGGATCTTCTCTGAAGATTTTAGCATGGCAATGGATATGATAATGTTATGATAAAGTATGGGAACTTGTTACTGCCAATACATACACTGATACGCTGCTGTGAGTATTTAAGACATGCTGCTGCTGCAAGAACAGCATATAAAATATAATGAAAGCAGGAAGATCCAGACCTACATATTACTAATTGTTAAGATCCTCAGAGAGGAATGATAACAACCGA
Organism: Spinibarbus caldwelli; assembly: GCA_039654775.1. Taxonomy (NCBI): domain Eukaryota; kingdom Metazoa; phylum Chordata; class Actinopteri; order Cypriniformes; family Cyprinidae; genus Spinibarbus; species Spinibarbus caldwelli. The sequence goes on from CM077218.1 coordinate 55,033,582, forward strand.
AGAAAGTCCAGATTCACTCTCACACAATCAAGATCCTGTTTAACACGAAAACCAGAAACTGGAGACACTCCGTACGGATCATACTCCACACACAACAGTTCATCCTCATCATACCACACACACCAGACATCAGTGTTAAAGAAATCACCTCTCTTCCTCTGGTTTGATGCTGTAGTTACTCCAAGAATCCAGGATAAACTCTGTTTAACCTCCACATCCCAGCAGTGTGTTCCTGAGTTAAAACCCTCTGAACCCAGAACACAGCGATGATAGTCAAATCTCTCTGAATTATCAGGAACAGGTTGATTGATTCTGCTGTTTCTCACACTGGTCAGATCATCAGACAGAAGGAGATCTGGATGAGCCGTGTTTGGATCCAGAATCACAGGAGCTGATGAGACACAATCAACAGATGCTGTTATTCTGATGTTCATATAATGATCAAGAGTGAACCCAACACAGATGATTATGAATTATGACACTCGTCCTGTTGATCAAACACATCAGACATTTTCCTCTCATCACTGTCAGTCATTCTCTGTGTGATTGATCAATACTGAAAGATCAGTCAGAAACAGTGAGTGACACAAACTGAAAACATAATCATTTCATTTACACTCTCATTTATATTAAATTATAGCGAGAAGCTGTTTTTAATACAAAATCTTACCTCTGAACAGAACTTTATACGGTGCTTTCATATTCAAACGAGATAAACAATATAATAATGCAGAACTAATGTTTATATGTATATAATAAAAAGTGTAAGATTAGTGTAAGATATAATATATAATGTAAGATTTACAGAACCTCAGACACATTGATTATCAGAGATACACTCAGACACTTTGATTAAACTGTAAGACTTGAAGATCTTCTGAGATACAGACAATACACACCCAGTGAATTAACATACAGACATTCTCCTGCTGTTCACAAGTCGACTTACTGTCTGCTGAGACATGGCATTCCACTCTTCTTGAAGGGCTGCCCTCAGGTCACTGAGGTTCTGGGATGCAGGGTTACGACCCTCTACATGACGACTCAGCTGATCCCATAGGTTTTCTATTGGATTCAGGTCTGGAAAAAAGTGCAGGCCACTCCATTTGAGATACCCCAGCCTCCAGCAGCCGTTCAAATTAAAATTCAAAAAGCTTTATTGTCTATCTCAAAGGGGGGTCGAAACTTGTCTTTAGACAAAAGGCTCAAACACACAAACAATACAAATAATCATCACAGCAACACAAAAGACAATTTAAAATAAATAAAAACACTTAATACAAAACAATCAAACAAACATAGAGCCTGAGTCACGAGTCGCACGAACAGCGTTGCTCCCCAGAAGTTTACTTACGGGGCGCAAGTTTACATAAGCCCACCGGCAACTATAGTTGCCGCAGGTTATAGTTGTCATTTTCCTTTTGTAAGTATTTTTCTAGATGTTATCCATGTTTTATGTCTCAATGACATGCAAGCAAAGAACCAAATAAAGGATTTCTAGAGGAAAAAAAGGGTATTCACTTCCTTCCTGTCACATGAGGCTGTCAACTTCCTACCCCTAATTCAGGGAAGCATGGCGAAGGCAAACCCTCCCAAATAAAGATCATTTTCATGTTACTAATAAATATTTTTTTGTTGACATATATATATTTACATAATCATGAAGGTCTCTAGAATCATCCAAACAAAACTAATCTTACAAGAAATCTATAGTTTTTTTTTACTTAGTCAAAAGTCCAAGCGGCAGCTATAGTTGCGGGTGGGCAAATGACTTGTAAGTACATATAACATACAGTGGGTACGGAAATTATTCAGACCCCCTTAAATTTTTCACTCTTTGTTATATTGCAGCCATTTGCTAAAATCATTTAAGTTCATTTTTTTTTCCTCATTAATGTACACACAGCACCCCATATTGACAGAAAAACACAGAATTGTTGACATTTTTGCAGATTTATTAAAAAAGAAAAACTGAAATATCACATGGTCCTACGTATTCAGACCCTTTGCTGTGACACTCATATATTTAACTCAGGTGCTGTCCATTTCTTCTGATCATCCTTGAGATGGTTCTACACCTTCATTTGAGTCCAGCTGTGTTTGATTATACTGATTGGACTTGATTAGGAAAGCCACACACCTGTCTATATAAGACCTTACAGCTCACAGTGCATGTCAGAGCAAATGAGAATCATGAGGTCAAAGGAAGTGCCTGAAAAGCTCAGAGATAGAATTGTGGCAATCATGGGGAAATAGGGTATACTGTTGCTAGCATCATGCTACTAATGTTACCTTCTTGTTAAAAACATGTTAGCATCATGCTAGCAACATGCTAACTTCATGCTAATCATCTTAGTATGTTGCTAGCATCATGCTAATCACATTAACAGTTTGTTTAAAACATGTTAACATCATCAGGGGTTAAAGCAAAAAAAAATCCTGAGAGCCTGAATTTTTTTCTGTGTGGGGGGGTATGGCAACACATGACTGTGGCAACTTTAACATTTGAAAGGATACTATGGCAAAGTTATTGCTTTCCTTATTCAAACTGATTTTTTTCATGAATATATGGTTGACCTGAAGAATGAAATCTGTATCATACACTTGGAAAATTATGAGCTATATCACCGCTTATTGACACTAGGGGAGTGACAATACACTTAGCTCACAAGATGAGACAAAATATAGATACTTGGTTCACTATAAAGAGACAATATTTTAATATTATTTTAAAGAAATTTTCAATGACAAAATATTTGTCTTTTAATTACAAAAAGTAAAAGAATGCAGTTGTATTTTAAAATATTTTAACTAATCTAGGGCTGTAACTAATGATTATTTTGGTAATCAATTAATCTACTGATTATTTTGACAATCGAGTAATCTGATATGTTTTAGTAACACAAACAAACCTAAGTGAAAACCAGGCTTTAGTACAACCATTTATATATAAACTAACGATGAGCCAATAATAATTGCCTCAAATAAAATATCAAAACCAAGTAATTACATGGTTTTATTGAACAACACTGTTAAAATACATCATGTAATATGCCTATACATAATATGAACATAACCAACTGAAGTACATTATGTATTATAACAAATACATGCAGAGGGCGCCAACGGCCTGTTTCACTTTACAGTGTGATTAAACGACGTTTAAATGCATTAAATTTTTATATTTGGCTACATGCAAATTCAAACACCTTTATTTTAATATCACAATGTACAATAAATAGCATATTTAGAAATAGGTTGATGTATTCTCCTGTGTTGGCAAAGGTTTATAAATGATTTACGTTACAAATCTAGTGAGAATGCACACTGTTTTCCCAAATGAACATTAAGCAATTCAAATTCACAGCATATGCAGAGGAAGAGTTTAGCCCCTTTCACACATACAGTCTTTACTGGTAAATTACCAGAAAGTTCTCATTAAAAGATAATGTGTGAACAGGACCTTTTCAAAAATCCCGGTAAATTTGTTCTGGCAATCATATCGTTCTTATGGAGATGACATGATTAGGGCTGTGACGGTCGCCGTGACAACCACGTCACGTTGTCTACTGCCACCGGCAGTAGTGCACATGACGTCACAGACTCTATAACAAGCATAATACAAAGTTTGTACACAAGTGTAATAACAGTAACAATTGAAAAAGTCTATGCTAATTCACAAATTACCTCAAACGCCATACACGGCGTTTCCTTTAGATTGGCACGTTTGAGCGCAGGAAAATAGAGTTTTTTCTGCATTCAGCAAATTTATTTGATGCTGAGCAATGGACCTTGTTTGGAAACCAAATACTACATCACCGATCTGGAGCCATCTCCATTCATGTCAACCATCCGCGTTTGTACAAGTGTCTCCAAGTTCACGTGATCGCAAACTTGTCAGGTTGGTATTGGTGAGGCTTTCTCCAAACTGGCCAAATACAAACGAGACAGCGGTAGATGCTAACATGAAATATGGCAACATACTCCGCGATTCCCATTCCACAGAGAGCGCGTGCAGAACGGATTTAACGCCCGCTTGTTTGGTGGCGGAACAGTGAACCGTGTCTAAACCGGACACGACAGGTGTCACGACGCGTCGCAACCAGACAGGTTGAGTCTGTCTACACAGGACATTTGAACTTTGTCAGTATGTAATAAATAGGACGAGGCAGTTTATTATGTGGGATTTGTCATGTCGCATCCAGTGTAGACTGCATCACTGATTATAATGAGTTCTATAGAATTTTATCTTGTCGCGCCGCACCGCTCGCGTCCGGTAGACAGGGTATATTTAGCTTTCTTATTTAAGGCTACTTTCCTATTTAACTATTATTTATTGGATATTTATTTTAGTGATTTGCATGCTACATGTTCACTGATGGAAGTGCTAAAATAAACACGTTTGTTAATAGATAATCGAGCCTCATTTTTTTTTTTTTTTTTTTTTGCGTTTCAAAATGTTATATATATTAATATCACAACACCGCGCCACCGGCGGTAGTTGGTCCATTACCACCGCGGTGGTAAAAATCTGCCACTGTCACAGCCCTAGACATGATTACTCTGAGCCGTTTACAAAGCTCCGCTGCTTTTTAATTAGTTTTTCTATGTAAATATGCGCTAGATGGACATCTTTGACCATTGCGCCTCGCAGCTTTTTTAACGTGTCATGCTTCTCCATTCATCAGGGCTGCCACTCTGCGATTGGATACTATTATGCGCGTCTCGTGTTTATAAGAGCAGAACATTCTGATTGGCTAGTAATGTTAATTTGGTTGAGAGTGAAAGCTGTGCTCCTCTCATACCATTGGTAGGCGAACTCATGGACTAGAAAGTGATAATTTTTTTTTTTTTTTAATGTAGGATTATTTTTTTCCGCAGCCAAATGCTGCACGCCAGAGATCCGGCACGGTGCCGGAGAACTTTAAGCCCTGCATCATGCTAGCAACATGCTAATCATGCTAATTTTGTTTTAACATTTTACTTGTTAACATGTTGTTAGCATAATGCTAACACAACATGTTGTTAGCATGTTGTTAACATGATGCTAACACGATTAGGGTTAATATTAGTGCCTGTATAGTTAGCATTATAGGTAGGGTAGAGTGGGGGGAAACCCCCCTGAAGGACTGTGCAATTTTTTTTTCTTTGAAACAAAAGTTAAATGTTTTCAGAAAAGTTATCATAGTTTTAGTGACAAAAACATATATTATAAACAAAGTATGAAAAATGTCCTGAGTTTTCATGTTATTAGAATTTTAACAAAAATTTAATTTGGACCAAGGGGGCATTTTACCCAACCTATGGGGCAAAACGCCCCCATGGGTGGGGTAAAATGCTCCCCAGTCTGACAAAGCAATTTGCTTTAAACATTTAGCCTACAGTAAAATCAGAGCACAGGCAGTTTTAGCTTAAAATTAAAAATAATATAATCAATAATTATGAATTATAAAATTATAATAGCCTATTTGAAACATTTGGTTAGCTGATGCTAACTAGCTACCTGATGCTAACTTGAGGCAACTAATTTTTAAATATAAAGTCCAAATATTTTTATTCAGCCAACTAGTTAGAATACATTTGATGGAAAAACAAAGGATTTGATGTCCAGAACAGAATAACTACGGTAATTGCCCATTGTCCCCTGGGGGCGTTTTACCCCACAGACTATGTTTGAGAAAAAATGATGTCACTTTGAAAATAGAATTATATTTTTATTAAATAACACATACTCCCTATATATAGGCCCTACTGTTCTCACTGTGTTCCACCACTTTAAGACAAATGGATTTGTTGTTTGTTGGGTTTTTATATTGAAGAGATTATAAGCTAGATGCATCTATTTTGGGTTCGCACTGAATGTTCTTCGACTTTTATACATAATATATTTGTCTATGAATAAAGATTGGTCTTTTGAAAGCAGTCATTTTGAGTTAGATTCCAAATGTTCTCCTCCTATTCAAATTTGACATTGAGGGGTGCATACAACATATTTGCCCACCGCCAACTATAGTTGCCACACATTCAAATACGATTTTCAAGAAAGAAAACAAAAACCTGAGGAAAATAAATGCAGAAAATGTTCACATAGGACACTATTAACACGACTATATGCACGAAACCATTCAGAAAAATTTGGGCACAAATGGGTTAATTACATAGAAATCAAAAAAATATTTTCCCCTGATGATGCGACCTCAATGATCTGGGGCATTGTAGTCTATGAAGATGAAATCAGGCCTGTGTTGCTCATGCAGAGGCACAATAACTGGATTAATGATGTAATTCAGTCACAGTACCATTCACAAGGTATAGGGCAGTTCTCACAGTGGCCAGAGACTGTTGATCAATTGTTGGGTGTCGTCTTGGTCTCATGATGTCAAAATGTGAACAGCACGATGAAGAGGACTGTTTAAATACAAATTGTCATTGAAGCAGAACACTTAGTGGTCGATATGGATCAGACACGTGAGTTTTGTGGTTAATCACCTTGTTAGAGAACAGCATGTTATGCAATAAGTACTGAAACATTGAACAGTTGGACATGTGCATTCAAAAGTTTAGAGAAGGTCAAATTAAGTTCACCTTTAAAGGTTATAGTGCATTTTAGGTGCATTCTGACATTTCACCCGAAAGTCGAATATCCCTAACTTTTTATGAGTAGTGTATGTGTGTGTGTGTCTGTGTGTGTGTGTGTGTGTGTGTGTGTGTGTTTGTGTGTGTGTGTGTGTGTGTGTGTGTTTGTCTGTGGCTGTAAAAAGACAAACCTTTGTTATAACCAAGCTCTTTCCAATAAATAAATAAATAAATAAAGGAAGAAAGAAAGAAATAAAAAAGTAAAAAGTTCCTAGCTCCTTAAATGGTTTCTGCAGACAAACATTAGTGTAAAACATTAGAATATCATGTGGTTCAGACTGTCACTGGAATTTAAAATTGGCCAACGTTTATTTAAATAAATATATTATGCAGTAATTCGACTTTGAACGCCACTGATATGTGTTTTATTATTTGTATGTGTATTTGTATGTGCATTTCTGATTTGAGCGTGTGAACGGGACTTTTATTCTGGAATGGCTGTGTGACGTCATAAGGCTGCGCAGTTAACCAAACGCAGAACTTGTGACTCACCTGATGAAAGGTTTGTGTTTTAAACATTTAAAGTGTTTAAATGACATCGAACTGTTCATGCAAATTTATAGTTTTACCAAGAATCGCAAATCGACAGCTTTCTTATTGAATGAAAAAAATGTAATGTTTGATATAACATGAATGAGTGTTGTTTGTGTGAGTAAAGCACACATGAGTAACAGAACAGATCTCTATATCGAGAATCAGTTCAAAAACAGGTTTTTCTGAAGTTGAACCAAATGTTTTGTACAATGATCACACGCTCTGTTGGTTAAAACAGTGTAAATGCAACGAGAAGACAAAGATGTAGACTATAAGACGATTTTCACAATCCAACTGCAAAGGTTTCCACAACAGTACAATCTACTGAATTTAACAAACATCATTAAATACCTAAAATATCTAAACCTGTCATGTCTTTGTTGTTATAATTTGTGTTCTTTAACTAATCTGTAGTTCTAGTTTTGAGTGTTTTTGTGGTTAATCATTTCTGTTTTAGCCTGATTCACACCTCAGAGCTGAAAAATCTCAAGAAATGGAAGGACATTGAAAAGGTCTAATAATGTTTTCATTATGTTTATGAGAGCTACAGTCTCTGAACGAACTATATGCATCAGTTTAACACAGACTAAAAACAGTTACTTTTTGTTTTCTGTTCTACATTGTCTTCTATGACCCATTATTTCATGACCTTTTAATTCTCACTGTGACTCCCTAACCAGTGTGCTGACATGACTGAGACACAACCAGACATTTAGTTTGCGTTTTCTTTATTTTTCTCAGAAAAACTCCTGGTGAAGTGACTGATGGCATTTATTAAAGAGGAGAGTGAAGACATAAGGATTGCAGAGGTTTTTAGCTTGAAACATGAAGATGCTGAGGAACAAACAGGTCGGTTTCTTTCTCAAAGCTGAACTCAATCATTTGATCCTTATTCAGATGTCCTGTTCTACAGAAATTAATGATATTTTTGAAGAATGGGTGTCCTAATTAAAGCGAATAAGACACAAATACTGTTACTATAAGATTATTTTAGGGTAAAACTGAATCTTTAACCTTTCTAATGATGGACAGTACTAGGGTTCCTACCCTTTCCTTAAAATACGTAATTGTCACGTATTTGAAGGTAAAATGATGCATCCTCTGTCAAATCAATACGGGATGCAATTTGTCGCGTTTTACAAAGGCCCACACTTAGTTGAATAAACAAATAAGGATTTTGCAGTGTGGTTAATACTAATAGCTATTATGATGAAATCATTTTCAAAAGAAGTAGTAGAGAAGCTCGTTTGCCCATGATTGAGTTTCATCCTCTTTGTTTCCTCAGCCACAGAGCCTGGAAAAAGATGTGCCGTTTTATGGCCATTTCACACGGAACGCAGCATGAAGTTAACCTGCATGGTTTCTTAAAACATGTTGAGCTCACGTCTGCCCTTTGAACACGAGAGGCTTTTCAGATGTAGGGCTAAATGGGAAATCATTCGGTTTTATTCATTATCGTGTAAGGGGTTAATAGGTAAATAAGAGAAACAAGTCAATTTAGCTCAAAGGGAATCATTCATGATTTTATAGGGAATTTGAACAGAGTCACTGTTTCACAGCTGATCACCGAGTCGGCAGCGATTCAGTGAACGAGCCGTATAACATCAACTCTACACTGGATATTAAAATCCAAAATATAGTGAAAACACTATTAATAAGCACAGTAACAAGATCGGCAGATTAAGACATTAACTTGTAAGCACAAAACACAAGATACTTACTTCTCTTTTCAATATAAATAAGATTTTATTTATATAAACCTAAGACATAACCTAATCTAACACATGGACACAAGCATTCACACATTCATACAAGTTGCAGAAAGAGAGAAAGTAAGGAAAGGATGAGTTAAAAGAATGAAAATGTGATATCCCAAGTTTACAGCAATATGTGTTATTGCCTAGACCTGAACAACCATCAATCACTTATTTAACCCTCGCTTTGAGTTTCTCAATGAGGCTAAAATTTGTATTAAATGCACCAATTCAGTTAGAAGTCTGAAGGTTACTTGCTTGCGTTGTCTTAAGGGATTCCCTTGTGTCATTGTCTTTGCAGAAAAGGGTTTTCCCAAGTTTGCTGATTGGTTGGATGTTCAGTAGTCTTTGAAATGATGTTTTGGGCGTTGGCTCTTCTTGATGCAGAGTTGGTCTGGTTGAAGATTGGGCGGGTGCAGTCGGAGCTGGACTTTGCGGCAAACTTAACGAAACTCTCACGGAAAGACAAATTAAAGTAAAAGAATAAAAGGATGTAACGAGACTGGGTGGTTTTCTTCTCATTGCGGTAGCAGCTGGCACGTAGGCTAGAGCACGCTCAAAGAGCAGCGTCAAAATGTGGTGGCAAAAGAGAAGAAGGAAGATATCTTAGGAGAAGCAGAAGAAGCAGCAAAAAGCAAAAGCATAATTTGATGGTGTCCTGAGTATTTAAACTCGGCTTTCAGACCGTCTTATCTGGACGTCTTGACCAATTAGAAATGATCATAGCCTAGGGGTGTTGTTCGGTTTCTTCCCCATCATAAATCCTGTATCAGTCACATGGTCTGAATTTTCCCGCTCTTGTAAAGTATAATTTTGGACATGATTTCTCTAACAAGACTATGATACATTTGACAAAGAATTGATTGGAAGAAACATTTGAGTTGAGTTGAGTTGAGTTGAGCTTTATTGTCATTCCGCTACATGCAGGGGCATACAGTGGAACGAAATGTCGTGCCTCACAGGACCACGGTGCTACATAAATACAGGCATACAGCAATGAAAACAATATAAACCTATACACAAACTATCCTACTGATAGATTTTGACTATAAATATACTATCTATATAAAAAAAAATGTACCTATACATAAACTAAAAAATACAAACTATACAAACTATACGAATGCTTCAGATAAATACTGTACATGTGCAAAGAGAGACAATGTGAGTTCAAGCAGCTGGCTGGGGAACAGTGCAGGATGATTTGTAGTGCATGAGCATGTAAACATAAATATATTACTGATATTACTGAGTCTTTTTGTGGGATTTGTGTGCACACAGCAGTGTGTGTGAAAAGTGACTAGTGCGCATAGAGGAAGAAAGTGTGCTACTATAGGTGGTTTGTACAGGCCCACTCACCTGTAGCACTCTCCGATTGCACAAACAAAGTTCCATAAGTTCCAGATTGTCCATGTTTCAGGAGGTAGGGGGTTTGTATGGGGATTCAGAGAGGGGCGGGGTGACTTGAGTTCAGGGCTCTCACAGCCTGGGGGAAAAAGCTGTTGAGCAGTCTGGCAGAGCGGGCTCTGATGCTCCGGTACCGTCTACCTGATGGTAGGAGCTGGAAGAGACTGTGGGAGGGGTGTGTGGAGTCCTTTACGATACTGTTGGCTTTGCTGGAGCATCGTTTGAGGAAAATGTCCAGGATGGAGGGGAGAGAGGCACCGATGATCCTTGCAGCTGTGTTCACTGTCCGCTGGAGGGTCTTGCGTTCTGCTGCAGTACAGTTCCCGTACCAGACAGTGATGCAGCTGGTCAGCACACTCTCAATGGTGCCCCTGTAGAAAGTGGTGAGGATGGGTGGAGGGAGACTTGCTCTTTTCAGCCGGCGGAGGAAGTGTAGGCGCTGTTGTGCCTTCTTGGAGAGTGACATGGTGTTGGTGGTCCAGGTGAGGTCCTCTGTGATGTGCACCCCCAGGAATTTAGTGCTGCTGACTCTCTCCACAGGCGAGCTGTCGATGGTCAGTGGGGGGTGATCAGCGGAGTTTCTCCTGAAGTCCATCACAACCTCCTTTGTCTTCTCCACATTGAGGGACAGGTTGTTTGCACCACACCATTCAGCCAGCTGTGCCACTTCCTCTCTGTAGTGCGTTTCATCGTTGTTGCTGATGAGACCTACCACTGTTGTGTCGTCAGCGAACTTGATGATGTGGTTGGAGCTGAACTTGGCAGTGCAGTCGTGGGTCAGCAGCGTGAAGAGCAGCGGGCTGAGCACACAGCCTTGTGGGGCACCTGTGCTCAGTGTGGTAGTGCTCGAGGTGTTGTGGCCGACACGGACTGACTGAGGTCTTCCGGTTAGAAAGTCCAGAATCCAATTACAGAGGGAATTGTTAAGGCCCAGTAGGTTTAGTTTATTTGTGAGCTGTTGTGGGATTATTGTGTTGAATGCTGAGCTGAAGTCAATGAACAGCATTCTAACATAAGAGTCTTTGTTTTCTAGGTGGGTAAGAGCCAGGTGGAGGGTGGAGGAAATTGCATCGTCTGTGGAGCGGTTTGGACGGTATGCAAACTGGAGCGGATCGAGTGTGTTGGGGAGGCTGGTTTTGATGTTGTGCATGACTAACCTCTCAAAGCACTTCATTATGATTGGAGTCAGTGCTATGGGACGGTAGTCATTTAGACAGGACACAGGTGATTTCTTTGGTACCGGTATGATTGTTGTGGATTTGAGACATGTGGGGACGACTGCCTGGCTCAGCGAGGTGTTGAAGATATCTGTTAGGACATCTGTCAGCTGTACAGCACAGTCTTTCAGTACACGGCCAGGTATGTTGTCGGGACCCGCAGCCTTGCGTGGGTTAATCCTAGATAGGGTCTTCCTTACGTCGGCTGGAGACAGACAGAGCGCCTGGTCGTTGGGAGGTGTGGGCAGTTTTTGTGCAGGTGTGTCATTCTGCATTTCAAACCGTGAATAAAAGTGGTTGAGTGTATCTGGGAGGGATGTGTCATCATCACAGGCCTGTGGCGGGGGCTTGTAGTCTGTGATGGTCTGAATGGCTTGCCACAGACTCCGTGTGTCTCTGCTGTCTGTGAAGTGTTTGTTGATTTTTTGAGCATATGACCGTTTTGCATTTTTGATGCTGCGGGACAGATTGGCTCTTGCTGTTTTGAGGGCTGCTTTATCTCCTGATCTGAAAGCTTCATCTCTGGTCTTTAGCAGCCCACGAACCTCTGCTGTCATCCATGGCTTCTGGTTGGCGCGTGTGGTGATGGTCTTTGTGACTGTCACATCATCTGTGCACTTTTTGATGTAAGCAGTCACAGTTTCAGTGTACTCCTGTAGGTCTGTGTGGTTGTTGTAAGTGGCTGCCTCTTTAAACATGTTCCAGTCTGTGTCCTGGAAGCAGTCCTGCAGTGCAGAGGTAGCATTTTCTGGCCATACTGTGATCTGCTTTTGAACCGGTTTGGTGAGTTTGAGAAGTGGGCTATATGCTGGGATTAGCATAACAGAGATGTGGTCCGAGTACCCGAGGTGGGGGCGGGGTTCGGCTTTGTATGCGTTCTTAACTGTTGTGTAAACAAAGTCCAGTGTGTTGTTTCCCCTTGTTGCAAAGTTCACATGTTGGTAGAACTTTGGCAAAACTGTCTTTAAGTTTGCGTGGTTGAAGTCACCGGCTATGATGAAAAAGCCGTCGGGGTTATTTGTTTGTTGTTCGCTGATGGCGCTGTACAGCTCGCGAAGCGCGTCCTTAGCGTTTGCACACGGAGGAATGTAAACCGCGACAATAACAATGGCCGTGAACTCCCGCGGCAGATAGAACGGTCGACACTTCACAAACATAAACTCCACCAGTGATGAACAGTGTTTAGATACTACCGCAGCATTGTTACACCATTTTTTGTTGACGTAAACACACAAGCCACCCCCGCGAGTCTTACCAGACAGTGATGAATCTCTATCCGCTCGGTAGCAGGTTAGGCCATGCAGCTGAATGGCGGAGTCCTGGTTGTTGTCGTTTAGCCATGTTTCAGTGAAAACAAACACACAACAATCCCTTGCCTCATGCTGTGTAGATCGACTGAGTTGAATTAAGTCCAGTTTGTTTTCCAGAGAGCGAACGTTTGAGAGCATGAGTGTTGGAAGAGCCGGTCTTGTGGGGTTAGCCCTCAGCCTAGCTCGTATACCTCCGCGCTTACCGCGCTTCCGTCCTCTCTCACACCGCTTGCGACGCCGCCTTGTGCGGGTAGCGTCAGTAGGCGAGGCCGCGGTCTCGAGGTCCGGCTCCAGCAGTAAACAAAGGCCTCGTAGCTTCTCAGTAGCCGCCGGCGAGAGTTTGTGTTTGTATGTGTTGTTGATATCCAAAAGGCTTTGGCGATCATAGATGTATCCCGGAGTGATCTCCCGATGAATTAGCGGTAAATTAACACTATTTGGAGACGAACAGACGACATTAAAAGACATAAAAGCACCGTCTTTGGGATCCGGAGAAGCCGCTGCGTCTGGGCGCGCCGCCATCTTGGTTTTCCCTAGTTATTAAAAGGCCGGACGAGCCTTGCGAGTCCCAGTCAGTGTTTCCTCAGTGGTTCTAGCTCTCCCCCCAGTGTTTCCTCAGTGGTTCTAGCTCGCGCCCGGTGAGGCGAAAATTGCCTTTCTTCCCTGACCTGCATCACGAGATCTCCAGGTCCTGGAAGCAGCTTTTCTCCTACCGTCTCACTAATGCGACGGCCTCTGACTTCACCAACCTCATTGGTTCTGTGGAGCAGGGGTACACTGCAGTCTTGGTGGTCGAGGACACGCTCGCTGCGCACCTCTCACTGATTTCCGCTCCCTCATGGAAGTCCCGCCCTCTCCTCCCATCTAAGCCTTGTAGGACCACTTCCGCTTTGATCGGTAAGTCCTACATAGAGGCGGGACAGGCAGGCGGGGCTCTCCACACCATGGCCATCCTTCAAGCCTACCAAGCGGAGGTGCTGAAGGAGATGGACGAGGAGGATGGTGTGACCCCCGAAACTGTTACAGAGCTTCGTAGGGCTACCGACCTGGCCCTTAGTGCTACTAAGCACACAGCACGGGTTGGACGCTGTATGGCAGGTTTGGTGGTGACTGAGCGGCACCTGTGGCTGAATCTTACAGAGATCAGAGAGAAGGAGAAGGTTTTCCTTCTCGATGCCCCGGTCTCCAGCTCTGGCTTATTCGGCAGACGCGGTTAACGCCGTTGTCGATGAGTTTAGAGCTGCCAAAATGCAGTCGGCTGCGTTTAAGCAGTTCATGCCACGGCGTGTGTGAGCCAGCCACTGCCTCATCCTCCAGGGAGCGCTTGGCCCCCAGAAAGGAGCCAGTCGGCAGAGTGAGCGACCTGGCACATCCCCCACTGTACACGGTCTGGGGAGCCTGTAGTCGTTCCTCTACTCGCCAGCGCCCCCGCAAGTGGGTAGATTTGAAGCGCCCGAACAAGCCCCCGCAGCGGCTTCTTCGGGTCGCTAATGATATGCGTATCAGGAATAGGAGGGCTTCCCCTGCCTCGTTGGATTGCAACAGACCGCTAAAATGTATCTGTCCATCCCCAAGACGCTCTCCTCCACTGACTGCGCTAGGGCTGAACGATTAATTACATTTGCGATAATATCGCAATGTGAAAACTCGATTTTTCAACCGCAGAGGCTGTGATTAAACTGTCACATGACACGCGAGAGTAAAGAGGTGTGTTTGACTTGAAGATCGATCGGTGTATGACATCAATGCACAGCGAGAGAAAGCATAAGGAGACGTCTGCTCTCGTAGCTCTCGCGGTCCTTTGATGACACACACCGATCAGAGGAAGCATCAAGTTGGCACGCTACAGTGTTGCCAAGTCTGCAGTTTGCCTCCAAAAACGTGATATTTAGACCCTGAAATGCGAATCTTATCAGGGGAACCCCTCCAAAAAACGTTTATTTTACCCCCCGGAATGCGATTTGTACCGGTGGATCCCCCTCGAAACGCGACTGGACTCGTTTTGGGCTAGTTTTGAGTAGAAATTGGGCGGGTTGTGTTGTGAGAACCTGGCAACCCTGGCACGCGGAAATGTTTGAAGTATTTTCTTATTTATTTAAAGTCTGTCTAAAGTTTACAGACAGTGTTTAAAAAGAGCAATCCACATGTTTACATAGGCCTATATGTTTATTACAGTAACTTTGAAGTACCTAAATACTGAGTGTGGGAAAACAACAGATTTATTTTTATATTTCTGCAATCTACTTTAGTTTGTGTAATTTGTTACAGATTTTCATATTAATGTTTACACCAGGCTTATTTGTCATTGCTTTATGTTGCCATAATTATTACATGCTTACAAGGCTGGAAGTTCAACAAATCAGTCAATATACTACTGTGATTGTAGTTGTTAAATAAAAATATCATTCATATCAATTCATGCATCACCTAATTTCACTGTAACATATAGGCCTGGCCTACAGAAAAGAACATTTATATTTAATCTAATATTGTGTTGGTCATACTATACAATGATTTATTGCTTGTCTTCGTTGAATAATACAGAACATTAAGAGCTTTAAAAAATAATCGCATATTAAATCGCAATCGCAATATTGGTAAAAAAAATCACAATTAGATTATTTTCCAAATTCGTTCAGCCCTAGACTGCGCCATCCTTGCCGCTAGATGCATCTCGAGGAGCGCAGGCCACTTCCCCTCTTCTGCGATCGTTGAAGGTAGGAGACACTTCAGGTTTTCTCCCCTCAGGGTTGCTGCATGCTGCAGGCATTGTTCGCATGGTAAGGTTCGCCCAGTGCCTTACTCCCACGTCAGCTTATCCTGCCCTTGCCTTTACAGCCTCATCAGGTTACGCCTCCGCGCACGAGAACGCTGTGAGCTTTCCTCTGCTTTGGTCAGACGCATGTCCCTCCCTTCAGGAGGACGTTCAGAGCGGGAACCCCGTGTTGGCATCCCCCTTGAACTGTTGTTCAACTCCGCTACCTCTGTCGACCTTCCTCTATGCCTGGAGGGACCTGCCGGGAGTGTCGCCCTGGGTTCTTTGTACGATCTAGTTTGGCTACACACTCCAATTTGCCAATTTGCTCGCAACAGGTCTCCTCTCTTCTGCTCAAAGGGGCAATAGAGGAGGTCCCCTCTTCGGACCAAAACTGCGGCTTTTTCAGCTGGTACTTTCTAGTCCCGAAGATGGATGGGGGCCTGCGTCCTATTCTAGATCTACGCAGACTGAATTGTTCCATCTACAGAGGAAAATTCAGGATGCTGACGCTCAAGAGTATTCTTTCCCAAGTCCAAGAGAGGGACTGTTTTGTGACTGTAGACTTGAAGGACGTCGACTTCCACATTCAGGTTGTTCAGAGGCACAGGAAGTTCCTTGTGTGATTTTGGGGGAAAGGCTTACCAATACAAGATTCTTCCCTTCGGGCAAGCTCTGGCCCCAAGGACGTTCACCAAGAGTATGGCTGCTGCTCTGGCCTCGCTGAGGCTCCAGGGGATCCGAATTCTCAACTATCTGGATGACTGGCTCATTCTAGCCAGTTCCAGGGAGCAGGTGATTCGTCACAGGCACTCTCTCCTTCACCACCTTCGCGCGCTTGGCTTCCGGCTGTCTGGACTCGACCTCGATGCAGGCCCGTCTGGCTCCTGATCGGGTCAAGAGCATCAAGTCGTGTTGGGCCCGCTTCAGGCTAGGTCGTCATGTGTCAGTGAGCCTGTGTCACAGGCTACTAGGCCTCATGGCAGTGGCTTCTCCAGTTCTTCCCTTGGGGATGCTCCATATGAGACTGTGTCTGTGGTAGATGAGGTCCCTGGGCATTCGTCCCTCCTGGCCATCTCTTTGCCTACTAAGATTGTCAGGCACCGGTCTCTGTACCCTCTCAGTGTGGCGGGACCCTGATTTTCTCCAGAAAAGAGTGAAAAAGGGAGTAATCTGCCATTGCCAGATGATTACGATGGATGCTTCCCTCTCAGGATGGAGTGCGATCTTCGAGGACAGGCCAGCTTGCGGTGTCTGGACAGGCAAGTACCTCGCCTGGCACATAAACAGCCTGGAAATGAGAGCGGTTCATCTGGCTCTCATTCACTTTCTTCTGTTCCTGGCACACTCTCATGTCATCGTCAGGATGGACAATATGGCAGTGGTGTCACACATCAATCGCCAGGGAGGCTCCCGGTCGCGCACCCTGGACAGGCATGCGCGCAGACTCCTACTTTGGGCACAGGACAAATTTTTGTCCCTGAGAGCAATCCATGTCCCAGTGGTTCTAAACCTAGCAGCGGACTTTCTGTCGAGACAGAAACTCAGGTCAGGGGAATGGATGCTGAACCACCGGACGGTGGATCAGATTTGGGAGCGATTCGGCGTGGCAGAGGTGGACCTCTTTGCATCTCAGGAGTTGACCCAATATCCCCTTTGGTTCTCCCTTTCTTACCCTACCTCTCTGGGGACAGATGCGCTAGCACACCTCTGGCCGGACATGAAACTATATGCTTTCCCTCCGGTCTTGCACAGAGTGAAGACGTGCAGAGTCCGCCTTCTTCTAGTAGCCCCGTTCTGGCCTTCCCAGAAGTGGTTCTCGAAGTTGGTCTCCCTTCTGGAGGGAGATCCGTGGGAGATTCCAATCAGGAAAGACCTGTTGTGTCAGCTCCAGGGCAGAATTTGGCGCCCACGTCCAGAGATCTGGAAGTGGTGGGTATGGCCGATCAGAGGTTGCCCATAGCCTTTGATCTCTCGGATGGAGTCTGTGAGACTATTATTAGTGCCAGGGCCCTTTCCACTAGGAGGCTCTATTCCTCCAAATGGAAGGTTTTTGAATGCTTGTGCTTGGCTCATGCTGTGGACCCAGTCAGCTGCCCAGTTGGTTCAGCTTCAAACGCTCCACCATCATCCCCGTCCCAAAGAAACCCAAAATTACTGGACTGAATGACTACAGACCTGTGGCTCTAACGTCTGTGGCCATGAAATCATTTGAAAGACTGGTATTGGCTTATCTGAAGGCCTCCACTGGACCCTTACTGGACCCCCTGCAGTTTGCCTACAGAGCAAACAGATCTGTGGATGATGCAGTCAACATGGGACTGCACTACATCCTGCAACATCTTGACAGACCAGGGACTTATGTGAGGATCCTGTTTGTAAACTTCAGCTCCACTTTTAGCACCATCATCCCGGACACCCTTCAGAATAAACTAACTCAGCTCTCCGTCCCCACCTCCGTCTGTCAGTGGATCACCAGCTTCCTGACAGACAGGCAGCAGCTAGTGAGGCTGGGAAAAGATGATCGTGGACTTCAGGAGAAACCCCCCTCCTCTCCCCCCACTCACCATCATGGACAGCACTGTGACTGCAGTGGAGTTATTCAGGTTCCTGGGCACCACCATCTCTCAGGACCTGAAGTGGAATATTCGTATAGACTCCATTGTGAAAAAGGCCCAGCAGAGGCTGTACTTTCTTCGCCAGCTGAGGAAGTAGAGCTGCTGAAACGGTTCTACTCCGCCATCATTGAATCCATCCTCTGCACTTCAATAACTGTCCGGTTCAGCTCAGCTACCAAATCTGACCTCAGAAGACTACAGAGGGTAGTCCGGACTGCTGAGCGAATCATTGGTACAACCCTCCCCACTCTCCAAGAACTGTTCTTATCCAGAGTGAGCAAAGAGCTGGCAAAATCACTATGGACCCCTCACATCCAGCACACTCCCTCTTTGAACTGCTGCCGTCTGGTCGACGCTACAGAGCTCTGAGCACTAGAACGACCAGAAACAGGAACAGTTTCTTCCCTCAGGCAATCCAACTCATGAACACTTGACCTTAAACACGGAACACACAACACTATTATGCATTATTTATTCACCACACGTACTTATTTTTAATTTCAAATTTGCACATCAGGCCTGCACGCACATAATTGTCTATATTATATATTATGTTTTTGCTATTTTGTACATTGCCTGTTTGTATATTATTCTTTTATTATCTGTGTCCTGTGCTGTTGCTGTCTTTCTGTTGCACTGTAGAGCTTCTGTCACTAAAACAAATTCCTTGTATGTGTAAACATACCTGGCCAATAAAGCTCATTCTGATTCTGTTTGAAAGTTTACATACCATTGAATCTTAATACTGTGTGTCGTTACCTGGATGATCCACGACTGTTTTTTTTTTTTTTTGTTTGTTTTTTTGTGTTGGTTGTTCATGAGTCCCTTGTTTGTCCTGAACAGTCAAACTGGCCACTGTTCCTCAGAAAATCCTACATGTCCAACAAACATTTTGGTTTTCCAGCATCTTTTACATATTTGAACCCTTTCCAGCAGTGACTGTATGATTTTTAAATAAATTTTTTCAAAGACACTATTTTCTTTCAAGAGCTGCTTTACAGCAGATTGAACTCTTTGTGTCATTGAATCATTTTCTTGTTCAACACTATAAGGCTGTTTTGAAGCAGTGTGGGTTGTATGAAGTGTTATTTAAAGGGGCTTTCGCACCAGAGGAATCTTTCCATAGATCCTAGAACTATTGCCAGAAGTACCTAGATTCACGTGTTTGCACCACAGAAACTAGGAATGATTTTAGTTCTAGGAACTCCTTTTATGGGAACTAAATTAGCTCCTGCTTCAGAGTATGGTCTAAACCCGAGATATAGGAACTATCAGTGATGTAAGTGTACACTGATTGGCCAAACGCACGTGAAACACAGGCATCCGGCCATGTAAACATACAGGTGCATCTCAATAAATTAGAATGTCATGGAAAAGTTCATTTATTTCAGTAATTCAACTCAAATTGTGAAACTCGTGTATTAAATAAATTCAGTGCACACAGACTGAAGTAGTTTAAGTCTTTGGTTCTTTTAATTGTGATGATTTTGACTCACATTTAACAAAAACCCACCAATTCACTATCTCAACAAATTAGAATACTTTGTAAGACCAATTAAAAAAAAAAACAAAAAAAAAAAAACATTTTTAGTGAATTGTTGGCCTTCTGGAAAGTATGTTCATTTACTGTATATGTACTCAATACTTGGTAGGGGCTCCTTTTGCTTTAATTACTGCCTCAATTCGGCGTGGCATGGAGGTGATCAGTTTGTGGCACTGCTGAGGTGGTATGGAAGCCCAGGTTTCTTTGACAGTGGCCTTCAGCTCATTTGCATTTTTTGGTTTCTTGTTTCTCATTTTCCTCTTGACAATACCCCATAGATTCTCTATGGGGTTCAGGTCTGGTGAGTTTGCTGGCCAGTCAAGCACACCAACACCATGGTCATTTAACCAACTTTTGGTGTTTTTGGCAGTGTGGGCAGGTGCCAAATCCTGCTGGAAAATGAAATCAGCATCTTTAAAAAGCTGGTCAGCAGAAGGAAGCATGAAGTGCTCCAAAATTTCTTGGTAAACGGGTGCAGTGACTTTGGTTTTCAAAAAACACAATGGACCAACACCAGCAGATGACATTGCACCCCAAATCATCACAGACTGTGGAAACTTAACACTGGACTTCAAGCAACTTGGGCTATGAGCTTCTCCACCCTTCCTCCAGACTCTAGGACCTTGGTTTCCAAATGAAATACAAAACTTGCTCTCATTTGAAAAGAGGACTTTGGACCACTGGGCAACAGTCCAGTTCTTCTCCTTAGCCCAGGTAAGACACCTCTGACGTTGTCTGTGGTTCAGGAGTGACTTAACAAGAGGAATACGACAACTGTAGCCAAATTCCTTGATACGTCTGTGTGTGGTGGTTCTTGATGCCTTGACCCCAGCCTCAGTCCATTTCTTGTGAAGTTCACCCAAATTCTTGAATCGATTTTGCTTGACAATCCTCATAAGGCTGCGGTTCTCTCGGTTGGTTGTGCATCTTTTTCTTCCACACTTTTTCCTTTTAATCAACTTTCTATTAACATGCTTGGATACAGCACTCTGTGAACAGCCAGCTTCTTTGGCAATGAATGTTTGTGGCTTACCCTCCTTGTGAAGGGTGTCAATGATTGTCTTCTGGACAACTGTCAGATCAGCAGTCTTCCCCATGATTGTGTAGTCTAGTGAACCAAACTGAGAGACCATTTTTTCACCTTTGCAGGTGTTTTGAGTTGATTAGCTGATTGGCATGTCACCATATTCTAATTTGTTGAGATAGTGAATTGGTGGGTTTTTGTTAAATGTGAGCCAAAATCATCACAATTAAAAGAACCAAAGACTTAAACTACTTCAGTCTGTGTGCATTGAATTTATTTAATACACGAGTTTCACAATTTGAGTTGAATTACTGAAATAAATGAACTTTTCCACGACATTCTAATTTATTGAGATGCACCTGTATTTAGCCCACGAACATGGAAAGCAGCGATAATGGCATTTTCCTGTTGTCTGCAGCAGTGTTCTTCTTTCAGCCTCTGATATTTAAGTTGTCATAGGAGATTTCGTCTCTTAGCCCCACTTTTTGCTCTTTCAATTGCGTGATTTATGTTTTTACGTTCAGTCTCCATTATTACGAAACCCACGACATGCAACAAAAACAGCTTTGACCGTGGCGTCCTCCATCTGCCGGTTGTTGACATTTGTCAATGCTGCATTTAAAGGCACTGCTTTCGGCCGCTTCAGAGTTCCTACTGCTGGTGCAAATTCAGAGGAACTACCTTATGGCACTTTTCCACTGCGTGGTATGCCTCAGCTTAGTACGGCACGGCTCAGCTCGGTTTGCGTTTCCACTGCAGTTTAGAACCGCTTTAGAGTGGGCAAGATTATTTACATGTCGTTATAGTTGCGCCACCTCTACTGCCGTGACTCCTGAAAAACTTTTTCATTCCGCATTGCCCCATCAAGCTCTCGCTGGATCCACTCCTCAGCTATTAACAAGAGGAATGTCTAAGCTTTCTCAATAAGACCACGAAACCATTTTTTGTTGTTTAAAAAAGGTGCGCTCGTTCAAAATATTTGCGTTCGATCCTTCGCTGGCTGTGCTGATTTAAATGTCTCGTGTCACAAGTTCAATGACGCAGGTAAAGAAAATTTTCTCCGGCCAATCAGTGATCAGCAGAGTTTACACGTCATGTTTTGGTAATGGTACGGTTCCCCCCAAACCCCCCAAAAGTGAACCGTACCAAACAGTATCGTGCCGTACCATGCAGTGGAAAAGCGCCATTACTGGCTCTTTAACTGGCTCCGTAGCTCAGTGGGTACATGATCTAGCGTACATGTTTTTTGTTTTGATGCCTTGATGTCTGTTGTTTGGTGCCGCTAAACTGGGGTTAACTTGTATTTGTCTTTTTTAGATATGATGGCACTGAAAGTGGAGAGTCAAGAACTAAATGAAATGGAAGAGAAAGATCAGTATGGAAAACATGATTTCACAAATGGAGAAAAATATTTTAGTTGCTCACAGACTGAAAAGATTTCCTTACAAAACGTTGCTCAACGTTATTTCACCTGCCAACAGTGTGAAAAAGGTTTCAACAGAAAAACAAAACTTGCAAAGCACATGGAAACTCACACTGGAGTGAAGCCATTCAGATGTGATCAGTGTTCAAAGAGCTTCAGAAAAATGGACTACCTTAACAGGCACTTAAAAACTCACTCTGGTGAGAAGCCTTTCACCTGCCAACAGTGTGGAAAGAGCTTCACTCAAAAACAACATCTTAAAGTTCACATGAGAATTCACACTGGAGAGAAGCCGTTCACATGCAAACTGTGTGGAAAGAGCTTCAGTTTAAAAGGACACCTTAAAGTCCACATGAGAACTCACACTGGAGAGAAGCCTTTTACCTGCGAATTCTGTGGAAAGAGCTTCATTGACAAAAGAAATGTAAAACTCCACGTGAGAATTCACACTGGAGAGAAGCCTTTCACTTGCCAACAGTGTGGGAAAAGTTTCACACAAGCAGAACATCTAAAAGGCCACATGAGAATTCACACTGGAGAAAGGCCGTTCACCTGCAAACAGTGTGGAAAGAGCTTCATTGAAAATGGACACCTTAAAGTCCACATGAGAACTCACACTGGAGAGAAGCCTTTCACCTGCCAACAGTGTGGAAAGAGCTTTTCTCAAAAAAGTCATCTTAAATTCCACGTTAGAAGTCACGCTGGAGTGAAGCCTTTCACCTGCAAACTGTGTGGAAGGAGCTTCACAACAGCAGTAAACCTCAGGTATCACATGAGAAATCACACCCGAGAGAAGTCGTTCACGTGATCAGTGTGGAAAGAGTAAAAACAAAAAACAAAAAAACAACTTAATTGTCACTTGAGTTCACCCAAGAAGTGTGGAAAAAGTGTCAGCCTAAACCAGGGCTCAGCAACATTTATGTCATGAAGTGCCATTTTTAAGGTTCCTAGTTAATCTCTGTGCCACAACCTGTATACCCCCCATATGTATGAATGCACAAACTTATTCAGTTTGTACTTGCTGAAGATACTCAGCTACTTCTCTGTGGTGGGCCAGAGCTGTGGCGATGTGTGTTGCAGTTGTGCTGTCGCTTCCGGTTAATTTCTTTTGGTGATGTTTGTTTGCTTTTTAGATAAGTTTTATAAAATTGTACAAGAAAGCTCCACACAATTCATACAGATTATAAAATACACAAAAAAAAGTCATAGACTTATTTTCATTGTGGTCCTCTTTTTTTGTGTCCAATAAAAACTATTATTTGCATTTATTTATAAGTGTTTTGTTTAATAAATCCCTATTAGGTTACATGGCATCAGATATGGACATTGCCCATGTCTTATACCACATATGATAATAGTTGAGGGCGGTGAAACATCAATGTTTTTTTTTTTTTTCTGGGGGCTCACAATTCCAAGCTATGGCCCTGCATTTAAGAGTCTTCACTGAGAAAAAAAAATAATACTCAGTTTTTCACTACAATCATCTACTATAAGGAAAATAAGTCAGGTAGGACACACAATCTAAGGGTGTATTCACAGCTGTCTTGTTTGGTTCGATTGAAATTAACTCAAGTTAGTTTCCCCTCTTGGTGCGGATCTTTTGGGCAGGTGTGAATACTGCAATCGCACTCGGGTGCACACCAAACAAACGCACTGAGACCCAGCTGAAGAGGTGGTCTCGGTCCGCTTCCAAACGAACTCTGGTACGGTTTGTTTAAGGTGTGAAAACCGGCTTCGATCCAACCCAATTGCAGAAAGCATGCTCAGAAACACAGCTCGCGCATATAGTGCTGTTGTTTGCATTTCATTCGCTTAAATCCCTTGTTTTTAAACCGCAATGCTTAAAAACACGTGCAAATTATGAGTTTTCGTGACCATAGTGCACAGGAACGTGACATGAGCACACTAAATAGGCTAAAGCTTGCCGCAAAGCCCCAGCAAATGTTACAATGAATGTGTCTGGGGGGAATAGTAAGGAGATATTTGAATTATTTATTAATAAACTAGTGTTTTCTGAGTCATTGTCACAAAGGTGAAGTTAAAAATCCTGACTCGCCATCCTCTCATTGGACGCTTCTTTAGAAAGAAATGCATCTTTACAGATTATAATGAAAGAGTTTTTATTTTGGATATTAATTATTTCGTCTTGTAGTAATTCAAAGCTTTCTATAGATATATTCATCATGTCTGTAAGGAAAATATTCACTGAGTTTCAGTTCATTTTTGTGAAGCGCTCCTGTTCAAGACCGGGACGGCAAGCGCATCCTATTAGTTTTCTTTATTTTAGAAAAGCACAACGTTTTCTTGATATTGTGAGTGCACACAAATAAAAATAGACCATTTACAGTTCCGACCGATGTATTATTCTTACCTTTATGAGCAACAATTACGGCATAGTTAATTTGTTTTCTGAAGTCCTGAAGTGCGCTTCAGCTTCCACTCTCCACACAAACAATTTGATATGTGCCTAATAGTGCATTTATCTAGGTTAAATGTTTAAACTAACATTTTGATATGCTTTAAGTATTTTATATCTATAGATTTTAGATTACAACACTGTATGACATTCTCATTTGATGTTCATAAGTTTCTTCATATTGTGTTAGTGTCTCATTACAGCAAAGCAGTAAAAGAATAAAAATTGCACTACGAAAGATAATATAAAATATAAGTGTTGTGGAGGTTCCGGTTATGGTATGCGAGGAGCAGACAGCTGCACGGAACTCTCCCACAAACTTTTTTATGTTCTACCCTTAAAGCCTCGCCATTTACAACAGCTTAAGGCTGTATTTGAATTTTTTATTGATAAGTGACGTTCAGAATGTCGTAGGGAAAGAGTAAACAGACTGATAAAGATAGAGAAGTTTCCCCACAACCTGTGTCTAGCATTACGCTAGCCGAAATTAGCCTGCTACACGAGGAACTTATCCAAATTATTTGCTAATGTTTCAGTTGACAATCTAAAATCTGCAACAAGCATACAATCCACTATCTCAGACCTTGCTCAAAAGGTGGACTCTCTAGAATCCAACACTACTGAAGTTAATCAGCGCTTCGTACAACTGGAGTCTTTGGGTCTCATTCACTAAGCATGCGTACGCACATTTCACACACAAATTTGTGCGTACGCATGCTTAGTGAATGAGACCCAAAGACTCCAGTTGTACAAAGCACTGATTAACTTCAGTAGCGTTGGATTCCAGAGAGTCCAATTTTACAAACAAATCATGATTCACAAAAAGCAGTCATACTAAAATTAATTTTAAAAGTATGAAAAAATGTAAGAACAACTTAAATCACAAGTACACTATAATCACATACTTTAATCACATCGAAGTTTACACACACACACACACACACACATATATATATATATATATATATATATATATATATATATATATATATATATATATATATATATATATATATAATTAGAGGTCCAAACGACAATCACCTGATCTATACCTATACAAAGTGTGATTACTGTGTCTCACCTTGTTTTTAGGATGCATGGCACATTTGGCATTGCTTGAAGATATTGTGGTGCACTTTCAGGAGAGAGCACATCTTTAGAGAGTTCATGGATATGTTTGCTGAGAGTGAAGAATGGCTATTCAGTCGCTTTAGGTTGTCGAGAGAAGTCCTTGTTGATTTATGTAACTGCCTGGAACCACACCTAAGCCATCTCGCAAACTACTCTCACCACATAGCTTCTCATGTCCAAGTTGTAGCTGCCATCAGATTCCTTGCCATAGGAACATTCCAAAGGGAAATAGGGGACCAAGCAGGGATTTCCCAACCCTCCATTAGCCGTGCCATTCACAAGGTGGTAAAAGCTATTGTAGGGCTTATGCCTACATATGTAAAATTTCCTTATGACATGACACAGTACCAGATGGTAGTTAAGAGGGGGTTCTACAAGATGAGTGGCATACCTAATGTCACTGGTGCAACAGACTATATCCACGTGCGTATCAAAGCACTATCCGCAAATGCAATAAATAATAGTGAATAGAAAAATGTATCACTCCATCAACTTTCAAATAGTCTGTGATGCGAGTTGCAGCATACTAAACGTTGTTGCACGCAGTCCCGAAGGAACTCACGTTTCCTACATTTTACAGAACAATTATTTAGGACAGCGCTTGGAAGCTGGACCTGGCAGAGAAGGATGGCTTCTTGGTGAGTAGACGTACATGCCCAGAATATTTTATACAGTTCATTTATTCATGTTAATTATCATAATGTTTATTGTAGGTGACCGGGGTTATGGTCCAACGACCCCTCAGGAAGTGCATGCCAGTACGGGCTCAGTGATAGAGTGCACAATCGAGTTACTCAAATAAATCACGTTGGATGTGCTTGGATGCAGCTGGTGGAATGCTCTTATACAGGCCGGAGAATGTCTGTCAAATTGTTTTAGCATTTAGCATGCACAACATCACAATGGCACAGGGTGTACGTATTCCTTATGGACCACACGCCCAGCCTGAAGCTGTGTGTGACGAGATGCAGATGAACTCTCCTGCCCAAGCAGCGCTCCAAGCACGCCTTCAGCTGATACAATGTCAACATGTAAAAGTGGTTTGTATAACACAAAGAAGCTGCCACATCTTTTACGGCAATAATGATGGGTATCTTGACTGGCAAGCACCTCATTGGTCAGGACTCGTGCGCTGGTGCGGCTCTGTGCAAATCGGAAGGTGGATGCTTGCTAAGTAGACGGCTGGACCTCAGCTTCTTCATTCCCATCTGCTGTGTGGATGGTCTGAAAAAGCCGATGGAATTTTTGATGATGTTCTGATGCAAAATACTTAAACATACATAAAATTTATTTATTTTTTATTTTTTGGTTCGTGAAACTTACCGTGTTGTATTTGCGCCTGTATTAGGTCACTCTCCCCCTCACTCCTTTCTGCAAGACCTCAAGATTGATTGTCCTATTATTGCAGCTCCACCCGTGTCTTTTTCCTTTTTTGAAGTGAAATTCTTCTTTTTGTATCAAGCTTCATATCAAACCACTTTTTTTATTTCTGCAACTGTCTAAATTTCTGGCAACACTATTGTTTTGCTGTCAGAGGTGGAAGCCAGAAAACGTGTGCTGTTCAAAAGTGTGTCCACAGGCATAACAGGTACTGAAGAAGCATGGGATGCAGTAATGCTTCTTCGGTACCTGTTATGCCTGTGGACACACTTTTGAACAGCACACGTTTTCTGGCTTCCACCTCTGACAGCAAAACCTCCCGTTCATTATCAGTGAAATTTTCTTTTAGGTTTTTTCTGTTGTGACAAACTTGTTTCTCGAGACAAATGCTGCGTTGCAGAAAGCCCTTATATGGAGCTGGTTTGGGCGTGTTTTATGCAAATTACTAATCTTGTGCATGTGGCCGCTCATTTAGAATACTTCCTATTCATCAACACAAAAATAAGGTTAAGAAAAAAATTAATGTACATACACACGTGTTGTGAATTATGCGGAGCTTGTTGGTATGAAGTTAAAATGTGCATATAAATACCTGGAAGGGTGCTAGAATATCCGATCAGTGGGTCTGCCGAAGTCTATTGAAGGTCTGCGTCCTACTTTTTTTTTTCTCAGCTTTAGGATCTCAGGTTCTCTCTTCACCTGCCAAACTGGACAGAGCTCATCGGAGCCTGGCACACAAACCAGGCCCTGGCTAGAAACCACGACCGGTCATTCTACGTTTCCAGATGAAAGATGCATTCATTTGCGAATCGCGGAGAAAAGGTGAACTCGTATACCAAGGTCACAAATATCGCATCTTCAAGGACTACTGCCTTGAAGTTGCACGCAGAATTTAAAGGTGCTATGTCTGAACTCTATCAACAGGGCTTCAAACCTGCTCTTCTCTATCCAGCCAAGTTGTGCATCATATTTTATTTTTCTCGTTTGCATATTTATCTCTGTTGTATTGTTTTTGTTCTTCTCAGTGATTCCCTTGCCTTTTGATTACTCAAATATTGCCGGTAACCCTTGTTCAGATGGGTTATTTGTGAGACTACTTTGGTTTTTATTGTGGGTTAGAGTTCAGGGTTTGTTGGAACTGATTCATTGTTTTCTGACTCAGGGGCTGACTTTGTTTCTGTCAGCATTTGTTAGAGGGGCTTTGGTGGGGAAGAATTGGGTTTTTTGTATGTCATTAATTAGTTTTTTTTTTTTTTTTTTTTTTTTTTATAAATTTTGTTATATATGTGCATTTTGGGTGTGCTATGTCAATTTACAACTAGCTGTACTTGAACTTCTCTGTAATATTAGCAACAAGTGTTACACTTCCAAAACATCAGCTCTCCTAGTGGTGTTATAAGGCTCACTACCTGGAATGGTAAAGGGCTGAATTTTCAGTTAAAGCGTAATAAGATTCTTAATCACCTAAAATGTCTAAACACTAAAATTGCCATCCTCCAGGAAACTCATTTTAAACCTGCAAACGGCCATAATCGTGGGTTCGAGTCTCAGGTCTGGCAGGGATTGTCGGTGGGGGGAGTGAATAACCAGCACTCTCTTCCACCTTCAATACCACGACTGAGGTGAGATGCTTGAGTAAGACACCGAACCCCCAACTGCTCCCTGGGCGCCACTGCAATATGGCTTTCCTCACATTGCTGGCCAGACGACAAATTTAGCTTAACTGGAAAATTTCCTAACCCCATCACACTCTTAGTGGAGTAAAGACTATATTTCTATATATTTCATTAAAAATATTAGAAACTTGAAAAAAATTGATTTTCTTTTCACTGGCTGAGTACACCATTCTCTAACTTTCGGAAGCCCTTTGTAGCTTACATACAAACTCTGCAAACTCTTAGTTTGTCTGATTAAGTCCTTTTCATTCCAGCTAGTAAATTTCATCTTTGTATTGATTTGTAGAATTCAGTTTTAAGTGCACCTAATACTTTCTCTTTGTCTCAGTATCTCCTAATTTTCCATTATCTTCTGATGAGTGTGTACATAACTACTTCTACTATTACTTTCTCTTTTATCATAATTTTTTAAAATGTATTTATTTATTTTTATTATTTGTTGCTTTCTTTCACCCTGAATGTATCTTAAATAAATTATATACAACATTCATATGTATTTCACCAAGAATTTAACTCTGAACATCGTTGATATGTTTTATTGTTTGCATGTAAATGTTTGCACATTTCTAATTTTAGCGTAGGACTTTTATTTTGGAGGGGAGATATGACATCATAAGGCTTTTGAGTCTGTGGCCCTATAAAAAAAGTTTAATTATATGGACAAATGTTTGTTGAATTAAAGATTGCTAAAGCTCGTTCTAAAAAAAAAAAAAATATGATCAAATATAACATATAAGTGTATAGACATTTACAAAATCTCTCAGATTATTTTCATTTAACAACAAAAATTTAAATATGTATTTCACCAAGAATTTAACTGAACATCGTTGATATGTTTTATTATTTGTATTTGAATATGTCTGCACATTTCTGATTTTAGCGTGTGAACGGGACTTTTATTTTGGAGGGGAGATATGACATCATAAGGCTGTGCCGCGCTCCTGCTCTGTTGTGATTTGTCTGAAGAAAGGTTTGTGTTTTGAGCTTTTGAAGAGTTTCAAACTGTTCAGACACTTTTATGCTTCTAATGAGAACTCTTAAATTAATGTTTTATTACTGAATGTAACATTGTAATGCTTTATATAAGATTTTTGAACAATTTTTTTTTTAAATTTGTTTAATTTTTTTTTTTTTTTTGTGCAAAGTGCATGCACACGAGTAACACATTTCGTTTGGATTCATTTTATTTCTGTTAATTATTCTCATCTTGTCCAAACTCACAGACAAACATCCACGTGACACTATTATAAAGATGGCGTTTATTAAAGAGGAAAGTGAAGACATTAGGATTTCAGAAGTATTCAGCATCAAACATGAAGATACTGAAGAACAAACAGGTTGGTTTCTTTCTCAAAGCTGAACTCAGTCATTTGATTCTTATTCACAGTACAGCTCTACAGAAATCACTGATATTTCTGAAGAATGTCATACGATTTTCCTAATTATGGCTTTTATTTGACCTGGAGTGTAGGCTAAAGGGATAGTTCACCCAAAAATGAAAATTACCCCATAATTTACGTACCCTCAAGCAATCCTAGGTGTATATGACTTTCTTCTTTCAGACGAACACAATCAGAGTTATTTTAAAAAATATCCTGGCTCTTCCAAGCTTTATAATGGCAGTGAATAGGGGGTGAGATTTTGACGGTCATTCACATTTGAATCATTTGTAGAGGTTTGATTGTGTTTGATGGAAGTCCAGCCAGAAGAGCACAGTAGATCAGCCTAGAAATGACAAGGGCCTGAACAAGAAGTTATGCAGCATGCTCTGTTAGAAAGGGCCTGATCTTTCTGATGTTGTGTAATGCAAACCTGCAAGATCGAGCAGTCTAAAGATTACACCAAGATTTCTGACCAAAGTTAATGGGGTAATTGTTGAAGAACCTAGCTGGATGGTGAAATCATGCTGTAGAGTTGGCTGGTCATCGCTCCTTCATTGGATTCAGTGTTATTATCCTGTGTCTGGGTTTCATGTCTTTCTCTGCTGGGACACGATTAAAGGTGGGGTAAGCGATTTCTGGTAGCCAATGTTGATATTTGAAATCACCAAAACAAACACGCCCCTACCCGAGTAGAAGAAAATAACGGTTAATAACATTGTTTTTAAATTGTCTTTGCCTATAATAATAATAATAATAATAATAATAACAACAATAATAATAATAATAATAATAATAATAATAGTAATAAAGTACAGTGATTTTACACAAAAAGAAAAATAAAGGGGGAAAAAAACAGGAATAGATGGTATCTTAACCCTCTGCGATTAGTCACAGCCAATACAGCATCATCTTTTCTAGATTTGTCTAAATGTAGGCTACTAAACAAAACTATTAATTAACTATTGCTTTAAATAAAGTATTTTTAAAGATATTTAAAAATGTTTGCTGCATTGTTAAAAAAAAAAAAAACACTTTGTATAAAATTGCGTTTTGAGGAAAAAAAAAAACATAGGCTAAGTCGTGTCGCATTTTATTAGGCTATTACATTCAGAAATGATGTAGGCTAAAATGCCGGTAAATCAAAAATGTTTACAAACATTATAAACACAGTTATTAGTTTCTCTCCACAACAAATCCTCTAAAGATAAGGCTATAGCCTGTAGGCTATAAAAACGTCAATCCAAAAACAAATTAAAGGTGAAACTGATGCCTACCTCTCTCATTCGGCACGAATCCAAATGTTTCCATATTCGCGCTATATCTGGATGCTAAAATATTATTTATTATAGGCTTTGTACTTTCATCGACGTAAAACATCATCCTTCACATCGGCTAGGCTATATCAGCACAGTGAGGCGATGGTCACGCTGAACGCAACAGATTGGATAACGAAGCACTGTTTATACGTTC
The DNA here is from genome assembly GCA_039654775.1 of Spinibarbus caldwelli. Lineage (NCBI taxonomy): Eukaryota > Metazoa > Chordata > Actinopteri > Cypriniformes > Cyprinidae > Spinibarbus > Spinibarbus caldwelli. The sequence continues at coordinate 55,065,258 of CM077218.1, forward strand.
CTTTAACTGTATTATATTTTGATAATGAACAGGCTGCAAAGTCGCAAAAATATTGTGTCTTTGTGCGCGTGAGGCGCCAGCGCGATATGGTTATATGGCAACGCTGGTTGGTTACACATGCGACATCATTCAAAACTGTCAAGCTTTTGCAAAACAAATAAAACTGTAAAATAAATAAAACTGTAAAGCTTTTGCAAAATAAAGACAACTACTTTCTGCCATCTCGTTTTCCTTTCCGAGAACTTTGGAATGCGTCACAATGAACCGTAGGCCTAACTCAGCATATTTTTTCTTTTGTTTCGTTAATCTGTCAATGATTTAAGTGAAATATATTTAGTGTATAGGCATATATATTCCTTTTTATGTAAGCCTATAGATTTATTCTATTTTCTCCGTTCACAGAAGCGCTGCAGGTGCGTAAGATCTGTTGATTCCATCTGTCCTCGGATAAACTTTAACGGCGGTGCATTGCGACTTACCTACGAGCTCACAGCTGAGCGCGGGCGGGCATTTCACTCGTTGGATGCATCAGCGTCACATTTGCATAGTCTAGCTACTTGAATTCTTGATTGGTTGACAGCAAATTTCAAATATTAAATGGAATGATAAAATAACGTTATTAACCGGTTAATGGCCATTTCAAATTTTCGATTCTGTTTGGCACTATAAAATTTGATTTCGTTTCTGTTTCCAGTTTTGTTCCAGTCAAAATTTCGTTCGTTTCCGGTATTCGTTTTCGTTCCTTGAACCGGTTCAGAGCCCTGACGGTGTTACTCACCTATTGAGAAGAAACAAAGCAACCTTGGCGTCCAATCGCAGGCTTTACGCTCCTTGAGTTCTCTCCAGCACTGGAAAGCTGATCCGATATTTACATGGGTCCTATTTCTTGCCTTATTGTTCCGCAGACGTTTTCCTCTTTTGTTTTTTTTATCCGCCACCTCTATCTTTCTGTTGCTCAGCTCGGCTGTTCACTGAATGCTCTCTCCTCCACATCACGAATAGACACGCCCCTTACTGCTGATTGGCTACAAGTTTGTTTTGGTACTCGGCCCCGACTCAGTTTTCTGAAGCGTTTTTGAAAAATTACATACCCCACCTTTAATCTATGATCGGCAAACTTTGTTGGATCTTCGAGCGTCTTTTGCTATAAATTACGAAGATCGGAGCTCAAGGGGATGGATACTCTTCGTATTCGCCGTTCATACAAGCACAGCTTTGGTGTCCGCTGGATCAACTAAAGAGAAGAAACGCCACAGTACTAGGAGACGAGGTACACGTGCAAGGGTCTGTGTTCGAGTGGGGAAAGAATTTCATCTCATGAGGACTTTGGTCGAAAACCTTGAGGTAAAAATACGATCTTTTGTCGAGTGTCTATGCAGAGGCCTGATTCTGCAAGATCAAGATCAAGGTCACGGATGAGTGGAGTGAATCACAGCTACTTGCGTTCGGTGTGTCTATAAACATTGGGAGAATCTGATGTGAATATGACAAGTATTACTTCTTTATTGGCAGCTCTGGTAAACGCGAGATCAGTTGTAAACAAGACATTCATTTTACATGATTTTCTCATAATCTGGACATTTTGTTTATCACTGAATCTTGGCTGACTGTTGGAGATTTAAGTCCTATTTCAGAAATTGTATCATCAGACTATTGTTATTTTAGCTTGCCAAGGACTCTTGGTCGTGGTGGAGGCACTGGGGTTGTTTTTAAAAAAACACCTCACTTGTAGACTGTTTCCTTGTGGATCATTTCAGAGTTATGAAATACTATCATTTGAACTGTTCTTATCTAAACTGATTTTATGTGTTGATTTATAGACCTCCTAAATATAATTATTTATTTCTGAATTTTCTGTTATCTGTTTTTTTTTTATCCCAGCTGATATCTGAGATTGTTCCGTTATTTGATAATATTTTGGTCATTGGTGATTTTAATGTTCATGTTTGTTGTGAAACAAATTTTTAAGCAAAGGAGTTTTTAAATCTTATTGACTCTTTTAACTTTCAGCATCATGTGAATGAATCTACGTATCACCATAGTCATATGCTAGACTTGACCTTAGGCACTGGTACATTTGTCAGTAAGGTTATGGTCACTGATAATTATTTCTCTGATCATAAACCTGTTATGTTTGATAAGAGTTTGTCATGTACTCCAGTCAAACCACAATTCCAGACATATTGTTCCCGTATTACATCATCTACAGTGATAGCATTTGCTGAAGCTTTCAGATCCTCAGCTGAGATTTTTGATAGTCTGCCTCCTTCTGTTGATACAAATGATCCGTTTTTATTGTTTGACTCTGTTTGTTCAGATATACTGGACTATATTGCTCCTTGTAAAGTTCACCATCGGAAAGTCAAACCTCTTCCATGGATAAATGACATGATATGGTCATTAAGACAAGAATGTAGTCGTGCGGAAAGGAAATGGAAGAAAGATAAGTTGCAGATTTCTTATATTATGCTGAGGGATTCTTTGACTAAATTTCAGGAAGCAGCAAAAATGGCTAGAGCAAATTATTTTTCTGAAATTATTGTGAAGTATTCTCATCAGCCTCATGTGCTTTTTGATACTGTTAACTTCATTTTAGAGCCTTCAGTCTCGGTTTGTCTTGAGTCTTCAGGTGCAAATTGTGAGAGATTTTTAAAGTTTTTTTTTTTATTGATAAAACCGATGGTATTCGCTCTGTAATTGCACCAATGAAGTTAGATCATGGAGTTGCTCCTTTAGGCTCTTTTAGAGCCTTTAAGATGATGTCGCTTTCGGAAATCACTGAGATCACGGGTATGTTAAAGGTCACTTCATCTACAAATGATGTTATTCCAACAATTCTTTTATATACAGGTGCATCTCAATAAATTAGAATGTCGTGGAAAAGTTCATTTATTTCAGTAATTCAACTCAAATTGTGAAACTCGTGTATTAAATAAATTCAGTGCACACAGACTGAAGATGTTTAAGTCTTTGGTTCTTTTAATTGTGATGATTTTGGCTCACATTTAACAAAAACCCTCCAATTCACTATCTCAACAAATTAGAATAATTCATAAGACCAATAGAAAAACATTTTTAGTGAGTTGTTGGCCTTCTGGAAAGTATGTTCATTTACTGTATATGTACTCAATACTTGGTAGGGGCTTCTTTTGCTTTAATTACTGCCTCAATTCGGCGTGGCATGGAGGTGATTAGTTTGTGGCACTGCTGAGGTGGTATGGAAGCCCAGGTTCCTTTGACAGTGGCCTTCAGCTCATCTGCATTTTTTGGTCTCTTGTTTCTCATTTTCCTCTTGACAATACCCCATAGATTGTCTATGGGGTTCAGGTCTGGTGAGTTTGCTGGCCAGTCAAGCACACCAACACCATGGTCATTTAACCAACTTTTGGTGCTGTTGGCAGTGTGGGCAGGTGCCAAATCCTGCTGGAAAATGAAATCAGCATCTTTAAAAAGCTGGTCAGCAGAAGGAAGCATGAAGTGCTCCAAAATTTCTTGGTAAACGGGTGCAGTGACTTTGGTTTTCAAAAAACACAATGGACCAACACCAGCAGATGACATTGCACCCCAAATCATCACAGACTGTGGAAACTTAACACTGGACTTCAAGCAACTTGGGCTATGAGCTTCTCCACCCTTCCTCCAGACTCTAGGACCTTGGTTTCCAAATGAAATACAAAACTTGCTCTCATCTGAAAAGAGGACTTTGGACCACTGGGCAACAGTCCAGTTCTTCTTCTCCTTAGCCCAGGTAAGACGCCTCTGATGTTGTCTGTGGTTCAGGAGTGGCTTAACAAGAGGAATACGACAACTGTAGCCAAATTCCTTGACACGTCTGTGTGTGGTGGCTCTTGATGCCTTGACCCCAGCCTCAGTCCATTCCTTGTGAAGTTCACCCAAATTCTTGAATAGATTTTGCTTGACAATCCTCATAAGGCTGCGGTTCTCTCGGTTGGTTGTGCATCTTTTTCTTCCACACTTTTTCCTTCCACTCAACTTTCTGTTAATATGCTTGGATACAGCACTCTGTGAACAGCCAGCTTCTTTGTCAATGAATGTTTATGGCTTACCCTCCTTGTGAAGAGTGTCAATGATTGTCTTCTGGACAACTGTCAGATCAGCAGTCTTCCCCCATGTTTGAACCCTAGTCTTCCCCTAGTGAACCAAACTGAGAGACCATTTTGAAGGCTCAGGAAACCTTTGCAGGTGTTTTGAGTTGATTAGCTGATTGGCATGTCACCATATTCTAGTTTGTTGAGGTAGTGAATTGGTGTGTTTTTGTTAAATGTGAGCCAAAATCATCACAATTAAAAAAACCAAAGACTTAAACTACTTCAGTCTGTGTGCATTGAATTTATTTAATACACGAGTTTCACAATTTGAGTTGAATTACTGAAATAAATGAACTTTTCCATGACATTCTAATTTATTGAGATGCACCTGTAAGTTTTTGAAAGTATTGGTCCTTACATTTTATTAATCATAAATAAAAGTCTGACCGAGGGTTGTGTGCCATCAAGTTTGAAACATGCGGTAGTGGAGCCATTGTTGAAGATACCCAGCCTAGATCTATCTGTACTTCAGAATTTTCGTCTAATCTCTAAACTTCCTTTTATGGTAAAAATCCTAGACATATGTTTTGTCAGCTCTCTTCTTTTTTAGCAGAGGTTGACATAATGGATAAGTTTCAGTCAGGGTTCAGAAATGGTCATAGTACTGAATCTGCCCTCATTAGGGAATTAAATGATATTTTATTGGAAGTTGACAATGGAAATTGTCAGTCTTGTCTTGTTAGACCTTAGCACGGCCTTCAACACACTGGATCATACCATTTTGTTAGCGCTTCTTGAGTGGTGTGTTGGGGTAAGTGGGGTGGCTTTACGTTGGTTCCATTCTTACCTGGAGGGTAAAGATTGGCAATAATAGTTCTTCTGCTGCTCCTGTAAGTTACGGGGTACCTCAGGGCTCTATTTTAGGGCCGCTGTTTTTTTTCTCTTAACATGATTCCATTGGGATCTATATTTAATAAATTTGGTATTTCATATCATAGTTATGCTGATGACATGCAGCTGTACCTGCCTTTTAACCGTTGTGCATCAATAAAAAAAAGTTACACATAGATACATAGTGGGTAAAAATGTCCATGTCAAAAAAACGGTCATAAAAACTGGAAGCTTGGGAGCTAGGGCTGCAACTAACGATTATTTTGATAATCGATTAGTTGGCCGATTATTTTTCGATTAATCGGATTTAACAAAAAACTAAATTTTCTTCTTTTTTTATTTTATTGACAAAAACACTTCCACATTCTGCCCAATGTCCTTCAAACAAACGTGCCAACTGAATGCTATGAAAACATAAAGTGCTTAACAATTTATTAGACCACCTGTCATAATAAAGAGAAAACACAAATATCTTAGGAATCTGTCAAAGAATTGTTTAAATCTAAAAATGTTATTGTCATTTATTGGGCAAATAACAAACTGAAACAACTAAATATTTATTCACATGATAAAAAAAAAATAGCCTCCTGCCTTTCATAACAGCATGCATTCTTGCTGGCATTGTTTAGCTACTTTTTGACTGTAATTGGGTATCTGAAAAAATCTTTCATAGATCTTTCATTCATAGATAACAGAAATAATTATATTATAGCATTAAACATAGCCTACTGTTACTATAAAGACCTTATGCATATTGGAGGACTAACCAATACAGATAGCTAAAAAATGATTTTAGTAAACACCAATACTGTTCGTTTAGAGCAGCAGTGGCACAAAGCTTACATTATTTGTTATAGGCCTATAGTTTAAATCTCTTCATCAAAAATTAAGATAATAAAAATAATAAAGACGAATAAAAACACAAACTCATTGTTAACCAACTTTTTGATCACAGTCGTTTACTGTAATTTCTTTATCCTGTAAAAGGCGGTTATGAAGCATCTGATATTTATATTCAGACAACTATACACGGTTATCCCTTTATAGTTCCTACTCTCATAAAATACGTGCTGTACATGTTGACTTGTAAACCCTAATTTAATGTTCAACAACAGATATTTCAGCACAATGAATGTTTTTGCGCTGAATATTAATTCTTCTCTGACACGCGTTCACGCGCCCGCCGCGCTGGCACTCATTCAGTAAAGATTTAAACATAGTGCAGACTGTCAGGACGGAACTTTATACAAAAATGGAAATGCTCGCGTGAATTTGAGACATTTACAGATATGGATATGACCATAAACTGAACGTTTTCCCGCTGAGGACGCACACGCATCTGTCAAAGCGTCTGACAAGGCAAGCAATTATGCTAATGCATTAACTTAAAACTTAAAATAAAGAATTCTCATGTTTTGGGCAGCTTGGATCACGTACTTCTCCCGCAGCATCTCATTCAGTTTCCTCCACTATTTTTAGATGCATTTTGGCCACAGAAATGCGTTATTCAGTGCTGTAACGTTAATTTGACGCGACCGGCTGAAGTTAGACGTGCACTGTGGGCAGACCAGACTAATCGATAATGAGAATTGTTGTCGATGATTTTCATTATCGATAATAATTGATTTTATCGATTAGTTGTTGGAGCCCTATTGGGAGCACAGACTTAAGTTTGGTCTCATTTTAAAGAAGACCCATGGCAGATTGTTGAAGTAAAGTTTAAAAAGTTTAAAAAGTGAAACCAAAAAAAAGTTATACAGGTTTAAGTTTATGAAAATGATTTATGAACAATATTTTATATAAAATTTATATTTTATGAAACATGTTGAACTCTAAACCTGCTAGAAAATCAAAGCCATAAATCTAAACAAGTTTTGTTCCAAATTTGAGGTTATGTCAAAAAATGAGCTTTCAGTAAAAGTTTGTTTGGGTGCAGTACCAAATTTTCCCCATTAGATGCCAGCAAAACACCGCTGGTGCACACAGTGGTTGGATTTGTGATTTGCAGTAGAGTTTCTCTCTCTCAAATTTTACAAGAACACACACGTACACACAATTTTATTTTTTTTTTTTATGACACACATACAAACCACACTCCGACATCCATACCAACACAACCACACAATTATATCTGCATTATTTATCCAATTGGCTCTATAATATGCAGAAGCAGAAAACAGGAATAAAGCGAGTATTTGCTTTATAGACCCTTTATAGACCAAACCTGAAAAAATGGCACCATCTGGTAAAAAATAGTAAAAAATTTAATTTTGAAGCCTTGCCAACAGAATGAAAGCCTATTGACAAAAATTGCATAATTTTACAGTTAAACGGGACTGCGATTAAAAATAGCAGTTTTAATGGGTTTCAATGGGGACATTTTTGTCCAAAAGGCGCTGAGAGGAACTATTTTTTTTTTTGTACCTAGTGTAAAATAGATTTATTAAAGGAAATGAGGGTGGAATATTAAAATTCCAATAAAAATACACACTTGAGCCAAAATGTATGCAGTTAGCATTAATTATCAAAAAGGCAAAATTATCAAAAAACAAAAAAAACTAAAATGGACAAAAATGTCCATAAGGTTGCACAAGGGTTAAAGCAGGAAACAATGCAGCTAAAAAACTTCTTGTTGACTTGCCTTGAGGAATGTTGGATGAACTCAAATTTTTTTTTAATGTTAAACGATAAAGACTGAAAGTCTGGGGCCATTTTCGTCCTGCATAAAAAGTCATGCCACTAATTTAGGCATAATTTTTGACTCTGAGCTCAAATTTGATCATCAAATAAACAGTAGTAAACAATTGTTTCTTTCATTTGAGGAAGATTGCAAAATTGAAGACAGTTTTATCAAAGAATGATCTTGAAAAAGTTATACATGCTTTTATATTTTCACGTTTGGACCATTGTAATGTGTTATATGCAGGGGTTTGTCAGTCTTCCCTGTCGAGGTTACAATTGGTTCAAAATGCTGCGGCCAGACTGCTGACAAATGCTAAGAAAAGAGACCATATAACACCAATTCTGGCCTCTTTACACTGGCTACCAGTTAAACAACTAATTGTTTTTAGAATTTTATTTGTTTTTAAAGCCATAAATGACTTAGCCCCAGAGTACATCAAGGATCTGTTAGTTATTAAGTCCTCCTTAAGATTGCTAAGATCTAACTCGCAGAGTATGCTCAAGGTTCCAGGTTCCACGTACATGTCTTAAGTGTAGAGGTGATTGAGCATTTTCAGTTGTGGCCCCTAGACTATGGAATGATCTTCGTTTCTCTGTGCGCTCTTCGACCTCTCTGCAGATGTTCAAATCACGTCTTAAGACCTACTTGTACTCACAGATGTTTGATGTGTAGTTTTACAGGCATTTAATTATGTGTTTTAATTAATTATCATTTTTTTTTATCTGCTTGTACAGCACTTAGGTATACCTTCATCGTTTTAAAGGTGCTTTATAAATAAATGATTGATTGATTGATTGATTGATTGAGAGTTGTAGTGGCAAGGAAGGCAAGAAGCTCAGTCTTTGCCAGGTTGAGCTGTAGGTGATGTTCTTTCATCCATGCCGAGATGTCCGCCAGGCAGCTTGAGATCCGTGCAGCTACCGTTGGATCATCTGGTTGAGAAGAGAGATAGAGTTGTGTGTCATCAGCATAGCAATGGTAGGAGAAGCCATGTGCTTGTATGATGGACCCAGTGATGTAGTGTATGTGGAGAAGAGGAGGGGTCCAAGAACTGATCCCTGAGGAACCCCAGTGACCAGTTGATGTGCTTTGGATACCTCCCCTCCCCAGGCCCCCCTGAAAGACCTACCAGTGAGATAGGATTCAAACCAGCGAAGTGGAATCCCAGTGATGCCCAGTGATGAGAGGGTGGACAGGAGGATCTGATAATTGATAGAAGAGAAGTACCTAGTTGAGAAAAATCCTGATTTTATAACGGAAGAAAAATATTTTAGCTGCTAGCAGACTAAAAAGACTTCCACACAAAAAAGAGCTCAAAAGACAGGAACTAGAGGTTTCTCCCGCCAACACTGTGGAAAAAGTTTTATTTAAAGGGGTCATATGATGCTATTTTAAATATCATTATTTTGTGTATTTGGTGTAACAGAATATGTTGACATACTTTAATGTTAAAAAAACACATTATTTTTCAAATACTGTACATTATTGTAGTTCCTCTATGCCCCGTCTCTCTCAAATGCATCATTTTCTACAAAGACCCTCCTTCTGACAAGCACAGGCTGCTCTGATTGGCCAGCTGACCCAGTGCATTGTGATTGGCCTAATGCCACAAGCGCACGTCAGAAATGTAACACCCCTTACCATAATCGCGAGCTTTAGCTTTCAAAGTAAATATAAAGACAGTCAATAATGTCGTTAAGTTTTACCATCAGTTCAAGCTTGAAAGGGGAACAGAATCGCATGACAGACAGAGTATACTGCAGTGACAGACACAGTGGATGATGCTTGTATTTGCAGTACACCCCTTCCCCCCCTCTCTCTCTCTCTCTCTCTCTCTCTCTCTCTCTCTGTCACACACACACACACACACACACGTTTCGCTATCCTTGTGGGGACTTCCATAGGCGTAAAGGTTTTTCTACTGTACAGACCGTATATTCTATTGCCCTACACCAACCCTACACCTAAACTTAGCCCTCACAGCAGACGTTTTGCATTTTTAGATTTTCAAAAAATTCATTCTGTGTGATTTATAAGCTTCTTTTCCCGTGGGGACCTCAATTTAGGTCCTCACCATGACACGAGTCCCCATGAGTCTGTGTGTGTTCAGGTTTAAGTCCCCACCTGAATAGAAAAGCAGGTACACACACACACCCTGTGAAACTACTGCTCATGTCGTGCTTGCAAAGTTGGTTGCCATTTATCAGCTTGGTCATCTGCATTTTCAGGATATGATAATTGAACTGCTGACAATATGAATTGTCTGAACAGTTGCGCATGACAAACGCGCCAGTGTTGTTTCAGCTCTGCTCGACCAGTCAGTGTGAAACAGAACAGTGCATCTCTGTTTCTTATCTTCTCACCGCCAGTTATAAGCAGAGAACAGAGGATGTTTGTAAGCATAAATCAATCTCTGCACACGTGAACGTAAGAACGACGCGTTACTCTACACTGCGCAAAACTCCACATTTGAACAGTCAATAGCAAATACTTAAAATAACACTTACAGTCACTGATTCAGAAGCACCAGATTGTCATAGCAAAGTTGGAATTTTTTTGTGCACAGCCAGCCTTCCTAGGTTCACGAAACTGTCGTCCATAAAATGCGTTGCACAAATTCGAACATTTGGGTTGTGCTGTTCTATTGTAAATAATCTTAATTATTCCTAACTGCATACTTTCGGGAAGGCCAAATAAAGTGCTTTTGCGCAGAAACACACAGCGTCTCCCTGACATGGCTGCATCAACACTACTGCGGATACTGAAACCACACCTTCTTTCTTTGTATGAACATTTGAGCTGCATTATGCAAATATTTCCACATTGTGACGTAGACATGTGGGGGCGTGTTTGAATGAGGCGTTTTAGCCCGGTCTGGATCCGCCTTCTCTTTTAGATAGAATAAATCCTTTTGTGGGAGACTTTGAGCTTTGTAACTCTGCAAATCTTATACATGAACAAACAGCTACATAACACACTAAAGAAAAAGAAAACAAGAAATCGCATCATATGACCCCTTTAAAATGAAACCTTTAAAAGACGCATGAGAATTTACACCGAAGAGAAACCTTTCACCTGCAAACACTGTGGAAAGATTTTTCTCATAAAGGAAACCTTAAAAAGCACATACGAATTCACACTGGAGAGAAGCCTTATACATGCACTCAGTGTGGAAAGAGTTTCACTCAAAAAAGAAAGGTAAAACTCCACATGAGCGTTCACACTGGAGAGAAAGCCCAAATACCATATATTGTAAATATTTGTTCAGTTTGCACATCGACTCCTCTGTGGCGGGTCAGATCTGTGGTGATGCGTGTTGCAGTAGTGCTGTCACATCCTGTTACCACAAGCTGTTATAACACTCTGGCATGTTTATTTTTTTTTAGCATTTTGAGAGGAGAAAAGTTTACATATATGACTTCAACAACCAGATGTATTTTGTCCAGTTTCATCTGGAATGTGGAAAAATGCCCTTTCTTTCGGGCATTTACCCCTGGTCCTTTTTTTCTTATATATATATTTTTTTTTTTTTTTTTACGATTTTTTTGGATAGCTATGTGATTAGAGAAATCACAAGAATTGACCAGGTATACATGAACTGAGTCTCCACATGCATCACAGCCATTTTGATGTGTGTGGAATGTGAGCAGGGACTCTTGTCTGCATTGATAGCCTAGTGGAGGGTTCTCAAAACTCAGTCCTGGAGGGCCACTGTCCTTCAGAGTTTAGCTCCAAAACCAATTAAATACACCTGAACAGCTCATCAAGGTCTAACTAGGCATACTAGAAACTTTCAACCAAATGGTTTGGAGCAGCTTGAAGCTAAACTCTGCAGGACAGTGGCCCTCCAGTACTGAGTTTGGAGACCCCTGGCCTAGTGGTTAACAAACTGACATTTACAGTTACATTTAGTCATTTAGCAGACACTTTATCCAAAGCAACTTACAAAAGAGGACAATAGAAGCAATCAAAACCAACAAAAGAGCAACAACATGCAAGCGCTATGACAAGTCTCGGTTAGCCTAATGCAGTACACTTAAGGTTTTTTTTTTTTTTTTAACAAGTAGATAGAAAAGAAAGCTAGTGTTTTAGTTTTTCAAGAAAAGCTAGCAGTTAAGAATAAATATGCAATTGATAGAGGGTCAAGTGTTTTTTTTGTTTGTTTGTTTTTTTTTAAATAAAAAGGGGAGATAGATAAAATAAAATTAGAAAAGAGAATGCTAGAGTTAGAGGGTCAAATAAAGATGGAAGAGATGGGTTTTTAGCCGTTTCTTGAAGATGGCTAAGGATTCAGCTGCTCGGATTGAGTTGGGCAGGTCATTCCACCCAGATGGGAACAGTTAATGAAGTCTGTGAAAGTGATTTTGTGCCTCTTTGGGATGGCACAATAATGCGGCGTTCACTTGCAGAACACAAGCTTCTAGAGGGCACATAGGTCTGAAGTACTGAATTTAGGTAAAGGGGTGTAGAGCCAAAGGTGGTTTTGTATGCAAACATTAATGCCTTGAATTTTATGCAAGCAGCTATTGGTAGCCAGTGCAAATTGATGAACAGAGGTGTGATGTGCGTTCTTTTCGGCTCATTAAAGATTAATCTTGCAGCGGCATTTTGGATTAATTGTAGAGGTTTGATGGAATTGGCTGGAAGACCTGCCAAGAGAGCATTGCAATAATCAAGTCTGGACAGAACAAGAGCTTGAACAAGGAGTTGTGTTGCATGTTCCGAAAGAAAGGGCCTGATCTTCCTAATATTATATAAAGCAAATCTGCAGGATCGGGCAGTTTTAGCAATGTGGTCTGAGAAATTCAGCTTATCAATCACAACTCCAAGGTCTCTGGCTGTTTTTGAAGGAGTAATGGTTGATGAGACTAACTGGAAGGTGAAAGTGTGATGAAGTGATGGGTTTACTGAAACTACAAGCAGTTCTGTCTTAGCTAGGTTGAGTTGAAGGTGATGGTCCTTCATCCAGCAAGAAATGTCTGTTATACATGCTGAGATGCGAGCAGTTATCGTCGGATCATATGGTTGACATATGGTGCAACTGCCCATGTTCGAATCCTGACTCAAAGTATTTTGCCAATCTCATTCCCCTCTCTTCACCCCCATGTTTTCCTGTTAGTCTCTACTGTCCTGTCCTAAATAAAGCCCAAAAAACAAGGACCCTGTATTAGTGGTCAACCGATATGGGTTTTTTGAAGGCCAATGCCGATATCTTGGATTTATTTTAATTAATATTTAAAAAATTTGAAATCATTTGAAAGTCGATTAAAAAAAAATAAATGTGTAAAATAAACATACTTTAGAAGACAAAGTATTTTTCACAAATAAATATTTAATAAAAAATATAATTAAAAAGTAAATAAACACTGTAACCAACAGGGAAGTTTGTGTGCATTGGGAATCTTTTTTTTTTTTTTTCCAAATAAAGCCAAGGTAACACTCATTTTACATACAGCACACAGTGAAAATGACATGAATATGACTGTGGGCAAATGCATAAAGCGCAGCATAATTCAAAATCAGGAGCTTAAAGTTTTTCGATCGCACATCTCTGGTGAAGCTGACCTCTCCTCCTGTCCGCATTCAGTTCACACCGAAAGTCACACAGAGCACACGCGATCATGCAGGATACACATGCACACTTCACAAGATCTCACAACTGGATTCGACTGAGTTTGCAAGGTTTGTGAAATTAAATGTTCATTACTGTGCGTTCACACCGCCGATGTCAAGAGCGTCAAAAGTCGCTGTAGAAAATATATAATGTTAATGCACATCAGCAACTCACCAGGAACACCAACAATCTCAGACACCTTGGTCCACGCATCTTTTTTTAAATTTTTTTTTATGTCCCTGTACGCAAACACGTACACGTCATAAATTATTGGGAAACCCGCCACAGCTTTAATCAGCCTTTCCTCCATTTTGCTTGGGAACTAATGTGGTCGGAACCAAAGTTTACAGGGCTGCGTTCTCTGGAGTCCTCTCAAGCGGTGGACTTCTACATTCCGATTGGTTGCCGCCCAACCGCGTCATAGCTCATTACCATAAAGTTGACCTGATTTCAACTCTCCTCGCCTCTCTCGCCGGCCAAGACGCGCCGCGCCGCGCCGCGCCGCGCCGCTCTCGCGGCTGCTTGTCGCTGGCTCACATTGAAAATGAATGACTTCCGGCCACTTTGATGCTCTCGACGCGTTCGGTGTGAACACACAGTCATTCAAAGATTTGTTTAAATTATATAAATGCGTATTTGCTGAATGCTGACGGCAAACGAGAAAGTATTGTTTGCCTTTATTACTAATTGAAGCAATCATTATAATACTTTTTGCATACATTTTAATTCCTTTGTTTAACAGTTCTATCTGTTTAGTAGATAGACTTCTATCCATATTAGACAGTACTGAACGACGACAGTGAACAAGAGGGAGAATGTGAGCACTGTGTGCTCTGAGTTATTGTGTCAGAAATGTGGGATATTCATATAGAATTTTATTATATTATTAATGTTACCGTTATAGCACTTTTTACAATACAGATTGTGTCAAAGCAGCATTAACAACTCTAAACAATGTAATGACATGAAAAAATAGCCTAATAAATTCACAAAACTTATTATTATTATTATTATTATTATTTATTTATTTTTTTTTTTTTCTCTGGATCTCACACGTGCTCTAGTGTAGTTATTTACCTGTAGTTGTTAATGACGATGGGTATCATCAGATTTCTGTGTTTATGCTTTCATTTGTCATTCTTACTGTTATCTAGAAAAGCAGAAAACAGAAATACACAATGTGTGAATTAGCACTTATGTGAGTGCAGTGTTACTGAATGAGACTTTTAAACTGATGTGCTCTACACTCTTACTTTTGTGTCAACACTCTGTTAATATAGTGATATAATGATTTGCAGTGCCTCTTTGATTTCTTGTTGATTATGGCAAATCTGCTTCTTCCACACAGAAATTCAGCTGGAATATCCCCATCAGTTTACAAGTGCAGATGAGCATCAAATCATCAGGAAAAACTCAGTAAAGACTGAGTTTATTAAAGAGGACAGAGAGAAGATGAGAGATTCAGAACCCTGCAGAATCAAACACACTGAAGATACTGAAGAACAATCAGGTTGGTGTTTATTCTTCATTATTCATTAATAATGCTGACAGTTATAATGTTTCAAGTAGTTTTAGATTTTGTTTGCTGTAATTGGAAAAATCTTTAGAGATCTTCAATAATATAACTAAATCAAATAATAAGGGACACTTTCTATGAATTGGGTACTTTTTTGCAACATTGTTAGATTAAAGTTCTTCCTACAGAAACATTGGATTTGTGCCTATTATGTTTTAAAAACATAATTCGAAAATCAAGGTACCTCATTAATGGAAAGTTTCAGGGACGTATATATAAAATGTACTAGATGCATTTATAAAACTGCATCAAAAATATCAAAATTTTGTATAGCAATTGTCTACTTTCCGCTGTTACATCAGGGTTCAATTTAATGTCTTTTCACTTTCACAGAGTTACTGACAAATGAACTGTTTTTGCTTTTATTTCAGAGTTGACTGAAGAAAATAAGGACAATGAAGAATTGAGTGAAGTTGAGGAGAAAAATCTCATCAAAACTGGAGAAAAACCTTTGAGTTGCTGTCAAAGCAAACAGATCATTTTAAGGAAAAAAAGAGCCAAGAAATCTTTCTCCTGCACTCAGTGTGGAAAGAGTTTGACATGCAAATATAATCTTGAGCTTCACATGAGAGTTCACACTGGGGAGAAGCCATTCAAGTGTTCACACTGTGACAAGAGATTCAGTCGGCCAACAAATCTGAAAATACATGAGATGTTTCACACTGGAGAAAAACCATACAAGTGTTCACATTGTGACAAGAGATTCAGTCGATCAGGAGACCTGAAAACACATGAGAGGATCCACACTGGAGAGAAACCTTACACATGTGATCAGTGCGGGAAGAGTTTCACATTAAAAGGACAACTTGCGGCACATATGAAAGTTCATACTGGAGAGAAACTGTTCACTTGTGATCAGTGTGGAAAGAGTTTCACACACTCAGCAAGTCTTAAGCATCACATGAACATCCACACTGGAGAGAAACTGTACACATGTGATCAATGCGGGAAAACATTTCTGAGAGCTTCAGTCCTGAAGCAGCACCTGAAAGTTCATACAAAGGAGAAGCCACATTCATGTCATATGTGTGGAAAGAATTTTTCATGTTTACATTATTTAAAAGTACATCAGAAAATACACACTGGTGTGAGAGAGTACATGTGCTTTGAGTGTGAGAAGACTTTTACTTCAGCGAGCAGTTTAAAACTGCATGAGAGGTTTCACACTGGAGAGAAACCTTACAAGTGTTCACACTGCGACAAGAGATTCAGTCAGTCAGCAGCTCTGAAAATACACGAGAGGATCCACACTGGAGAGAAACCGTATACATGTGATCAGTGCGAGAAGAGTTTCACAATAAAAGGAAACCTTTTGGAGCATATGAAAGTTCATACTGGAGAGAAACCGTTCACTTGTGATCAGTGTGGAAAGAGTTTTACACGATCAGCGACCCTTAAGTTACACAAGAACATCCACACAGGAGAGATACCGTACACACGTGATCAATGCGGCAAAACATTTTTGAGAGCTTCAGACCTGAAAACACACCTAAAAGTTCTTACAAAGGAGAAGCCACATTCATGTCATTTGTGTGGAAAGAGTTTTTCACGTCTACAATATTTAAAAGAACATCAGAAAATACATACTGGTGTGAGAGAGTACATGTGTTTGGAGTGTGAAAAGACTTTTACTTCAGCGAGCTGTTTAAAACTGCATGAGAGGTTTCACACTGGAGAAAAACCGTACAAGTGTTCACACTGTGACAACAGATTCAGTAGTTCAGGATTCCTGAAAAGACACGAAAGGATTCACACTGGAGATAAACCGTACAAGTGTTCACACTGTGACAAGAGATTCAATCAGTCAACACATCTGAAAACACATGAGAGGATTCACACTGGAGAGAAACCGTATCACTGCACTGCATGTGGGAAGTGTTTCAACCAATCTTCTGCTCTACACAGACATACAAAAAACATTCACAGTAAGTAGATCATCTACAGATCCAGCACTTTCAGGTCTGATGCCGTGTCCTTGTCAAATGTGACACAATAATGCATCAAACAATAAAATATAATCTGGATAAATCTGTCATAACAAGCAACATGACAAAGAAACATTATCTAAAGTTCTCAATGAATAAAGTTCATTTTCAAAACCTGCAGATTCAACTGTGAGATTCAGATCAACTCAAAGATGGAGTTCCTCCCCAAAGAACAATGTCAAAAAATGTTTTCTTGTTTTCATTTTGCTTCATGATTAAATGATATCAGTGTGCTTCCTTATGAGTTTCCTGTTGTTCAATTGTCTTATAATGCTTATGTGTCACTTGCAGTTTGTTTGCTCTTTCATGAAGCAAAGCAGAAGTTTTTACAAACTGTTCATGTTCAGGAAGCAGAAGAAGAGACTAACACTTTTAAGAAAGACTTAGGTTTATTTTAAATTTTGTTCTTCACTGTTGTTTCTAAAATGACTTAGAATTTTTCTAAATTATTCTTCCACTTATGATGTATTTAGGAAATGCAGATGCAAGATAGAATGTCATGTAGCATTGTAATTGATCCTTCTTTGCTTCTCTTTGTACCTGGTATTAAACTGGCTAAATTATGAAAGACTATAGTATTGATAAGCTCTGACTTTATCAGTTCTGCTTTCAGTACTGGAGAAATTAAGGAAATACACTTACAATTTATTATTGCTACACAAGTTATCAAGCTAACTGTTTCTTGTGAACCATTTATATATGCCATAAAATCAAGACATTTGTTAGTGATGTGTTTTCATTATTTGCAATCCAGAAGTGAGATCTCTCTTGCACTTTAGGGCTGTGCGATTAATTTTATTTTTGATTTTGAGTTTTGTTCCAAGGATAATGAAAACAAGATGTTTGAGGTAAATTGATATATTATAGAAAATCTGATGTGTTTTGAGGACTTTATTACTGTGACGTGCGTGTGTCTGTTAAGTCCACGTGACCCTAGTAATCCATTATTATAAGTTTACACCACTGATCTGTAATAGAGAACTGGTTAGATACACAGGAGCTAAACAATTAAGGGCCTTATAAGCAAGTAATAATATTTTGTAACTGATACGGAAGTTAATAGATAGCCAGTGCAGAGACTGTGAAATTAGGGTAATATGATCATGTTTTCTTGACCTGGTAAGGACTCTTAACAGCTGCATTTTGGACTACCTGTAGTTTGTTTATTGAAGATGCAGGACAACCAGCTAGCAATGCATTACAATAGTCTAGAGGTCATGAATGCATGAACTAGCTTTTCTGCATCAGAAACGGGTAGCATGTTCCTTAACTTGGCAAAGCTTCTAAGATGGAAGACTGCTGTTTTGTAACATGGGACATATGATTTTCAAAAGACAAGTTGCTGTCTAATATAACACCCAGATTTTTGACTGTAGAGGCAGTAAACTGACCATATACAGGTGACCAAGAAAAGTTTTTGGCCTAAGCCACTGGTCCCTGTCTCCGAGATTTACTACAGGGACATGAACTACACCTTGGACCACAGGCAAAAGACATTTTGAGATGAGAATATTAGCAGGTAAAACAGTTTCCTCACCTGTTGGCGGCTCCAAAAAACAGAAGTGATACACGAGACATATTCTGACAGTAGTTTGTGGGGACCCACTGAAGGGAACCTGCAGGAACTCAAATTGCAGATCCTACTCTTACAACTGCCTTCCCCACTAAACCAGTTCCTGCAGTTGGAGCTAGACTCTGGCATTCCAACAGGGCTCCTTTCCACTCCTTTCCTGCCTGCTGTACTGTAACAGAGGCAAATAAATACCTTTCATACTGGCAAAAAAGCTCTTGGTAACAACAATTAAGAATATTCATACCAAGAAGGCCTGGAACTGAGAGCTTTTGTTGCTTTGTCAAGGGATATTTGGGATCTCTCATGATTAATACTCCCATCTTAGGGAGAACTTTGCCCAAAACCTTAACCTCTAGCTCCAAATAACAACAATATGGAATTTCCAATCAATTAGCAGCCTTTAACTGCAGCCAACTACATCCCAAATTCCGGAAATGTTGGGACATTTTTTAAATTTGAATAAAATGGAGTTAATGTGTTAACTAAAGTTCGGGAACAGGGCCACGACTCAACCAGTTAGCTCACTCCCCATCAGCTATATATGTAAAACTAACCTTCTCTGAACCGTTAGTCTCAGTTTCTCGTCCTCACCCACCCTTCCCCCTCTAACCCATCCATTCATCCCACTTCCTCCCTTTCCTCCCCCTTATATCTCTATCATCCTGCATCTCTTTCCACAGGCTGCATCCAGGGGGATCTTCTAATAATCCAAAATATTATCTACAGAGACGAAGCCCCCACTCTTGAGTCTCCCTCGACAAGACTTCCCTGATCAGCCAGTTCAGAGAATCATTACACCCTATCCCTTCCTATTTACTTTCATCCTGTTTTCATTATAATAAAGTTTTATCTGCATGGTTGTGGTGTGGTCTTCGTTAGTGAATTTCAAATCACATGAACCAGTATTTTATTCACACTAGAATATAGATAACAAATGTTTAAACACAAATTTTACAATTTTATGCACAAAATGAGCTCATTTCAAATTTGATGCCTGCTACAGATCTCAAAATATTTGGGATGGGGGCATGTTTACCATGGTGTAGCATCTCCCCTTCTTTTCAAAACAGTTTGAAGACGTCTGTGCATTGAGGTTATCAGTTTCTGGAGTTTTGGTGTTGGAATTTGGTCCCATTCTTGCCTGATATAGATTTCCAGCTGCTGAAGAGTTCGTGGTCATCCTTGACATATTTTTAGTTTAATGAAGCGCCAAATGTTCTCCATAGGTGAAAGATCTGGATTCTGATACTGATAACATGCTGGAAGGTCTCCCTCCTCTTTAGCCCAGAGGATACGGCATCCGTAATTTCCAACAAGAATGTCAAATTTGGACTCGTCTGACCATAGAACACTTTTCCACTTTGAAACAGTCCATTTTAAATAAGCCTTGGCCCACAGGTCATGACGGCGCTTCTGGACCATGTTCACATATGGCTTCCTTTTTGCATGATAGAGCTTTAGTTGGCCTCTGCAGATGGCACGGCGGATTGCGTTTACCGACAGTGGTTTCTGGAAGTATTCCTGGGCCCATTTTGTAATGTAAATGACAGAATCATGCCGATGAGTGATGCGGTGTCGTCTGAGGGCCTGAAGACCACGGGCATACAACAAAGGTCTTCGGCCTTGTCCCTTACGCACAGAGATTTCTCTAGTTTCTCTGAATCTTTTGATGATGTTATGCACTGTAGATGATGAGATTTGCAAAGCCTTTGCAATTTGACGTTGAGGAATGTTGTTTATAAAGTATTCCACAATCTTTCACACTCTTTCACAGATAGGAGAGCCTCTGCCCATCTTTACTTCTGAGAGACTCTGCCTCTCTTTTATGTTACAGACCTGATGTCAATTAACTTAATTAGTTGCTAGATGTTCTCCCAGCTGAATCTCTTTAAAATTTCTTGCTTTTTCAGCCCTTTGTTTCCCCTGTGCCAACTTTTTTGAGTCCTGTAGCAGGCATTGAATTTGAAATGGGCTCATTTAGTGGATAAAATTTCTCCGTTTAAATATTTATGTTCTAGTGTAAATAAAATATTGGCTCGTGATTTGAAAATCTTTTCATTTTCATTTTATTCAAATTTTAAAAAAATGTCCAAACATTTCCGGAATTCGGGTTGTACATGGCTGCAGATGGTCCTTAATATGTGTAGCTGTCACAGAAAAGGTTGTATTTTCTTTTAACCATTTCTGTAATTTATTTTGTGAAAGGTATTTAGTTCACAAATTATGTGTAATGTATTCTGAATGTTCATTTGGAAATCGTATTTGAGTATTATAAAACTGGGTAATAGTGACACCTACAGGTGAAATATGTGTAATGTTAGTCGATTTTGTCATGTTATCTAGCCATGTGAGGATCAGATCCACAAAGAAATGCACACGTTAAGAGCTGTTCGACTGTAAGATTATTTGTTAGAAGGAATGCCTATATAATGTCTCCTGGATTTCTGATTAGAAGGCGCACACAGTATGTTCTTCATTCTTTGGATTTCATCTGTTACTTTGTAAAGTTAATGTACTATGTGTATTGATATTGCTTTAGTAAGAAACAGACTTGGTTAAACTGCGGTAAAAACAGAAACACGCTCACACGTTATGTATCTGAATGTAATTTTATTTGTTTCAGTTTTTCATGGTGTCATGACGTAAAGATCAAGATTGTTAATGATATCCAAAGGGTGTCACGATGTTCAAGTGGTGTCGAAATACGATCAAGATGGCGATGACAATGATGCTTACTCTTTGCAAAGAAGATATTAAATGTTAAAACATCAGTTGAAGCGTGATTCTTTTAATCAGAAGAAAACCTTCAGGAGCTGTTACAATATGTGTAGGGAAACTGGACTCAAAAAACTGTCTGTGATCATAGACACCATAGACCTTGTGTCTAATAAGCAAGGGGTTTTGACACCCCCGAATGAAACTTCCACTACAGGATATTGACCAATAATCCGAGGCAAAATACCATCTACTGATCCATTTACCGATCCAATAAGCCCTGCTTTATTGCAACACATACAAATCGGTCTACCATCAGCTTGAAAACGGGCAGTCCTAGTTCGAGAGCCATCAGCGCCACCTACATTGTCTGCTGTATTCAGACTCCTTACGGAGACATTCTTTTAACTTCGTTTTAATAACATTCTTTTAATTTGTTCGTTGACAAATTCAGAGATAGAATTACTAGATCCATGTGCACTCGCTAATTGAACATCTGCAGCACAAGAGTGAGCTCGGGGCCTTAGACCTGAGGGGCTTCTCTCTCATCTACCCATTGAATAGCTTCAGCACGTACTTCTAAAAATGACATTTCCGTATTCTGCCGCACTTGTCGTTTTAGTTCCCTGCGTAAATTACTATCATGCATATGCTCAATGAACTGGTCCTGTAATGTCAAATCTGGGCCCATATTCACAAAACATCTTAAGGCTAAAAGTAGCTCCTAACTTGCCAATTTAGGAGAAAATCGTAAAAATAGCGGGCGTGTCAGTCTGAAATTTAGGACTCCTTCCAGCAGCCACAATAGCACTTATGTTCTTATGTTATATTTCTTTTTTCCATTTTATTCGAAACATTCCCAAGTGCATTAACTAGGCTATATCATGAAATATCTTGATTCTCACCTTTATAGATTATGCTGATCTATAGTGGGCGATGGTCAAAGTAGCCTAATAATGTAATCTATTAACTATGTATAAAAACCTGTCTGTTTACTTAAGTAACAGATATGGGCGTCATGCCATAACATAGTTTTAATACAACAGACTTTATATTTAATGTGAATTAACATTGAAAGTTAATATTAATAAAAACATTGTAAGTTAGGCTACTTATAACACTTTCACTGTACAGAAAGAGAGCAAAGAACATTTACATTATCAAAGAACATTTTCATTGACAGTCTAGAGTTCAAGCACTCTCAAAAACTCCCATTAAAATAACTGAAGCTGTTTACACAGTGAAATAAATATCTTACTTACAGATTCATACACACATTTGCACTTTATTGTTTCTAACGAGAGAATTTGCCAGAAAGAGGTATTCAGTCAGCGAGCGAGTGAAGAAAACACCGGCATTTTAGCGATGACTCATCTGAACACCTCTGATTGGTCATTGCATTCATAAGCTCAACAGAATCGTGTGTGATTTGTTATAATGCAGCGCTGTACAAACGCATCTATCTCTGGCTCAGCGCCAGCCAGTGAACACAGATTTGAATTTAGCAGCTGATGATATGACCATATGACGCGCTGAACGATTTACACTGGTGTGATTGTATCAAATATAGAAAATAGTATTCGGCTATTTTTTGTCTTTTGGAAGCTGCATTCAAAATCCACTTGGCTCAAAAATCTGAGGAGGCACGTGCCCCCTCACTTTGAATGGGCATGACGCCTCTGAGTGAAGAGGACTTCTAAGTCACTAAGACCAAATCAACTATCCTAAACTAGCCTAAAATGGCTATTGCAATCTGCCTCAGAATATAAACATTTTAGAAACATTTGATGATAATGAGCTTTTAAAAAGGTATCACTTTTAGGTTTTGGAGGTTATCCCAACTCTAAATTTTCCAGTGTGATTATATCCTTTTCATTAACCAGTTGGGCAAGAAGTAACAGCTGTTCTTGCGTCCAGTTTTTTTTATTTTTTTTATTTTTTTTTTTTTATGAGAAGCATACAGGCTGATAATTACCCGAACATAGACATATATATTATATTGTTTAATTAGTGACACTTAGTCTGTATTTTAAAATCTTTATTTGAATGTAGCAATTAATTTTTTTTAAACCTTTATTTGAATATGGCAACATAACATTGCGCTCTGCAATATTTCTATAAATAAATCTCTGACAGAGAACCCTCCCCTTTCAGCCAATCACTGTGTGCATAGTTAGTAAGCATGCTGACATCATCCATAGCAACTAGGTCAACCCCCCCTTACTCTTAGCTTAAGACTTCTCTCTATTCCTTAGTAAAAGTTTGTCTCGGCAGCGTTGTGAATAGGTTTTAAGAGAAAACTCTTAGCTAAAAACTTTTACTGGTATTTAGGAGAACTCTTAGTGGTAAGATAAAATGTTTTGTGAATACGGGCCCTGGATTGCAAATACCTTGAAGTTTCTTACATTTCATTCCCTCCATTAGGGCCATTGGGGCATGTGAATGCTCCCACAGCGACTCCCCTTCTTGCTAGCGACGTTGAAAGAACTGCTTCTGCAAACTAACGAAAGACTGAGAACAGCAAAATTGTCAAAATCTTTTCAGGATCATCCCTATCACTTGTAGGGTGAAACTTTACTTCAGCCTTGGCTTCTCCGTCTAACAAATCATAAACTTTTCAGCCATTGGAGCAGGTCGTACTATCAAAGACCCATTAACAAAACCACAAAGTAGAGAAAACAAAACAATTCTCACAAGATTCGGACATACGTATACTTAAGTTGCATCCTTATATGCCTACTTACCTACTATATAGTAGGGAAAAAGTATGTGACGAAAGAAGTACGTTCGAAACCTCAGTATTCATAAAAGAGTAGGTGAGAAATCCCCGGATGTCCTACTGCTTAAGCCCAGATTCTGAAGTGTTCATCAGGGGACACTTTTCAATCCCAGAAGCCCACGGGAGATGATACGTCATCATCCAACAGGGCGGAGAACAGCGACGCGGGTGAGTATAAGAAGCCAAAACACGGTTCCTTATGTTAAAATCACATTTTTTGAACTACTGTAGAGCAAACTGTTGTATTGCTTAAGGTGTAAACATTAAACAGTACAGTATATTTGTGATATATACAGTGGGGCAAAAAAGTATTTAGTCAGCCACCAATTGTGCAAGTTCTCCCACTTAAAAAGATGAGAGAGGCCTGTAATTTTCATCATAGGTATACCTCAACTATGAGAGACAAAATGAGAAAAAAAAATCCAGAAAATCACATTGTAGGATTTTTAAAGAATTAATTGGTAAATTCCTCGGTAAAATAAGTATTTGGTCACCTACAAACAAGCAAGATTTCTGGCTCTCACAGACCTGTAACAACTTCTTTAAGAGGCTGCTCTGTCCTCCACTCGTTACCTGTATTAATGGCATCTGTTTGAACTCGTTATCAGTATAAAAGACACCTGTCCACAACCTCAAACAGTCCAACTCCAAACTCCACCATGGCCAAGACCAAAGAGCTGTCAAAGGACACCAGAAACAAAATTGTAGACCTGCACCAGGCTGGGAAGACTGAATCTGCAATAGGTAAGCAGCTTGGTGTGAAGAAATCAACTGTGGGGGCAATTATTAGAAAATGGAAGACATACAAGACCACTGATAATCTCCCTTGATCTGGGGCTCCACGCAAGATCTCACCCCGTGGGGTCAAAATGATCACAAGAACTGTGAGCAAAAATCCCAGAACCACACGGGGGGACCTAGTGAATGACCTGCAGAGAGCTGAGACCAAAGTAACAAAGGCTACCATCAGTAACACACTGCGCCGCCAGGGACTCAAATCCTGCAGTGCCAGACGTGTCCCCCTGCTTAAGCCAGTACATGTCCGGGCCCGACTGAAGTTTGCTAGAGAGCATTTGGATGATCCAGAAGAGGATTGGGAGAATGTCATATGGTCAGATGAAACCAAATAGAACTTTTTGGTAAAACTCAACTTGTCGTGTTTGGAGGAGAAAGAATGCTGAGTTGCATCCAAAGAACACCATACCTACTGTGAAGCATGGGGGTGGAAACATCATGCTTTGGGGCTGTTTTTCTGCAAAGGGACCAGGACGACTGATCCGTGTAAACGAAAGAATGAATGGGGCCATGTATCGTGAGATTTTGAGTGAAAACCTCCTTCCATCAGCAAGGGCATTGAAGATGAAACGTGGCTGGGTCTTTCAGCATGACAATGATCCCAAACACACCGCCCGGGCAACGAAGGAGTGGCTTCGTAAGAAGCATTTCAAGGTCCTGGAGTGGCCTAGCCAGTCTCCAGATCTCAACCCCATCGAAAATCTTTGGAGGGAGTTGAAAGTCCGTGTTGCCCAGCGACAGCCCCAAAACATTACTGCTGTAGAGGAGTCAAGTCAAGTCACCTTTATTTATACAGCGCTTTTAACAATACAGATTGTGTCAAAGCACTTAACAGTATCAAATTGGAGGATAGAGTGTCAGTAATGTATAATAATAAGATTAAACACTCAATTTTCAGTTAAAGGCATTTCATTATTGAATTCAGAGATGTCATTGTCTAGCTCAGTTTAGTTTAAATAGTATCTATGAAATCAAATTGATGATAATCACTAGAAATTAAGTGTCCCCAACTGAGCAAGCCAGAGACGACAGCGGCAAGGAACCAAAACTCCCTCTGTGACAGAATGGAGAAAAAAAAAAAATCCTTGGGAGAAACCAGGCTCAGTCGGGGGGCCAGTTCTCCTCTGGCCAGGATATTATTATTTATTTTTTTACTTATTGTTTTAATTAAATTTTAAATGTATAAATGTATTATATTTCTATTTTTATATTGTTGCAATTTCTAACAATAATAGTATTATGTAGTTAGGTATTTTATTATATTATAGTTATTTTGTTTAATTTTAAGTTTTATTGTATTTAAGTCGAGGTCTTCACTGGGGATATGTCCCCGGGGCTCATCCAGGTGTCCGGCCTCCGCCGACGGTCAGGGTCGCAGACATCATCTCCCGGCACCATCTGATCCGGACACGGACTGAGAAACAGAATAATAAAGAAACAGACAAATATTAGCGTAGATGCCATTCTTCTTACGATGTAACGAGTACATCGTGTGTTATGAGGAGTGTTCCCGGTTCCGGTTGATCTAATTAATGCAGCCTAACAATCCTTTAACGAATTTGAATAATAGAAGTGTATTAGTGTGTTATGTGTAAACCAGGTTAAAGAAATGTGTCTTTAATCTAGATTTAAACTGACAGAGTGTGTCTGCCTCCCGAACAGTGTTAGGTAGATTGTTCCAGAGTTTGGCCGCTTAATAGGAAAAGGATCTGCCGCCCGCAGTCGATTTTGATATTCTAGGTATTATCAAATGGCCAGAGTTTTGAGAACGCAGCGGACGTGGAGGACTATAATGTGATAAGAGCTCGCTCAAGTACTGAGGAGCTAAGCCATTCAGGGCTTTATAAGTAATTAACAAGATTTTAAAATCTATCCGATGTTTGATAGGGAGCCAGTGCAGTGTTGACAGAACCGGGCTAATATGGTCATGCTTCCTGGTTCTAGTAAGGACTCTAGCTGCTGCATTTTGGACCAACTGTAGTTTATTGATCAAGCGTGCAGAACAACCACCCAGTAAAGCATTACAATAGTCTAACCTTGAGTTTTCTAGTCTATTCAAAAGAATGTTGTCTAACCCCAATAGAGTTCAGAATGTCTATGAATGCTGATCCTAATGCATCTTTTTCATTATCGACATGGATATTAAAATCACCAACAATTAAGACTTTATCTGCAGCCAGTACTAACTCAGATAGAAAATCAGCAAATTCTTTAATAAAGTCTGTGTGGTGCCCTGGTGGCCTGTACACAGTAGCCAGTACAAACATCACAGGGGATTTATCACTAACACGTGTTTCTCTAGATAATGTTATACGCAGCACCATAACTTCAAACGAGTTATACTTAAAGCCTGCCCTCTGAGAAATACTGAGAATATTGCTATAAATTGTAGCAACACCTCCCCCTTTACCCTTTGAACGTGGGTCATTTTTATAGCAGTAATCTTGGGGGGTAGACTCATTTAAAGTAATGTATTCATCTGGTTTTAGCCATGTTTCTGTCAAACAAAGCACATCTAGCTTATGGTCAGTGATCATATCATTTACAAATAGTGCTTTTGTAGAAAGGGACCTGATATTCAGTAAGCCAAGTTTTATCAGTTGTTTCTCTGTATTGTAAACATTTTTTATTTGTTGAACATCAATTAAATTGTTACTATTACTTTGGTTTGGACGTTTTCTGTATTTTCTAGTACGGGGAACAGACACAGTCTCTATAGTGTGATATCTAGGTGAAGGAGTCTCTATGTGCTGAGAATTAACTGACTTCTGTGACGTGAGGCGGCTAGCAGACGGTCGATTTAGCCAGTCTGTCTGCTCCCTGACCTGGGCCCTAGTTAGTCAAGTACGAACTCTAAGACTCATGGTGACCCATACTTGGAATTTGTGCTCTGCATTTAACCCATCCAAGTGCACACACACAGCAGTGAGTAGTGAGACACACACAAAAACACTGTGAACACACACCCGGAGGGCGTGCGGGGAGCAGCTGGGACTCAAGGGTCTCACCTCAGTCGTGGTATGGAGAGGCCACGACTGCCCCCAAAATTCTTCCTGCATTCACCACCATGGAACATGGCTGTAAGTTACGTTTCTGTGTATTGTTTGTCATCATTAACACATCATATGTTGATTACAAGTTAAATTATGAATGGGCGTAACCATTATTTTCATTGTTGTAATGAGATTACATGTATTCAGCAGTTCAAGAATGTTTTCTGACCATGGTTTTACTATAGTAACCATAATTGAGCAATGGTATTTTATTTGTAGAGTCACAACAATAAAATTACCATTGTTGTGACTGTATTGTGTATTGGGCATTATATTTGCAGTACAGCCTTGAAAATTGTAAATGAATATCAGTCTGCCAAGAACAACAGGAGTACTACAGTTTTACTATAGTAACATCATGGTGTTTTATATATATGTGTGTGTGTGTGTGTGTTTGTGTCTGTAATAGAATAATTGCTTTTTGTAATATTGCTATTTTGTTGTTCTTGTAGAGACCACAGTTTCTACACTGTTTGTGCCCTTGCTGTCATCTTTTCCTGGTACCTGTAACAATGTGATTGTTATTGGACTCATGTTGTATCACGGACCTTTTTAAGTGTAACACTGAGCGAGGGGCCTGGGTTAAGCTGTTCAGTAAGTACAGAGTCACGGATACAAAGTAGTTGTCTGAGAGTTATATATTTATTCGCTCTAGAGAAGACTAAGAGTGAAACATGGTGGCAGCGGTGGACTGTTTATGTGCCGACGGAATTTATTTTTAGTGACTAACCACTCAGTTCACCACGGAAAGATAACGTGCTAGCAAAGACTTGAGCCTACCTTAATGAGCCTCATTGGATAAGATGGACGGCGCACTCGGATTGAAACCTCCGCCGACATTGATGCTGGATTCGAATAATTTGGCAAAGACATGGAAGGCATGGAAGGAGGAATTTCAGCTCTATCTTGATCTTACACTGACTGAGGCATCGGAAAGAACAAAGGTGAAACTGTTCTACTATCTGGTAGGAGAAACCGGTAGAGAGTTGTGTGAAACTTTATTAGGCTCATCAACAGCGGACAGAACTGTACAGCAATTATTAAACGCTTTTGATCAACACTGTAATCCTAAGCCAAATGAAACTGTTGAAAGATATCGTTTCTTCGTGAGAAATCAAGGGACTGATGAAGGATTTGACAAATATGTTACTGAACTGAAGTTGCTCGCTAGCACGTGTAATTTGGGTGACATAAAAGACTCTCTAATACGTGACAGGATTGTGTGCGGCACAAATAGTCCGAGCCTGAGAGAGAGATTGCTGAGAGAGGATAATTTGACACTACAGAAATGTGTGCAGATTGGCAGAGCTACTGAATTGTCCAGAGAGAACAGCAAAACCATTGAGGGAAGATCAGTAGAGGAAATTAATGCTGTAAAACGGGCACCGTCACATAAAACAGTAAAGGAGGATGAACGAAAAGCTGTTGTTATTTGCAAATTCTGTGGAAAGACACACGAAAGAGATAAATGGAAATGTGCAGCCTACGGGAAAACATGTAGAAAGTGCGGAAGAGCCAACCATTTCGCTGCTGTGTGCAAGGTAAAGCGTGGACATGTAAAATTTGTGAATAATGTAGCAGAGGCAGAGAGTGAACAATATGAGGATCTTTGTAGCATCACAACGGAGTCTGTGAACAAAGTCACAAAGAGTCTGGATAGACAGTCAAGTCAATTGTTTGCTGCCATGCTGCTTGGAAACAATTTGGTCAAATTCCAGTTGGATTGTGGGGCAACGTGTAACATCATCCCCATAAATCTTGTGAATCCAAACGTTCAAATAGAGGAAACAGACCAGGTACTTGTGACGTATAACAAAAGTACACTGAAACCAATAGGCAAATGCCAGATGAATCTGAGAAATCCACGTAACAAAAAGCTGTACAGAATAGAGTTTATGGTCGTCGACGCACACTCTGGCGTGCCATTACTAGGAAGTAGAGCAGTCCAGGACATGAAGTTGGTTAGAGTGCAGTCTAAAAATATCCTAGTGGTGGATAATGTCATGACTAAAACAGACAGAGACGAGACAGATGGACGATGGACAATGGAACAAATAACAAGTGAATTTACAGATGTTTTCAAAGGTGATGGTTGTCTGCCAGGTCACTACAAGATTGAAATTGATCACGAGGTGGAGCCAGTGAAACTGCCTAAGCGGAGAGTACCAGTTGCGATGATGGGACAGCTGAAGGAGGAGCTGAACAATCTCCAAGAACGAGGTATAATCGCACCCGTAGAACAAAGCACTGACTGGATAAGCAGTCTTGTTGTCGTTAAGAAACCCAATGGCAAGTTAAGAATCTGCATAGATCCCAGACCACTGAACAATCCTTAAAAAGGAGTCATTTCCCTCTCCCCACAATCGAGGACATCTTGCCAGAGTTGTCAAAAGCAAGAGTATTTACAGTCTGTGATGTAAAGAATGGTTTCTGGCATGTGCAACTGGACGACCCGTCAAGTTATCTCACCACATTTGCGACGCCCTTCGGGAGATACAGGTGGTTGAGAATGCCTATGGGAATAAAGCCGGCACCTGAGGTCTTCCAGAGACTGCTGAACCAGGCATTGGAAGGACTGTAGGGCATACACATAATTGCAGACGACGTGTTGATAACAGGGGAAGGAGAAACAGTGGAAATGGCACATAAGGACCATGATCGAAAACTGAGATTGTTTTTGGACAGATGCAGACAGAGAAACATCAAGTTGAACGCAGACAACGAATGAACAGGCTTTCCAGAACATAAAAGACACCATAACCAAGGCACCGGTACTGCGCTATTACAGCCTCAAGGAACAGGTCGTTCTGCAGTGCGACGCTTCAGAGACGGGGCTTGGTGCAGCATTGCTGCAGGGTGGAGAACCTGTAGCTTTTGGTAGCCGGGGATTATCACTGACTGAACGGGGTTATGCCCAAATTGAAAAAGAGTGCCTAGCCATAGTGTACGGTATGGAGAAATTTCATCAATACACTTATGGACGTAAAGTGATTGTACAGTCAGACCATAAGCCTCTTGAGAATATTGTGAGGAAACCATTGCTGCATGCACCCAAAAGACTCCAAAGAATGTTAATGAGACTCCAAAAATATGACTTTGACATTACATATGTTCCAGGAAAGGAGATGCTGTTGGCAGATGCACTGAGTCGAGCGTACTTGGAGGACAATGCACAGGAAGGATCGGTAGAGAAAGAGATAGAGAGTGTCAACATGATTCAGTACCTCCCAGTATCTGAGGAGAGACTAAAGAGCATCAGTAGAGAGTCAGAAAAAGATGACACACTGCAGACACTGATAAAGACAATCAGAGAAGGATGGCCAACAAACAAAAGAAATGTGCCAAATGAGATAGTTCACTACTACTCATTCCAGGATGAATTAACCCTGCAGGATGGTATTGTGTTCAAAGGCGAAAGAGTTGTGATACCTGATGCACTCAGAAGTGACATGATACACCGAGTTCACTCTGCACACCTTGGCGTAGAAGGATGTTTGAGAAGAGCAAGGGACTTCCTCTACTGGCCAGGTATGAATGCCCAGATAAAGAGATTCATTGAGAAATGCGACCAGTGTAGAGCACTGGAGAGGAAACAACAGAGAGAATCACTCTGCCCACATGAACTGCCTGACCGACCGTGGTCTAAGGTGGGCACAGATTTGTTTGTATTCAACAATCGTGACTATCTGATCACCGTGGATTATTTTTCAAATTTCTGGGAGATCGATTACTTGCCAGACACAAAGTCTTCCACAGTGATTAACAAGCTGAAAGCCCATTTTGCCAGGCAAGGCATACCAGACATTGTGTTCTCAGATAATGGGCCACAATATATGTCAAAAGAATTCCAACAGTTCAGCAGACTCTGGGAGTTTCAGCATAAAACATCATCTCCGGCCCATCCACAAAGTAATGGGAAAGCAGAGTCTGCTGTCAAGACAGCAAAACGCCTGATGCAGAAAGCCAAGATTTCAGGTCAAGATCCATACCTGGCGATCTTAGATCACAGAAACACTCCGTCGCAGGGCCTGAATGCAAGCCCAGCTCAGAGACTATTAAGCAGAAGGACAAGCACACTCCTCCCAACTCACAACAATCTGTTGAAACCAAAAGTAGTAGACACGAGACAAGGACTGAGGCTTAATCAAAGACGACAGGAAATGTACTACAACAGACACACAAAAGACATGAACATCTTGAAACCAGGGGATCAAGTGAGAGTGCAACCAGCAATGTCACAAAAGATTTGGCAGAAAGCAACAGTATTGGAATCTGTCAATAACCGGTCATACAAGGTCGAACTGGACAATGGTGGTGTTCTAAGGAGGAACAGAAGGCACCTCAGACACACTGGTCGTCAAGAACAGGCCACCAAGGTGGGACCGACAGCTAATAACATCAGACCAAGGGATCAATGTGTTCAGTCAAATAGGGACACAGAACCAATTGTCACTACCAGAGCAGGTCACATTAGTGTTAGACCTCAGTATTTGAAGGACTATGTAACTTAGTTAAACATAGACCATTTTTTTCTTTCATTTCTCACCCTCTGTTTTTGAAAGAGATAAAATCATAAAATAAAATAACATAACATAAGATAAAATCAATTATAAATTACGTGAATCACGTAAATGGCAATTTGGAATTTGACAAAAAAAAAAAAAAGTCGAATAGTTTGCATCAGAGGTTGGTCGTTTATGTCATAGAAGGAGAACGCTACAGTCGAGCCGACTGTTGCTATAGTAACGAACACAACTTTCAACGCACGAGCTCTTTACTTTCAACTTTCATTCTTACATTCAAAGCAATCCAAAAGGGGTAAGATTTCAGCTGAGCTGTATAGCCTACATGCATTTTAGACGCTTATATTTTGCTCTTTCCCCGTCCATGCAGTGAATTCACGTTATTGAATGAGCGGTCTTTTTTAGAACATTAAAACTGCTCAGGTAATTTCAGTGGTAGGTTATGATACATATTCATGTAGCATATTAAACCCCCGTAACTCGCAAACTCCCCGTGATAGCGCAAATATTTCTACCTGTTTTCGCTCGTTGTGAGCCTCTGCTCTTCAGCGAATTCAGCGAGCCTTACATTCAGCTAATAAAAGAAAAATGCTGCAATTTTCTGCTGTTATTTTATTATTGTTGAGGCAGTCTACAGTTATATCTTAAACTTCTTAAAATACAGTCCGCTTCAGATTGGTTTTAATCACTGCATTAAAAATAATAATAATAATAATGTAATCTTTATCTAATTCTGATTGGGTGGGCAAGACTGTCATTTGGGTGGGCTTAGCCCTCCCCTGCCCATGCCTGGAGCCGCCCCGACTGTACATCATTCTTTTTCTCAGATTAAGTATTTTCTTTTCGGTAATAAATTGCTTTCTTCAGTCACTTCCTGTTCATATAACCCTATAGTGATTTCTGATCATGCACCAGTGTTGGTTGACATCTCATTACCTGGTAATAATTTGTCTCGGTCACCTTGGCATTTTAAATTACTTAATTACTCTATGACTTAAAGATACTGAGTTTGTTAAAGCTATAAATAGTCATCAATTTTTTTTTATATTAATTTCCACTAACTTAACTCCTGATGTTTCAGCATCTACAGTATGGGAATCATGTAAGGCCTTTCTTAGAGGGGAAATAATTTCGTATGTTGCTTACTGCAACAAACTTACCGCAGAGAAGAACTCCAGTTTACTCAAAAAATTATCTGAATTTCAGTCAAGATGTGCCAGTTCACCAAGCTCGGAACTTGTTAACAAGTTACTCACAACTAAGGCTGAATTTCATCTGTTTGCTGCAGACGAGGCAATTGTGGCATTACAAAAGTCTCACTGTAAGCATTAGGAGTTTGGTGATAAATCAATGTTTTGGGTTTGGTACTGAATTTATCTCCTGGATTAAGCTTTTATATAACTCCCCTTTAGCTAGTGTTCAGACAAATAATTGTCATTCTAAGTATTTCCCCGTAGGTTGAGGGACAAGACAAGGTTGCCCATTCTCTCCTCAGTTCTTTGCTATAGCAATTGAGCCCCTGGCGGAGGGTCTTAGATCATGAAGTATGACTGGCAATGTTAAGGGGGGTGTTGAGCACAGGTTATCCCTATACGCTGACAACCTTTTGTTATTTGTTTCTGACCCAGACAGCTCAATGCCCGCTGTGTTAAACTTATTGGAACAATTTGGTCGCATATCATGCTATACATTGAATCTGCATAAGAGCGAGCTGATGCCTATTAATTCTGCTGCTTTAAAGTATCCACTGCAAAGATTGCCTTTTAAAACATCTCTGCATAACTTCAAGTATCTAGGAATCTGTGTGACAAAAGTCTTCTCAGATTTATTTGATAATAACTTCACTAATTGATGAATAATTTAGCTCAAGATTTTAAGTGTTGATCCCTCTTACCCCTGTCTTTAGCAGATAGAATTAACTGTATCCAAATGAATGCACTTCCTAAACTATTATATCTTTTTCAGTGCCTCCCAATTTTCATCCCAAAATCTTTTTTCACTTGATAATTTGATCGCTCAGTTTATTTGGAACAACAAAGTCCCAAGGATTCATAAAAGTATCCTGAAAAAACCTAAACAATTGGGTTGCCTTGGACTCCCCAAATTTTTATTTTATTATTGGGCAGCAAATATGCGGTCAATGGTGGTTTCACACAGATGGGTCTGAGTCTGTCTCTTCTTGACTCTGCATTGAAAATACCTCTTGTAAGTTTTCCTCTTTGTCTGTGCTCCCCTGTCTCCCGACCACACTATCTGAAGTGAACATGTTAAGTGACTAATATTCTTAAGATTTGGACACAGTTTTGCTCTATTTTGGGATTCAGACCATTCTCTTGTCTTCTCACATACACTCTAATCCTTTATTTCCCCCTTCTACCATCCATGGATGGAGCATTTGCCTCTGGGAAGGAGTGTGGTCTTATCTCTTTTGCAAACTTGTATATTGATGATATTTTTGTCTTTCTTGCAGTTAATACACTCTTTTAATATTCCTAAAGTCATTTTTTTTTTTTTTTTTTTTTTAGATATTTGCAGATTAGAGATTTCACGCGCAAACATTTTCCAAGTTTCCCAAACAAACCTCCAACCTCTGAGGTCAGTATGATTTTAAGTGTCCGTCCATGTCAAAGAGGGTCCATTTCAAAGCTATATAATGCAATTTTATCTTTTCAGTCTATATCTACTCACTTTGTATCATTTGGTCCCAAGACATTGGTATAGAATTAGATGAAGAGACTTAGGCAGAAATTCTTATTCAGGTTCATTCCTCCTCTATTTGTGCTCGTCATGGAGTGATACAATGTAAAGTTGTCCACAGAGCACATTGGTCTAAGAGTAGACTTGCTCGTATTAATCCTGCCATTGACCCCAAATGTGATAGATGTCATTCTCATCCTGCCAGTATAATAGATAGATAGATAGATTTTCCGAGCAGCCCTACCGGTTTACTGTTATTATTTGTGTTAATCTTTTGTTCATTATAGTATATTTGTGAATATCTTTTTGTCTGTTTGTTCGTTTTGCATTTGGATTAAATCTTATGGCGTACATAGACATCAAAGCTTCATTCAGTCCTCTGTGATTTTCTTATATGTTCGGTCCTTGCCTCTCTGATTAGATTTAACGAGCTGAAGTTGGTTTTGGGTCGTAACAGCAAGTAATAGGGATGCAAACTTATGGCCAGATGTTCAATGTCTCTGTAGCAGCTGGATATTTTGATGCTCACATGCCCGTGATTACACCACCTTGTGGTCAGGTACATAGCGAGTCCTCCTTCTCTACGCTTCCCGTAAGCTTTAGTGTCTCTATCCGCCCTGACTGTGCTGAAGCTGGGTAGCTCCACGTTACCATCCAGGATGCTAGTCATGAGCCATGTTTCACAGAAACACAACAAACGGCACTCTCTGTAGATCTTGACATTTTTCACCAGCGCATCCAGTTCGTCGATCTTGTTCGTCAGTGAGTTCACATTCCCCTTGATCACAGAAGGTACCGTAGGCTTGTATCGCCACTTCTTCCTTAGCTGCTTAACCTTTAGCTTAGCGCCAGCTCTGCAGCCACGATACGGCTTCTTCACCTCGTCACGTGAATGGGGAATCACACCGGCATGGGACTTTGTTTTCAGTGCAAGCAGTTGATTTCTCGAATAAATGAGTTTCGGCGTGTGAGAATCCATATCCATAGGAAAAATGATAATCAAAAACACTAAAAATCCATATCCATAGTATAAATGATAATCCAAAACACAAAAAAATCCATATCCATGGGATAAATGATAATGATAATAAATGTCACTCATGGCGGTGCCGGAATATGATACTATTCAACCCTCTCAAAAATTTTGCTTAACTGGAAAGTTTCCTAACCCCCTTCACACTCTTAGTGGATTAAAGACACCCTATATTTTATTAAAAACATCAGAAACTTGGAAAAAAAAAATAGATTTTCTTTTCACCGGCCGAGTACACCATTCTCTAACTTTCGAAAGCCCTTTGTAGCTTACATACAAACTCTGCAAACTCTTAGTTTGTCTGATTAAGCCCTTTTCATTCCAGCTAGTAAATCTCATTTTTGTATTGATTTGTAGAATTCAGTTTTAAGTGCACCTAATACTTTTTCTTTGTCTCAGTATCTCCTAATTTTCCATTATCTCCTGATGAGTGTACTTAACTATTACTTTCTCTTTTATCATTGTTATTTTTTAAAATTTATTTATTTGTTTATTTATTTATTTTTTATTACTTATCATTTGCTTTTTTCTTTCACCCTGAATGTATCTTAAAAATCATAAATAAATTATATATATATATATATATATATATATATATATATATATATATATATATACACACACACACACACACACAAAGAAATATTAATAAGGAATTATTAATATAGAATAAGGAATCTCACATATTAGATGTAGTTCAAACTCTTTCACTTCTAGTTATTTTTTAGCACAACATCCATATGTATTTCACCAAGAATTTAACTGAACATCGTTGATATGTTTTATTATTTGTATTTGAATATGTTTGCATATTTCTGATTTTAGCGTGTGAACGGGACTTTTATTTTGGAGGGGAGATATGACATCATAAGGCTGTGCCGCGCTCCTGCTCTGTTGTGATTTGTCTGAAGAAAGGTTTGTGTTTTGAGCTTTTGAAGAGTTTCAAACTGTTCAGACACTTTTATGCTTCTAATGAGAACTCTTAAATTAATGTTTTATTACTGAATGTAACTTTTTTTGTGCAAAGTGCATGCACACGAGTAACACATTTAGTTTGGATTCATTTTATTTCTGTTAATTATTCTCATCTTGTCCAAACTCACAGACAAACATCCACGTGACACTATTATAAAGATGGCGTTTATTAAAGAGGAGAGTGAAGACATTAGGATTTCAGAAGTATTCAGCATCAAACATGAAGATACTGAAGAACAAACAGGTTGGTTTCTTTCTCAAAGCTGAACTCAGTCATTTGATTCTTATTCACAGTACAGCTCTACAGAAATCACTGATATTTCTGAAGAATGTCATACGATTTTCCTAATTATGACTTTTATTTGACCTGGAGTGTAGGCTAAAGAGAAATGAAAATTACCCCATGATTTACTCACCCTCAAGCTATCCTAGGTGTATATGACTTTCTTCTTTCAGACGAACACAGAGTTATTTTAAAAAATATCCCGGCTCTTCTAAGCTTTATAATGGTAGTGAATAGTAGGGCCGGGACAATACGCTAATCTGCTTATTCAGTACTATCCCGATAGTTGTGGCAATTCAATATATATTGCTATCATTGAGTATTGCGATTTATATAACTATTGCAGTTCAATATTACAATCTATTGTGATTTTGCTTGCTTATTAAAGACTGGACAATGGAAAATACTTGATCATACCCTTAACGAGACTGTATATCATGAGGTATATTAACAAAAAACAATGCATCACATCTTTCTTAGCTTTTATTTCAGGAGTATACACATACACAGTGTATATTTTAACAGAGTGTCTATTTACACTAAGTGCAAATAGCCCGCCTTGTTGGCAGAGGCTGTTTACACTAACTCCGCTCGACAACGTGTGATTAGGCTAGTCAACATTACAAAAGGTGGTTAAAAGGTGTCAGCTCTAGTGGCGCAGATGGTAAAATGTGTGTTGTGCTCATTTTGACATGATCAACCAGGGTTCGAATCCACCTCTGGGCGAACTTTTTTTTTTTCTCTCTCTCTTTTAAAATTTCAAATCACATCAGAAAAGCATTTATTTTCAATAAAAATGAAAGAAATAATCAAAAAGTTGAACATAAAGTAACAGGTAGGTTTAGGGTAGGTGGGAGGGCTTTATTGTCCCAATAAGGTGGCATCCATTTAATAATTTGATAAATTTACACTCAATAAGTTATTACTGCATAGTGTTTTATAATGTACTACAATACTGAGGTGCAGATAATTGCCACTATTTGGAATAAGTAGTATAAATAGCAGAAAGTCCTGCTATTTTAACAGTGTATTTTGTGTGTGTGTGCACTTGGAAGTATCCATTAATACTTGAGAAGTTCAAGTGAATATGATAGAAAACGCTATAAATTCGCTTTCAAGGACACATATTTAATACATGTGCAGAGTAATAACATATATAGCCAAAGTGTTTAAAACATACACACAGTTCAGTGGAATGACAAACATCATTTCCAACTGATTTCCTATTGAACTGTCACCAACTGAACTGTAGCGGTCAAACTATAGTGAATTAAGCTACAAACTTGATCATAATTCATAATTTTTCCATCTAACGTGTATTCTGAGGTGCCACTAGCCATTTTAATGAAGCGTTTTCACTAGTTAGCAGTAAACCTGTTACCTCTCCTGAATGTGTGCGTGGTGTTGAATGTTATCTTTGGAATGGAAATATGGATGTTTTATTTGTAAACACTAGCAAAATCAGATCAAAAGAGCCATTCATTTTCGAATTTTGACATCGCTTGTAATGATTTTAAAAACCACGTATAGTGATGGGTGAAACGAGCTTTTCAAAACTCAGAATCAGTTTGCATTGCAAAATGATTCACATTTTCGAATCATTTGATTTAGATTGGGATGGAGCAGGTTCGCAAATGATTTGACTTGGAGCTTCGCATACCATGAATCATTTGATTCAGATCGGGACTTCGGAGCGCATATCGTGAATCATTTGGTCTAGATCGAAACTTCGGAGCAGGCTCGCAAAATTGAATGATTCGTGCTCTGAAGTCTCGATCTGAAACGATGGTTCGCAAATCATTATTCAGATCGGGACTACGGATCATGAATGAATTGATTTAGGTCGGGACATCGGTGTAGGTTTGCAAATCTTTTGATTCAGATCGGGACTTCGAAACACGGATCACAAATCGTTTGATTCATATCGGGACTTTGGTGCAGGTTCGCGAATCTTTTGATTTAGATCGGGACTTCGGAGCACATATCGTGAATCTATTTTTCTGATTTCTGTTTTTTTATTGTTATTATTAAACAGTGCAAAACATCAAACCATTACGGCTGTACAGTTATAAAAAGAAAAGGAAGAAAGAATAAACAAATACAAACACCTTAAGAACTATAGTAGCCATGTTTTTTCACCTTAAGAGGACACATAGGATGAATATAGAGATGCAGTTTTCACTGCAGGATTAACAGAACTTTGGATGTTGTATTTGTCTAGATCAACTTTGAATAAAGAAAAGAGAGGACAAGAGCAAGATTTTTATTTGTGAAATTTAGCTAGCAGGAAACACAAATTAATCAAGTTATAATTTCCTATATTCTCTTTCAAATAGTCAAACAATCCAAAGAAAACATCTTTAAAACAGAAAGAAAAGTCACAACATGAAATTAGATGCACATAAAAAAAGACTAATTTCTCTAAATGACATCTTCCTTAGAAGAGTGACAAAAACAACCACTCACTTCAGTGTCTGACTTATATTATAATTACATCCATAAGCTTTTTGTGAAATTTGGATTAACTCATTCATCTGTTGCTTGACCTCTTCATATTTAAGGAGAGAACAATAGTTTCCGAAGTCAGACATCGCTTATGATTTTCAAGGGCATAAAATTTAGTAGGGATGCTATGAGGCTGTCTGCTGCTATGTCCCCACCAATGCCAAAATCAAACCTACGCCCTTGGGTTGCATATTCACTACCTACAACAAGCTACCTGACTTAAAACACTCCTGACATGCCAACTGGATTTGAGATATGCATCCATGACACAGCTTTTCTCCCGATGTCTCTATAGCTCCAGAAATTCCAACACACACTAGCTGTTCATCCATTTGGTTTCCGCGCTTGTTTGGATACCCCGTTCTATTGGCTGCTCAGATAATCGTCACTCAGCTCAGCGGCGAAAGTTTAACAATTTAGAATTTTGACCACCACGTGCACACAAGCAGTTCGCCAATGGTGCGCTTTGGTCGACGCAGCAACAAACCATCTTCATCTCTGTAAATCCAAATGGTTTCCACACTTGGGATTTAAAACGCGAAGGTGCAGAAAGAATTCTCAAAGAGGTTTGATCTTCTGTCTCCGCCATGGATTTGCTTTCTTGCGCTGAAACGGATACAACGTCTTCTAGAACAGATAACAACAAATACATTTTGCCTTCTGTTGGAATAAAAGCGGTAACTTCTCCCCACCACCTCTTATTAAAGTAAAATAATCAAATATAAATCAATTCTGGGATAAACCAATCGAATTTTAAATCCCTTTAAAAAGAATTGCGATAGGTGAATAAATTTTTTTTCTCCCACCCTTAGTGAATAGGGGGTGAGATTTTGACGGTCATTTGCATTTGACTTACGTTAACTTCTGTGACGTCGTGGACACTCCTATGATGTGCTACGCAACACTATGCATTCTAAGAAACCCGTTTGCAGGACAGTGGCGCTCCAGTACTGAGTTTGGAGACCCCTGCCTAGTGGTTAGCGCAGTGACATATGGTGTTATTGCACTATTCTCTAGAATGTAACCGAAGGTTTTAAAAGTTATAGAAGAAGAGACTGTGATCGGCATCTAAGGACACTAAGACACATTGTTGTTTGATTTCAGTCCTTGTGGTAGATACAAATCACAAGTCACAAATTTTATTTTGAAAACATCTGTAATACTTCCTCTGTGTTAGTTTGATGAAAGGGTCAATATTGACATGTTTAAAGATTGATGTTCTGTGCTGAAATCCATCGCAATCTGATAGCTAATATGCTAACAGAGCTGTGCATTCTCTTTCGTATATATGCACGTCACTAATGCGCTTTCATTATTTAGCCGTTTAAATATGTTAGCGAATGTTTATAAACATGGAAGTTGTATGTTATTTACGATATTTTGTAATCATTTTGTAATTTCTACCTTTGTGATTTTCTTTTTTAGTTTTACAAGAAAATCAAGTAAAGTGTGCATCACGTGCGTAAGAAGAACGAGTGATGGTGCTTTATTTCCGTTAACTATCTGTCAACGCTTTGGTTCGAAACACCACTGCCAGGGCAGAATAGTAAAAGGTCGTCTGCACAGCGGGAAAAGACAAGCAAGCGCAATCTTACTGAGTTACACTGTAGCATCAGGATGGACGAGTCACAGCCTTGCAAAAAAACAGAGCAAGCTGACCATGCTTTAGAAATAAGATCACGGTCAGGCAGCTGCTACCACAGCAAGAGCTAAAGCGGTGTGTAAAGGCCTCCTATGCAGAGAAGGAAGCCATCATGATGAAAGAGAGAGCTCAACTAGAAGAGCATCATCAAAAAACACTAGCTGAAATGACACGGAGGAAAGCAGAGGTCGAGGCTGAACTGTATGTGTTGAAAGTTCAGAAAGAAGCTGTAGCAGCATCTACAGAAGCAGAAGTTTATGAGGCTGCAATTCACAGGGAAGATGGACTAGATGTAGACCTAGAAAAACTTTTGTGTGTCTCGAACAGAACTGAACGCACCATAGAGTATGTGCAGACACATTCTCAGTTACCGAATGCTCCTGATCTGACTTCTAATCTAAAGCGCTGCTGCACTGTAACGCACACACTTAGACTACAGACAGCAGTGCGTACATCACGCGCAGATCGCGCGTGCACAGAATCTTTCAGCGCGGAAATGTATTGTCAACACTGTTCTGTGATTTCTCAATAAAATAGCTTAGAAACTGAAAAGTTCAAGTATATATTTCTTAACTAAATCCCACAGCTTCACTACTAGTAGAGAGATGCTGCCAGGTAGAATTAATTCACACACGCAATCGTTCTCAATAATGCATTCATTCATATGAATGTAATCTTTACTGTGCTACTTATCTGTATCTGATTTAGAACGAGCAGAAATCTGTGAGAAATATAACGACCCAAAGACGAAAGAACTGATAAAAATAAGCTGTTATTGGAGCAATAGCCATGTGGGGAGCACTGTATCATATGCCATAGCTGTGCACAAGGTGTTTGTCACTGCTCCAGACTTATTTGTTCATTAATGATGTCAGCAGTGACTAGTCGACTTCGACTGAACTTTCATCACATAAAAGTCGACTTCAAAAAATCAGAAGTCGTTCAACCCCTAGTACGTACTAGTGATCGACCGATATTGATTTTTTATAACCGATACCGATACCAATTATTTGCATGTTTATGTGCCCGATAACCGATACGCAGAACCGATATTTATTTACTGTTATAAAGTAAATAAATAACTAAGTGAAGTAAGTCCATACTTCACTTTGGTTTTTCCTCCTTTCAGTCATCTTAAAAACAACAACAAAACAAAACAAAAAAAAGGTTGAAAATTAACAGTCTTTCATGTTGTAAATTTAATCATATTACAACAATAAAAACATTTTATTTATAACAAGCATCAGCGGCAACACTGATTTTAACAATATAATAAATGTAGAATGTCTCATTTTCAAATGGAGAAAATAAATAAAGGACAGGAGTCATAACTTCATTTTAAACTACAGTTTTAGGTTTATAAGCTGTTTAATAGGCTAAAGAGTGAAGAATAATTCACTGGATAATGTTAATTTCACTGAATAATATTCTCTGGAATATTGAAATATAACAAACAAAACATCGTGTTTTATTGCATTTCTCAACTGGTATGTTATATCAGAATTATTAATATGTTTTTTTGTCATTTTAGATTATGAAATGCATAGATAAACCGCACTGTCAACAGGCATTTACACAGAACTATAGCCTACTCAAATTGCGATCGCTCACGGAGATAATAAATAATTAATTTCCATAGCGATGTATTTATTTAGATGTTTATTAACGAAATAATGGTTATATGGTAAATGTTAATATAATTTAGCGTGTTTTAAACAAGTGAATCTTGTTAAAAGTAACATGCGTTGGCCGTGCTGGAGCATTTCCTGAACATCAACCGCTGAGTGAACAGCAAAATGAAAGCGGCTTCACGAGACTAATGATGAGCATATACAACAGAAAGAGAATTAAATTCAGCGCTTTTATTTCCATCATGCGCTCATTCATGGCTGTATTATTTAATTCATGCAAAGTTACGTCTTTATTTGGAGACGACTTGACGAATTAGCCTACGTGACTCCGACTTCACGAGACTAATGATGAGCATAGACAGCAGAGAGAGAATTCAATTCAGCACAACATGCGCTCATTCATGGCTGCATATTGTTTAATTCAGGCAAAGTTCTGTCTTTATTGGGACAGACTGACGGATTATCTTACGTGACTCCGTGAGTTTGTCTCTATTTCTTAGAGCCAAGCTATATAAACTGCATAACAGGCATTTATGTAATACATCTAATTTGTGCATTAATGGCTATGTTAAATAAAGTTTACTAACTACAGCAAATCAAGTACCTGTGCACACCGTTGCTGTTGTCTCGTCTCCCCTCAGAGTCGCTGCAATGGCGATCCTGCGCACAATTCTCAAAACACCCACAAGATGGCGCCGTTTATCTGTGAATCCGATATTACAAAACCGATATCCGATTATGGTAAAATGCTTAAATATCGGGGAAAATATCGGTAAATCGATATATCGGTCGATCTCTAGTACGTACACAGCGTGAATCAGACCCGTCCTCACAAGAACCTGCTGGGTGCCCTGCTCCGGCACCGCCACACGCAAATGACTTCACTACATATTTGCTTAGGAAAGAAACGGTGAGTTCCGGCTTGTTTCGATTTGATGACTGACCTGAAAATTACTGGGCGTGGAAAACGTCTTTTAAAGCTGTAACCAGTGAACTCAATTTAACTAGTAGGGAGGAGATCGACCTTCTCGTCAGATGGCTCGGTCCTGATTCCTCTAGTCATGCCAAACGAATTAAAGCAGTTTATGTCAGTAATCTTACTGTAGGAGTTGGAGTGATATGGCGTCGCATGGAGGACTGCTATGGATGTCCGGAGGTCATCGAGCAGGCAATGTTAAAAAGACTTGATGCTTTCCCTCGCATCACAAACAAAGACACCCATCGTCTAAGAGACCTTGGAGATTTGCTGCTTGAGCTGCAGTCCTCCAAAGAGAGTGGTCGTTTACCTGTACTTACTTACCTCGATAAAGCAAGAGGAGCCAACCCCATTGTAGAAAAACTCCCATTCAATCTTCAAGACAAATGGATAACGCAAGGTTCCAGATACAAAGAAGACCATAATGTATATGTTCCTCCTTTTAGCTTCTTTGTTGAATTTGTTTGTAGACAGGCAAGAACTAGAAATGATCCTAGTTTTGCACTCGCTCCAACTGGCTGTTTGAACAGCATGAAAGCTGACGGAACTGCCAGGTCAAGAAATAGAACTTCTGTCTTCATCAAGAAAACTGAAATAACAGCTGCACAATCAAACCAAGACAGAACCTCAGAAAAAAATGTAGAACCAGACAAGGTCTGCACTATGCACAATAAGCCTCATCCACTCCACAAGTGTCGCACATTCAGGAGCAAGCATTTGGATGAAAGAAAAGCACACCTGAGGGAAATGTCAATCTGTTTTTAAATGTTGTGCTTCCACTAAGCATGTTACAAGAGACTGTAGAGCGTTGATTAAGTGCAGAGAATGCAATAGTGATCGACATGTTGCAGCCATGCATCCAGGAACTGCTCCATGGTCTGTTGAAATGCCTGAGTCAAAGGCAGAGCAAATTATGGAAAATACAGGGGAGGACACTGCTGAGGTCACCAA
This sequence comes from Spinibarbus caldwelli, assembly GCA_039654775.1. Taxonomy (NCBI): domain Eukaryota; kingdom Metazoa; phylum Chordata; class Actinopteri; order Cypriniformes; family Cyprinidae; genus Spinibarbus; species Spinibarbus caldwelli. The sequence continues at coordinate 55,110,187 of CM077218.1, forward strand.
CAAGTGCACTGAGATTTGTGGAGATTCTAGTAAGCCCAAATCATGTTCAAAGATCGTGAAAGTTTATCCCTCTAATCAGTGTAAGAAGGCCAAACGCATTTATGCTGTACTTGATGAGCAGACTAATAGATCTTTGGTGAAGTCAGAGTTCTTCAATCTGTTCAAAGTTGTTAGCAGTTGTTCCCCTTACACATTGAAGACGTGTTCAGGCGTAGTGTCTACGGCGGGGAGGAAAGTGAGTGGATTCTCTGTGGAATCGCTTGATGGGAAAACAGTAGTTGCTCTTCCACCCTTGCTAGAGTGTAATACCTTACCAGACGATAGATCTGAAATTCCTACACCTGAGGTAGCTGTGCGTTTTCCCCACCTCACTGCGGTGTCAGATAAAATCCCGCCTTTAGATCCTGGTGCTCCTATCCTTCTCCTCTTGGAGCGAGATGTTCTTAGAGTGCACAAAGTGCGTGAACAACGCAATGGACCCCAAAACACACCATATGTACAGCACTTAGATCTGGGCTGATTGATAGTGGGAGAAGTTTGTCTTGATGGCATTTATCGTCAATCCAGCGTGAATACTTACAAGACCAACATACTTCTCAATGGACGACCTTCATACTTCTCTTTGTGCACAAAGGGCATTAATGTTGTAGAACGAGGTGAGTCACATCTCTTGTCATACATACCTGACCCACCATGTTCTCTCAAATCTAATGAGAGCTATTCAGAGTCTGAAGGAGAATGTGTTCTTCAGATCGCCAGAGGATGATAAAGCAGCTCTATCTGTGGAGGATAAAGTCTTTCTAGACATAATGAGCAAAGAGGTCTATCTGGACAAGGATAGCCACTGGGTGGTGCCACTTCCATTCCGCTCTCCAAGAATTCAACTCCCAAATAATAGAGAGCAAGCTATGCAGGGGCTAAGCTCTTTACAGCGCACTCTCTCAAAGAAACCAAATATGAAAACGCATTTCTTTGACTTCATGCAAAAGGTGATTGAGGATAAACAAGCAGAACTAGCCCCACCCTTGCAATCGGGGGAAGAATGTTGGTATTTGCCAATTTTCGGTGTTTACCACCACCATAAACCTGACAAAATTAGGGTGGTTTTTGATTCGAGTGCCCAGTTTGGAGGGGTTTCCCTCAATGATGTTTTACTGAGCGGTCCTGACCTCAACAATACACTTTTGGTTGTGCTGTTGCGCTTCCGGAGGTAGAAACTAGCTGTGATGGCAGACATAGAAAGAATGTTCTATTGTTTCAAAGTAAAAGAGCAGCATCGCAACTATCTTCGCTTCCTTTGGCACAAGGATAACTGTGCAGAGAAGGAGATCATTGATTACAGAATGACCGTACACATCTTTGGCAATAGTCCGTTGCCAGCAGTCGCAATTTATGCCCTGAGACGAGCAGCAGAACTTGGCGAAGCGGAGTGTGGAACGGATGCTAAGAACTTTGTGTTGCGCAACTTCTATGTAGACGATGGTATCACATCTGTCCCTACTGAAAGAGAAGCCATTGATCTCCTAAAGTGCACACAGATAATGCTATTAAAGTCAAGCTTGAATCTGCATAAAGTGGCTTCCAACGGAGCTTCGGTGATGGAAGCTTTTCCATCTAGTAAAAGAGCCAAAGATCTCAAAGACCTGGATTTCAGTCAAGACATAATACCTCTCCAACGCAGCCTTGGTATAAGTTGGAACCTCATGACAGACTGTTTCACATTTAAAGCTTCACAGGATCTTAAACCCTTTACCCGAAGAGGGATCCTTTCCACCGTCAATAGTTTATATGATCCTCTCGGGTTTGTCTGTCCAATCACTATGCAAGGCAAAGCTCTAGTGAGGGAACTTTCAACAATCCAGGAGGATTGGGACACCGTACTTCCATCAGACAGAGGTGGTCCATGGAAGGCATGGACTTCATCTTTAGCAGAACTTGATCGATTGCAGATACCCAGAGCTTATGTCCCAACCTCAATGTGTGGAGCTCAACTTCGAGAGATGTGTATCTTCTCGGATGCTTCTACTTTAGCCATTGCTGCGGTAGCATACCTTCGAGTGATAGACTTGAATGGACAGCCTCATGTGGGGTTTGTAATGGGAAGATCCAAGTTAGCCCCCTTTCCAGCGCATACTGTTCCGCGCCTTGAGTTATGTGCAGCGGTGATGGCTGTCAAGTTGATGGAACTCATAAAAGGAGAAATTGACCTGGAGCTTCACAACATCCATTTTTATACTGATAGTCGCATAGTACTCGGTTACATTCACAATGTAACACACAAACTCTATATGTACATGGCAAATAGAGTTGCACGCATAAGGAAAGCCACAGAACCTAGTCAATGGCACTACATCTGTTCTGAGCAGAATCCAGGAGATCATGCCACCAGGTTCGTGACAGTAGCCCACTTACCTCTTACCAACTGGTTTTCAGGTCCAGAGTTCCTTAGGGAATGTCATCCTATAGGATGTAGTGTGGAGGAAGGAACAGAAGAGGATATTGAAATTCGCCCTCAAGTGAATGCCCTGGCAACTGGCATTACTGAGCAGTCTTTGGACTCAAGCAGATTCCAACGTTTCTTGAGATGGAGGTCTTTGGTGAGAACTGTCACTACTCTTACTCACATCGCAATATCCTTCTCACAATCTCTACCTAACAGTCTCTGTCGAAAGTGGCATTGGTGTGCAAAGACTTCAGATGTAGAAACTTCACAAGCTAAATCAACTATAATTAAAACTGTACAGCAAGAAGTGTACAGAGAGGAGTTTGAAGGTCTGATCAAGTATGGTAAAATCTCGCAGCGTAGCACACTCCTAAGACTTGACCTCTTTGTGGACGAGGAAGGTCTGTTAAGAGTTGGGGGTCGCATTCACTATGCTGACATCTCAGATCCAGAGAAGCATCCCTTGATACTTCCGCCCAACAATCATGTGACTGATCTTTTAATTCAGCATTATCATGATCAAGTGGCTCATCAAGGCTCATCATTTTACGGAGGGCGCTATACATAGTGCTGGATTGTGGATTGTTAGCTGCAAAAGACTTGTTTCAAATGGTTGAGGAGAGACCCCCCACATGATTGTAAAGCGCTTTGGGTGTACAGCAATACACATAAAAGCGCTATATAAATGCATCATTCATTCATTCATTTTTAAAAAATGAGTGTGAATCTATTTTTGTGTTTAAGATGTGTTTAAGATTTACTGTGTAATGGATATTTTAAATTAAAAAAATAGGTGTGGTGTAAATATGGTTGAATAATGTCTTTTGGTGTATCAGCCACATGTGGGCCACATAAGGGCCATCACCCCTTTACAGAACTCAGCCATATAAGAATACCATATAAGGTCCATATATCAGCCACGTCTGTTTTTATTATTTGGCTCACTCTGGGTTGGGTTATGGCACTGTTTTGGTTCAGTTCTGGCTAAAAAGATATGGACCAGTTTTGGGCCGGTGAACACGAACTAATCTGGCCCACACTGGGCCATATAGCTGTTGATATGGGCCAGATCTGCGCCAAAGGAAATTTGCTTACTGGGAAGAGACTGTGATCGACATCTAAGGACACTAAGACACGTTGTTTGCTTTCAGTCCTTGTGGTAGATACGACCGTAAGTCACTAATTTTATTTTGAAAACATCTGTAATACTTCCTCTGTGTTAGTTTGATGAAAAAGGGTCAATATTGACATGTTTAAAGATTGATGTTCTGTCCTGAAATCCATCGCAATCTGATAGCTAATATGCTAACAGAGCTGTGCATTCGCTTTCGTATATGTGCATGTCACTAATGCGCTTTGATTTATTTAGCTGTTTAAATATGTTAGCGAATGTTTATAAACATGGAAGTTGTGTTATTTACGATATTTTGTAATCATTTTGTAATTTCTACCTTTGTGATTTCTTTTTTAGTTTTACAAGAAAATCAAGTAAAGTGTGCATCACGTGCGCAAGAAGAACGAGTGATGGTGCTTTATTTCCGTTAACTATCTGTCAACGCTTTGGTTCGGAACACCACTGCCAGGGCAGAATAGTCAGTCTCTACTGTCCTGTCCTAAATAAAGCCCAAAAAACAAGGACTCTGTATACTTAGGTGAAGTTTACAGCATTAAATATTTACTGCAGAACAAGCTGTAAGTGTTTTTTTGAGGTATTGTGTCAGAAATGTGGGATATTCATATAGAATTTTATTATATTATCAATGTAACCGTTATAGCACTTTACAATACAGATTGTGTCAAAGCAGCTTTAGGAGCTCTAAATGTAATGACATGAAAAAATAGCCTAATAAATTCACAAAACTTTTTTTTTTTTCCTCTGGGTCTCAGGAGGATATTTACACACGTGCTCTAGTGTAGTTATTTACCTGTAGCTGTTAATGACGATAGGTGTCATCAGATTTCTGTTTATGCTTTCATTTTTCATTTTTACTGTTATTTAGAAAAGCAGAAAACAGAAATACATGGAATGTGTGAATTAGCACTTATGTGAGTGCAGTGTTACTGAATGAGACTTTTAAATTGATGTGCTCGACATTTACTTTTGTGTCGACACTTTTAATATAGTGATATAATGGTTTACAGTGCCTCTTTGATTTCTTCTTGATTTTGGCAAATCTGCTTCTTCCACACAGAAATTCAGCTGCAATATTTCCATCAGTTTACACGTGCAGATGAGCATCAAATCATCAGCAAGAAATCTGTAAAGACTGAGTTTATTAAAGAGGACAGAGAGGAGATGAGAGATCCAGAACCCTTAAGAATCAAACACACTGAAGATACTGAACAACAAACAGGTTGGTGTTTATTCTTCATTATTACATGGTCTGTCTGAATTCTGGATTGTGATTGGCTGGCAGGTATGCAGTAAACCATTTAATGCACAAGTAGTTCCAAGTCAGTTTAATCACCGTTCCATATTAATGCACTGCTTTAATTGATGCACACTAACCAACACACACACACACACACACAGAGAGAGAGGTCGGCGATCGCAGATTGCGCTGCACACACACACAAACTTGTTGTCAACACTACCCTGCGACTGTTATTAATAAAATAGCCTAGAGATACTAGATCGCTACATTATATTCCACAGCAATGAGGTGGTAAACTATTTTTGAAGTAACTAAACAGGGCTTGACTGTTTGTAGAGAGATGCGCAGATGCGGGTAACGCACACACAGTTGCATCTCTCTCTCTCTCTCTCGATCGATCGATCGATAATTAATTTAAATAAATGCTATAATTCATTCAAATAAATGTGATCTTACCACACTATTTCATCTCTGTGTCTGATTTGAAGCAGGCAGAATGCTAGCGCTAATGAGCCGTAACTGACAAAAATAACCGTCTTTATTACCCTTCCGGTCAAATATTGCGCTGCAAAGAGCAATACTAGTTTTAACTTGTCTATAACTTGGCAAACGACCATGGAATAAGCAGGATAATCAATGGCTAGCCATGCATTAATGCACGGCTAGCCGTTGATTATCCCTTACTTCTTCGCAAATAATGCTGATGGTTCTAAAGTTTTAAGTAGTTTTAGATTTTTTGTTATATTTGGAAAAATCTTTAGAGATCTTCAATAATATAACTAAATCAAATAATACGGGACACGTTCTATGAACTGGGTACTTTTTTGCAACAAAATTATTTGTTAGATCAAACATAGACATGGGATTTGTGCCTATTATGCTTTTAAAAATCATAATTTGAAAATCAAGGTACCTCATTCATGGAAAGTTTGAGGGACGTGTGTGTGTGTGTGTGTGTGTATATATATATATATATGTATATGTATATGTATGTATGTGTATATGTGTATATGTGTGTGTGTATACATACATATATATATATATATATATATATATATATATATATATATATATATATATATATATATATATATATATATATATATATATATATATATAAAAGGGCTGTCAATCGATTAAAAATATTTAATCGCGATTAATCGCATGATTGTCATGAGTTGACTCACAATTAATCACAACTTAATCGCACATTTTTATTTGTTCTAAATGTACCTTAAATGAATACTTTTCAAGTTTTTAATACTCTAATCAACATGGGCATGGACAAATATGGATGCTTTATGCAAATGTATGTTTATTATTATTGAAACCATAGTCAACAGAGCATGAAGACTAGACATGTTTCAAAGGTCATCGATGTTTTTCAAAGAACTTGTTCATGTCTATTAGACACATGAAAAAAGAAATGCCAGATTCCCATTACTTCTCTTTCTTTGCACTGAGCAATTTACTTTTTTTGCACTACAGAGCAGCTGCTCCTCTTCTGAACATGCAAAATGTACATATATTATTTATTATTACATTTGTTTGCCTCTCTGTGCCCACATACTGTATTTTGATGCAGCTAAATTCTCAATAAAACTGTTTTCATTTATATATTTTACTGTTTCTGTTGTCAGACAACGGAATGAATATGAAATAGTGATTGTAACGTGACCCATTAAGACTACATAACCAGCTCCCCCTTCCAAGATGTTAATCTGCACAAAAATCCTGATAATCGAGCCATCGTCTGATGAAATCAAATACACATAAGATAAAGATATTAGCTGTGCTGTGATTTCGGCTATACTTGCTTGTAAAATTAGAGAAGCAGCATAATATCTGTGTTTAACTGAAAGCATTGCTCCTCCCGCCGCTCGCTGAACAGAGCAGATGCAGAGAGAGAGAGAGGTGTGCGCTGGGAAAGCAAGACCTCGCACTCGCGCGGCTGTGCCAGCGTGTCTCAGAAACTAAATAAGGGTCTGCAATGTCGCTAAGTTGGCAACACTATGCATTTCCATTTCTCCAACTACGGGCCAGGCCACGGGTCAAACAGAAAATGCGGGCTGCGTTAATCGCGCGTTAATAAAATTAGTGTCGTTAAAATTAATATGCGTTATTAATGCGTTAACTTTGACAGCCCTAATATAGCAGGTAAAAGAAGTATTGAACAGGTCACCATTTTTCTCAGTAAATATATTTCTAAAGGTGCTGTTGACATGAAATTTTCATCAGATGTTGGTAACAACTCAAGTAATCCATACATACAAAGAAAACAAACAAACAAAAAAATAATAATAAATTCAGAAACTAAGTCAAGTGTAATAAAGTGCAATGACACAGGGAAAATGTATTGAACGCGCTTACTGAAATTTATTTAGTACTTCGTATAAAAGCCTTTGTTGGTGATGGCAGCTTCAAGACGTCTCCTGTATGGAGAAACTAATTGCATACATTGCTCAGGTGTGATTTTGGCCCATTCTTCCACACAAACAGTCTTCAAATCTTGAAGGTTCTGTGGCCTCTTCTATGAGCTCTGATCTGTAGTTCTTTCCATAGATTTTCTATTGGATTCAAGTCAGGTGATTGGCTGGCCATTCTAGCAGCTTTATTTTCTTTCTCTGATACCAATTGAGAGTTTCCTTGGCTGTGTATTTGGGATCATTGTCTTGCTGAAATGTCCACCCTCGTTTCATCTTCATCATCCTGGTAGATGGCAGCAGATTTTTATCAAGAATGTCTCAGTACATTTTTCCATTCATCCTTCAATTATATGAAGTTTTCCAGTGCTATTCAATTCAGTTCAATTCAAGTTTATTTGTATAGCGCTTTTCACGATGCAAAGCGCTGTACAGAAAATTACGTTTCTACAATACATTTAGTAGTAGCTTATCATTGGTGACTATGTCAGTTAATGTACATATTGCAGAAATGTACAGAGAAATCAATTAAAGACGTAATCAAACAGACGATGAACATTATTAACAGCAATTATTATATGTTGAAATCAAACTTATAGCAAGATTTGGTAGTTCTGTATGTTGTTTCAGGGTTGGCATCGTCTGAGGTCCTCTGAGGGGTTAGCATCATCTCTTGTCATGTGTTCTGGATCCAGACTGAAGCTTGTGTAAATCCTAGTTACGCAGAAACAGAGAAACAAATAGAGACATAATTAGCGTAGCTGCTGTTCCAACCAAGCAAAATTGATTTGTTTAACCCAGGCTAAAGAATAATAATGTGCATTTGATCAGATATAACTGCAGTACAAGATGCATTTATTTGAAAGCTTGGCCAAAGAGATGTGTCTTTAATCTAGATTTAAACAGAGAGAGTGTGTCTGAACCCCGAACGTTATCAGGAATGCTATTCCAGAGTTTGGGAGCCAAATGTGAAAAAGCTCTACCTCCTTTAGTGGACTTTGCTATCCTAGGTACTACCAAAAGTCCAGAGTTTTGCGACCTTAGGGAGCGTGATAGATTGTAGCGTGGTAGAAGACTAGTTAGGTACACAGGAGCTAAACCATTAAGGGTTTTATTGGTAAGTAATAATATTTTGTAACTGCTACGGAACTTAATAGGTAGCCAGTGCAGAGACTGTAAAATTGGGGTAATATGATCATATTTTCTTGATCTGGTAAGGACTCTAGCCGCTGCATTTTGGACTACCTGTAGCTTGTTTATTAAAGATGCAGGACAACCAGCTAGCAGTACATTACAATAGTCCAGTCTAGAGGTCTTTTCTGCATCAGAAACGGGTAACATGTTTCGTAGCTTGGCAATGTTTCTAAGATGGAAGAATGCTGATTTTGTAACATGGGAAATATGATTTTCAAAAGACAAGTTGCTGTCTAATATAACACCCAGATTTTTGACTGTAGAGGAAGTAACAGTGCATCCGTCTAGTTGCAAATTGTAATCCAAGAGATTCTGTGTACTGTTTTTTTTGGTCCAATAAGTAGTATCTCTGTTTTATCTGAATTTAATAGGAGAAAATTATTGGTCATCCAATCTTTTACATTTTTAACACACTCTGTTAGCTTAGATAATCAGTCCCTCCAGGATTTCGCGGAACTTTTTTCTGATTTTTGCGGCCTAAAATGACTGATTTTGCTGTGGCTTTTCTCAAAATTTGCGGTGATATTTGTGGCATTTCTTATTGTTTTGCAGTGAAAATATACCACAGACAACATTCTTATAACATTATGACTTTTCTGACTTCGAGAACCATAGGGCTCCAGACTAATATTTGAGAACACCAGCACAAGTGCCAGTACAAGACACCAGTACAAGTTCTAAAGAAGGTGGCACCAGCACCTGACAGTAAAGCACTCACCCTAATCGCACATGTACATCTCGGAGATGTCTATTTGATGTCTGCATTTACATATGCAAGATGTATTTTTTAGGGTATTTGCTCATCTGCAATACGTCTCCAAGACGTTTCCTGTCAGATGTCAAATAGAGATTTATTAGAATGCATGTAAAACAACTGCTGAGACGTTTATCAGATTACAAGACAGATGTTTCCCAGATCTTTAGCAGACGTCTTACAGATTTACTTGTGCTGTCTGGGTTGTTGAGATGCAGATAAAATTTACTTTTATTACTATCATTCATAATGTCTAAATATAATTTAATAAATGCAAAAAAATATATATCAGGGAGTGGAAATGGCTAATAAGCCTATTAGTCTCTGCAGCCATATAGGGGTAATTTAATGTATTTTTTATTTTTAAATAAGTGTTTGCTTTCCTACATTATGAAACTTAGTTTTATAAATGGAGGCAACATGAAGGATGAACAAATAATGTCATCACATTAAAAATAACTTTCAAATTTGGTTACTTAAAGCTTTGAAGTGCTGGGAAACGTTGTGACATTAGACCATTTCTGCCACAACTTGTTCCTGTAGTTATGTTAAATCCATGGTGAATGGTGGAGATTTGTGTTTACTGAAAGATGTTTTTCCTGGTTTCCACATCAGTGGCGTTTGTTCTGATATCCGTAGCTTTAACATAATTCTGCGCCGAATTTGAATGCTTCTCACAAGATTTGACAGAGATGTTACTGATTTTGCGGTGAATTCGACTACTTTCTTCACTGTATCTCCCAGCGCTGTGTATAATGGTGTCACGTGATCGAGAGCAGTCCGCAGCTCCGGCCCGAGCAGATAAACGGTCTGCGCCGCGTAGCACGGATTAGTTCCGCTTTCGGTTCGTTTGTCCAATGCAGCTCTAGTAAATCGGTCATGATGAGAACACAAGGCGGTTCATTCCATTTTTGTAATTAAGAAACAACCTTTCTTTGACTGAATGCGCGTTGCGATGACGTCACAGGACGCGTCTAAGCCCAAAATCTGCGGAAAATTTGCGGCAATTACGAAAATTTGCGAGCTCTTGTGAAAATTGCGGAGTTTGCTTGATTTTGCGATAAATTCAGCGATCGCAGAATCGCGAAATCCTGGAGGGACTGGATAATTTAGAAGTTTCATCTGGTCTTGTTGAGATATATAGTTGAGTATCATCAGCATAACAGTGGAAGCTAATCCTGTATTTTCTAATAATATTACCAAGGGGCAACGTATATTGAAAATAGCAGAGGACCTAGGACAGATCCTTGTGGTACTCCATACTGTACTGGTGATAATTGAGATGACTCCCCATTTAAATAAACAAAGTGGTAGCGATCGGACAGGTAGGATCTAAACCATCTTAAAGCCTGCCCTTGAATACCCGTATAGTTTTGTAATCGATCTATCAGTGCTACACCATTGTTTTTGGGGTGATGTGCAGTGACATTTTACCTCCAAACATGGTGTGTATTATGGCATCCAAAGAGTTCAATTTTGGTCTCATCTGACCAGACTATATTCTCCCAGTACTTCACAGGCTTGTCTAAATGTTGTGCAGCAAACTTTAAACAAGCTTCAGCATGCCTTTTTCTTCAGCAATAGAGCCTTGTGTGGTGACCATGCACACAGGCCATGGCGGTTGAGTGCATTACTTATTGTTTTCTTTGAAACAATTGTAATTGCTAATTTCAGGTCTTTCTGAAGCTCTCCACAAGTGGTCCTTGGCTCTTGGACAACTCTTCTGATAATTATTTTCACTCCTCTGTCAGAAATCTTGCGAGGAGCACCTGGCCGTGGCCGGTTTATGGTGAAATGATGTTCTTTCCACTTCTGGATTATGGCCCCAACAGTGCTTACTAGAACATTCAGAAGTTTAGAAATCCTTCTATAACCAAAGCCATCAGTATGTTTTGCAACAATAAGGTTGCGAAGGTCCTGAGAGAGCTCTTTGCTTTTACCCATCATGATATGTTTCTTGTGTGACACGTTGGTAATGAGGCATCTTTTTATATGCCATCAGTTGGGACTGAACCAGATAATATTAATTTCCATGGACAAGAGGCAGGATTGCTTTGTAATTACTGATAGATTTCAGCTGGTGTTTTGGCTTTCCATGCTTTTTTTCATCTCCATTTCTTAATGCGTTCAATACTTTTTCCCTGTGTCATTTCATTTTATTACACATAACTTAATCTCTGAACTTATTTGTTTTGTTTTCTTTGTATGCATGGATTACTTGAGTTGTTACCAACATCTGGTGAAAAGTTCATGTCAACAGCACCTTTAGAAATATATTTACTGAGAAAAAATGGTGACGTGTATTTTACCCGCTGTAAAATGTACTAGATGTATTAATAAAACGGCATCAAAATTATAAAAATTGTGTACCGCAATTGTCTACTTTCCACTGTTACATCAGGGTTCAATTTTATGTCTTTTCACTTTTTTATGAGTTAGTGACAAATTAACAGTTTTTGCTTTTATTTCAGAGTTGAATGAAGAAAATGAAGACAAACAAGAATTGAGTGAAGTTGAGGGGGAAAATCACTTCAAAACTGGAAAAAACCATTTGAGTTGCTGTCAAAGCAAACAGATAATTTTAAGGAAAACAAGAGCCAAGAAATCTTTAACCTGCACTCAGTGTGGAAAGAGTTTGACATGCAAATATAAGCTTAATGTTCACATGAGAGTTCACACTGGAGAGAAACCGTTCAAGTGTTCACACTGTGACAAGAGATTCAGTCAGTCAACAACTCTGAAAATACATGAGAGGATCCACACTGGAGAAAAACCTTACAAGTGTTCACATTGTGACAAGAGATTCAGTCAGTCAACAACTCTGAAAATACATGAGAGGATCCACACTGGAGAGAAACCATACACATGTGATCAGTGTGGGAGCAGTTTCACACGAAAAGGACATTTTACAGAACATATGAGAGTTCATACAGGAGAGAAACCATTCACTTGTGATCAGTGTGGAAAGAGTTTCACACACTCATCAAGTCTTAAGAAACACATGAATATTCACACTAGAGAAAAACTGCACACATGTGATCAATGCGGGAAAACATTTTTGAGAGCTTCAGTCCTGATGAAACACGTGAGAGTTCATACAAAGGAGAAGCCACATTCATGTCATTTGTGTGGAAAGAGTTTTTCACGTTTACATTATTTAAAAGTACATCAGAAAATACATACTGGTGTGAGAGAGTACATGTGCTTTAAAGTGTGAAAAGACTTACTTCAGCGAGAGAGGATTCACACTGGAGAAAAACCATACAAGTGTCCTGAAAACACATGAGAGGATTCACACTGGAGAGAAACCATATCACTGCACTGCATGTGGGAAGCCTTTTCAATAATTCATCTGCTCTACACAGTCATACAAAAAAACAATCACAGTAAGTAGATCATATACAGATCCAGCACTTTCAGGTCTGATTCGCGTCATCACCAAATGTGACACAATAATGCATCAAGCAGTAAAATATCATCTGGATGAATCTGTCATTACAAGTGATCTGACGAAGAAACATTATCTAAAGTTTTCACAGTGAATAAATTTCTTCTTCATAACCACCAGATTCAACTGTGAGATTCGGATCAACTCAAAGATGGAGTTCCTCCCCAAAGAACGATGTCAAAAAAATGTATTCTTGCTTTTCATTTTGTATATCATTGTGCTTCCTTATGAGTTTCATGTTGTTCAATTGTCTTATAATGCATATGTGTCACTAACACATATGTGTTTGTTTTTACAAACCGTTCTTGTTCAGGAAGATGAAGAAGAGACTAACACTTTTAAGAAAGACTTATTTTAAATTTTGTTCTTCACTGTTGTTTCTGAAATTACTTAGAATGTTTCTAAATTATTCTTCCTCTTATGATGTATTTAGGAAATGCAGATGCAAGATATACTGTCACGTAGCTTTGTAATTGATCCTTCTTTGCTTCTCTTTTTACCTGGTATTAAACCGGCTAAATTTAGAAAGACCGTAGTATTGATAAGCTCTGATGTGATCGGTTCTGCTTTCAGTACTGGAGAAATTAAGGAAATACACTTGCTACACAAAAGTTATCAAGCTAATTGTATCTTGTGAACCGTTTCTATATGCGATAAAATCAATACATTTGTCAGTGATGTGTTTTCGTTGTTCACAATCCAGAAGTGAGATCTCTCTTGTACTTTAGGGCTGTGCGATTAATCTTATTTCTGATTTTGAGTTTGGTTCCAAGGATTATGAAAACATTATGGTAAAGCGGTATATTATGGTAAAGGGCCTAAAAACATTATGGTAAAGCGGATTATGGTAAAGCGGTATATTAGAGAAAATATGATGTGTCTTGAGGACTTTACAGCCACCACGTGTGTGTCTGTTAAGTCCACGTGACCGTAGTAATACATTATTATAAGTTTACACCACTGATCTATAATAGAGAACTGGATTGCTCGTGACGTTATAAAAGTGAAGCCACTGCACCGCCATATTGCTATTTCCTAGTATTTCCATACATTCTAATGAATTAATAGGAAATCAAACGATTTTAATTAAAAAACATCACCTAACGAGTAAGCGTTTTTATATCTGAATTATCAACGTACAATAAAAACGTCCTTCATGTAAATTTGGTTATTTGTTTAATGTTGGGAATTTCCCCTGCATATTAAAAAGTGAATCATATTCATAACAGTAGCAAACATCAGATGAAGGAGATCCTCAACATATGTATAACAAATGACAAAGTGCTCACGAAATCTGAATAAAGATTTATGCTTTGTATGTGCCTTGTACAGTTATTCACTATGTAATTATGTTGTTATATTGTTTTTATACGTACAGTATCTTACTGCAAATGTTTCCACAATGATTTCGTTAACAGCATGCATTTTGAAGCAGTTCATTACTTAAATGTTGGTTAAATTAATAATTCATTCAACATATATACATAGATGTTGCTCAATCAGGACATAAAAAAAATACATGCATAACATCATTCAGAGAAATAACTGACAACGTACGGAACGGACCTAAAGACATGAAGCTTTATTTCCAAGATTATGCATGGTAAGCTTTGAATTTCAATACAGTATAGAGCAAAGTAACAGGGGTTTGTAATGTAATATTTTGTGTATATTCAAATCAATTTCTGATAGTAATACCAGATAAATTCAATTCAAGTTTATTTCTATAGCATTTTTCACAATACAAATCGTTGCAAAGCAGCTTTTCAGAAAATTAACGTTTCTACGATATATTTAGTAGTAGCTTATCAGTGGTGACTGTCAAGTTGATGTAGATATGGCAGAAATGTATGGGAAAAATCAGTTAATGATGTAATCAAACAGATAATTAACACTATTAACAGCAATGATTATATGTTGCAACCAAACTTAAGGCAAAATTTGGTAGTCATGTTGTTTGAGGGTTGACATCATCTCTTCTCAGGTGTTCTGGATCCAGACTGTAGCTTGTGAAATTCCTAGTTAACACAGGATGCAAATCCCGATTGTAGCATGGTAGAAGACTAGTTAGGTACACAGGAGCTAAACTATTAAGGGATTTTTAAGCAAGTAGTAATATTTTGTAACTGATACAAAACTTAATAGTTAGCCAGTGCAGAGACTGTAAAATTGGGGTAATATGATCATATTTTCTTGACCTGGTAAGGACTCTAGCCGCTGCAACCTGTAGCTTGTTTACTGAAGATGCAGGACAACCAGCTAACAGTGCATTACAATAGTCCAGTCTAGAGGTCATGAATGCATGAAGTAGCTTTTCTGCATCAGAAACAGGTAACATGGAATTACTAGATCCATGTACACTCGCTAATTGAACATCTGCAGCACAAGAGTGAGCTCGGGGCCTTACCTGAGGGGCTTCTCCCTCATCTGCCCATCGAATAGCTTCAGCACGTACTTCTAAAAATTACATTTCCGCATTCCGCCGCACTTGTCGTTTTAGTTCGCTGCGTAAATTACTATCACGCATATACTCAATAAACTGGTCCCATAAAGTAAAATCTGGATTGCAAATACCTTGAAGGTTCTTACATTTCATTCCCTCCATTGGGACCATCAGGGCATGTGAATACTCCCGCAGCGACTCCCCTTCTTGCTGGCGATGTTGGAAGAACTGCTTTTGCAAACTAACGAAAGACTAAGAACAGCTATAGAGATCAAGCAAAATAGTAAAAATCTTTTCAGGATCATCCCTATCACTCGGAGGGTGAAACTTTACTTCAGCCTTGGCTTCTCCGTCTAACAAATCATAAACGAATAAGGCCTTTTCAGCCACTGGAGCAGGTCATACTATCATAGACCTACGCACTTCTTCAACCCAATCTTCTACTGTAAACAAATCAATGGACCTTTCACCTGAGAATCTAGGACACTTTCTTTCACGTGGAATGTAGAAATAGCGTTCTGAGGCAAAACGGCTGGCCGATACTGTGGGAGGAAGTGTATTACCACTTTCACTGGAAATGACAGTTTCTACTTCATTAGTCCCAACATTGACCGGCCTATTCTGCAGTTCTTCCAGAGGCTGCCGGTTATCTGCCTGCAATTATTGTACCAATTGAGTCAAAACTCTAAGCTGTTCTTCCATAGTAAAAAAAAAAAAAAGAACACACACACACAAAAATAAACAAAACAAACACAGAGAAAAAAACAAAAAAAAACAAGCAGTGTACGATGACCAAGATGACAACATCCTTATGATGATGATACAGAAACAGAATTATGATGTCCTCAATCCTCCGCAACCACTGTTTCCCTTCCCACCTAAAAAAAAAAACCAAAAAAGCAACAAAAACAAAACAAAAAAAAAAACCAAAGAACCAATTCAGTTGCACTCTGGTTTCTTTACAGAGAAATGATACTGCCCACTACGTCAAGAATGTAACCAAAACCACCTATGTGGGATTATTATTATTTTCTTTTGATAACTTTAGGGTTAAAGTTTGACTACGCCACCCCAATTTATGCATGATAGGGGGACCTGATGTAGCTAATTCCCACACAGGCAGTTCAACCAAAAGAGCCCAAAACCCAGAGTACAAATGATCAATATTTTTTTTTTCAATAGAACAATGCTCATTAGCCGACACATTAACAAAGATATTAATATAAATTCTATTTTACTTTGAGTCACAGAATACTGTTGCCCATTAACAAAACCACAGAATACAGAAAACAAAACAGAGGTCCACCAGAGGATTAAACCACTATGATTGAGTAACCAATATAGTACTTAACTGAAAGAAATTCAGTAACACTTTACAATACGGTGACACTAATATGCATTAATTCATGCTTAACAAATGCACAAATAAGATTAAGTAATCAATAAATTGTTATTAGTTAAATGTGTCAAAGTATTAATTCCCTAATAACATATTTTGTTAACTAATAGTGTAAATTTATATGTTCATTCCCACAGTGGGTTCAAGCATGCATTTCAGCTTCCAGTTGTCTGCTTTAATTAATCATTAGCTAATGATTTGCATGGGTATCATTATGGTGTGACTTTACTTGTTGAGGCACATGACTAACTAACTAATTCAAAATCTATAACCACAATGACATATTACTTAACAATTATTAATAGTTCTGTGCCTCAACAAGTAAAGTCATAACATAATGATACCTTTGCAAATCATTAGCTAATGATTAATTAAAGCAGACAACTGGAAGTTTAAAGGCATGGCTTCGACCCAATGTGGTAATTAACATATGAATTTACTTCAAGCCTGTAATTTAAACATAAAGTGAAAGTTACGTGACATACAGCCAAGTATGGTATACTCGGAATTTGTGTTCTGCATTTATTCCATCCAAAGTGTGTGTGTGTTCACAGCAGTGAACACACACACACCGTGAACACACAACCGGAGCAGTGGGCAGCCAAAGCTGTGGCGCCCAGGGAGCAGTTGGGGGTTCGGTGCCTTGCTCAAGGGCACCTTAGTTGTAGTATTGAGGATGGAGAGAGCGCTGTACATTCACTCCCCCCACCTACAATCCCTGCCAGACCTGAGACTCGAACTCGCAACCTTTGGATTATGAGTCCGACTCTGATGATAATGTTTTGTCTTCAGTAAACATGTTGTATACTTAAGCATTATAAACAATAAATAACTTTAAAAGAATACTCGTACAAAAACGTACATAAAAATAGTTATTGTAACATAACAATTATTAAATAACCCTCTTAATATAACCAGTATAATGGACTACACTGTAACAGCAAACCACCTCAAAGGAGGGGGAGAAGACACTGTGCTAGATTGTAGGAGTCAATCACCTCATTGAAGAGGAGGAGACACTGTGCCAACCACTTCATAGAAGGAAAAGCACAACAGTAGACAGTGTGTTATTCCCCACAGATCATACACCCTCCACACAGAGACGATCCTAAAGTGACATTACATCTGGACATATATATATTAGGGATGTGCATCTCCATAACTGAGGCCGATGCGATATGCATCTCGATGCATAGCCAACGATACGATACGATACGATTCACCCCTATTGCGATGCAGTGCTGCAGATAATTTATCTGAAATTGTTATTTAATGATAGATTATACAGCTTTAGATTACAGAACAAGCAATGTTTGCGGTGTTCCTGCATGGCTTTGACCAGCAGATGTCGCTAGCGTGCCATCACTCTTGTATTGTGCATGCGTGGAGTAAGTGTTTTTTTTGTTTTTTTTTTTCCCTTAGGAGTAAGTCATTATTATGAGAAATTTTCTCGTAATAATGAGAAACTAAGTCATTATTATGAGAAAGTATTTCATTATTATGACTTACAGAATTATATTTTTTCTTAAGGTGGCGGAAACGGGCTTCCATACTAGACTTACCCTTCAGTGACCTGTCATTAGTCCTGTCCTGCCTGCACATTCTGATGGGGCTTTACAGTAACCCCCTTCACATCAAATAAATGTCACTCCCTGATATTTTGTGATTTAAATGTCATAATCTATTAAAACATTTATTTCATATTATTATATACAATCCCTTACGAAAATTAACAATGGTATTACTATAGTAAATGTAGGCTATTGTAGGCTAACCATGTTTTTTGGGTGTTTTTATTACCAGTTGTAGCGACAGTTTTATTACAAATACCATGGTTAAACTATGGTTGGTGTAGAAAAACATGTTTAATTTGTTTTTACCATGCCCTGATAGCACACATGCATCTTGGAGACGTCTATTTGATGTCTGCATTTACATCTGCAAGACGTATTTTTTAGAGTGTTTGCTCATCTGCAATACGTCTATAGGACGTTTCCTTTTAGATGTCAAATAGACGTCTATTAGATGTCTTTAAGATGTTTATGATTTAGAATGTATGTAAAACTGACATCTGAAAGACGTCTGTCAGATGTTTGTAGACAGTAGATGCTTTCCAGATCAAGAGATCTTTAACAGACATCTTGCAGACGTACGTGTGCTATCTGGGTGGTTTACCTATAATAACCATGTGTGTTTTTTTTTTTTTTGGTTGTAACCATGGTTAGTTTTCGTAAGGGATATTTTCATGTTATTTTATCTTTTTATTTTACGGCGTGTATTTGTGAAAATGATTAGGCTATATGTTTAGCACACACCACATAATGCTGTGCATTTCAAGGCACTTCAGTAGACCTTTAATGTTACCTATATGTTTTGTCAATGTTAAAAATATTTTTAATAAATCATTAAAAATATGCCAGGCTTTTACTGTAGTCTTTATCACTTTATTAAGATTAAGCAAAACAAAACGACAAATGTTTACTTTCACAAGCCGTCACGTATAGGCTTGTAGTAAGCTGTCTCTTGCCTGGAGACTCAATCAGGTAACAAAAAGTGTCAGGAAACGACACCTCTGGGCATTAAGCCAGGTTTTTAACTCGTTGACACGTCAATAAAGTAGCAGTCTGGTGAATAAAGTCAGGTCGGCAAGAAGTATATATCTGAATATCATCGGCATAGCAGTGATACTGAAAACCACGGCGGCGAATAATTTGTCCAAGGGGCATAATATAAATGATAAATAATAATGGCCCTAGAACTGAGCCCTGTGGCACACCCTGTTTAAGAGGGACAGTGGGAAATTTGCAGTTATGCATAGTGATGTAGTGTTGTCTGTCCATCAAATAGGAGGAAAGCCAGGCTAATGCAGCTCCCGAGATGCCAATCTCTGAGAGGCGCATGAGTAGTAGATTATGAGAGACAGTGTCAAAAGCTGAGCTAAGGTCGAGTAATAAGAGTATGGAAAGGTTGCCTGAATCACCAGAAAGAAGTAGGTCGTTTATAACCATTACTAAAGCAGTTAACGAAACGAAAACGAAAACCTGACTGAAATATATCAAAGTGTTTGTTGTGAGCTAGAAATGACTGCAACTGAGTGGCAACAACCTTTTCCATGATTTTAGAAACAAATGGTAGGTGGTGTGGTAGTGTATGACATCAAAGTATCGCAAGAGCGATTCGAAAGTGTAAGGATCCGTCTGCTCTCTTATCGCTCTCGCCGTACTTTGATGTCATTATGTGCAGCGCCGCTTCAAGTCAAACACACCTTATATCTAATGCGGTCATGCCCACCCTCCGATTACGCTTTTCAGATTCAAACATCCACGTGAGACGCACGCGAATGTAAACGCCCACATCGCCTCCGCATAAACAAACAAGTTCATCCCAGCTACTTTCTGTTTCTGGAAGAAGATCTGCTGAGAGAAATAAAAAAAAAAATTAAATTCTTTTTTTTTTTTTTTTCTCCTTAAGAGCACATAAACAATATACACTATGAAAATGCCAGGTTCAAAAGCTTGGAGTCAGTGTGTATATATAGAAAATAAAACTTTTATTTAGCACACAAGTGATGATAAAGACATTTATCATGTTACAAACTATGCTGTTCTTCTGAACTTTCTATTCATCAAAAAAAAAAAAAAAATTCTTCTCTGCTCTTTTCAAGGTAATAATAATAATAATAAATGTTTTGTGTGCAGCAAATCAGAATATTAGAATGATTTCTGAAGGATCATGTGACTGGAGTAATGATTCTAAAATGTCAGCTTTGAAAGTCAGTTTTGATTGTTCCTAATAAACTGTTTAACTGCACTCACAAGTGAATCTCAATTTATTTTGTGTGATAGCTAAATATATTCTAAATAAACTATAAACAAAAAATATATAAATGTATTTTGTCCTCACATTCTTTCTTGTAACTCTTCCTTCTCAGTCACATACCTGACTGAATGGCTCATTATGCAGCTTATTATGTGGGCCTTTGTCTTCTCAGGTGTGAATCACAGCATTATCCAGGATAGTTCACGCCCTCTCGCAAAGACCCTTTTTACTCAAAAAGTGACTTAGAAAATTTAAATCAATATAGTTTTCTGTGAGCAAGTAAACAAGATGATTTTCACATTATTTTGAAGCAAAAACTCTAGACTACAAGATCCAGTTCTCAAAAGTCTTGTGAACAGATGTTCTGTTTTTTTTTTTAATGGCCTTATTTCAGTGACTTCAACATTTTAGTTTTTCACTAACCATGCATAAACGTTGCTTTCTTAAAAACACGATCATGTACATAAATGCTGCTAACATATTATTGTAGCCCAGTTTGTGCTGATTACAGTGTTATTAGACTTTAGCCATTTATATGTTTATAAGCAACTGAAAAAAGCACAAATGTCAGGGCATGTTAAAGGATTCTATTCTGCGACTTCACGTAATGCGTAATTATGTTGAAAAGGTCATGCTTGATGTAGGCGGAAGTACCGAGTCAGTGTTTACAAGTTGAACGTGCAAATACTAAGTCAAACGCCATTTACAAAAAAAAGGGAGTTAAAAGGTAAAACAACGATGTCGGACGATCACAGTCTTATAAGTGCTGTCAGGCGATTTTGAACTTGGAGAAGATGAGATGGAGCCTGCTTCAAGTGTGACCTTTTCAACGTAATTACGTATTACGTGAAGTTGCAGAACAGAGCAAGGCGAGCATTTGTGTTTATAAAGCATATACATGATATATATATATATATATATTTTTTTTAAATGACCAATCGTTTCACTAGATAAGACCCTTATTCATCGTCTGGTATCGTTTATATCCCTTTGAAGCTGCACTAAAACTGTAATTTTGACCTTCAACCTTGGAGTCCTATATGGAGAAAACCTATAACTATATGGAGAAAACTCCTGGAATGTTTTCATCAAAAACCTTAATTTCTTTTTGACTGAAGAAAGAAATACATAAACATCTTGGATGGCATGGGGGTGAGTAAATTATCAGGAAATTTTAATTTGAAAGTGAACTAAATCTTTAAAACTTCTCCAGACCCCAACGGGCACACATTAACCAGTTATTAGAGACCCAAGCAATCCGAAAAACTTGTAGTCCTTATACTTCTCCAATCGTGCCTGTGAAGAAATTTAGCTGATTTTATTGCTTTCCTCACATTGCTGGCCAGACGACAAATTTTGCTTAACTGGAAAATTTCCTGACCCCCATCACACTCTTGGTGGATTAAAGGCACCCTATATTTCATTAAAAACATTAGAAAAAAAAAAAAAAAAAAAAAAACTCTGCAAACTCTTAGTTTGTCTGATTAAGCCCTTTTCATTCCAGCTAGTAAATTTCATTTTTGTATTGATTTGTAGAATTCAGAATTAAGTACACACTTTGTCTCTGTCTCAGTATCTCCTAATTTTCCATTATCTTCTGATGAGAGTGTACTTAACCACTTCTACTATTGCTTTCTCTTTTATCATTATTTTTAAATGTACTTCTTTATTTATTTTTATTATTTGTTGTTTTCTTTCAGCCTGAATGTATTTAAGAAATCATAAATCTCATATATATATATATATATATATAGAATCATTTACGGAATCTGCTGTAGTTCAAATTCTTTCATTTCCAGTTATTTTTTAGCACAACATCCATATGTATTCCACCAAGAATTTAACTCTGAACATCGTTGATATGTTTTATTATACGGAGTGTCTATTTACACTAAGTGCAAAGAGCCCGTCTTGTTGGCAAAGGCTATTTACACGAACTTCGCCCACTTACGTGTGATTGAGTTTGTCAACACTAAATAAAGACATTAACTCAGCATCAGTTTCAGTGGCGTAGATGTTAAGTCTCATGTTTTTGACGCGATCGAGCCGAGTTCGAGCCCGCCTTTTGGTGAACTTTTTTTTTTCTCCCTTTTCAAATCTCATATTGCATCAGAAAGGCATTTATTGTAAATAAAAATGAAGGAAATAATCAAAAAGTTGAAAATAAGAGTTTCGTGTAGGGTTGGGTTAGGGTATGTGTAGGGAGGGCTTTATTGTCCCAATAAGGTGGCATCCATCTAATAATTTGAATTAAAACTGTAATGTGCACTCAATACGTTATTATTGCGTACTGTTTTGTAATGTACTACAATACTGAGGTGCAGATAATTGCCACTATTTGCAATAAGTAGTATAAATAGCAGAAAATAAATAGTGTAAATAGAATAAATAGCTATTTGCACATAGTGTAAATAGCATATCTTTAAAAAATACGGCTATTTTCACTTGGTGTAAATAGAATCCATTGCTATTTACACTGAGTGCAAATAGCCGCTGCCTTTATTATTTGTATTTGAATATGTCTGCACATTTCTGATTTTAGCGTGTGAACGGGACTTTTATTTTGGAGGGGAGATATGACATCATAAGGCTGTGCCGCGCTCCTGCTCTGTTGTGATTTGTCTGAAGAAAGGTTTGTGTTTTGAGCTTTTGAAGAGTTTCAAACTGTTCAGACACTTTTATGCTTCTAATGAGAACTCTTAATTTATGTTTTATTACTGAATGTAACATTGTAATGCTTTATATAACATTTTTGAACTTTTTTGGAGCAAAGTGCATCTGTACATGAGTAACACATTTAGTTTGGGTTTATTTTCTTTCTGTTAATTATTCTCATCTTGTCCAAACTCACAGACAAACATCCACGTGACACTATTATAAAGATGGCGTTTATTAAAGAGGAAAGTGAAGACATTAGGATTTCAGAAGTATTCAGCATCAAACATGAAGATACTGAAGAGCAAACAGGTTGGTTTCTTTCTCAAAGCTGAACTCAGTCATTTGATTCTTATTCACAGTACAGCTCTACAGAAATCACTGATATTTCTGAAGAATGTCATATGATTTTCCTAATTATGGCTTTTATTTGACCTGGAGTGTAGGCTAAAGGAATAGTTCACCCAAAAATGAAAATTACCCCATGATTTACTCACCCTCAAGCAGGGCAGGCCCTGGCCAGTTTGCTGCGCTCGGCAAGATTTTACCCGGTGCCCCTTGCCTCACATTAACATTAGTGAATATTAACTAACTTGAACTAACAATGAACAATACATTTGTAACAGTATTTATTGTTTTAGTTGGTGTTAGTTATTGACAATTAACCTTATTTTAAATTGTTTCCAGTGAAACTATAAAAATATAGGTGCTGCCTAAGGCCCCGTTTACACTGTCGGTTAAATGTGACCAATTCCAATTTTTGCTCATATGTGACACAGATCAGATCTGTCCTATGACAGTGTAAACAGGAAAAAAACGCATGCATTCGGATATAGCGAGATCGGTTTCGGGCCTCATTCATATGTGGAAATAAATCGGATATAAATTGGATGTGCGCCAATGCGACTGTCATGTAAACAGGCAGATTGGATTTTCTGAGGCATCGTGTTTTGTACGTCATTAAAACTGCGACAATTTAGTACTTCGCCATGTTTTAATGACGTCATATGGGACCCAGGCTGGCAAAATGAGTGTAAATGCACACGGGCTATTTTGAGCTACAGGCAAACAAATAAAAATTTAAAAAAAAAAAATAAAAAGGAAAAATGTTGAATTTGAGGATTTCACAAAAAATTTGTTCATTAAGCCCTCGTTTAGCGATCCCAATGCTCCAAATAGTAATTAAACATCTAAAAGTATCTTTAATTATATATTTTCTGAGAGGATTACCTTTTCTCCACTCGCTTCTCGCGCTGACTGTCATCTGAAGAGCACGCACAGAATTACAGTATTTCAGTATTCCCACAAACATATGTGTTCTGTTCGCTTGGGGAACTGATGGGGAAAAACATCTGATGTGTAACTTTATATGATTCGTGCATTACAGTTGGCCGTACTATCTCAATGTTATCTATCAATGGCCTAAAAGAAAAGAGGGAATCACTCATAGCACTTCATTTAACTGCTTTTGTATTTTTAATAATCAATTTATTTGTAATGAACACACTGAAGTGATTTTTACATTTGATAATTTATTTTTCATGGGCTATATGAATGCTTTTGTTTAGATGTAAAATGATAAAGGTAATGCATTACTTGTTTCTTTCTAGGCTATTTGTTCCTATACTGTTTTTTTCATCTGTTCTTATTTATAATATTAAAGATATAATAAAAAACAGCTATATTATGATTATTAATATGGTAGCCTAATTATTAATAAGAAAAGAACTGAAGGAAAACTTTAATCGTTCTCATAATCAACCTTGCTGACTCTATATCGACTTTAAACAGGTGTAGCAATCATTTTTTGTCCGATTCCAAAAAATCATACATCATTTTGAAGGTCTTTTAATGGAGAATGTGAAAATATATTTTTTTATTCACATTTCTCATGACTTAATTGCAATGCGTCTTTATTCCTCGAGGGGCACTGTTTGATACACAACGACAATGTTACTGCAGGCATAAAACAAAAGAATATCAAAAGATTGAACTGGTTTGATTGGCTTTACTGCAGAGCAATTACTGTATGCAGTGAAATATAAACACCACTGTCATTTGATAGTGGATGCGGTGAATAAGCTGCCAGTGATCAAAATATTGATTTTGAAGCCATTGAAAACGATAGCTTTGAGAATATGGTTGAGATCATGAATATGAGTCTGATGCTGAATGTACTGTGGAAGTGCGCTCTGATGATGACAGCGACGCTAAAATCATCTGCTCAAATTGAACCCTTCCAAGTTTCAAAAGGTAACGAAATATGCTTTATTCTTCTGCACTTGTTCTTAAAATATCGAGAGATTTTTATTATTTTTTTTTTTTTTTGGCTATTGCAGCAGTTAGAGATTCACCCATGCTGGATATATAGGTGCGGGTCTCTAAAGACAAGAATATTTAATCATGATTGGCAAAACATTCATGCATTTAAGGGCTAGTTTATTTATATGATCATTCATTACATCACATTACCTCTGTCTTTGTACCATTCTTCTTTTAATTTTTTCTTCCATGAGCACCAGAGGGCTTCGGTCTTTTTGACATAGATGTTCACTAACAAATTATCACTATCACAATCATGTAACTGATGTATGTGGTAGTGTGTCTGCGCGGGGAAAGATTGATTGTGCGTCGAACTGAGGAGAGCAATGTGTTTGATTAGAGTTGGAGCTGAACTTTGCAGGACAGTCGATCGCCAGGAGCAGGATTGGGCACCCCTGGAATAGGGGGTGAGATTTTGACGGTCATTCGCATTTGACATGCGTTAACTTCTGTGACATAGTGCACACTCCTATGATGTTCTACACAAAACTACGCATTCTAAGCACATGAACTGCGCAGCACATCATAGGAGTGTGCACTACGTTACGAAAGTTAACGGAAGTCAAATGCGTATCCGCATGGCTCCAGAAGCTAGTTGTTTTGCTTTATAAAGTTTTATATAAGGATATTTGTCTTACACAAATACATTGATTCACTTCAGAAGGCCTTTATTAACCCCCTGGATTCGAAGCCCGCACCAGTGCGGTTTGTTTCGTATTTTATTATTGACCGTGAAAAGAACAAAATATACGCCATAATTTTTGATCGTACAGATTAGGGCTGTAGCTATCGAATACTTTAGTAATCGAGTATTCTACCGAAAATTCCATCGATTAATCGAGTAATCAGATAACTACTTTTTCTTTACTAAAGAGTAATACTAAATATACAAGAAAAAATAAGACAGGTCTTTTTAATTGAACAAGTAAGTTGTTTCCTTTTTAGAAAAATGAACATTTTTATTGCTGAAATTGCATATATTAATAACTGTGAAAACTAAACCCATTTAGTGCATTTAATTGCCATATTACATTCAAAATGCAAATACAAATATATAAAAATCCATTTCAAATTACTTTAAAAAAAGGTAAACATAGTACAACCTAAAACTCGACATAAAAATAATAGTAATAAAAAAATAATAATAAAAAACAATGTGCAACTTAACTTTCAAGTTTCAGCCTAACTCAGTCCCTCCAGGATTTCGCGGGACTTTTTTCCAATATTTGCGGCCTAAAATGACTGATTTTTGCTGCGGCTTTTCTCAAAATTTGCGGTGATATTTGCGGCATTTCTTATTGTTTTCCAGTGAAAATATACCATGGACAACTTTTTTCTAAAATTGTTATAACTTTTCTGACTTCGAGAACCATCGTGGTGCTCCAGACTAACATTTGAGGACACCGGTGCCATTAAGTTCTACAGAAGGTGGCACCAGTACCTGACAGTAAAGCATTCACCCTAATCGCACATGTACATTTCGGAGATGTCTATTTGATGTCTGCATTTACATATGCGAAAGGTTGTTTTTTTTTTTTTTTTTTTTTTTTTTTTTAGGGTGTTTGCTCATCTGCAATACGGCTCTAAGACGTTTCCTGTCAGATGTCAAATAGACATTTATCAGAATGTATATAAAACTGCTTCTGAGACGTTTATCAGATTACACAGCAGATGTTTCCCAAATCTTTAGCAGACGTCTTTCAGATGTACTTGTGCTGTCTGGGTAGTTGAGATGCAGATACAATTAATTAAATCATAATGTCTAAATATAATTTGATTAATATATATTTGGAAATGGCTAATAAGCCTACAAGCTAATAAGCCTATAAGACTCTGCAGCCATATAGTGGTAATTTAATGTCCTTTTTATTTTTAAATAAGTGTTTGCTTTCCTACATTATGAATTTTTTAGTGTTATAAATGGAGGCAACCTATGAAGGATGAACAAATAATGTCATCACATTAAAAATAACTTTCAAATTTGATAATACTTAAAGCTTTGAAGTGCTGGGAAATAGGGCTGCAACAACTAATCGATAAAATCGATTATTATCGATAATGAAAATCATCGACAACGATTCTCATTATCGATTAATCGGGTCTGCCCACAGTGCACCTCCAACTTCAGCTGGTCGCGTCAAATTACAGCACTGAATAACGCATTTCTGTGGCCAAAATGCATCTAAAAATGGTGGAGGAAACAGAATGAGATGCTGCGGGAGAAGTACGTGATCCAAGCTGCACAAACCATGAGAATTCTTTATTTTAAGCTTTAAGCTAATGCATTAGCGTCAGGTGCTTTGACAGAAGCGTGTGCATCCTCAGCGCAAACACTTTCAGTTTACGGTCATATCCTTATCTGTAAATGTCACAAATTCACGCGAGCATTTCCATTTTTGCATAAAGTTCCGTCCTGACAGTCTGTGTTAAGTTTAAATCTTTACTGAATGAGCGCGAGCGC
Organism: Spinibarbus caldwelli; assembly: GCA_039654775.1. NCBI lineage: Eukaryota > Metazoa > Chordata > Actinopteri > Cypriniformes > Cyprinidae > Spinibarbus > Spinibarbus caldwelli. Next base: position 55,137,923 of record CM077218.1, read on the forward strand.
AGCGGACGCATGAACGCGCGTCAGAGAGGGATTAATATTCAGCGCAAAAACATTCATTGTGCTGAAATATCTGTTGCTGAACATTAAATTAAGGTTTACAAGTCAACATGTAGTGCACGTATTTTATGAGAGTAGGAACTGTAAAGGGATAACCGCGTATAGTTGTCTGAATATAAATATCAGACGCTTCATAGCCGCCTTTTACAGGATAAAGAAATTACAGTAAACGTGACTGTGATCAAAACGTGAACACGTGTTCCTGCAGAACATTACTCTTACCAGTTGGTTAACACTGAGTTTGTGTTTTTATTCTATCTTTATTATTATCTTAATTTTTGATGAAGAAATTTAAACTATAGGCCTATATATACAGTGCTTAAATTTATTAAAACAAATGTATTTAAGGTTTATAACAAATAATGTAAGCTTTGTGCCACTGCTGCTCTAAACTAACAGTATTGGTGTTTACTAAAATCATTTTTTAGCTATCTGTATTGGTTAGTCCTCCAATATGCATAAGCTCTTTAGTAACAGTGGGCTATTTCTAATGCTATAATATAATTATTGCTGTTATCTATGAAAGAATGAAAGATCTATAAAAGATTTTTTTCAGATACCCAGTTACAGTCAAAAAGTATCTAAACAATGCCAGCAAGAATGCATGCTGTTATGAAAGGCAGGAGGCCATTTATTATTATGTGAATAAATACTATTTAGTTGTTTCAGTTTGTTATTTGCCAAATAAATGACAATAACAGTTTTAGATTTAAACAATTCTTTGACAAATTCCTAAAATATTTGTGTTTTCTCTTTATGACAGGTGGTCTAATAAATTGTTAAGCACTGTATGTTTTCATAGCATTCAGTTGGCATGTTTGTTTGAGGAACACTGGGCAGAATATGGAAGTGTTTTTTGTCAATAAAATAAAAAAAGAAAATGTAGCTTTTGTTATCCGATTAATCGGGAAAAAATAATCGGCCAACTAATCGATTATCAAAATAATCGTTAGTTGCAGCCCTACTGGGAAACGTTGTGACATTAGACCATTTCCGCCACAACTTGTTCCTGTAGTTATGTTAAATCGAATGGTGGTAAATGAATGGTGGAGATTTGTGTTTACTGAACAATGTTTTCCTGGTTTCCACATCAGTGGCGTTTGTTCTGGTATCCGTAGCTTTAATAGAATTTAACAAAATGATCCAAGATGGCGGCGCGGTCAGACGCAGCGGCTACTCCGGGTCCCAAAGACGGTGCTTTTATGTCTTTTAATGTCATCTGTTCATCTCCAAATAGTGTCAATTTACCGCTAATTCATAAGAAAATCACTCCAAAATACATCTATGATCGCCAAAGCCTTTTGGATATCGGCAACACATACAAACACCAACTCTCGCCGGCGGCTACTGAGAAGCTACGAGGCCTTTGTTTACTGCTGGAGCCGGACCTCGAGACCGCGGCCTCGCCTACTGACGCTACCCGCACAGGGCGGCGTCGCAAGCGGTGTGAGAGAGGACGGAAGCGCGGTAAACGCGGAGGTATACGAGCTAGGCTGAGGGCTAACCCCACAAGACCGGCTCTTCCAACACTCATGCTCTCAAAGGTTTGCTCTCTGGAAAACAAACTGGACTTAATTCAACTCAGTTGGTCTACACAGCATGAGACAAGGAATTGTTGTGTGTTTGTTTTCACTGAAACATGGCTAAACGACAACATCCCGGACTCTGCCATTCAGCTGCACGGGTTAACCTGCTACCGAGCAGACAGAGATTCATAACTGTCTGGTAAGACTCGCGGGGGTGGCTTGTGTGTGTATATCAACAAAGAATGGTGTAACAATGCTGTGGTAGTGACAAAACACTGTTCATCACTGGTGGAGTTTATGGTTGTGAAGTGTCAACCGTTCTATCTGCCGCGGGAGTTCACGGCCATTGTTATTGTCGTGGATTACATTCCTCCATGTGCAAACGCTAAGGACGCGCTTCGTGAACTGTACAGCGCCATCAGCGAACGACAAACAAATAAGCCCGACGGCTTTTTCATCATAGCCGGTGACTTCAACCACGCAAACCTAAAGACAGTTTTGCCAAAGTTCTACCAACATGTGAACTTTGCAACAAGGGGAAACAACACACTGGACTTTGTTTACACAACAGAAAAGAACGCATACAAAGCTGAACCCCGCCCCCACCTCGTTTACTCGGACCACATCTCTGTTATGCTAATCCCAGCATACAGACCACTTCTCAAACTTGCCAAACCGGTTCAAAAGCAGATCACGGTATGGCCAGACAATGCTACCTCAGTACTGCTTCCAGGACACAGACTGGAACATGTTTAAAGAGGCGGCCACCTACAGAAACCACACAGACCTGCAGGAGTACACTGACACTGTGACTGCTTACATCAAAAAGTGCATTGATGATGTGACAGTCACCAAGACCATCACCACACGTGCAAACCAGAAGCCGTGGATGACAGCAGAGGTTCATGGGCTGCTAAAGACCAGAGATGAAGCATTCAGATCAGGAGATAAAGCTGCCCTCAAAACAGCAAGAGCCAATCTGTCCTGTGGCATCAAAAATGCAAAACGGTCATATGCTCAAAAAATCAACAATCATTTCACAGACAGCAGAGACACACTGAGCCTGTGGCAAGCCATTCAGTCCATCACTGACTACAAGCCCTGCCACAGGCCTGTGATGATGACACATCCCTCCCAGATGCAGTCAACCACTTTTATTCAAGGTTTGAAATGCAGAATGACACACCTGCACAAAAACTGCCCACACCTCCCAACGACCAGGCACTCTGTCTGTCTCCAGCCGATGTAAGGAAGACCCTATCCGGGATTAACCCACGTAAGGCTGCGGGCCCTGACAACATACCTGGATGTGTACTGAGAGACTGTGCTGCACAGCTGACAGATGTCCTAACAGATATCTTCAACACCTCGCTGAGCCAGGCAGTCGTCCCCACATGTCTCAAATCCACAACAATCATACCGGTACCAAAGAAATCACCTGTGTCCTGTCTAAATGATTACCATCCCATAGCACTGACTCCAATCATGATGAAGTGCTTTGAGAGGTTAATCATGCATCACATCAAAACCAGCCTCCCCAACACCCTCGATCCGCTCCAGTTTGCATACCGTCCAAATCGTTCTACGGACGATGCAATTTCCACCACCCTCCACCTGGCTCTTACCCACCTAGAAAACAAAAACTCTTATGTTAGAATGCTGTTCATTGACATCAGCTCAGCATTCAACAGAGTAATCCCACAACAACTCATTAATAAACTAAACCTCCTCGGCCTTAACACCTCCCTCTGTAATTGGATCCTGGACTTTCTAACCGGAAGACCTCAGTCAGTCCGTGTCGGCCACAACACCTCGAGCACTACCACACTGAGCACTGGTGCCCCACAAGGCTGTGTGCTCAGCCCGCTGCTTTTCATGCTGCTGACCCACGACTGCACTGCCAAGTCCAGCTCCAACCACATCATCAAGTTCGCTGATGACACAACAGTGGTAGGTCTCATCAGCAACAATGGTGAAACGCACTACAGAGAGGAAGTGGCACAGCTGGCTGAATGGTGTGGCACTAGCAACCTGTCCCTCAATGTGGGGAAGACAAAGGTGGTTGTGATGGACTTCAGGACTGTGGAGAGAGTCAGCAGCACTAAATTCCTGGGGGTGCACATCACGGAGGATCTCACCTGGATCACCAGCACCATGTCACTCTCCAAGAAGGCACAACAGCGCCTACACTTTCTCTGCCGGCTGAAGCGAGCAAGTCTCCCTTCACCCATCCTCACCACTTTCTACAGGGGCACCATTGAGAGTGTGCTGACCAGCTGCATCACTGTCTGGTACGGGAACTGTACTGCAGCAGACCGCAAGACGCTCCAGCGGACAGTGAACACAGCTGCAAAGATCACCGGTGCCCCTCTCCCCTCCATCCTGGACATTTTCCTTACACGATGCTCCAGCAAAGCCAACAGTATCGTGAAGGACTCCACCCATCCCTCCCACAGTCTCTTCCAGCTCCTACCATCAGGAAGACGGTACCGGAGCATCAGAGCCCGCTCTGCCAGACTGCTCAACAGCCTTTTTCCCCCAGGCTGTGAGAGTCCTGAACTCAAATCACCCCGCCCCTCTCTGAAACCCCATACAAACCTCCTACCTCCTGAAACATGGACCATCTCACCCCCCTCCAAACACCTCCCAACCTTACCAAAGTAAAAACCGTATGGAAACTTTTTTGTGCAATTCGAAGTGTGCTACACACAGGTGAGTGGGCCTGTACAAACCACCTGTAGTAACGCAGTCTCCTCCTCAATGCGCACTAGACACTTTTCACACACACTGCTGTGTGAACACAATCCCACAAAAGACTCAGTAATATATGTATGTTTACATGCTCATGCACTACAAATCATCCTGCACTGCTCCCCAGCCAGCTGCTTGACTTACAATGTTTCTTTTTGCACATGTACAGTATTTATCTGAAGCATTTGTATAGTTTGTATTTTTTTTAGTTTATGTATAGGTAACATTTATATATAGTATATTTATAGTCCAAATCTATCAGTAGGTTAATTGTGTATAGGTTTATACTGTTTTACTTCACTGTTTTAAGTCTGTATTATGTAGCATCGTGGTCCTGTGAGGCACGACATTTCGTTCCACTGTATGTCCCCACATGTAGCGGAATGACAATAAAGCTCAACTTGACTTGGCTTGACTTGACTTGAGAATTCTGCGCCGAATTTGAATGCTTCTCACAAGATGTTATTGAGACTACTTTCTTCACTGTATCTCCCAGCGCTGTGTATAATGGTGTCGCGTGATCGAGCAGATAAACTGTCTGCACCGCGTAGCGCGTATTCGTTCCGCTTTTGGTTTGTTTGTCCAATGTAGCTCTTGTAAATGGAATGGAATGAACGCAAGGCTGTTCATTCCATTTTTCAAACTAAGAAACAACCTTTCTTTGACTGAATGCGCGTTGAGATGACGTCACGGGACGCACCTAAGCCCAAAATCTGCGGAAAATCTGTGGCAATTACGAAAATGTGCGAGCTTTTGCGAAAATTGCAGAGTTTGCTTGATTTTACGATTTAAATTCAGCGATCATAGAATTGCAAAATCCTGGAGGGACTGCTAACTACAGCTCAGGCATGACATAAGCCTTTACTGTCTTCTTAGAAGGCTTTGTGGCTTTTGTAAGAGGCAAAAATTAGTGGACAGGAAGCTAACGTGGAACAAAAACAAGAGTCCATATACAACATTTATTAACACATTTTTCAGCAACATGAATTTAAAGTTATTTGGAGAATAAACCTTCTTAAATGTCTCTCTCTGCATACTGGTGTGTGTGTGTGTGTGTGTGTGTGTAATCCTTTAAAGGAGCATGTAGTTGCAAACCCAGTGCTCTGTATGTAGTTACAGTAAATTGGGCCGAAACCGAGAATTTTGGATGTGCTTGGTCGAAAACCGAAAATGCTTTGTAATAATTATTTATTTTATTAAATAATATAAAGTAATTTTATAAGACTTTTTAATTTAACTCCATTTTAATGACAAGGAATTTAACACAAACCAATAATGCTTTGTAATAATTATTTTATTAAATAATATAAAGTAATTTTATAAGACTTTTTAATTTAACTCCATTTTAATGACAAGGAATTTAACACAAACCAATAAAATAACCACACTTTTATTGAAAGAACATTGGACCGAAAATATATTAATATTAAATATCAATGAATTATTTTTATTCAGTTCTATGCAACAGACTCTGACATAACTGTTGTTGTTGTTGTTATTGTTTTTGACTAATTATCCAAATAATATATAGTCCTGCAAACAGGGTTTTTCCTTTCTCAAAATGCGGCGGAGGTGGTACCATCCTGATCATGTGCACACAATGTACCCACCCTTCAAGTCGCTGAAACACACACTTTTTACACGCAACATATTTTAGGTGTTATAATAAATATAGTTATGATTAAAGAAAATGACAATTATAATGTTTTATTTTCTCTCACCTAATGTTTTGTTATTTATTCTTAAAATGGCCTTATGAAATGTTTTCTTTTTCCTCAGAAATTCTTTGTTGTATCTGGTTATATTTGACGAGTTGCCCTGAATACCTTTAAATTTCTGTGTGTATATATAACGCTAGTTTTACTCAAATGAAACGGTGAAATGCTCTTGAAGTGACTCTCAGAGCAGTTCTGGAGATGTTCGTGTGTTTATGTCCTCATTGAGATGACAGATGCTGAAATCACCGCGAGCGTCACACGTACTTCAGTGTGTGTGTGTGTGTGTGTGTGTGTGTGTGGTAAAGGAAAACATCTCTGCCATTCATTCACACAGAGATATGATCGCGTAATATGAGTTAATGCTCATCAGATCGCTTAAATCAGTGGGAAATGAATAGAAATTATTATTCGGTGTAAAGAAATATCAAGTAAACGTGTATAAAAATATAAAAACCCTGGTAAAGCTATTATTATCAGCGCATGTGAGAAGAGCATAGCAGGGTTGCCCAGTACAGCTGTACTACAGCATGTCACAGCACAGTAAAGCTACTGCAAACAGGAACAAGTATACTACATAGAAATTTCTTGTTGGCACGTTATTTGAGCGGACTTAGCTTTTCCGGTGAGCACGAGCGGTAAATAAGCAGAATGCACATTGATAGAGCGGAATATTGAACGGAGCGTCACATGGCGCAGTGATGAGAGTGAAACCTGGGCGGTGTGGCTCGGCATATATTTTCGGCGGCCGAAAATTCAGTGCATCCCAAGTAAATGGACTAAATGATTCTTCGAAGCAAATAATTTGCCTCGATGCTTTTTTGTATTCGAATTACTCTGGTTACTCGAGGAATCATTTCAGCCCTAGTACAGATAAGAATAAGGTATCGTTTTAAACTGCAAAAGGTCTACTTTTATTTGTGTATAGCCATAATAAGAACAAAACAATGAGCAGGGTGTGTTCTCTGCCGGCTCGGTCTCGGTCACCTCTCTTCAGAATTTACCTCACAGTGCGATCGCGCAGTAGTGGAGAATATCATTCTGATGAGTAGCCTAAGACTACTTGTATCTGTTGTTATTGTATTATTGTGACATAACTTGTACACATTTTACTAGTTAGACTTTTCCCAAACTATAATTCCTGACTACATGTATGAAATCAAGCGAAACATTTTGAAATGTCATTTCATTGTCTAAATGTAAATGACATTTAGACAATGACAAGAGCTGATAAAATGTAGAAACTGTAACTTGAATGCAATGTACGTTGCTTTGGATAAAAGCGTCTGCTAAATGCGTAAATGTAAATGTAAATGTAAATGTCTCACAATGCCAGGATGTTTGCTTAATGTTTTATAACATATAAAACCACAAGATATAAAAGTAGAACACTATGATATTCGAGTCTATGAATGTTTGGCACAAAGGTGTTACTGTTCAAATCTCAGTATTCAGATCAGTATGTTCAATCATGTGTCCTTGACCTTCACTGTGTAAATCTTTTTTATTATGCTGTGTTGTAAATAAAATACAAATAATAATCAAAAACCCACATTATTTTACTCTCCTCACACTGTTTCTTACCTGCCTCAGTCACATTCATATTCATGGACCTTTATGGGAGGCCGTTTGTCTCTCAGGTGTGAATCACTAAATATTCATGGCCATTGTCACTCCCTTGGATAAGGGCATTCTGTCACAAAACATGTTTTACAAATGTTAAATCAATATATTGTTTTCTGTGAGCGAGTAAACGGTGATTTTCACATCATTTTGTTACAAAAACACTAGTCTACCACATCTAATTCTCAAAAGTCTTGTGAACAAATATTCTGTATGTGTTTTATAGCCTTATTTCAGTGACTTAAATTTTTTTGTTTTTCACTAACCACACACAAATGTTTTCTCAAAAACACAAACATGTACATTCACGCTGCTCATATATTATTGCAGCCCAGTTTGTGCTGTATTCAGTCTTTAGCCATTAATATGTTTTTATGATACTGGAAAAAAAACAAAAACAAATGTCAGGGCATGTCAAAACTTCTCCAGGGCCCCAAAACACCCTCAGACCCCAGAGGGTTTAACCTCTTGGAGCTGTGTGAAGTACGTTTTATGATAGCTGGATGATTTTTGAGCTTCAAAATCTCATCTCCCATTCACTACAATTATAAAGCTTGGAAGTTGCAAGGTATTCATCATTATTATTATTATTATTATTATTATTATTATTATTATTATTTATTTTATTATTATTATTTATTTTATTTTTTTTACACAATTCTGATTGTGTTCGTCTGAAAAAAGAAAGTCCTATACACCTAGGACGGCTTGAGGGTGAGTAAATCATGGGGTACACTGTATTTTTGGCTGAACTAGCCTTTTAACTTGTATTGGTATCTATTCACCTTAGATCTGAAGGTGCTGAAAGAGGAGAGTCAAGAACTGAATGAAAATGAAGAAAAGTACCTGGTTGAGAAAAATCCTGATTTCATAATGGAAGAAAAATATTTTAGCTGCTCGCAGACTAAAAAGACTTCCACGCGAAAAAGAGCTCAGAAGACAGGAACTAGAGGTTTCTCCTGCCAACACTGTGGAAAAAGTTTTACTCAAAATGAAACCCTTATAAGACACGTGAGAATTCACACTGAAGAGAAATCTTTCACCTGCAAATATTGTGGAAAGATTTTTACTCATAAAGGAAACCTTAAAAAACACATACGAATTCACACTGGAGAGAAACCATACACATGCCAACAGTGTGGAAAGAGTTTTACACAAAGTGAAAGGCTTAAAATCCACATGAGAATTCACACTGGAGAGAAGCCATACACATGCCAGCAGTGTGGAAAGAGTTTCACAAAAAGTGATAGGCTTAAAATCCACACGAGAATTCACACTGGAGAGAAGCCATACACATGCCAGCAGTGTGGAAAAGGTTTCAGGCAAAACGTAAGGCTTAAAGTCCACATACGAATTCACACTGGAGATAAGCCTTTCAACTGCAAACAGTGTGGCAAGAGCTTCACTGAAAAAGGAAACCTTGAAGGCCACATGAGAATTCACTCCAGTGAGAAGATATTTACCTGCCAACAGTGTGGAAAGAGTTTCACTGAAAAAGGAAACCTTAAAAAACACATGACAGTTCACACTGGAGAGAAGCCTTTCGCCTGCAAACAGTGTGGGAAGAGTTTCACACAAAAACAACATCTTAAAGTCCACATGAGAAGTCACACTGGAGAGAAGCCTTACTCATGCACTCAGTGTGGAAAGAGCTTCACTGAGAAAAGAAACTTAAAACTCCACTTGAGAGTTCACACTGGAGAGAAGCCTTTCACCTGCCAACAGTGTGGAAGGAGCTTCACAACAGCAATAAACCTCAGGTGTCACGTGAAAATTCACACCGGAGATCACATGTGATCAGTGTGGAAAGAGTTAAAAAAAAAAAATCCCTTAACCTGTCACTTGAGTTCACCCAAGAAGTGTGGAAAAAGTATCAGCCTAAACCAGAGGTCAGCAACATTTATATTATGAAGTGCCATTTTTAAGTATATACTTAAGTATATATATACACCATACATACCATATATACCATATATTTTAAATATTATTTTCAGATTGCACATCGACGACTCTGTGGCGGGTCAGATCTGTAGTGATGCATGTTGCAGTAGTGCTGTCACATCCGGTTACTACAAGCCATAATAACACACTCTGGCATTTTTTTTTTTTAGCATTTTGAGAGGAGAAAAGTTTACATATGTGACTTCAACAACCAGATGCATTTTGTCCAGTTTCATCTGGAATGTGGAAAAATGCCCTCTCTTTCGGGGGGCATTTACCCCTGGTCTTTTTTTTATGATTGGATAGCTGTGCGATCAGAGATAACACATGAATTGACCAGGTACACATGAACTGAGTCTCCACATTCATCACAGCCATTTTGATGTGTGTGGAATGTGAACAGGGACTCTTCTGCATTGATAGCCTAGTGCAGGGTTCTCAAAACTCAGTTCTGGAGGGCCACTGTCCTTCAGAGTTTAGCTCCAAAACCAATTAAACACACCTGAACAGCTCATCAAGGTGTAACTAGGCATGCTAGAAATTTTAAGCCAGGTGCTTTAGAGCTGGTTGGAACTAAGCTCTGCAGGACAGTGACCCTCCAGTACTTAGTTTGGAGACCCTTGGCCTAGTGGTTAGCGCTGTGACCTGTGTTCGAATCCTGACTCGCAGTCCTTTGCCGATCTCGTTCCCCTCTCTTCACCTCCATGCTTTCCTATCAGTCTCTACTGTCCTGTCCTAAATAAAGCCCAAAAAACAAGGACTCTGAATAATTGGTTGAAGTTTACGGCATTATCTATTTACTGCAGAACAAGCTGTAAAGTCTGAGACACACTGCATGATCTTCGGCTGTCCTAGATGAAAGATTGGCATCGTGAAACAATTGTGGCTTCTTCTGTGATTGTGGCTCCTAGACGGTGGTTCTGTGTCGTACAGTGAGAGAGGTTCAATAGATGGCCGTTCTCACAGTCTTGCAACCAAAGATAGCCAATGATACAGTAGTGTGTTTGCGGTTGCGATCCACATTTACTGACCAACCAAGTTCGATCTAAGATGGCGCCGCACATGGCAGCTACAGTGCTTAGCTCTTCAGTGTTTGTACTGTTTTTGTTAGTTTTCCCTGTTTTTTTTGTTTCTCAAACACGATCAGTTTTACTAGGGATGAACTGCTGAACAATGGGCAGAACACAGCACAAAATCTTTTATCGTATTTTGATTATTCAGACATTTTGCTGGACATTGTATTTGGCGGAGCAGTAGCGCTGTTCAGGCGCTACAGGATGCGCAGAAGCAGAAGAGAGTCGGCGTGCTCATGAAACTTAGTCAGCGAGGATTTAGAACGCTGTTGCCTAGCATCCATCTAGCGAATCTGCTCTCTACCCAACAAAACGGACAAACTTCTTCTGCTCTCCTGGACAAATAAGGATTTTTCAAAATCTGCTGCACTGTGTTTCACGGAAACCTGGCTGAATGATGTCATTCCTGACAGCGCGCTCTATCTGCTGAACTTTCAGCTGATCAGATCAGACCGTGACACAGAATCAACAGAGAAATCGCGCGGCGGCAGGACGTACTTTTACATCAATGAGAGGTGGTGTACAGATGCAGTCCATTTTAACTGAGCCTTGGCCCACAGGACACGACGGCGCTTCTGGACCGTGTTCACATATGGCTTCCTTTTTGCATGATAGAGCTTTAGTTGGCATCTGCAGATGGCATGGCAGATTGTGTTTACCAGCAGTGGTTTCTGGAAGTATTCCTGGGCACATTTAGTAATGTCAATGACAGAATCATGCCGATGAGTGATGCAGTGTCGTCTGAGGGCCCGAAGACCACGGGCATCCTACAAAGGCCTTCGGCCTTGTCCCTTACGCACAGAGATTTCTCCAGTTTCTCTGAATCTTTTGATGTTATGCACTGTAGATGATGAGATTTGCAAAGCCTTTGCAATTTGATGTTGAGGAACATTGTTTTTAAAGTATTCCACAATCTTTTTACGCACTCTTTCACAGATTGGAGAGCATCTACCCCATCTTTACTTCTGAGAGACTCTGCCTCTCTATGACATCCCTTTTATAGCTAATCATGTTACAGACCTGATGTCAATTAACTTAATTAGTTGCTAGATGTTCTCCCAACTGAATCTTTTCAAAATTTCTTGCTTTTTCAGCCCTTTGTTGCCCCCATGCCAACTTTTTTTGAGACCTGTGGCAGGCATCAAATTTGAAATGAGCTCATTCAGTGGATAAAAGTGTAAAATTTCTCCGTTTAAACATTTATGTTCTATTATGAATAAAATATTGGCTCTTGTGATTTAAAAGTCTTTTAGTTTTCATTTTATTAAAATAAAACACTTCCCAGCATTTCCAGTATTCAGATTGTAGTAGGGAAGCAAACTTATGGCCAGAATTTCAGTGTCTCTGTAGCAGCTGGATATTTTGATGCTCACATGCCCATTACACCACCTTGTGTTCATGTGTATATAGTGAGTCCTCCTCTACGCTTCCCGTAAGCTTTAGTGTCTCTATCCACCCTGACTGTGCTGAAGCTGGGTAGCTCCACTTTAGCATCCGGGATGCTAGTCGTGAGCCACTTTTCACAGAAGCACTACAAACGGCACTCTCTGTAGATCTTGACATTTTTCACCAGAGGAGCCAGTTCGTCGATCTTGTTCGTCAGTAAGTTCACATTCCCCTTGATCACAGAAGATACCGTAGGCTTGTATCGCCACTTCTTCCTTAGCGCCAGATCTGCACCCACGTTACGGCTTCCTCACCTTGTCAGGTAAATCGGGAATCACACCGGCATAGGACTTTGTTTTCAGTTCAAGCAGTTGATTTCTCGAATAAATGAGTTTCGGCATATGAGAATCCATATCCATAGGATAAATGATAATCAAATACACTAAAAATCCATATCAATAGGATAAATGATAATGATAATAAATGTCACTCTCGGCGGCGCCGGAAGATGATACTGAAGATAATACACGTTTTGGTCCTGACATGCCGTCGTCTCATTTTGGTTGTCTGTTTTCAATTCTCTTTCAGCTATTTCCTCATTTAATATTCATTCCTCTCCTATCAGTGGGCTATTTGGTGTCCTGCCTACTAATTATGCTTTGCCCCCACTATTTTGCTGCTTTTTTTGCTTTCCTCACATTGCTGGCCAGAAGAAATTTTTTTCTTAACTGGGAAATTCCCTAACCCCCATCACACTCTTAGTGGATTAAAGACACGCTGTATTTCATTAAAAACATGAAAAAACTTGAAAAAAAATTAGACTTTCTTTTCACCGGCCGAGTACACCATTCTCTAGCTTTTGGAAGCCCTTTGTAGCTTACATACAAACTCTGCAAACTCATAGTTTGTCTGATTAAGCCCTTTTCATTCCAACTAGTAAATTTCATTTTTGTATTGATTTGTAGAATTCAGTTTTAAGTACACCTAATACTGTGTCTCTTTGTCTCAGTATCAGGGGCGGATCTAGAAAATAATTTTTAGGGTGGCAAGGGGTCTATGAGGGATGTCAACACCAAAGCAAGCCCCCATGCATAGTTTTTGGGGATTTATTATCTGACATGCACAGTTGTGTTCACAAATATTGCCTTACCATTAAGTAATCATTTAAAATGAAAAATAAATAACATTTCAATATCCATCATGGCAATACACAATATAAAAACCTCAACAGGTTATAAATGTTTCTGAGCTTGTATGATTAATGAAGATGTGGTTCTATTAATATTACATAGACTTAGATTGTATAAATCACATTTTAGTGCAAGTTTAAGAGTAACACTTTTGATTTTCCTAACATTAGAAAGAAATACAATAATATCAAAGCATTGAAACTGGATCAGTTTTGAAAACAATGTTTGATTTTCTGTTATTACCAGAGGTGGGAATGTCTGTAATCACCCAGAACACACTAGCAATAGTCTATCAACACCCCAGCAACTGCATAGCAAGAGCCTAGCAACCACCCAGAATATCCTAGCAGCCAACTAGCAACACTTTAGCAAACATCTCTAGGGTGGAGGGGTTTCAGTCGGATCCCCTGTCCCTATTTAAAGGGGTCCCACAAGGAAGCATACTGGGGCCTATACTTTTTAATATTTATGTTAATGATATTGCTCTTGCTGCAGGTGATTCTCACGTACATTTATATGCCGATGACACTATCATTTATACATTGAGTTCTTCCTTGACCATTGTATTATCTTTATTGCAGGCCAGTTTTACTCGCATCCAAAATGCTTTTTCTAGTATTCATTTAGTTTTAAATACAAATAAAACAAAATGTATAGTTTTTAACAGAAATTTACATGTCGAATATCTGCCTCAAATTTTCTCATTGGATGGCTCTGAGATTATGTTGAATGCTATAAATATCTTGGTATCTTGATAGCAAATTGTCATTTGAAACTCACATAAATGTACTGTTCAGAAAGGTTAAATCTCGTATTGGTTTTCTTTACCGTAACAAATCTTTTACACATTTTTCAAAACAGTTTTTGGTTAAAATGACAGTGCTTCCAATTTTGGATTATGATGATGTAGTTTACAGGTCTGCTTCAAAAACTCTCCTTCATAAACTGGATGTTATTTACCACGCTGCAATCCACTTTGTGACATTTAACACTCACCATTGCCACTTGTATTCTTCACTGAACTGGCCTTCTCTTCATTCTCGTAGACAAATTCATTGGTTTCTGTTCATTTATAAAACTCTTATTGGGAAAACTCCATCATATTTACAGTCACTTCTTAATATTCATAATACAAGTCACAATCTGCGCTCTGGTAATTTTATTAATTTCTGTATACCTAAAGTTCGTGCCTCCTTTGGTCGTTGTTTTTTTCAGTTTTCTGCTGCATATGATTGGAATCATCTGCAGCAGACTTTAAAGCTTAGTTCATTTATTTTGCTCTCTTCCTTTAAAAAATCAGTTTAGTCAATAGTACAAGATCATTGTACTTCTTTTTAGTTATTTGTTTGTTTTTATATGTCACTGTTTATAATTGTTATTTGTAACTTTATTATGTTTTTATTGTATTGTACCTGCTTTTTATGCTGCCTCTTGGCCAGGTCGTCATTGTAAATGAGAACTGCTTCTCAGCGGACTTACCTGGTTAAATAAAGGTTAATTAAATCTAACTGACCAAACTATTTATGCTTCTGAAATAAGACTTCAAGACAAGCCAGCATAAATTTGTCTTTCAAACTTTTCAATCTAGTTATTACAGGTATTCTTAAATGCTTACACATAATTCAAATACACAGATGACTTTCCTGCCCAGTGAACACTCATGAGATCAATAACACTTAACAAAAAACTCTTATTAGGATACAGGAATTATTTTTGCAGCTCAACATAATTGAAATTACAGATAATAATAATAATAATAATAATAATAATTCAGCAATGAGCTTTTGGGAACAAATCATTTTCATTTTACTACTGTAAAGTAATCTTGCAGTAGATGA
This sequence comes from Spinibarbus caldwelli, assembly GCA_039654775.1. Taxonomy (NCBI): domain Eukaryota; kingdom Metazoa; phylum Chordata; class Actinopteri; order Cypriniformes; family Cyprinidae; genus Spinibarbus; species Spinibarbus caldwelli. The sequence continues at coordinate 55,153,023 of CM077218.1, forward strand.
AAAACACTAGAAAAGTTCAAATACCAAAGAAATGTATATGAACTTGGTATGCACCACAATACAGTACAGTAAAAAATAAAAAAAATAGTAAATTTATCATCCTCTGCACATTTGGTCAAATTTCATTACAGTATACAGTACTATAGCAGTTTATTGGTCTCCGGACACAAGACTATATCTCTAGGCAGTCATTTCTCAGTTCTGCAAACATGCAGTAGCTACACATAAAAAAATGGTTACAAATAAAATTTGACAGTCACACGTTTGAAGGTGTACAACGTGCTACAGTTTACTGTACATATAGAATAGTGAAATTTCCATCATCTAATGTACTGTACTGTAATTATACTGAATATGTAAGTATAAATCCCATGTATATTATTTGTTCAGCTCTCTCTTCTCTCCGTTGTTGGGATGCAGAGATTCTGATTGGTGTAATCAGTTTTGCTACCTAATGTTTAACTTACTCAGGACTGAATTATGTGAATGGTTTGAGAAAATGGGCCAACTAAAATCAGTTATATTAACAATCGAGAAAAGTGCAATAAAAGATTCTTACCTAACTCTGCTATTAGTTTTCGTGGTCGGCATCTTCTTATTGGTTTCATGTTATTGTTTCATCGGATATGGCAGAAAGGCCTATATCAATGATGAAAGTGGAGCGAGCGGTCGGAGAATCGGATCAAATAATTACGGGATGAATCTCAGACATATCCAGACAGGATTAGATTTCTCAGAGGACTTCTGAATAAACCGAGAAGCAGTATCTGATTTACGAACAAATGTAAAAACAGTTCGTTAGTGAATGGGCTGCGCTTTGTGTTTTTGACTCAAAAAGAATCGGTTCATAAGTAATTTGTTAATGAAGCCGACTACACCATCGTGCACAGTTTAGTGAAAGACTTGGGTTTTTTTTTTTTTTTTGCCATTATTTTCCATTACGCTGTCATCGCCGCGGCTGAAAAGTATCACATGAAACACTGCTTACATTTACAGTATATTTTATTATGTGATAATTCTGGGGTGGCACAGCTTTTTCTTAGGGTGACAGTTGCCACCCCGGCTCAGTATCTTCTAATTTTCCATTATCTTCTGATGAGAATGTACTTACTTAACTACTTACACTATTACTTTCTCTTTTATCATTGCTATTTTTAAATTTATTTATATTATTTGTAGTTTTTTCACCCTGAATGTATTTTTAAGAAATCATAAATCTCATATATATAGTGTGTGTGTTGAATCAGTTCCAGAATCTCACGTATTAGATGTAGTTCTAACTCTTTCATTTCTAGTTATTTTTTTAGCACAACATCCTTAGGTATTTCACCAAGAACTCTGAACACCGTTGATATGTGCATGCAAATATGTTTGCACATTTCTGATTTTTGCGTGATTATTTTTTTCTTCTCCCCCCTCATTCCCCCTCTATCCCTAATTCATAGTAGAAATAGATTGTGAACTTACTTTCTGATCCACACTCCGGAACAGAAGGGGGCGGTAATGCACCAGTAAGATGGATGCCAACCGCCGTTAAAAAAAAGAAGAATAAGAAGCTGGCTCTGCTCTGTTGTGATTTGTCTGAAGAAAGGTTTGTGTTTTGAGCATTTGAAGAGTTTCAAACTGTTCAGGCAATTTTATGCTTCTAATGAGAACTCTTAAATTAATGTTGTATTACTGAATGCAACATTGTACTGCTTTGTATAACATTTTTGAACTTTATTTTATTTTATTTTTTTTATTTTATTATTTTTTATTTATTTATTTTTTTTGGAGGAAAGTGCATCTGCACATGAGTAAAACATTTAGTTTGGATTTATTTTCTTTCTGTGAATTATTCTCATCTTGTCCAAACTCACAGACAAACATCCACGTGACACTATTATAAAGATGGCGTTTATTAAAGAGGAAAGTGAAGACATTAGGATTTCAGAATTATTCAGCATCAAACATGAAGATACTGAAGAACAAACAGGTTGGTTTCTTTCTCAAAGCTGAACTCAGTCATTTGATTCTTATTCACAGTACAGCTCTACAGAAATCAATGATATTTTTGTAGAATGTCATATGATTTTCCTAAGCAGGGCAGGCCCTGGCCAATTTGCTGCGCTAGGCAAGATTTTACCCGGTGCCCCTTGCCTCACATTAACATTAGTGAATATTAACTAACTTGAACTAACAATGAACAATACATTTGTAACAGTATTTATTATTTGTGTTAGTGTTAGTTATTGACAATTAACCTTATTTTAAATTGTTTCCAGTGAAACTATAAAAATATAGGTGCTGCCTAAGTCACTTTATAAATTAAACATCAAGAATAATTACATCTGGTATTCCTGCACAAAACTGTATTCATTTGAACACTTCTCTAGCGTACAGTAGGCTACTGTTTAATCTTCAAAATAAATTTGAAAAGTGTTTGATTTCCAGTAGATGGCAGCAATGTTTTACAAGCCCATTATCTATAATTTTAATGGTAGGTTTATTTGAACAGTGAGAGACAGAATAACAACAAAAAAATCCAGAAAAACTTTTCCAGAAAAAGTTATAAATTGATTTGCATTTTAATGAGTCAAATAAGTATTTGATCCCCTATCAGCAAGATTTCTGGCTCCCAGGTGTCTTTTACACAGGTAAGGAGCTGAGGTTAGGAGCACTCTTAAAGGGAGTGAAAGGGCAGACAGGGGCCACTTGTGATTTTAGGGGGCACAATTTTAAAATTCATCTTAACCTACTTTAATATTATTCATTCAGTCATCTCTAGAAGTAATCTATAACAATTTCAAAATGAATGTTTCATCATGTTTCATTTATTTGACAAATAATTTTGTATTGTAGTGTCAGGGGCATCATGCAGTCATTTTTGAGGGGGCACGAGTGAAGGGGGGGTGGGTTCTCATGCTTGTCATGTGACACACAGTAGCCACAGTACCACTGTATAACTGATACAGGCTAATGTCCCTACTGGAAAAAAAAAAAACAATAAAACCATCACAAAAATTTGAATGGTTTCCACTACCAATACCATTACAAACCATCAACTTTTAACCATTAAAAAACGGTTTTCTGTAGTGTGTTTTGGGACATATTCCATTAGGATTTATTGGTTTCAACAAGCCACTAATAGAAGGCAACCAATTACCAGCAGAGACCCACAGGGTACATTACAGTTTCCAGCAAAACCAATACAAGTCCCATTATAACCAGTAAAACCATTACTAATTTTGTAATGGTGTCTATTGTTTTTTTTTTCAGCAGGGGTTTTATTAAATTGTTTTAATTTTTTTTATTCGATATATCCCCAGAATATATCATGAAATATCTTGATTCTCAAATATGTGTAAGTAAATGCATTTAGCACCATTATAGATTGTTATTTGGTCTATAATGGGCGATAGGCAAAGTAGCCTAATACTGTAATCTATTAACCGCATAAAAGCCTGTCTTTTTACTTAAGTACCAGATATGGGTGTCATGCCATAAAATACTTTTAATATGACTGACTTTGTATTTAATGTGAATTTAATAAAAACACTGTAAGTTACTAATTAGCCTATAACACTTTCATTGTACAAAAAGAGAGCAAAGAACGTTTTCACTTCAGTCCAGTGAGTTCAAGCTCTCTCAAAAACTGGCATAATAATCTCTAAATCTGTTTACACTGTGAAATTAATATCTTACTTGCATTCGTACATCTTCACGTTGTTTCTGATGAGAAAATGTCAGAGAATTCAGTCAGCCAACGCGCGGTGACGAAACAGCGTGTTTCAGCGATGACTCATCTGAACGCCTCTGATTGGTCCTTGCATTCATAAGCTCAACAGAATCGTATGTGATTGGTTATAATGCGCAGTGCTTTAAAAACGTGTGTGTGTCTGGCTCTGTGCCAGCCAACGAACGCAGATTTGAATTTAGCAGTTGGTGATTTTTTTTTTCTTTTTTATATATATATATTGTTTACAGGACAAACTGCGCATTTCACCCAAAATTGTTTGCTGTGATGGTTCCAAATTTAGGGGGGCCAAAGGGGGGCCGAGCTTGTTGACAGGGGGGCACTGGCCCCCCCCAGAACCGCCCCTGTCGCCAAGCAGCTTGGTGAGAAGGTGACAACAGTTGGTGCGATTATTCGCAAATGGAAGAAACACAAAATAACTGTGAACTACACGGGAGGATCTTGTCAATGATCTCAAGGCAGCTGGGACCATGGTCACCAAGAAAACAATTGGTAACACACTATGCCGTGAAGGAATGAAATCCTGCAGCACCCGCAAGGTCCCCCTGCTCAAGAAAGCAGATGTACAGGCCCATCTGAAGTTTGCCAACGATCCAGCTCTTTGGCATCATCTCAACTCGCTGTGTTTGGAGGAGGAGGAATGCTGCCTGTGACCCGAAGAACACCATCTCCACCGTTAAACGTGGAGGTGGAAACATTATGCTTTGGGGGTGTTTTTCTGCTAAGGGGACAGGACAACTCCACCACATCAAAGGGACGATGGACGGGGCCATGTACCACCAGGCCATTGAAGCCAGCCAGGGCATTGAAAATGGGTCGTGGATGGGTATTCCAGCATGACAATGACCCAAAACACAGGGCCAAGGCAACAGAGGAGTGGCTCAAGAAGAAGCACATTAAGGTCCTGGAGTGGCCTAGCCAGTCTCCAGACCTTAATCCCATAGAAAATCTGTGGAGGGAGCTGAAGGTTCGAGTTGCCAAACTTCAGCCTCAAAACCTTAATGACTTGGAGAGGATCTGCAAAGAGGAGTGGGAAAAAATCCCTCCTGAGATGTGTGCAAACCTGATGACCAACTACAAGAAATGCCTGACCTCTGTGATTGCCAACAAGGGTTTTGCCACCAAGTACTAAGTCATGTTTTGCGAAAAAAATACTTAAATACTTATTTTACTCATTAAAATGCAAATCAATTTATAACTTTTTTTGAAATGCGTTTTTCTGGATTTTTTTGTTGTTATTCTGTCTCTCACAGTTAAAATAAACCTACCATTAAAATTATGGACAGATCATTTCTTTGTCAGTGGGCAAACGTACGAAATCAGCAGGGGATCAAATAAATTTTTTCCCCACTTTAAATAAATAAAGGTGATCGCTTTAAAGTGAATTTTATATTCATTTTACTAGTTTAATAAGCCCAGTTATATACAAACATTACTAAATTAGCCAATTCAAATTAGAAATACAATAAATCCCCAAAAACCACAACTATAGTGTAAAACGTGTTGTCATGTTTCATGAAAAATGTCAAGGTGGTTGCTAGGGTGTTGCTATGCGGTTTTAAGGTGTTGCTAAGTGATTTCTAAGGTACCCAGGTTGGTTGCTAGGGTGTCCTGGGCGGTTGCTAGGTTGTTGGTATGTTGTTGCTAAGGTACCAGGGGCGGTTTCTAGGGTACTCTGGGTGTTTGCTAAGGTGTTGCTATACGGTTACTAGGATACCCGAGATGGTTGCTAGGTTGCCCGGAGTGGTTGCTAGGGTGTTGCTATGTAGTTGCTAGGGTACTCTGGGTGGTCGCTAAGTTGTTGCTATGTGTTTGCTCGGGTACTCTGGGTGGTCGCTAAGTTGTTGTTATGCGGTTTTTAGGGTACCCGGAGTGGTTGCTAAGGTGTTGCTATGCAGTTGCTAGGGTACCCGGGTTGGTCACTAAGGTGTTGCTATGCGGTTGCTAGGGTACTCTGGGTGGTCGCTAAAGTGTTGCTATGCGGTTACTAGGGTATTGTTATGTGGTTGCTAGTATAGTCAGGGTGGTTGCTGTAGTTGCTATAGTGTTAGAAAGATAGATTAGAAATATTAGATGAGTTTGAATGAGTTTAAATGGATTGGAAATAGTACTTCTTGGAAGCTTTATTGAGCCTCAAAGGATTCTGGGAGTTTAAGTTTGAATTTTGACAGTTGGAGTTTGAATAGTCTTGGCTCATTTGAACATTCCGTCAATCCAAGTCTATAGCCTCGTTCAGACTGTCAGCTCAAATCCGATTGAAATCCGATCGTATTTAGATAGTCTGAATGGCAACGAAGTACATGAAATCTGATTTTTGCAAATCCGTTTCGAGCTACATTTGTATGTGGTTTGGAATCCAATTCAAATCGCATTTCTGCAAATCCGTTTCTGTCTGAACAGTCAGATCGGATTTGGCCTAGCTTTTTCACATTTTCACGCCACGTAAAACGTAAAAACGCCAGACGTTTTTGTAGAAAAAGTCTTTGCAGAAACAAGCTTGTGTTGTTGCAAACTGCAAGGCAAGCGGAAAAAGACAATATACTGCTAGTATACACATTTCTTTGAGTTTTGAAACCAGTGGAGACGGCAGCACAGAATAAAGCCGCACATTCCAGCTTCCTGCGTTTCTGCCGCTGCCTCATAAGATGAAATCCATAATAATAATAATCCAGCACGACGGCAACATGTTGTCATGTTGTAAGACAACATTAGTGGCTTTGCCATAGAAACCGACACACATTCCGTAAAATGAAAGAGCGCTTATAGACACAAATCGGATATGAACAGTTGCGATACACAGTGTGGACAGTCAGTCGTGTAGATCGGATTCCATCCGGATATGCACAAAATCGGATTTGGGCTGACAGTCTGAACGAGGCTTATGGGATTTTTATGATTTTTAATTTGTATATTCTCTTTAATATTAGTGTTTTATTCCCTTAACTTTATGTATGTTTGCTCTGTTTGTACATTCTGTACCGGAACCTCCTAACACCAAGACAAATTCTTTGTGTGTGTGAACACACTTGGCAATAAAGTTCGTTCTGATTCTGCTTTCATTTTTCATTCTTACTGTTATTTAGAAAGACAGACAACAGAAATACATAGAATGTGTGAATTAGCACTTATGTGAGTGCAGTGTTACTGAATGAGACTTTTAAACTGATGTGTCCGACACTCTATATAGTGATATAATGATTTACTAAGAAACAACACTTCTTGATTTCTTGTTGATTTTGGAAAATCTGCTTCTTCCACACAGAAATTCAGCTGGAATATTCCCATCAGTTTACACGTGAAGACAAGCATCAAATCATCAGGAAGAGCTGAAATCTGCAGAGACTGAGTTTATTAAAGAGGACAGAGAGAAGATGAGAGATTCAAACACACTGAAGAGCAAACAGGTTGGTGTTTATTGATCATTCTTCACTAATAATGCTGACAGTTATAAAGTTTCAAGTAGTTTTAGATTTTGTTTGTTGTAATTGGAAAAATCTTTAGAGCTCTGCAATAATGTAACTTAAACATATTTAAACGTTCTTCCTATAGAAACGTGGGATTTGTGCCTAAAATGTTTTAAAAATCATAATTTGAAGATCAAGGTACCTCATTCATGGAAAGTTTCAGGGATGTACTGTATATATGTGTGTATACACACTCACTGGCCACTTTATTAGGTACACCTTGCTAGTACCGGGTTGGACCCCCTTTTGCCTTCAGAACTGCCTTAATTCTTCATGGCATAGATTCAACAAGGTGTTGGAAACATTCCTCAGAGATTTTGGTCCATATTGACATGATAGCATCACGCAGTTGATGCAGATTTGTCGGCTGCACATCCATGATGTGAATCTCCCGTTCCAGCACATCCCAAAGGTGCTCTATTGGATTGAGATCTGGTGACTGTGGAGGCCATTTGAGTAAAGTGAACTCATTGTCATGTTCAAGAAACCAGTCTGAGATGATTTGAGCTTTGTGACATGGTGCATTATCCTGCTGGAAGTAGCCATCAGAAGATGGTTACAATGTAGTCATAAAGGGATGGACATGGTCAGCAACAATACTCAGGTAGGCTGTGGCGTTTAAACGATGCTCAATTGGTACTAAGGGGCACAAAGTGTGCCAAGAAAATATCCCCCACACCATTACACCACCACCACCAGCCTGAACCGTTGAGACAAGGCAGGATGGATCCATGCTTTCATGTCCTTTACACCAAATTCTGACCCTACCATCTGAATGTCGCAGCAGAAATCGAGACTCATCAGACCAGGCAACGTTTTTCCAATCTTCTATTGTCCAATTTTGGTGAGCCTGTGTGAATTGTAGCCTCCGTGTCCTGTTCTTAGCTGACAGGAGCGGCACCCGGTGTGGTCTTCTGCTGCTGTAGCCCATCTGCTTCAGGGTTCGACGTGTTGTGCGTTCAGAGACGGTATTCTGCATACCTTGGTTGTAACGAGTGGTTATTTGAGTTACTGTTGCCTTTCTATCATCTCTAACCAGTCTGCCCATTCTCCTCTGACCTCTGACATCAACAAGGCATTTTCGTCCACACAACTGCTGCTCACTGGATATTTTCTCTATTCGGACCATTCTCTGTAAACACTAGAGATGGTTGTGCGTGAAAATCCCAGTAGATCAGCAGTTTTTGAAATACTCAGACCAGCCCGTCTGGCACCAACAACCATTCCACGTTCAAAGTCACTTAAAACCTTTTCTTCCCCATTCTGATGCTCGGTTTGAACTTCAAGTTGTCTTCACCACATCTAGATGCCTAAATGCATTGAGTTGCTGCCATGTGATTGGCTGATTAGCAATTTGTGTTACCAAGCAATTGAACAGGTGTACCTAATAAAGTGGCCTGTGTGTGTGTGTGTATGTATGTATATAATATCTCAGAGGTTGCATTAGACTTTAACATTGTCTGTCATTTTGACGGAAAGGGTCATAAAAATTCCGTCATAATCTATTATTGCCCGTCATTTTAATTTTCATATTTTTATTATAATAACATATTTAATTGCATTTATTTTTGTTCACATTTTCATTTTTAATAATGAACCTAGAGGACCAGCATATTGGCTTATGCATTTATTTATTTATGAAGAGAACAGATGAATAGAGACAGCTTCACTTTTCATGTTCAACACCGCAGTGACAGCAGAGGCCACTAACAACTAAATGTGCTAGGGCTGGGTAAAAACAATAAATAAATAAATAAATAAAAAATACATTTCTCTGTTTTAAAAGATTATTATTTTTATGAACCAATATCGTTTCTTAACTCCCAATCGATGCACAGTAGGCTACACAGTATAGTAAGCTTTGTGCGTGGCTACTTTTGATATGAAATACAGTCTCAGATTTAAAATTCTATCCATTTTATTAGGAAATTCAAGCAATAAATGCCGTTTTGGCGCTCTTTAATGTGGCGTGATAGATCGCTGTAGATCAAGCGATTCGCTTTACTATACTCGCCTGTGCGTAATCAATAGCAAACGACTAGTGAGTTTTATTTTTGTTCTGGAGCTGAAGCATATAACTCTAGCACTCTCTATTCTAATTCTATTTTATGTATTTGTTTTCTTATTTTATTTTGTATTTTATTTTATTTTTTAAAAAACACTTGACCATCTATCACTTGTACTCTCTATTTGTTTTCTAACTGCTTGTTTTTCATAATCATGCTGAGGCTGTGTAGTTTTAAAAGTGTTTAATACATGCTGACTCGCGTATATGATTCGCTCCGTGCGATCGCGTCTCTGGACCGGAGCCAAAGTCCTGATCAGACTGTGCGCGCTGCCGCGGTTCGCGTGACACAACCTGAAACCAGACCTCATTTGCCCCAATCAAAAGCATATTTACACTGTCTGAATCGTTCCGTATCACCTACATTGTGCTCTACGTGCCATTCACTGTACAGGAATATTACACCGTGAACAAGTGACCGATGTCAGCCGCTGATTCGGCGTCTTATTTTATAGTATAGGAGGCAGGACTTAGCAGATTCTAGAGAGCATTTGATTGGTCAGAAGATTTGATGAGAAGCTGAAGTAAGAGGTGACGTCAAAAATCGTTGATCCGTTTTGGCGGAAGTGATGAATTGCAAGCTTTGAATGCTTATATCTTCTAAATCCAATTTTGGTCACTGTTTTGGAGCACACTGGCTTATAGATGACCTAAAGACTAACATATTGATACTAACACCCCAAAAACGTTCATTTTGATTTCACGGGGATTTTAAATCAGCTAAACCAACAAGTATGTTAGACCCTGTTCCATCTAAACTACTAAAAGTGCTTCCAGAAGTCATAGATCCTCTTTTGGCTATTTTTAATTCATCATTGTCATTAGGATATGTCCCCAAAACCTTTAAATTGGCTGTTATTAAGCCTCTCATTAAAAAAACACAACTTGACCTCAAAGATCTAGTTAATTACAGTCCGATCTCGAATCTCCCTTTTCTGTCAAAGATACTAGAAATTATATTCCTTCTTAGAGAAAAATTATATCTGTGAGGATTTCCAGTCAGGATTTAGACCATCTCATAGTACTGAGACTGCTGTCATTAGAGTTACAAATGACCTGCTCTTATCATCTGATCGTGGTTGTATCTCTGTTAGTGCTACTGGACCTTAGCACTGCGTTCGACACTATCGATAACAACATTCTTTTGAATAGACTAGAAAACTTTGTTGGCATTAGTGGAAGTGCATTAGCATGGTTCAAATCGTACTTATCTGACCGCCATCAGTTCGTAGCAGTAAATGAAGAGGTATCATATCGATCACAAGTGCAGTATGGAGTACCTCAAGGCTCAGTACTAGCGCCGTTACTTTTCATGCTTTACATGCTTCCCTTGGGAAATATCATCAGGAAACACGGGGTTAGCTTTCACTGTTATGCTGATGATACTCAGCTCTATATTTCTTCGCAGCCTGGTGAAACACACCAAATTGAGAAACTTATGGAATGCATAGTCAATATAAAAAACTGGATAACAAGTAATTTCTTACTACTAAATTCTGAAAAAACAGAGATGTTAATTATAGAACCTAAAACCCCCGCATGTAATAATCTAGAACACTGTCTAACACTTGATGGCTGCTCTGTAAATTCTTCATCATCAGCCAGAAACCTAGGTGTGCTATTTGATAGCAATCTCTCCTTTGACAGCCACGTTTCGAGCATTTGTAAAACTGCTTTTTTTTCATCTTAGAAATATATCTAAACTGAGACCTATGCTCTCAATGTCAAGTGCAGAAATGTTAATTCATGCGTTTATGACCTCAAGGTTAGATTATTGTAATGCTTTATTGGGCGGTTGATCTGCGCACTTAATAAACAAACTACAAATGGTTCAAAATGCAGCAGCTAGAGTTCTTACTAGAACCAGGAAGTATGACCACATTAGACCGGTTCTGTCAACACTGCACTGGCTCCCTATTAAACATTGTATAGATTTTAAAATCTTGTTAATTACTTATAAAGCCCTGAATGGTTTAGCTCCTCAGTACTTGAGTGAGCTCTTATTGCATTATAGTCCTCCACGTCCATTACGTTCTCAAAACTCTGGCCATTTGATAATACCTAGAATATCAAAATCAACTGCGGGCGGCAGATCCTTTTTCTATTTAGTGCCCAAACTCTGGAACAATCTACCTAACACTGTTCGAGAGGCAGACACACTCTGTCAGTTTAAATCTAGATTAAAGACCCATCTCTTTAACCTGGCATACACATAACACACTAATACGCTTCTAATATTCAAATCCATTAAAGGATTGTTAGGCTGCATTAACTAGGTCAACCGGAACCGGGAACACTTCCCATAACACACGATGTACTTGTTACTTCGTAAGAAGAATGACATCTATGCTAATATTAGTCTGTTTCTCTCTTATTCCGAGGTCACCGTAGACATCCGATTTGGTCCGTATCCAGCCCAGATGGTCACTGCAGTCACCAGATCCAGTTCGTATCCAGATCAGATGGTGGATCAGCACCCAGGGACGACCTCTACAGCCCTGAACGTCAGCGGAGACCAGGACACCTAGATGAGCCCCAGAGACGGATCCCCAGTGAGGACCCCGCCACCTAGACAGCCATCGGGAAAAGACCACTGGAACCAGTTGAGACCTTACAATCTAACTTTGCTGCAGTTGGAACAAACTGCTGGTTCGTCTGGCCAGAGGAGAACTGGCCCCCCGACTGAGCCTGGTTTCTCCCAAGGTTTTTTCTCTCCATTCTGTCTCAGATGAAGTTTTGGTTCCTTGCTGCTGTTGCCTCTAGCTTGCTTAGTTGGGGACACTTCATTTCCAGAGTCGACCTGATTGCACAGACACTATTTAAACTGAACTGAGCTGGACGATGACATCACTGAATTCAATAATGAAATGCCTTTAACTGAAAATTGAGTGTTTAATCTTGTCATTTTACATTATTGACACACTATTTTCCTATTTTGATTTTGTGCAGTTGCTTTGACACAATTTGTATTGTTAAAAGTGCTATATAAATAAAGGTGACTTGACTTGACATATGTATTACAAATGACAAAGTGCTCACGAAATCTGAATAAAGATTTATGCTTTGAATGTGCCTTGTACAATTATTCACTGTTTACAGTGGGTACGGAAAGTATTCAGACCCCCTTAAATTTTTCACTCTTTGTTATATTGCAGCCATTTGCTAAAATCATTTGTTCATTTTTTTCCTCATTAATGTACACACAGCACCCCATATTGACAGAAAAACACAGAATTGTTGACATTTTTGCAGATTTATTAAAGAAGAAAAACTGAAATATCACATGGTCCTAAGTATTCAGACCCTTTGCTGTGACACTCATATATTTAACTCAGGTGCTGTCCTTTCTTCTGATTTCTTCTGATCATCCTTGAGATGGTTCTACACCTTCATTTGAGTCCAGCTGTGTTTGATTATACTGATTGGACTTGATTAGGAAAGCCACACACCTGTCTATATAAGACCTTACAGCTCACAGTGCATGTCAGAGCAAATGAGAATCATGAGGTCAAAGGAACTGCCTGAAGAGCTCAGAGACAGAATTGTGGCAAGGCACAGATCTGGCCAAGGTTACAAAAAAATTTCTGCTGCACTTAAGGTTCCTAAGAGCACAGTGGCCTCCATAATCATTAAATGGAAGACGTTTGGGACGACCAGAACACTTCCTAGAGCTGGCCGTCCGGCCAAACTGAGCTATCGGGGGAGAAGAGCCTTGGTGAGAGAGGTAAAGAAGAGCCCAAAGATCACTGTGGCTGAGCTCCAGAGATGCAGTCGGGAGATGGGAGAGTTGTAGAAAGTCAACAATCACTGCAGCCCTCCACCAGTCGGGGCTTTATGGCAGAGTGGCCCGACGGAAGCCTCTCCTCAGTGCAAGACACATTAAAGCCCGCATGAAGGACTCCAAGATGGTGAGAAATAAGATTCTCTGGTCTGATGAGACCAAGATAGAACTTTTTGGCCCTAATTCTAAGCGGTATGTGTGGAGAAAACCAGGCACTGCTCATCACCTGTCCAATACAGTCCCAACAGTGAAGCATGGTGGTGGCAGCATCATGCTGTGGGGGTGTTTTTCAGCTGCAGGGACAGGACGACTGGTTGCAATTGAGGGAAAGATGAATGCGGCCAAGTACAGGGATATCCTGGACGAAAACCTTCTCCAGAGTGCCCAGGACCTCAGACTGGGCCGAAGGTTTACCTTCCTACAAGACAATGACCCTAAGCACACAGCTAAAATAATGAAGGAGTGGCTTCACAACAACTCCATGACTGTTCTTGAATGGCCCAGCCAGAGCCCTGACTTAAACCCAATTGAGCATCTCTGGAGAGACCTAAAAATGGCTGTCCACCAACGTTTACCATCCAACCTGACAGAACTGGAGAGGATCTGCAAGGAAGAATGGCAGAGGATCCCCAAATCCAGGTGTGAAAAACTTGTTGCATCTTTCCCAAAAAGACTCATGGCTGTATTAGATCAAAAGGGTGCTTCTACTAAATACTGAGCAAAGGGTCTGAATACTTAGGACCATGTGATATTTCAGTTTTTCTTTTTTAATAAATCTGCAAAAATGTCAACAATTCTGTGTTTTTCTGTCAATATGGGGTGCTGTGTGTACATTAATGAGGAAAAAAAATGAACTTAAATGATTTTAGCAAATGGCTGCAATATAACAGAGTGAAAAATTTAAGGGGGTCTGAATACTTTCCGTACCCACTGTATGTAATTATGTTGTTATATTGTTTTTATACGTACAGTAGTCTTACTGCAAATGTTTCAGTAAATGATTCCTAGTTACCATGGCATGCAAATCCTGATTGTAGCGTGATAGAAGACTATTTAGGTACACAGGAGCTAAACAATTATGGGCCTTATAAGCAAGTAATAGTATTTTGTAACTGATACGGAACTTAATAGGTAGCCAGTGCAGAGATTGTAAAATTGGGGTAATATGATCATATTTTCTTGACCTGGTAAGGACTCTAGCCGCTGCATTTTGGACTACTTGTAGCTTCTTTATTGAAGATGCAGGACAACCAGCTAGCAGTGCATTACAATAGTCCAGTGTAGAGGTCATGAATGCATGGACTATGTTTCTTAGATGGAAGAATGCTGTTTTTGTAACATGGGACATATGATTTTCAAAAGACAAGTTGCTGTCTAATATAACATCCAGATTTTTGACTGTAGAGGAAGTAAGCTGACCATATACAAGTGACCAGGAAAAGTGTTTGGCCTAAGCAAATGGTCCCTGTCTACAAGAATTAACAATTACTACAGGGACATGAACTACACCTTGGTCCACAGGCAAAAGACATTTTGAGATGAGAATATTAGCAGGTAAAACACCCTCCTCAGAAAAAAACAGAAGTGATAACACGAGCCATATTCTGACAGTAGTTTGTGGGGACCCACTGAAGGGAACCCGCAGGAACTCAAATTGCAGATCCTTCTCTTAAAACTGCCTTCCCCGCTAAACCAGTCCCTGCAGTCAGAGCTAGACTCTGGCATTCCAACAGGGCTCATTTCCACTCCTTTTCTGCCTGCTGTACTGTAACAGAGGCAAATAAATACCCTTCATACTGGCACCCCTGAATGAAACTTCCACTACAGGACATTGACCAATAAGCCGAGGCAAAATGCCATTTACTGATCCATTTGAACATCTGCAGCACAAGAGTGAGCTCAGGGCCTTACCTGAGGGGATTCTCCCTCATCTGCCCATCGAATAGCTTCAGCACGTACTTCTAAAAATTACATTTCCGCCACACTTGTCGTTTTAGTTCCCTGCGTAAATTATCACGTATATGCTCAATAAACTGGTCCCGTAAAGTAAAATCAGGATTGCAAATACCTTGAATGTTCTTACATCTCATTCCCTCCATTAGGACCATCAGGGCATGTGAATACTCCCGCAGCGACTCCCCTTCTTGCTGGCAAAGTTGGAAGAACTGCTTCTGCAAACTAACGAAGACTGAGAACAGCCATAGAGATCAAACAAAATAGTAAAACTCTTTTCAGGATCGTCCCTATCACTTGGAGGGTGAAACTTTACTTCAGCCTTGGCTTCTCCATCTAACAAATCATAAACAAACAAGGCCTTTTCAGCCACTGGAGCACATCGTACTATCAAAGACCTACGCACTTCTTCAACCCAATCTTCTACTGTAAACAAATCAGTGGACCTTTTACCTGAGAATCTAGGACACTTTCTTTCATGTGGAATGTAGAAATAGCGTTCTGACGCAAAACGGCTGGCCGATACTGTAGGAGGAAGTGTATTACCACTTTCACTGGAAATGACAGTTTCTACTTCATTAGTCCCAACATTGACCGGCCTATTCTGCAGTTCTTCCAGAGGCTGCCGGTTATCTGCCTGCAATTGTTGTACCAATTCAGTCAATGACTTCAGTCAAGTCATTCTTCCATAGTAAAAAAAAAAACAAACAAACAAAAAAAAACAAGCAGTGTACGATGACCAAGATGACAGCGTCCGTGTAATGATGATACAGAAACAGAATTATGATGTCCTCAATCATCCGCAACCACTGTTTCCCTTCCCACCAAAAAAAATAAAAATAAAATAAAATAAAAAAATGAAAGAAACAAATCCAGCTGCACTCTGGTTTCTTTACAGAGAAATGATCCTGCCCACTACGCCAAGAATGTAACCATAACACTCATACAAAACTACTCATACAAAAACAAAGTACATAAAAATAGTTATTATACCATAACAACAATTATTAAATAACCCTCTTAATATAAAATATTCATACCTCAACCAGTATAATGGACTAGACTGTAGCAGCAAACCACCTCAATGGAGGGGGAGAAGACACTGTGCTAAACTGTAGAAGCCAATCACCTCATTGAAGAGGAGGAGACACTGTGCACGACAACTGTGAATTTTTAAACAAAACTAATGTCTTAACAATATTACACAGCCCTTCAGTGTGCCAACTACAGTACACAATATTTACACTCATACTCACACATACATAAGAGGCATGGTTATAGCCATTAATAAATAATACTTAATTCTTCCAAGTAATACCATTATACCATTAAAAAAAATAAAATACACAATATAGCATGTAAAATATAGAATACAATACCTTGGATTAATATAATTGATATTGTTAGTCTGTCGGAGCCAACCACTTCATAGAAGGAAAGGCACAACAGTACACAGCATCTCACTAACAGCATCCGAAGTGTTATTCCCCACAAATCATACACCCTCCGCACCGAGACGATCCTAAAGTGACATTACATCTGGACATTTATATATATATATAATATATATATATATATATATATATATATATATATATATATACTCACATGGGTCGCAGAAGCGGGGGAGCCGCCCGGGCCAGGCTATAAGGTTTATATATGTGCATGTTTAATCATTAAAAAATCGCGATCTTTTTTCAGACACACGCGATCTTATTCCTAAATGACGGTGATTCTGCTATGTCTATTAAACCTTTGAAATTGCAATCACATTGGAATATTTAAACCTGCTTTTGCACAGCCACTGATCCAGAGAGAGCGGCGCTCTTCATGTAAAGCTTTATGTTTGAAACAGCTTCACAAACAATCTACACAGCAGGCTACATTTCTGTGTTCCAAACATTAAATAATAACGAAAGTATTGGGATAAAAGTTTATAGTCCTGATATAGACTCTGATGTTGTGAGAGGCGCGATCAAAACGGGTCTTTGAAAGTAATGATACGCTGCAAATAATGATTGTATGTTACATTATGCCAGTAGGTGGCGAACAGTGACTGTTAAAGGCCTGAATCATTCATTCAAGAGATTCAAAACGAAACAAGTCTTCATGTATTTATTTCAAATGATTTTTTTTTTTTTTACGTTTAAATTAATAAATATTTTTAAATAGACTCATTTATAACATTAATAAAACATTTTGTCAGAAACTCAAGTAAATTACATATTTTGTTTGGTTGTGTGTTTTGTTTTCAGAATCGTGGGCGAACCATAGTTTAAAAATGCATAGGCTTATAAATGTGGCATGTAACTAATACCTTTAATACTGTTAATATTAAAATTAGTTCTGCACCCCTACAGTACATTCTGTGATCAAGGGGAATGTGAACTCAAGAACTGGCTGCACTGGTGAAAAATGTCAAGATCTACAGATCAAATGCTAAAGTGTTTCATACTCTTTTTGTTTACCACTAGCGCATGCTGATGAAGCTTTATTCTTCTATAGAAACGTGCGTCGTAGCCCATGAGTCAATAGGTGTCACTGTCGTACAGTCTACACACATGTCGTAGCCAAGTTTATTAGATCCATGTCGCATAGTGTGATATGCAATGATCTTATAGGGTTTCTAAAATCGTGTAGTGTGTTTTGGGCTTAAGTTAACTTAATAAAACAAGGAAACCTCAAAATGTAGATCTGTATGCAGGTGGGAGGTACTGTACTTTATCAGAATGAAATACATACACCTCTCTATTATTATTGTATTCCAGTGCACACCACTCAAATGATTACTCATTCAAAGTTCCCATCTTTTTGTACTAATATGTAGTTTGTTGGTTTCCATAACAGAAAAAAATGGATACACGTGTGTCACAGAAACAAAGACAATGAGAAATTTAAGTGATTTTATTTTGCATTTACATTCTTGTGACATTTCATATTATATTGCTGTTAGGAAAACTTAAAAAGATTGATCTTTATTATTTAACTAACTTCTTGATGTTTGCTGATGTTTGTTTGCTTTTTTAGACAATTTTTTGTACAATTGTACAAGTAAGCCCCATACAGGTGAAAACACACACAAAAGTCATAGAATTTCATTTGTGGTCCTTTTTTATGTCCAATAAAAACTATTATTTGCATGTTTATCAGTATATTTTTTTTTTTTTTTTTAAAAGAAATCCCTATTGGGTTATATGGCACGTCTTCACACAGTTTTTCACTACACTCATCTAAATATAAATCAGGGAGTGCATACACACAATCACAATTCATTTTGCCAGTTGATAACTTTTTGTAAAATGTTACTTTTACCATTGACTGTTTTTTTTTTTTTTTGAGCCTGTGGCCCTATTAAAAAATTTAACTATATAATTATATGGACAAATGTTTGTTGAATTAGGGTTAGGGTTGAATTAAACATTGATAAATCTAGTTCTAAAAAAAAATAAATAAATAAAAAAAGATCAAATAAAACAAGTGTGTAGACACTTACAAAATCTCATATTATTTTCATTCAACAACAAAAATTTTAATATATATTTCAGCAATAATTTAACTCTGAACATTGTTGATATGTTTTATTATTTGTATTTGAATATGTCTGCACATTTCTGATTTTAGCGTGTGAACTGGACTTTTATTTTGGAGGGGAGATATGACATCATAAGGCTGTGCCACACTCCTGCTCTGTTGTGATTTGGCTGAAGAAAGGTTTGTGTTTTGAGCATTTGAAGTGTTCCAAGTTGAAGAGGAGTTTTGGTGTTGGAATTTGGTCCCATTCTTGCCTGATATAGGTTTCCAGCTGCTGAAGAGTTTGTGGTCATCTTTGACGTATGTATTTTTCATTTAATGATGCGCCAAATGTTCTCTATAGGTGAAAGATCTGGACTGCAGGCAGGCCAATTCAGCACCTGGACTCTTCTACTACGAAGCCATGCTGTTGTAATAGCTGCAGTATGTGGTTTTGCATTGTCCTGCTGAAATACACAAGGCCTTCCCAGAAATAGACATCGTCTGGAGGGGAGCATATGTTGCTCTAAAACCTTTATATACCTTTTAGCATTCATAGTGCCTTCCAAAACATGTAAGCTGCCCATACCATATGCACTTATGCACCCCCATACCATCAGAGATGCTGGCTTTTGAACTGAATGCTGATAATACGCTGGAAGGTCTCCCTCCTCTTTTCCCCGGAGGACACGGTGTTTGTGATTTCCAACAAGAATGTCAAATTTGGACTCGTCTGACCATTGAACACTTTTACACTTCGAAACAGTCCATTTTAAATGAGCCTGGGCCTACAGAACACGTCGGCACTTCTGAACCATGTTCACATATGGCTTCCTTTTTGATAGAGCTTTAGTTGATAGAGCTTTAGTTGGCATCTGCAGATGACACGGAGGATTGTGTTTACCGACAGTGGTTTCTGGAAGTATTCCTGGGCCCATTTAGTAATGTCAATGACAGAATCATGCCGATGAGTGATGCAGTGTCGTCTGAGGGCCCCGAAGACCACAGGCATCAAGCAAAGGTCTTCGGCTTTTTCCCTTATGCACAGAGATTTCTCCAGTTTCTCTGAATCTTTTGATGATGTTATGCACTGTAGATGATGAGATTTGCAAATCCTTTGCAATTTGACATTGAGGAATGTTGTTTTTAAAGTATTCCACAATCTTTTTACACACTCTTTCACAGATTGGAGCATCTACCCATATTTACTTCTGAGAGACTCTGCCTCTCTATGACATCCCTTTTATAGCTAAGCATGTTACAGACCTGATGTCAATTAACTTAATTAGTTGATAGATGTTCTACCAGCTGAATCTTTTCAAAATTTCTTGCTTTTTCCATTCTTTGTTGCCCCCGTGCCAACTTTTTTGAGACCTGTAGCAGGCATCGAATTTGAAATGAGCTCATTCAGTGGATAAAAGTGTAAAATATCTCAGTTTAAACATTTGTTCTGTTCTCTATGTTCTATTGTGAATAAAATATTGGCTAATGTGATTTGAAACTCTCTTAGTTTTCATTTTATTCAATTTAAAAGAAAAAAAAAAAACTTCCCAACATTTCCAGTATTCGGATTGTAGTAGGAAAGCAAACTTACAGCCAGAATTTCAATGTCTCTGTAGCAGCTGGAAATTTTGATGCTCACATGCCCATGATTACACCACCTTGTGTTCAGGTATATAGCGAGTCCTCCTCCTCTACGCTTCCCACAAGCTTTAGTGTCTCTATCCACCCTGACTGTGCTGAAGCTGGGTAGCTCCACGTTACCATCTGGGATGCTAGTCATGAGCCACGTTTCTCAGAAGCACAACACGTTTCACAGAAGCAGCCACGATACGGCTTCTTCACTTCGTCACGTAAATCGGGAATCACACCGGCATGGGACTTTGTTTTCAGTGCAAGCAGTTGATTTCTCGAATAAATGAGTTTCAGCGTATGAGAATCCATATCCAAAGGATAAATGATAATCAAAAAAACTAAAAATCCATATCCATAAGATAAATGATAATGATAAGAAATGTCACTCACGGCGGTGCTGGAAGATGATACTGAAGATAATACACGTTTTGGTCCTGCCCTGCCCTCTCCTCATTTTTGCTGTCTGTTTTCAATTTTCTTTCAGCTATTTCCTTGTTTAATATTCATCCCTCTCCTATCATTGGGCTATTTGGTGTCCTGCCTACTAATTATTCTTTGCCCCCACTATTTTGCTGATTTTATCGCTTTCCTCACATTGCTGGCCAGATGCTTAACTGGGAAATTCTTTAACCCCCATCACACTCTTAGTGGATTAAAGACTATATTTCTATATATTTCTTTAAAAACATTAGAAACTTGAAAAAATTAGACTTTCTTTTCACCGGCCGAGTACACCATTCTCTAACATTCGGAACCCCTTTGTAGCTTACATACAAACTCTGCAAACTCTTAGTTTGTCTGATTAAGCCCTTTTCATTCCAGCTAGTAAATTTCATTTTTGTATTGATTTGTAGAATACAGTTTTAAGTACACCTAATACTTTGTCTCTTTGTCTCAATATCTCCTAATTTTCCATTATCTTCTGATGAGAATGTACTTTCTTAACTACTTCCACTATTACTTTCTCTTTTATCATTGCTATTTTTTAAATGTATTTATTTATTTATTTTTATTATTTGTTTTCTGTCATCCTGAATGTATCTTAAAAAATCATAAATCACACACACAAACACACACACACACACACACATGTAGGGTTGAATCATTTACGGAATCTCACGTATTAGATGTAGTTCAAACTCCTTCATTTCTAGTTATTTTTTTAGCACAACATCTATTTGTATTTCACCAAGAATTTAACTCTGAACATCGTTAATATGTTTTATTATTTGCATGTAAATATGTTTGCACATTTCTGATTTTAGCGTGTGAACGGGACTTTTATTTTGGAGGGGAGATATGACATCATAAGGCTGTGCCACACTCCTGCTCTGTTGTGATTTGTCTGAAGAAAGGTTTGTGTTTTGAGCATTTGAAGTGTTCCAAACTGTTCAGACACTTTTATGCTTCTAATGAGAGCTCTTAAATGAATGTTTTTTTGTTTTTGTTTTTGTTTTTTTTGTTTTTTTACTGAATGTAACTTTGTAATGCTTTGTATAACATTTTTGTATAACTTCTTTTTTTTTTTTCCTTTTTAGCAAAGTGCACATGAGTAACACATTTAGTTTGGACTAATTTTCTTTCTGTTGATTATTCTCATCTTGTTCAAACTCATAGAAAAAAACATCCACGTGAAACTATTATAAAGATGGCGTTTATTAAAGAGGAAAGTGAAGACATTAGGATTTCAGAAGTATTCAGCGTCAAACATGAAGATACTGAAGAACAAACAGGTTGGTTTCTTTCTCAAAGCTGAACTCAGTCATTTGATTCTTATTCACAGTACAGCTCTACAGAAGTGAATGGTATTTCTGAGGAATTTAATATGATTTTCCTAATTATGGCTTTTATTTGACCTAGAGTGTAGGCTAAAGGGATAGTTCACCCAAAAATGAAAATTACCCCATAATTTACTAGGGCTGGGAATCTTCAGGCACTTCACGATCCAATACAATTCCGATTCTGGGAGTCACAATCCGATTCCAAAATGATTCTTGATCTACATTTTTTCCCCAATTAATTCTTCTGCTGTGCAAAAACATCTTTAAAACTTTACATTTTAACCAAAATTGGAGTTTCTATGCGTTTATACTTGGAATCTCTGTGTGTCAGTACTGCCGTCTTAAAAGTAGGGTGTGAATCTTGGTTTCACGATTCAATTCAATTACGATAATCATTATCAACTCAATATCACAATGCGTCACATTCTCAGTTTTCAATATTACTGCACATGGCTACATTTTCATATAAAATTTAAATAAAATTTATTTTGTGCAAAATTTACTTTATTTTTATTTTTTTATTATATAAGCAGGCTACTTTTTAAAACAATTACTCATTTAAAATAAGTGTTCCTTAAGTATCCGAAAGTTTACAGACAGTTATTATGACTTTTTCTTTTTTCCTCAGCATTATTGCCGTTTGATTATTACTGATGAGATCATAGACAGTGGCAGCTTTAACAGGCTGCATTCTGACTAATGCACAGATCTATTTCGATATATCAGATGCTTTATCCTGCTCTAAAAACATAACTGCCTGTGTGTTCATCAAATTCGTATAAAAGTATTCGAAAATACAAGTGCATTTAACCGCAGCCGCAATCGAGCTTCAGGACAAACAAACACAAAGCGCACGTGAAAGTCTGTCAGTGCCTGAGTTTCATGCATCTAATAGTACTTCATTCCAAACGGTATAAATGAAAGCATATCTAAAGTAAAACACAGCGGGTGGAAGCACACACTGTCAAACAATTTGCACGTGTCTCACAGCGCAAATTCTGTGCAATGAAGCCCGCCGTGTCTCTAGCACGCACACGTGCTATATGCAGGGGGAAAAAAAAAAAACAAGCTCAGAATCGATTATGAAATACTCTTAGAATCGTTGAAGAGAGAATCGCGATACATCGGAGAATCGATTTTTTTTTTTTTTTTTTTTTTCTCTCACCCCTATAATTTACTCACCCTCAAGCAGGGCAGGCCCTGGCCAATTTGCTACCCTTGGCAAGTTTACCTGGTGCCCCTTGCCTCACATTAACATTAGTGAATATTAACTTGAACTAACAATGAACAATACATTTGTAACAATATTTATTAATTTTGTTAGTGTTAGTTATTGACAGTTTACCTTATTTTAAATTGTTTCCAGTGAAACTATAAAAATATAGGTGCTGCCTAAGTCAAGTCACCTTTATTTATATAGCGTTTTTAACAATACAGATTGTCAAAGCACTTAACAGTATCAAATTGGAGGATAGAGTGTCAGTAATGTATAATGATAAGATTAAACACTCAATTTTCAGTTAAAGGCATTTCATTATTGAATTCAGAGATGTCTAGCTCAGTTTAGTTTAAATAGTATCTGTGCAATCAAATCGACGATAATCGCTAGAAATTAAGTGTCCACAACTGAGCAAGCCAGAGGCGACAGCGGCAAGGAACCAAAACTCCCTCTGTGACAGAATGGAGAAAAAAAAAACCTTGGGAGAAACCAGGCTCAGTCGGGGGGCCAGTTCTCCTCTGGCCAGACGAAACCCGCAGTTCAATTCCAACCGCAGCCATGTCAGATTGTGTAAAGGGCTTATCTGATTCCCGTGGTCTTGTCCCGGTGGGGCATTTTAATTTATAATTTAATGTATTTGTTATATTTGTGTTTTATTCATTATTTGAAGTTTTTCATTTTATATGATTTATTCATTTGCTATAATTGTAATGTATAGTTTAATGCATTTATAGTTTCTTGGTCTATTTTTTATATATATATATATATATATATATATTTATTATTTTAGAATGTATTTATTCATTTTTCATATTTGTATATTATTATGTTTCAATTAATTTTAAATGTATAAATGTATTATATTTCTATTTTTATATTGTTGCAATTTTTAACAATAATAGTATTATGTAGTTAGGTATTTTATTATATTTTTAGTTATTTTGTTATATTTTTAGTTTTATTGCATTTTTAGTCAAGGTCTTCACTGAGAAATGTCTCTGGGGCTCATCTAGGTGTCCTGGGCCCATATTCAGAAAGATTCTAAGAATCCTCTCAGAGAGCTCCTAATTTAGCTTAAAAATTTCTAACGAGGAGTCTTAGCTTAAAAGTGATTCAAGACCAATCTGAGAGCAACTCTGAGTGAGGAAAAGACAAAAAATCTTAGTGAGGAGTCGGGGCTGACCCCGTTGCTAGCTATGACACAGTCTTTTCACGACTGTGATTGGTTGGTTGTCCAAGAAGGAAATAAAAGAGCGCTTTTAAGAGTAGGGTCTATTATAAGCCTTCACTTTGAAATTACAGGCATATTTTTTCCTGTTTTACCGTACTCTCTCTCTCTCACTCTCTCTCTCTCTCACACACACACACACACACACACACATTATATATGTATATATATTCTTTATTTTTTATTTACCATGCTGTCATACTTAGCATATTTTATAGGAAATGAACAATGACACAATAAGGTTCTGAAAGTGCTGTAATTGTTTGTGTGATCATTACTATTACTGCACCAAGGCCAAAGTGCTGCGACGTGCTCTTCCGCCATACATTATAGTTATCATTTTTTATCCGCTTAGAAAATCGCTACGTTTTATTTTGTGTGAATGGTGTGAATGGTGCTAAGCTAAATGGGAGAGGTACGTATCAGCTCGTTTGAGTTGAGGGAAGAACATATTAGAATATGGAAAAACGGTGGCGTTTTCCTTTAAGTGCAATGTGTCTTTATTACTCGAGGGGCATTGTTTGATACACAATGACGACATGATGTTTCACCCTTAATTACCGCAGGCATTAAACAAAAGCATATCATCAGCAAAAATTTAACTGGTTTGATTGGCTTAACTGCAGAGTATGCAGTGAAATATAAATGTCACTGTCATTTGATGGTGGATGTGGTGAATAAGTTGCCAGTTATCAAAATATTGATTTTGAAGCCATTGAAAATGATAGCTTTGAGAATATGGTTGAGATCGCGAATATGAGTCAGATGCTGAATGTACTGTGGAAGTGCGCTCTGACGATGAAAGCGATACTAAAATCATCTGCTCAGATTGAACCCTTCTAAGTTTCAAAAGGTAACGAAATATGCTTTATTCTTCTGTAATTGTTCTTAACATATCAAGAGAGGTTTTTTTTGTTTGTTTTGTTATAGCAGCAGTTAGAGATTCACCCGTGCTGGATATATAGGTGCGGGTCTCTAAAGACATCAATATAATAATTATTGGCGAAACATTCATGCATTTAAGGGCTAGTTTATTTATATGATCATCATCATTCATTACATCACATTACCTCTGTCTTTGTAGGCCTACCGGTTTTCTTCTTCTCTTATTGTTTTCTTCCCTGGGCACCAGAGGGCTTTGGTCTTTTTGACATTGTGATAATGTATTAGTGAATATCTATCACAATAAGGTAACTGATGTATGTGGAAGTGCGTCTGCGCTGGGGAAGATTGATCATGCGTCGAACTGAGGAGAGCAATAAAATAGTTGTTTTGTGGGACGATCACTTCTTTTGTAATATTTTAAATTTAGAGTATTGAAGTAATATTGGTAATAAAAAAATAAATAGTAAAAAAAAAAAAAACAAAAAAAAAAACACTTGTTTTGGTGTCCTTAGCATTTGCCTATTCCTCCTATGCCACGGGCCGGCCCTGCCCTCAAGCTATCCTTGGTGTATATGACTTTCTTCTTTCAGACGAACACAATCAGAGTTATTTAAAAAAAAAAAAAATCCTGGCTCTTCCAAGCTTGTTAATGGCAGTGAAAAGGGGGTGAGATTTTGACGGTCATGCGCATTTGACTTGCGTTAACTTCTGTGACGTAGTGCACACTCCTATTTCAAAATCTCATCTCCCATTCACTACAATTATAAAGCTTTTAAGACGCAGCGTATTTATTTTTTTAATAATTCTGATTGTGTTCATCTGAAAAAAGAAAGTTCTATACACCTAGGATGGCTTGAGGGTGAGTAAATCATGGGGTGATTTTCACTTTTGGGTGAACTAAATTTTTAATTTGTATTTGTCTCTATTCTCCTTAGACCTGAAGGTGCTGAAAGAGGAGAGTCAAGAACTGAATGAAAATGAAGAGAAGTACCTGGTTGAGAAAAATCCTGATTTCATAATGGAAGAAAAATATTTTAGCTGCTTGCAGGCTAAAAAGACTTCCACACGAAAAAGAGCTCAGAAGACAGGAACTAGAGGTTTCTCCTGCCAACACTGTGGAAAAAGTTTTATTCAAAACAAAACCCTTAAAAGACACATGAGAATTCACACTGAAGAGAAACCTTTCACCTGCAAACACTGTGGAAAGATTTTTACTCATAAAGGAAACCTTAAAAAGCACATACAAATTCACACTGGAGAGAAGCCTTATGCATGCACTCAGTGTGGAAAGAGTTTCACTGAAAAAGGAAGTCTTAAAATCCACATGAGAATTCACACTGCAGAGAAGCCATACACATGCCAACAGTGTGGAAAGAATTTCACACAAAATGAAAGACTTAAAGTCCACATGAGAATTCACACTGGAGAGAAGCCTTTCACCTGCCAAGAGTGTGGAAAAGGTTTCAGACAAAACGAAAGGCTTAAAGTCCACATAAGAATTCACACAGGAGAGAAGCCGTTCACCTGCAAACAGTGTGGGAAGAGCTTCACTGAAAGAGGAAACCTTGAAGGCCACATGAGAATTCACACCAGTGAGAAGATATTTACCTGCCAACAGTGTGGAACGAGTTTCACTGAAAAAGGAAACCTTAAAAAACACATGAGCGTTCACACTGGAGAGAAGCCTTTCACCTGCCAACAGTGTGGTAAGAGTTTTACGCAAAAAGGACATCTTAAAAGCCACATGAGAAGTCACACTGGAGAGAAGCCTTATACATGCGCTCAGTGTGGAAAGAGCTTCACTGAGAAAAGAAACGTAAAACTCCACATGAGTGTTCACACTGGAGAGAAGCCTTTCACTTGCCAACAGTGTGGGAAGAGTTTCACACAAAAAGGACATCTTAAAGTCCACATAAGAAGTCACACGGGAGAGAAAGCTTTTACTTGCCAACAGTGTGCAAAGAGCTTCTCTCAAAGAGGACATCTTAAAGTCCACATGAGAATTCACACTGGAGAGAAAGCTTTTACATGCCAACAGTGTGGAAAGAGCTTCTCTCAAAGAGCACATCTTAAAGTCCACATGAGAGTTCACACTGGAGAGAAGCCTTTCACCTGCCAACAGTGTGGAAGGAGCTTCACAACAGAAATAAACCTCAGGTATCACATGAGAATTCACACAGGAGAGAAGCCGTTTACTTGTGATCAGTGTGGAAAGAGTTTCAAACATAAAAGATCCCTTAACTGTCACTTGAGTTCACCCAAGAAGTGTGGAAAAAGTGTCAGCCTAAAGCAGGGGTTGGCAACCTTTATGTCATGAAATGCCATTTTTAAGTTTAATAGTTAATCCCTGTGCCAAAACCCATATACCATATATTGTAAATATTTGTTCAGTTTGCACATCGATGACTCTGTGGCGGGTCAGATCTGTGGTGATGCGTGTTGCAGTAGTGCTGTCACATCCTGTTACCACAAGCCATTATAACACACTCTGAATTGACCAGGTACACATGAACTGAGTCTCCGCATGCATCACAGCCATTTTGTTGTGTGTGGAATGTGATCGGGGACTCTTGTCTGCATTGATAGTCTAGTGCAGGGGTCACCAAACTCAGTCCTGGAGGGCCACTGTCCTTCAGAGTTTAGCTCCAAAACCAATTAAACACACCTGAACAGCTCATCAAGGTGTAAGTAGGCATGCTAGAAACTGTCAGCCAGGTGTTTTGGAGCTGGTTGGAACTAAACTCTGCAGGACAGTGGCCCTCCAGTACTGAGTTTGGAGACCCCTGGCCTAGTGGTTAAAACCCAGCTCATACTGTGCGATTTTGACTATGATTTGGTCGTCTGAGACAAATTTTGAAAATCCTAAAAGATTCCTATTATCCCAGGCTAAAATCTGTAGTCTTTGATCGCTGGTTTTACATGTTCACCGACAGCCGATTAATGGCCTTTGCGATCAAATTTGACCTCCGACGAAATTCTGGCAGTGTCAGAAGATTTGGCACACAGTCCTCCAGTGTGACTTCTCCTACGATGAACATCAAACTGTCTCCGTTTTCAAGACAAGCCATGATCAGAATTAATGCTAGAAATTTCTTCTAACCTCCATAAACTCCGGTGCTCTCGTCCTCCGCTCACAGATATGTTGCCTTTGCTATGATTAACCCCGGTTGCGCTGCTGCTTTCATGTGGGTGTGTATTCAAGTGGGGGAAAAATTATTTGAGGCAGTCATGGCCTAATGGTTAGAGAGTCGGACTTGTAACCCGAAGGTCTTGGGTTCTAGTCTCAGGTCTGGCAGGAATTGTCGGTGGGGGAGTGAATGTCCAGCGCTGTCTCCACCTTCAATACCACGACTGAGGTGAAACCCTTGATCAAGGCACCGAACCCCCAACTGCTCCCCGGGCGCCGCAGCATAAAATGGCTGCCCACTGCTCCGGGTGTGTGTTCACTGCTGTGTGTGTGCACTTGGTTGGGTTAAATGCAGAGCAAAAATTCCGAGTATGGGTCACCATACTTGGCCACATGTCATGTCACTTCACTTCACTCACAGAATAACAACAAAAAAAATCCAGAAAACGCATTTCAAAAAAGTTGATTTGCATTTTAATGAGTGAAATAAATATTGATCCCCTATCAGTCAGCAAGATTTCTGGTTCCCAGGTGTCTTTTATACAGGTAACAAGCTGAGAATAGGAGCACTCCCTTAAATGGACACCTGTCCACAGAAGCATGCAATCAATCAGATTCCAAACTCTCCACCATGGCCAAGACCAAAGAGCTGTTCAAGGATGTCAGGGACAAGATTGTAGACCTACACAAGGCTGGAATGGGCTACAAGACCATCGCCAAGCAGCTGGTGAGAAGGTGACAACAGTTGGTGCGATTTTTCGCAAATGGAAGAAACCCAAAAAAACCGTCAATCTCCCTCGGTTTGGGGTTCCATGCAAGATCTCACCTTGTGGAGTTTCAATGATCATGAGAACAGTGAGGAATCAGCCCAGAACTACACGGGAGGATCTTGTCAATGATCTCAAGGCAGCTGGGACCATAGTCACCAAGAAAACAATTGGTAACACACTATGCCGTGAAGGACTGAAATCCTGCAGCGCCCGCAAGGTCCCCCTGCTCAAGCACATGTACAGGCCAGTCTGAAGTTTGCCAATGATTCAGAGGAGAACTGGGTGAAAGTGCTGTGGTCAGATGAGACCAAAATGCAGCAGTTTAGCATCAACTCAACTCGCTGTGTTTGGAGGAGGAGGAATGATGCCTATGACCCCAAGAACACCATCCCCACTGTCAAACATAGAGGTGGAAACATTATGCTTTGGGGTTGTTTTTCTGGGGGACAGGACAACTGCACCGCATCAAAGGGGCGAAGGACGGGGCCATGTACCGTCAGGGCCAGGGCATTGAAGCCAGCCAGAGCATTGAAAATGGGTTGTGGATGGGTATTCCAGCATGACAATGACCCAAAACACATGGCAAAGGCAACAAACGAGTGGCTCAAGAAGCGCATTAAGGTCCTAGAGTGGCCTAGCCAGTCTCCATGGAAAATCTGTGGAGGGAGCTGAAGGTGATGTTTTATTTGATCATTTTTTAGAAAGAGATTTATCCAACCTTAATTCAACAAACATTTGTCCATATAATTTTTTTTGTTTGTTTGTTTGTTTGTTTTTTAAAGGGCCACAGACTTAAAAAAAAAAAAAAAGTTTAATTATATAAACAAATGTTTGTTGTATTAAACATTTGATAAACCTTTTTTTTAAATGATCAAATAAAACATAAGTTTGTAGCCATTTACAAAATCTCACAGATTGTTCATTCAACAACAAAAAATTAAATATGTATTTCACCAATAATTTAACTGAACATTGTTGATATGTTTTATTATTTGTATTTGAATATGTCTGCGCATTTCTGATTTTAGCGTGAGAATGGGACTTTTATTTTTGAGGGGAGATACAACATCATACACTGAAAAAATGCTACAATTGTTTTTTTAAGGTAAGTGGTTGCAAACAATTTATTTTAGCTACATTTAAATAAATTTAGTTGAAAGTTAATCAACTAAATTTGTTTATTTAAATGTAGCTAAAATAAATTGATTTGCAACCACTTACATTAAAAAAAAAAAAAGTAAATTCAATGAATAGTTTTTATTCAGTGTAAGTGTCAGGCTTGTCTTGTTTTGTTCCTCTTGTGCTCCCTCATGCCCTTATTTGGTCCTTCCTGTTTCCTGTCCTCGTTAGTTCCAATTATGTTCATTTGTTCCAGTTGTGTTTTAGTAATTACCTAGTGTTTTTAAGCCCTGTGTTTCCTTGTCTTGATTGTCCGGTATTGTACATCAAACCCCCTTGCTACGTGTGTGTTTCCTGCTTGTTATCTGTGTGGCTTTATTTGGATTAATAAAGATAGTTGAATGTGAATCTCCTTCGTCTCTGTGCTCCTTTCGTCTCCAACACAGTAGCAGAGCGTGACAGTAAGGCTGTGCTGCACTCCTGCTCTTTTGTGATTCGGCTGAAGAAAGGTTTGTGTTTTGAGCATTTAAAAAGTTTGTCAATCCAAACAGTTCAGGCAATTTTATGCTTCTAACAAGAACTCTTAAATGGATATTTTATTACTGAATTTAACATTGTAATGCTTTGTATAACATGCATTTTTTTTTTTTTTTTTTTTTTTTGTGACCGACGTGCATTTGCACCGAATAACAGATTTAGTTTGGATTTATTTATTTTTTTGTTAAATATTCTCATCTTGTCCAAAAACACGGACAAACTCCTGGTGAAGTAACCGAGATTCACATGACAAAATTATGAAGATGGTGTTTATTAAAAAGGAGGAAGAAGACATGATTGAAGAAGTGTTCAGCATCAAACATGAAGATACCAAGGAACAAACAGGTTTGTTTCATTCTCAAAGCTGAACTCATTTGTTCCTTATTCAGTTGTCCAGCTCTACATAAATAAATGATATTTTGTAAGAATATTATATGACTTTCCTACTTACAGTGCTTTTATTTGACATGGAGCGGGTCGCCTCATGGACAGACATGTTGAGATCACATGACCAGACCAATGCTGCAATCAATTAAGCTATCTAATGACTACCACCTGATGATATGTAATGTTCTTAATATAACCACCGAGTTAATGTGAATTATTACACTGATGAAGGCAGAAACGTTTGTCCTTGTATCTTCTGCTTTAATTAAAAACATTTTTAGAGTGCAGATCTTGCGGTTCTTAGCACCTATAGCTGGTGAGAGTGCAGTGAGTGTTTTGATTGATTTATTTGAAAACAGAAATCATTTGTAATAGCATAATTGTTTTTACTGTCTATTAGACCAGTTAATGCTCATTTAGCAATTTATTGCAAAACAGAATACTAATCAACATTAATATATAGGGAAAATAATTAGGCTGCATTTTATTCTGTGGCATGTGTTGAGGGACCTAGATAATATGTGGGGATGGTATAGGAACATGTTGAGGATCACTGGTCTAAATGTTGCTAAATGTGTCTGTCACATTGTGCCATTAAAGGGGTCATATGACGTTGCTAAAAAGAACATTTTGTGTATTTGGTGTAATGCAATGTTTTTATGCGGTTTACGGTTAAAAAACACATTATTTTCCACATACTGTACATTATTTTTGCTCCTCTATGCTCCGCCTTTCTGAAACGCGTTGATTTTTACAAAGCTCATCGTTCTGAGACGCAAGGCATGCTCTGATTGGCCAGCTATCCAGTGCGTTGTGATTGGCCGTATACATCAAGCGTGTGACGGAAATGTTGCGCCCCTTACCATGTTGTGAGGCCGTGTCCCATCGTGACGACACAAAAACAATAAAACCCATAAATAAACGAGGCATTTGTTGCATCCAGTGGGGACATAATTACTGATTATAATGACTTATACTGTCTTTTTACGTAAACATTACCATGTCTGCATTTGTGATCGGAGAAACGACAAACAACAAGCAATACTCTACACTGCTCAAAACTCGTGGCAAATTCTTTAAATAAGAAAACATACTTACAGGCTGAGAGTCAGAAGCGCCAGACTGTCCTTGCAAAGTTGGAACTGCCCCACTTTAGAGAAACATTCTTTGAGCAGCTGGCAGCTACTCCCAGGTTCAGGAAACAGTCCTCCGTAAAATGCGCTGAACACACTCTAATATTTGGGTTGAAATGTCCTGGAACAGTGTTGTAAATATAAATTAACCACTGATTTCTAGTTGTGTCCTCTTTTGGATGTCCAAACAAAGTACTTTGTTTGGACATCCAAACACAGCGTCTCCAGGACATGGCACCAGCGGCAGCAACAGTACTACAGCGAGAATAATAGTTCCGCCTTCTTTCATTGCGTATACATTTGGGCGGTGTTTTGCAAATATTTCCACACCGTGACGTAGACATGTGGGGGCGTGTTTAAATGAGTGGTTTTAGGGGGGCGTGGTCGAGTCTTAACTTTTATAAAGAATATCTCTTTGGTTTTGAGACTTTCGTCTTTGCAACTTCAGGGATCTTATCTATGAACAAACAGCTTGTAACACTCCAAAGAGAAAGGAAAACTTGAAATCGCATCATATGACCCCTTTAAACTGGGGTAAACTTGTATTTGTCTCTGTTCACTTTAGACCTGATGGTGTTGAAAGAGGAAAGTTGAGAACTGAATGAAAAGGAAGAGAAGTACCTGTTTGAGAAAAATCCTGATTTCATAATGGAAGAAAATTATTTTAGCTGCCCTCACACTAAAAAGATTTCCACATGAAAAAGTGCTCAAGTTTCTCCTGCCAGCACTGTGGAAAATGTTTTACTCAAAATGATGCCCTTAAAGTCCACATGAGAATTCAGACTGGAGTGAAGCCTTTTACCTCCAAACACTGTGGAAAGAGTTTTAATGCATGCACTCAGTGTGGAAAAAGTTTCAATGAAAAAGGAAACGGAGAAATCCACATAAGAGTTCACACTGCAGAGAAGCCTTTTACCTGCCAACAGTGTGGAAAGAGTTTCACAACAGAAATAAACCAAGTATCACATGATACTTTCATTTACATTTACCATTTTGAGAGTAGAAACATTTACATATGTGAATTCAAAATTTAGATGCATTTTGTCCAGTTTGATATGGAATGTGAAAAAATGCCCTCTCTTAATGACATATTGGAGTTATATGATGATATGGAGTAGATAAAACGATACAAACTTGATTGTCAAGATTAAAAAGTATTTTTTTGTAACTGACAAAGTAAGAAATTTAATAACCTCTTCCACTCAACAAGTCAATGCTCTAACTGCAGAAATGAAAGTAGTAATTACATTTTTTTTTGGTTGGAAAATTGGAAAAATGCAGCAATGCACCGGTGATGACACTGTAAGCAGGGTCTTACATATTGTGGCATTGTGTACATATTAAGGATTGTGGGCTTTCCTGGAGTTGTTGGAGCCATACATGTAACTCATGTTCACATCATTGCTCCAACTGTAAACGAGGACACATACCAATAGAAAACGAAGCATCAGTAATAATTTGTGATAATTTTGTACAATGCAAAGCATTTTAAAAATACATTTAAATATTAAAATATTTCAGTGTCTTAAATGATTTTATTGTAGTTACATTAAATGACTGGCGTCGTGCTGCTGTGACATCACATGAGCAGGCTTAAGCTTTGACTTAATTGTCAAAAAATTCTTCGTAAAAAGTAGGACTTTTCTAAGAGTAGGAGACTGTAATAAAGAAGCTAAAAGCCACTTTCAGTAAAGTCTAAGACTGATTCTTAAGTGTTCACTGAGGTGACACAAGTATTGTGAACTAAGGACTACAATGATGTCAACACAAAATGGTCGCCCTTGACCTCTGAATCAGCCTATTCTTAAGAGCATTTCTGAGAAGTTTTATACATACGGGCCCTGATCTTTCTTTCTTTTTTTTTTTTTTCTTTTTTTTTAAGATTGGATAACTATCCGATCAGAGAAAACATGAACTGAGTCTCCACATTCATCACAGCCATTTCTTGTCTGCATTGATAGCCTAGTGCAGGGGTCACCAAACTCAGCCCTGAAGGGCCACTCCTTCAGAGTTTAGCTCCAAAACCAACTGAACCTGAACAGCTCATCAAGGTCTAACTAGGCATACTAGAAACTTTCAACCAGGTGTTTTGAGCTGTTTGGAACTAAACTCTGCAGGACAGTGGCCCTCCAGTACTGAGTTTGGAGACCCTTGGCCTAGCGGTTAGCGCAGTGACATATGGTGCAACTGCACCTCCGGTGACCTGTGTTCGAATCCTGACTCACAGTCCTTTGTTGATCTTGCTCCCTTCTCTTCACCCCCAAGCTTTCCTGTCAGTCTCTACTGTCCTGTACTAAAAAAGCCCAAAAAAACAAGGACTCTATATACTTAGTTGAAGTTTATGAGATTGACTATTTACCTCAGAACAAGTTGTAAGCTGTCAGTAACTTAATAAAACAAGTTGTGTTACTATAATGAATGAGTATCTCAAAATGTAGATCTGTATGCAGGTGGGAGGTACTTTATCAGAATGAATTACATACACCTCTCTCTTATTATTGTATACACACCGCCCAAATGAATACGCGTTCAAAGCATTCATCTTTCTGTGCTAATATGTAGTTTGTTGATTTCCATAGCAGAGAAAAATGGATGTCATAACAGCATCATATTATATTCATCAAAAATTAAAACAATGAGAAATTTGTGGTTTTATTTTGTTTTACTGCATTCTTATGACATATTATAATATTATAATATGTTTAACATCCATGAAAGAAACAAAAAAGGGAGGTTCCAGAAATTCAAAGTCTACTTACAGTACATTAAATATGCAAATAAATGATTAAATAGCATTATAAATTTTAATTACTACAAGGAATGAGTACCTCAAAATGTAGATCTGTATGCATGTGTGATACTGCTAGATAGATGATTTTAGTCCGTTACTAGCCTGAAGCAGGAAATACGGTAACAAGGATACAATGTAATCTACTAGAGTTAATAATTACAGAGTGAAACAGAATGAATCAAATTTAACAATTTATTATCAGTCAGGTAAATATGTATTATGCCAATTGCATAGCCAATTCAAAGATATCAAATCAAATCAAATCACCAAATTCTCAAAGATAAATCTAAGCGTAAGAGATGCATACCTGAGATACAACTATTTGAAAATCTGGAATCTGAGGGTGCAAAAAGAAAATGTAAATTGCCCAAATAAAGTCCTTAGCAATGCACATTACTAATGAAGGGTTTGTGTTAAACACTGTCTGTTGGCTTACCGCTGTAATGATGTTGTGGAGAGTAGATGAACCTGAAAGTGGAAATTCTAAGATTTACTCAGATAACAGACTTAAGAGGATAATTCTCAAAGAGCGGAAAGCAGCGAGCAAAGATTGTAGGCATGTTTCCGGCCATTTTTATTCACGCTGCTTCCACTCACAAAAATTAAGTTTTGATATGTTTACGGTAGGAAATTTACAAAATATCTTCATGGAACACGATCTTTACTTGATAACCTAATGATTTTTGGCATAAAATTTAAATTTATAACTTTGACCCATACAATGTATTGTTGGCTATTGCTACAAAATTGCTACACTACTTATGACTGATTTTGTGCTCCAGGGTCACACACACATACTGTATATATATGAAATCTATGTGAAATTTATGGAAAATGTAAAAAGTTCGTGCTACAGTGCTATTATATCATTTATAGCATTTAAGTAGAAGCATGCAATGGTGATTTCTTCATCTCAAACTATGTATTGAGACAAAAGCTAACAACAGTGTGTGTGTGTATGTGTGTGTTTGTCTGTGGCTGTAAAAAGAT
The DNA here is from genome assembly GCA_039654775.1 of Spinibarbus caldwelli. Taxonomy (NCBI): domain Eukaryota; kingdom Metazoa; phylum Chordata; class Actinopteri; order Cypriniformes; family Cyprinidae; genus Spinibarbus; species Spinibarbus caldwelli. The sequence goes on from CM077218.1 coordinate 55,189,134, forward strand.
TGACAAACCTTATGACCAAGCTCTATAAAATAAAACTAAAAAGTTTCTGGCTCCTTAAATGGTTTCTGCAGACAAACATTAGTGTTCAGAATCTCATGTAGTTCAAACTCTCACTGGAATTTAAGATTGGCCAACATTTATTTAAATAAATATATTATGCAATAATTCGACTCTGAACGCCACTGATATGTGTTTTATTATTTGTATGTTTATTTTTATGTGTATTTCTGATTTGAGCGTGTGAACGGGACTTTTATTTTGGAATGGCTGTGTGACGTCATAAGACTGCGCCGTTAACCAAACGCAGAACTCGTGACTCACCTGAAGAAAGGTTTGTGTTTTAAACATTTAAAGTGTTTAAATGATATCGAACTGTTCATGCAAATTTATAGTTTTGCCAAGAATTGCAAATCGACAGCTTTCTTTTTGATTGAAACAATGTAATGCTTGATATAACATGAATGAGTGTTGTTTGTGTGAGTAAAGCACACATGAGTAACAGAACAGATCTCTATATCGAGAATCAGTTCAAAAACAGGTTTTTCTGAAGTTGAACCAAATGTTTTGTACAATGATCACACGCTCTGTTGGTTAAAACAGTGTAAATGCAACGAGAAGACAAAGATGTAGACTATAAGACGATTTTCACAATCCAACTGCAAAGGTTTCCACAACAGTACAATCTACTGAATTTAACAAACATCATTAAATACCTAAAATATCTAAACCTGTCATGTCTTTGTTGGTATAACGTGTAGTTCTAGTTTTGAGTGTTTTTGTCTAATCAGTTGAGATAGGCAGCTGAGACACATCCAGATTTTTATTTTTATTTATTTTTTCTCAGAAAAACTCCCGGTGAAGTGACTGAGATCCATAAAGATGGCGTTTATTAAAGAGGAGAGTGAAGACATAAGGATTGCAGAAGTTTTCAGCTTGAAACATGAAGATGCTGAGGAACAAACAGGTCGATTTCTTTCTCAAAGCTGAACTCAGTCATTTGATCCTTATTCTGTCCACTTCTACAGAAATTAATGATGTTTTTGAAGAATGGGTGTCCTAATTAAAGTGAATAAGACACAAATACTGTTTCTATAAGATTATTATAGGGTAAAACTGAATCTTTAACCTTTGTAATGATGGACAGTCAGTGGTGGTTCAACACTGAATTACTCTCTGGACGAGACCCCCCCATCCGAGAAAAAAAAAAAACACAATTCTGCTCAAAACATTATAAGTTATCAGAACTTAAGTATACTCTATATACATAAAAGTAGACATACATTAACATTAGCCCTTCATTGATGACATGGATACCGTAATCATACAGAGAGAACATAGTTGCATACCTTTATCTTTTGCTCTTTTCTCCTCTTCTTTTCTTTTTTTCCTAAATTGTATTACTTATTTTTATTAGTCATTTCACACAATTCAGAAAAAACAAAAACATGCAAATTATAGGCCTGTGTTTTAATATTATGAATGAAGTGTGCGTTATTTGGAAGAAAGTCAAGGTGTGACTGACTTTATAAATATATAAATATAAAAATATATAAATATACTTAATTGCATTTAAAATATATTTATTTCATGATAAATATACTAAAAATAGAATGACATGTCTATACTAACTGAAAATACATTCTAAATGTAGTTATTTCATGCTTTCATCAAGCACAAACTTAGTGCACTACACATTCATTTGTAAAATACTATACTTTTTACAAATGCATTTGGGGAAGGATGACATATATATATATATATATATATTTAAGAAAGTACACTGGCTAGGTTCTTAATTCCATCTACGACATGTTTGAAACTTGTTAAAAGTGATTTTCACACATACATACCCATATAAACTAACTGGACAGAACCTTTGAAAGAGGACACCACTTCATAACCCCAAAGACATGTCCATGCTCACTCAGCTCAACAACTAGTGTCGATAAGGGATGAATGAAGCAACTCATCTTATGATCCTGTAGCTGTATGAAGGCCATATAATGTATGTCTGTGGGGATTGATTGTATTGTATGCTGTCATATCATTTAAGTAAACAAGGCCGCTGTATGAGTTCTCACCTAAGACTATGGCACAAGAGACTATATCACATTCTGTGTATTGATATTTGTTTGTTCCTTCACCCCTTAAAAATGTTTTAACTTAGTATTTTATTAATGTGATTTTAACATGTTCAGTCAAGGAGGCTCGATAAGTTAGTTTCTCGATAAGTTAGTTTCTCCTCACCTAACTTTCATGAGCTCTGAAATTCACCAACAGTCGGTTTTGCTGTACTTTTGCTAAACATCTGAACTCGGTAGAGTGCACACTATTGGGAATCTGTGTTGCAGGTTTGGCACATTTTTCAGAAGAAACCTTTAGAGTCTAGAAACTCATTGCAGCTAAAGACACAAGTCTGACCATGTATTTCAAATCTGAGAATGATGATTATTTTAGATTGATGCTGTCTTTTTTTTTTTTTAAGATGAGACTTTCTTTTTGGGCAAACCAAAGAAAATGTGAGGTATGAATTGAAATGTCCAGTATGTTTCTGCTAACAGGTGCTGTAACGGCAGAGTTTCCAAACACAACTTTTGCCTACAGCACAAATGTAACAATGGGGGATTTGCAAATAAAACTATTTAATTTGTTAAATATTGAAGTAATTCTTCAGTAATTTATTTTAGTTGAATCTGTTGACCTGTTATGATTAAATGTACAATACAATACACTGTATTTGAGTTCTACTTGAGTATAAAAATAGTTTAGATAAAAAGAAATGTTGAGTTTGATGCAGTACTTTGTATAGTTATGAACTTTAACTTTTCAATAATTTAACCACACTTCAAATAGTGCTTTTCACAATTTTGCATGGTTGCAAAGCAGATTTACATACATATGTGACCCTGGAGCACAAAAGCAGTCATAAGTAGCACAGGTATATTTGTAGCAATAGCCAACAATACATTGTATGAGTCAAAATGATCCATTTTTCTTTTATGCCAAAAATCATTAGGATAAAGTAAAGGTCATGTTCCATGAAGATATTTTGTAAACGTTCTACTGTGAATTGAGTGTGGGGGAAAAAAAAATAATAATATATATATATATATATATATATATATATATATATATATATATATATATATATATATATAATAACTTAATTTTGATTAGTAATATACATTGCTAAGGACTTAATTTGGACAACTTTATAGGCGATTTTCTCAATATTTAGATTTTTTTCTTTTTTTTTGCAAACTGAGATTCCAGATTTTCAAATAGTTGTATCTTGGCCAAATGTTGTCCTATCCTAACAAACCATACATCAATGGAAAGATTATTTATGCAGCATTTAAAGTGGACCCTAATGTTTTGTGGTCCATGGTCACATATAGAAAGTAGTTACAAAAGTATGTAAACAACATATAGTCATGTATTTGAAATAGTGAAAGAAATTCATGAACTTGATCAGAAGGTTTATTACTTTAGTATATTCCCAATACACTCCAATGCACCTGAACCAACACTTTTTTCCATTAATGGTTCTTTAATGCCCCAGACGGACAACAATGTAATGTTGCACTTGGAAATGTGGACTGCAGCTCTTTGGGCTGTCAATTAATTAAGCGAATTATCAAAATTATCCTGGACAGCCCTTGAAATTACACAAAAAATGTTAAAATGTCAAATAAATTCAGAGACGTTAACTACATGAAAAGCAACAATGTATTAAAATAATTTCAATTCACACATAAATCCGCAGCGTAAGTTACTGCGAGACCGTCAAACCGGCAAAACATTTCATTGCATTTTACATTAACATTTGTGCAGTGCACTGAGAGTTGAAGTGTGCAGAGACAACGGGCAGAGATGTTTTTATTCCTTCCGCATGCACTGAAACATAAGCAGTACGTTCACATTCTTCCACCAGCTAACGGAACTGTCTGTGTTTTAGTAGCCTACATGTACAAGAATAAAACTAATGTTATTCCAGTTTATCTAGTTCTTTTCTGCAGCATTAATGACAGATCATGTCAGGTAAAAGTAAAGCAAAATATTCTGCAGATGATATTTAATGTTGTGTCCGCTGACTTTAACAGCTTCAAGTTTAATGCACTTTCGTGTTCTATACAGGTCGTTTCACGTTTATTTCCACGCACTGCTTACTGCGCCTATTTTAAGACTTTTCGGCGATTCGTAGTCTTTAAGTCCAAATAATTCATTGATGGGGGAAAAAAAAAACTGTTTACTTATAGTAGTATTTGTAACGGTATAGAAAGACTACACAGTAACAGCAGTTTCACACAGCACATGTCGCATGTACTTGGTGGCGCATCTGGTAAAGCGCGTGCACGTGTGTTGCAGTGACCTGGGTTCGAATCCAGTCCGGAAGTGTTTCCTTCAGCCAATGTTCAAATGTTTGTGTCCAGTGTTCCACTGATGTTCTCTGGATAATTGAGTTGACTGGTATGCTGGGGGTGTTAATAAAAGACAGTTTCTTAAGCTGTGCCATTACTTATGAAGGTTAATTTATTGCATTTGAAGCACACAATAATTGTGCCATTAGCACACTTCAAGTTTACTTGGAATGCCATTGCAATGCATTTTAAAGTCACTAAAACTAAGGGATAGTATGACCTCAGTTTGTTATTAGTATAATATTAATGTATGTTCAGCACTCTTACAGTGTAATTGAATTGCAATTGTAATGTCACCAAAATACATTTGAAGTTTATGCTGAATGAATTCTGCATTTCAAAAATTAAATAAAAGAGTGGATACTTAGTGTACTTGAGTATACTTGGAATAGTTCCATTTTAGCACAAACAAGTATATTTATTACAACTTTAGTTGAACTTCAGCACTGCTTTTGCACAACTAAAATGCATTTAGTACAAAATTAGTTGTTCCATTTTAGCAGACTTTGAGTATACCAATTTATAGTGTGCCACAAGTATAATAAGTTATACTAAAGTACATACGAATAAATTGTACTTAAGTATACTATTTTTTCACTAGGGAAATACTAATAGCAATTATGATGAAATCAGTTTCAAAAGAAGTAGTAGAGAAGCTCATGATTGCGTTTCAGCCTCTTTGTTTCCACAGCCATGGAGTAGGGATGTAACGGTATGAAAGTTTCTTATCACGATTATAGTGACCAAAATGATCACGGTTATCAGTATTATCACGGTATTATTAAAATGTGCTGGAGATGTTCAAAAAGTAAAGACACATAAATCCCTTCAAGTTTTATATTTAAAAATCAACAAACAACAAATAAAATGACTTTTTGTTTGCATAATCACTAAAACAATAACATTACCAATGATGTTCAGATTTTAAATGACAACTTGACTGAAAACAGCTTAATAGCATGTTCAAATATCTAATGTAAATGTTCAAATAAAGCTTTGAAAAAGTTTCATATAAAGGTAAACCTCACATTTCAGCCTTTAAATAAAGAAAAGGGTTAAGTCAAAATGATAATTGATTAATAAATAGTTATGTATTTTATCTGCTCCATAAATCTACATAACTTATCTGAATTGTTTAAATGTGTAGAATCCACATAAGCTTGTTTTTCCTCAACTGGTCAATTTACAGCAGGGCATGCAATTTCGGTTTGTTTTTGGCCAGACAGAAACTGCACACAGGCTGAATGTAAATATAAGTCTCTGTAAATCCATTTTCTCGCAGCAGGTGGCGCTTTATATGGAAAAGCTGAATACAGCTGTTTCCCGTAAACTCCGTGGACAACGCAGTATTGCGATTTAAGAACACTTCATTTAGGTATTACTTGGAGCGAAGGTGAAAACAAAATGCCATCGAATCGTTTTTGAAGACAGCCAGAACATTCAGAGGTACATTCATATAATTCATTCATTCATATATTCATTTATATAATTCCCTCAGCACTCTTTTAAAACCTCCCAGCTTTTCCGTCGTGTTTTCACTCAAAACCAAACTAAGTTATTCCGCTGCTGTGCGCATGTGAGACTGTTACTTAAAACTCTGCTTTATGCTGCACAGTATTTATTTATCGTGAGATGTTCAAATCGCGGTAATCGAATACGGTTTTAATGATAATTAAATATATATTATATATATATATATATATATATATATATATATATATATATATATATATTTTTTTTTTTTTTTTTTAACATTATTATGTCCTGATACATAAAATTATAGAATTCAAAGGAGGTTCACTCTCTCTTTCACATGACTGTATCGGTTGTTGCCTCCTCTGAACAGACCAGAGACACAGAATTTTCATTGCTTTTTTTTTTCCAAGCAGAATGGATGATTATTTTTGAATGATGTCAGTCCACAATCTGAATTGTCGTTCAGCATCAGTCACATTCACACCATGTTTGTTTGGCCAGAGGAGAACTGTCCCCGTGTTTTTTTTCTTTTTCCCTCCGTTTCTGTCACCTGATGGCATTTGGGTTCCTTGCAACTGTCAATTTTGGCTTTCTTATTTGGGTATATATAATATTATTATTAATATGATATTATAAAATCACTTTTGAATAAGAACATATGGATAATTTCATAGTTATGCTCAAAAGTTTATACACCCTTGGAGAAACTCCAAATATATGGAGAAATTTTAACGACTTATGTCTTGGAATATATGACCCAAATAAGAATTTTCACCATATATTGCCATCTGAACAAGTAAGTAACAAGTCTGCCATGCTTGTTCTGACCAATTGAGGAAAAAAGAATTACAATAAATCGCGCTACCAATGGTAACTAAGTCTGACGATCGGTTAGCTCATATCACATCAAACCGTGCAAATTATTATTATTATTGTTAAACTTTATTTGCGTGACAATGAGTATAGTGTGTATTAGCGTGTAGATTTAAATTTCTGTACAGTCTAATCTAATTGTCATATCATTCGAATTTCATATTAATAAATTCTTTTAACCCAAAAAGCAAACTATGCTCCCTTCGAACTGGTTGTCTTTAAAACACAAATCCTGTGTAATCCCAGGCTATCTGTAACCAGAAGCATATTTAAAACTGGAGTATAATTTTAATTTCATTCACATGTGTTTCATAAACACATAATCCTTTCTGAATTACAATCCGCCATCAAAATGAAATTATTTAATTATTCTAGCTGCTGTGAGAAAAGGCTAAACGATCTGCAACCGAAAGGATCCTCACGTGCGATACCCTACTAGCCGGTACAACTTCTTTATGTTTACAGACGTGAGGTAATGACGCAATGCCATGCTCGAATTTCCCGTGGAAACCTACCCATACCACTCAAATTAGAAAACATTATTATAAGCTAACTGTTGTGAATCGGGCCCCTTGAACACTGGCTGGTTATGTACTTGCTCAAATATTGATTTTGGATCATTTTTAACCCAAGTTACCCAAGTAACCCAAAAGTTACGGACTGCAGGTTTAAAGATCATATTTTTTTATTTAGCACTGCCCTTCAGAAGCCAAAGAAAATACTTGTATGTTTATCAGAAGACTAAATAAGTACAATTTCTCTGATCTTCAAATTCAAAAAAGTTTTCATTCCCCGCCTCCTAATGCATTGTGTTTCCTTCTGGAGCATCACTGAATGTGTGCAGCTTTTGTAATAATTGTGTAAGAGTCTCTCAGTTGTCCTCAGTGTGAAAAGTAGATTTCAAAGTTGTACAGTCACTGCTGGAAAGGGTTCAAACATGCAAATGATGCTAAAAAAAACAAAGAATTTCCGGGACATGGAGGATTTTTCTGAAGAACTGTGGACAGTTTAGCTGTTCAGAACAAACAAGGAACTCATGAACAACCAACACAACGCAAAAAAAAAAAAAAAAAAAAAAGTCATGGATCATCCAGGTAACAAAAAACAGTATTAAGATTCAATGTGTAAACTTTCAAACAGGGTAATTTTTTATAAAATCTGCTGTTATTTTGTCTAGTGGACTCTATGTAAACATCTCTTATGTGAAAGAGCTTATTCAGGACAGTACTAAATATGAAATAACATGCTATTTTTTTTTTTTTAAATCCCTCATATTTTGTTAATTTCTCCATATATGTGGATATTCTGCAAGGGTATGTAAACTTTTTGAGCACAACTGTACATCCCTGTTTTCTGCAGAGCAACTTTATGGCTGAATTTCAAAATTGATTATCAATAATGAACTCTCCTCAGCTGAACAATGACACGATTTTCTTTTAAGAGCTGCTTTACAGCAGATTGAACTCTTTGCGTCATTGAATCATTTTCACTCTCCCACCCCACACCGCCCCCCCACTCCCCGCAGTCCGCCGCATCCCAATACCGTGTTTGGAAAGAAAATGACGTGTACTACGGAACTCCTAAAGGGAATAAATACGAGATGGGAGGAAAATACATATTTCAGTACTTTCTCTCGCAGTTATATCATTGGGTAATTATACTGTATTGTGTATATAATTGTGGGCATCAGGGAGCCGCTATTATGCCTGGCATTGAAACTGCTTTTGAATGCACGATTGCTTTTTACTTTCACTTTCGAGATTCGCGATCGCACGCGAGTTACTCTGTTTATACTATGGAGTACTTGCCACACATTTTACAAGATTAGATGTTTGTCAGTGGTGCTGAGGATCTGCAAACCATTCGCCATCGTCCTCAGTCATCTCTCCTTACGCTATTTATGTGGTAAGTGAAATTTTATGTACTGCAATGTAACAGGCAACCGTTAACAATCCTTATGTGTTTCCCGTGTCTTTCTGAATACGGATTCACACTTCGGGCACACCCCCTAACTCCCCCCGCCCCCCGATGTCATCGTCCATCGCAATGTTTCACTCTAGACATCGTCCGACGCCACTTTTGTAGACATCGCCCAACCCTACTTTCCATAGTTCCTAGAACTATTGCCAGAAGTACCTAGATTCACGTGTGTTTGCACCGCAGGAACTAGGAATGATTTTAGTTCTAGGAAATCCCAAATTAGCTCCTGCTTCAGAGTATGGTTTAAGCCAGAGATATGGGAACTATCAGTGATGTAAGTGTACACTGATTGGCCAAAGGCATGTGAAACACAGGCATCTGGCACTTTTAAAGCAATGTATACATATCCCCCCCCATGAACATGGAAAACAGCGATAATGACATTTTCCTGTTGTCCGCAACAGTGTGTTCTTTTCTCAGCCTCGATTGATATGTAGCTCTATCAAAACTGTTGCAAACCCTTCATTTTTTGGCCTCCGGTTCTTTTCAACGTACTGTGGCTTATTTATTTGCGACTACGCTAATTTGCACTGCGCTTGGTATATTGCGTTGGTTGATATGTAAATGAGATGTTGCGCCTGTGTTCTTTCATTTGTGCGGTGTTAGTAAATCACCCACAGAAATTTCCATGCCTATCGGCGCTGTTTTGGAATTGTGTTCTCACACTAATTTGCCTTGTTTTTTAAAACTGGCCTTTAATGTCTTATTCCCTGTCAGGACAGAAACACAAAATTTTGTCATTTGTGACCCTGGACCACAAAACCAGTCTTAAGTCGCTGGGTTATATTTCTAGCAATAGCCAAAAATACACTGTATGGATTAAAATTATAGATTTTTCTTTTATGCCAAAAATTATTAGGATATTAAATAAAGATCATATTCCATGAAGATATTTTGTAAATTTACTACTGTAAATATATCAAAACGTCATTTTTAATTAGTAATATGCATTGCTAAGAATTCATTTGGACAACTTTAAAGGTGATTTTCTCAATATTTAGATTTTTTGCACCCTCAGATTCCAGATTTTCAAATAGTTGTATCTCGGGCAAATATTGTCCTATCCTAACAAACCATACTTCAATGGAACGCATATGTAAAACTCCACATGAGTGTTCACACTAGAGAGAAAACTTTTACTTGCCAACAGTGTGGAAAGAGCTTCTCTCAAAGAGCACATCTTAAAGTCCACATGAGAGTTCACACTGGAGAGAAGCCTTTCACCTGCGAACAGTGTGGAAAGAGCTTCACAACAGAAATAAACCTCAGGTATCACATGAGAATTCACACAGGAGAGAAGCCGTTTACTTGTGATCAGTGTGGAAAGAGTTTCAAACATAAAAGATCCCTTAACTGTCACTTGAGTTCACCCAAGAAGTGTGGAAAAGTGTCAGCCTAATTTATGTCATGAAGTGCCATTTTTTTCACACCTGCAAGTTTCCTAGTTAATCCCTGTGCCACAACCCATATAACATATTTAAATATTTGTTCAGATTGCACATCGGCTCCTCTGTGACGTGTCAGATCTGTAGTGATGCGTGTTGCAGTAGTGCTGTCACATCCGGTTCCTTATAACACACTTTGGCATGTTTATTTTTTAGCATTTTGAGAGAAGAAAAGTTTACATACAGTATGTGACTTCAACAACCAGATGCATTTTGTCCAGTTTCATCTGGAATGTGGAAAAATGCCCACTCTTTCAGAGGGCATTTACCCCTGGTCTTTTTTTTATGATTGGATAGCTATGTAATCAGGTACACATGAACTGAGTCTCCACATGCATCACAGCCGTTTTGATGTGTGTGGAATGTGATCGGGGACTCTTGTCTGCATTGATAGCCTAGTGCAGGGGTCACCAAACTCAGTCCTGAAGAGCCACTGTCCTTCAGAGTTTAGCTCCAAAACCAACTAAACACACCTGAACAGCTCATCAAGGTGTGGCATACTAGAAACTTTCAGCCAGGTGTTTTGGAGCTGGTTGGAACTAAACTCTGCAGGACAGTGGCCCTCCAGTACTGAGTTTGGAGACCCCTGGCCTAGTGATTAGTGCAGTGACATATGGTGCAACTGCGCCTCCGGTGACCGGTGTTCGAATCCTGACTCACAGTCCTTTGCTGATCTCGTTCCCCTCTCTTCACCCCCATGCTTTCCTGTCAGTCTCTACTGTCCTGTCCTAAAAAAGCCCCAAAAAACAAGGACTCTGTATACTTGGAGTTTACAACATTAACTATTTACTGCAGTACAAAATGTAAGCCTGAGACACACTGCATGATTTTTGTTTGTCCCAGACAAAAGATTGGCATTGTGAAACAATTGTGGCTTTTTCTGTGATTATGGCTCCTAAATGGTGGTCCGGTGTCGTACAGTGAGAGAGGTTCAAATGACGGCCGTTGTCACGGTCTTGCGACCAAAAATAGCCAACGATATAGCATGATCATCGCACAGTGTTTGCTGTTACGATCCACGTTTACTGACCAACCAATAAAAATGTGCCATGAAATCAACGCAACATGGTGCTAAAACATAAAACTGCTTGCCTCTTATCTCTTCCTTTTTTGCCGCTTCCACTTTTATTCAGCACACACAAAAACTACAACTGCTAAAGTGTTATCATGCTCTTTTTGTTTACCACTAGCGCATGCTGATGACATTTTATTCTTCTATAGAAACGTGCGTCATAGCCTACAAGTCAATAGGTGTAATTGTCGTACAGTCTACACACGTCGTAGCCAAGTTTATTAGATCCATGTCGCATAGTGTGATATGCAATGATCTTACAGGATTGCTAAAATCCTGTAGTGTGTTTTGGGCTTAAGTTGTCAGTAACTTAATAAAACAAGGAAACCTCAAATTGTAGATCTGTATGTAGGTGGGAGGTACTGTACTTTATCAGAATGAAATACATACACCTCTATTATTATTGTATACCAGTGCACACCACTCAAATGATTACTCATTCAAAGTTCCCATCTTTTTGTAGTTTGTTGGTTTCCTTAACAGAAAAAAATGGATACACGTGGCACAGAAACAAAGACGAGAAATATAAGTAGTTTTATTTTGCATTTACATTCTTGTGACATTTTATATTTTATTGCTGTTAGGAACACTTAAAAAGGTTGATCTTTATCATTTAACTAACATCTTGATGTTTGCTGATGTTTGTTTGTTTGTTTGCTTTTTTCAGACAATTTTTTTTTTTTTTTAATTGTACAAGTAGGCCCCATACAGGTGAAACACAAAATAAAGTAATAGAATTTCCTTTGTGGTCCTTTTTTATGTCCAATAAAAACTATTATTTGCATGTGTTTATCAGTTTTTTTTTTAAGAAATCCCTATTAGGTTATATGGCACGTCTCCACGTTTTTCACCACACTCATCTACTATAAGGAATATAAATCAGGGAGGACACACACAATCACAATTCATTTTGCCAGTTGATAACTTTTTGTAAAATGTTACTTTTACCATTGACTGTTTTTTTTTGTTTGTTTTTTTTTGAGTCTGTGGCCCAATTAAAAAAAATTTAATTGTATGGACAAATGTTTGAATTAAACATTGATAAATCTATTTCTAAAAAAAAAACGTGTGGCCATTTACAAAATCTCACAGATTGTTTTCATTCAACAATAAAAATTTAAATACGTATTTCACCAAAAATGTAACTCTGAACATCGTTATGTTTTATTATTTCTATTTGAATATGTCTGCACATTTCTGATTTTAGCATGAGAACGGGACTTTTATTTTGGAGGGGAGATATGACATCATAAGGCTGTGCAGCGCTCCTGCTCTGTTGTGATTTGGCTGAAGAAAGGTTTGTGTTGAGTATTTGAAGTGTTCCAAACTGTTCAGGCAATTTTATCCTTCTAACAAGAACTCTTAAATGAATGTTTTATTACTGAATGCAACATTGCAATGCTTTGTATAACAATTTTGAACGTTTTTTGGGGGCAAAGTGCACCCACACGAGTAGCACATTTAGTTTGGATTTTTTTTTCTTTCTGTTAATTATTCTCATCTTGTCCAAATTCATAGAAAAAACATCCACGTGACACTATTATAAAGATGGCGCTTATTAAAGAGGAGAGTGAAGACATTAGGATTTCAGAAGTATTCAGCATCAAACATGAAGATACTGAAGAACAAACAGGTTGGTTTCTTTCTCAAAGCTGAACTCAGTCATTTGATTCTTATTCACAGTACAGCTCTACAGAAATCACTGATATTTCTGAAGAATGTCATACGATTTTCCTAATTATGGCTTTTATTTGACCTGGAGTGTAGGCTAAAGGGATAGTTCACCCAAAAATTAAAATTACCCCATAATTTACGCACCCTCAAGCAATCCTAGGTGTATATGACTTTCTTCTTTCAGACGAACACAATCAGAGTTATTTTAAAAAATATCCTGGCTCTTCCAAGCTTTATAATGGCAGTGAATAGGGGGTGAGATTTTGACGGTCATTCACATTTGACTTGCGTTAACTTCTGTGACGTAGTGCACACTCCTATGATGTGCTACGCGACACTACGCATTCTAAACACGAGCTGCGCAGCACATCAAAGGAGTGTGCACTACATCACAGAAGTTAACGCAAGTCACATGAGTATCTACATAGCTCCAGAAGCTAGTTGTTATGCTTTATAAAGTTTTAAATAAGGATATTTGTGTTACATAAATGCATTGATTCACTTCAAAAGGCCTTTATTAACCTCTTGGAGCTGTGTGAAGTACATTTTATGATCGCTGGATGATTTTTGAGCTTCAAAATCTCATCTCCTATTCACTACAATTATAAAGCTTGGAAGATGCAGGGTATTTATTTCTTTTTTTAATAATTCTGATTGTGTTCGTCTGAAAAAAGAAAGTCATATACACCTAGGATGGCTTGAGGGTGAGTAAATCATGGGGTAATTTTCATTCTTTGTAAACTAACCTTTTAACTTGTATTTGTCTCTATTCACCTTAGACCTGAAGGTGCTGAAAGAGGAGAGTCAAGAGCTGAATGAAAATGAAGAGAAGTACCTGGTTGAGAAAAATCCTGATTTCATAACAGAAGAAAAATATTTTAGCAGCTCGCAGACTAAAAAGACTTCCACACGAAAAAGAGCTCAGAAGACAGGAACTAGAGGTTTCTCCTGCCAACACTGTGGAAAAAGTTTTACTCAAAATGAAACCCTTGAAAGACACATGAGAATTCACACTGAAGAGAAACCTTTCACCTGCAAACACTGTGGAAAGATTTTTACTCATAAAGGAAACCTTAAAAAGCACATACGAATTCACACTGGAGAGAAGCCTTATGCATGCACTCAGTGTGGAAAGAGTTTCACTGAAAAAGGAAGTCTTAAAATCCACATGAGAATTCACACTGGAGAGAGGCCATACACATGCCAACAGTGTGGAAAGAGTTTCACACAAAATGAAAGGCTCAAAGTCCACATGAGAATTCACACTGGAGAGAAGCCATACACATGCCAACAGTGTGGAAAAGGTTTCAGACAAAACGAAAGGCTTAAAGTCCACATAATAATTCACACAGGAGAGAAGCCGTTCACCTGCAAACAATGTGGGAAGAGCTTCACTGAAAAAGGAAACCTTGAAGGCCACATGAGAATTCACTCCAGTGAGAAGATATTTACCTGCCAACAGTGTGGAACGAGTTTCACTGACAAAAGAAACCTTAAAAAACACATGACAGTTCACACTGGAGAGAAGCCTTTCACCTGCAAACAGTGTGGGAAGAGCTTCACTGAAAAAAGAAACCTTGAGCGCCACATGAGAATTCACACGGGAGAGAAGCCTTTCACTTGCCAACAGTGTGGAAAGAGCTTCAATGATGAAGCACACTTTGAAGGCCACATGACAATGCACACTGGAGAGAAGCCTTACACCTGCAAACTGTGTGGAAAGAGCTTCACTGAAAAAAGAAATGTAAAACTCCACATGAGCGTTCACACTGGAGAGAAGCCTTTCACTTGCCAACAGTGTGGGAAGAGTTTCACACAAAAAGGACATCTTAAAATCCACATGAGAATTCACACTGGAGAGAAGCCTTACACCTGCCAACAGTGTGGAAAGAGCTTCAGTGAAAAAGGACACCTTAAAGTCCATATGAGAATGCACACGGGAGAGAAGCCTCACACCTGCAAATTGTGTGGTAAGAGCTTCACTGAAAAAAGAAATGTAAAACTCCACATGAGCGTTCACACTGGAGAGAAGCCTTTCACTTGCCAACAGTGTGGGAAGAGTTTTACGCAAAAAGGACATCTTAAAAGCCACATGAGAATTCATACTGGAGAGAAGCCTTATACATGCACTCAGTGTGGAAAGAACTTCACTGAGAAAAGAAACATAAAACTCCACATGAGTGTTCACACTGGAGAGAAGCCTTTCACTTGCCAACAGTGTGGGAAGAGTTTCACACAAAAACAACATCTTAAAGTCCACATGAGAAGTCACACTGGAGAGAAGCCATTCAACTGCAAACAGTGTGGAAAGAGCTTCACTGAAAATGGACAACTTAAAGTCCACATGAGAATTCACACTGGAGAGAAAGCTTTTACTTGCCAACAGTGTGGAAAGAGCTTCTCTCAAAGTGGACATCTTAAAGTCCACGTTAGACGTCACACTGGAGAGAAGCCTTTCACCTGCCAACAGTGTGGAAAGAGCTTCACAACAGCAATAGACCTCAGGTGTCACATGAAAATTCACACAGGAGAGAAGCCGTTTACTTGTGATCAGTGTGGAAAGAGTTTCAAACAAAAAAAATCCCTTAACTTTCACTTGATTTCACCCAAGAAGTGTGGAAAAAGTGTCAGCCTAAACCAGGAGTCAGCAACCTTTATGTCATGAAGTACCATTTTTACATTTCTCAGTTAATCCCTGTGGTGGGTCAGATCTGTAGTGATGCGTGTTGCAGTAGTGCTGTCACATCCGGTTACCACAAGCCATAATAACATGCTCTGGCGTGTTTATTTATTTATTTATTTTTAAATTTTGAGCGGAGAAAAGTTTACATTTGTGACTTCAACAACCAGGTGCATTTTGTCCAGTTTCATCTGGAATGTGGAAAAATGCCCTCTCTTTAGGAGGGCATTTACCCCTGGTCTTTTTTTTAACGATTGGATAGCTATGCGATCAGAGAAAACACATGAATTGATCATGTATACATGAACTGAGTCTCCACATGCATCACAGCCATTTTGATGTGTGTGGAATGTGAACAGGGACTCTTGTCTTTATTGATAGCCTAGTGCAGGGGTCACCAAACTCAGTCCTAAAGGACCACTGTCCTTCAGAGTTTAGCTCCAAAACCAATTAAACACACCTGAACAGCTCATCAAGGTGTAACTAGGCATACTAAAAACTCTCAGCCAGGTGTTTTGGAGCTGGTACTGAGTTTGGAGACCCCTGGCCTAGTGGTTATTGCAGTGACATATGGTGCAACTGTGCCTCCGGTGACCTTTATTCGAATCCTGACTCGCAGTCATTTGCTGATCTTGTTCCCTTCTCTTCACCCCCATGATTTCTTGTCAGTCTCTACTGTCCTGTCCTAAAAAAAAGCCCCAAAAAACAAGGACTCTGTATACTTGGTTGAAGTTTATGGCATTGACTATTTACTGCAGAACAAACTGTAAGCTGTCAGTAACTTAATAAAACAAGTTGTGTTACTACGAGGAATGAATACCTGAAAATGTAGATCTGTATGCAGGTGGGAGGTACTTTATCAGAATGAATTACATACACCTCTCTCATATTATTGTATACACACCGCCCAAATGAATACACGTTCAAAGCATTCATCTTTTTGTGCTAATATGTAGTTTGTTGGTTTCCATAGCACAGAAAAATGGATATCATATCAGTATATTATATTAATCAAAAATTAAAACAATGAGAAATTTTAAGTGTTTTATTTTGTTTTACTGCATTCTTATGATATATATTATAATGTTAATCTTTATTATTTGACTAATTTCTGAATAGTGTGTCTTTCTCCTCTGGCCAGACAAAACCAGCAGTTTAAATCTAGGCTGCAGCACAGTCAGATTGTGCAGAGGACTCATCTGGTTCCCGTGGACTTGTCCCAATGGCCGTCTAGGAGATTTTCTTTCTCCCTTTTGTATTATTCTCTTTTTAATTCATTTTGTTTTCTTACCATGTGAAAAGATAGTGAAAGTTATCCTTTTATGGCAAATTCTTCGATGTAATACATTTTTTAAATTTTCAGATTTTAAAATTACATTGATTAATACAATATAAACGTATACAGGTGTATCTCAATAAATTAGAATGTCGTGGAAAAGTTCATTTATTTCAGTAATTCAACTCAAATTGTGAAACTCGTGTATTAAATAAATTCAGTGCACACAGACTGAAGTAGTTTAAGTCTTTTGTTCTTTTAATTGTGATGATTTTGAGCTCAACAAATTAGAATATGGTGACATGCCAATCAGCTAATCAACTCAAAACACCTGCAAAGGTTTCCTGAGCCTTCAAAATGGTCTCTCAGTTTGGTTCACTAGGCTACACAATCATGGGGAAGACTGCTGATCTGACAGTTGTCCAGAAGAAAGAAGAAAAAGATGCACAACCAACCGAGAGAACCGCAAGCAAAATCGATTCAAGCATTTGGGTGAACTTCACAAGGAATGGACTGAGGCTTGGGTCAAGGCATCAAGAGCCACCACACACAGACGTGTCAAGGAATTTGGCTACAGTTGTTGTATTCCTCTTGTGTGTCTTAACTGGGCTAAGGAGAAGAACAACTGGACTATTGCCAAGTGGTCCAAAGTCCTCTTTTCAGATGAGAGCAAGTTTTGTATTTCATTTGGAAACCAAGGTCCTAGAGTCTGGAGGAAGGGTGGAGAAGCTCATAGCCCAAGTTGCTTGAAGTCCAGTGTGAAGTTTCCACAGTCTGTGATGATTTGGGGTGCAATGTCATCTGCTGGTGTTGGTCCATTGTGTTTTTTGAAAACCAAAGTCACTGCACCCGTTTACCAAGAAATTTTGGAGCACTTCATGCTTCCTTCTGCTGACCAGCTTTTTAAAGATGCTGATTTCATTTTCCAGCAGGATTTGGCACCTGCTCACACTGCCAAAAGCACCAAAAGTTGGTTAAATGACCATGGTGTTGGTGTGCTTGACTGGCCAGCAAACTCACCAGACCTGAACCCCAAACCTGGGCTTCCATACCACCTCAGCAGTGCCACAAACTAATCACCTCCATGCCACGCCGAATTGAGGTAGTAATTAAAGCAAAGAAGCCCCTACCAAGTATTGAGTACATATACAGTAAATGAACATAATTTCCAGAAGGCCAACAATTCACTAAAAAAATTTTTTTAAATTTTTTTTTATTGGTCTTATGAAGTATTCTAATTTGTTGAGATAGTGAATTGGTGGGTTTTTGTTAAATGTGAGCCAAAATCATCACAATTAAAATAACCAAAAGACTTAAACTACTTCAGTCTGTGTGCACTGAATTTATTTAATACACAAGTTTCACAATTTGAGTTGAATTACTGAAATAAATTAACTTTTCCACAACATTCTAATTTATTGAGATGCACCTGTAAGTGGAAATATGTGGGTCTATGATAGAATGTTGAGAACAATAACAGATGAACAGAATAATTTATTAGTCATGGATATTTCTCATTTTGTGCACCAATTTTTATTTTCTAGATCTGGAAACAAAATGTGTGGTGGCGTATCATCAGACTAGAAGTGTCCGAATGGCAATTTGTTTGCGCTCTTAACCATAGAAATTAGTTCAAAATTTTGGTGATTAACATCCATGAAAGAAACAAAAAATGGAGGTTCCAGAAATTCAAATTCTATTTACAGTACATTAAATATGCAAATAAATGTTAAAATAGCAATGCAAATTTTAATTAATAAATTATTTATTTAACATTATTTACAAGGGCTATCTGAGTAAATAATACAATATAAATAATAATAATAATAATAATAAAGATTTTGAATCAGAGTATTATTATTTAGGAATATAGGAATTTATTATTATTTAAAATACTTTGCTCAATAATATGATCCCATACATCCACATCAGTGGTAATGTTTGCACATAATGGGAGAGTTAAAAAGGGGAAATGTACTTCACATCTAGTCATAACAGACTGCATAAATTTGTATTTTTGTCTTCTTTTGACATAGAATGTAATTCTGTTTGGGACAATTCTGTATTTTATGGACACACTGAGAGAGATATTAGGATGTCAGATTTTTGTTTTGTGCATCATCCCACAGCATATATTTTTTTTATCTTGCATGATTTTGTTATATGTCAACATAGATTGCACTGTAACACAATTTGAAACATGATCATTGCAAATAAGCGAATTACATTTGAAATATAATGTGTGTATTTGAGCAATCGTCATTTTCCCCTTAAAGGGATAGTTCACCCACAAATGAAAATTTGATGTTTATCTGTTTACCCCCAGGGCATCCAAGATGTAGGTGACTTTGTTTCTTCAGTAGAACACAAACAACGATTTTTAACTCAAACCATTGCAGTCTGTCAGTCATATAATGGTAGTCAATGGGACCCACGGCTTTGAGAGTCAAAAAAAAAAACATTGTGTATGAAATGTGCTATATAAATAAACTTGCCTTGCCTTGCCTTGCCTTGTTCAGTGTAAACTTTGTAATTTCCAGGCTTCATATGTTATATGTTCAGGTGATTTTAATGAATGCACGGATGATTTGATTGATTTGACCCTCCTCGCTCCTCTCAGTGTGCTGTTCAATCCAGCGTGGCATCTCTTTGTGCCAACTAATTACTTGCTGATACTTGGCATTTCTATAACCCTGGGAAGTCAGAGTATACATGGTCTAACAAAAACAAATCTTTGCAGTCAAGAATTGACTTGTTCCTAATATCTAACTCAGCTTTACAACGTTAAGGAAATTGTTCATAGATACGCCCCATTAACTTATCATAAACTTATTTCTTTAACTCTTACAGGCTCAAAAAAGATCTCTAGTCTTAGAGCAGGCCCGGCGTTGGGGGGGGGGCTGGGGGGCTTTGCCCCCCCACGGACATCCCTGTGCCAATCCCCCCCTCCCCCCGCCTCCACCCCCCTCCGGACTGAGGGGGACGGCCGGACTTTGGTGTGTCTAATAGTCTAACTCATAGTGTAAAATAGTCTGATTGCTTTTAGATGGAAAAGGTGCCCATAACTCCTGGTCTAGGACCTGTTTTCTTTGTAATAATAGCAAATAGATTTGGCAAACAATCCAGTGTATCTGCCCTTCTGCTTTGGAAAGCGTCAAATGATTTTACAATGCATTTTGGCAGAGGGGAGCAAAGTAGCCAATCACAGACATGTTTGTTGATTTCTAAAACGCGATTTGCCAATCAGAGGTGTTTAGGTTGGAATCCACGCACTTACCACTTTTTGTCCAGCACTGAGTTCTATCATGCTTGTAACTTCATTAAAAAAAAAGTTTCATTGTGTTGTCACATTTATTGGTTAAAACTGATCTTTGTAAGATCGTGATGAATGAGTGACAGTTTTTAATATATTTAAAGGGAGTGCTCTTTGCATGCGGTATACGATTAAACATTCAGAATTTAAATAAAATGTGTTTTTCATGCTTGGCATGCGGCCAAGTACGACACAAGAGATAGCTAACTACTACACTATATAGATCAAGATAATAATTTCAGAAGCACAGAGGGATGTGATTCTGCAACTGAGCCTGGTCCAAACGCAGGATTTAGGTAAGGAAACGGTTATTAATTAGGCTATTTGTATTGGCTGCCATGCTAAATCGTGCACCTGCTTGCTTTTCTGTTTAATTTGTGTTTGTGTGAACGTATGCTGTAATAACAAATAATTGTAACATTTTACCATAAGGTTTCATTAGTTAATGTTAATGTATTAAAGTGTTAGTTCATTATTATGACAGTAGAATTGTATTTATAGTTTTGTGCACAAATTGAAAATCCTCTTTATAATATTTTCATTGAATGTATTAATAGTGGTGAAATGTCTACTACAATGAAACAGGGAGTCATTTCGTTAATTGCTAAACCTGATAAAGACCTACATCTTTTAGAAAACTGGAGGCCGATCTCCTTTCTAACAATTGATTATAAACTAATTGCTTCGGTATTTCCTAATAGATTATGGAAATGGTTAAATAACAATCAGTGAAAATCAAACAGGCTTTCTAAAAGGTCGTCACATAATTAATAATATTAGGCTAGTGCTTTTAAGGCGTTCGACACAGTTGAACACAAATTCTTGTTTAAGACTATAGCACTTTTTGGTTTTGGAAATGATTTTCTAAAAATTGTTAAAATGTTTTACACTGATATTAGTATGATATTAGTGTGATTCCTAATGCCTCCACCACTAAAAGATTCAATATTAACCGCGGAGTGCATCAAGGTTGCCCAATTTCCCCTTTTTTATTTTTGTTAGCAGTTGAATTATTATCAGTCGGTATTGTTAATAATGATTAAATCCAAGGTCTCAGAATTTTTGATAAAGTACTTAAGATTTCCCAATTGGCAGATGACTCTACTTTATTTTTAAAGAATGTATCTTTTATGCCCAATGCTATTTCCCTCATCAATAATTTTTCGAGGGCTTCTGGCTTAACTTTAAATTTATCTAAATGTGAAATCCTCCCTTTACACACTTTAAATGATAAATATATAATGAACATTCCAGTCAAATACTTAGGAATTTTTGTTACAAAAAATGTTCTTGAAAGGCAAAACCTAAATTTTTCCTCTAGATTAAAGAAGACAAGAGCAGTGATAAATTGCTGGGTTTCAGCGAGATCTTTCCATTTATGCCCGTGCCTTATTATCCAAAGCGGAAGGCTTATCTCGGTTTGTTTATCCCGCTTTATCACTGCATGTTAAAGATTCTAACTGCAAGGATATTAATAATTTGTTCTTCTCTTTTATTTGGAAAAATAAATCCCAAAGATTTAAAAAAAAAAAAAAAAAAAAAGGGTTCACACTAATAAGAAGGCTGAAGGAGGTCTGGAGATGCTTTATTTTGAGGACGTAAATAAGACCTTTAAGATTAATTGGCTTAAGAGATGTTTGATCACCCCAATTCTCTTTGGAACCATATTCCTCATAGTGTCTCATAGTTTATTTTTTTAAAAATTGGTTCAACAGAGACATTAATCATCTCATAAAAATGTTTGACCATTTTGGGAATCTTTTAACTTACGAACAATTCATGTCAAGTTACAGTTTTCCCGTACAGTTTAGGGAATTTAATTCTGTTATTAAAGCTATTCCTGCAACACTACGCCAACTTGTCAAAAGTCATATTTGTTAGAATTCTTTATTTGTGACAAATCCAAAATTAATTTTAGAAGGTATTGCACTAACTGAGAAAAAATGCAATAACAAACATATTTGTAATATTTTCCAAAAACAAAACAAAAAAAAATATCTCCTAGAGGGAAATTTTTTTCGAACTCTGTAATTGAGAATATTGGCTGGAGAAGAGCTTGGTTAATTCCTTTTAAATATTGTATTAATAATAAAATAAAAGAAATACACTTCAAAATTCTACATACAATTTATCCTTCTAAATCTTTAATATCGAAATTCACTGATATTGATGATATATGCTGTTTTTGTAATAATGAGAAAGAGATACTGACTCACTCATTTTTTGACTAAAGTTGTAAACAAGTTTTGGATTGATTTGGCAGATTTTACATTTAATTTAATGAATATTAATTATTGCTTTACTTTAAAGGATGTTATTGTCACAAACTGAGCCGGAAACAACAGGTAAATGGAATAACAGGATGATTTATTGACAGAATGGGGAGCAGATCGTGAGGAACAAATGGCAGGTGAGAATATAGGAGTTAGAATCAGTTCAATGGGTCTTAGATGAATGCTGATGATTCTAATCGTTGCAGGATCGTTGGAGAACGGGAACCCGGAACAATGCAGTACTTCATTGGAGAGTTACAGAATGATAGTCGGGAGCCTAAAGGGTAAGTATACACAGGTAGGTGCACACTGGGTCTGGGAACAGTTCAGGGTAGTGTACGGTAGACCGGACGATGACAAACTGTGGTGAGAGTGTTTATGTAGCAGACTTGATTGGTGAGTGCAGGTGCGGGTGATCAATAATCGGGTGACAGGGATCAGGTGTGTGTCAGAACTGGTGACTGTGATGAATCCCTGACACTTATCTTGTATTATGAAAACAAAAGCAATAAGGATCTAGAATTTATTGTTAATCTTTTTATTTTATTAGCAAAATTTCACATAAACAAAAATTGCTTAATTCATTTCCTATGTTAAATTTGTTTTGTTCTGACTTTGACTTTTATATTTCTTCAATAAGACTGTTAAAAAACGAAAAGTCTGTGAAATGTTTAAAATACTATGATACATTCTTCAATCCCCCTGGTACTTTGTAATATCCTTATTTGTTAACATTGAATGTGAGCTATGCCTTTTTATTTATTTATTTATTTTTCTCCCTCTTATTTGTTTAGATTTTGTATTGTTATTATTTGTATGTTCCTTTTTTTCTGCAATAAAAAAAAACATGTTTCATGTCTTAAGACTAAAGAAAACAAACTAGATATTGTCACGAGCATCTAAATGCTTATATAGAAAAGAAATGGAACATTAATGCTGCTGCTGTTGTCTGCTCATGTGTTAGTCTACTGTTAAGAATGGTTTCCTTATGATATGTTTTAGCACTTGTACAACATATTCTGATAAATGTAGATCTTATCTTTTTTCATATTACTAGTTCCTGTAATTACCCAGTAATGTTGGAGATCTACAGTTTGTTCCTTACAAATGCTTATGATTGCAGTTGGCTAGGGTCACTGAATCTGACAAGTAAAATTTCATATTGCTATCAAAATGTTACCACTCTTTCTTTCATAATAACTGACTAAAACTGTTTAATACAGAAACTGTGATATGTCAGCTCCTCTTCTTTCTATTTTATGAAGCATATTGATCATCTGACATATTGATACAGTATGACAGGTCAAAATTATATACCACAATGTTACCCCTTTTTATAAGTCTATGTTCTAATATTGCATATTACTAAGAATTTTCAATATAATGATCTACAAAGAGATAACACTTTGTATTTGTAAGGCTCTGGTCTATTCAAATATCAAATTTGGAGGACATCTGCTTCACTTACATAAATGTTTAAATTTGTAATTTTATTTTATTTTTATTTTAATTACTGAACAAATCTTCTTCCACACAGAAAATCAGCTCCTCCCACAACAGTCACACATTCAGTAATTCATCAATAAATGCTGGAATATTCCCATCAGTTTACGAGTGAAGACGAGCATCAGATCATCAGGAAGAGCTGAAATCTGTAAAGACTGAGTTTATTAAAGAGGACAGAGAGAAGATGAGAGATCCAGAACCCTGCAGAATCAAACACACTGAAGATACTGAACAACAAACAGGTTGGTGTTTATTTTTCTCTCTTTATTAATAGTGCTGATGGTTATAACGCTTCAAGAAGATTTCAATTTGTTGTAATAGGGTACTTTTTAAATAATATTTATGTTAGATAACTGTGTAGTTGATCAAAAATATTTAATAGTTCTCCCTATAGAAACATGGGATTTGTGATTATGATGTTTTAAAAATAATAATTTGAAGATCAGTGTACCTACTCATGGAAAGTTTCAGACACATATAATTCATAAAACAAATGCACCAAAAATTTGTGTAACAATTGTCTACTTTACACTGTTACATCGGGGTTACTGAGAGGTACTGAAAATGAACCATTTTTACATTTATTTCAGAGTTGATTGAAGAAAACAAGGAGGAAGAAGAACTGAGTGAAGTTGAGGAGAAAAACCATTTGACAACTGGAGATAAACTTTTGAAGTGCTCTCAAACCAAACAGAAAGATTTAAAGAAAAGAAGAGCCAAGAAATCTTTCACCTGCACTCAGCGTGGAAAGAGATTGACAAGCAAAATATAATCTTGATGTTCACATGAGAGTTCACACTGGAGAGAAACCGTTCACTTGTGATCAGTGCGGGAAAACATTTCTGTGGTCTTCAGTCCTGAGCACACACGTGAGAGTTCATACAAAGGAGAAGCCACATTCATGTCATTTGTGTGGAAAGTGTTTTTCATTACTACAATATTTAAAAGAACATCAGAAAATACACACTGGTGTGAGAGAGTACATGTGCTTTGAGTGTGAAAGGACTTTTACTACAGCGAGCGGTTTAAAACGGCATGAGAGGATCCACACTGGAGAGAAACCGTATCACTGCGCTGCATGTGGGAAGAGTTTCAATCAATCTTCTGCTCTACACACACATACAAAAAACTATCACAGTTAGTAGATCATCTTCAGATCCAGCACTTTCAGCTCTGATGCTGCTTCCTCACCACGAGACACAATAATGCATCAAGCAATAAAATATCATCTGGATAAATCTGTTCTAACCAGACATTACATGTGAACTGACAAAGAAACATTATCTGAAGTTTTCACAGTGAATAAAGTTCATCTTCATCTTCAAAACCAGCAGATTCAGATCAACTCAAAGATGGAGTTCCTCTCCAAAGAACAATGTCAGAAAGTTTTATTCTTGTATATCCGTTTTGCTTCATGATATACATGATATCATTGCGCTTTCTTATGCGTTTTATATTATGTTCAGTTGTCTTATAATTCATATGTGTCAGCTGTAGTTTGCTTACTCTTTCATGAAGGAAAGTAGAAGATTTTTACAAGTTCTTGTTCAGGAAGCTGAAGAAGAGGCTGTAACACTTTTAAGAGACATCCAGATTTATTTTTAACTTGTTTTTCATTGTTGTTTTTGAAATAAAGTTATTCTCCACTTATGATGTATTTTAAAAAAACACAGATGCAAGATATACTGTCATGTAGCTTTGCAACTGATTCTTTTGTGCTTCTCTTGTAAGTAGGAATGGTACCTGAACCCAATATTAACCCTCTGGTTGTGTTCGGATTCCTGTCGCACTTGTGGTGTTCCCGGTCAAAACTGACCGGACTCCAAACTACTGCTTATAAATCTCTCATTATGCTATATTATCATTGTATTCATTGTTTTTGTCAACTTGTTTTTTTTTTTTTTGTGGGATTGGGATGGGATTTTTCTTTTTCTTTTTTTTTTGTGGAAATTCACTCCCGTCCCGTGTCACGCTCTAGTCTCTCAAGCGTATAGATGGCAGGCTGCAGATGGATGAATGTGTGCAGTGTGTGAACAAACACATTCATTCACTCATTCAAAACACGCTCGGAAACAGCGGATTCATTCAGCAACACAAAACCAATAATCCGACATTATCTGTAATAAACCTTGTGAAAAACAATAGTACTGCCTACTGTATGTAAGAATGACAAATAACCTATGCAAACAGCATGATGATGGTTTTTTTTTAACGTTTCACAAAGTCATTCTATAATGCAATAATCGTCCTCCATAACGGGTCACACAGTATCTACTTTTCAGAATGAATTCCAATTCCGATAGGCTATACAACCAAACACTTTTTTTTTTTAAATTTTCAGTTTGTGAAATGTGACAACATGCCCCATAGGGTGGGGCACCTTGTAACATAACCAAGTACCAAGTAACAGCTTAAAATATTATCTGGATGGGAAAAAAGGAGTAACATTTTCATATAGAATAATGACAAATATAATAATTCTGGAGTAACGCACACACACACATCTATGTATATGACATATATTTGACATATTTCTTTTGAATCAGCATTTTTAATGACTAAAGTGAACATTTTTTTAAAAAAAAATGCCAATTGCTATAATTAACTAATTTTCATTGCCATTGTCAGTAAAACGCTATGCTTTTTAATTACATAATTAAAAACTCTTTATCTAAAAAACATTTTAATGAATATGTTCTATTAAAATGAAATATTACCTTCTCAGTACTGAAAGAATTTAATACAAGACAATTGGTTAGATTATGGTGGATATTTAAAGGTTGGTTAATCAGTACAGCTGGTTAAAGTGAAATCTTACCTGAACTTTGCACCATGTCTTGACCAACGCCTTGATGCTTTCGAAACCAAAAGTGTGAATTTGACTGACGTCCCCGTGTGGAGGCTTAACACTGCTGTAACATATTCTATCTACACAAACAATCAGAGAGAGCGATTCTGAAGTGTTTATTTTCAATCCTTAAACAGTCACTGATATCCAGAGGTGTAAAAATGACCTGAAAACCATACTTGAGTAAACGTACAGACAGTGCTCAAATATGGGGGAGTTCCCCCTTTTTTTTTTGGTTTGGGGTAAGTCTTGCAAGCCTATAAAATATATTCATAATAAAAAAAAAAATTAAAACATGCTTAAAAGAATAGGCTGGAAGGTCAGGAACAATAGTTATACCATAAATGATAGATGTATAAAGCACTATAAAAATACATTGAGATGTCTTAAAAAAAATAAAAATAAACAGTAGAAGATAATCAGATGGCTTTCAAACTCGCTGAAGGCTGTGACTGTCAGATTCAGCAGCAGGACAGAAATAATTATTTCATAATGTCTCAGAAAGCAGTGATAAAGGAGCAGTCAGTAACTTTAAATGGACATTAAGAGACTTTTATCTTCATTTACTAGTGAAAATGTCACAATTCCAAGCTTTCTGAGCAATGCACCAGCTAGGGTGATCACCTGGCAATAGATCTGTTGCGGGACAGACAGTAGATGTGATTTTGCGGGACAATGCGGGACGTGTGAGACAGATACATTTACTACTTTTGTGCTATGTGAATACTGATCTATGCTGCCTTCACGCCATGTCGTGATTACCACAATTCTGAGATGACAACGTGACATTTTACTCATAGCTTTCCATGTTGTTGGACTCAGAGGTAGAGCCAAAATGAACCTGGCGGCGGTCACGTGGTACATCTGTCACTGGCCCAAGTCGTAACTCTCAGAACATTCCGAGTTTACAAGTTGTAATTATGAGTTCAGGAGCACGTGAGGGCTTTGGAGTTGATAGTGTTGCCATAGAAACACATAATTTAGATAGAATAGAATGTCACGTGTTGTCATCTTGGAATTACGACATGGCATGAATGCAGCATTACAGTGCACACATTCATCGTCACGCAATTGACACTTTTCTCACCCTCTCACACATACGCCACACGTCCATTTTCACAAGCAGTGAAAAGCACCCTCAGTTAAAACTGTATTAATTTGCAAAACAGATTTGGTAAACGCTCCAGTGCACATTTGTGTTTGTGCTCTGGAAACTGCCAGAAGATTGTATTTACAACTTGTTTGCGTAGCGCTGAGCAGTCTTTAATAAAAGAACATTTTCTCTTTTTTTGTTGCCATTATTATGACATCTCGTAAAACAGCTTTTACTTTACCGAATTATCCGGGACACGGGCAAGTTTGTTTTCTGACAGGGAAGACAGGGAATCACCCGCTCCACATTTTGATTGACAGCCATAACAGCCTCCCAGGGACCATGTTTACTCCTTTCTTTTCAACCATTGGATAGGATTTAAAAAAAAGTCTTCTGAATTCGTGTGAGGCGGGTTGCTACTGATGAAACGCTGATAAATATAGGTGAAACTATGCCGCTAAAATAATAAATAAAAAGCTTTCTTAAAAAGGCAAAAAAAACGCATAAACGTTTTCTTGACACGACAATTAAAAACCAACAGGCCGCATTTGTGGAGCGGTGTTTGCTTGTTGCTGCTGGACGCTTGGCAACAGACAGCCAATCAGAGATTGAGCAGCGAGGCTCATGTCACGTCAGTAACCGAAACACGCGTTGTGTAAACAGCAGCCGGTGAGAGAAAAGTAAGAAATGTCAAAAGACGGAAAGTGTGTGAACTGGAGTGATGAGGTTTGTCTTTGTTTTCTTGCCTTTGTGCGTCTCATGAGGCTTAAAATGGCTAAAGACCTACGCGGCGACATTTTTTTAATAATTGGCAAGACATGGGAAAAGCTGTGTAAACTGGTTGCCTGCTGTTCGTCCAATCAGTGACAGTGACACCGCAAATATGCAAATAAAAAGGTTAACATTACATTTACATTTACATTTAACCCGGGGTTTAGGAATGTACAGTATGAAACGTCTGTTAATGAATACCCAGGATTAAGAGTTAACCCCAGGAATAGTATGAGCAGTGTGAAACATGATTACAGATAACCCAGTATTCCGTTTATCCGGGGTTTAGGATGACCCAGGGTTAACAATTTCAAGTTTGAAAAGCCCTAATGAGTGTGGTGAAAACATTCCCCGGTTTGTGTCACACTTCTTGGATGCGTTACCACCTGTGACATTTAACAACGTAGATTTTTCAAGCCTGCTCTGTAAGATGGAGCGCCTGCACAGTGAGGTGAACGCACTCCGGCAGATGTCGGGGAAGATCTACGTGCTGAGGAGGAACATCCTCCTAAACCCTAAATCAGAATAGAGTCTGGTTGTGAAACACAGCAGACGCGGGAGGAATTATGTGGATGGCCAAACACCTCCGACGAAACAGCGAGCTGGTAAAGCTAAACAAAGGATGTTGTAAGAAATTATAGTGTGCCTCGACTCAGCTTCCACTCCACAATATGTTTGATCATGCTCATTTCCCAAAATGGATTAATTATTATAGAGAAGTCAACAGTTATGTTGTTTGTAGACCATTTGGGATGATCACATCCTGAGCAAATGGTGACCAATTGTAGAATGGGACAGGTGTGGGACACTGAGAACCACCTCAGACAAAGGGGTGTCAGAACTTCATTAACACACAGACTACAGCTGTTACAACAGGAGCAACTTCATTTACATGAAGGGTAATAAACTGAAAATGTATAAAAGGTTTGAACTTAGTATGTTCTGTGTTCATTCCCACTCCATTGAACCCAAGGTACAACATGTACTTTGTCACTGCTATGCTGCAATAAACATCTTCATCGAGATCTTCTACGTCCTCATCACTTTTTCTTACAATGTCTAAGCCTATTATTGGTACAGGGGCACGAGGGAACATAAGTGTGGTGCGAACGAAGCTGGTAAGTGTGTTTGCTACCAAATTTTCCCCAGATCTTAATGCTGAAACATTGTCTAACTATCTTAAAGAAAAGCTTGGCCGAGATGTGAATTTTGCCAACGCATTGACACTATGAACAATAGATACAGTTCATTTAAAGTGAGTGCTGAGTGCATTAACTCTTTCCCCGCCAGCATTTTTGAAAAAAAAAATTGCCAGCCACCGCCAGGATTTTTGAAGATTTTCACTAAAATTTCATGGCCCCCAGAATATTTTGTTGTATGAATATCTAAACATGCAATACATCAAAATAAAGAACAGACCCTCTACTATTAAACAACAACAACAACAACAACAACAACAAAAAAAAAAAAAAATCAATTTTAGTCTAGCTTCAAGCATTAGTTTTTCTCAAAACTTGAATGTAGGTATGTAAATACCACATCTGGATCATATCCATTT
Organism: Spinibarbus caldwelli; assembly: GCA_039654775.1. Lineage (NCBI taxonomy): Eukaryota > Metazoa > Chordata > Actinopteri > Cypriniformes > Cyprinidae > Spinibarbus > Spinibarbus caldwelli. The sequence continues at coordinate 55,219,393 of CM077218.1, forward strand.
TAGGGGGGCTCAGCCCCCAATGAGGGTATAATAATAATAAATAATAACATAAACTAAACGTATTGCACTGTATTGTCTAGATAGGTATAACATTTGAGTACTGAATAAGCCAAATACAAGTCTTCCTGATCTCACACACACACACCTGTTTACTGTAATTACACAGACAATAAAAGTTGTTGATAAAAAATAAAAATTAAAGATAACAATGTATTAATAATAAAGGTAACATTTAATCAATAATTACTCAGAGAAAATACAAAAATGAGCTGGATCTCTCTCTCTCCTACAGACTTACAAGTAGGAATACAATCCTGCTTATTTAACACATTGATCATTATATGAAACGAATGAACATAATATGAAACTCATAAAAATGCACAATGATGTAATTTATATCATGAAGCAAAATGATATACAAGAATAAAACTTTTGGCATTGTTCTTTGGGGAGGAACTCCATCTTTGAGTTGATCTGAATCTCAGTTGAATCTGCTGGTTTTGAAGATGAAGATGAACTTTATTCACTGTGAAAACTTTAGATAATGTTTCTTTGTCAGTTCACATGTAATGGATGGCAAGGAATGATTTATCCAGATGATATTTTATTGCTAGTGTGTCACATTTGTTGAGGACGCGGCATCAGACCTGAAAGTGCTGGATCTGAGGATGATCTACTTACTGTGATAGTTTTTTGTATGGCTGTGTAGAGCAGAAGATTGATTGAAACGCTTCCCACATGCAGTGCAGTGATACGGTTTCTCTCCAGTGTGGATCCTCTCATGTGTTTTCAGTTCTCCTAACCGACTGAATCTCTTGTCACAGTGTGAACACTTGTAAGGTTTCTCTCCAGTGTGAATCCTCTCATGCAATTTTAAACTCTTTGCTGAAGTAAAAGTCTTCTCACACTCAAAGCACATGTACTCTCTCACAGTTGCGTGTATTTTCTCATGTACTTTTAAATATTGTAGACGTGAAAAACTCTTTCCACACAAATAACATGAATGTGGCTTCTCCTTTGTATGAACTCTCAGGTGCTGCTTCAGGTATGAAGCCCACAAAAATGTTTTGCCGCATTGATCACGTGTACAGTTTCTCTCTAGTGTGGATGTCCATGTGTTTCTTAAAGCTTGATGAGTATGAGAAACTCTTCCCGCACTGATCACAAGTGAACAGTTTTTCTCCAGTGTGAACACTCATGTGATAATCAAGATGACGTTTCTTTCTGACACTCATTCCACACTGAGTGCAGGTGAACGGTTTCTTGGCTCTTCTTTTCTTTTCTGTTTGGGTTGTTCCCCACTTTTGGCATGATTTTTCTCCTCAGATTCACTCAATTTTTCTTTCTCCTCATTATCCACAATCAACTCTGAAACAAAAGTAAAAACAGTCAATTTTCATTAACTCATTAAAAAAATAAATAAATAAATAAACTGAAAAGTGCAATGACAAAAATGAACAGCAGAAAGTAGACAACTGCATCACAAAATTTTGGTCATTTTGATGCAATTTTATAAATTATACATCCCCGAAACTTTCCATGAATGAGGTACACTGATCTTCAAATTATTAGTTTTAAAATATTATAGGCACAAACCTCATGTTTCTATTGGGAGAACTATTAAATATGTTTGATCAACTACACGAAGGATCTGAGGATCCTCAAATACAAGCTGTATTTCTTGTTTTTTATTAATTTATAATAATTTATTCATATAATCATTTATAATCATTATCCATTTATGTCATTTATTGTATGTTTTTTTATCATTTACCATTTATATCATTTTATTATTTGATAATTTATTCATTTATTATTTTGATTTTTTTTACATTTTATATTTCTAATTATTTTCCTTGCTTATGTATTTTCATTGTTTAATCTTATGATTGTGAGGTTTTATTAACTGTTTAGTCAATATGAATAAGAGATAAGAGGGAATGTTTATGGAAACTCAAGGTATGGGATGTTGTGAAGCAGTTTGGTAAAACACTACTTGTTGGATTTGTGCTAGTCCGAATCCCAATTCTATTTTATACCCCTTCCCCTTGTCCCTTGAAACAGAGTGTCAAGGGGTAGGGGTAGGGGTGAAAATATTCCCCTAAGAAATGGGACACCACTACTATACCGTCACACGTCATCATATGTCATCTAGCTCCATCTAGCTGAAATATTGTAGCATATTTCATCTCTCTCTCTCGAATTGGCAATATTTGAGAAAAAGGTTTTGATCAGACATTAAAATATGTTGTGGCACTATCGTGCAGTCAGTAATGATATGACGTTTAGCAAACTTCAGCGATTTTTTTCAAACATTTCTTTGAATGGCATGACCGTAAATATGAACTCACGATTGAATGTAACATAAAACAAATGATTACTTTTCATTAAAATCTTTATTAATGCCAATAATGCTTACATTTGTGTGTCTTTTTTCCCACTCGGGCAGTCATGTTGCCGCTATAGCCGGTTTACGCTGAGATAATTCATACCCCTTCGTTTGTAGTGTGGTGCCGAAAAATCTTCATTTGAAGGTCTATCTGGCCCTTACCCTTACCCCTACCCTTACCCCTACCCCTACCCCTACCCCTACAACCAAAAGAGAATCGAGACACCCCTACCCCTTCACGTGAACGCTTAAATCGGAGGGGTAGGGGAAAGGCTAAGGGGTAGAAATGGGATTGGGCCAAAATTATGTCAGGATGTCTACTTTGAGGAGCAAGGAACATGGAGACAAACACACAGGTAGTACATATCATAGATGACACTGGACAAAGGAATCAAGGAACAGACAACACTATAAATACTGAACTAAAGGAGGGTAATTGACAAGACACACCTGAACCAATTAAACACAATCAAACAAGGGAGAAACTGGGTCACGGGGAGCACATAGGGAGAAAAACACACACAAGGCGTGACACATCATCACTTCGTCTCCTGCTTCTGCTCTTCTCTGGGCTTTGCTCAGTCAACCTCTTGGTTTATAGAAGTGTGTTAATACAGTTTTGGGTACCACTCAAGACTTGATGTTAATGGCTTTTGGGTATCGACAACCCTGCTGACTATTTGTTCGGACACCAGACAAATTGGTTATTTTCTGACAGGATCTGGCATCCAGGACTGGATCTTAATTAACTGGCATGGAGACTCAATCTAACATACATTTTGTTGAGAAAAAAAAAAAAAGAAGTACCCAGTTCATAGGAAATGTCCCCTATTATTTGATGCTTCAGCAAAATTATTCAACAGCTCTGAAGATTTATCCTGGTACAACAACCAAAATATAAAGCTGCCTGAATCTGTATAACCATCAGCAGTATTAATGAAGAATGAAGAATAAACACCAACCTGTTTGTTGTTCAGTATCTTCAGTGTGTTTGATTCTGCAGGGTTCTGGATCTCTCATCTTCTCTCTGTCCTCTTTAATAAACTCAGTCTTTACAGATTTCAGCTCTTCCTGATGATCTGATGCTCGTCTTCACTTGTAAACTGATGATGATATTCCAGCATTTACTGGTGAATTGCTGAATGTGTGACTGCTGTGGGAGGAGCTTCACTGATGATGATGTGATTGTTGTGGGAGGAGCTTCACTGATGATGATGTGATTGTTGTGGAAAAAGCTTCACTGAACATGAATTTCTGTGTGGAAAAACAGATTTACCACAATAAATAATAAATCAAAGAAGCATTAAGTGTCGTCTCTTTGTGAATCATTATATTACTATACTGAACCACTGCCTTACATCAAGACTTAAGCGAATAATGGCACCATCATGCTTAAGGGACCGTTCTCAATTACTTTACCTCACTTCCCCTCTATTTATACAAGTATGTAAAAATGCTGTAATTCACCAAAAGATTATTATTTTTTTCCCTCACATTCCAAAATGTTGTAGCTTACATTCAGTAAGTCAGTCTGGCCACAAATTTTTACTACAACATTGTAAATATCATTCATGTGAATGAACGATTGGACATGTTTTATTTTTTTATTTATTTTTTTTTTTTGCACTGTGGCTGGAAATTGATGACTGTCCTTTACACAACAATTATGATTATCCAGCGAATATCGAAACTAGGGATGGGAGATATGGGCTTAAAAATATATCTAGAATTTCTGGTATTTATTGCCATAACGATATCAATGACGATAATTCAGGGAATCCTGTTTCTTTACAGAAAAGTATTATCTTTCCTATTTTTACACAAAATACGGTGTTGTGTGTGAGCATTACTGAATACACAAGTAACGTAATAACTGTTTAATTCATACTGGAAGCCGGAGGGCGCCCTTGTGCAGAAACTCCACATATGCATAGCAGAAGTAATAGTACTGAAGACACAACCAGGAAATCCCTAATATGGACAAAGTGATTGATGTAGCTGAATAAAATGCAGATAGAGAAATTTTAACTGAGGAAACTTGAAGACACTCCTGCCTCTCCTGTATGTGTATCTTATTTGACTGTTGCAACATACATAATAACTGAAGTATCTCCGAGATAATTTCTTGTCTAGTTTCTGACTGTTGAGCATTCAGGCACAATAAGGCTAAACTTGAATCTGAGAATATTAGTGTTTTGTCTAATCCCAAAATAAAATATAGAAATGTCCATCACATTACAATAGGCTACTAATCTAAAACGATTTACTAAAACGATTATGTCAGTACTTTTTGAACATTTCCAGCACATTTTAACAATACTGTGATAATACTGATAACCGTGATAATTTAGGTCACTATCAGGGGCATCGCTAGTGGGGTGAAAAGGGTGACAGAGTGCATAGGCCCTAGAGCTCTGGGGGGCCCGCGATCCGCCCCCACTCACCGGATGTTATTTTGCAATCGCGATCCATCTCCCGGGCTCTACAGTGCGACTAATTCATTTGCATTTAACTACTATGTGCGAATATGAAAAAATATTTAGGAACACCAGTGTGACTGACCCAATCAGCATATTTGTGTTTGCGCTCAAGAGAGCTTCAAAGGTTTCTACACCATGTTTTTGCAGCGTTGAGTAATGTAATGTGTCACAGACATATCTATTGATTCTTTGAATGCAATATTAATCAAAATCCACTCACTGCCCAAAACATCTGATTTATGCAAACTCATGAATCCTCTCATTATAACAAAGACATGATGTAAATAAGAGATTAATTGTGCAGTGTAGAGAGCTTCGTTGATTATAATGGAACTTTGTGAGATCGCGATGAAAGGTGTGTGAAAGATTTTTGAGATTATTAAGAGAGTCTGCAAATGTGATATTGATTTAATACAGCAGTTCAATAAACAAGAAATTAATATTAAGTGACTTACATTGTCTGACTATAACAATATTGTCTGATTTTGCCAACCAAAATAGTCTCAAAGTCCCAGCTAAGCCACTGCACATCTCGAAGTAAGCACGAGTTTTGTTTATGAATGAACATGCACTTTTAAACTAATCTGAATCAATGATTCAATTACCCATTCATAAAGACAGTCACTTACTTAGTTCCTGAATGAATCAGCCATTCAAACGAATCAATTGAATGAATAATTGTTTAATTTTAAGGTATCATTTCAGTTATTTAAATCATTTCAATCCATTAGTCAATATTTCTATTTTTCAAAATGTTATAATTAAAACATTAATCTCACATTGTTATGAACTGTTATAAACATATGAATATGAACATTATGAATATAAAACAGCCATGCCACCTCTGAGCCCCATTAAATGTCTATAAATATTCCTACATGCCACTTTTGTTTTTCTGTGCCAGCCCTGTTCGAATTAGAAATGTTAAAAAGCTTACACATATAAATTTTTGAATTTGACAGAAAAGATGACATACTTTTAGTAAAGTAATGGCATTACAAAGGTTAAAAAAAATGCCCCTCTAAATCACTAAATCCTTACTAAATTCAGTGAACAGGGATAGCGACGGCCCTATGTATACTATGTATTTTTACATAGTATCTGACAACTGTACATTTGTAAAATGCACACTTAAATAACATATCTGTACATTCATGTAAACAATTACGTTTTTTTTTCTCTGTATTTCTACTTCTGTATGAAGATCCTGTCATCAAGTCAAATTCCTTGTGCGTGTGTAAACATACTTGGTAATAAAGCTCTTTCTGACTTATAAATGTTCACACGTAGGAGGAATGGCTAGATCTTCACAGTTAAACATTCATCAATGTTTTAAATACCTATTTGCAATGTGATTCATGCACAATCGACGATGCTCCTTATATTTGCACTAATCTAGTATTGCTTTTTAACAAACTATTTACAGTGTGCAGCCTAACGCAGGTGGTAACTTGAAATAAAGTGAACACTTTTTTCACATTTAGTCTAGAAACACAGTAAGTCTGAGGATCTGCTGGATTGATACTTAATATTACCTATATTTTCTGTCCAACTTTATTTTAACTTTTTTTAAAATTATTTTTGTAAGTAATTGTACTTTACTTGAGTTTCTCTCGTCGCCTCTGCTCGCGTCTCCAAACACTAACAACCAGCACGATAAACAGACGAGTGTTTATGACTGAACTTCAGCATGTGAAGAAATCATTCTGATAAAGATTTGATCATGACAGACACTGGAGAAACTCAAACACTCAACAACAAATAAAGAGCAATAAATAAAACAATGTCTTGAGTCTTTTATTATCAATAGTTGTGTTCTCCGTTGTTCTGTCATGTTTAAATGCAAGTTAATACTGAATGCATTTTGTCAAAGTTTAATCTGAAGTAAACCAGATCATGTCATCTGACCTGTTTGAACACACCCAAAGGTGATCATAAACTCCACCCTCTTAAAACACTCACCAGGAAGAGACTCATTATTTCTCCTTTCTGTTGTTGTCTCTTGTGTTTGCAGAACTGAGAAATGACTGCCTAGAGATATAGCTAGTCTTGTGTCAGGAGACTGCTATATTACTGTATACGTATTTGCTAAGTAAAACAAAGAATCAGTGAAGAACACAGAGAAACACTCTTAGCAAAGTATTTTTGAACTGTTTGTCTGTGAATGGACAGCAGAAAATGAAAGTAAAGTATATACTGCTGGAGCTCAAACAGTGAAAATGGATTCACTATCTGTAGAAGAGCTTTCTTGTCCCATGTGCTGTGAAATCTTCAAGAATCCTGTTGTTTTATCATGTAGTCACAGTTTCTGTAAAGAGTGTCTTCAACAGTTCTGGAGAACCAAGAAAATTCAGGAGTGTCCCGTCTGCAGGAGAAGATCCTCTAAATCTGAACCTCGATGTAATCTCGTGTTAAAAAACTTGTGTGAGTCGTTCCTGAAGGAGAGAAATGAGAGGCTTTCATCAGGATCCGAGGAGATCTGCAGTTTACACAGTGAGAAACTCAGTGATACACAGTGTAGTGATTCAAAACAACATGACAATCTCAAATTCAGCCCAATCAGTGAAGTGGTTTCATCATATAAGGTAAGAGAAACAGGTTTTTGCCAATTCAATTCAGGTTTTCAATTCAAGTTTATTTGTATATCGCTTTTCAAGATACAAATTGTTGCAAAGCGCTGTACAGAAAATTAAGTTTCTGCAATATATTTAGTAGTAGCTTATCATTGGTGACTATTTCAGTTAATGTACATATGGCAGAAATGTACGGAAAAATCAATTAAAGATGTAATCAAACAGGCGATGAACACTATTAACAGCAATAATTATGTTGAAATCAAACTTCTAGCAAGATTTGGTAGTTCTGTTATTTCAGGGTTGGCATCGTCTGAGGGGTTGGCATCATCTCTTCTCAGGTGTTCTGGATCCAGACTGAAGCTTGTGTAAATCCTAGTTACCACGGGGTGTTAATCAGAAACAGAGAAACAAATAGAGACATAATTAGCATAGCTGCTGTTCCAACCAAGCAAAAATTGATTTGTTCAATCCAAGCTAAAGAATAATAATGTGTGTTTGATCCGATATAACTGCAGTACAAGATTATGAGATGCATTATGTGAATGCTTGGCTAAAGAGATCTGTCTTTAATCTAGATTTAAACAGAGAGAGTGTGTCTGAACCCTGAACATTATCAGGAAGGCTATTCCAGAGTTTGGGAGCCAAATGTGAAAAGGCTCCACCTCCTTTAGTGGACTTTGTTATCCTAGGTACTACCAAAAGTCCAGAGTTTTGCGTGATGGATTGTAGCGTGGTAGGAGACTAGTTAGGTACGCAGGAGCTAAACCATTAAGGGCCTTATAGGTAAGTAACAATATTTTGTAACTGATACGGAACTTAATAGATAGACAGTGCAAGTCCTAACGCATCATTTGTATTATCAATGTGAATGTTAAAATCTCCGACAATTAGCGCTTTATCAACAGTAACCAATAGGTCTGAGAGGAAATCTGCAAATTCTTTTAGGAAATCTGTATACGGCCCTGGCGGTCTATACACAGTAGCCAGAGCAAGAGATAGGAGAGATTTCTTTTGCATATCTGACAGTGTAACATTAAGCAGAAGCAATTCAAATGAGTTAAACCTGTATCCTGTTTTCTGGGAAACATTGAGAATATCACTATATATTGTTGCAACACCGCCGCCACGGCCAGTCTGACGGGGCTCATGCTTATAACAGTAGCTTGGTGGAGTAGACTCATTTAGACCAATATAATCATTTGGTTTGAGCCGGGTTTCAGTCAAACAGAGCACATCAAAACTATTATCTGTGATTATTTCATTTACAATAACTGCTTTGGGTGCGAGTGATCTGATGTTTAGGAGCCTAAGCTTTAAAAAATGCTTTTGTTTATTTGTTTTGCATTTTTCTGGTTTAATCACGATCAGATTATTTCTAGATCCTGCATTAAATTTATATTTTGGCTTCACTGAGAAGCTACGTGACGTCTGCACAAAACATGTAATTGTCCCGGATGTGACTAATGACACAGTGTTAACGGGGTTTAACTCTCCAACCAGAGGGTGCTGATTATTCTAGCCGTGTTAATTAATCGAAATTCAATAACAGAACTTTAACTCTTTAAGTAGGATAACGGCTAAACTTTTCTCAGAGACATTTTCTTTGACTCTCTAGGATTACTTCATGAAAATGTGGCTATTCTAAGAACCTTGTTGACGCTCACTGCAAGGATTAAAAAAACAAACAAACAAACAAAAACAGTTTATTAGGCCTATACCATGCACTCCCGTGGAGTTATTAGCAAAAAACGAATTTGCTTATTACTGCGGCACCTTGTGTCTGTTCACCGAATCCAAAGTGCACTTGATTTCACACAACACATGACTGTACTCGTTCACATAATGGAAACCATTCGGATTACACATCATTATATGTTATAATGACTAACTGCTGGCCGCTAAATCAAAAGTAGGAAGTAGTGGGAAAAACTTTATGGCTAAAGGAAATCAAATATGTAATTACGTCAATGATTCTGCGGAACAATCATTTTGTTTCTAGCCCTTGTGGTTCAATGGTTATTAACAGACATAAATACTTGAGAGAGTTCAAAATCCTACACAAATGTTGTACACATACATTACAATTACAGTAGGCCTACACACAAATGGTACTTGATGTAAGATGAGAGAAATTTACATATTGTACATAAAGTAAACTATCACGTTGCACTCCCTTTAAATTGTGATTGTATTTACTTGTAGACTTTTTTTAGGTACTGTATTTTACCAAATAAAAAAGGCAACATCACTGTTTCGCAACCCTGTTCCTGGAGGCACATCAAACATTACACATTTTCCAATTCTTCATAATCGCATCTCAATCAACTCATCACCTCTTCAGTACAGACTCCAAGACATAAAGCAGTCAGATTACATTAGATTAGAAAACTCTATTAATCTCTGTAAGGGCAAATTCATTTGCCACTATTACACAATATAAACAACACAGATAGGCAATTGAACATAAATAAATAAATAAATAAAAATAATACATGGAAAGATTTACACAACTTCATTAAAAACCTAACTGTAGTAGGAATAAAAGACTTTCCAAATAGCTCTGTAGAGCACTGAGGCATCACTAATCTTCCACTGAATGAAACAGTGTAGTGGATGACCTTTGTAAGACAAATTCATTTTAAATTTTGCCCGTGTTCTCTTTTCCACAATTACCTCAAGTGAATCTGGATTAAGACCAATAACCGATCCAGCCTTTCTAATCAATTTATTAATCCTATTTTTCTCATTCCAGTTTAATTTACTGTACAGATGTACACCAAGATATTTATAAGACTGAACAATCTCTACTTTCTGACCTTTAATTGTCACTGGTACCACTTCTTTATTTCTTCTACAATCATTTTTTCAACTCCTTAGTCTTCTCCATATTCAGTTTTAGGAAATTTTCATGACACCATGTAACTAATAACTCTACCTCTCTTCTATAATCCACATAATTACTTTGATTAAACCCACAAGGGCAGCATCATCTGAAAACATTTGAATACAGCAAGATGTCTGGGTGTGCCTGTAGTCAGAGGTATACAATGAAAATAGAAAAGGTGATAAAACTGTGCCTTGTGGGGATCCTGTTTTAGTCAAAATAATGTCAGACATTTTATCACCCAGCATAACAAACTGGGGTCGACATAGAAGATAATCCAATACCCACATAATAGTTGTACTATGTGGGTTAAAACAACAATCTGTCAGCCAGAACATGTGGTTGTATTGTGTTAAAAGCACTAGAAAAAATATAAAACATAATCCTAACTGGCAGTTGTTTCCAAATGACTATAAATATTATGCAACATAAAAAGTATGGCATCATCAACTCACACATCTTTTCTATATGAAAATTGTAAAGGATCTTGACAAACTGACACTTGACTGCCCAAATGACAAAGGATAATCTTTTCAAAACATTTCATTAGATGTGATGGGTCTCAAATTATTTACACTACGACCCACATTGCCATATTTTGGAATAGGAACAAGACACAATGTCTTCCACATAACAGGTCATTTTGATGACGACAAGGAAAAAGAAAGATTGAATGAAGAACAGAAGACAACTGATCAGCACAAACTTTAAAAGTACATGTGTGGACACCATCAGGGCCTGCTGCTTTGGTCTTAAGGCACTTTAACTGCTGACAAACCTTATTCTCATTAATAATAATTGCTGGACTGCAGTCCACATAACCACTCTGTACACGAGATTCTAATATAATTTCATGAGAATCAGAGAAATCAAGCTCATCAAATCTTAAAAAATTATTTACCTCATTTACATTCAATCCAGACCAGCAAATACTGATATTTTTAGTTTCATAACCAGCAAGAGATTTCAAACCATTCCAAAGGCCCAATTAGACATTTGTTCTTCAAATCTTTCCTTATGAATTTACTCAGTTTAATAACTCTTTTTAGCTTATTTTGAGCATTTTTAATCCAGTCCCTGTCACCACTAAAAAAACACCCTTTTTCCTATTAATAGCTGCTGGTCACCCACGGTTATTATTAGGAAAAAAATTAATTTGTTTACGTGGAATAACTGACTCAGCACAGTAATATATAACCAGTGACTTTGTCAGAAATACTATCCAACTCATCATCGTCAAAAAACACTGACCACTCTGTACAATCAAATCATCCTTTTAACATTTCACAGGCGTCCTTTGACCACACACAGAGCCAACTGGCTGATTTCAAACTACAGGAGAGTATCTAGATGAGGGAGACATCACAAACACGCACTGCTGTTGTGCCTCCAGGAGCAGGGTTAGGAAACACTGGACTACATGTCTAAGTGATGATCAGAAAGAGTTTTGTGACAAGACCAAGAAATAATTTCTTCTATGTTTTTAGAAGAAGTGAAAAATTATACATTCACAGTAGGCCTACATTCAAATGCAGTGTTGTACATTGCCCTGCATATTTATTCTAGACTATATATGCTTGGTTGTGGGCTGATGGAGTATAGAACAGGGATTCCCGACCCAGACTCCTGGAGGCCCCCCAGCACCACACATTTTACATGTTTCTTTTGTATGAAACGGCCAGTAAAAGTCTTTAAGTCCCTATTAATGAACTGATCTGAATCAGACATTTTTGATTGAAGAGACATGCAGAACAGACAGAGAAACCCATAAAACGCTAAATTTAACAGGTAAGTTAAAATCAGTCTATGACCAGTTAATAAATAAATAAATAAATATGAAACATGAATTTGAAACATGAATACTTTTTTTTCCTTTTTTTAAGTTCCTTCTGTTTTTAATTTTTTTTTTTAAATTAAAAAGGCACAATAGTAAAGATAATAGAATTTATAGTACTTAATATCCAGACACTTATCCACACGTATGTTATCCAGACGCAAAGTAAAAAAAATCCTTCTTTGCTATGCCGCCGCGTATGGCGTTCCAACGGGACCAATAATATACCGTGTTGTTACATGCACTCGTCTCACTGAACGTCTCACTGACGCCTTAACTTTTATTTATTAATTTATTTTTTTGCTATTTAATCCATTCAATTTAAGGCGTAGACGTGACGTAGACGTCACGCAAATCACGCGTAGCAGTGAAGTGTCGAGCCAGACGTCACGCGTGATTCACGTGTAGCAGTGTTTTTTTTTTCGCTAACACGTAGCATAACACGCTGCTCACACGGCTCAGTGCAGTGTATGGGCCAATGCACAATTTACTTGCACTTCATTCACTCCTCTCAATGGACGTGACATCTGCATCTGTCCTTTTTTTTTTTTTTTTGCAGGGTTTTTTTTTTTTTTTCACAGCTAACTTATACAATATACATTATGTGCATATTAAATATAAATATATAATTTAGACATTTTTTAGACATTTTTTTTCATTACACTCTTTGTAAAAGTATAAAGTAAACAAAGTATAAAAAGTCTATAACATATAAATAACAAATGTCTCCGAAAGGAATCCTTTAGTGAAGTTTGCGTTGCTTATAGGTATCATGTCCATTTAGTTTAATGAAATCCTTTTTGAATTTTTTTACATTTGGGGGTTATTGTGTTTTTATCTTTTGCATTTTTAATGTAGCCTACAGCACATCAGTGATGGCCAACCCGTCGATCGCAATCGTGTTAAATCTGAGACTGTTGCTGTAAAATAATAATAAAATAATAGAAAAATACAATATGCCTGATTAATGTTCAGTTTTTCAAGCTCCTCTCTTCTTTGCTTTATTTTACGTTTAAAACATATATTAGGATTCTTTGAAGAATAAAAGAACAGCACTTATTTTATTATTCATTTATTTTTCTTTTCTTTTTGAAAAAAAAAAAAAACTTTTATTCAGCAATAATGTTAAATTGATACAATTTCTATATTTTGAATAATAATCTGCCAGGATTCAATCAATCAATCCTGTAAAAATATCACAGAAAAACTTTAAGCAGCACAATTGTTTCCCACATTGACAATACATTGAAGGATCAAATCAGAGACGCAAAATAGCGCTGTGGCTCTGTTTGGAATTAGCTATGTTTATTGGCGAAATAGAGCAAAAACAGCCAATATGGTGTCTAAAACGTAAGTCTCTTAAAATGAACTTCTTGTTTATTGAACTGTTGCATAAAATCAATATCACATTTGTAATCATGCTGATTTTTGGAGAAAAAAAAAAACAGCACTCTTCGTGTGATATTAACTATATGAAATGATATAAATATAGGCTATAGATTTTCTGCCCCCATATCTTAAATTATGTGATCAGTCTAAATGTATTTTAATAGACTGAATCGCACGCACTCTAGTTTAAGCTATGTTAACTGATTCATTCTCTGCCAGCAGGTGTCACGTTTGGCTGAAATATAAGAGTTTTCCGGTAAAGACAGAACACAAAGTAGCGCAGCACCGGACTTTGAACTTGCAGCGCTCATGTTTATTTAATCAAATCATAGCCTTTTGAAGTTTAATCGTCACATTCAGCCATATCGCAATTCTTGTCTTTCCATCTCCAAATTTAAGACCTCTTGAAATCATAATTAAGACTTTCTTGAACAATCTAAGACTTTTTAAGGCCTTAAATTTTATATAACTAAATTTAAGACTTTTTAAGACTTTTTAAGACCCCGCGGAAACCCTGGTGTATGGAATGTGTTGGAAACCCTTGCAGCAGACGCAGATGTCACGCAGACGTCACGTTCGGCAGACGTAGACGTCACGTTCGACAGACGCAGACGTCACATTCATTGAGACGAGTGCATGTAACAATGTTATATTATTGGTCCCGTTTGCGCACCATAGCCGCGCAGTTTGAACGCAGCTCCGACACGTGACCGTGACGTCTTACGTCTGACACCTGAATGCTATGGGATTTTGGCCAGACGGCTGGCGAGCGTATACACGTTAGTTCTCCTCTCAGTTTGCTTAGCAATCAGCAAAAAGTGCATAAATCACACCTCATACTCGTCGTCCTTCAGGATCGCGGGTATCCGCGCAGAAACATCAAGAACACGAGCGCCAGGGAAACAGTGAGTGTGCGCTTTACCTTCAGCTAACGTAGCACGGACGTTTTGGATGATGGAGTCTCCGACGATCACAGCGTCGCGTTCCGTCTCGCGGAGGCGAGCGAAGCGGTTCCGGGTGGAGATCTCGAAGGGCGGAGGGGAAGAGGTCCTCGCGCGGGGCCTGGCTCGCGTCTTCCGCTGCTGCTGCACCCAGGGTCCGTGGTGTCCCGGCGCCGGAGTGAAGGACATCTGGGAAGATCGCGTCCTGGGTGCACAGGGTCTGTGCAGAGAAACACATGGAGTAGAGGTGGTGGGAGTGTTAGCGGAGCGCTGTATACTTACCCCGGATGTGTCCTCGCCTGCACTCAAAGGTAGACACACATCTGCCATTAAAACAAGTAACAGTAAGTAAAACAATGGTAATGTGTGTGAATAGAGTATTAGCAATGTAAGCTAATTCCTTGGTTGCCGCTAATGCAACCATGCTGGCGATGCTAACGGGCTATAAGCTAATAGCGGACTCAGGAAATCAAAAAAAAACTAGTGATAGCAAGGCGCTCTGATTGTTTTTGTTGTAGAATACGATAGGGGATATATTCACACGTTATAGAAATGAAAATGATGGTGTATAAAATTGATTTTAAGATAAACTCAAAACACCTGGCAGCAACGAGCTTCATGTTGTTATAAAAGTCCTGTTTAAGTGTTGATTTGATTGATCAGAGCTGGTTGTGTTTAGTCCAGCTGAACTCCATTATCAATAAAGTTTCATAGATTTGGTGAATTAATAACTACAGGGGCAAATACTTTTTCACACAGGCCCAGTTGGTAGTGGATAACTTTTCTTTTTTTTTTTTTTTGCTTTAATAAATAACATTTTCATTTACAAACTGTGCTTTGTGTTCACTCAAGGTTGCCTTTGTTTTATGGCAGGTTTTAATTTCTGAAGTAATTTACTATGAGACGTTTACAAAAACACAAGAAATCTGGAAGGGGGCAAATACTTTTGCACTGCATTATATGATCATATCACTGTATCGTCTTCTCTTTTTTTTTACTGTATTCTGATGTTTTGTATTTTTGTTTAATTCTAGGAGGAGCTCAATACAGCACTGAAATCATTACAGGAGAAACTTCAACACAATGATAAATTTAAAGAAGAGTTTGAGGAAGCAGTTCAACACATCAAGGTGAGGAAACAGAATCCAGAGTCAATTTCATTACAGCTTTAGATCACTATATACAGTTATGATCTGATATATTTAATATAATGGACTCCATCTGATTATTTGTGTAAATGACGATCATCAATCTGCTTCTGGATCGTTATATGTCGGTCTCTGAGTTTCTGTCAGATCTGAATGATGTGATTGTGTTGATGTGTGTTGATGGAGACGATTGAAGTGAATGTGGTTTGATTTCAGTCTCAAGCTGAGCACACAGAGCGTCAGATTAAACAGCAGTTTGAGAAGCTTCATCAGTTTCTCAGAGATGAAGAAGAAGCTACAATCACTGCATTGAGGGAGGAAGAGGAGCAGAAGAAGCAGATGATGAAGGAGAAGCTGGAGGAGATGAACAGACACATCTCAGATCTTTCACACACAATCAAAGACACGGAGGAGATGATGAAAGCCAGTGACGTCTGCTTTCTGAAGGTCTGATTTCAGATGATTGATTGATTGATTGATTGATGATTGATTGAGTTGTTGATGATCAATGGTGTGTTTGTTCTGCAGGAGTTTCCAGTCTCAATGGAAAGGTGAGTGATCTGGTGGTGTCTCTGGTCTCTCTGCTTCTGATCCAAAGCCACTACGGTTCTGGTCCTGAATGTTCTTCCAGAGTCCAGATCTCATCACAGCCGGATCCACAGATGCCTTCTGGAGCTTTGATTCATGTGCCACGTTACTTGGGCAACCTGCCCTTCAGAGTCTGGAAGAAGATGCAGGACATCGTCCAGAACAGTGAGTCTGACTGCAGAAGATCTGAGCTCGCATACACACACACTGGAAATGATGCAATATTGACAGATTTCAGCATAATGTGTGAAGAACCAGATCATCTACTGCAACAAAATCAGAAATAATCAATCCCAGAATTCAGTATGCTTGACTTTCATTTTTAGTCTCATGAAAGACACAGAAGTGATTTCAGCAGTTTCTAAGACTCTTTATTTCATCAGACGGACAGAAACATTTCTACACAAAAAGGTTTTTATTTCCCACTAGGGGTGTAATGGTACACGTATCGAACCGAACGGTTCACGGGGCAAATTCCAAATGGAAGTGATCATCCCTATCCCCTTGGAGTGGAGATTTTGGAATGAACAGGGCACGTGCGTGCCATTATTTAGTCATTTGGAAGGACATCATGCTGCGTTGTCACGGGAACATCCCAGCTAAAGATAATGAGGAAATTACGTCTCTCCCTTTGCCAAGTGCATTCCAAACGACTACATAATGATCACTTCCATTTGGAATTTGGGAGAAGCCAAGGAGGATCAGACGGAGGGAGAAGCCAGGGAGAAGACGGGAGGAGTCAAGGAGGATCAGACGGAGGGAGAAGCCAGGGAGAAGACAGGAGGGACTTGGAGCAGGAGGAGCCAGGCCGCAGCCATGAAGCCGACCCATGGTGGAGCCACGGTGGAGGGAGGAGCCATCATAAAGGAAGGGCTGACGGCTCCAGGGGGCCGACCGACGGCGGCGGAGCTGGTGGAGGTGGAGCCCGAGACGGAGAGCTGATGAGCCAGGGTGACTCTGAGGATCCAGAAGGCCAAGGCGGAGCAGATGGCTCCAGCGACCGAGGCGGAGGTGGGAATCCGGAAGAGCGACAGAGGACCAAGATGGAGCCAGAGGGAAGGAGGAGCCTGACAGTGCCGGAGGGACAGAGTGCCGAGGCGGAGCCGGAGGAGTGGAGTTCCGAGGAGTCGGCGACTGACTAAGGCGGAGCTGGAGGGACGAGGGAGCCTGGCGGAGCTGGTGGACTGACGGGCCCCGGTGGAGAGGAGGGAGCATGGAGCCATGGTGAAGCCGCTGGGTCGACAGGCCGAAGCAGAGTCCGGGACTTAGAGGCTGTAGGCAGAGACAGGGGATCCACCAGCCAGGACACCAATGGAGACTGTAAGACCGTTGGGGAACAACACCACTGATGGTGGGATGAGGATGAGCTGAGGGCCTGCCAGGAGACAGCGGTGGCGGAGCTGAGGCAGCAGGGATGACAGAAGGAGGCAGGAGCAGGAGGGTGGGAGGGAATTTGTGAGCGTCAGGGCTTTCTGGGATGGTATGTGCTGCCCACACACACCAGATTGCGACTCCCAACACTGGGAGCACAGCAGACAGGGGAACAACCTCCGTGGTCGTAACAGGACAGACTGACAGTTCTGAAGATGGTGGGAGAAGAATGGGCATGTCCGCATATAAATCCAAATCGAAGTTTATTAATTTCCCAGAGTCCAGAGGTAGCTCACCCCCAGTGGTGATGCAGTAGGCGGGGCTTTCCTCCGTACTGTCTCATCCACCGTTGTGTGCATAGTTGCTGGCTCTCGCACCTGGTCAGACGTCAGATGAGGCTATGGCTCCGGGACGATCCTCAGCTCTGTCACTCTCCTCAGCGATGGCTCGTCGGTTGCGGCGGGCACTGGCTCTCCGTCTGCGGTGGGCTCAGGCTTTGGCTCCATGCAGCGGGGTGATGGTGGGCTGGGCTCTGGGTCGAACTGTGTTCTGGATCGGGGCCAGACACTCTGCAGACACCGGACGATCGCCTCAAACCAGCTCAGTCCCGTGGTGTCTGGGAGGTCAATAGGGCCAGGGGCGGATTAAGGTGGTCAGGGGCCCCTAGGCTGCTCTTTGTGTGAGGCCCCCCTTTAATAATTATGCTTTACTGGAGAAATGTATTTAGCGCCATACATGGTCCACACGCAAAAATAAGTAAGCAAGTAAGATGAAGTGGCATACACACACACATTGAGACAGCCAGTTCTACAGTGTTTCCTCTACATTCCCAGTGTCCCCACAGGATTTTGTGAAACTGTGGTGGGTGATAATTGGTTCCTCTAGGGGGTTCCGGGGGTATGCCCCCCATAAAAAAAATGTTTTGTTAATTTTAAATTTAAATGGATAAATCTGATACATTTTGAGAGCAGAATTAAGTGATTAGATCAATGAAGAAATATGTCCTCTTGTAAACAATGTTGTGCTCTAGTAGTAATTTATTTATTGGTTGCATTGATGTGAATGTGATGATAGGGCACAATTTTCACTGTAAATTCTTATAAATGCTACAAATGCTATTCTGTCAAGAGCAGGGAGTGATTTTCTCCTCGTCTTTTGTTGTTTGATTATCATTAATGCCAACACTTAAGAGACGAGACACGAGATTGGGTTCACGAGAGCGAGATAAGGTGAGATTTTTACATATTATTTAAAAAAAAAAAAAAAAATCTCAATGACCAAACACATGACTGGAAAAATAGTATGCATGTGCATTTTGAATTGTTTTAACTAATCATCTTGTAATAAATGTCAGTTCAGTTCTACTTTCTGAGTATGAATTATCATATTCAGTAAAAGACAACAACACTCAAGCACTGTAAAAGGTTTTGCCACAAACACAGCTGACTGACTTCTCTTCTGTATGATTTCATGCGAGACCACGGGAAACGGAGAGTCCTCTGCACAATCTGACTTTGTTGCAGCCTAGAATTAAACTGCTGGTCTTGTCTGGCCAGAGGAGAATGGCACACTATTTCAACAACTATTTTCCTTTTTTAATACTGTAAAGCAACTTTGACACAATCTGCATTGTAAAAAGCGCTATATAAATAACAGTGACTTTACTTGAAGCCGCATACTATTGTTTAGGTCCGGTATTTCGTCACGCTACGGTGAATAAACAATGCATGAAGAAGAAGAGGATCAAGTCAAATAGTCTTTAATTAATCCACAAAAGGGTACATCAAAGAGCAGGCAGGCAGGAGACACACATGGGGACGTAGTCAAAAAGACAACTAATACTGGACAAAGAAACAATGAACTGACTACAACTTAAATAGGAGGGCAAATGAGGATAAAAGACAAGACACACCTGAACATAATGACACAATCAAGGGGAGACAGAAACTAGTGCTGCCTTCACGCCATGTTGTAATTACCGTAATTCCGAGATGACAGCATGTGACATTTTACTCATAGCTTTCCATGTTCTCGGACTCAGAGGTAGCGCCTAAGTAGTGCCAAAATGAACCTGGCGGTGGTCACCTTGCGGTGGTCACGAAAATACCAGTTTACAAGTTGTAATTACGAGTTCAGGAGCACGTGAGGGCTTTGGCATTGATAGTACTGCCATAGAAACACATTATTCAGCTAGAGTAGAATGTCACGTGTTGTCATCTCGGAATTACGACATGGCGTGAACGCAGCATAGGTCAGGGAACAGGAGGGATGAATGAAAACATACACAAAGTTCAAGAAAACTAAGAGGAACAAAACATCACCGGGGCAGAATCAGTTTCAGGACAAATATTAATAATTGTTTGTAACTAACAATGTGTGATTTCATGATTTCAGTGTCATTTTCAGATTGAAACATTAAAAGCTTGTCATTATAATTAGGTTTTCAATTGTGGTAAAATGTCTGGGAAATCTAAATTTTTAATTTTTAATTAATTTATTTTTTTGTTCCTCCAATGAAATATTCAAGTCATATTTATTTCTATAGAGCTTTATATAATACAGATCGATTCAAAGCAGCTTTACATTAATAAACAGTAAAATAACAGCATCAATGTTGCAAATTTCTTAAATTATGAAAAAAAATCAGTTATAATTTCAGATATAAAGCAGATCTACAGAAGACAATATGTAGTGTCATTATTCAGATCAGTTTAAACAGTTCAAGATGAAGTCAAAGTGAATGAATAAATGAATTTAATAGAAATCAGCTGCTGATGTGAAATCAGTGCAGCTTCAGTGACATCTAGAGCTGAAATTAAGCAACTGACTGAAAATATCAGTGGCTTCATTACAGATGACAGTCCACAATAATAAGATACTGTTTGACAGTGTAGTTAATAAATCTACATGACACTATATGAATTATATTCAGGACCATATTGTTAATAAAGGGATCTAAATATAGCAATAAAAGGCTTATACTCACACTGCAAAAAATAAAACAAACAAATAAATAAATAAATACATTTGGACGTTTTTTAATAAAAAAATTGTAAGCGACAATAAGAGTAATAATTAAGTAATAATTAAGCTGAATAGATATTTTCCAGAGCTGAATCATTTCTTTGTGCGCGTGTGTTTGTGTGTGTTTGTGCGCGTGCGTTTGTGTGTGTGTGTGTGTGTGTTTGTGTGTGTGTGTGTGTGTGTGTGTGTGTGTGTGTTTGTGTGTGTGTGTGTGTGTGTGTGTGTGTGTAATATTGATTGGAGACAAAAATTCAATCACTGCCAAATTCACTGGAATATATGAAAAGTAAAAAGGCCCAGAAATTTGTTGGAATAATAAGACAACTTATTTGAAGAGGAATGAAGACTCCTACGTGCATTTTTTACTGTTTTTTTTTTTTTTCTTCTTTCACTGTTCCTCTCTCTCTCTCTCTCTCTCTCTCTGGTACTTTTTTCTCACAGATGTTTTTTTTTAGTACTTTGCATCTGTTTTGTCTGATATGTGCCTTGGTTAATATTTGTTTATATACATTGATCAGTGTCACTGTAGAGGTATATTCGGTTCAGAATGTTCAATAAAATTAAAAATTAAATAAAAATTCCAGAGCTGGCGTCACAGCACAGGTCACGTGACGGGCGCGGGGGCGGAAAGAGGAGTCACGTGGTGCCGGAACTAAAGTGCGCAACTGTTTATCGACGCGTTTATCTCCGATCGCGGAATAATAACACACTCCTTTATTAAATAGCGTCGCGCTGAAATTAACGTCTGTTTTAATCGAGTGTTAATCGACATGACGCTGAACCGAAACCATCACCCAAACGGAGGAGTCCTGATCCAGGCCGGAGAGAGGTACAAACTACACAACAACAACAACAACAACAACAACAACAACACTACTAACACCGCATCTGATCATTAACACGACATACAAGAACACACACACACACACACACACACACACACACAGTCATCTTAAACACATCACACATGCCACACACACACACACACACACACACACAGAGACATCTTAAACACACCACACATGCCACACACACACACATCTTACACACACACACACATCTTACACACACACACACACATCTTACACACACACACACAGTCATCTTAAACACACCACACATGCCACACACACACACATCTTACACACACACACACACACACACACACACACACACATATCTTACACACACACACACACACACAGTCATCTTAAACACACCACACATGCCACACACACACAGTCGTCTTACACACACACACACACACACACACACAGTCATCTTACACACACACACACACACACACACACACCCATCTGTGACTCTCATTATGTTATGTGTTCAGAATATTACTTACAGTAATGTTCATCTGTCACACATATCCAGCTGTATTCTTTTGCTTCATTAGCTTGATAAATAGTAAGTGTGTGTGTGTGTGTGTGTGTGTGTGTGTGTGTGTGTGTGTTATCTTAACTGTGCTCAGGTCTGTGATGTCATGAATCATTACCTAATTATGATAACCTATTAAGCTCACCAGAATCTACATTGAGACATTTAGTGCACAAGATATTGGTTTCAGTAAAAGAAGTTATGTTAAAATAAAATATTAATCTCTCACACAAAATATTTAGTTTTATATTAAATGACTAAAGCATTTCAATTAAGATATACATCATTAAATTCAAAAGTTCGGCTGTGCTTAATGGGTACATTTGTGTGTTCTTTAAGCACACCCCTGTTCCCATCATGTTTTATTAAAAAAATCTTGTTTATTTTAAACAACCTTTTTAAAGAATAATTGAAAAAAAAATTTTTTGAAGGTACAAAGTCAATCAGAACGCTAAAATCAAGCAACAAGGCACTCAATAAACCAATAAAACAAACCAATAAAACGTTTAATTCATGGGATGAACACAGAAACTAGCTTCATTATGAAAGCTCGTTGTTAAATGGATGTCATCTTATCTAGTCTCTTATGTCTGGAGAACACTACATGATTTTCCACAGATTTACAGTCTGGAGAAGTTGATGCTAGATGCCAAAGATCAGAGCCAGTCTGCAGATTTGAGTCAACAGAATCCATAGAAAATCAATTAACTTAAAGTCACAACCATCAGTTAATATTTAAAGTCTGTTTATGAAGTATTTATATAGACGTTCAGTGTGGAAGAGCTTAAAGAGAGCACACTGAGCTTAATTGGAGCAGTAACAATTTTTAATAAATTTCATATAATATTAATTAAAATGACAGGAATTTTGCTAAATAAATAGTCCAAGTCATGTATTAAGTTCATACATATTTTAATATGAACAACTATTATTAACAATATCTGTGAAGTTATACTTTTTCTTATTAATGTCACACTGAAGCTGTGTGATTTTCATAGTAGCGTACCCCTTTAAGCGCACCTTACATTAATATGAAATCTTAAAAAAAATACAGCACTGTAAAACCACAGACCAGCAATAAACTGTCAATTTATAATATTATGGATGTAAAAGTACAAGCCAGTAATGCCTGTGAAGTAATATGTTAGCGTAGCATCTTATATAGCTAGTCAGCTAACTGTGTTCTGTAGCATCTGCGCTATGTTGCTAAAACTATCTTTTGGATCTAATGTAATTATTTCCCACATCCGAGTTCTAGGTTATAATATGCAAAAGTCAGAACGTTAATCTCTTAATTTTACAATAAGTAGTGAAACTTACCCAAAATAAAGGCTTAAACATCACATTTAAGGGGCTCCTCTTTTGGTGAAAGTTTTTAGACAGCTTTCAAAATGGCCGCCAGACAGTGAGAACACATGGAGACTCATATCTCAGTGTGCAATGATCTGATTGACTTCAAATTATCGGAGGTATGTTGTAACAAACACATCAATTGGTTAAGACTTCAAGTAGGATAATACATTATTTTTTTCTTTTTATAATCTGAGCTCAAAAATGGAAGTGTGCTTAATGTAAAAAATGTAAAAAACTGTAACTTGAACGCAATGTAAGTCGCTTTGGATAAAAGCGTCTGCTAAATGCATAAATGTAAATGTAATGTGTACGTGAGCTTAATAGGTACGTTTACCCTAATGTAAATCGTATGACACAGTTACGATGTCTGATTTAAAGGGATAGTTCACCCAAACATTCTGTCATTAATTCCTCATCTTCATGTTGTTCTAAACCCATAAGACCTTTGTTCATCTTCGAAACACAAATTAAGATATTTTTGATGAAATCCGAGAGCTTTCTGACCCTCCATAGACTGCAATGCAACTGACAGAATCAAGGCTCAGAAACGTCATAAGGACATCATTAAAATTAAAAATCAGTGGTTCAACCGTAATTTTACGAAGCTACGAGAATACTTTGTGTGCAAAGAAAACAAAAATAACAACATTATTCAACAATTTCTTCTCTTCTGTGTCATTCTCATATTCTCATATCTTCTTAAAATTATGGTTGAACCACGGATGTTACATAGAGTATTTTAACAATGTTCTTACTACATTTCTGGCAGAAAGCTCTCGGATTTAATCAAAAATATCTTCATTTGTGACAAAACAACAGGAGCCAAGAATGCTGCACTGTTTTTTTTCACATAATCAACGGTGCTCTTTGGATATTTGGAGGTAAATATCAAACTGAAAAGATGAATTACTCCAAGGCACCCGTAGTAACAATAAAAAGCCTTTAATTAACTGGGCTAAATCATTAAAATGATTAAAAGTGTAGATCTACGCATTTTGCTTCAAAGTCTTCTTCTGGATACACATCAATTGTTCATACAAGTCTTTTTAAACAATTGACCTATCGTTAAGCCCCTCCCCTCGAATGCAGACTAGCCAATGGGAGTTGAGTATCAGTTGCACGGGGAGCAGAACTCAGACATCTTTAGGTTTCAGCGCCATAGAGAAACATTGGAAGATCCGAAGCTCACATCGGTTTTATGGGGTTTATGCTTCAAAAATGAAAAACGATGTGCCTGGGGTACTTGTAACACTGATTCCAGGTATCCTGAGAGGATGGGCAATATATTTTATTTTATTACATTTCCTGAATCCAAACAAAACAGAGCAAAATGTCCCTAAGTATTCAACCCCAATACAAATGAAGACAAAAATGTTCATTTTCTGGTTGTCATACATTCATTAAGTTACAATTTTCCTCTGCTCAAACAGAACTTCTCGGTCTCTGGCTAAAACTAGCTAACGTTAAAGTTAGTGAGTCCATACAAACATAAATAGCGGACTGTTCTCGCGTCTTGTATAGTGTAGGTCAAAAACACATAAACGAAGGTCTACATTTCAACTGTCTCTCCATATTAAACTGCTTAAATGCACATTAATTTAATCGTACCTTGCGATACATGAACAGTGTTGATCCTGCATGTTGTCATCCGCGATCGTGATGACCGATCATAATATGAGACTTCTCCTGCTTGCATTGTGATCTGTAAACCCTCGCTTCGAGTTATCCACCGTATTTATTTTAAAATATTTTATAAATCCCTCCATGGAATATTTAATTCCCATTTGGTGGCTTTCTGTGTCCAAAATTGTGCAGAAACATCATGGGGAAAAGGTTTTCACACTGCAGCTGTCATTGTAAGACAGTGAGCAACTCTGTTTGTTTGTCCGGGGGAGCAACAGTAACTAAGGGGGGCAGGGCATATCGATAGGTCAATTAGTAAGCAATCAAAGACAGCTGGGTAATCAATGGGAGTGGCTAGAGCTTTCCTTGTCTTACAACTTACAGCCGTGAGGCTACACAAATTAAATGTATTATAAATCCTAATTGGGACATCATAGAAAGTGATAGTACTCTTAGGACAGTTTTCCAGAAAAACCATTGGTTAGTTATAGGCATCCGCCAACTATAAGAAACAAGGTGGTACGTAGTCATCCAAGTGTATCCAATTGAGTCCTTCAGTAATTGTAATTCTTTGTATGTAATGTATAGGTTAGAATGTGAGTGTGGACATTTTTATATTGGTCAAAATAAAATGAAATTACGTTTAAGAGTGTCTGAACATAAATATGCTATTTGCACGAAAAATATTCAGAATTTTATGGCGAGGCATTTCAATGAAGCTGGTCATGCTAGTGAGAGCTCTCTTAAAGTGATCAGGATTGGATCTATCCCATGTTCATTGTAAAAGACTAAAACGTCTTTTACAATGAGAAACTTTTTGGATTTATACACTTAACCCTCTGGTGCTGTTCGGTCATTTTAGACCAGAAAAAAAGTTTTGAATTTTTAAAAATAGCTACTTCATCGGAATGGTACTTATTCACGATGCAGAAAAAGAGTGCACAGCAATAAAGGGGGGACACTGTAAAATATCAAGAGTGCAAAATAGACACACTAGTGGCTAAACCATGGAATTTCAGATGTTTTTCTTTTTTTACTCCGGCCAGATGGCACTAATCTGACTTCAAAAACTGGATTTTAAAGGCATTATTTTAACATGAAATACTGCCATAATTGAAAAGTAATATCAAAATCTTAGGGGGAAAAAAAAGATCATAATTATATTAAGAAAATATTGATCATAATTATTGCATAAATGTTGATTAGTACCATGAAATTCACTCAAAATACAAAATAAAAAATATTATGGTACAAAATATATTACATTGAGGGTTAAGGGGACTAAGCCTCCTGGAGTTAATGAAGAAATTAATTTATTACATTTTTTGTAATTATTTTTTGTTTTTGTATTGTTATATGCATGCAGATATGTTTTTTTTGTGGGGGGGGGGGGGGGGGGGGGGGGTTGTGGGTTTGGAATGACATGAGGGTGAGTAATTAATGACAGAATTTTCATTTTTGAGTCAACTATCTCTTTAAAATCAGATCAGTGTGAACAGTCAAATCATCCTCACAGACAGACATTGTGGCCAGTGTGGGTGATTTCTGAAGGAACTGTAGTAACAGTTTTTGTTCACATGTGTTGGGAAACTCTGTGGTGCTGTTCTGGGAACAGATGTGTGCTTGACTGTCCAGTGTGACCTCACTTCCTGTTTTCATCCTGCTCTTTCAGCATCTTACGAGAATGCAAGAATGTCGAACTTTCCTTCAGTGATATCACGCCAAAAAATGACCTGTTCAAGGGGACCAAGAAGGGCTCTGTGTACCTCACCCAGTACAGGGTAACTATAACCCACCCAAACACGGCTTAACTAATTCATAATCTATCCAAACTCGGGTTAACTAATTCATAATCCACCCAAAACATTTTAATTAAACCAAATAACATGTCCAAATACAGGTTAACTAATCTATAACCCAACCAAACACAGCATAGGTAAATCATAACTAATCCAACTACATCTTAACCAATTTATAACCCACCTGAACACATCTTAACTACTCCATAAATTATCCAAATACAGGTTAACTAATCTATAATCCACTCAAACACATTTTAACTAATCCATAACATATCCAAGTACAGTTTTACTGATTTAAAATCCACCCAAAACATCTTAACTAATCCATAATACACTAGTCAACATTTGAAGTGGATCAAAACCTTTCATTAAAGTTGTCCTAAAACCTAAAAACAAAATGCGTTCTTGTCTTAGGACAACTTTGATAGACTTTTATGATCCACTTCAGTTGTTGACTACTGTATATTAAAATACAGGTTAACTAATCTATAACCCACCCAAACAAAGAATAACTAATCCATAACTCTCCCAAACACATCTTAACTAGTCCATAACATATCCACATACAGGTTAACCGATCTATAACCCACCCAAAACATCTTAACTAATCCATAACTTATCCAAATACAGGTTAATTAATCAGGGTAATAAACCCAACCAAAATCATTTCAACTAATTCATAACTCACCCAAACACTTTTTAACTAATGCATAACCCATCTAAACATAGCTTAACTAATCCATAACATATCCAAATATAGGTTAACTAATCAATAACTCAACCAAAACTATTTTAACTAATCCATAACCCATTCAAACACATCTTAACTAATAAATAACCCACCCAAACACAGGTTAACTGATCCATAACGCACCCAAACATGGGTTAACTGATCCATAACCCACCCAAACACAGGTTAACCAATCCATAACTCACCCAAACATGGGGTAAAACCGATCCATAACTCACCCAAATATGGGTTAACTGATCCATAACCCACCCAAACACAGGTTAACTGATCCATAACCCACCCAAACACAAGTTAACTGATCCCTAACCCACCTACACACGGGTTAACTGATCCCACACAGACACAGGTTAATCAGGTGTGCGTGTGTTTCAGATGGTGTTTGTCAGCAGCACAATGAAAGAGAAGTTCTGCTCCTTCATGTTCCCATATTACCTGATGAAGAACTGCAGCATCGAGCAGCCGGTGTTCGGTGCAAACTACATTCAGGGCTTGATCAAAGCTGAGGCGGGAGGTACGCCACTTTACCCAGCATGCACCTGCTGCCTGTCATTTATTGTGTCGTGTTTGGCTCACACTCGTGTGTGTCTCTCTCTCAGGTGGATGGGAAGGTCAGGCCAACTTCAAAATGTGTTTCCCCAGCGGAGGAGCCATTGAGCTGGGACAGCACCTCTTCAAACTGGCCACCAACGGTCAGGAAACACTAGGAGTCAGGAGTTACTGAATCACTGATTCACCCAATCACTGCATTACTGAGTCTCTGAATCACTGAGTCAATGAATCACTGATTCACTCAATCACTGAATTACTGAATAACTGAGTCAATGAATCACTGAGTCAATGAATCACTGATTCACTCAATCACTGAATCACTGACACAATGAATCACTGATTCAATCAGTCACTGAATCACTGAGTCAATGAATCACTGATTCACCCAGTCACTGAATTACTGAGTCACTGAATCACTGAGACAATGAATCACTGATTCACTCAATCACTTGAGTCAATGAATCACTGATTCACAGAGTCACTTAATCACCAATTACTGAGTCACTGATTCACTGAGTCAATGAATCATTGATTCATTCAATCACTGAGTCACTGAATCATTGCACAGGCTGTGTGATCATTGACCAGTGCTGGACTGCTTTGACAAATATGGAACTTTTTAAGAATGGCTTTATGAATATGTGTGTGTTTGTGTGCAGCATCTCGAGCTCCTCCGGCTCAGAATGGCGCGTTCGGATTGGCCACAGGGATGAACGGATACGCCAGTCCAGCCATGCCGCAGCCGTACCCGTACCCATATCCCAGCATGCCACAGGCCGGGTACAACCCCTACCCACAACCCCCTGCTGCTGCAGGTACGGTCAGACAGTCTGAGCTGGAGAATCACATGCATGTCTTCAGAACGGATGAACTGTGTAACTCTGTGTGTGTGTAGGTGTGTATCCCAGCGCTCCTATGTACATGGCTCCTCCTCCTCCGTACCCCGGACCTCCTCAGAACTGGTGTCCTCCTCCAGGTAAACACACACACACACACACGTGTTCAGATCGGATCTGTGGCTCTGGTCACATGATCTCCATCTGTCTGTGTTTCTCAGTGGCTCCTGGAAACGCTAAAGCAGCAGAAGCGGCCAGCAGCGCCTTCTACAATCCCAGCAACCCTCACAGCGTCTACATGCCCATGGTGAGAGAGACACACACACTCACACACAACACAACACACACTCAGAAATCGCTACGATTGCTTCACGATGCCAGTCTTTCGTCTGGGACAGCCGAAAATTCTGCAGTGTGTTTTGGGTTTAAAACAAGTACAAAGATAACTAAAGCCCGGCTCACACTGTGTGATGTTGGCCATGATTTGGTCGTCTGAGACAAATTTTGAAAATCCTAAAAGATTCCTATAAACCCCGGCTAAAATCACTAGTCTTTGATCTCTGGTGTGACATGTTCACCGACAGCCGATTAATGGCCTTTGTGATAAAATTTGACCTCTGACGAAATTCTGTCAGTGTCAGAAGATTTGGTGCACAGTCCTGCAGTGTGACTTCTACGACGAACATCAAACTGTCTTTGTTTTTCAAGATAAGAATTCATATACAGTTATGTTGCCTTTGCTGTATAAACACCGGTTACGCTGCTGCTTTCATGTAGGTGTGTACAGCTGCTTGCACTATTCTTCTTAAATACAACGCTATTGCCGCCGTTCATATACGTTTCATGACAGAGAACATTACTGCTCTGCTTTTAATGCAGCTCGCAGTTACTGAACGTAGTAACTCTGCAGGATTTTTCTGAAACCTGTTGTGAATGTGTGAGAAATGTGATGTTTTTCATCTATTGCGAAACTGTTCTGTTAATATGAATCTTCAGCACTCACACACAGAGACTGGAGAACTAAATACCAAAATACTAGTTTAGTTCTAGTTTTATTTCTCCATCTAAGTTTATTTCTAATCTTATTCTAATCTTTAACTGACGACAAAAAAGTTTGGTTTAACTTGAACTTTTTACAGAAATGCAGTATAATAGCAATAAAAAGAATAATTAAATTAAAATAAAAAAATAATTAAACAATTTAATTTGATGACATTTTAAAAATTGATTACATTTTTTATGAATTCATTTATAATTATAATTCTGTATTAATAAATCATAAACCACAAAATGCAGAAAAAAACTCATAGCATTTGTATTCATTTTTAAATTGTTAGATGAATTCTGTTGATTAGATCAGAGAAAAAAAGGATTTCATATGTTATAAAAATAATCAAACCCTGCTTTCTAATTGATCCACCACCTTTATATAGAGACACTTTCACCGTCTGATCAATGCTTCATCATTAAATCAAGTTTATTTCTCTCTATTGAACTGCATGTTCATATTGATGTGAAATGAATCACTTCTACATGTGAGTCATTTGAATCGATTCCTCATGTGTTTGCTGTTGTTCATTCAGGATCAGCCTCCTCCGTATTTCCCTCCTGAGAATCCAGAGAAGAAGAACAACTGAACGACATGAACGCAGACTCTTCTGGAGGATCGCAGCGATTCGCTCGTGTGCGGGATGATTCTTTTTGAACGGTTCATTTGATTCGGTGTGTTTCTCTCTGGCAGAGCTGATGCAGCCGATTCATTTATGCAGTTTCACTATTTAGCCAGAAAAAACTAAAATTAACACTTCTATTTCTGCCTACTCAGTTTTTAATCCTTGTGTGTGTGTGTGTGTGTGATGCTGAACTCTTCTGTAAATTCCTTTTGATAATATTATAATCATAATTCATAGCTGACAGTGGATCAGTCCTGATAGAGTTGTAGACGGATGAATAAAGCTCTATATTCTGTCACTGTTCTTGTGTTTCTGTTCATTTCATTCCTCTCTTCAGATCATCTTTAATATCACGGCAGTTCAGAAAACACTGAAGCCATGCTGTAAGAAATGACCACAAACCAGTGAAACAGCCTGATTTAGAATCTCTGAATCAAATGAATCAATTCTTCAGTTCAATCGCAGCGATCGAACTCTTACGCTACCACGTAAATGCAATGAAAATTTTACAAATCGATTGCAAATGTTGAGTGAAAGAATAATCTATTAAATTAATTATCAATTAACAAATCATCTAATAACATTAAATATACAGTGTCTGTGTAAAAATGTGTTATTTTATCAATTTGTAGAGTGTGGTTAAACAGACCGATAAGAGACAAAATTCTAACTTTTATTATACAAATGTCTCATCAAAAAATGTTTATTAAAAATGTATAAATCTGACACGTGATCAGCCACCAATCATTTAATTTTCAAAATGTTTTGCCGTAACGAAGCTTCATTTACCAAAATCACGTGACTTTGATAACGCGCTTTGAATCGCGAAGTGATTCACGAAGGTTTTGAGCTTCACAATCTGTTTAATATAGTTAGTCTAGGCTGTATATTTAACACTGAGAACACAAAAATTATACGGTTTTATGATTACAGTAGTAACCTGTATAGAGTATGTGAACACAACAGTCTTTGCTCCATCATATAATGGTGCTTGATAGATAATTATAGAGATGTGAACTCTATTATTTTGAGAGTTTAGACCTGCAGTCTTTATCCGTTAGCTTTTAGAAATCCTTCATCTTTGGATCTTTGTTTTTGAGTCGATCAAACCTCTAAAGTTCAGAAAACCCTTGTGATGATTGTAATAATTTTAATGGTAAAATACTGTAAAAATGCTACAGTAAAAATCCTTTAATTGGTTTAACAGTAAGTTCCCTTACTATATATGGTGAAAAACTGCATTGGACATTACATGTAATTTTACGTTAGTATACAGTTTTTGGAAGTGAAAAAGAATGTATAATTTACAGTGAAAAAATGTAAATTAGCATTCCCAGAATTCCCTGTTACATTTCACATTTGATGTTTTTCATTGAAGTATCTAAATGAATCATGTGTCTTGTAATTCTCATTTAAAAAATTAAGGTGATAATTAAAAATAGTGTGTATATTTTAAAGAAATTGTGGTTCAGTGTTGTGTAGAAAATATTGAGAACCTTTCACTAATAAAACCAAGAGATATGTTTTCGTCATATTTTTTTTTTTAAGGAAAGAAGCAGTTTTGAGGCTTGAATTGAAGAACTGATTAAACTGAAAAAAATAATTAAATAAAATAAACAAGTAAAGAAGGCTACCTATTTATTTTAAGAGACCTAGCTCAATTTTGCTGTTTTATTTTTATTAAATAAGCACATTTCACTAATATTAAATTCATTGTGTCATAGATTAAATAATTTAGGAGATTTTACATGAATAATTCAGGTAGATTCCATTAAAAATCAAGCCTTAAAAACTACTAAAAAATATTATGTGTAATATTGTTACCATAAATTTTTAAGTAGGTCATACCGTTTTTTACAATACGTTTCTTCCTAGTTTTATTCTTATCAGTTGTGTACATTAGATTAGTATGTTACATCTAATGTTGTTAAATTAATGTTTATTGCATTATTTCAGTGTCATGTTATGTTAGTTATAATAACTAACATATGTTAGTTAAAAGGTGCTTGTGATGGGCTTTGGTTCATCATGTGACTTTCTCATCATCACCTGCTTTTGGTTATCAGTGCATTACAAAGGTACTAAACAGATTTCAGTACTTCCATAAGTTGGTATATTAACATCATATCAGTTAATGAAATTGTTGTTTTTTTTTTGTTTTTTTTAATGTAAATTTAAGTAAAATCTGTAAAACCAAATTAAAAAAAAAAAAAAAAACAGCTGCCAGTTTTTTACCGTAAATTTTTCAGATTTTATTATTATTATTTTTATTTATTTATTTTTTTTTACAGTGCAGGAAAACAAATCTTTAATCAGTCAGAATCCACAGCTGGTGTTTCTCGGCGGTCAGAAGGGTTAGTTATGACCTTTACCAGCAGTCAGACCTTCACCATCATCTACAGCAGATCAGCATGAGGGCCTGTGGGACTCTGACCAGGTGTTTGCATTGGTAAAAGCAGTAATATTGTGAAATATTTTTACTATTTAAAATAACTTGCAATTTGAATATATTGTAAACTGTAATTTATTTCTGTGATGCGCATCTGAATTTTCAGCATCATTACTCCTGTCTTCAGTGTCACATGATCCTTCAGAAATCATTCTAATATTATGATTTGCTGCTCAAGAAACTTTTTTTTTTTTTTTGATAATTAACATTATCAATATTTAAAAGAGTTGAGTACATTTATTTATTTATTTATTTATTTATTTATTTATTTATTTATTTTCCGGATTCTTTGGTGAAATAGAAAGATCCAAAGATCAGCATTTATCTGAAATAAAAAGCTTTTGTAACATTATACACTATACACTATACATTCAAAAGCTTGGAGTCAGTATAATGTTATTTTATTTTATTTATTTATTGGAAATAATTTATAGAAATGATACTTTTATTTAGCAAGGATGCTTTAAATTGATCAAAAGTGATGATAAAGACATTCATAATGTTACAAAAGGTTTCTATTTCAGATAAATGCTGTTCTTCTGAACTTTTTATTCATCAATGAAACCTGAAAAAATTCTACTCAGCTGTTTTCAACATAATAATAATAATAATAATAATAATAATAATAATAATAATAATAAATGTTTTTGAGCAGCAAATCAGAATATTAGAATGATTTCTGAAGTTTCTTGTGACTGCAGTAATGATGCTAAAAATACAGCTTTGAAACCACAGGAATAAATTCATTTTAAAATATATTCAAAGAGAAAGCAGTTACTTTAAATAGTATATATATATATATATATATATATATATAATTTTTTATTTTTTTATTTTTTTTTTTTTTACTGTTTTTGCTGCACTTTGGATCAAATAAATCCAGGCTTGGTGAGCAGAAGAGACTTTTAAAAACATTAAAACTGTTACTGTTCAAAAACTAGTAGTGTAGATTCAAGATGAGCATGAGACTTCAGATTCATTAGCTGCTAAGGGAAAATAACTAAGGAAAGCAACAAAGTCCAGTAAACGATAAAACTATTTGCGCTATAAACCAGTGTGTATTAAAATAACACGAAAACAAAACCAGTTTACGACGTCAAGCAGCTGATTTTGCACAGCTAAAATAACTGGAAGCCTTAAACATACAAATTGCTGCGTTAGAAATAAGGTCTTCCTCTGCAGCCTCGCTTTCCTCTGCACTCTACTAGAACTCAACACATCACAAAGGGATTATGGGTAATTTTAGCCACACACTCCATTACAATCCGTGATCCGAGTCTCAGGGCTCGTCTGCAGGAACCACACCTCGTTACGCCGGCCGTACGGTTTGATCGGCGGATCGTAGATGCAGCAGAAGTACTGTTTGCGCTGGAAGGGGGCAGAGTCTCCCAATGTACATGTCAGTCGCGACGCTTCCGCGCGAAACTCGCTCTCGCCTGGAAACCACCGAACCGCTGCAGGGGAGACAGACGTTAGTCAGTAGAGCTGCTAGAGATCAAGATTTAAAGGGTTAGTTCAACTCACAAATGAAAATTCTGTCGTTAATTACTCACACTCATGTCGTTCCAAACCTGTAAGACCATCTTTCATCTTCGGAACACAAATTAAGATATTTTTGATGAAATCCAAGAGCTCTCTGACCCTCCATAGACAGCAATGTAATTAACATGATCAACATCCAGAAACGTCGCAAGGAGATCGGTAAAAATAGTCCATGTGACATTAGTGGCTCAACTTCAATTTTGAGAAGCTACGAGAATATTTTTTGTGCACCAAGAGAACAAAAATAACAACAATTTTTTTCCCCCGAGTTACTGTCTTCCGCTATTTAGGAGAGTACCACGGCGTATATGCGCGCTTTCTCCAGAGCATAATCAATGTAATCAGCATTGTTTACGTTCAGGAGAAAACGCGCACATGCTGAACATACACAATGCTGATTATGTTGTTTATGTTCTGGGAAAAGCTAAATCCATACTCTCCAAAGTTTCTGGGTCTGGGAACATTTCAGTTATATTGCTGTCTATGAGAGGGTCAGAGAGCTCTCGGATTTCATCAAAAATATCTTAATTTGTGTTCTGAAGATGGACGAAGGTTTTAAGGTTTGGAATGACATGAGGGTGAGTAATTAATGACAGAATTTCATTTTGGGGTGAACTAACCCTTTAAGCCTGTTTACACCAAGAGCGATAACTATAAAGATAATGATAAAGAAAATGTGACCTGTGCTGGCAAAATGAGTGAAAAATGTCAGTATTGGTCGAATTTGAGGTTTTCATCACAAAAATGAGTTCATTAAGGCCTCTTCTAGCGATCCTAATGCTCTTAATAGAAAATAAACATCTAAACTGATCTTTATTTGTATGTTTTCTGAGAGGAGTATGTTTTTCTAGACGACTGCTGCTTCTCACCACAAGTTATAGGTCTGTTGTTGCAAAGCGCAGCATTCCAGCTTTGTGAATATTCATATTGAATTCTTGATGAAATGAGTCCAAACCAGTGAAATATGATTTTCAAACCCATGCTGATGAAAACAAAACGATCGTGCTGACTGATATTTGCAAAGCGCGTGCAAAAGATAGGCCTCTCAGAGAGCGTGCAATCTCTCTAAAAAGTAATAGGAAAATAGGGAATTAGTAATCATCTTGCTATAACGAACTCGAGAGGATTTAAATCGGCAGATGAGTGTGCGCTTAGAATAATAATAATCGTTCTTGGTGTCTGTGATTGGCTGTGAGTCTGTTTGCAGCACTCTGATTGGCTGTGTGTCTGTTTTCTGCGCTCTGATTGGCTGAGAGTCTGTTTGCAGCGCTCTGATTGGCTGCGTGTCTGGTTACAACGCTCTGATCGGCTGATTGGCTGAGTTTATTTGCAGCACTCTGATTGGTTGTGTGTCTGTTTTCTGCACTCTGATTGGCTGATTGGTTGTGTGTCTGTTTGCAGCACTCTGATTGGCTGCGTGTCTGGTTACAACGCTCTGATCGGCTGTGTGTCTGTTTTCTGCGCTCTGATTGGCTGTGTGTCTGTTTGCTGCACTCTGATTGGCTGTGTGTCTGTTTGCTGCGCTCTGATTGGCTGTGTGTCTGTTTGCTGCACTCTGATTGGCTGCGTGTCTGTCTGCAGCACTCTGATTCGCTTTACAGTTATCTTTATAGTTCTCGTTGTTGGTGTGAGCGGGGTTTTACTGTGCGTTGACGTACAGGACGTATACGGTCATGCCGGGCCGCTCTTCGATGCGTATGGATGAGTCGTTCGGGGCAGGCGGGCTGATCTGGAAGGATGATGGGATACGCAGAGCGGCGACCAGGCGGCGGTTTAACGAGCCGTCATCACGTGGAAACACAGTGAAGATGACAGGGACAGGCGTGTTCATCACCTCACCTGTGCAAACACAGATCACAATACAAAACACAGATCATTCAAACACTTCTAGCAGGAATACAGCTGATGAAGTAGGTTAAAAAAATACATTCTAAGAATGTTTTGTTAACATCACAAAATTGATCTTTCAGTCTTTGCTGTTTTTTTGATTGATTTTTGATTGGCTGCATGTCTGTTTGCAGTGTTCTAATTGGCTGTGAATCTGTTTGCAGTAGAGGCCGACCGATATTGTATTTTACCGATACTGATAGCTAGGTTGGACCACACTGGCCGATAGTTTTTAAAATGGACAGGCCTACTGAACGGAAACTAAAATAGTGCTCTACTATTTCTTTTTAAAAAAGGACTGAACCATACTTTGTAAATGAATAATAATAATAATAATAAAAAATAATTATTATATATTGATCATTAAAGTTAGTTCATTAATGTTAACAAAAGCAACTTCAAAATTTAAAAATATATCAGTAAATGTAGAAATTAACACTCTAAAATGGAACGATTGTTTTCTGTTTCTGTGTTCTGTTTTCAAACAAATTGCATGAAGAATATGATGCAGGAGAAGAAAGTTCAACACTATTCAGCAGTAACAAAAATGAAACACAAATGTGTCATTTTTGCTTTTTATGGTTGAATTGGATCATCAAAGTTCAATAGCAAAGACATTGGTTAATAAAATGGGATTAAATACATTAATTATATTTGTCTTATTTAACATTTAATTATTGCAGGTTTGTATAATATTCTGAGTTTGCATTTGACTCTTTTTTATTAATTTTGAGGAATAATGAATCTGTTTTTGTGCAGGCGAGATGAGTGAATACATGTTCATATTTAGTCTAGAACTACAGTAAGGTCATTTTACATTACATTACATTTTCATTTAGTTATTTAGCAGACGCTTTTATCCAAAGCGACTTACAAATGAGGACAATGGAAGCAATCAAAATCAACAAAAGAGCAATGATATGCAAGTGCTATGACAAGTCTCAGTTAGCTTAACACAGTACATGTAGCAAGGTTTTTTTTTAAATTATATAATTAATAAAAAGAAAACAGATAGAATAGAAAAAGAATAGAGCAAGCTAGTGTTAGTTTTTTTTTTAAAGAAAACAAGCAGTTAGTAAATTAATAGAGTGCAAGTCTAAAAAGGGCAATTTTATTTATTTATTTTTTATGAATAGAATTAGAATAGAGCGTGCTAGAGTTAGAGGGTCAAATAAAGATGGAAGAAATGTGTTTTTAGTCGATTCTTGAAGATGGCTAAGGACTCAGCTGCTCGGATTGAGTTGGGCAGGTCATTCCACCAGGAGGGAACAGTTAATGTAAATGTCTGTGAAAGTGATTTTGTGCTTCTTTGAGATGAACAATAAAGCGACGTTCACTTGCAGAACACACGCTTGGGGCACATAACTCTGAAGTAATGAATTTAGATAAAAGGGTGCAGAGCCAGTGGTGGTTTTGTAGGTAAACATTAATGCCTTGAATTTAATGTGAGCAGCTATTGGTTGCCAGTGTAAATTGATAAACAGAGGTGTGACGTGCATTCTTTTTGGCTCATTTAAAATTAATCTTGCAGCCGCGTTCTGGTTTAATTGTAAAGGTTTGATAGAACTGGCTGGCAGACCTGCCAAGAGAGCATTGCAATAGTCCAGCCTGATGTTCACGTAATGTTCACACAAAACGTCTCTGCACTTAATCCTGATTTCTCTCAACATGGCAACACCAGAGCTGTCAGTCAATACATGGGAAACAAAGTGACTGGAGTTACTTATTTGAGAAAGTAACTCAGATATTTCCTTCTGAATTAAAAAGTAATGCGTTACTTTACTAGTTACCAGTGTTGGGCACATTACTATAAAAAAGTAATTAGTTATAGTTACTAGTTATTTCTCACAAAAAGAGTTAGTGACTGAGTTACATCATTATAAAAATAACTAATTACCAGGGAAAGTAACTATTGTGTTACTTTAAAAAAAAATGTTCAAGTATGTCAAATAACCTCGATTCTCCCAATATTATATATGTTAAATGAATGAAATGGACACTAAATAAAATAAATTATTATTATAAAACACTGTACACTAATCTATACTATTTTAATGTTTCTGTGGGACAATGTGAGAGACACCTATCAAATTCAGTATATTTTTGTAAAGTTCCGGCCACTACCAGAGAAACCAGCAGTTCTTAAAAGCTGAAGAATTCAAAAGGAACTCTGTGATTTTGACAGAAAAATACAACAAAGAATATCGTTTACATTTAGCGCCTCAATACTGCATGTTATGTAAGACTCTCTCTCTGTGTCTTTCTTTGTGTGTGTGAGACAAAGTGATGGCGAGATGTGCGTCTTCACACTAGAGTTTACGGTACGTCAAATACAGCTACACTGTGCATCCATTCAGATGAACTGAAAAATAAAATAATAATAATATTATAATAAATCATAGTAACGCCACATTTTACTGTCAGTAATGGTAACGGCGTTGTAACGGGGGAAACAGTAATTTGTTTGATTACTCGTTACTGAAAAAAATGACGCCGTTTATTTATAACGCTGTTATTCCCGTCACTGCTAGTTACTTAAAAAAAGTAATCTGATTATGTAACTTGTGTTACTTGTAATGCGTTACCCCCAACACTGCTAGTCAACAAATTAATTACGAAGTAATGATATGAAAACATGCACTATAGTACACTATAGCACTATAGTTCGTTGTTGATGTTTTAAATCCACATCTGGAGTGTCCCGCTCTGGTCAGTGCGCAGAATCACGTGTCAAAATAAACAGCAGGTGCTGTCAGTGATTTCTGCCTCTAGAGGCCGCTCTCGCTCTCTTTCTGTATAATGACAGCAGACCCTTTTCAGCTGCTCCAGTAACGAACGCAACCCAGAAAGCTATCAGCATGGGTTTTTGCCCATAACCAATAGTTCCTCCAATTAGCTATCAGTGCCGATTAATCGGCAAAACCGATACATCGGTCAACCTCTAGTTTGAAGGGCTGTGATTGGATGTGTGTCTGTTTGCTGCGTTTTGATTGGCTCACCTTGTTCGTTGTCACCACTCATGTAGGCGAGAAGCTTCCGCTGAAGATCACCTGACACCTGATCAAAGCTCCGCCCCTCCAGACTCACACACACGTGCTTACACGCATCATAGCGACGCACCTCATAACTCACCCCATCCTGAGAGACAGAGAGATTTTTAGATTTTTCAACCATCTTTATTTAACAAAAAGATTACTCACTTGAACACTATTTTTAACCCATCTTATAAAAAGGGTGCAAAATGAAGTTCATTATCAATAATAGAACACAAAGATCTTCTATGACGCCATATTCCCTCAAAAATATTCAGTCCATAAAAACGAAAATCAATTAAAAGTCTTGATTTGATCAGCTGTAAACACCCTGACCATTCCAACATTATATTCAATTTTTTGGCCAATTTTTTCCCTTCTGCTAATGACAAAGATAGAGAAACAGAGAGACGGAGAGAGACAGACAGACAGTCAGCGGTGAGTCAGTTAGATTCAGCAGAATAAATGCCTTCAGCCACATAAACACACACACACACACACACACAAAGAAACACTGTCTGTGTGTGTGTGTGTGAACAGTAATTATTGTCTGTCTAGGTGTCAGTTGGACTCTGTAATTAATGCTGCTTTGCTAATATTAGCTCATGTGTTTAATTATTCATATTTGACTGTGCGTAACGTGTGTGTGTGTGAGTGTGTGTGTGTGTGTGTGTATTGTGTGTCAGCTGTAATTAAGAGTGTTTTAACGGCTCAGATCTCACGACTGTGTGACATTTCAACTCAATCTCTGACATTCATCTTGACGTGACACGAGCACAAAAGAATCACACAAAAACACATTTCGCCACAAATATTATATCTATAAAGCAAGCTTACTATTATATCTATAAAGCAAGCTTATTATTAACACCATGAAGGTTTTCTGCATTTTACAGACATTCACCTCGAGCTGTCACCACCATAACACTATACTGTCGTGTAAAGATCTCCATCACCTCAAAGATGTTTAACACAAAGATGTTTAACATTTTTACTACATTAATTCAATATACTACAACAAATAATACCACGTTATACTTACAATTATACTTTTAAATTACTACTTCTTTATATGACAGTTGTGACCATGTGTTTAATTGTTGTGCACATTACATCAGAATATATGTAAAACTCATAAAGCTCCAACAACACCCTTGATTCTTCATTTTTCAATTCTTTCTTTTGATTTTGTGATTAAATAAGAGCCAAACGTAATCTCAGATTCATAAGAAGGAAACACAAGCACAAGTTAACAGGCAGATAATTAGTTTGTGAAGGTGCAGAGAGTGATGTGAGCTGAGCTATCAGTAACTATCACTTCAATCAATCAGAGAGTTATTACAGTGTGTGTGTGTGTGTGTGTGTGTTACCTTGCACTCGGTGCTCAGCAGTTTATACTCGCTCTCTTCCGTGGCTCCAAGCAGCCAGTTTTTGATCATGACAAACATGCTGAACACAGCTGAAGAATCAAGCCTCCGTCAGGTGTGTGTGTGTGTGTGTGTGTGTGTGTGTGTGTGTGTGTGAGAGCTGTGTCTCCTCCCTCCTGCTTCATCTGTCATCACAGAACAGCCTGGATCACTGCGCTTATAGAGTCAAGAGTGCAGAGACTCACAGAGACGAGACACAGCATCTCGAGCTCAAGCCTGAGGACAAAACACGCCACAATCAGTCAGACTAACACACACACACATACACAGGCGTGTTCTTATGCTTCCTGTGTAAAAATAATAACACTAGCTATGTTTCCATCCACCTATTTTTATGCACATTTTGGAATATCGCATAAAAAAAAAAAAATAAAAAAAAAAGCGGGATGAAAATGCCAAGATGTGCATAAATTGTAAAAAAGATAAACTTTTCATCCGATAAGAAAAAATTTGCATAAACTACGATGGAAACATTTACCGAATAAATTCCATCATTAGCATTACAGAAGTCATGTGACCTTACGCGATGGGACGGGAAAACTTGACTAACCAGCGGACCGATCTCGTTGCACAGCATCTGAAATGTTGTTATGGTCGTTCTGAAATGCCTGAGCAAAGTCTGTCATCAAAGTATTTCTGTATAATTGTCTTACACGACTGCGTTCCCAAACAGCAGCATCCGCCTCCGAAAGCATTAACTGCATGTGTGTTCTCATTCTGAGGCGCAAATAATTTATCATATATGAAAATTATTATTTTCAGTGGCTTCTCCTACTGTTCTTAGTGATATTTAGGGCCAGTTTATCAGGAAGTGATTGTTTTTTTTCTCTTTGACTAGTTGGTTGCTTTATTCGCAAATGTTTTATGCGACATTCAAATTTTGCGCACAAGTTAAATTCCCAGTCAGAAGATTTCTGAAGGATCATGTGACACTGAAGACTGGAGTAATGATGCTGAAAATTCAGTGTTGATCACAAAAATAAATTACAGTTTAACACATTCACACAGAAAAGAGTTATTTTAAATAGTAAAAATATTTCACAATATTAATGTTTTTGCTGTATTTTGGATCAAATAAATGCGGGCCTGCATAGTGAACAGAAGATAATTCTTTAAAAAACATTAAAAATCTTACTGCTCAAACACTTTTGACTGGTAGTGTACATTGATGACAGGCTTTGCTCTGGACAACCAAATCAACATTTCAGATGCTGTGGAATGAGATCGGTCCACTGGCTAGTAAGGTTTTGTCATCCCATAGCGCAAAGTCACATGACTTTTTTGATGCACATAGAGGCATTTTTTTGGCAAATGCATTTTCATTTCACATTATTCACACTAACCCTTTTTCAAAAACCACCTCAAAGTCAAAAACCACCTCAAGCAAGTGTAAAAACTTTTTTTGCGAATTAAAATTTGTTTTCTGAATGGTTTCATGCATATAGTCGTGTTAATAGTGTCCTATGTGAACATGTTCTGCATTTATTTTCCACAGATTTTTTAATTTTTTTCTTGAAAATCACATTTGAATGTGCGGCAACTATACTTGCTAGTGGGCAAATATGTTGTATGTACCCCTTCAATGTCAAATTTCAATAGGAGGAGAACATTTGGCATCTAACTCAAAATAACTGCTTTCAACAGATCAATCTTTATTCATGAACAAATTTATTATGTATAAAAGTCGAAGAACATTCAATGCAAACCCAAAAAAACTGCATCTAGCTTATACAGGTGCATCTCAATAAATTAGAATGTCGTGGAAAAGTTCATTTATTTCAGTAATTCAACTCAAATTGTGAAACTCGTGTATTAAATAAATTCAATGGACACAGACTGAAGTAGTTTAAGTCTTTGGTTCTTTTAATTGTGATGATTTTGGCTCACATTTAACAAAAACCCACCAATTCACTATCTCAACAAATTAGAATATGGTGACGTCAATCAGCTAATCAACTCAAAACACCTGCAAAGGTCTCCTGAGCCTTCAAAATGGTCTCTCAGTTTGGTTCACTAGGCTACACAATCATGGGGAAGACTGCTGATCTGACAGTTGTCAAGAAGACAATCACTGACACCCTTCACAAGGAGGGTAAGCCAAAGAAGCTGGCTGTTCACAGAGTGCTGTATCCAAGCATGTTAACAGAAAGTTGAGTGGAAGGAAAAAGTGTGGAAGAAAAAGATGCACAACCAACCGAGAGAAACACAGCCTTATGAGGACTGTCAAGAAAAATCGATTCAAGAATTTGGGTGAACTTCACAAGGAATGGACTGAGGCTGGGGTCAAGGCATCAAGAGCCACCACACACAGACGTCTCAAGGAATTTGGCTACAGTTGTCGTATTCCTCTTGTTAAGCCACTCCTGAACCACAGACAACGTCAGAGGCGTCTTACCTGGGCTAAGGAGAAGAAGAACTGGACTGTTGCCCAGTGGTCCAAAGTCCTCTTTTC
The DNA here is from genome assembly GCA_039654775.1 of Spinibarbus caldwelli. Classification (NCBI taxonomy): domain Eukaryota; kingdom Metazoa; phylum Chordata; class Actinopteri; order Cypriniformes; family Cyprinidae; genus Spinibarbus; species Spinibarbus caldwelli. The sequence goes on from CM077218.1 coordinate 55,262,782, forward strand.
AGATGAGAGCAAGTTTTGTATTTCATTTGGAAACCAAGGTCCTAGAGTCTGGAGGAAGGGTGGAGAAGCTCATAGCCCAAGTTGCTTGAAGTCCAGTGTTAAGTTTCCACAGTCTGTGATGATTTGGGGTGCAATGTCATCTGCTGGCGTTGGTCCATTGTGTTTTTTGAAAACCAAAGTCACTGCACCCGTTTACCAAGAAATTTTGGAGCACTTCATGCTTCCTTCTGCTGACCAGCTTTTTAAAGATGCTGATTTCATTTTCCAGCAGGATTTGGCACCTGCCCACACTGCCAAAAGCACCAAAAGTTGGTTAAATGACCATGGTGTTGGTGTGCTTGACTGGCCAGCAAACTCACCAGACCTGAACCCCATAGAGAATCTATGGGGTATTGTCAAGAGGATAATGAGAAACGAGACCAAAAAATGCAGATGAGCTGAAGGCCACTGTCAAAGAAACCTGGGCTTCCATACCACCTCAGCAGTGCCACAAACTGATCACCTCCATGCCACGCCGAATTGAGGCAGTAATTAAAGCAAAAGGAACCCCTACCAAGGATTGAGTACATATACAGTAAATGAACATACTTTCCAGAAGGCCAACAATTCACTAAAAATGTTTTTTTTATTGGTCTTATGAAGTATTCTAATTTGTTGAGATAGTGAATTGGTGGGTTTTGTTAAATGTGAGCCAAAATCATCACAATTAAAAGAACCAAAGACTTAAACTACTTCAGTCTGTGTGCATTGAATTTTTTTTTAATACACGAGTTTCACAATTTGAGTTGAATTACTGAAATAAATGAACTTTTCAACGACATTCTAATTTATTGAGATGCACCTGTAATCTCTTCAATATGAATACACAGCCAACAACAAATCCAAGTGGTGGAACATTCTTACCTATCTCATTGTGAAATAAATGCTTTCTCTAGTTCATGTTGGCCACAGTTATTTGCACCCAATTATTGCAGCGTCTTTTTCCCAGAGTAACAGCTCTGAGTTTTCTCCTGTAATGCCTGATGAGTTTGGAGAACACCTGATAAGAGATCAGAGAACATTCCTTCATCCAGGATCTCTCCAGATCCTTCAGATTCACAGCTCCATGTGTGCTTCTTCTCTTCAGTTCACCTGTAGGATTCAGGTCAGAGGACTGGGACAGCCATGGCAGAAGCTTTATTTTGTGCTCAGTGACACATTTTTATGTTGATTTTGATGTTTGTTTTGGATTATTGTCCTGATGGAAGATCCAACCATGGCCCATTATAAGATTTCTTACAGAGGCAGTCAGGTTTAGAATTTTTTTTTTCAGTTGGCATTTATAATCCTGTGGAACAGGAAGTCATGGCTGGACAATGTCATGCTCCTAGTCACCCTGGTGTGCTAAAAAATGTAAATATGAATGGGAATATACTTCAGAAACATTTTACTCATAAGAATTTCTAGGTGTGCCAATAATTGTGGCCAACATGCATTGGAGAAAAAAAAAAAACATTTATTTCATCATGAGATATTCTCCCCACTTTCAATTGTTTTACTTCAATTGTTTTTGTGATTTTTTTTTAATGAAAGATCAAAAGCATAAACAATGCATATTTATTTTCACAGCCGCCTTTGCTCATATTTACCAAGGGTGCCATTATTAGTGGAGGGCACTGTACATTTTCTGAAGAAAATCTTTCATTTTCTGAAGAAAATGTGAGTGGTGCTTGCCGTGGGAAAACTCGGCACTAGGCACTAATAGCAACTCTAATCGTGTTAACATCATGTTAACAACATGTTAACAACATGTTAACACAAGTAAATGTTAAAACAAAATTAGCATGATTAGCATGTTGCTAGCATGATGCTAACAAGCTGTTTTTAACAAGACGGTAACATGAGTAGCATGATGCTAGCAACAGTATACCCCCATTTCCCCATGATATATATGTATTTACAAGTCATTTGTCTATACAACTTGCAACTATAGTTGCCGCTTGGACTTTTGATTAAGTATACAAAAAACTATAGATCTCTTGTAAGATTTGTTTTGTTTGGATGATTATAGAGACCTTCACGATTATGTAGATGTATATATGGCAACAAAAAATACTTATTAGTAACATGAAAAAAGCCTTTCTTTGGGAGTTTTTTTCTTTTCCATGCTTTCTGGAAATAGGAGTAGGAAGTTGATAGCCTCATGTGACAGGAAGGAAGTGAATACCTTTTTTTCCCCCTTGAAGTCCTTTATTTGGTTGTTAGCTTGCATGTCATTGAGACGTCAAACATGGATAACATCTAGAAAAATACTTACAAAAGGAAAATTACAACTATAAACTGCGGTAACTATAGTTGCCGGTGGGCTTAAATGGGTTAAGGGATTTTTTTTTCTGAAATTTGTATTTTCCATCACTCGTTTCTCATGCAATACTTCAAAATGCGCATTAAAACGGCGATGGAAGCATAGCTAGTGAGTTCAGCAGACTGACAAGTCCCTTTCCCGCCGAGAGTTTTTCATCAACACCACGAGCTCCAAACCAATGGAAGCCTGTTTACGACACTGAATTAAAAAATAAATAAATAAATAATTTTTTATTTATTTTTTTCTCACAAGTGCAAGTTGACATCTTGCAATTCTGACTGTTTTTCTCAGAATTATATTATTATATAACCTGCCAATTCTGACTTTTTTTTTCCTCAGAATTGAGAGATATAAACTCGCAATTCTGAGAAATGAAGTCAGAATTGTGTGATACAAAAGCACAATTGCGAGTTAAGTTAGAATTGTGAGATTTGTAATTCTGAGAACATAGTCTTTTTTTCTCCTCAGAACTGGACATTATAACTCACAATTGCGAGTTTAAATATCACAATTCTGAGAAAAAGTCAAAATTGCGAGTTTATATGATGCAATTCTGAGAATAAAAGTCAGAATTGAGAGATGTAAACTTGCAACTGTGAGAAAAAAAGTCAGAATTGTGAGATAAAAAGTCGCAATTACCTTTTTTATTTTTTATTCAGTGGCAGACACTGGCTTCCATACAAAGAGCTACTTGCCGCTATCGCTTATCATAAAAAAAAAACAAAAACAAAACAAAACAAAAAAACAAAAAAAACAAATTAGAATGGTTTAATGTTTACACCTCAGAAAACATGTTCACCTGTTTTAGAGTCACGTGTTCTTCCATCTCCTGCCGTTTTGTTCATCGTGAATCTGGGAAGATCAGTCCACCGCTGAGGAACAATGACAGTAAAGGTCCTGGAAAAACCACCAGGTGCCCCAGGTAAAAAATAAAGTGTACTTGAAAGCACTAAAAATACTTAAATACAAGGTAGTACATTCTTATTTATTTATTTATTTATTTTTTTGTGCTAAATAAAATTGTAAAAATTATACACTATAAATACACTAATTAAAAGTATATTTCTACTTCAGTGCAACTGCGAAAGTATCCTAAATACCACTGATATTTAAATTGATTTGTAGTGTATTGAAAAAGTATACTACCACAAAAATATGCCTTTTAGAGGACTTTTATATTACATTACATTTAGTCATTGAGCAGATGCTTTTATCCAAAGTGACTTACAAATCAGGACAATGGAAGCAATAATTAATAAAAAAAATTAATCAATAAAATTAACTTTTATTAATATATTTCTTAAAAGGGTGCTTTGAATGCTTTAAAAATTAGTTCAATGTTAGAAATACATTTATATAGTTATCCTAAGTTTAAATTAACTTGATTTTATTTGAAATATGTTAGTAATGTAATAGTTGATAAGTACATGTTCCCAACTGTGCTACTTAAGTACACTTAATATAAATACACTAATAACAATAACCTTAGTCAGAGTCAGATAAAATACCAGAAGTGTTTTATATTTGCGTTGCTTAAAAGTGTGATATGACTGCTTTACAGAAAAGTTTAGTGGATTTTTATGTATACTATCACTAAGTTCTATTTGGATTTTCATGGAAAAATACAGTAGAAATGTATTACTTATAGGTTACTGTGCTTAGGCTGCTATAAATTCACTAATAGCACACATGATTGGATTATTCATTCATGTGTTTAGATGTGTACCAAACTTCACAATTTAAAAGTAAGTATACTTTTAACATAAAGTACTTGAAGTGCTATATTTTTAATGTGGAAAAAAGTGCTATTAATGACATAGTAATAGAGTACTTGATTGTACTATTTGCACCACTAACATGTAAAGTATATCATATAAAGGGAATATTAACATATTTACAATACATTTGAAGTGAATTATTTAATGTATAAAAATATGTGGGCAATACATTATAAATAGATTTTGTATATATTCATTATATATAATCAAAATAGCACAGTTGAGTACTTCTTAAGATTATCTTAAGAAGTACTCAACTGTGCTATTTTGATTATCTTAAGAAGTACTAAAGAATCATTTTTAGAGTATTAAGTACAAAATTAATGCACCAAAAATGAGTCTGCGATTGATTCAAGGAATCAGCAGTTATTTTTGAATATATTATTAAAATATTAACAGATATAGTAATTATTAAACATAAATAGTGCAAAATACCCGCTTAAGTTTACAAGTAATTATGAGTTCTGCAAAAACATGAATATGTTCAAATAACAGTTGATATCCCTGTTCATTCATCACATTTATTTTTCAGGATTCACAGATGAACAGAAAGTTCGAAAGGACAGCATTTATTTGGAAGATAAATCTTTTGTCACATTACAAATGTCTTTACTGTCACTTTAGATCAATTTAATGCATCCTTGATGAATATAAGTATTAATTTATTTAAAAAGTCGCATTTACCCCAAACTTTTGAACGGTAGCGTATCACGGTTTCCACAAAAATATTGTGCAGCACAACTGTTTTCAACATTGATAATAATTAGACATGTTTCTTGAGCATCAAATCAGCATATTAGAATGATTTCTGAAGGATCATGTGACACTGAAGACTGGAGTAATGATGCTGAAAATACAGCTGCGCGTCACAGAAATAAATTACAGTTTAACAGATATTCACAGCTGCTTTACATTATTTTACAATTTTTACTGCATTGCTGATCAAATAAATGCAGCTTAGGTGAGCAAAAGAGACTTTTTAACTCAAAAACATTAAAACATCTCAATCCAGTATTTTGTGCATTAGTTTAAATGCATTGTGGTTTATAAACTCTGTTTATAATCTGGATCTCAGTGTTGTTTCCCAGTAAATCAGGAGAATCTGTGTGTTTATTTGGACTTTCATACGTTTGTATGATTTCGTGGAATGTTGAATTCCAGCACAGATTCACTGTCACACACTGTTCGTGACTTAAAGTGGCTAGTTTATTTTGAAGATAAAGGCACACACACACTACAACACACACTCACACTCTCTCTCTTCATGTCTCCCAGACTTTGCCGCCCGGTTGCATGGGGAGCCGGAGCCCCACGAGTCCTGCCACCTGCTCAGGAGCGCGCTCGTGCAGACGCAGGTGCAGACGCGTGGACGTCAGCAGACACAGGTACGAGCGCGCCGCGTGAAGAGCCTCCATCTGCGTGCGACACAGCTGAGCACCAGTCATCTGAAACACAGAGCATAGAGTCAGACACACACACACACACACACACACACACACACAGAGGCTAATCCGGATCAGATCAGGTGTCTGACTCAGCGCTTGGATGCGTCACACTGTAAAAGCTTCATGTGGAAAAACCAGCTTCATGCAGTAAATCATGCTTGTGTTTCACTCCATTCGCTGAAACAGCGGTCACGGTTGCCAGGTCTTCGCAACAAAACCTGCACAATTTGCTACTCAAAACTAACCCAAAACTAGCTCAATCGTGTCCCCCGGTAAAAATCACAAAAAAACAAAAAAAATTTAAAATACAATAAAATTTTTGGCAGGGTTCAGTGTTGACAGCTTAGGCTGACCACACACTAGAAGATTTTAAGGCCGATTTACACCAAAGTCCCTTTAAGACAAGTCATGTCACTCAGCGGCCATCTTTGAAATGCCTCTCGACACAACTGCAAGTGCAGCTTCTATCTCTTTGAATGGGGAAACATCACATTTTCCAAAACTGTTCGCTAAGCTTGCGATTAAAGGGATAGTTCACCCAAAAATGAAAATTCTGTCATTACCCAGTAGTGATGCACGGATGGCGGTTAAATCTGCGGGCGCTGCGGATAATCCACGGGTCGGGTCGGTCGGGTAATAAAAAAATGCATTCTGATTATTTGCGGGTGGGTCGCGGGTGGATAAGATAAATCATAATGATGCAAATATTAACTACATTTCCTAAATAGGCTACAGAAATTGAATAAACTGTAAATTAACATTAAAGTTATTCAACAAAACATTTAGTCAAGAGCAGTGAGGGATTTGCTCTGATTAACATTAATGACAGATGGCACAGCTTCCTATAGGCTGCTGTCACGAGATCTATTTCACGGATTCAATACTTATACACATGTGTTTTCTTTCGCAACTGTTTACATTAACTTAGGACAAAACCGACAGTGCTTATGAGGATACTTTCCAGGATGACCATTTTGAGGTCATTTTGTGTGTATTTGGCCACTTAAGCGCAACAAACTCAATTTGGTTCTCGCAGAGCGCGCTTTGGATTTGTCTGTGAGTGCACAAAAGCGGCTCTGGAGAGCGCGAGTACCGAATGGCTTAAAAAGACGTGAAAATAATACATTTGTGTGACGATGCAACAATGGCTGATTAGGCAATTGACAATTCTGTCAACTGTTCCGAAACGTGAGCTAAAGTCTTGTATCGCAGCGTGCAGCTCTAGATGCGCCGATGTGAAGAGAAGGTCAAAGAGAGAAGACGCAGTACAGCTGAACCACTCACGCTGTTTTCAAATGACTGATTTGATCTGATGGTTTGTGTGGATTTATTTACTCATCTAACTCATCTATTATATTGAATATTTTTTTTTTTTTTTTTTTTTTTATAAATTTTGCAGTAATTTCCCTCATTTTAAAGTTGAAAGCTGCTGGAATGAGTAATGCGATATATGCGCAATCCCGCACTGAAATTCAGGACCCGATTAAACATAATTCTATTATACAGAAAATTGTGAAATAGATTTCCATGACTTTTCCAAAACTTTCTGGGTTTATTTATTTTTCCAAAACTTTCCAGGCCTGGAAATTGCTGTTTTAAAATTCCATGACTTTTCCGGGGTTTTTTTTATGACCATACGAACCCTGAATGTGACGATCGGGTGCAGGTCGGGTGCGGTTATCTAAATCAGACAAAAATATAGGTGCGGGCGGTTGGCGGGTGGATAATTTATTTGAAGCTGCGGATTCGGGTGAGGTTTTAGCTCATCCGTGCATCACTATTACCCAGACAGCAACATAGTGTTGGCCCAGATCCTGCTCGTGTGAAATCCATGAGATCTCTGTTTTTTCTGTGTTTGCCTACAAGCTACAGTTTAATGATGCTTTATTGGCATTGATTTCTGCTTAAAAGTAACATGACTGTCTACATATGAAAAAAAAAAAAAAAACTGCTGAAAGACAAAAACAAAGTTGGGGTGCTTGGACTCAGACTCCGAGTGCATTTTGTAAGCAGAGGTCACACACTGACTAATCAGTTGTTCCAGAAGGTGGCAGCACTGTCCCATCAAAACAGCAGCGACTGCAACAACTGCTACTTTTCAGACTACCCTAGCAAATTTTTCTTCCAAGTACACTTAGCAACAAATTTAGCTATTTTCATAATTTATTTAGCAACTTTTGATAAGTGACTCAGATTATAAAATATATTATTTACCATTTAAATTGCACAAAAAGAGAAAAGCAAAGATGCCTAGTAGTGCACACATCACGTGAGTTAAATTAGCTGCTATTTGCAATTGTTAAATTTATTAATAATTGAATGATTTAGTAATTTAATAATTGTTCATTTATGATGCACTTTGTTAGTAGCTTGTACTTGCGATTGTTGATCAGTTGGTACACTGTAAGGAAAATATCTAGAAAAATGGGAAAGGTACTAATTTTCCAGGACATTATCCATTATCTGTTGTAACCCTATAATCCGAAAACACTAAATACAATGCGCAATTAAAAATGCAGGTAAAAAACTTAAATAATTAATGAAAATCCCTTCATATTACCATAGTAGATTGGGCCCTATGGTTCAACGCCAAGATCATGGGTTCGATTCCCAGGGAAAGCAAGAGCTGATCAAATGTAAAACTGTAACTTGAATGCCATGTAAGTCGCTTTGGATAAAAGCGTCTGCTAAATGCATAAATGTAAATAAACAAAGCTTTATTTATCCGAACTCCAAATTAAAATAGATTTTTAAGATCTAATACGTTCACCCCATATTTCTTTAATTCATCTTTTAATTTTATCCTTTGATTTTCGTATTTGACACATTGACTAATCACATGTCCCGCTGATTCTTCTTCCATTTCACACTCACACATATCTGGTGGATGCTTTTTCAATAAATGCATTGTTTTATTTGACCCAGCATGCCCCAATCTCAACTCCAAAATAATTATATGTTCTCTTGTATATCTTCCTGTTGATTTCATTCTCCCTACTTCTTGTTTAATATTGTATAAATGATGTCCTTTCTTCCCTTCATTCCATTGTTTCTGCCAGGCCTTCATAATAGTATTTCTTATTTTTGCTTTTCTTTCAGTTTTACTAAATACTGCTTCCATAGTTCTGTCATGTTTCAAAGATTGCTTAGCCAACGCGTCTGTGGCTTCGGAACGAAACATCTGACAATCATTAAGTGATTCAGACTAAATTCAGAGTAATAAAACTACAGCAGGTGTATACCATGGGGTGTATGGGCAGGTGTATGGGCTGAATATATTTAGCAGCTTTTACAGTTAAAGATAAAACTTAAACCATGTAGTTATTAAATTAAATCTAAAAAAAAAAAAAAAAAAAATTTAAAAATATTGAATACATTATTTAATTTTTACCCCATTAATATTTAACTTATTTAATTTGTATTTAACTATATAGATATTTAAATAGCCTAATCAGCATTATAGGCTGTTGTCTGGGCTTATTTATTTATTTTTTAAATGATAAGTGACTTCCTGCACTTGCTATACAGTACTTTATACTTCAGTGTGATAGAGTACTAAAATTTGTTATAATATTAATTTTATAATTACTGCAAAAGCAAGACGTGAAAAACTAGGGCAGCTGCAGCCAATGAGTGATCCTCTGCTGCCATCTCCTGGTTATAATGGTAATTTCATGTCATTTTCATATTAAAAAGTCTTTATTTTTCACCAAGAGACACATTTTTGGTACATTACTTCATGCCGTCTTCATGAATGAAAAGTGAACCTTTAAAGTGAATTTTACTGCACAGCTGTAGAGTTGAGAAATAATAAAGGCTTTAAAATGTTTTAAGATTTTAAAATGTGTTCATGGCTATAAAGGTAAGATATTGATTATCGAGAATACCATTACAATGTCGTTTAAGGGATTAGCCTAACCGTTAGCCTAAACAGTTACGATTTGTCAGCACTTAAATGTGGAGTTACGTGTCTGGGTACTTTTCTGGGATTACCAGACTCTGAATATAAAATGATATGTTCTTTAATAACATGAAACTGTATGTTAATGACGCTGTCATTATTTATGGTGTTGCTATTATTCTGTTTCTTGGTTTCTGATAAGAATGAGGCAGGAGAGGCTTCTGTGAGAGTCTCTAGCTAGATATAGCACATATAAAATGAGCTTCACCAGAAGTTTACGAGCTGCTTATCTTTAAGCAGAAGTTCTAAAGTAACATATTCTAAAGTGCATGTGGTCAATTGGGTGTGTTTTTTTCAGGAAGAACTGGTTCATTTGAGTCATTCATTCAAGAATACACTGCTTGCGTCGTATGCTTTTGAATCACTAAAAAGAGCCGGTTCATAAGAGTCGTTCGTTCTTTAATCCCACTACTTTGGTTGTGAAGTCTATTAAATCATGCTCAGTTGTTAAAAAATAATGTAATGAAACATTTTATTTAACGGTTTTTAATGAGTTCAAAAATGTATTTATTAACTTATTACCATAACAAACGGTATCTATACCTCTATATCACTTCATCATAAATAACCCGCACAAGAAACTACGGGCATATGGTACATCGTCAGCTATGTCATGAAATGACCATAATGGCGATTAAAGCAGCAAAACTGTGCATGCATGTAAATATGCATCAGAATTAATTATTAGCCAACTGGCTGATGACACAGCATTGTTTTTAAGAGATGCCTCTCAGATCCCAATTGCTTTAACGTCTCTTTTATCTTTCTCAAATGCTTCTGGCCTTCTGCTTAATATTAATAAATCTGAGTTACTCCTGATTAAAAAATGTGCAGCATCCTCTATATGCAATATTCCCATCAAAGAGAATGTCACATATTTACATGTGACACATTTGAACTCTTAACAATAAACATGAAACACACAACACTATCTACTTTTTATTTTTATTTTTTATTTAACACACATACTTATTACATTTCAAATTTGCACCTAACATACCTGTACATACTGAATTGTCTTTTTTTTTGTATATTGTGTTTGTGCTATTTTGCATATTGTCCATTTTGTATATTTGTACATTATTCTTTTATTATTATCCGTGTCCTGTTCTGTCGCCGTCATTCTGTCCCACTGTGGAGCTACTGTCACTAAAACAAATTCCTCGTATGTGCAAACATACCTGGCAATAAAGCTGATCCTGATTCTGATTCTGACATATTTAAGAATCAAAATAATAAAAGATACTAAACTAAGATGTCAGGGGAATTTTAACCCAATTATGGAGAAAACTAAAAAAAAAAAAAAAAATAAAAAAAAAGAATCTTTGGTTATTAAGAGATCTATCATTGAAAGGCAGGACTTTGCTTACTAAAGCAGAAGGTATCTCTAGATTATCCTATGCTGCTCATTCCTTATTTGTAGATAAACCAACCTGTAAGTTGATTGATGTAATGTTGCATAAATTTCTTTGGAAAAATAAAACTCATTATATTAGAAAATCTGTTATTTTAAATTCGTATAATAAGGGCGGCTTAAATTTTATTGACTTTGATTCTCTTAATAACATCTAAAAAATTAATTGGCTTAAACGTTTTCTCCAAAATCAGTCTTCTATTTGGAGTGTAATCCCTCGATATGTCTTTTCACAATTAGGTGGTATAATTTTTTTATTAATATGTAATTATTCTATTAGTAAACTCCCTATCAAACTTTCCAGATATCTTCAGCAAATGCTTTTGGCTTGGAAACTTATTTATAAGCATAATTTCTCACCACATATTTTTTTTTTTTTTTTTTGGAACAAATGTAATATTTTACATCAGAGGAAATCCTTGTTTTTGGAAAATTGGTTCAGTAATGGAGTGTTGTTAGTGAACCAATTGTTTGACAATGATGGCAATTTGTTTAATTATTCTGATTTTATTTTAAGAGATCGCTTTCCTGTATCTAGAAAATAATTTGATATAGTTTTAAAGGCCATATCTCTGGAAATTTGTATACTCTTTAGAAATAATAACATTGGTGCATTGATTTTTGTTTACCCCCCAAGTTCTGAGTCCACTTTCTAGTTCTATTTGTTTCTCTGTTCAAAAATCCAATCACAAAATCAGGTCTTTATTTTTGGACCTTGTTGCTTCTAATTCTTCCTCCATTTCTTATTGGAACAACCTTTTTGATGATATTAAGTGGGCGTATGTTTGGTCACTCCCTCAGAAATTTTTCTTAACAAATAAAGTTAAAGAAATATCTTATAAAATAATTCACAAGTTTTATCTTGTTAAGCAGTTTTTGCAGAAATTTAAAAGTGACTTTGATACATCTTGTTCTTTCTGTGAATGTTCTTCTGAAACTGTAAATTTGTTTCGGGAGTGTCCTTTTGTTCACTCTTTCTGGAATAATTTTAATGCTCTGATTGTCCAAAAAATTTTTTTATGATTTCTCTTTATGTTATAAACACATTCTGTTTGGGTTTTGTGCTAAAGATAAGAATCCGTTTAATGCAAGTTTTGTATAAACCTCCTGTTATTTATTTACATTTTTTGTCCATAAATGTAAATATACTAAATGTAAACCCCACTTTAACATCTTCAAACAAGAATTGAAGTTGTATTTGAATACAATTTCAACGTCTGTTAACAAGAAAGCAATTAAAACAGCTAGAATTTGTGCCACGTTTAAGATTTTTCCTTAATATATTTGTATATTTATTTGTGTGCCCTCTCTTTTTCTTTTTTCTTTCGTTTATTTATTTACTTTATTTTGACTCCTTTCTGTCCATTTCTTAAGAATTTTTATATTATATTGCTTTTACTGTTATCTGTTAATCCATAAGTAGCTTATTATTGAAAGGAATTTTGTATGTTTTGTACACTGTTTTATTTTTCTGTTTGTTCTGTATGTACTGTAATCTTTGTTGTTTATTATTGCAATAAAAAAAATTAAAAAAGAAAAAAATATATAGATGCATCACATTTAAAGTGCCTCTATTATGGATTTTTGAAAATTGACTCAAAATTGAATCATTGAAACGAGTCATTTTTAAAACAAATCCCAAGCCGTTTCTTGTTGATGTCAACATGAAACATTAGCATATTGCCCGCCCACTTATTGGTCTTTTCACATTGGTCTGAATGAAAATGCAAATTCATTCTTTGCCACTAGATGCTGCTTTTGGAGCGTTAAAAATAGCGGTTTCCCTGGTAACGCTGTACACAAAGCAGCACTTTATCAGGCGTTACAGGTGACATGAACATGAGACCAATTGGACCAATCACCGCAGATTAGCATCACACAAAGGAGGGGTTTGGAAAAATTAATTGTTGAGCGAATCATTTGGGAGCAGGGTTCCCGGGGGTCCTTAAAAAGTATTATATTTACTTGTATCAAATTTAAGGTCATAAAAAGTCTTAAATTGTACAAGAAAGTCTTAAATATGATTTCAAGAGGTCTTAAATTTGGGTACAGACCAGAATCGCCAAACAGCTTAATGTGACAATTAAACTTAAGAAGGCTATAATTTTATTAAATAAACATGAGCGCTGCGCGTTTCAAAGACCAGGGCTTCACTGCTTTGTGTTCTGCCATTACCTGGGAAATAGTTCCGAAAGAGCCTCCTGCTGGCAGAAAATGAATGTGCATTTTCAATAAGACTGTTCTTGTGAGTAGGGTATTCATGCAATACTGATGGCTATAGTTTCAGGACCACATTTCTAGGACCCTATATATATATATATATATATATATATATATTTTTTTTTTTTTTTTAATTTTTAAATTTTATTTTATTTTATTTATTTTTGTATGCATGAATGTAATTGCGGCTCATCCTGTATCACTTGCTGTTCAGTTCTGTATTTTATTATTTTTAAGGAATTTTGTAGTTGTTTAATTGTATAAACTTAATTATTGTCCTAACCAACTCCTAACCCTAAACATACTCATTGGTAAATTAACTTAATTTATTTCAATATATTCAATATATATTCAGGTTTGTGTCCGAAGTTTGCGAGACTTCAGTTCATTAGCTGCAGCACTTCACGTCTGATGTGTGACCCACTTAAAGTGCAGTAAACGGTAAAACAATTGCGGTACGAATTAGTGTGATTATTAGTACTTTAATAAATGTAAAATAATTTGAATACAAATACTAATTTACAACATCCAGCAGAACAATGAACTGATTTGCACAGCTAAATAGGCTAAATGGAGATTGCTGACACCCCCTCGAACACTCAAGTTCATGCGGGCTCTTACATTAAAAATAAGATGGAAAGATAAAAAAATTAAAATTTTCCACAGATCTAGTCTTTGCATGTGTTTGTTTGATGTTTGAATCAAGTCTCCTCTGTTGGAATAGAATTGGCTAGATGGCACTGTCCCAAAAAATAGGGTCCTAGTAATGCGGTCCTAGAACTGCAGCCTCCGGAACATTGGGTTGTTTTTGTTCAGACCAATGCGAAAATCGACCCTTGGTTTTACCCTGCAAACACGCAATAAAAGCTGTAAATGTGAACTGGTGGATTGATAAGAAGGTAATTCATTATAAAAATCTAAACAGTAAAATGTGTATGTTATTTTAATAATAATTAATATAATAATTTATTGATAATTTTTTAAAATAATATAATAATTAATACTTTTGACTCATCATTTTTTTTTAAAAATGGTTTAAAGGCTGAAATGTGAAGTGTATCATTTTATAAAACTTTGTTTTTGTGAAAACTTGTATCTGAACTGTAAATAATGCTTTTTACGGTCATTTTACAGTTTAATAGTTTTCCCTACCCTGCTCATATGGTATTAATTTTATTTGTGCAGGTATTAAAAAAGGTCTTAAAAAGTCTTAAATTTGATCTTAAAAATCCTGTAGCAACCCTGTGGGAGTCGTTGAGCAAGTAAGGTAAAATAAATGCATATTATAAGACAATGAAAGTGTTTTTTGACCTTACATGCATGTCAACCTGTTGTTGGGGACTCCCAAAACCAAAATATGAACCTTTCATAACCCATAAGAGTCTTGGAATTGCAGAGTCAAGGTAACTGAAAAAATAAATAAATAAAGACCTTTGTGAATGTGTATTTGATTTACATTTGAGAGAAACAGAGAAGATTGTAAACAAGGATACAAACTAGCCACCTTTCACTGAAAATTGCTGTTTTGAATTCAAAATAGGTCATCTGTGTGATTCAAGTAGATCTGATGAGTCGAAAACTCTTTCTACTTTATACTTCAATACAAATCCATTATAAATATATTTATATACTATAAATCCATTAGCAAAACATGTGAAAAGAACTATAGCCTATTACAAAGTGGAAATGGTAAATGAGACAATAAATTATCTTCTGCTCCTGTCTAGTGGTCATAGTGGGAATCATGACGTTCATTTTAATAGCATTTATTTTTCTGTCATGTGAAATCTTGGCAGAAATCTTCAACTTAGAGAAAATTCATGAAAAATTTGCCACGCTAAGTAAAAATTAAGAAAAAATGCACATGTTCTTTAAAGTAAATTTTATTTTTAAAAAATTAAAAAAAAAATTAAGGATGTAAAAATATGAATAACTTTGAGGCAAATGAATTTTATATATATATATATATATATATATATATATATATATATATATATATATATATATATATTCAAATTACCTAAAAAGTGAGCAATATTACTTGTGTTTTGTGTTCTACTGTCTGGGGTCTGCCATCAGGAGTTAATGATGGCAGTTAATGATTACATATGACAATTAATGATCTTTTCAATGTATTGTTGTAATGTTTTAATCTAATTAAAATCCTGAAGCACTGAAATGAATGAGCTTCAATGCTGAACTATTGGCTGCTCCACGACACACTTTACTTCATTCCTCAGTTTCTATGGAAGACTATGGGAGCGTTGCAACGCTAGGTGTTGCTAGGCAGTTGCTAGGTTACCCTGGATTGTTGCTAGGGTGTTCTGAGTGGTTGCTATGTTGTTACTAGGGTGTTATGGCCAGGGATTTGTGACACATCACTGTTTTTCATTGGTCGGATATGATTAAGATTATTTATTTTAACCCTTTATCACGTGTTTTAATAATTTTTCACTTTTAAAGATGAATAAATGTACTTGTTTCCTGGTCTGATGTTCAGATCAACAGTCTCTTACTCATGTGATCTGGATTAAATATTGAAACATGATGAAAGATGAAAGCAGGAATATCTAGAGCTACAGATTACTGACTATTGATCGATAAAATCCTCAGAGAGGAAGAACTTTCAAAGAAAGGAAAGAGTGTGTGAGTGAAGGAGGTTGTGAATGTGTGTAGATGTGTGTTAGTTACAGGATCAGAGAATGACACTGTTCCTCTGTCATAGTCCAGATTCACTCTCACACGATCAAGATCCTGTTCAACATGAAAACCAGAGCCTGGAGACACTCCGTACAACAACAAACAGAAACCGTATGGATCATAATCCACACACCAGACATCAGTGTTGAAGAAATCAGATCCCTTCCTCTGGTTTGATGCTGTAGTTACTCCAAGACTCCAGGATAAACTCTCTTTAACCTCCACATCCCAGCAGTGTGTTCCTGAGTCAAAACCCTCTGAACCCAGAACACAGGAATAACAGTCAAATCTCTCTGGATTATCAGGAACAGACTGATTGTTGAAGCTCCATCTCACACTGGTCAGATCATCAGACAGAAGGAGAGCTGGATGAGCCGTATTTGGATCCAGAATCACAGGAGCTGATGAGACACAATCAACAGATGCTGTTATTCTGATGTTCATATAATGATCAAGAGTGATTCCCAACACAGATGATTATGAATTATGACAAATTATGACACTCGTCCTGTTGATCAAACACATCAGACATTTTCCTCTCATCACTGTCAGTCATTCTCTGTGTGATTGATCAATACTGAAAGTTCAATCAGAAACAGTGAGTGACACAATTATATAATTATGGCCAATTATATTAAATTATAGTGAGAAGCTGTTTTAATACAAGACCTTACCTTTGAACAGAACTTTACACAGTGATTTCATATTCAAATGAGATAAACTATAATAATAATGCAGAAGAAATAATGTTTATATCTTTGTAAGTTTCCTCAGTGTTTCTCTTGTATGAATCAAAGCTTTTACTGAATGCTGACTATTATTATAAATAAATAAACACTTGATATTATTCCACAATAATGCAATGAAATAATAATAATAATAATAATATATTATTAATAACAATAACAACAACAATAATAAGCTTGCTGGTATTAACAAAAACTACAACTAAAATGATAATGTAATTATTCAATAATTAAAATAAAGCTAAAATAAATTATAAATATAAGATGATAGTCTAAAAAATAAAACTGAATGATTAGAAAAGTTGCTTTGGCAATTACTCGAAATAAAATAAATCAATGTGAAGTATTCAAATGACAAACTAAAAATGAAATATACGTAAGGGTAATAGGTAAAATGTAAACAAGGTCAATTTAGCTCAAAGGGAATCATTTATGATTTTATAGGGAATTTGAACAGAATCACTGTTTTACAGCTGATCGCTGAATCGGACTGCGATTCATTGAACGAGCCGTATAACATCATCTCTGCACTGGACATTAAAATCCAAAATATAGTGAAAACACTTAATAAGCACAGTAACAAGATCGGCAGATTAAGACATTAATTTGTAAGCACAAAACACAAGATACTTCTCTTTTCAATATAAATAAGAATTTATTTGATAAATCTAAGACATCTAAACTAATCTAACACATGAACACACGCATTCACACATTCACACGTTGCAGAAAGAGAGAAAATGAGGAAAGGATGAGTTTAAAGAATGAAAATGTGAAATCCCAAGTTTACAGCAATATGTGGAATTGCATAGACCTGAACAATCATCAATCACTTATTTAACCCTCGCATTGAGTTTCTCAATGAGGCTAAAATTTATATTAAATACACCAGCTCAGCTAGAATCTGGAGGTTACTTGCTTGTTGCCTTTGTGTTAAGGGATTCCCTTTTGTTGTCTCTTTGCAGAAAGGGGGTTTCCCAAGGTTGCTGATTGGTTGGAGGTTCAGTAGTC
The DNA here is from genome assembly GCA_039654775.1 of Spinibarbus caldwelli. Lineage (NCBI taxonomy): Eukaryota > Metazoa > Chordata > Actinopteri > Cypriniformes > Cyprinidae > Spinibarbus > Spinibarbus caldwelli. The sequence goes on from CM077218.1 coordinate 55,280,401, forward strand.
GTTGAAGTGATGTCTTGGGAAGCCAGTGGTTGGGCATTGGCTGAAGATGTGGAGTTGTGGCTGGTAGAAGTTTTGAGGTGGTCACAGGCTCGAGCTGAACTCGGAGACTAGGCGTGGCGGCAAAACTTAAACTGAGAACATGAAACTCACAACGGAAAAGAAAAGAAACTACAGTAAAAGAAAGAAAGGATGTAACGAGACTAGGTGGTTTTTCTTCTCATCGCGGTGTTAGCAGCTGGCATGTAGGCCAGAGCACGCTGGAACGGCGCTCAAAGAATGCAGAAAGTGATGACAAAAAGCATGGCTAAAAGTTAGAAGAAGAAGCAATAATGAAAAAAAATCAGCATAATTTGATGGTGTCCTGAGTATTTAAACTCGGCTTTTGGACACATCCCAAATGTTTAGAGCATGATTTTTCAAACTCATACATACCAAACATGAACATTAACTCTTAAGCTATTCCCTAGTTATTAAAAAGACACACACAATAAGTGATTAAAAACATGATAGTCAAATGTGTGGGTTTCATACATAATATGGGGTTATGCATAGAAATGTCCTTTTAGGATGATTTTGGTGCATATGAAAAAGAAAATCTCTGTGTCGTTCTATGGAGAACAAAAGACATGTTCTTTGGACAAAGGAATTTCAGTCTGGTTTGTCTTCTATGTGGGGGAAAAGTCAGTCCAAGGAAGCTCGTGACTTCCAGCGTGGAACACGTGACGTTCATGCGGTTCCTTTCTTTTGACCATCAGTCTTGATTACTTGCCTCAAATTTGACGCTCTCCTTCCTGTGTTGGACTTATCAATAAGTGTTCCTTTTGTTTTAATGTTGCAAGCTGTTCTGTGAAAGAGGCTTGTTGATTAGGCTTGCTCCAGACTCATGGCGCCAGGGTACCGTAGACAGATTTATGACGTTGTCTTGTTATCCGGGGCCTCTCTGTGGAATTTCGGCTCCTCATGTTTCGATGTTCTGATTACATCTTAATTTGTCTGACTCGTTCTGATCCTACATATAATTAATTATATATATATATATTAAAAGGAAGCTAAATGAAATTTTACAGTAATAAAAAGGACAAAAACACATACAAAATTAATATATATATATATATGAATGTTACGGAAGTATACTTGGAACACAGAGATAGCGGTTAATGGGAAGTATATTCTGGCAGGACAAAGCATCCGCTTTGACATTTTTTGAGCCTGGGCGATAGGAAATGGAGAAGTTAAAATGGATAAAAATTAGTGCCCATCGAGCTTGGCGTGGATTGAGTCTTTTTTCCTCACGGAGGTACTCTAGGTTTTTGTGGTCTGTGAGGACAGTAAATGGATGTTGGGCACCCTCCAGCCAATGTCTCCACTCCTCAAGAGCCAGTTTAATGGCGAGGAGCTCTCGGTTGCCGATATCATAATTCCTCTCCGCCGGGCTGAGTTTACGGGAGTAGAAGGCACATGGATGCAGTCTGGCTGGAGTCCCCTTCTTCTGAGACAACACCGCTCCAGCTCCAGTGGTAGAGTCATCGACCTTGACAATGAACAGCTTGTTAGGATCAGTATGGACGAGGAGCGGTGCACTGGTAAAGGCCTCCTTGAGTTGGTGGAAAGCTTCTGTGGCAGATGGTGTCCAGGACAGAGATTTGGGCTTGTTTTTCAGGAGACTGGTGAGAGAACAGGCGATGGAGCTGTAATTACGGATGAATCTCCTATAGAAATTTGAGAAGCCTAGAAAGTGTTGGAGCTCTTAGAGGGTTGTAGAGATGGGCCAGTTCTTGATGGCTGCTACCTTTCCCTCATCCATATGGATGCCATTTTGGTTGATGTTGTAACCAAGGAACTGCACTGAGGTCTGGTGGAAGGAGCACTTTTCGGCTTTGAGGAAGAGATGGTGCTCTCTAAGGCGTTTCAGGACCTCTGTAACGTGGTGGCGATGTTCGGCCATACTCCGAGAGTAAACAAGAATGTCATCTATGTAGACGAGTACGAACTTGTGGAGGAACTCTCAGAGAATCTTGTGCATGAAATCCTGGAATAAGGAGGGGACGCTGACCAATCCATATGGCATAACAGTACTCATAGTGCCCAGTAGGTATCACAAAAGCAGTCTTCCACTCGTCCCCCTCACGTATCCGGATGAGGTTATATGCGCTGCGGAGGTCCAACTTGGTGAACACTCTGGCTCCACGAAGGTGTTCTATTGCCGCTGGGACGAGGGGAAGTGGATAGCGGAACTTTACTGTTGGAAGAAGGGTGGATGTAGCCTTGTTGTAGAGCCTCTTCAATGTACTCCTCCATGGCCTTCTGTTCTGGGATGGGTATATCTTCCCACGGGGCCCTGACCCCAGAAGTAGATCAATGGCGCAGTCCCATAGCCGATGTGGAGGCAGCTTTGAGGGCAGAATACGTCGCTGAGGGGGGCGTAGCAGGATGGAATGTCGACTGACTGTTTCTCCACAGGGCTCTTGATGGAAGTAGAACAGACTGGAAGGAACTTGGAGTCACGACCAGGAGGATAAGGTTTTAGAGGGAAGCACTTCTCACCCCACTTCAGGATCTCACCAGACTTCCAGGAGAGGATGGGATTGTGCTGCACTAACCACGGACGCCCTAAGATCACATCAGCGGTGGAATCCTCCAGAACCAGGAGATGGAGTGTTTCCTCATGTAACTGGCCGACTCTGAACTGGAGAGGTCCGACACTAAGACATACATGCTTACGGCTGAGGGGTTTGTCAGTTATTGATTGGACCTGGTAGATGGTCTTTGTGGTCGTGGTCGAGAGGTTGAGCTGGCGACAGAGAGCGCCTGAGATGAAGTTCCCTGCTTACCCAGAATTGAGGGCATTGACTGGAATGGAGACACCGGAAGCAGTAAGTGGGGCTACAGTGGTGAGTGGTTTCATATTGACAATAGATGGCTTTATAAAACTCACCATAGGTCTGGGAGAACAGATTGGGCATGTAGAGATAACATGCCCCGATGCGCCACAATATAAGCACAACCCCTGGGTCAGGCGTCTCTGCCGTTCAGTCAGTGAGAGTCTGGTGGTTTCCAATTGCATGGGTTCGCTGCCTGGTTCTGGAGGGCTGATGTTCTGTGGTCGGCGGAAAACAGGAGTGAAAAGTTGCTGACCCTGTTGGCCTTACATACATGATTGCATATGAGTGGCAACTGATAGACAGTTGATAGACAGCTGGATGAAGTGCTCGAGCCTGATGGTGTTGTTGTATGCGGCGAGATGCAGCCGCAAACTGGGTTCCAATCCGTGCCGTTAGGTAGTTAAGAGCGAGCGCTCGTTCCATCCACTGGTGGCAGCGAGAGTCCTAAACTTGAGAGCATAGTCGTTAATAGACATGGAACCTTGTCGAAGATGGTAGAGCTGCTCACCCACTGAGGAATCTCCCGCTGGTCTACCAAAACCCTCCCGGAAATTATCAAGGGACTGAGTCACTGTACCGGCTGGAGCCCAGATGGTTTTGGCCCATTGGAGTACTCGCCCAGTCAGCAGGGATATGATGAACATGATCTTCACTCTATCGGTGGTATATAACTGCGGCTGCATCTCCAGGGCCAGCAAGCACTGTAGGAGGAATCTGTTGCACTCCTACACCAGGCCAGAGAAGGGCGCCGGTTTGGCCATGGGACTGGCGATCACCGGTGAAGAAGCAGACGTTGTTGTTGTGGTGGCAGAAGTGGTAGCGGGTGTCGTGGTGGTGGTGAGGATCCGTCGAAGGGAGTCCAAAATCTCCTGGAATGGATTGGAATTGCTCATGATGTCATCAGAATATCTCCCTTTAATGGTCCGATCTTCTGTTACGGAAGTATACTTGGAACACAGAGATAGAAGTTAATGGGTAGTTTATTTTACAACACCGTGGGAGGAGCAGGAAATCAGGTGAGTAAACTGAGCAAGGATACTTTAGATGCAATGATGAGGAATGTGAAGGCAGGCTTTGTCTTACAGGACCAGGAGATCGTGGATGGATGGAGAGATGAGCACACACACACACCAGTCTTGAAGGTGGGTGAGAGAAACACAGAGACGATGGAGGACGAAGACGAGGAGAACACACTGGAGAAACACATGAGGTAAGTACAGGAAATAACACAGAATGGCTTCGTTGGAATCTTCGTTGGAGTAGGGACTGAGTCCTAATCGTATAAACGAGACCGGACACTGGAGTGAGGTGATGTGTGTTCTTTTGAAGTCAGCGTGATGAGTGAGCAGATGAGAGGCAGGTGAATGTGATTAGTATTCAGGTGAGAGGGAGCGCTGGGATTGGCTGGGATGGAGACCTGGCTGTTCTGTGTCAATATGTATATACAGTATCTCACAAAATTGAGTACACCCCTCACATTTCGCCAATCATTTTGGCAATCATTTTAGTATATCTTTTCAAGGGACAATTCTATAGAAATGAAACTTGGATATATTTTAGAGTAGTCAATGTGCAACTTGTATAGCAGTACAGATTTACTGTCTTCTGAAAATAACTCAACATACAGCCATTATTGTCAAAAAAGCTGGCAACAAAAGTGAGTACACCCTACCTGAAAACAGCTATACGTCGTTTAACCATGCAAAGCCCTATTCATCATGTTCATATTTTTGTCTGCTTGACAGGACTATACAAATTTGTGTATCTTGTTTTAGAGCAGTTAAAATTTGGTGCTTGGAGTACAATTCTCTCATACTGACCACTGGATGTTCAACATGGCACCTCATGGAAAAGAACTCTCTGAGGATTTGAGAATTAGAATTGTTGTTCTCCACAAAGATGGCCTAGGCTATAAGAAGATCAGTAACACCCTGAAACTGAGATACAGTACAATGGCCAGTGGCATACAGAGGTTTTCCAAGACGAGTTTCACTCGGAACAGGCCTTGCAAGGGTTGATCAAAGAAGTTGAGTCCTTGTGCTGTGCGTCAGGTGCAGAAGCTGGCTTCAAAAAACAGATGCATGAGTGCTGCTAGCATTGCTTTAGAGGTTGCAGAAGTGGAAGGTCAGCTTGTCAGTACGCCGCACACTGCAACAAGTCGGTTTGCATGGCCGTCGTCCCAGAAGGAAGCTTCTTCTGAAGCTGGCTCACAAAAAAGCCTGCAAACAGTTTGCTGAAGACAACCTGGTCAACATCATGGATTACTGGAACCATGTCCTGTAGTCTGATGAGTCTAAGGTAAACTTGTTTGGCTCAGATGGTGTCCAGCATGTGTGGTGACGGCCTGGTGAGGAGTACCAAGAAAATTGTGTCTTGCCTACAGTCAAGCATGGTGGTGGTAGCATCATAGTCTGGGGCTGCATGAGTGCTGCTGGTACTGGGGAGCTGCGATTCATTGAGGGAGACATGGATTCCAACATGTACTGTGACATTCTGAAGCAGAAGACGATGCCCTCTCTTCAGAAACTGGGCTGAACAGTTTCCCAACATAATAATGACCCCAAACACACCGCCAAGATGACAACTGCCTTGCTGATGAAGCTGAAAGTGAAGGTGATGGAGTGGCCATGTATGTCTCCAGACCTGAACCCTATTGAACACATGTGGGGCATCCTCAAGCGGAAGGTGGAGAAGCACCATGTGTCTAACATCCAACAGCTCTGTGATGTTATTATGGAGGAGTGGAAGAGGATTGCCAGCAACAACCTGCAGCTCTGGTGAATTTCAAGCCCAGGGGCATTTAGGCAGTGCTAGATAACAATGGTGCCACTACAAAATATTGACACTTTGGACACAATTTTGACATGTTCACTTAGGGCAGTGGTTCTCAACTGGTGGGTCGCGGGACCGTTCTGAGTGGGTTGCGGAGTGTGCGGCCAAAGAAACAACATCAACAACAAAAAACATAATTCTAAATGTTTTTTTTCTGATGCCAGACTTTTATTTTAAAAGACGTGCATGAAAGCTGTTGACACTTCTGTCAGATGCAGTAATAATTCCTGACAAAAACACGCTGTCCAGATTCAGTAGCTGTGGTCAGATGAGATGTAGACAGATTTATTGTCAGTGTCATTATTCTATCGTTATTTTCGTAACTTGCTATGAAATAAAAAGTCTCTCTTCTCAGAAAAGCAAACTATCCTGTCCTGCCAGATGTTACCATGTTCATAGCGCGCACACTTATGTAGCATGCGCGAACGTGGCGCCGCGCTGTATATCACTTCACTAAAGCGCAGAAACTACGAGCATGCAACGCGTGAAATAGAAGTACAGTAACGATAAATCACATAACTGTTAGCTTGGAAGGATTTGCATGAAGGTATGATATTCATTCTATTCAAGAGCAGTTTTCATGTGTTATTAACAGTTAATGTTAGTATATTCATGGTAACGGTTGTTTCCATAACCCAAAAATATCATGTTATTTCCACTTTGTGCTATTTTGTATATGTTTAATGACTGTGGTGTCTCATACCAACTTAATTGTATTAACAAAAACTAGTTTGCGACTGCTATTTAATAGCCTTACCTTATAGGCTGTTTATTCTTAACTTAATTTTTGTTAAATAAATTTGCTTTGTTTTTATTTTTAACAAATTATATATATGTATATATAATTATATATATGCTGTTTATATATATATATATATATATATATATATATATATATATAAGTGGGTCGTGGCTTGATGACCATGGGAAAATGTGGGTCCCAAGGCCAAACCAGTTGAGAACCACTGACTTAGGGTGTACTCATTTTTGTTGCCATTTATTTGGACAATAATGGCTATATGTTGAGTTATATTTAGAGGACAGTAAATTTGTACTTCTATACAAGCTGCACATTGACTACTCTAAAATATATCCAAGTTTAATTTGTGTAGTATTGTCCCTTGAGAATATTGACTAAATTTTTTGCAGAAATGTGAGGGGTGTACTCACTTTTGTGAGATACTGTATGTATATATATATATATATATATATATATATATATATATATATATATATATATATATATATATATATACACACATATAGTCATTTAGCAGACACTTTTATTCAAAGCGACTTACAAATGAGGACAATGGAAGCAATCAAAATCAACAAAAGAGCAATGATATGCAAGTGCTATAAGTCTCAGTTAGCTTAACGCAGTACACATAGCAATATTTTTTTTTGATAAATAAAAAGAAAACAGATAGAATAGAAAAAGAATGGAGCAAGTGTTATAGGCCTTTTTTGGTTTTTGTTAATTGTATAATACATAAAAAGAAAACAAATAGAAAACAAAAAGAATAGAGAAGATAGTATTTCGAGAAAAAAATCGTTAAATTTCAAGAAAAAAGTCGAGATAAAATGTTGAGATTAAAATCAAAGTTTCGAGAAAAAAGTCAAGATAAAATGTTGAGAATAAACTCATTAAATTACGAGGAAAAAAGTCAAGAAAAACACACTTGTGTCATGTTCATTTCATCTCATTGGACAGTGTTATTCAGTGTCTGCAGTGGCGGAGGTTTGAGAGTAACGCACTGTAGAGTAGCGTATGATACGATCGACAGGGTTCGAGTCTGTCTTTTGCCAAACTCGCTTTTCTTCTTTTCTCATCACATACAGTATCTCATCGGAAAAGTGGAAATCAATTGCTTAACGAATGATTAATAATAATGTATTAATTAGGTAGGTGTGGTGTTACTACAGTAAATCCACTGAAAACATTAATTTGTGGATTGAAAAGTATTCTAACTGCATTGTTGTCACACAGTGTTTTCCACGTCAGTGTGTTGTTGAGAATGGCAGCGCGGTTTCATCTGCCTTTAAAAATGTTTAAATGAGGTCTGCTCCAAACTCGAAGTTATCTCACAGCGCTGTTCAGTGATCGAGACCTGCGAGTAAACGCGTTGTTCTGAGCTCGCGCTGCGCTGTCTTTAGGCAGAGCGAATAACGGTCCGTGCAGCGCGCTTCACACGAGTAGCGCTCTTCTGCTTTCAGTGCGCTAAAGAAATGACAGCGCATTTGAGTTATCAAATTGTTGTCAACTGCATGATTTGTAAAGTTTGATGGGCCACATATAACAGCGTACATTTCAATAGACAAGCTGTAGGCCGTTTGAAATTCATCCACTGGCCGTATTTGGCCCACAGCCAGAATTTGGACACACCTGTCTTAGATGCTATTTAAAGTGAAAATAGTTATATGTACTATTTACTCTAATTGACAACAGCAACATTTTAGATATGTGCTAAGTGAAAATAGCCATTATATTTACATTATGTAAAAGTATCAGATCTTTGCAATATGTGTAAATAGGAGCTAATTAGATGCTATTTATGCTTATAAGTAGAGGCAGATACTATTTGCACCTCAGTGTTGTTGTACATTAACAGAATGTAATATTAGCATTGATTTTAACAACAATGATTTTGTTTATTGAAATTATAGATGCTGCCTTATTGGGACAACAAAACCCTCCCTATAGGCTGCCTACCCCTAATTAATACATTGTTATTAAACACTCATTAAGCAATTGATTTCCACTTTTCCGATGAGATATGTGATGAGAAAAGAAGAAAAGCAAGTTTGGGAAAAGACGGACTCGAACCCAGGTGATCATATCCCACGCTACTCTCCAACCTCCGCCACTGCAGACACTGAATAACACTGTCCAATGAGATGAAATGAATATGACACGAGTGTGTTTTTTCTCAAAATTTAACGACTTTATTTCTCGTAATTTAACAACATTTTTCTTGTAATTCAATGAGTTTATTCTCAAAATGTTATCTAGACTTTTTTCTCGTAATTTAACGACTTTTTTTCTCGAAATTTAATGTGTTTAATCTCAACAATTTAACTCGACATTTTCCTTGAAATTTAACAAGTATTTTGGCAAAAAATTAATGACTTAAATCTCGAGATGTTTTTTTTTTATTTTTTTTTTTATTATTATTATTATTATTATTATTAGTGTTTTTTTTGTTTGTTTTTGTTTTAAGAATAGAATTAGAATAGAGAGTGCTAGTTAGAGAGTTAAATTAGTGCTGTCAAAATTAGAGCGTTAATGCAGGCGATTAATTTTTTCAGTTTAACGCGTTAAAATTATTTAACGCCATTAACGCAGGGGCGGAGCCTAGGGTTAGCCACTCCACTCACTGCTGTTTCTGTCTGTTTTTTCTTGACAAGAAGTGCATTTCTTCAGTCACAGAGCGTCTTTACAAACACATCAATCCTTAGACTTTTCAGACGCGCGCTCCAACTTCACGTCTGTTCCTGTCTGTTGTGCTGCTGAGAGGTTTGCGATTGTAGCTCCTCTTTTTTATTGAATCTTTACCTAACTTTCATTCTCTGTTGTTTAAAGTGATAATATACAACTTAATTCCCACCATATTTCTGGTATTATCTATCAAACTAATCTAACTAATTTGACCGTTCGCTTTTAAAACCGCAAGTGCAGCGCGCATGCAGCATGTTAGCATTCGTTAGCCGGTTAGCTTGTTACTCGCGGTTCCATTCGCATTTCTGTTCATGCCTATTATTGTTTTCTTTTTTCTCGCTCCATTTTTCACAAGTTAATCAAACAACAGTGGTAAGTGGTAAGTTAAGTTGGTATCATTCATCAGTCACGGTGAGTAATAGCTTCTTCTCCTGCTATTGTTGTTTGCACCACTTGCCACATGTACAGTTTATCTGTCTCTGTCAGCAGCGAGGGATTCACATGTGATAAATGCAGGGAAATAGTTAGGCTGACAGAGAAGGTTTTAGAACTAGAGGCACGCATCCAAACTTTAGTTGAGGATAGTAAGATTGTGAGGGCTGTAGATACTGCTTTGGATGTGACTAGCTCAGGGACTCCTGTACATTGTTTGGTTCCGGTTGAGCCCGTGCAGCAGGGCAACTGGGTGACTGTGAGGCGGCCTAGTTGCGGGTCAAAACACCGCTCTTCCGTTCCGATCAAAACATCAAACAGGTTCTCCCCACTCAGTGACGCATCCACTGAGAAACCTGATGAAAGTGCTCTAGTAATTGGCGATTCTATTGTACGGAACGTGAAAATAGAGACACCAGCCACCATAGTCCAATGTTTACCGGGAGCCAGAGCGCCTGACATCTTGGAATATTTAAAAGTGCTGGCTAATGCTAAACGTAAATTCAGTAAGATTGTTATCCACGTCGGCGCTAATGATGTTCGATTTTGCCAGTCGGAGATCACTAAAAATAATGTTAAAGAGGTGTGTGAACTTGCAAGTACAATGTCAGACACTGTAATATGCTCTGGCCCCCTCCCTGCTTACCGGGGTGATGAGATTCATGACAGACTGTCGTCACTCAATGGCTGGATGTCTAAGTGGTGCCTGCAGAATACCATATACTTTATAGACAATTGGACAAGTTTTTGGGGCAGACCTGACCTGTTGAAAAGAGATGGTCTTCATCCCTCCTGGGGTGGTGCCGCTCTTCTCTCTAGAAATATGGCACATAGTCTTAGAGTTCGTACTTGACTAACTAGGGCCCAGGTCAGGAAGCAGACAGACTAGCTAAACCGACCGTCTGCTAGCCGCCTGACACCACAGAAGTCAGTTAATTCTCAGCACATAGAGACTCCTTCACTTGGCTTAACTTGGCTTACTGAATATCAGGTCCTTTTCTACAAAAGCACTTTTTGTAAATGATTTGATCAATGATCATAACCTAGATTTGCTCTGTTTGACAGAAACATGGCTAAAACCAGATGAATACATTACTTTAAATGAGTGTACCCCCCAAGATTACTGCTACAAAAATGAGCCAAGTCCAAAAGGTAAAGGGGGAGGTGTTGCTACAATTTATAGCAATATTCTCAGTATTTCTCAGAGGGCAGGCTTTAAGTATAATTCATTTGAAGTTATGGTGCTGCGTATAACATTATCTAGAGAAACACGTGTTAGTGATAAATCCCTTGTGAAGTTTGTACTGGCTACTGTGTACAGGCCACCAGGGCACCACACAGACTTTATTAAAGAATTTTCTGATTTTCTATCTGAGTTAGTACTGGCTGCAGATAAAGTCTTAATTGTTGGTGATTTTAATATCCATGTTGATAATGAAAAAGATGCATTAGGATCAGCATTCATAGACATTCTAAACTCTATTGGGGTTAGACAACATGTTTCAGGACCTACTCATTGTCGAAATCATACTCTAGATTTAATACTGTCACATGGAATTGATGTTAGTGGTGTTGAAATTCTGCAGCAAAGCGATGATATCTCAGATCATTATCTAGTCTTGTGTATACTCCATATAGCTAAAAGGAGTAAATTCTACTCCTTGTTACAAGTATGGTAGAACCATCACTTCTACCACAAAAGACTGCTTTATAAGTAATATTCCTAATTTATCTCAATTCCTCAGCATATCCAACAGCGCAGAAAAATTTGATGATGTAACAGAAACTATAGACTCTCTCTTTTCTAGCACTTTATATACAGTTGCTCCTTTACGCTTAAGGAAGATCAAAGAAAACAGTCTGACTCTGTGGTATAATGAGCACACTCGCACCCTAAAGAGAGCAGCCCTGAAAAATGGAGTGCAGCTGGAGGAAAACAAAACTAGAGGTATTTCGTATAGCTTGGCGGGAAAGTACCCTTTCCTACAGAAAAGCATTAAAAACTGCCAGATCTGATTACTTTTCGTCTCTTCTAGAAGAAAACAAACATAACCCCCGGTATTTATTCAATACAGTCACTAAATTAATGAAAAATAAAGCATCAACAGGTGTTGGCATTTCCCAAGAGCACAGCTGTAATGACTTTATGAACTACTTTACTTCCAAGATCGATACTATCAGAGATAAAATTGTAACCATGCAGCCGTCAGCTACAGTATCGCATCAGATAGTGCACTATAGATCCCCTGAGGAACAATTCCACTCATTCTCTATTATAGGAGAGGAAGAATTGTATAAACTTGTTAAATCATCTAAACCAACAACATGTATGTTAGACCCTATTCCATCTAAACTACTAAAAGAGCTGCATCCAGAAGTCATAGATCCTCTTTTGGCTATTATTAATTCATCATTGCCATTAGGATATGTCCCCAAAACCTTCAAATTGGCTGTTATTAAGCCTCTCATTAAAAAAACACAACTTGACCCCAAAGATCTAGTTAATTACAGACCGATCTCAAATCTCCCTTTTCTGTCAAAGATACTAGAAAAGGTAGTATCCTCACAATTATATTCCTTCTTAGAGAAAAATGGTATCTGTGAGGAATTCCAGTCAGGATTTAGACCATATCATAGTACTGAGACTGCTCTCATTAGAGTTACAAATGACCTGCTTCTATCATCTGATCATGGTTGTATCTCTTTATTAGTTCTACTGGATCTTAGCGGTGCGTTCGACACTATCGACCACAACATTCTTTTGAATAGACTAGAAAACTTTGTTGGCATTAGTGGAAGTGCCTTAGCATGGTTCAAATCGTACTTATCTGACCACCATCAATTTGTAGCAGTGAATGAAGAGGTATCATATCGATCATAAGTGCAGTATGGAGTACCTCAAGGCTCAGTACTAGGGCCGTTACTTTTCACGCTTTACATGTTATCCTTGGGAGACATTATCAGGAGAAATGGTGTTAGCTTTCACTGTTATGCTGATGATACTCAGCTCTATATTTCTTCACGGCCCGGTGAAACAAACCAAATTGAGAAACTAACGGAATGCATAATCTATATAAAAATCTGGATGACGAGTAACTTCTTACTGCTAAATTCTGAAAAAGCAGAGATGTTAATTATAGAACCTAAAAACCCCACATGTAATAACCTAGAACACTATCTAACACTTGACGGCTGCTCTGTCAATTCTTCTTCATCAGTTAGGAACCTAGGTTTGCTGTTTGATAGCAATCTTTCATTTGAAAGCCATGTTTCTAGTATCTGTAAAACTGCGTTTTTCCATCTCAAAAACATATCTAAATTGCTTTACTGGTTGGTTGTTCTGCACGCTTGATCAATAAACTACAGTTGGTCCAAAATGCAGCAGCTAGAGTCTTTACTAGAACCAGGACGTATGACCATATTAGCCCGGTTCTGTCAACACTGCACTGGCTCCCTATCAAACATCGTATAGATTTTAAAATCTTGTTAATTACTTATAAAGCCCTGAATGGCTTAGCTCCTCAGTACTTGAGTGAGGTCTTATCACATTATAGTCCTCCACGTCCGCTGCGTTCTCAAAACTCTGGCCATTTGATAATACCTAGAATATCAAAATCGACTGCGGGCGGCAGATCCTTTTCCTATGTAGCACCCAAACTCTGGAACAATCTACCTAACATTGTTCGGGAGGCAGACACACTCTGTCAGTTTAAATCTAGATAAAGACACATTTCTTTAATCTGGCTTACACATAACACACTAATACACTTCTATTATTCAAATCCGTTAAAGGATTGTTAGGCTGCATTAATTAGATCAACCGGAACCGGGAACACTCCTCATGACACACGATGTACTCGTTACATCGTAAGAAGATTGGCATCTACGCTAATATTTGTCTGTTTCTCTCTTATTCTGTTTCTCAGCCCGTGTCTGGATCAGATGGTGGATCGGTGCCGGGAGATGATGTCTGGAACCCTGATCGTCGGGCGGAGGCCGGACACCTGGATGAACCCCGGGGACATATTCCCAGTGAAGACCTAGACTTAAATACAATAAAACTTAAAATAAAACAAAATAGCTAAAAAAATAATAAAATACCTAATTACATAATACTATTATTGTTAGAAATAATAGTATTAGTTAGAAATTGTAACAATATAAAAATAGAAATATAATACATTTATACATTTAAATTTAATTAAAACAATAAGTTAAAAAATAAATAAACAATAATATCCCGGCCAGAGGAGAACTGGCCCCCCGACTGAGCCTGGTTTCTCCCAAGGTTTTTTTTCTCCATTCTGTCACAGAGGGAGTTTTGGTTCCTTGCCGTTGTCGCCTCTGGCTTGCTCAGTTGGGGACACTTAATTTCTAGCGATTATCGTCAATTTGATTTCACAGATACTATTTAAACTAAACTGAGCTAGACAATGACATCTCTGAATTCAAAAATGAAATGCCTTTAACTGAAAATTGAGTGTTTAATCTTATTATTATAAATTACTGACACTCTGTCCTCCAATTTGATACTGTTAAGGGCTTTGACACAATCTGTATTGTTAAAAGCGCTATATAAATAAAGGTGACTTGACTTCAGCGGCAGGCGCGAGTCAAACAAGCGCGGAAAACGGCTCGTGCCATAGCCTGTATCAGTTTTTATCAAAGCGTAAAATAAACTACGTGCATGCTGTAACGGGGCTGACGAGACGTGAGATGTGCGGATCCATATGCAGACTTTTATTCCAAGACATGGTCATAAATACAGGCAGGGTCGAACAATGGCAAACAGGTATAACACAGGCAAGACACAGAGTAGTCCTAGGGCAAGCGTGGGTCGACGATCGGCGAACAGTATCCAACAGGGCAAGGCAGAGAGAGTAAATCCAGGGACACAGCAATAATCCAAACGAGGTGCAAACAGAGTCCGAATGGCAAGGCAAGGGTTAATCCAGGAAACACGGGCTAGAATAAAACAAGGGAAAACAGGCAAGGCAAGACTAAGACAACTAAGTGGGCTCCGTAGAGTAGCTATCGCTAGAAGAGGGATATGTGCGTACAATACTCGGCCATCTGACAGAGGAAGTCCATGGCTTAAGTAGTGTGTGTGATTGCGAGATGGGTATCAGGTGTGAGCATGTGATTAGGGAAATGGCTGCTGGGAAATGAAGTCCGGGGTAGTGTGTGGTGTGAGAGTCAATGTGATGGAAGGGTGACCTCTGGTGGCGAACAAATGGAGGTCCATGGACCAGATTCATGACATAGCCCCCCCCCAAGGAGCGGCTTCCAGACGCTCCCAACATTACACAATCCAAGAGGGTGGTGGAGCGGAGGCGGAACAGAGGGAGGGACGGAGGGCCAGGTCCACTTGGGAGTGGAGAGGTCGAGGACCGAGGCAGAACAGGGCACCAAGGCGGAGCAGGCGGGACTGGAGCCCACCAGGGTGGCGCAGACGAGGCTGAAGCCCTCCAGGGCGGCGCAGACGAGGCTGAAGCCCTCCAGGGCGGTGCAGACGAGGCTGAAGCCCTCCAGGGCGGAGCAGACGAAGCAGGAGCCCACCAGGGTAGCGCAGACAGAACTGGAGCCCACCAGCGTGGAGCAGTCGACCTCCACGGCAGAGCAGACAGAGCAGGAGACCTCCACAGCAGAGCAGACGGAGCAGGAGACCACCACGGCAGAGCAGATGACCACCAGACCGGAATTTTAGACCACCTCCACGGCGGAGCAGACGGGGCAGAAGACCTCCACGGCGGAGCAGGAGAACAGCACGACGGATCAGGAACCCACAGCAGAGACTGGGACCTAGGGAAAACTGAGACACAAGAGACAGGCAGAGCATATATGGTCTCAAATACTGAGGCAGGGAACATAAGAAGTTCATTGATCTTTTCCCGGGCTAACAGTTCGGAACGGGGTGAGAGTTCAAAGGCGGGTTTAGAGCAGGGCAAATGTTCAAAAGCGGCCTCCGTGGCCGTGACAGAGCAGGGCGCGAATTCACCGGTGGATACCACTGACACCTCTAGAGGTTCTGCAGCAGATGCCGCCACCTCCGGGGGTTCTACAGTGGTACCAGAGGGGACAAGAGAGTGTTCTTTGCTGGGCGCCACCACCACACATGAATCTGAACTAGGCAACAATGCCTCTGGAGACACAGCAGCGAGCGACACTACCCCAAGAGGTTCTGCAGCATCAGCCGCCACCTCTGGAGACATCTCAGTGGACGCCGCCACCTCAGGCAGTTCGGTGGTGGTGTACACAGCCCAAACGCAACATAAAGCGATCCCCATCATGGGAAGCGCTTCGGACAGAGGACTCAGTTCAGGGACAGTAGGGCTAGAGTGAGTGGGTTTGGGGATACCAGCTGCACGTGCAGACACCAGCGGTGTATCACTCACACTAGACATCAACCTGGGAAATCGGAGCACTGACCTTGAATATCTGGGTGTGGTGGACAGGATGTCACAAGACTCTGGATGATCAGCGGTGACGTAACGTGGTTCTGGAGGGTCAGTGGTGTCGTGAAGGGACTCCGGAAGGTCAGCGGAGACATGGAGAGGCTCTGGAAGATCCACTGAGATGCGATGAGATTCTGGTAGATCAGCTGTGACGTGACGAGGCTCTGGCAGATCAGCTGAGACGTGACGAGGCTTTGGCAGATCAGCTGAGACGTGATGAGGCTTTGGCAGATCAGCTGAGACGTGACGAGGCTTTGGCAGATCAGCTGAGACGTGCTGGGACTCTGGACGATCAGCAGTGACGTGCTGGGACTCTGGACGATCAGCAGTGACGTGCTGGGACTCTGGACAATCAGCAGTGACGTGCTAGGACTCTAGACGATCAGCAGTGACTTGGCTTGATTCGTGAAGATCAACGGTGACTTGACTTGGCTCATGTAGATTGACTGTGACTTGACTTGGCTCATGAATGGCAGCAATGACATGACGGGGTGTTTTTGTGGCCACCATTTTGTGAACGGGCTCAGCTGTCGTCGCCATTTTGTGAGCATGCTCTAGCGTAGCTGCCATTACATGAGTGAGTGCAGTGTCGCATTCCTCCGCGACACCCACAGTGAACACTGAACCAACAGTCAATAAAGCATAGTCCAAAAAACAACTCAGTGATGAACGCGGACCCTCGCGTCTGAGCTGAGATCGCAGAGGCTGATTAATGCCATCACAAAAAATTTCAATCAAGGGAAAGGGAAGTGGTGTGTGGCCAAGTATGGTGACCCATACTCAGAATTTGTGCTCTGCATTTAACCCATCCAAGCGAACATACACCTGGAGCAGTGGGCAGCCAATGCTGCGGCGCCCGGGGAGCAGTTGGGGGTTTGGTGCCTTGCTCAAGGGTCTCACCTCAGTCATGGTATTGAGGGTGGAGAGAGTGCTGGTTATCCACTTCCCCCACCTACAATCCTGCCGGACCCGAGACTCGAACCCACGACCTTCGGGTTACAAGTCCAACTCTCTATCCATTAGGCCACGACTGCCCCCAAGATGATGTCTGGTAGAATAATGAGCGAAAGCTAAAAACTGTCTAATGTGGTTCTCGAATGACCGTGGGCCTTGTTTAAGGGCAAACAATAGTCTAGTTGTGTCCATACCTGACCAATGTCCATCTGAGAAGTTGCTGGATCCTTGTGCGGCCGAGTATTCTGTAACGGGGCTGACGAGACGTGAGACGTGCGGATCCATATGCAGACTTTTATTCCAAGACATGGTCATAAATACAGGCAGGGTCGAACAATGGCAAACAGGTATAACACAGGCAAGGCAGAGAGAGTAAATCCAGGGACACAGCAATAATCCAAACGAGGTGCAAACAGAGTCCGAACGGCAAGGCAAGGGTTAATCCAGGAAACACGGGCTAGAATAAAACAAGGGAAAACAGGCAAGGCAAGACTAAGACAACTAAGTGGGCTCCGTAGAGTAGCTATCGCTAGAAGAGGGATATGTGCGTACAATACTCGGCCATCTGACAGAGGAAGTCCATGGCTTAAGTAGTGTGTGTGATTGCAAGATGGGTATCAGGTGTGAGCATGTGATTAGGGAAATGGCTGCTGGAAAATGAAGTCCGGGGTAGTGTGTGGTGTGAGAGTCAATGTGATGGAAGGGTGACCTCTGGTGGCGAACAAATGGAGGTCCATGGACCAGATTCATGACACATGCAATGTTGTGGTCAGTTAAGTCATGAAGATACCAAAAAGGCAATTAAAGCTGCCTTAAAACTGTGTGTGCATATAATATGTTATATATGAGTTACATTAAGAACATGTCTCTGAAATGGTTTTCAAAACTGTCCTGGAGCATCCCAGCACTGTCTCCCTCATCAAACACACCCGATTCAACTCGTCAGCTCATTAGAAGAGACTGAAATGGGTCTCTTAAAGAAATAGCTGCCAAAAACAGCCTAATAACCAGCTGCTGTGATGTCTGTTCATCAAGAATAAAAGAAAAAAGAGGAAATCAATAACTTTTATATAGCTGTAAGCATTTATATGTATTTAGTTTAGAATTTAGTGTTTGATAACTTTATTCAATTTCTGTATATTTCTGCTGAGGGGCACAGGTTTTAGGTTTTTATGTGAAGATTGTTTTAAGTTCACTTAAATTAGAAGTTATTTTTAAAGTCTAATAAATGTTAAAATTGATAGCTCTTAATTATAATGTAATGTTTAATGGCTCTAGTCAATGGTTAAATATTATAGGGGATTTTTATTATTTTTTTATAGGGAAATCAGTATTACTTGGTATCAAAATATGTTGTTTGTACATTAATTTGGAGATTGAATGTGAAATTATTGCAATTTAAATGTTTAATGTTAGCTGGGATTAATCACAATTCATTAGTTTTTTTTTTTTTAATCGATTGACAACACACATATATATATATATATATATATATATATATATATATATATATACAGTATACACACATTAATAAATAATTAAATAAATAATAAAATATAAACAGAAGTAATCATATTGTCAGACTTGTGTCCTGTCTTGTGTTTTGTTTTGCTCCCCATGTGCCTTCCTTGCCCTAGTTTCTCCCTCTATGTCCTTATTTGGGTTTTCCTGTTCCTGTCCTCGTTTAGTGTGATTATTATTTCATTAGTCTTCAGCTATGCTTCATTAATTATCTAGTTTAGTTCTCTTACTTAAGCCCTGTGTTTCCCTGTCTCTAGTGTCCGGTCTTATATGTCATTTTGTGTGCTCCATTTCTCCTTTGTTCCCTGTATTCCAGCTTTTGGTCTAATAAAGACTGTCATTTGAAGTATTCCTCGTCTCCTTGTTCCCTTGCTCCAGAGAATCGTGACACATTTGGGAAATAAAAATATTTGTGTAGAAATGTTTTTGTCCGTGTGATCAAATAAAAGATTTTAAAAACTGCTGAAAGCACTTCTGCGTCTTTCATTAGACTGAAAATGAAAGTTAAGTGCACTGAATTCTGGGATTGATTATTTCTAAAAGCAGGGTTGTAAAACACTTGAGTAATTTTACTTGATTACTTAAGTATTATTTTGGGATATTTGTATTTTATTCAAGTACAATTTAAAGTGACTACTTGTACTATTACTTGATTACTTTATGAAGGAAAAACAGAACTTTTTACTCCTTACAACATTTTCAACTTGAAAAGTACTGATTACATTTTTGCATTTTTATTTTATCTTATATTAAATATGGCACAGAAGCTCAAACTTGCCGCTAATGAGGTTTATTTTGTTATTTTTGTCTGTTTTGATGTAGTCATTAGCTGTCTGTGTTTCAGTGGCCATAATTAAATGTTACAATTAAATGTTAAATTAAATAAATGTTAAATTAAATGTTACAAAATGAACATGAACAAATGTGTAAATGAACATTGTGTGTTAAATGAACTGTAAGTCATGTTTAGTGATGTTCTTATCTGGGAGTCGATGAGTTGTATTATAATGATATATTGAGTAACACTTAGGACTGTCAATGAATTATTGTTTAATATAAATAATTATGAAAATACAATTTGCTCATTAATTAATCTAATTAGTCATAAATAATTATATATAAATATTTGCTAGGAAAAAAAAAATCTCTAAATGCCCCAAATAGACAATTAAAAGATGAATTATTGTTACAGACAGGGGCTTTGAGTAGACTACACACACACATAAAATAAAATAAAGTAAATAAATTTGGCTTTTTCACAAAGTCAATATTGTATGTTTTAATTCTATGTCACTCATCATTAATTTAAATGTTCTTATGTTCTTTCTGGAATATATTTCTAGCCTCTGCATCACATCTGGCTCATCAGAGAGATGCTGAACACTTGCATTATGTGCAGAAAGATTGATTATTTTTTTCTAAAACTCATAGTTTGTGTTCTTCTGAAGAAAGAAAGTCGTACACATATCGGATGGCATTAAGTTGTAAAGCATTGATTTTTTTGTGCGCCACTGTGCTGTATTTTAATTGTTGTTGTTGCAGTAGATAGATGTGTTTGATCTGTGCCATTGCATTTTGTTTTCTCCCTTTAAATGAACCTTTTGTATGTCTGTCTGACAAATATTTTATGCAGCTTATTTTGAAGCAATTTCACTTTGCATTGAGAAGATGGTTCAAAATGATGAAACAAGAATCTCCTTTCTTTTTGTTTTCTTTTGTTAGAATTTAAGTACGATTTAAAACCTTAATTTTTTTTTTTTTACTTTTATTCAAGTATGTTTTTGGCTATTTACTTACAGTTTTAATTAAGTAAAATTTTCACAGAGTACCTGTCCTTTAACTTGAGTTTAATTTTTGAGTACTTTTTACACCCCTGTCTAAAAGTTAAGCTGCTGATTTTGTTGCAGTAGATGATCTGGTTCTTCACACATTATGCTGAAATCTGTCAATATTGCATCATTTCCAGTGTGTGTGTATGCGAGCTCAGATCTTCTGCAGTCAGACTCACTGTTCTGGACGATGTCCTGCATCTTCTTCCAGACTCTGAAGGGCAGATTGCCCAAGTAATGTGGCACATGAATCAAAGCTCCAGAAGGCGTCTGTGGATCCGGCTGTGATGAGATCTGGACTCTGGAAGAACATTCAGGATCAGAACCGCAGTGGCTTTGGATCAGAAGCAGAGAGACCAGAGACACCAGCAGATCACTCACCTTTCCATTGAGACTGGAAACTCCTGCAGAACAAACACACCATTGATCATCAACAACTCAATCAATCATCAATCAATCAATCATCTGAAATCAGACCTTCAGAAAGCAGACATCACTGGCTTTCATCATCTCCTCTGTGTCTTTGATTGTGTGTGAAAGAGCTGAGATGTGTCTGTTCATCTCCTCCAGCTTCTCCTTCATCATCTGCTTCTTCTGCTCCTCTTCCTCCCTCAGTGCAGTGATTGTAGCTTCTTCTTCATCTCTGAGAAACTGATGAAGCTTCTCAAACTGCTGTTTTATCTGACACACTGTGTGCTCAGCTTGAGACTGAAATCAAAACACATTCACTTCAGTCATCTCCAACACAATCACATTACATTACATTTACATTTAGTCATTTAGCTGATGCTTTTATCCAAAGCGACTTACAAATGAGGACAATAGAAGCAATCAAAATAAACAAAAGAGCAATAATATGCAAATGCTATGACAAGTCTCGGTTAGCCTAGTACACGTACACTTTTTATTTTTATTTTTTTTTTAGAGAAGGCTAGTGTTAGAGGGTCAAGGTTTTTTTTTTTGTTTGTTTTGTTTTAAATAAAAAAAAATACATAAAATAGAATTATGATAGAGAGTGCTAGAGTTAGAAGGTCAAATAAAGATGGAAGAGATGTGTTTACAGCCATTTCTTGAAGATGGCTAAGGACTCAGCTGCTCGGATTGAGTTGGGCAGGTCATTCCACCAGGAGGGAACATTTACATTTGCTTACATTTACGCATTTAATTTAAAAGTCCGTGAAAGTGATTTTGTGCCTCTTTGGGATGGCACAATAATGCATTGTTCACTTGCAGAACGCAAGCTTCTATAGGGCCATAACTCTGATGTAATGAATTTAGGTGAAGGGGTGCAGAGCCAGTGGTGGTTTTGTAGGCAAACATTAATGCCTTTAATTTTATGTGAGCAGCTATTGGTAGCCAGTGCAAATTGATAAACAGAGGTGTGATGTGCGTTCTTTTCGGCTCATTAAAGATTAATCTTGCTGTCGCATTCTGGATTAATTGTAGAGAGACCTGCCAAGAGAGCACTGCAATAGTCCAGTCTGGACAAAACAAGAGCTTGAATAAGAAGTTGTGAAGTATGTGCCGAAAGAAAGGGCCTGATCTTCTTGATGTTAAATAAAGCAAATCTGCAGGACCGGCCAGTTATAGCAATGTGGTCTGAGAAAGTCAGCTGATCATCAATCATAACTCCAAGGTTTCTGGCTGTTTTTGAAGGAGTTATGGCTGATGTGCCTAACTGGATGGTAAAATTGTGATGAAGTGATTTATTGGAAATGCAAGTAGTTCTGTCTTGGCAAGGTTGATTTGAAGGTGATGGTCCTTCATCCAGCAAGAAATGTCTGTTAGACATGCTGAGATGTAAGCAGCTATCATCGGATCATCAGGATGGAATGAGAGGTAGAGTTGAGTGTCATCAGCATAGCAGTGATATGAAAAGCCATGTTTCTGAATGACAGAACCTAGTGTTACCATGTAGACAGAAAAGAGAAGTGGTCCAAGAACTGAGCCCTGAGGCACCCCAGTAGCTAGATGTTGTGACTTGGACACCTCACCTCTCCAAGATACCTTAAAGGGCCTATCTGAGAGGTAAGACTCAAGCCACTAGAGTGCGGTTCTTGAGATGCCCTTTGCCAATAGGGTAGACAGGAGGATCGGAGGATCTGGTTGTTATCCATATCAAAAGCAGCGGACAGATCCAGCAAGATAAGTAATGAAGATTTTGAAGCCGCTCATCAATCACATCATTCATATCAGAGATAAACTAAGATACCAACATATAACGGATCCAGAAGCAGATTGCTGCTCTTTATTTACAAAAATAATCTACTGGAGTCCATTATATTAAATATATCAGATCATAACTGTATATAGTGATCCTACAGCCGTAATGAAAATGACTCTGGATTCTGTTTCCTCACCTTGATGTGTTGAACTGTTTTCTCAAACTCTCCTTTAATTTTTGCATTGTGTTTAAATTTCTCCTGTAATGATTTCAGTGCTGTATTGAGCTCCTCCTAGAATTAAACAAAATAAAAATACATAAAACACCAGATTACAGAGAAAAAAGATAAGACGATACAGTGATATGATCATATAATGCAGTGCAAAAGTATTTGCGCCAATCCTGATATCTTCTTTTTTTGTGTGTATATCTCATACTAAATTAATTCAGAAACTTAAACCTGCCATAAAGCAAAGCCAACCTGAGTGAACACAAAGCACAATTTGTAAATGACAATGTTATTTATTGAAGCAAAAATAGTTATCCAATACCAACTGGGCCTGTGAGAAAATGTACTTGCCCCCGTAGTTATTAATTCCCGAAATCTATGAAACTTTATTGATAATGGAGTTCAGCTGGACTAAACACAACCAGCTCTGATCAATCAAATCAACACTTAAACAGGACTTTTATAACAACATGAAGTTGAAAAACTCACTTCTCTTACCTTGTATGATGAAACCACTTCACTGATGGGTCTGAATGTCTGATTGTCATGTTGTTTTGAATCTCTACACACTAAACACACCGGCTGTTTGTCCTCCAGACAGAAGAGTTTGAGTTTCTCTCTGTGTAAACTGCAGATCTCCTCAGATCCTGATGAACGCCTCTCATTTCTCTCCTTCAGGAACGACTCACACAAGTTTCTTAACACAAGACTAACTGGAGGTTCATCTCTTGAGGATCTTCTCCTGCAGACGGGACACTCCTGAGTTTTCTTGGTTCTCCAGAACTGTTGAAGACACTCTTTACAGACACTGTGACTACATGATAAAACAACAGGATTCTTGAAGATTTCATGACATACAGGACAAGAAAAATCATCTTCAGATAGTGAAGCCATTTTCACTCTTTGAGCTCCAGCGATCTAAACTTTACTTTCACTTTCTGAGCAACCGTTTGATCTACTATCTATTCAGAAACAAACTTCACAAAGATCCTTCTGTAAAGTGTTTTTCTTGGTTCTTCACTGATGGCTGGTTCTTTATTGCTTTTGTCAGTAGAGAAGAGAATCAGTGTGACAGAAAGCAGAAATAACACTTCAGTCTCTTCCTGGTAAGAGCTGTAAGAGGGAGGAGTTTATGATCAGGTGAGTGTGTTTAAACAAGTCAGACAGAAACATCAGGATTAAATAACGTTTAAAAACGTTAAAATAAACTGCTATAAAACACAAAAGAACAATGAAAATACACAAATATTAATTAAAAAAAAAAAAAAAAAACAACCTTACATGCAATCTCAGTTAGACATCATTTACTGTTTCATACATACTGTTTCTGGACAAACACTGCATTCAGTTAAAACTCATGTTTATTTCAATGCAATTTCTATTTGAACTTGCAAATCAACTCACAGACACAGTGTGTTTGATTGAAAATTTTGCTTCACAATGCTCATTTTGGCCTCTGTGGTGAACATACTGCCAGACTGCCTTTAGTGAATCGTTTCAAAGAGTTTTTTTTTTTAATGATTTTAAATTTTTCATATATATATATATTGACATATATAACTATATTGAGAAATGTAATGTAAATGTTATAAATAAATGTAAAATAAAACAGCAAAAGTAATACAATACAACAGGGGCCAAGAAAGCTACACTGGTCTCTTCACATGATCACCGGTGCTCTTTGGATATTTAGAGATGAATATCAAACTGAGAAGATGAAATAGTCTAAAGGACTCATATAGTAAAGATAAAAAGCCTTTAATTAATGGGGCTACATCATTAAAATAGATCTACGAGTTTCAGCTACACAGCCTTCTTCAGGATACACATCAATTCTTCAAACAAGTGTTCTTAATTATTAAGCAATCCACAAAGACAGCTGGTTGATCAGTGGGAGTGGCTACAGTTCTCCTCTTTAAGCATAACAATATTCAAAGAAAGAGAAATAAAAATTAATTCAACTAAATTAGAAAAATACATATAACTAAAGAAGAGGAGAGAAATTATGATTAAAAAAAATAATAATAATAAATGAAGATAAAGAAAAAAATATCATTATTATTATGATATACATATGCATAATCTGCATGCACATAACAATACAAATACCAAAAATAATTAAAAAAAGGTCAAATAAACTCCTGGAGTCTTAGTTCTAGCACCTGCTGTCAAATTGATGATGTTTTCTTGATTTGCTGGTGCTTTTTCTATTTGCATGTGTTTTCTGAAGTTGCAGCACGCTGAGCTCTCTCGGCCACCGTAGTTTCATTTGATGCCACAAGAAATGTTTTGCCACACTGATCACATGCGTATGGCTTCTCTCTTTTGTGAATCCTCTCATGTGAAAAGAAAGGTATGATGATTTTTTGAAACTCTTACCACATTGATCGAATTCATGTGGCTTCTTGCCAGTGTGGATCCTCATTAAGTTCCGTATCAGTTACAAAATATTATTACTTACCTATAAGGCCCTTAATGGTTTAACTCCTGCATATCTAACTAGTCTTCTACCACGCTACAATCCATCACGCTCCCTAAGGTCGCAAAAATCTGGACTTTTGGTAGTACCTAGGATAGCAAAGTCCACTAAAGGAGGTAGATCCTTTTCACATTTGGCTCCCAAACTCTGGAATAGCCTTCCTGATAACGTTCGGGGTTCAGACACACTCTCTCTGTTTAAATCTAGATTAAAGACACATCTCTTTAGACAAGCATTCACATAATGCATCTCATAATCTTGTACTGCAGTTATATCTGATCAGACACACATTATTGTTCTTTAGCTTGGATTGAACTAATCATTTTTGCTTGGATGGAACAGCAGCTACGCTAATTATGTCTCTATTTGTTTCTCTGTTTCTGCCACCATGGTAACTAGGAATTACACAAGCTTCAGTCTGGATAAAACCCTTAAATGATCTGAGATGAGCAAACACCTGAGAAGAGATGATGCCAACCCTGAAACAACATACAGAACTACCAAATTTTGCCATATGTTAAATATATTAAGTTTCTACAATATATAAATATATTGTAGAAACTTAATTTCCTGTAAAGCTGCTTTGCAACGATTTGTATCGTAAAAAGCACTATACAAATAAACTTGAATTGAATTGGTTCATAAGACATGTTTTTTGTATGAAGCTTTTCCCGCATTGATCACACTGATGTGACACTCGAGATGATGTTAGTTTGAGAATCTCGTCCCACACTGATCACATGTGAATGGTTTCTCTCCGGTGTGAACACTGACGTGAATCTCTAGATTATATTTGTTTGATAAACTCTTTCTCCACCGAGTGCGGGTTGTAGATTTCTTGGCTCTTCTTTTTTTAAAAGTGACTCAAGGGTTTTTCTCCAGGTTTGTCATCCTTACTAACAATTCTTGGTTCCCAGAATGTTCTGGAAACGTTAGTTTTTGGTTCCCAGAACGTTATTTTTTATGGTTTGTTTTTGGTTAGCCAGGAAAGTTTTCTTAACGGAAATAGAACGTTAGTTTTTGGTTTGTAGAACGTTCCCATAATGTTATTCTAACGTTCCCAGAACGTTAGTTTTTGGTTTGTGGAACTTTATTCTAACGTTATTATAACGTTCTCAGAACGTTAGTTTTTGGTTCCCAGAAAGTTAGTTTTTGGTTTTTAGAACGTTATTCTAATGTTTCCCTAACCTGTTTACTCCAGTGTGATCACTCCACTGTAGGTCAGTAATCATCCAGCACACAACACGTATAAGTGGCATGGAAATGATCCGTATGGACGCCTAATCAGTATTATAAAAACCATATCTTGTTTTTATCTATAGTTTAATTTTATCTATTTGTTTAATTGTTTAAAAAACAATCTGAGCACATCAACTATCAAATATAAGATTAAATAAGATTAAATCTGTCCATTATGGGGTAGCTACCAGATTTTATTTCTTCAGCACCAAATAAAAATGATTTCACACAATGTATGGATTATAAAATATGACGTTTATTCACAGATATTAAAAAAGAATAAAAAATTACTTGACTTAAAGTAGGATATCAGTACATTCATTTCTTATCACTGAAGTGTACAGTTTGTACGGCGGGACACTCCTCTTTTGATCCGTAAACAAAAACTTATCGCTTAACATCATGTTCTCTTCAGTTAGGCATCAAATCCCTCCGAAATCACATTTACTGTCAGAACTATATTAATTTTAAGTAAATATTCAATAACTAGATTGATAAACGAGCGAGTACGAGTAAACAAGTAAAACGAAATGACCGTTAATTTTTAAATCCCGCGAGCGCGCGGCTCTCTGTGGAAGACAGGTGAACGCGCGTGCTGCAGCAGCGCGTGCAGATCAGAGGCGCGCACGCAGTAAATGAAGATGAAACAAACCCACGAAGTTATGATTACTGTATTCACTCCCTGCTTAATCCTGGCTTAATATTACAAATTAAAACTTGTTTTGATTGATATAATTTCTGTATTGTAATAAATGTGCATTAAACGAATTTCAGGGCTCTGTATAGGTCATTACACAAAAAAACATCTGCAACATTTTCATTGGAAAGATAGTTTTATGGGGTTATAAAAATAACCTAAAACTATAAGTTATTTTTTAGGTTATTTAAAAAAATAACCACCCTGGAACGTTCTGGGAACGTTATTTTATGGTTGCAAAAAATAACCTAAAAAGAACGTTTCCCTAACATTAGTATTTGGTTCCCAAAAAATAACCAAACGGGAGCCAAAAACTAACGTTAGGGGAACGTTCTGTGTTTGCTGGGTCTACTTGACCATCTCTGCCATATATGTATAAAACTAAACCGAACAACAATCTTATATATTTTTTTCTAATTTAACATTTTACTTTACTTTCATTAAAAAGCCTCATTTTGTAAATGTAAAGCTATTAATTTAAATGATAGACAAGCGCAAACTGGGTGCTTAATGTAATTGGCCATTTACAAAATCAGGTGATAATGTTCACCCATCTATACAGATGTCTCTTTATGATTAGAGACAAAAGAATGAGTTCATCACCATCAGTTTAGTGATCGTGTAGATTTGTAAAGACACTGATGGAAGATACACCACAAAACATCTTCAGCTTTTGCTTTTATTTCTAATCAAACACAAACCCTCTTTAATCAAAAGCGTTAAATCTTATGTTTTCTGATGAGTTAAAAACGTCTGAAACACCCTCTTTTTGTTCTGCGTCCAGAAGATGAAAACACTTCAGTTCATTCCAAGAAGACAAACTTAATCCAGCGATATCTTCACTTCCTGCTGAATCTGATCGATTATTATTATTATTATTATTATTATTATTATTATTATTATTATTATTATTATTATTATTGTCAGTATGGTGTCCTCGATCCCTGAGAGCTGAGAAATAAAAGCCAGTTTAAAGTAGTTTTCTGAGCATCTTTTCTCCAGCTTTGATGTAGAGGTTAATTTGTAGGGAGAAAGCAGTATTGTAGCAGTAATGAAGTATTGTCTTCTCAGCAGAGCTCTGTTGTTGTAGATCATTAAATGGTGATGTTGTCTCAGAAGTCTGTCTGAAGTCTCTTTCGGAGGAACCGTGAACAAACGCTGTCTGTAAAGTCATTGTCTGATAAAGGAGCGAGTCATAAAGCTTTCGGACGCAGCTGCAGCGTCGAGTCTGAGGAGAGGTCAGTAATTCACGGTGTTTCACATACAAACACTAACATCAGACACATTTTCCATGTTTGGACTGATAATGTGCTGTTACTGAATGTCTCGAGATCACTGAGTGGAATGATTTATCTTTGGCAGATCAGATCTGTTATAGTCGCTTTTAAAGGTAGTTTTAGGTTCTGAATTATTATTAGTTATTGTAAAGTCTTACTTATTTAATGTTTTCTGTTCTCATGTCAGATATCACAGTAATTATTTTCTAATTGAGTAAAGTACATGTATAAAGAGGTAATTGAGTATGGCTCTTGTGTACTGAGTATAGGGTTGGAACTGTATGAGATTTTCACAGTATTATAATCATCTCAGAAAATATCACGGTTTCACGGTAAATAAATTAAAACATGGACAAACATGATATTCCTTAAAAGTAATGTTTAAATAAGTTCATTATTATAAAGAATATTATTGTTATAACTTAAGTTTATTGTACAATGCTAATATACTGTATTTCTGTCATAACTTCAAGTTAAATTGAACTTTTATTTTGACGGGTTGTAGTGGACCTTTGAGTTTCAGAGTGTATTTGACAATGTTTCTTCTCAAATAAAACTAGTAAATGTTTATTTATGTTTTCTCTCAGAGCAGCTCTGGTGATGTTCATGTAGATGCTGAAAACAGCATTAGTGTCATGAGTACTTCAGTATGTAGTAGATAAAACAACGCCACTCAGAGACGTGCAGAAACAAGCAGATATAGCAGTCTGTTTGTGCTTTAATATTCACAGACACATATCATATCCACTTTTGATTTATCCATCCATCAGATTGTGTGTTTTACGTGACATCCTCGTTATACTGTAAATTCCATGTTCACGACTGCACCGGGATTCCCTCTGCATCACAGAAATCATACAGCCTTAACTTATAACTTCTTGTAAATGCGACGCACCTTTATCAGCACGGAGGGATGGTGTCCGCTCACATATTACCAGCTTTTGCAGCCATTTGCATCTACATTTTTTGCCAATTGGATCCGTCCTCAAGGACAACCCCACATTCGTTTTTTTTTTTCTTCTTTCTTTTTTTTCTTTTATAGCCAAAGTATTCCCATACTGCAGATTTATTCATTTATTTATTTTTTTCATCAGGGATGGAGATTAGATATCTAGATTTGTATAGATTATATATAGATTTTAGTAGTTGTGAATCACAGGTGTTTTATATGACTGCAGCTGGCAATAAGGCCAAAACCAGCACATCCACTGCAAGAAGACTTTGACTTTTTAATTAAATTTTTTAAATTTTTATTTATTTATTTATTGCAGTTTTGAGGTGTTCGGTTTTATTTCGGTTTTAGAAAATAAATGTGATTGCTCTTTTCACAAATAAGCTTTTTCTTGTTTGTTACATGTTCTCTGTGCCTTGTCTTAATCTTGGCTCACACTGTGTGATTTTGGGCTTGATTTGGTCGTCTGGGACAAATTTTGAAAATCCTAAAAGATTCCTATAATCCTAGGCTAAAATCTGTAGTCTTTGATCGCTGGTTTGACATGTTCACCGACAGCCGATTAATGGCTGTTGCGATCAAATTTCACCTCCGACGAAATTCTGGCAGTGTCAGAAGATTTGGTGCACAGTCCTGCAGTGTGACTTCTCCTACGATGAATGTCAAACCGTCTCCGTTTTTCAAGACAAGCTAATTAATGCTAGAGAATTATTCTATCAGCCATAAACTCCAGCGCTCCTGTCCTCCGCTCACGGAATTCATCTGATATGTTGCCTTTTCTATAAACACTGGTTGTGCCGCTGTTTTCATGTGGGTGTGTAGAGCTGCATACACTATTCTTCTTAAATACGCCGATATTGCCGCTGTTCATATACTTTTCATGATAGTCAACATTTCGGTCCCGCGTGCAGTTCAGTTCGCAGTCACTGGACGTGTATGGATTGATAATGTAAAACTCCAGACAAGTTTTCTTGCGCGCACCCGTTTTTAACTCGTCTCGACTGTCGTACAGTCTGACATTAATGACAACTGAGATCCCATAGTGTGACATGATCATCATGTTCATACAGTCTGACAAGAACAATCCTAAAGGACTTTTAAAAAACTGCACAGTGTGAGCCCGGCTTTAGACTTTTGTCACTTCCTGTGTTTGTAGTCAATTTGTATCTTATCTTGTTCAGCTTGTTAGCCTCCTGTGTGTGTGTGTGTGTGTGTGTGTGTGTGTGTGTGTGTATATGTATATAAATATATATAGCCCTAGCGTTTCTTTAGTGCTTTGTGAGTTGTTGAATGTAATGGTTGTCTGTTTGCTTGCCATTCTGTTCTTTGGCTGTTCTTTCCCTTTGGTTTTTAGCTTATTGTTTGTTCTAGTTTTTTCATAAAATGCCTGCACAGATCCTTGACTCTGCCTGTTTCCCAGCTTCTCCACAACGTTACAGTTTTTGACTGGCATGTCTCTTTGACTAGTGCATCTTTGAGCCTATATTTAATATAAGTAAAATACTTAAGTACTGTTACAATCAGATACTCTAAGACTTTTACTCAAGTTGTTTTGGAATTGGTGACTTGTAACTTGTAGTGGAGTAATTTTCACTGTAAGGTATCTGTACTTTTACTCAAGTATGGTTTTCCGGTACTCTTTACACCTCTGATTATTGCAGAGTACAAGATAGTAGTAGTAGCCTAATTCATAGTAGTAATAAATGGATCAACTTAAACACCTTCTCAAAACAGTTCTGAAGCATGCTTTTTGTTTATGTTTGCTGACAGACACCAGTGTTTCCCACAGACATGCAGATTCATTCTCTACCAGCAGAAGGTGCTGTTGGAGCAGGAGATATAGCAGTTTCTCCGGTAATTAAGTCTAACTGCTTGCCAATTTCACTTGGATGAAATGAAACATTCAGCACATTTTCCACTTGTTCTTAAAAATGAATAAATCAGCCTGTGTAACATGTAATACTTTAATAATTGACTAAATAAATACAGTTCTTTATTTATAAAAAAATAAACATCTTTCCTGTGAAATTCAGTAATTCTGTAAAAGTAGTAATACCATTATAATCTTCCCTGCTGAAGAAAACAAAAAACAACAAAAAAAAAATGTACAACCCCTCCCAAAACACAATAGAAAATCTAATGGATTTAAGGATTATAATGGGAATTGTATTGGTTTTAATGTAAACTATAATGGTGTCTAGTGGTATTTGATGCATTCTATTGGTGGGATGTAATCTAGCAGATGGCAACCAATAGAACAACAGTAATTGCTATTGCCTATTGAATAATGCCCAAAACAAAAATGAATTTTGTAATGGTTTTTAAGGAAACTATAAGAATTTCTGTGAAGGTTTATATATATATATATATATATATATATATATATATATATATATATATATATTATTATTATTATTATTATTTATTTTTTTTTTTTCAGCAGGGTAACGATATTCATGCTGTGCTGCACATTATTAACAATATTGAGTTGAAGCTTGACTTTGGCAATTTAAAATCGCAAATCAAATTGCAATATCTGTCAAAAAAAAAAATCGCAACTAGATATTTTCCCCAATTTGCACAGCCCTAGTTTGGGCCCTGGTGTTGTGGCAGCGGTCGGAGAGCTCTCACAGGAGGAGGAGGGAGAGCTGGGCCTGCAGGCTTTGGTGGTTGTGGGGCCCGCTGTTTTTTAGTTGATATCTGGGGGCTTGCAGCGAAAGAGTGGGAGAGTTTGGTCCCAGCATACACCAGTTCCTCCATTTTCTGTGAGAAGCTTAGAAGTGGAGATGCTGGAGAGAGGGATAATGTGTCTGGTGAGATGGGCTCTGGCTCTGGTGTTTCTGGTGGCTGTGAAATGTTGTCCTGGCTTCCTTGGCTGTTTTCCAGAAAGTCGTCCTTGGGTGCTGAGTCTTGGAGCTGTTGTAGTAAGTCACAGTCTGTCTGTGATGAGCTCTGTGGGCAGGGCTCAGCTGGAACTGTGTCCATGAGCAGTGCTTGTTGTAGCTGCGTGGCGTTATCAGTGTCCTTGTGAGATGTGTCAACCACATGATGACTCGGAAGCTGATATGAAGTCCTGTGTTCACTCATACTCTCTCCTTGTCCTTTAGCACTCTTGCACAAGTTTGTTTGGGTGGAGGCCATCCAGTTTAAAGATTGAAGTTGTCGATGAAGTTGACTCCTTTTATACTGCAGGCACTTTGTAGCCATCAAGAATAATTACATCTGGTATTTCTGCACAAAACTGTATTCATTTGAACACTTCTCTAGCATACAGTAGGCTACTGTTTAATCTTCAAAATAAATTTGAAATGTGTTTGATTTCCAGTAGATGGCAGCAATGTTCTACAAGCCCATTCTAATGTTATCACCATGAATTATACTGAAAAATGTACATCTTTTAAGTGAATTTTACATGAATTTCACTAGTTTAATAAGCCCAGTTATATACAAACATGACTAAATTAGCCAATTCAAATTAAAAATAACATAAATCCTCAAGCTGTCACGAACTGCTGGAGCCAGGAACGAGGAGACACGGAGAATTCACAAACTGGGAGTCTTTAATCCATATAGGGAACATAGAACATAAGAAGACATTCAAAGACCGACAAACACTAACTGAAAGAACTGGGGCTTTTAAAGACAGGACAATCAAGGAACTAAGGAGACACACCTGGAGCAAATTAACACAATCAGACTGGGGAGAAACTGGGTCACAGGGAACACATGGGGAGCAAAAACCACAACAAAACAGTCCAGGGGCGTGACATTACTCCCCCCTCCCGGAAGGTGCGTCCTCGCACCGTGGAACAACAGGGGGGGGGGGGGGGGGAAACGGGTGGGAACAATGGCGGCGGCTCAGGAGGAGGACGGACAACCGGGAGGGGGCCGGCAGACAGAGACCAGGGAGGCGACGAAGGAGGGAGGAGACAGGAGGGACTCGGAGCAGGAGGAGCCTGGCAGGACCCAGGCCACAGCCATGATGATGGCCCACGGTGGAGCCGACGGAGGGAGGAGCCATGGAGGAGGAATGGCCGCCGACTCCAGGGGGCCGACCAACGGAGGCGGAGCAGGTGGAGGAGGAGCCCGAGGTGGAGAAGGAGAGCCGACGAGCCAGGGTGACGCCGAGGATTCGGAGGGCCAAGGTGGAGCCAGAGGCTTCGGCGACCGAGGTGTAGGCAGAGATCCGGAAGGCCGCGGCGGAGCCGGAGCGACAGAGGACTGAGGTGAAGCTGGAGGGAAGGAGGAGCCCAACGGAGCCTGAGGGATGAAGGGACGTGGTGTAGCCAGAGGAGTGTAGTCCCGAGGTGGAGGTAGGGGGACGACTGACCAAGGCGGAGCCGGAGGGACAAGGGAGCCCGGTGGAGCTGGTGGACTGATGGGCTCTGGTGGAGACGAGGGAGCTGGAAGCCGGGGTGGAGCCACTGGGTCGCAGGACCGAGGCGGAGTCTGGGCCTCGGAGGCTGAAGGCGGAGTCGAGGGATCCTCCAGACTCAACGCCAATGGAACTGGAGATGGGCAGACCAGCGGTGAGCCCACACCACAGATGGTGGGCTGAGGGTGAGCAGAGGGGCTGACAGGATCCAGTGAAGATTGCGTTGAGAACAGGAACAGATCGATGAGAGGCGGTGGGAGAGGGAGGTTGGGTGGGATATTTTGCCAATCCAACAGTTCTGATGGAGGTTGAGTGAAGAGTATTTCTGTATCAAAGTCAATTAACAGTCCAGAGTCCAGTGTGAGCTCACCCTCAGAAGTGGTGCCGTGGGCGGGGCTTTCCATAGCCCCCACGATCTCCACAGCTGTATCCACTGTCGCTTGTGCTGTCGGCTCTCGCACCTGGTCAGACACTTGGGGCTCATGCTCCGGGACGATCGTCAGCTCCGTCGCTCCTGATGGCGATGGCTCAACGACCGCGGCAGGCTCTGGCTCTCCGTCTGCGGTGGGCTCTGGCAGCTCCGTGGCGTAGGGTGGAGGTTGACTGGGCTCTGGGTCCAGAGTGGGGCTGGTGTCATAATCCGCGATATCCACAGTCAGGTGCGACTTGCAGGACACCAGTACCCACTCGATGAAGACGGCGAGGCTCTCTCGAGGACCATCCCCGGACAGCTGCTCTCGTGTGGTGTTGTTCAGTCCAGCTTGGAAAAAAGTGCAGAGGCAGCTGTCCGGGTAGTGCGTGTAACTAGACAGGAACACGAAGTCCTCGGTGTGGTCCTCGAGAGAGCGGTCCCCCTGCTCCAGCAGGAGGACGAGGACAGCAGGGTCATCCATAAAAAGGAAATCAAAACTGACAGAAACGGAAAACAAAACGAGGAGAAATACGCCGCTATACTTTACTTTATATGGTCGGTCTTTCTGTCACGTACGCTGGAGCCAGGAACGAGGAGACACGGCAAATACACAAACTGAGAGTCTTTAATAATCCATCTAGGGAACATAGAACACAAGAAGACATTCAAAGACCGAACAACACTAACTGAAAGGACTGGGGCTTTTAAAGACAGGACAATCAAGGAACTAAGGAGACACACCTGGAGCAAATTAACACAATCAGACTGGGGAGAAACTGGGTCACAGGGAACACATGGGGATCAAAAACCACAACAAAACAGTCCAGGGGCGTGACACAAGTACTACACAACTATAGCTTAAAAATATTATTAAAACGTTGTCATGTTGCATGAAAAATGACACGTTACAAAATCTCGGATCTCTGGAACTCCAGACATTGTTATTACCCTATTTTAAACTTTTAGCCTATAGGCTTTCTAGACTAGGCCAACATAATCTAGAGCCCTTAAATGCATACCTCGTGTCTTTAGCGAACCGGGAGATGATTCACTACCTTCTCCCTCCTTCATTTTTTAAAGTTAGACATCAACTTTCTTAATATTCCTAAATATATTCATTATAAAAAATATAACAAGAAAAAAGAATACAATATAAAAGAATACCTGTTTTTTTTTTTTTTTTTTTTTTTTTTTTTTGTAAAAAGTGTATAGGGTTCCTAAAGACCCAATGTATGTAAATGTGTAAGTATATTTTTCCTGCGCAACTGTACATATCTGATGGCTTTCACTCATAATTACTGCAGACCTAAAACAAAAGAATATCATCAGCAAAAAATGAACTGGTTTGATTGGCTTTACTGTAGAGCAATTACTGTATGCAGTGAAATATAAATGTCACTGTCATTTGATGGTGGATCTGGTGAATAAGCTGCTTGTGATCAAAATATTGATTTTGAAGTCATTGAAAACAATAGTTTTCAGAATATGGTTGAGATTGTGAATATTAGTCCACTAATACACCCTCATTCACACTCCCTACATTAGTCCACTAACACACCCTCATTCACATTCCCTACATTAGTCCACTGACACACCCTCATTCACACTCCCTACATTAGTCCACTAATACACCCTCATTCACACTCCCTACATTAGTCCACTGACACACCCTCATTCACACTCCCTACATTAGTCCACTAACGCACCCTCATTCACACTCCGCACATTAGTCCACTAATACACCCTCATTCACACTCCCTACATTAGTCCACTGACACACCCTCATTCACACTCCCTACATTAGTCCACTGACACACCCTCATTCACACTCCCTACATTAGTCCACTAATACACCCTCATTCACACTCCCTACATTAGTCCACTAACACACCCTCATTCACATTCCCTACATTAGTCCACTGACACACCCTCATTCACACTCCCTACATTAGTCCACTAACACACCCTCATTCACACTCCCTACATTAGTCCACTAACACACCCTGATTCACACTCCCTACATTAGTCCACTAACACACCCTGATTCACACTCCCTACATTAGTCCACCAACACACCCTCATTCACACTCCCTACATTAGTCCACTAACACACCCTCATTCACACTCCCTACATTAGTCCACCGACACACCCTCATTCACACTCCCTACATTAGTCCACCGACACACCCTCATTCACACTCCCTACATTAGTCCACTAATGCACCCTCATTCACACTCTCTACATTAGTCCACTAACACACCCTGATTCACACTCCCTACATTAGTCCACCAACACACCCTGATTCACACTCCCTACATTAGTCCACCGACACACCCTCATTCACACTCCCTACATTAGTCCACTGACACACCCTCATTCACACTCCCTACATTAGTCCACTAACACACCCTCATTCACACTCCCTACATTAGTCCACTAACACACCCTGATTCACACTCCCTACATTAGTCCACCAACACACCCTCATTCACACTCCCTACATTAGTCCACTAACACACCCTCATTCACACTCCCTACATTAGTCCACCGATACACCCTCATTCACACTCCCTACATTAGTCCACCGATACACCCTCATTCACACTCCCTACATTAGTCCACGAACACACCCTCATTCACACTCCCTACATTAGTCCACTAACGCACCCTCATTCACACTCCCTACATTAGTCCACCGACACACCCTCATTCACACTCCCTACATTAGTCCACCGACGCACCCTCATTCACACTCCCTACATTAGTCCACCAATACACCCTCATTCACACTCCCTACATTAGTCCACTGACACACCCTCATTCACATTCCCTACATTGGTCCACTAATACACCCTCATTCACACTGCCTACATTAGTCCACCGATACACCCTCATTCACACTCCCTACATTAGTCCACCGACACACCCTCATTCACATTCCCTACATTGGTCCACTAATACACCCTCATTCACACTCCCTACATTAGTCCACTAACGCACCCTCATTCACACTCCCTACATTAGTCCACCGACACACCCTCATTCACACTCCCTACATTAGTCCACCGACGCACCCTCATTCACACTCCCTACATTAGTCCACCAATACACCCTCATTCACACTCCCTACATTAGTCCACTGACACACCCTCATTCACATTCCCTACATTGGTCCACTAATACACCCTTATTCACACTCCCTACATTAGTCCACTAATACACCCTCATTCACACTCCCTACATTAGTCCACTAACACACCCTCATTCACACTCCCTACATTAGTCCACTAATACACCCTCATTAACACTCCCTACATTAGTCCACCGATACACCCTCATTCACATTCCCTACATTGGTCCACTAATACACCCTCATTCACACTGCCTACATTAGTCCACCGATACACCCTCATTCACACTCCCTACATTAGTCCACCGACACACCCTCATTCACATTCCCTACATTGGTCCACTAATACACCCTCATTCACACTCCCTACATTAGTCCACTAACGCACCCTCATTCACACTCCCTACATTAGTCCACCGACACACCCTCATTCACACTCCCTACATTAGTCCACCGACGCACCCTCATTCACACTCCCTACATTAGTCCACCAATACACCCTCATTCACACTCCCTACATTAGTCCACTGACACACCCTCATTCACATTCCCTACATTGGTCCACTAATACACCCTTATTCACACTCCCTACATTAGTCCACTAATACACCCTCATTCACACTCCCTACATTAGTCCACTAACACACCCTCATTCACACTCCCTACATTAGTCCACTAATACACCCTCATTAACACTCCCTACATTAGTCCACCGATACACCCTCATTCACACTCCCTACATTAGTCCACCGATACACCCTCATTCACACTCCCTACATTAGTCCACCGATACACCCTCATTCACACTCCCTACATTAGTCCACTAACACACCCTCATTCACACTCCCTACATTAGTCCACTAACGCACCCTCATTCACACTCCCTACATTAGTCCACCGACACACCCTCATTCACACTCCCTACATTAGTCCACCGACGCACCCTCATTCACACTCCCTACATTAGTCCACCAATACACCCTCATTCACACTCCCTACATTAGTCCACCGACACACCCTCATTCACATTCCCTACATTGGTCCACTAATACACCCTCATTCACACTCCCTACATTAGTCCACTAATACACACTCATTCACACTCCCTACATTAGTCCACTGACACACCCTCATTCACATTCCCTACATTAGTCCACTAACACACCCTGATTCACACTCCCTACATTAGTCCACTAACACACCCTGATTCACACTCCCTACATTAGTCCACTGACACACCCTCATTCACACTCCCTACATTAGTCCACTAACACACCCTGATTCACACTCCCTACATTAGTCCACTGACACACCCTCATTCACACTCCCTACATTAGTCCACTAACACTCCCTCATTCACATTCCCTACATTAGTCCACTGATACACCCTCATTCACACTCCCTACATTAGTCCACCGATACACCCTCATTCACACTCCCTACATTAGTCCACCGATACACCCTCATTCACACTCCCTACATTAGTCCACTAACACACCCTCATTCACACTCCCTACATTAGTCCACCGACACACCCTCATTCACACTCCGCACATTAGTCCACTAACGCACCCTCATTCACACTCCCTACATTAGTCCACTAACACACCCTCATTCACACTCCCGACATTAGTCCACTAACGCACCCTCATTCACACTCCCTACATTAGTCCACCGACGCACCCTCATTCACACTCCCTACATTAGTCCACCAATACACCCTCATTCACACTCCCTACATTAGTCCACTGACACACCCTCATTCACATTCCCTACATTGGTCCACTAATACACCCTCATTCACACTCCCTACATTAGTCCACTAATACACCCTCATTCACACTCCCTACATTAGTCCACTAACGCACCCTCATTCACACTCCCTACATTAGTCCACTGACACACCCTCATTCACATTCCCTACATTAGTCCACTAACACACCCTGATTCACACTCCCTACATTAGTCCACTAACACACCCTGATTCACACTCCCTACATTAGTCCACTAACACACCCTGATTCACACTCCCTACATTAGTCCACTGACACACCCTCATTCACACTCCCTACATTAGTCCACTAACACACCCTGATTCACACTCCCTACATTAGTCCACTGACACACCCTCATTCACACTCCCTACATTAGTCCACTAACACACCCTCATTCACACTCCCTACATTAGTCCACTAACACACCCTCATTCACACTCCCTACATTAGTCCACTGACACACCCTCATTCACACTCCCTACATTAGTCCACTTACACACCCTCATTCACACTCCCTACATTAGTCCACTAATACACCCTCATTCACACTCCCTACATTAGTCCACTAACACACCCTCATTCACATTCCCTACATTAGTCCACTGACACACCCTCATTCACACTCCGTACATTAGTCCACTAATACACCCTCATTCACACTCCCTACATTAGTCCACTGACACACCCTCATTCACACTCCCTACATTAGTCCACTAACGCACCCTCATTCACACTCCGCACATTAGTCCACTAATACACCCTCATTCACACTCCCTACATTAGTCCACTGACACACCCTCATTCACACTCCCTACATTAGTCCACTGACACACCCTCATTCACACTCCCTACATTAGTCCACTAATACACCCTCATTCACACTCCCTACATTAGTCCACTAACACACCCTCATTCACATTCCCTACATTAGTCCACTGACACACCCTCATTCACACTCCCTACATTAGTCCACTAACACACCCTCATTCACACTCCCTACATTAGTCCACTAACACACCCTGATTCACAATCCCTACATTAGTCCACTAACACACCCTGATTCACACTCCCTACATTAGTCCACCAACACACCCTCATTCACACTCCCTACATTAGTCCACTAACACACCCTCATTCACACTCCCTACATTAGTCCACCGACACACCCTCATTCACACTCCCTACATTAGTCCACCGACACACCCTCATTCACACCCTACATTAGTCCACTAATGCACCCTCATTCACACTCTCTACATTAGTCCACTAACACACCCTGATTCACACTCCCTACATTAGTCCACCAACACACCCTGATTCACACTCCCTACATTAGTCCACCAACACACCCTCATTCACACTCCCTACATTAGTCCACTGACACACCCTCATTCACACTCCCTACATTAGTCCACTAACACACCCTCATTCACACTCCCTACATTAGTCCACCGACACACCCTCATTCACACTCCCTACATTAGTCCACCGACACACCCTCATTCACACTCCCTACATTAGTCCACTAATGCACCCTCATTCACACTCCCTACATTAGTCCACTAACGCACCCTCATTCACACTCCCTACATTAGTCCACTAATACACCCTCATTCACACTCCCTACATTAGTCCACCGATACACCCTCATTCACACTCCCTACATTAGTCCACCGATACACCCTCATTCACACTCCCTACATTAGTCCACCGATACACCCTCATTCACACTCCCTACATTAGTCCACTAACACACCCTCATTCACACTCCCTACATTAGTCCACTAACGCACCCTCATTCACACTCCCTACATTAGTCCACCGACACACCCTCATTCACACTCCCTACATTAGTCCACCGACACACCCTCATTCACACTCCCTACATTAGTCCACTAATGCACCCTCATTCACACTCTCTACATTAGTCCACTAACACACCCTCATTCACACTCCCTACATTAGTCCACTAACACACCCTCATTCACACTCCCTACATTAGTCCACTAACACACCCTGATTCACACTCCCTACATTAGTCCACTAACACACCCTCATTCACACTCCCTACATTAGTCCACTAACACACCCTCATTCACACTCCCTACATTAGTCCACTAACACACCCTCATTCACACTCCCTACATTAGTCCACCGACACACCCTCATTCACACTCCCTACATTAGTCCACCGACACACCCTCATTCACACTCCCTACATTAGTCCACTAATGCACCCTCATTCACACTCCCTACATTAGTCCACTAACGCACCCTCATTCACACTCCCTACATTAGTCCACTAATACACCCTCATTCACACTCCCTACATTAGTCCACCGATACACCCTCATTCACACTCCCTACATTAGTCCACCGATACACCCTCATTCACACTCCCTACATTAGTCCACCGATACACCCTCATTCACACTCCCTACATTAGTCCACTAACACACCCTCATTCACACTCCCTACATTAGTCCACTAACGCACCCTCATTCACACTCCCTACATTAGTCCACCGACACACCCTCATTCACACTCCCTACATTAGTCCACCGACGCACCCTCATTCACACTCCCTACATTAGTCCACCGACACACCCTCATTCACACTCCCTACATTAGTCCACTAACACACCCTCATTCACACTCCCTACATTAGTCCACCGACACACCCTCATTCACACTCCCTACATTAGTCCACCGACACACCCTCATTCACACTCCCTACATTAGTCCACCGACACACCCTCATTCACACTCCCTACATTAGTCCACTAACGCACCCTCATTCACACTCCCTACATTAGTCCACTAATACACCCTCATTCACACTCCCTACATTAGTCCACCGATACACCCTCATTCACACTCCCTACATTAGTCCACCGATACACCCTCATTCACACTCCCTACATTAGTCCACTAACACACCCTCATTCACACTCCCTACATTAGTCCACTAACGCACCCTCATTCACACTCCCTACATTAGTCCACCGACACACCCTCATTCACACTCCCTACATTAGTCCACCGACACACCCTCATTCACACTCCCTACATTAGTCCACTAATGCACCCTCATTCACACTCTCTACATTAGTCCACTAACACACCCTCATTCACACTCCCTACATTAGTCCACTAACACACCCTCATTCACACTCCCTACATTAGTCCACTAACACACCCTGATTCACACTCCCTACATTAGTCCACTAACACACCCTCATTCACACTCCCTACATTAGTCCACTAACACACCCTCATTCACACTCCCTACATTAGTCCACTAACACACCCTCATTCACACTCCCTACATTAGTCCACCGACACACCCTCATTCACACTCCCTACATTAGTCCACCGACACACCCTCATTCACACTCCCTACATTAGTCCACTAATGCACCCTCATTCACACTCCCTACATTAGTCCACTAACGCACCCTCATTCACACTCCCTACATTAGTCCACTAATACACCCTCATTCACACTCCCTACATTAGTCCACCGATACACCCTCATTCACACTCCCTACATTAGTCCACTAACACACCCTCATTCACACTCCCTACATTAGTCCACTAACGCACCCTCATTCACACTCCCTACATTAGTCCACCGACACACCCTCATTCACACTCCCTACATTAGTCCACCGACGCACCCTCATTCACACTCCCTACATTAGTCCACCAATACACCCTCATTCACACTCCCTACATTAGTCCACTGACACACCCTCATTCACATTCCCTACATTGGTCCACTAATACACCCTCATTCACACTGCCTACATTAGTCCACCGATACACCCTCATTCACACTCCCTACATTAGTCCACCGACACACCCTCATTCACATTCCCTACATTGGTCCACTAATACACCCTCATTCACACTCCCTACATTAGTCCACTAACGCACCCTCATTCACACTCCCTACATTAGTCCACCGACACACCCTCATTCACACTCCCTACATTAGTCCACCGACGCACCCTCATTCACACTCCCTACATTAGTCCACCAATACACCCTCATTCACACTCCCTACATTAGTCCACTGACACACCCTCATTCACATTCCCTACATTGGTCCACTAATACACCCTCATTCACACTCCCTACATTAGTCCACTAATACACCCTCATTCACACTCCCTACATTAGTCCACTAACACACCCTCATTCACACTCCCTACATTAGTCCACTAATACACCCTCATTAACACTCCCTACATTAGTCCACCGATACACCCTCATTCACACTCCCTACATTAGTCCACCGATACACCCTCATTCACACTCCCTACATTAGTCCACCGATACACCCTCATTCACACTCCCTACATTAGTCCACTAACACACCCTCATTCACACTCCCTACATTAGTCCACTAACGCACCCTCATTCACACTCCCTACATTAGTCCACCGACACACCCTCATTCACACTCCCTACATTAGTCCACCGACGCACCCTCATTCACACTCCCTACATTAGTCCACCAATACACCCTCATTCACACTCCCTACATTAGTCCACTGACACACCCTCATTCACATTCCCTACATTGGTCCACTAATACACCCTCATTCACACTCCCTACATTAGTCCACTAATACACCCTCATTCACACTCCCTACATTAGTCCACTGACACACCCTCATTCACATTCCCTACATTAGTCCACTAACACACCCTGATTCACACTCCCTACATTAGTCCACTAACACACCCTGATTCACACTCCCTACATTAGTCCACTGACACACCCTCATTCACACTCCCTACATTAGTCCACTAACACACCCTGATTCACACTCCCTACATTAGTCCACTGACACACCCTCATTCACACTCCCTACATTAGTCCACTAACACACCCTCATTCACATTCCCTACATTAGTCCACTGACACACCCTCATTCACACTCCCTACATTAGTCCACTAACACACCCTGATTCACACTCCCTACATTAGTCCACTGACACACCCTCATTCACACTCCCTACATTAGTCCACTAACACACCCTCATTCACATTCCCTACATTAGTCCACTGATACACCCTCATTCACACTCCCTACATTAGTCCACCGATACACCCTCATTCACACTCCCTACATTAGTCCACCGATACACCCTCATTCACACTCCCTACATTAGTCCACTAACACACCCTCATTCACACTCCCTACATTAGTCCACCGACACACCCTCATTCACACTCCGCACATTAGTCCACTAACGCACCCTCATTCACACTCCCTACATTAGT
The DNA here is from genome assembly GCA_039654775.1 of Spinibarbus caldwelli. Classification (NCBI taxonomy): domain Eukaryota; kingdom Metazoa; phylum Chordata; class Actinopteri; order Cypriniformes; family Cyprinidae; genus Spinibarbus; species Spinibarbus caldwelli. Next base: position 55,324,771 of record CM077218.1, read on the forward strand.
CCACTAACACACCCTCATTCACACTCCCTACATTAGTCCACTAACGCACCCTCATTCACACTCCCTACATTAGTCCACTAACACACCCTCATTCACACTCCCTACATTAGTCCACTAACACACCCTGATTCACACTCCCTACATTAGTCCACCAACACACCCTCATTCACACTCCCTACATTAGTCCACTAACACACCCTCATTCACACTCCCTACATTAGTCCACTAACACACCCTCATTCACACTCCCTACATTAGTCCACCGACACACCCTCATTCACACTCCCTACATTAGTCCACCGACGCACCCTCATTCACACTCCCTACATTAGTCCACCAATACACCCTCATTCACACTCCCTACATTAGTCCACTGACACACCCTCATTCACATTCCCTACATTGGTCCACTAATACACCCTCATTCACACTCCCTACATTAGTCCACTAATACACCCTCATTCACACTCCCTACATTAGTCCACTAACACACCCTCATTCACACTCCCTACATTAGTCCACTAATACACCCTCATTAACACTCCCTACATTAGTCCACCGATACACCCTCATTCACACTCCCTACATTAGTCCACCGATACACCCTCATTCACACTCCCTACATTAGTCCACCGATACACCCTCATTCACACTCCCTACATTAGTCCACTAACACACCCTCATTCACACTCCCTACATTAGTCCACTAACGCACCCTCATTCACACTCCCTACATTAGTCCACCGACACACCCTCATTCACACTCCCTACATTAGTCCACCGACGCACCCTCATTCACACTCCCTACATTAGTCCACCAATACACCCTCATTCACACTCCCTACATTAGTCCACTGACACACCCTCATTCACATTCCCTACATTGGTCCACTAATACACCCTCATTCACACTCCCTACATTAGTCCACTAATACACCCTCATTCACACTCCCTACATTAGTCCACTGACACACCCTCATTCACATTCCCTACATTAGTCCACTAACACACCCTGATTCACACTCCCTACATTAGTCCACTAACACACCCTGATTCACACTCCCTACATTAGTCCACTGACACACCCTCATTCACACTCCCTACATTAGTCCACTAACACACCCTGATTCACACTCCCTACATTAGTCCACTGACACACCCTCATTCACACTCCCTACATTAGTCCACTAACACACCCTCATTCACATTCCCTACATTAGTCCACTGACACACCCTCATTCACACTCCCTACATTAGTCCACTAACACACCCTGATTCACACTCCCTACATTAGTCCACTGACACACCCTCATTCACACTCCCTACATTAGTCCACTAACACACCCTCATTCACATTCCCTACATTAGTCCACTGATACACCCTCATTCACACTCCCTACATTAGTCCACCGATACACCCTCATTCACACTCCCTACATTAGTCCACCGATACACCCTCATTCACACTCCCTACATTAGTCCACTAACACACCCTCATTCACACTCCCTACATTAGTCCACCGACACACCCTCATTCACACTCCGCACATTAGTCCACTAACGCACCCTCATTCACACTCCCTACATTAGTCCACTAACACACCCTCATTCACACTCCCTACATTAGTCCACTAACGCACCCTCATTCACACTCCCTACATTAGTCCACTAACACACCCTCATTCACACTCCCTACATTAGTCCACTAACACACCCTGATTCACACTCCCTACATTAGTCCACCAACACACCCTCATTCACACTCCCTACATTAGTCCACTAACACACCCTCATTCACACTCCCTACATTAGTCCACTAACACACCCTCATTCACACTCCCTACATTAGTCCACTAACACACCCTCATTCACACTCCCTACATTAGTCCACCGACACACCCTCATTCACACTCCCTACATTAGTCCACCGACACACCCTCATTCACACTCCCTACATTAGTCAACTAATGCACCCTCATTCACACTCCCTACATTAGTCCACTAACGCACCCTCATGCACACTCCCTACATTAGTCCACTAATACACCCTCATTCACACTCCCTACATTAGTCCACCGATACACCCTCATTCACACTCCCTACATTAGTCCACCGATACACCCTCATTCACACTCCCTACATTAGTCCACCGATACACCCTCATTCACACTCCCTACATTAGTCCACTAACACACCCTCATTCACACTCCCTACATTAGTCCACTAACGCACCCTCATTCACACTCCCTACATTAGTCCACCGACACACCCTCATTCACACTCCCTACATTAGTCCACCGACGCACCCTCATTCACACTCCCTACATTAGTCCACCAATACACCCTCATTCACACTCCCTACATTAGTCAACTGACACACCCTCATTCACATTCCCTACATTGGTCCACTAATACACCCTCATTCACACTGCCTACATTAGTCCACCGATACACCCTCATTCACACTCCCTACATTAGTCCACCGACACACCCTCATTCACATTCCCTACATTGGTCCACTAATACACCCTCATTCACACTCCCTACATTAGTCCACTAACGCACCCTCATTCACACTCCCTACATTAGTCCACCGACACACCCTCATTCACACTCCCTACATTAGTCCACCGACGCACCCTCATTCACACTCCCTACATTAGTCCACCAATACACCCTCATTCACACTCCCTACATTAGTCCACTGACACACCCTCATTCACATTCCCTACATTGGTCCACTAATACACCCTCATTCACACTCCCTACATTAGTCCACTAATACACCCTCATTCACACTCCCTACATTAGTCCACTAACACACCCTCATTCACACTCCCTACATTAGTCCACTGACACACCCTCATTCACATTCCCTACATTGGTCCACTAATACACCCTCATTCACACTCCCTACATTAGTCCACTAATACACCCTCATTCACACTCCCTACATTAGTTCACTGACACACCCTCATTCACATTCCCTACATTAGTCCACTAACACACCCTGATTCACACTCCCTACATTAGTCCACTAACACACCCTGATTCACACTCCCTACATTAGTCCACTGACACACCCTCATTCACACTCCCTACATTAGTCCACTAACACACCCTGATTCACACTCCCTACATTAGTCCACTGACACACCCTCATTCACACTCCCTACATTAGTCCACTAACACACCCTCATTCACATTCCCTACATTAGTCCACTGATACACCCTCATTCACACTCCCTACATTAGTCCACCGATACACCCTCATTCACACTCCCTACATTAGTCCACCGATACACCCTCATTCACACTCCCTACATTAGTCCACTAACACACCCTCATTCACACTCCCTACATTAGTCCACCGACACACCCTCATTCACACTCCGCACATTAGTCCACTAACGCACCCTCATTCACACTCCCTACATTAGTCCACTAACACACCCTCATTCACACTCCCTACATTAGTCCACTAACGCACCCTCATTCACACTCCCTACATTAGTCCACCGACGCACCCTCATTCACACTCCCTACATTAGTCCACCAATACACCCTCATTCACACTCCCTACATTAGTCCACTGACACACCCTCATTCACATTCCCTACATTGGTCCACTAATACACCCTCATTCACACTCCCTACATTAGTCCACTAATACACCCTCATTCACACTCCCTACATTAGTCCACTAACGCACCCTCATTCACACTCCCTACATTAGTCCACTGACACACCCTCATTCACATTCCCTACATTAGTCCACTAACACACCCTGATTCACACTCCCTACATTAGTCCACTAACACACCCTGATTCACACTCCCTACATTAGTCCACTAACACACCCTGATTCACACTCCCTACATTAGTCCACTGACACACCCTCATTCACACTCCCTACATTAGTCCACTAACACACCCTGATTCACACTCCCTACATTAGTCCACTGACACACCCTCATTCACACTCCCTACATTAGTCCACTAACACACCCTCATTCACACTCCCTACATTAGTCCACTAACACACCCTCATTCACACTCCCTACATTAGTCCACTAACACACCCTCATTCACACTCCCTACATTAGTCCACTGACACACCCTCATTCACACTCCCTACATTAGTCCACTAACACACCCTCATTCACACTCCCTACATTAGTCCACTAATACACCCTCATTCACACTCCCTACATTAGTCCACTAACACACCCTCATTCACATTCCCTACATTAGTCCACTGACACACCCTCATTCACACTCCCTACATTAGTCCACTAATACACCCTCATTCACACTCCCTACATTAGTCCACTGACACACCCTCATTCACACTCCCTACATTAGTCCACCGACACACCCTCATTCACACTCCCTACATTAGTCCACCAATACACCCTCATTCACACTCCCTACATTAGTCCACTGACACACCCTCATTTACATTCCCTACATTGGTCCACTAATACACCCTCATTCACACTCCCTACATTAGTCCACTAATACACCCTCATTCACACTCCCTACATTAGTCCACTAACACACCCTCATTCACACTCCCTACATTAGTCCACTAATACACCCTCATTAACACTCCCTACATTAGTCCACCGATACACCCTCATTCACACTCCCTACATTAGTCCACCGATACACCCTCATTCACACTCCCTACATTAGTCCACCGATACACCCTCATTCACACTCCCTACATTAGTCCACTAACACACCCTCATTCACACTCCCTACATTAGTCCACTAACGCACCCTCATTCACACTCCCTACATTAGTCCACCGACACACCCTCATTCACACTCCCTACATTAGTCCACCGACGCACCCTCATTCACACTCCCTACATTAGTCCACCAATACACCCTCATTCACACTCCCTACATTAGTCCACTGACACACCCTCATTCACATTCCCTACATTGGTCCACTAATACACCCTCATTCACACTCCCTACATTAGTCCACTAATACACCCTCATTCACACTCCCTACATTAGTCCACTGACACACCCTCATTCACATTCCCTACATTAGTCCACTAACACACCCTGATTCACACTCCCTACATTAGTCCACTAACACACCCTGATTCACACTCCCTACATTAGTCCACTGACACACCCTCATTCACACTCCCTACATTAGTCCACTAACACACCCTGATTCACACTCCCTACATTAGTCCACTAACACACCCTCATTCACATTCCCTACATTAGTCCACTAACGCACCCTCATTCACACTCCCTACATTAGTCCACTAACGCACCCTCATTCACACTCCCTACATTAGTCCACTAATACACCCTCATTCACACTCCCTATATTAGTCCACCGATACACCCTCATTCACACTCCCTACATTAGTCCACCGATACACCCTCATTCACACTCCCTACATTAGTCCACCGATACACCCTCATTCACACTCCCTACATTAGTCCACTAACACACCCTCATTCACACTCCCTACATTAGTCCACTAACGCACCCTCATTCACACTCCCTACATTAGTCCACCGACACACCCTCATTCACACTCCCTACATTAGTCCACCGACGCACCCTCATTCACACTCCCTACATTAGTCCACCAATACACCCTCATTCACACTCCCTACATTAGTCCACTGACACACCCTCATTCACATTCCCTACATTGGTCCACTAATACACCCTCATTCACACTCCCTACATTAGTCCACCGATACACCCTCATTCACACTCCCTACATTAGTCCACCGACACACCCTCATTCACATTCCCTACATTGGTCCACTAATACACCCTCATTCACACTCCCTACATTAGTCCACCGACACACCCTCATTCACACTCCCTACATTAGTCCACCAATACACCCTCATTCACACTCCCTACATTAGTCCACTGACACACCCTCATTTACATTCCCTACATTGGTCCACTAATACACCCTCATTCACACTCCCTACATTAGTCCACTAATACACCCTCATTCACACTCCCTACATTAGTCCACTAACACACCCTCATTCACACTCCCTACATTAGTCCACTAATACACCCTCATTAACACTCCCTACATTAGTCCACCGATACACCCTCATTCACACTCCCTACATTAGTCCACCGATACACCCTCATTCACACTCCCTACATTAGTCCACCGATACACCCTCATTCACACTCCCTACATTAGTCCACTAACACACCCTCATTCACACTCCCTACATTAGTCCACTAACGCACCCTCATTCACACTCCCTACATTAGTCCAACGACACACCCTCATTCACACTCCCTACATTAGTCCACCGACGCACCCTCATTCACACTCCCTACATTAGTCCACCAATACACCCTCATTCACACTCCCTACATTAGTCCACTGACACACCCTCATTCACATTCCCTACATTGGTCCACTAATACACCCTCATTCACACTCCCTACATTAGTCCACTAATACACCCTCATTCACACTCCCTACATTAGTCCACTGACACACCCTCATTCACATTCCCTACATTAGTCCACTAACACACCCTGATTCACACTCCCTACATTAGTCCACTAACACACCCTGATTCACACTCCCTACATTAGTCCACTGACACACCCTCATTCACACTCCCTACATTAGTCCACTAACACACCCTGATTCACACTCCCTACATTAGTCCACTGACACACCCTCATTCACACTCCCTACATTAGTCCACTAACACACCCTCATTCACATTCCCTACATTAGTCCACTAACGCACCCTCATTCACACTCCCTACATTAGTCCACTAATACACCCTCATTCACACTCCCTATATTAGTCCACCGATACACCCTCATTCACACTCCCTACATTAGTCCACCGATACACCCTCATTCACACTCCCTACATTAGTCCACCGATACACCCTCATTCACACTCCCTACATTAGTCCACTAACACACCCTCATTCACACTCCCTACATTAGTCCACTAACGCACCCTCATTCACACTCCCTACATTAGTCCACCGACACACCCTCATTCACACTCCCTACATTAGTCCACCGACGCACCCTCATTCACACTCCCTACATTAGTCCACCAATACACCCTCATTCACACTCCCTACATTAGTCCACTGACACACCCTCATTCACATTCCCTACATTGGTCCACTAATACACCCTCATTCACACTCCCTACATTAGTCCACCGATACACCCTCATTCACACTCCCTACATTAGTCCACCGACACACCCTCATTCACATTCCCTACATTGGTCCACTAATACACCCTCATTCACACTCCCTACATTAGTCCACTAACGCACCCTCATTCACACTCCCTACATTAGTCCACCGACACACCCTCATTCACACTCCCTACATTAGTCCACCGACGCACCCTCATTCACACTCCCTACTTTAGTCCACCAATACACCCTCATTCACACTCACTACATTAGTCCACTAACACACCCTCATTCACACTCCCTACATTAGTCCACTAACGCACCCTCATTCACACTCCCTACATTAGTCCACCGACACACCCTCATTCACACTCCCTACATTAGTCCACCGACGCACCCTCATTCACACTCCCTACATTAGTCCACCAATACACCCTCATTCACACTCCCTACATTAGTCCACTGACACACCCTCATTCACATTCCCTACATTGGTCCACTAATACACCCTCATTCACACTCCCTACATTAGTCCACTAATACACCCTCATTCACACTCCCTACATTAGTCCACTGACACACCCTCATTCACATTCCCTACATTAGTCCACTAACACACCCTGATTCACACTCCCTACATTAGTCCACTAACACACCCTGATTCACACTCCCTACATTAGTCCACTGACACACCCTCATTCACACTCCCTACATTAGTCCACTAACACACCCTGATTCACACTCCCTACATTAGTCCACTGACACACCCTCATTCACACTCCCTACATTAGTCCACTAACACACCCTCATTCACATTCCCTACATTAGTCCACTAACGCACCCTCATTCACACTCCCTACATTAGTCCACTAACGCACCCTCATTCACACTCCCTACATTAGTCCACTAATACACCCTCATTCACACTCCCTATATTAGTCCACCGATACACCCTCATTCACACTCCCTACATTAGTCCACCGATACACCCTCATTCACACTCCCTACATTAGTCCACCGATACACCCTCATTCACACTCCCTACATTAGTCCACTAACACACCCTCATTCACACTCCCTACATTAGTCCACTAACGCACCCTCATTCACACTCCCTACATTAGTCCACCGACACACCCTCATTCACACTCCCTACATTAGTCCACCGACGCACCCTCATTCACACTCCCTACATTAGTCCACCAATACACCCTCATTCACACTCCCTACATTAGTCCACTGACACACCCTCATTCACATTCCCTACATTGGTCCACTAATACACCCTCATTCACACTCCCTACATTAGTCCACCGATACACCCTCATTCACACTCCCTACATTAGTCCACCGACACACCCTCATTCACATTCCCTACATTGGTCCACTAATACACCCTCATTCACACTCCCTACATTAGTCCACCGACACACCCTCATTCACACTCCCTACATTAGTCCACCAATACACCCTCATTCACACTCCCTACATTAGTCCACTGACACACCCTCATTTACATTCCCTACATTGGTCCACTAATACACCCTCATTCACACTCCCTACATTAGTCCACTAATACACCCTCATTCACACTCCCTACATTAGTCCACTAACACACCCTCATTCACACTCCCTACATTAGTCCACTAATACACCCTCATTAACACTCCCTACATTAGTCCACCGATACACCCTCATTCACACTCCCTACATTAGTCCACCGATACACCCTCATTCACACTCCCTACATTAGTCCACCGATACACCCTCATTCACACTCCCTACATTAGTCCACTAACACACCCTCATTCACACTCCCTACATTAGTCCACTAACGCACCCTCATTCACACTCCCTACATTAGTCCAACGACACACCCTCATTCACACTCCCTACATTAGTCCACCGACGCACCCTCATTCACACTCCCTACATTAGTCCACCAATACACCCTCATTCACACTCCCTACATTAGTCCACTGACACACCCTCATTCACATTCCCTACATTGGTCCACTAATACACCCTCATTCACACTCCCTACATTAGTCCACTAATACACCCTCATTCACACTCCCTACATTAGTCCACTGACACACCCTCATTCACATTCCCTACATTAGTCCACTAACACACCCTGATTCACACTCCCTACATTAGTCCACTAACACACCCTGATTCACACTCCCTACATTAGTCCACTGACACACCCTCATTCACACTCCCTACATTAGTCCACTAACACACCCTGATTCACACTCCCTACATTAGTCCACTGACACACCCTCATTCACACTCCCTACATTAGTCCACTAACACACCCTCATTCACATTCCCTACATTAGTCCACTAACGCACCCTCATTCACACTCCCTACATTAGTCCACTAATACACCCTCATTCACACTCCCTATATTAGTCCACCGATACACCCTCATTCACACTCCCTACATTAGTCCACCGATACACCCTCATTCACACTCCCTACATTAGTCCACCGATACACCCTCATTCACACTCCCTACATTAGTCCACTAACACACCCTCATTCACACTCCCTACATTAGTCCACTAACGCACCCTCATTCACACTCCCTACATTAGTCCACCGACACACCCTCATTCACACTCCCTACATTAGTCCACCGACGCACCCTCATTCACACTCCCTACATTAGTCCACCAATACACCCTCATTCACACTCCCTACATTAGTCCACTGACACACCCTCATTCACATTCCCTACATTGGTCCACTAATACACCCTCATTCACACTCCCTACATTAGTCCACCGATACACCCTCATTCACACTCCCTACATTAGTCCACCGACACACCCTCATTCACATTCCCTACATTGGTCCACTAATACACCCTCATTCACACTCCCTACATTAGTCCACTAACGCACCCTCATTCACACTCCCTACATTAGTCCACCGACACACCCTCATTCACACTCCCTACATTAGTCCACCGACGCACCCTCATTCACACTCCCTACTTTAGTCCACCAATACACCCTCATTCACACTCACTACATTAGTCCACTGACACACTCTCATTCACATTCCCTACATTGGTCCACTAATACACCCTTATTCACACTCCCTACATTAGTCCACTAATACACCCTCATTCACACTCCCTACATTAGTCCACTAACACACCCTCATTCACACTCCCTACATTAGTCCACTAATACACCCTCATTAACACTCCCTACATTAGTCCACCGATACACCCTCATTCACACTCCCTACATTAGTCCACCGATACACCCTCATTCACACTCCCTACATTAGTCCACCGATACACCCTCATTCACACTCCCTACATTAGTCCACTAACACACCCTCATTCACACTCCCTACATTAGTCCACTAACGCACCCTCATTCACACTCCCTACATTAGTCCACCGACACACCCTCATTCACACTCCCTACATTAGTCCACCGACGCACCCTCATTCACACTCCCTACATTAGTCCACCAATACACCCTCATTCACACTCCCTACATTAGTCCACTGACACACCCTCATTCACATTCCCTACATTGGTCCACTAATACACCCTCATTCACACTCCCTACATTAGTCCACTAATACACCCTCATTCACACTCCCTACATTAGTCCACTGACACACCCTCATTCACATTCCCTACATTAGTCCACTAACACACCCTGATTCACACTCCCTACATTAGTCCACTAACACACCCTGATTCACACTCCCTACATTAGTCCACTGACACACCCTCATTCACACTCCCTACATTAGTCCACTAACACACCCTGATTCACACTCCCTACATTAGTCCACTGACACACCCTCATTCACACTCCCTACATTAGTCCACTAACACACCCTCATTCACATTCCCTACATTAGTCCACTGATACACCCTCATTCACACTCCCTACATTAGTCCACCGATACACCCTCATTCACACTCCCTACATTAGTCCACCGATACACCCTCATTCACACTCCCTACATTAGTCCACTAACACACCCTCATTCACACTCCCTACATTAGTCCACCGACACACCCTCATTCACACTCCGCACATTAGTCCACTAACGCACCCTCATTCACACTCCCTACATTAGTCCACTAACACACCCTCATTCACACTCCCTACATTAGTCCACTAACGCACCCTCATTCACACTCCCTACATTAGTCCACCGACGCACCCTCATTCACACTCCCTACATTAGTCCACCAATACACCCTCATTCACACTCCCTACATTAGTCCACTGACACACCCTCATTCACATTCCCTACATTGGTCCACTAATACACCCTCATTCACACTCCCTACATTAGTCCACTAATACACCCTCATTCACACTCCCTACATTAGTCCACTAACGCACCCTCATTCACACTCCCTACATTAGTCCACTGACACACCCTCATTCACATTCCCTACATTAGTCCACTAACACACCCTGATTCACACTCCCTACATTAGTCCACTAACACACCCTGATTCACACTCCCTACATTAGTCCACTAACACACCCTGATTCACACTCCCTACATTAGTCCACTGACACACCCTCATTCACACTCCCTACATTAGTCCACTAACACACCCTGATTCACACTCCCTACATTAGTCCACTGACACACCCTCATTCACACTCCCTACATTAGTCCACTAACACACCCTCATTCACACTCCCTACATTAGTCCACTAACACACCCTCATTCACACTCCCTACATTAGTCCACTAACACACCCTCATTCACACTCCCTACATTAGTCCACTGACACACCCTCATTCACACTCCCTACATTAGTCCACTAACACACCCTCATTCACACTCCCTACATTAGTCCACTAATACACCCTCATTCACACTCCCTACATTAGTCCACTAACACACCCTCATTCACATTCCCTACATTAGTCCACTGACACACCCTCATTCACACTCCCTACATTAGTCCACTAATACACCCTCATTCACACTCCCTACATTAGTCCACTGACACACCCTCATTCACACTCCCTACATTAGTCCACCGACACACCCTCATTCACACTCCCTACATTAGTCCACCAATACACCCTCATTCACACTCCCTACATTAGTCCACTGACACACCCTCATTTACATTCCCTACATTGGTCCACTAATACACCCTCATTCACACTCCCTACATTAGTCCACTAATACACCCTCATTCACACTCCCTACATTAGTCCACTAACACACCCTCATTCACACTCCCTACATTAGTCCACTAATACACCCTCATTAACACTCCCTACATTAGTCCACCGATACACCCTCATTCACACTCCCTACATTAGTCCACCGATACACCCTCATTCACACTCCCTACTTTAGTCCACCGATACACCCTCATTCACACTCCCTACATTAGTCCACTAACACACCCTCATTCACACTCCCTACATTAGTCCACTAACGCACCCTCATTCACACTCCCTACATTAGTCCACCGACACACCCTCATTCACACTCCCTACATTAGTCCACCGACGCACCCTCATTCACACTCCCTACATTAGTCCACCAATACACCCTCATTCACACTCCCTACATTAGTCCACTGACACACCCTCATTCACATTCCCTACATTGGTCCACTAATACACCCTCATTCACACTCCCTACATTAGTCCACTAATACACCCTCATTCACACTCCCTACATTAGTCCACTGACACACCCTCATTCACATTCCCTACATTAGTCCACTAACACACCCTGATTCACACTCCCTACATTAGTCCACTAACACACCCTGATTCACACTCCCTACATTAGTCCACTGACACACCCTCATTCACACTCCCTACATTAGTCCACTAACACACCCTCATTCACATTCCCTACATTAGTCCACTGATACACCCTCATTCACACTCCCTACATTAGTCCACCGATACACCCTCATTCACACTCCCTACATTAGTCCACCGATACACCCTCATTCACACTCCCTACATTAGTCCACTGACACACCCTCATTCACACTCCCTACATTAGTCCACCGACACACCCTCATTCACACTCCGCACATTAGTCCACTAACGCACCCTCATTCACACTCCCTACATTAGTCCACTAACACACCCTCATTCACACTCCCTACATTAGTCCACTAACGCACCCTCATTCACACTCCCTACATTAGTCCACCGACGCACCCTCATTCACACTCCCTACATTAGTCCACCAATACACCCTCATTCACACTCCCTACATTAGTCCACTGACACACCCTCATTCACATTCCCTACATTGGTCCACTAATACACCCTCATTCACACTCCCTACATTAGTCCACTAATACACCCTCATTCACACTCCCTACATTAGTCCACTAACGCACCCTCATTCACACTCCCTACATTAGTCCACTGACACACCCTCATTCACATTCCCTACATTAGTCCACTAACACACCCTGATTCACACTCCCTACATTAGTCCACTGACACACCCTGATTCACACTCCCTACATTAGTCCACTAACACACCCTGATTCACACTCCCTACATTAGTCCACTGACACACCCTCATTCACACTCCCTACATTAGTCCACTAACACACCCTGATTCACACTCCCTACATTAGTCCACTGACACACCCTCATTCACACTCCCTACATTAGTCCACTAACACACCCTCATTCACACTCCCTACATTAGTCCACTAACACACCCTCATTCACACTCCCTACATTAGTCCACTAACACACCCTCATTCACACTCCCTACATTAGTCCACTGACACACCCTCATTCACACTCCCTACATTAGTCCACTAACACACCCTCATTCACACTCCCTACATTAGTCCACTAATACACCCTCATTCACACTCCCTACATTAGTCCACTAACACACCCTCATTCACATTCCCTACATTAGTCCACTGACACACCCTCATTCACACTCCCTACATTAGTCCACTAATACACCCTCATTCACACTCCCTACATTAGTCCACTGACACACCCTCATTCACACTCCCTACATTAGTCCACTGACGCACCCTCATTCACACTCCGCACATTAGTCCACTAATACACCCTCATTCACACTCCCTACATTAGTCCACTGACACACCCTCATTCACACTCCCTACATTAGTCCACTGACACACCCTCATTCACACTCCCTACATTAGTCCACCGACACACCCTCATTCACACTCTCTACATTAGTCCACTAACACACCCTGATTCACACTCCCTACATTAGTCCACTGACACACCCTCATTCACACTCCCTACATTAGTCCACTAACACACCCTCATTCACACTCCCTACATTAGTCCACTAACACACCCTGATTCACACTCCCTACATTAGTCCACCAACACACCCTCATTCACACTCCCTACATTAGTCCACTAACACACCCTCATTCACACTCCCTACATTAGTCCACTAACACACCCTCATTCACACTCCCTACATTAGTCCACTAACGCACCCTCATTCACACTCCCTACATTAGTCCACTAACGCACCCTCATTCACACTCCCTACATTAGTCCACTAACGCACCCTCATTCACACTCCCTACATTAGTCCACTAATACACCCTCATTCACACTCCCTATATTAGTCCACCGATACACCCTCATTCACACTCCCTACATTAGTCCACCGATACACCCTCATTCACACTCCCTACATTAGTCCACCGATACACCCTCATTCACACTCCCTACATTAGTCCACTAACACACCCTCATTCACACTCCCTACATTAGTCCACTAACGCACCCTCATTCACACTCCCTACATTAGTCCACCGACACACCCTCATTCACACTCCCTACATTAGTCCACCGACGCACCCTCATTCACACTCCCTACATTAGTCCACCAATACACCCTCATTCACACTCCCTACATTAGTCCACTGACACACCCTCATTCACACTCCCTACATTAGTCCACCGACACACCCTCATTCACACTCCCTACATTAGTCCACCGACACACCCTCATTCACACTCCCTACATTAGTCCACCGACACACCCTCATTCACACTCTCTACATTAGTCCACTAACACACCCTGATTCACACTCCCTACATTAGTCCACCAACACACCCTGATTCACACTCCCTACATTAGTCCACCAACACACCCTCATTCACACTCCCTACATTAGTCCACTGACACACCCTCATTCACACTCCCTACATTAGTCCACTAACACACCCTCATTCACACTCCCTACATTAGTCCACTAACACACCCTGATTCACACTCCCTACATTAGTCCACCAACACACCCTCATTCACACTCCCTACATTAGTCCACTAACACACCCTCATTCACACTCCCTACATTAGTCCACTAACACACCCTCATTCACACTCCCTACATTAGTCCACTAACGCACCCTCATTCACACTCCCTACATTAGTCCACTAACGCACCCTCATTCACACTCCCTACATTAGTCCACTAACGCACCCTCATTCACACTCCCTACATTAGTCCACTAATACACCCTCATTCACACTCCCTATATTAGTCCACCGATACACCCTCATTCACACTCCCTACATTAGTCCACCGATACACCCTCATTCACACTCCCTACATTAGTCCACTAACGCACCCTCATTCACACTCCCTACATTAGTCCACCGACACACCCTCATTCACACTCCCTACATTAGTCCACCAACACACCCTCATTCACACTCCCTACATTAGTCCACTAACACACCCTCATTCACACTCCCTACATTAGTCCACTAACACACCCTCATTCACACTCCCTACATTAGTCCACTAACGCACCCTCATTCACACTCCCTACATTAGTCCACTAACGCACCCTCATTCACACTCCCTACATTAGTCCACTAACGCACCCTCATTCACACTCCCTACATTAGTCCACTAATACACCCTCATTCACACTCCCTATATTAGTCCACCGATACACCCTCATTCACACTCCCTACATTAGTCCACCGATACACCCTCATTCACACTCCCTACATTAGTCCACTAACACACCCTCATTCACACTCCCTACATTAGTCCACTAACGCACCCTCATTCACACTCCCTACATTAGTCCACCGACACACCCTCATTCACACTCCCTACATTAGTCCACCGACGCACCCTCATTCACACTCCCTACATTAGTCCACCAATACACCCTCATTCACACTCCCTACATTAGTCCACTGACACACCCTCATTCACATTCCCTACATTGGTCCACTAATACACCCTCATTCACACTCCCTACATTAGTCCACCGATACACCCTCATTCACACTCCCTACATTAGTCCACCGACACACCCTCATTCACATTCCCTACATTGGTCCACTAATACACCCTCATTCACACTCCCTACATTAGTCCACTAACGCACCCTCATTCACACTCCCTACATTAGTCCACCGACACACCCTCATTCACACTCCCTACATTAGTCCACCGACGCACCCTCATTCACACTCCCTACATTAGTCCACCAATACACCCTCATTCACACTCCCTACATTAGTCCACTGACACACTCTCATTCACATTCCCTACATTGGTCCACTAATACACCCTTATTCACACTCCCTACATTAGTCCACTAATACACCCTCATTCACACTCCCTACATTAGTCCACTAACACACCCTCATTCACACTCCCTACATTAGTCCACTAATACACCCTCATTAACACTCCCTACATTAGTCCACCGATACACCCTCATTCACACTCCCTACATTAGTCCACCGATACACCCTCATTCACACTCCCTACATTAGTCCACCGATACACCCTCATTCACACTCCCTACATTAGTCCACTAACACACCCTCATTCACACTCCCTACATTAGTCCACTAACGCACCCTCATTCACACTCCCTACATTAGTCCACCGACACACCCTCATTCACACTCCCTACATTAGTCCACCGACGCACCCTCATTCACACTCCCTACATTAGTCCACCAATACACCCTCATTCACACTCCCTACATTAGTCCACTGACACACCCTCATTCACATTCCCTACATTGGTCCACTAATACACCCTCATTCACACTCCCTACATTAGTCCACTAATACACCCTCATTCACACTCCCTACATTAGTCCACTGACACACCCTCATTCACATTCCCTACATTAGTCCACTAATACACCCTCATTCACACTCCCTACATTAGTCCACCGACACACCCTCATTCACACTCCCTACATTAGTCCACCGACACACCCTCATTCACACTCTCTACATTAGTCCACTAACACACCCTGATTCACACTCCCTACATTAGTCCACCAACACACCCTGATTCACACTCCCTACATTAGTCCACCAACACACCCTCATTCACACTCCCTACATTAGTCCACTGACACACCCTCATTCACACTCCCTACATTAGTCCACTAACACACCCTCATTCACACTCCCTACATTAGTCCACTAACACACCCTGATTCACACTCCCTACATTAGTCCACCAACACACCCTCATTCACACTCCCTACATTAGTCCACTAACACACCCTCATTCACACTCCCTACATTAGTCCACTAACACACCCTCATTCACACTCCCTACATTAGTCCACTAACGCACCCTCATTCACACTCCCTACATTAGTCCACTAACGCACCCTCATTCACACTCCCTACATTAGTCCACTAACGCACCCTCATTCACACTCCCTACATTAGTCCACTAATACACCCTCATTCACACTCCCTATATTAGTCCACCGATACACCCTCATTCACACTCCCTACATTAGTCCACCGATACACCCTCATTCACACTCCCTACATTAGTCCACCGATACACCCTCATTCACACTCCCTACATTAGTCCACTAACACACCCTCATTCACACTCCCTACATTAGTCCACTAACGCACCCTCATTCACACTCCCTACATTAGTCCACCGACACACCCTCATTCACACTCCCTACATTAGTCCACCGACGCACCCTCATTCACACTCCCTACATTAGTCCACCAATACACCCTCATTCACACTCCCTACATTAGTCCACTGACACACCCTCATTCACATTCCCTACATTGGTCCACTAATACACCCTCATTCACACTCCCTACATTAGTCCACCGATACACCCTCATTCACACTCCCTACATTAGTCCACCGACACACCCTCATTCACATTCCCTACATTGGTCCACTAATACACCCTCATTCACACTCCCTACATTAGTCCACTAACGCACCCTCATTCACACTCCCTACATTAGTCCACCGACACACCCTCATTCACACTCCCTACATTAGTCCACCGACGCACCCTCATTCACACTCCCTACATTAGTCCACCAATACACCCTCATTCACACTCCCTACATTAGTCCACTGACACACTCTCATTCACATTCCCTACATTGGTCCACTAATACACCCTTATTCACACTCCCTACATTAGTCCACTAATACACCCTCATTCACACTCCCTACATTAGTCCACTAACACACCCTCATTCACACTCCCTACATTAGTCCACTAATACACCCTCATTAACACTCCCTACATTAGTCCACCGATACACCCTCATTCACACTCCCTACATTAGTCCACCGATACACCCTCATTCACACTCCCTACATTAGTCCACCGATACACCCTCATTCACACTCCCTACATTAGTCCACTAACACACCCTCATTCACACTCCCTACATTAGTCCACTAACGCACCCTCATTCACACTCCCTACATTAGTCCACCGACACACCCTCATTCACACTCCCTACATTAGTCCACCGACGCACCCTCATTCACACTCCCTACATTAGTCCACCAATACACCCTCATTCACACTCCCTACATTAGTCCACTAACACACCCTGATTCACACTCCCTACATTAGTCCACTAACACACCCTGATTCACACTCCCTACATTAGTCCACTGACACACCCTCATTCACACTCCCTACATTAGTCCACTAACACACCCTGATTCACACTCCCTACATTAGTCCACTGACACACCCTCATTCACACTCCCTACATTAGTCCACTAACACACCCTCATTCACATTCCCTACATTAGTCCACTGATACACCCTCATTCACACTCCCTACATTAGTCCACCGATACACCCTCATTCACACTCCCTACATTAGTCCACCGATACACCCTCATTCACACTCCCTACATTAGTCCACTAACACACCCTCATTCACACTCCCTACATTAGTCCACCGACACACCCTCATTCACACTCCGCACATTAGTCCACTAACGCACCCTCATTCACACTCCCTACATTAGTCCACTAACACACCCTCATTCACACTCCCTACATTAGTCCACTAACGCACCCTCATTCACACTCCCTACATTAGTCCACCGACGCACCCTCATTCACACTCCCTACATTAGTCCACCAATACACCCTCATTCACACTCCCTACATTAGTCCACTGACACACCCTCATTCACATTCCCTACATTGGTCCACTAATACACCCTCATTCACACTCCCTACATTAGTCCACTAATACACCCTCATTCACACTCCCTACATTAGTCCACTAACGCACCCTCATTCACACTCCCTACATTAGTCCACTGACACACCCTCATTCACATTCCCTACATTAGTCCACTAACACACCCTGATTCACACTCCCTACATTAGTCCACTGACACACCCTGATTCACACTCCCTACATTAGTCCACTGACACACCCTCATTCACACTCCCTACATTAGTCCACTAACACACCCTGATTCACACTCCCTACATTAGTCCACTGACACACCCTCATTCACACTCCCTACATTAGTCCACTAACACACCCTCATTCACACTCCCTACATTAGTCCACTAACACACCCTCATTCACACTCCCTACATTAGTCCACTAACACACCCTCATTCACACTCCCTACATTAGTCCACTGACACACCCTCATTCACACTCCGTACATTAGTCCACTAACACACCCTGATTCACACTCCCTACATTAGTCCACTGACACACCCTCATTCACACTCCCTACATTAGTCCACTAACACACCCTCATTCACACTCCCTACATTAGTCCACTAATACAGTCCACTAGACTTGAGCGAGTGAATTCACACATTGAGCTGGAAATACTGCTGTTTTTATATAGTTTGTGTTTGCTGCTGAATAATCAACTGACACTCAGAAAAACTGGCAGATCCAGTAGAAATGAAAAGATTTATCTTGACCTAGCTTATTTAATAATGATGGAAAATATCACCATACATATGTTAGATATAGGCTTTTTATTGTTGACAAATAAAACATAATATTACAAACAGCTGCTCAAATGGTTCAAACACCAGATTATCATTGCTGTCATATTGTAATAAACACTTACTTCATGCAGCTTTACCTGTTCTCATAATTAGTGCAAGCTGAGAGTTAATTAGCTGCTTTATAGGGGCCAGTTGTTCAAGAAGCTGAATCTGGATCAGAATGATATGGATTTGGAAGTCCCATGTTTTGCTCTCCAGGATCAGGGAATCATCTTACTTTTGTAATATTTGTGTGTGTGTGTGTGTGTGTATGTATTACATGAAACAAATGTTGTAATTTTGGACCAGTTTTAAAGTTTTAGTTCATTTTCATTCCTGAAATCCACCCTTCTGCTGGGATCAATATAATCCTGATTTTTTTTTTGTATCAGATGTATCCCAATCTTACTAAAAAGTTTTGAACAACACAAAACCAAGACTGGATTTTTTGATCCAATGTGATTTCAGATTTTTTTTTTTTCTTTTGAACAACACATTTACAAGATTTGATCCAATCCGACAGCTGAAATATGACCAGGATTACTTTTGAACAACCGGCTCTAGATGATTTAATGAGAATGATCTGAGAGAGTAAATTTATTACTCTCTTATTATTTACTTATTATTCTGCAGATCCTGAATTAATAATAAACACACAGAGACAGCTACTGTACAAAAGACATGACAAGCTGACCAGAATCACCAATAACTACAAATAAATCAGATTCTTTCTTAACATGTAAAAGACACTGCAAGTATTTACAATGGCACTGAATCAAACCATTAGGGATCAGTTATATAAGGTTCATTTTCCTCTGCTGATCTATTTTTTTTTTCTGTATAATTATTTTCCTGATTTGAGATGGTTCTTGTTCACAGAGGCATAAAGTTGACTGCAGTTTTCCTGATCTCCAGCTTTTGATCCTCCGATGGAAGCGTAAGTCACTTTATCATCACAGCGAACCTGAATCAACATCAACCCACAATTATTACAGCATGCAGTCTGAGCTCAGTTCAAGACACACATTTAGATGAACTGCATGTAATAAAACTGATACAGGTCATGTTAAGAGAAGACATTGATGGAAGATCAAGAAGTGTTTGCTCACCTTGTTCTTTGTGGCTCTGTTTTTATTGTACGCAGTAACTTCAGTATAAGTCACATCATCTGTCTGCTCCTAAACATTAATGAAAATACAGCAAATCAAGCTGTTAAAGGCCCATCCATCACTACTGTGTGAAGCAGACTCATTATTTTACACAGGAGCTGCAAATGTTTAGCTCAAATATATGTAAAACCTTCAGGTTTAGTGAAAATCTATTATACAGGCATGATGTTAGGATGACAGATCCAATGACAGGAAAATGACCACAGTAACTGTCAAATATACACATATATGAAATATACACACATTACTGAAGATGAATCATATTGTTGACTGGGAGCAGGATGAATGGAAATGTTGATTGTGTCGTTGATTCCATTATATTTATTTCTATCTGTGAGCTTTAGAGCAGAAACAGTAGAAATATTTTAACTTGTCCTGATCTAATGTGACTAATAAGAGTGTGATATTTCAGAGTCAGTCCTCTGTGGAGCTTATGGTTATTAATAACTCATAGATCTACGGCGGACTCGAGGCTTTACACCAGGCTGAACAAGATGATGTTCTGTGGCTGGGCACGCAACGCAAATGCTAAGAAGAAGACGACTCATAGATCAACCTACAAAACTCACCACAGAGTCATCAGTCGCTCTTCTGACACCTGAAACATAATGTCATGGGAATAGTTATGATCAAACACTCAAACCAAACACAACAATCCATTTCTAAAAGAGTCCAGAAGAATTCTAGTGCTGCAGAATAGAAACATTATTTCTGTTGACTCATTGATTTCTCATTTTATCTGTAAATACTAAGTCACATGTTTTGGATTTTGTGTCTGTTGTTACAGAAAATGAGCAACTCTACAAACTCACCGGTTCTTTTTTTATGAATCAGCCAAAGAATCAGAGCAGGAAGAAGAAGAACGAACGAAGTGGCGACAACAATCACAATCACAATCACTGAGAGAGAGACGATATATAGAGTGACACATTCAGCATTACTGTTTAACCAAATATAGAAAAATAGCAAACTACCAATACAATGATAAATGACACATTTAATAGCATAATTATCTTTATTTAGCATGAAAAACTGATACTTGTGATGAGGATTTTAATGTAAGTTTATTACAGCTGTGCTCATTCTCTGATCTACTGTTGTCATTCACAGTTCAGTAGTTATGAAGTCTATATTACAGTAAAAATAGTAATGCTTAATTTTGTTCAGTCGGTAAAAAGGTTGCATTAGCAATTAAAGAAAAAAACACTTAAGCAAAACATGGTCAGGTCAAAGTGCCTGAATAATTTTTGGTCCCAATTTTATTTTTATTTTTATTTTTATTTATATTTTTTTTGCAATTTTACTGGTAGTCCACCACTGTATGAAGAATATTTGGGTATAATATGTCAGAGTTTACTTTATTTTGCTATAATCACTTATAAATGAACTATAGTGTCCTGCACCCACTAGTAAAAAAAATATCAAAAATTAGTGTCTGAATACAACCCGAATTCCAGAAATGTTGGGACTTTTTTAAATTTGAATAAAATGAAAACTAAAAGACTTTCAAATCACATGAGCCAATATTTTATTCACAATAGAACACAGAGAACATAACACATTTAAACTGAGAAATTTTACACTTTTATCCACTAAATGAGCTAATTTCAAATTTGATGCCTGCTAAAGGTCTCAAAAAAGTTGGCACAGGGGCAACAAAGGGCTGAAAAAGCAAGAAATTTTGAAAATATTCAGCTGGGAGAACATCTAGCAACTAATTAAGTTAATTGACATCAGGTCTGTAACATGATTAGCTATAAAAGGGATGTCTTAGAGAGGCAGAGTCTCTCAGGAGTAAAGATGGGCAGAGGCTCTCCAGTCTGTGAAAGCGTGCGTAAAAAGGACTCTTTTTACAGACACAAAGGATCGGACTCTTATTATAGAATTTGATTACAGAAAAACTGTTTTTGAACATGGTAATGGATTAAAACATAAATAACAGGCTGGATGTCTATTAACCTTACACATTAACACCTCTTTTTCAGATCATAGATCATATATTTGATCCTATATAGCCTATAAAACAGCTTCATAAATAGGAAGATTTCAATACATGAGGATTCTGAATGGGATTATTTTAGCGAGCCATTAAATGACTTGAGATTCGACTCAGACTCGTGACCAAAGACTTCAGACTTGACTCGGACTCCAGGTTAAAGACTTGTGAACATTGTCCACAGAATGATAAGAGCACTCGTTTTAACACATCATTTTATTATTTCACACTCAGTGTTTAACTTAAGCGCTGCAAGCCACGCAAACAGCGCCGGACATAGCAGGTTTTAAAGGAATTCCTTAGCTTATTGCCGTTACTGTGGCAGCCAACAACAGCACAGCTTAACCCTGCGCTCATTTTTATTCAATCCAGGCAATCTTTTTTACCCCGTTTTAACATGGATCTCTATGGAGACCGGCCGTAGCTGTCGGGCAAGATGGCGGATAGCAGCAGCGGCACATAATATTCGCATTCTGATTGGTCAGATCGCCTGTCAATCAAGCTCTTTGCGAACAGTCAATTGACCAATCAGTATCAAGTTTTCCAGAGAGTTGTTTGTTTGAGCTGAAAGTCATCTGCACACTAACAGACTGTACCTCAATTTATAGACTATACCTAATAATTATAGACATGATTGTTTAGGATCGTCTGGATATGAATGATGTCTCTTTGACATTTAATAGAGTATATTTTCAAATAACAGTATTAGTTTTCATGTTTAAGGATTGTAGGTGATGAGATTGAGATTTCAAATGAAGTGTGGCTCGAGTTAAAGTTTGTGATCAGCTGCTCTAATAACTCCAGAGAGGATTCAGTACGTTTAGATACTGATTCTAGTGTGAATTCAGTGTCTGAAATGAGGATTATGTACAAACACACCTTCTTTCAGAGAGTTTGGTGCGGTGTCTGGATTCAGTGTTGTTGCTGTAGTTGACTCTATTAAACAAAATGGACTGTATGTTTAATGCTCACTATATGATTTTAAACATTTAAGCACTAACCCTCAATTCTATCATTGACATATACAATGAAAGAATATATTTACATCAGCTTTTAAATGTGGGGAAAGTAAATGATTGAGGTCAACAAATGGAATAATGTTTGATAAGCTCTTGCTCTGTAATCAGCACTGAAAAAGCACTGAAATAATAAAGAAATGCATGCATAACTTGTTGATTAGTAAATACAGATGTGTATGCAGCTGCAGTCCTCTCAGAGTTCGGGGTGTTTAATGAATATTCACTTTCTGTACAAATAAAGAATGCATTTTTAGTTCATATACACCACATATTGAAAAATAAAAATCATTGAAGTAATAAAAATTCATCCTCCTTTGACTAGTGTGTTTGTTTCAGCAGTTCTCGTTATCAAATGAAGCTCATACAGAATCAGCGCCGTCTCAGACAGTCTGATCAGTGATCAGTTTCTGGAAATCTTAAGAAACTCCTGTAGAAGTGGATCATGTTTCTCAGCTGAAGTTTGTTCACTGCTCATCTGTACACTGTATTATAGGATGTTATTATTATTTTGAGAGTTATATTTTAAGCATCAGACAACTGTTAATTTAATGGCTTGTAGGTTAACCTAATTACTCTGTTAACCTAATTACTCTGTTAATTACTCTGAAATAATTTTATGAAATATTTTACCAATCTGTCTGAAAAGACCGTTTTACTCCATTACACCCTGTGTGTTGAATGATAATGTGCTTCTGAAGCCTGTAACCCTGGTTTCTCTGTAAAGTTGTAAAGACTAAAAGATAAAAACTGCAGTGTGAAACATTTCACAAAGGGTAGGTGATTTGGTTCAAACACATTATTGATATACTGGTTGAAAGTCTCTTCACATCCCGATAGCAGTCACTAAGTTAAGTGGTCTATATGTATTTATATCGTCTGTGGAAGGTGTCCAATCATATCGCTCGGTCCGAACATTATGATTGGCTGTCCTGCCTGCCTGTGAATGTATGTATTTGCATCCCTCTGCACACACTGTTCACACACACATGATCAGCGTGTTATCACTGTAATATTATGTGCTTTGTTCTGTAATGTTTTCTCAGCGGTGAATGAGACATGAGGTCATAAGTCTTTTTACACATTTTATGGCTTAGATCACTGCTATTTCACAATGACAATATGTACGAAACCATCAGCGAGTCAAATTAATAAGTTTAAGATAAGACTGAAAGTTTTCTCTAATCTATGTTTGTCTGAAAAGAGTGTTTTTCCCCAGAATAGGCCATGTGTTGAATGATGATGTCAAGGCCTTTTAACATTTAAAGAAGTCTTTTTTTCTGTAAAACTGTTAACTTCGGGGTCAAATGGTTCCACAGAACTGTGTATGTATATATACGTGTGTGTGTGTGTGTGTGTGTGTGTGTGTGTGTGTGTGTGTGTGTGTGTGCATGTATGTACCAAGTAAAATGAATCATTTGGTTTCAGTTGAACTTAGTCAGTGTTTTAGTTATACCAGCTCAGTTATATTGAGCAGATTCTAGTATATTCATGTCTGTGGTTTTGGTTAGAATTGTGGTGAAGAGTGAAGCTTGTACTCATTGTAGTGAAAAATTATCTTCAGTTAAAATATGCAGCTAATACACTGAACAAATAAAACACGATTTATCATTGCACTGACATTAACACATTCATTGCAGGATGCAACAAAAACCAATCAACTATCCCATAAACTAAACACAAGCTCTGCTCTTCAGCACAATGGTTACCACCAGTGCCGGCCCGTCCAACAGGTGGTAGACTGGGGCTCTGCCTTAAAAAGGAGGGCCCCGCGGCCGTGAGGTTGTCAATTAAATTTCAAGGTGTGTTCGACTTTAAGCGGCGCTGACAGATCGGTGTTTGACATTGAAGTACAGCGAGAGCTATACACTAATGGACAGCTCTGCATGCTTTCCTATCCTGCTGCAGTACTGTGATGTCAAACACTGATCGATCTGCAGCACCTCTTTAAGTGTGTTTAAAAACATTTATTGACGTTTTTGCTCCAAATTCATTTCATAACATCAGTCGAGTGTTTGAAATAACTTCCTTTTGTGATCTGACGTGGTTTCATATCACATAGCTAATGAGGCAAAATCATTTTATAATATTCTATACAGTGATATGTCGATTAGCATTGCATTATAAATATACATTATGCAAATAAAAATACCCGAGATGGCTTGAAGAACAGAGATACACCATTTAGTCACAATCGTATGTTTATTGTCTTCATTCTTCATCAGTTAAAACGTCCTATGTGCGTTTTATTCAGCTACTGTAGCGATAGCATATGACTTCATCCATATTAGGGATTTCCTCCAACCTGATTTTTGTGAGTTTTCATTTTATGATTTTTTCACTTATGGTTTTACTCACGAGGGTGCTCTCTGGCTACCAGTGTGAATGAAACAGCTACAGATACTCACTAGCCTACACCTTATTTTGGGTAAAAATAGAGAAAACAATACTTCTCAGTTTTTCTGCAGTGTAGAGGAGTTTGCTGTGCCTGTTTGTAGATCTGCAGAATTTGGCCAAAAAATGTGTTGTTTTTATATATCAATATAACTACTAATAATTCTGATTATAGTTATAACTAAATAAAACATTAAACAAAGTAATAATTATTGATAATGATTATTATTAAAATATTTTACAGTAAACTGCAGCATGAGCTGTTAACATGCAGGAGGCCTATAACTATAATCGTTTAGAAAGGTCTAAGGATTTAGGCTATTATAAATGATTATGATTAAAACTCATTAACAGTAATTTCATAATTTTTGTCAGGAAATTTATGCATCCACTGAGAAAGAAAAAACTAACTTAGTGTTCTTTATAATTTCTGGCAAATCAAGAACAGTTTTCTAGTTACAGTTCAGATTTTGTTGGTTCAGATTTTGGAATTGAAATGAAAGAATTATGGAGATATTAAATTGAAATTGTAGTAGAAATGGAATCCAAATGGTAGGTCTATCTTTATGGAGCCGAAAAAAAGGATGTTCTGACTGCTATACATAACCTAATATTTATTGCTGTAGTATTAGTATTTGTTTTGTAAATGCAATGATGTCCACGATCACAAACAGACTTGTCATATGTTTAAATTGCTATGAAAGGGCCCCACAACCCCACAGGCTGATTACCACAAAACTCCTTGTAAAGACCAAAGTATCTGAACTTTAAACACTAACAGGTCTTTCCTTTTACACTTTATTTGAACAACTCTTTCAGTTTAAGTTTAAGTGATTTACATGCATTTGTTAACATAGACAAGAGAGGATCCAGTAAAACTCAGAACAGTGAAAGTTTATTTTTGTCTGTACCTTGTGTAGAAGTTATTGGTGTCGTAGTTGATTTTGTGGTGTGGACTGGAATCACTGGTGACACTGTATCATCTTGAGCTGTGAAGATGAATGTTAGTTCAGATGCATCAAACTGTAGAATATGACAATCATATTTTAATTAGTAAACACACAAGATCACTCTAGCATCATTATATCAGCAGATCTAACAGAGACTCTTCAGTAACTGATTGATGAGATTGTTTTCTGACCTGAACTCTTGACAGTATATGTGTCTGAGCTCTTGACTTGATCTCTGTGAGTAACACTGCATCTCCACTCTCTGTTGTCTTCTTCTTTCAGGAGTGTTGTAGTCAGAGTGATGATACAGTGATCTGATGAGGATAATATCTGATATCTGGAGTCTGATCTCTTCAGTTTAACACCAGTCTGATTCACCCAGAACAGCTCAATTCCCTCATAACGGATCCAATCATCACAAGAGACTCCAGCATATGAAAATGAATACAACTGACAGAAGAGAGTCACAGAGCGGCCTGCACTGATCTCAGTCTGTGAGGATGATGAAGATGATGAAGAGACTGAAACACAAAATAACACACAAATCACACACTCTTCAATCATCATGAGAGTTTAAATGAAGAACTTGCCCTTTTTAAATTGACCACATGATCATACACTTACTATGAAGAACATGAAGATAAAGATGAGTATCATTTGTCAGTTTATGTCCATTCACTCCTGTCCATTGTTGGCAGATGTAAAGTCCATAATCTTCTTCTGTGATGTTGTTGATGTTCAGAGAGCAGTTAGACCCCAGACTCAGTCTCTCATGACTCTCTGTGTCTTTCTTCTTTATCCCTAAAACAATCAGTTCAACTGCTGATACATTTCTGAATCTGTTATAGTTCCATGTAGTTGATTTGCAGTCATGAAGAGCATTATTACAGGACAGATTAACATTTTCACCAGAACTGATGAACACATGAGTCTCATTCACTCCACTGGAACCTGAAACACAAGAACATCTGAGTGATCATCATATTATATATTAATAAATGATAACCTCTAACACAGCAGCATGAAAAGCAGAAGATTCAGATCATACAGTCTTTTTTCCTCACTTCATGTAAACAACACACTCTCCAGAATAAGCTGTGTTTCTTTATCAGAGAGCTGTTGAAATCACAAACACATTCTTGATATGAAGATAATTCAGCATCAGATGTTTGAGTGTGAAACGGTCTAGTTTTAGTTCATTCAGGAATAATCCAGTATGTTCTTTATGTAACAGAAGAATAAACTGATCATGTTGAAATGAACTCTTTCTCAGACTAATTAAACTAAATGTCTCGTAGAGAAAAGACAGATGTGTTTACCTGTGAGAAGTGAAGAGAGAAAGATCAGTCCCAGCAGACACAGATCACACTTATCACTCATCTTCTCTTTCTGTCAGTCTTCCTCTTCATTATATGCTCTCAACTCTTTCTTTAAATACTATCAGCTCTTCCTGTGTTTGTTCACTTCCTCTGATCCTCTGACCGACTGAGTGTTTAAATCGTGTTAAAGTTATTAATATTATTTATATTTAGTGACACGATGTCTGAGCGTAATGGAGAAGTGCTGCTTTATATTTTGTGAAACGTGTCAGAACTGAGTATTGTTAACCAGATTTGATCTGAACACAATCTATAGCCGATACTTTTGCACAAGTGCATTACTGTTAGTTTCTCCTCTTTCAGTAGTTTCCTGCATTCCATTAAATTCTAGAAATAAAATCATTTAGTCCTAAAACTGATTTGATACTGAGAAGGTTTCCACTGTCCATGACTCACTTTTAGAAAATGAATTTAATGTAGTTTGAAATAATTAGTATTTCTAATCCAGTTTGGTCAAGCAAAGAGTCTTCACACACACTACATGAGCGTCTCTAAAGTGTTTCTACTCATGGATTATAATGTGCTGCTTTTCTCTCTCCAGTCCTGAGAAAACAGATCAGATCCAGAGTCCTTTATTAACAAACACCAAACCCCGGCACATTTTCCCTTCAGACGGTGGATTTCACAGCGGCTCGAGTCTCTCTGACGGCTGATGATCCTCAGTTAGTGTGATTCGTGTGCTGTGACACAGACTGAGCTGTTCAAAGAGATGCTCTTAAAGGAGGCTGTTTTGGATCTGGTTGTAAAATGCTATATTTTATGAATGTGATTATTAAAGTCAGTATGTGTCATCAGCATTGTCATTGTTTAAGACAGTAAAACATGCAGCTGCATCAACAGACACACATCAGCATTAATCAAACATGTGCTGTTCAGTCTTTAAGAGTTCAGATCAGTGACAGCAGACATCAAGTTTCCATTATAAATGAACTCTGGAGCTCAGACTCTGACTGGAGCCTCGAAGTCATTAAGTTTTTGCAACTATTGCAGAGTCAAGATATTTGTACGAGACTTAACTGAATCATATCAGCACACACACACATTATTTTCATCTCTGATGGTCTTCTTTTGTCTCTTTGTGTCGTGGTTTGTGTTCTAGTGTTTCAGAAGTGTGTTGCTGCTGGGTGTGGGAACTCAGTTAGTTTGACCGCACTGGTTTAACCCACACAGATCTGAGATCATCTCTGAACCCAGTTTAGACGGATGATGCTGTGAATTCTCACACATTCAGATCACAGCTCCGCTTCTTTCTTTAACTGGCTTTCTGCAACTGAAACTCAACTTTTTCCTTTCGCTATAGCTGCTGCAGACCATCTACAAGTGCACTGTTAGTTTCATTGATTCAGTGTTTATTTCAATGATTTTATGTGAAGATGTTTTCCTCATTCACACACCTGGCAGATTTTCAGGTAAACTCAAAGACCTCCATTAGATGATTCAGGTGTGTTTAATTAGAGTTGTAAAGTGGTTCTCCAGGAGCAGGAATGAGGAACCTGATGTAGCTAAACCTGATTCATTTCTGCACATTTAGATAGACCAGCAGATCCCAACCCGGTTCCTGGAGTCAATCTGAGTTACCAAATTTGAGTAATACAAGTCTACCTTTGAAATTCAATCAATAGGATAGATAGGCGCCTGAGATGTGAAGGGTAAGCCCCCTGCACTTATGCTTAGTCATGTTTAGCCATGCATAGAGTATAATAAAGACATTAGTAATCCTGCACACCTCTAATACACTAACCCCCGGATCCACAGACAAGGCTTAAGCCTAATCCTAGACTAAAATGTAAGTCTGAGCTGTTTCAACTGAAAGAAACTTGCACTGACTGAACTTAAAACATATCAGTGCCTTTGTTTTTTCTTTAGATGAAGACCAGTAATGTTTTTTTTTCTAAGGCACATTTATAAAAATGACTTACGTGTCCTTATTGAACAATGGCCTAATCCTGTTTTAGTCTAAGCCCTGTCTGTGAAACCGGGCCTAAGTCTGCAAAGCATACAAAAGCAGTATGGGTTTTAACAGCTTTTAGACCCCAGACGAGGTACCCTGTAAACATGTCCCTGCGGGGCCCATGCTGGCTGTTTGTGGGCACAGTGGGCTAGGGTCAGCCCTCACCAAACCTAAACAGGCCCGGTGCAGGCTTGCCCAAGCGAGGGCCACAGCTTTGGGCTCACCACAGGCTCTCTGTGAGCAGACCACATTAGAGCAGTGGTTTTCAATCCTGGTCCTGGTCTCCCTTATTTAACACACCTGATTCAGATCATCAGCTCATTAGGAGAGAGATCCATGTACTGCACTGTGAGTATCAGATAAGAGAGACATACAAAATGTGCAGAGCAGTGGGTCCCCAGGACCAGGATTGAAAACCACTGCACTAGCGGACTGTCCACATTAATCCCATGATGGCCCAGTGCAGACCAGCCCGTTCGGGCCCAGAGCGACTTTTGTACCTTTGGGCCCATGCAGGTTTGGTGTAGGCAGCCCTTTAATGCAACTAGAAATACTAACATAGACTGGCCCTCCTTTAGTCACTCAATTGAACTGGAATGGCTCAGACCAAAAGACACCGTTTCAGAACCTGTTGTTTCATATAGATCCTCAAATCTGGCTCACAAGATCCACTTTCCTGCAGAGTTTAGCTCTAACTCTAATCAAACACTCCTGAGCATGCTAATCAGTGTCTTCAAAGTTGTAAATGAGTTTAATGAGCCAGATTGAGGATCCCTGATATTTTAACTTTATTATTAATTTAAAATCTAGTTCAACCTGAGAATAAGGACACATGCAGCATAGTGTCATAAAGTGCCTGTCTGAAAGGCAGAGAAACTGAACTGTAAAAATGTTTTTTTCAGATGTTTCAAATAACTTTTGTGAAAACAAAATGTCAAAATATAGGTGAAATAATGTTCCATCATCATTCAACTTAACATATATATTTATATAAAACAACATAGTTATTCTGACCTGTACTTATTAAAATATGTAAAAGAAAAAGTGATCATATTATATTTTATTACATTTTAAATGATTAAAATGTTCTTGCTAACAATTGGGTAAAAACTAGTGGTGTGAAGGATAGTGGCAAATATAAAGATTGGGACTACACTTTATATGATCCTTAAATAAAGTATTTGAATATGTCCTCAAGTGATTTTTGTTGTAAATATGCCTGATATGTATTAATTTATTGCTAAAAAAAAAAAAAAATTGTCTTTGACTCATATACTAATTGACACATCGACACCTGTTGTGACAATGTTGTGTCTGTTGACACCAATGAAATGAGCTTTAAATGAGCATTTTCAGGAGATCTGAAGACATCAGCATAATAAATGAGGTGAAAACAGGAACTATTGACATGAAATAAAGAGTGTTTTCAGCAGCTGTTAATATTGATGAGTCTCAGACGATCAGCACTCATTCAACAAGACATTCAGATCATCAGCAGATCATCTCACTTTATTCTGAGTGTTTGCTGATAGAAACTGATTATAAGAGTCAGGATATACGATAAAAGCCTATAAAACATGCTCTACTGAAAGATAATACTGTTATTATCACAATATGACATGAAACATCAATAATAACACAACAATAACACAAACACTAATGACATTCATCTTCATCATCCACTACAGGTTACAGCAGTGCATATGAATCTAAATATAGTCTGCTTTTATGATAACTATACATTCATTTCAATAATGAACTTACATCAAAGAAGACAAAGATCATAAACCTTTTTTAAATAAAGCAGCACGGAGTATTTATTGTTTCCATTGTCAAACTTTACTCATATTTATCTATATTAACATAGATTTAAAATGTCTCACGTGGCTCATTATAGGCTCAGCGTAAAGTATTTAGCAGTTTTCTGTTCCAGTATATTTTAACAATGTAAAATAACAAATCTGATCTGTTAAAGATGTCAGAAGAGTAGAAATAAAATCACAGCAGAAACACTTGAGATAGATTCTTCAATGAAGCTCCTCCCACAAGATTCACATCATCAGTGAAGGTCCGCCCACAAGAATCACATCATCAGTGAAGCTCCTCCCACAAGAATCACATCATCAGTGAAGGTCCGCCCACAAGAATCACATCATCAGTGAAGCTCCTCCCACAAGAATCACATCATCAGTGAAGGTCCGCCCACAAGAATCACATCATCAGTGAAGCTCCGCCCACAAGAATCACATCATCAGTGAAGCTCCGCCCACAGTAATTCAGCAATAAATGCTGTATTATTCCCATCAGTTTACGAGTGAAGACGAGCATCAGATCATCAGGAAGAGCTGAAATCTGCAGAGACTGAGTTTATTAAAGAGGACAGAGAGAAGATGAGAGATCCAGAACCCTGCAGAATCAAACACACTGAAGATACTGAACAACTAACAGGTTGGTGTTTATTTTTCTTTATTAATAATGCTGATGCTTATAACGCTTCAAGCAGATTTAGATTTGCTGTAATAGGAAAGAATCTTTAGAGCTCTGCAGTAATACAGCTGAAGCATCAAATAATAAGGCAGAGCTGTTGCACATGAGAAACTTCAAACAGTGCTGATGTAGAAAACCAGAAGTAATGCTAACTACAGAATAACATGCTGCTGTGGCAGAAATAGTCACATGTTATTACCGCATTCATTTCAGGGTTTGTACAAGCTTTTGAGAGAGAAATTCAAGCACTTTTCAGTGACAACTATTTACAGCACTTTAAAGCTCTAAAAAATATTAAATTTAACCCTTGTGCATCAATGAAAAGTTACACATAGGTCCATAATGGACAAAAATGTCCATGTCAAAAAACAGTCATAAAAATTTGAAGCTTGGGAGCACAGAGTTAAGTTTGGTCTCATTTTAGAAAAAGACCCATGGCAGATGTATTATTTGTTGAAGTAAAAAAAAAAGTTTAAAAAGTGAAAGAAAAAAAAAAAGTTATACAGGTTTAAGTTTATGAAAATGATTTATGAACAATACAAAATAACAAGTGAGCTTTCAGTAAGATTTTGTTTGGGTGCAGTACCAAATTTTTCCCATTAGATGCCAGCAAAACACCGCTGGTGCACACAGTGCTTGGATTTGTGATTTACAGTTGAGTTTCTCTCTCTCAAATATTACAAGAACACACACGTACACACACAATTTTTTTTTTTATGACACACATACAAACCACACTCTGACATCCATACCAACACACCCACACAATTATAGCTGCATTATTGATCTAATTGGCTCTGTAATATGCAGAAGCAGAAAACAGGAATAAAGCAAGAATTTGCTTTATATACTCTTTATAGACCAAACCTGAAAAAATGGCACTATCTGGTAAAAAATTTAATTTTGAAGCCTTGTCAACAGAATGAAAGCCTATTAACAAAAATTGCATCATTTTACAGTTAAACGGCACCGCAATTAAAAATAGCAGTTTTAATGGGTTTCAATGGGGACATTTTTGTCCAAAAGGCGCTGAGAGGAACTATTTTTTGTACTTAGTGTAAAATAGATTTATTAAAGGAAATGAGGGTGTAATATTAAAATCCCAATAAAAATACACACTTGAGCCAATATTTATGCAGTTAGCATTAACACAGGCAAAATTATCAAAAACAAAACTAAAATGGACAGAAATGTCCATAAGGTTGCACAAGAGTTAAATGTTATTTTTAATAACATTTTTGTGGTAAACAAACAATTATTTAAAATAAAAAAAATACATCAAATAACCATTATAACCAGTAGATGGCAGCAGAGAAGCACTTATTGGCTTATTAGCGATTCATTTTTACTTTCTGCTCTATATTTTGAAATTATAATTCACTATTATAAAATATAAAATCATCAAGAAATAAAATAAAAAAATTCAAATGTTTTGCACTTTGTTTATGATTTAAGAAAAGTCACAAAATGCCTTGAAACACAAACTTTTCTTTAATTTGCAACTGAATCACAGATCAAGAGTGTTTCTTAATTTGGAACTGTACTTTTGTGATTGAGACCTTTGTTCTTTGTTTTGTAATCTCTCTCTACTTGACCATCTCTGCCATATATGTATAAAAACAACAATTTATTTTCTTTTTTTTTTTATAATTTAACATTTTAATTTCATTGAGAATTGTATTAAGCATGGACTTTACTTTCATTAAAAAGCCTCATGTTGTAAATGTAAGCTATTAATTTAAGAAACAAATAGAAATTTTATAATTTAGAAGTTAATTTAAAAGCTGCGTTATGTGCAATTCACGTTTGCATTTTTATATTTTTTTTTTAGTTGAGTGTTGATTATTACATTTAGAAATAAATATTAATTAAATTTAAGTTGGGGCTCTGTTGTTAATTGTAACTTTTAGTAAAATGTAAAAGGGCTCCCTGTATTTTAGAGCAGAAGTTAGAACAACTTGTTCAGTAAACCACTGTTTGATTAAAAAATAAAAATATAAAAGAATATATGTTTAGTTTTCCCCTGCTGAACCGAAATCATACCAAACTGTGATGTCAAAACCGAGGGACATACTGAACCGTCCTGTTTGTGTACCGCTACACTCCTACTGGTCAGATCATGTTTTCAAGCCATCTAAAATATGGTTATTACTTGATGCAAAGTGATGATTTCTCAGTGGGTTAATTTACTTTTTAACTATTCTTTCCATTAACACCGATAATTGTTTTTCATTTAGACTGATTTGTGGATGCAGAATGATTTATCGCGTGAACCAGTATTAGCCAATCGTAACCATATCCAATCATATTACGATGGGTATTGCCTCCTCTTACGTGACTTTTCCCCATTCATTCTCAATTACCCCCCACCAAACCCAGCACATGCTCGAGGGGTCTGTACAAACTCAATAGAGGCAAGAGAGACACGGGCCCCTGCTGTAACTTTACCTGCTGCTGTCACTGTTGGACAGTGTGACTTCAGAAAAACCAGCAATTTATATCTTATGATCCTTTGACAGCAACCAAGATGGCATTGACTTAAATATTGCATTTGAACAAATAATGCAAAATGACAGTACAGTTCTGTAAAACTGCTGCTTGTGGTCAATGCAAGTGCTCGTTTTGAAATGGCAAGAAATGTGCTTGACTGATTGATTGATTGATTGATTTTTTTTAATTTTTTTTTTTACAGGTCCCGTTAAGAAGATACTATGGAGTAAACAGGAAAAACATGCTGCTGAGATGCACATGATCAAATTCATTCAGAAGCAGAAACTGTGTGAGGTGTATAGAGACTGAACCACTAGCTCTTAAAAATAGAGAGTGCGCAGCTTTGAAGTTTTACATTAAAAATCAGGGCCTGGTTTCACAGACAGGGCTTAGACGAAGCTAGGATTAGGCCAAAGTTCAATTAGGACATTTAAATCATTTATATAAACGTGCCTTAGGAAAAACATTTCTGGTGTGCATCTTGAGACTAAACAAAGGCACTGATATATATGGTTCAAGGGTCTTTATAAATTTGTGAATTCAATTCTGTTTTATTTTATATTGTCTAAAGTGTTTAAATGATCCTTACTGATGTAATGATTTGTTAGTAGTTAAACATGAACTGTCTCGCTGATATGAGGTTGCTGATCTTCAGAGACAAGTTACTGGCGAGTCTTACTGAGTTTCCATGTTTACGCAGGCATTCAAGAGTTATACTGAAGTTGTTTGTTGTATTTATTGGTACTAAGTTATAAGAAACCGTTTAGAATGCGTCATGAAGGATGTATGAATTAAATTTTTTGTCTTTATCTTTGAACACAAGCATGAAAGAGTTTATGCTAGAGTTAATTGTTGACTTGCTGACCTACTAATGTATTGAGTTTTGAGAAACTATTTAGATTACAGATGACGTTTCTCAATTTTTTTTTTTTTTTTTTTTTGCTTTAAATAAAACATCTAGAACACACAGAACAATAGCATTTTTGTTTGGAGCTCTTATTTTATTCACAGTATATTGTCTCTTTACAAACTGCTTTAATAAATGCACATTTAAAATGTTGAAGTTCATTTACTTCTTTGTGATAACTTTATACAAATGATAAAATGAGTGTGAGTTCAGTCCCCACAGTGACCAAAAACTGGTTGTGTGTGTGCTGGACCCCAGATATACACAGAACCTGAAGGGTCCCCACAAGTGACCACTGTGTCAGGTTTATAACTTTTGTAGTGAAATATTTGTAATCTGAAGTGATACTTTTAAACAGGCTTTTTAGATTTTGTCAGATTATTTTTTTTAGGTCTCTAGGATCATAGGAAAGGGCGGTCCCCACGATGTAGCAATTCTGCCAGGTGACCCCCACAATGCACAAAAACAAGTATGTGTGTGTGTTGTGTGTTTGTCTGTGGCTGTAAAAAGATTATAACCAAGCCCTTTCCATTAATAAGTAAACTAAAACGTTTCTGGCTCCTTAAATGGTTTCTTCAGACAAACATTAGTGTTCAAACTCTCACTGGAATTTAACAGTGGCCAACGTTTATTTAAATAAATATATTATGCAATAATTCAACTCTGAACGCCACTGATATGTGTTTTATTATTTGTATGTGTATTTTTATGTGCATTTCTGATTTGAGCGTGTGAACGGGACTTTTATTCTGGAATGTCTGTGTGACGTCATAAGGCTGCGCAGTTAACCAAACGCAGAACTCGTGACTCACCTGAAGAAAGGTTTGTGTTTTAAACATTTAAAGTCTGTAAATCGAACTGTTCATGCAAATTTATAGTTTTACCAAGAATCGCAAATCGACAGCTTTCTTATTGAATGAAACAATGTAATGTTTGATATAGCATGAATGAGTGTTGTTTGTGTGAGTAAAGCACACATGAGTAACAGAACAGATCTCTATATCGAGAATCAGTTCAAAAACAGGTTTTTCTGAAGTTGAACCAAATGTTTTGTACAATGATCACACGCTCTGTTGGTTAAAACAGTGTAAATGCAACGAGAAGACAAAGATGTAGACTATAAGACGATTTTCACAATCCAACTGCAAAGGTTTCCACAACAGTACAATCTACTGAATTTAACATAAATATCATTAAATACCTAAAATATCTAAACCTGTCATGTATTTGTTGGTATAACGTGTAGTTCTAGTTTTGAGTGTTTTTTTGTCTAATCAGTTGAGATAGACAGCTGACTGAGACACATCCAGATTTTTATTTTTATTTATTTTTTCTCAGAAAAACTCCCGGTGAAGTGACTGAGATCCATAAAGATGGCGTTTATTAAAGAGGAGAGTGAAGACATAAGGATTGCAGAAGTTTTCAGCTTGAAACATGAAGATGCTGAGGAACAAACAGGTCGGTTTCTTTCTCAAAGCTGAACTGTAGAGGAAGTAACAGTACATCCGTCTAGTTGCAAATTATAATCCAAGAGATTCTGTGTACTGTTTTTTGGTCCAATAAGTAATATTTCTGTCTTATCTGAATTTAATAGGAGAAAATTACTGGTCATCCAATCTTTTACATTTTTAACACACTCTGTTAGCTTAGATAATTTAGAAGTTTCATCTGGTCTTGTTGAGATATATAGTTGAGTATCATCAGCATAACAATGGAAACTAATCCCGTATTTTCTAATAATATTACCAAGGGGCAACATATATATTGAAAATAGCAGAGGACCTAGGACAGATCCTTGTGGTACTCCATATTTTACTGGTGATAATTGAGATGACTCCCTGTTTAAATAAACAAAGTGGAAGCGATCAGACAGGTAGGATCTAAACCATCTTAAAGCCTGCCCTTGAATACCCGTATAATTTTGTAATCGATCTATGAGTATGTCATGATCTATAGTGTCGAACGCAGCACTAAGATCAAGTAAAACAAGCAATGAGATGCAGCCTTGGTCTGACGCAAGCAGCAAGTCATTTGTAATTTTAACAAGTGCAGTTTCTGTGCTATGGTGGGGCCTGAAACCTGACTGAAATTCTTCATAGAGATCATTTTTTTGCAAAAAAGAGCACAACTGAGCAGATACAACTTTTTCTAAAATTTTAGACATAAACGGAAGATTAGAAATGGGTCTGTAATTTGCTAGTTCATTAGGATCTAGTTGTGTTTTTTTAATAAGAGGCTTAATAACCGCCAGCTTGAATGATTTTGGAACGTGACCTAAAGATATCGATGAGTTAATAATATTGAGAAGCGGTTCTTCTGCTACAGGTAACAACTCTTTCAGTAATTTAGTGGGTACAGGATCTAATAGGCATGTTGTTGGTTTAGATGCATTGATAACTTTATTTAGCTCTTCCTGTCCTATAGTTGTAAAGCACTGCAGTTTTTCTTTGGGTGCGATGAATGGAGCTGAAGTACTAGACGCTGCAGAATCTACATTTGTTATTGTATTTCTGATGTTATCTATCTTATCAGTAAAGAAATTCATAAAGTCATTACTATTAAATTGTGAGGAAATATTTAGATCGGGTGGTGTCTGTTTATTTGTTAATCTAGCCACTGTGCTAAATAAAAACCTTGGATTGTTTTGGTTATTTTCTATGAGTTTGCGGATATGCTCTGCCCTGGCAGCTTTTAAAGCCTGTCTATAGTTGGACATACTGTTTTTCCATGCAATTCTAAAAACTTCCAAGTTAGTTTTTCTCCATTTGCGCTCAAGTTTACGAGTTTCTTTCTTGAGAGAATGGGTATTACTGTTGTACCATGGCGCAGTACGTTTTTCTCTAACCTTTTTCAATTTGATGGGCGCAACAGCTTCTAATGTATTAGAGAAGATAGTGCCCATGTTGCTAGTCATTTCATCTAGTTCATGTGTATTTATGGGTACACAGAGCAGTTGAGATAAATCAGGCAGGTTATTAGTTAATATCAGTAATACTCAGCATGCACGATACTAGGAAATGGTCAGTAACATCATCACTTTGAGGTACGATATCTATGTCAGTAAAATCAATTCCATGTGATATAATTAAATCTAGCGTATGATTAAAACGATGAGTGGGCCCGGTGACGTTTTGCTTGGCTCCAAAAGAATTTATTAGGTCAGTAAACGCAAGTCCTAACGCATCATTTGTATTATCAACGTGAATGTTAAAATCTCCGACAATTAGCGCTTTATCAACAGTAACCAATAGGTCTGAGAGGAAATCTGCAAATTCTTTTAAGAAATCTGTATTCGGCCCTGGCGGTCTATACACAGTAGCCAGAGCAAGAGATAGGAGAGATTTATTTTGCATATCTGACAGTGTAACATTAAGCAGAAGTAATTCAAATGAGTTAAACCTGTATCCTGTTTTCTGGGTAACATTGAGAATATCACTATATATTGTTGCAACACCACCGCCACGGCCAGTCTGACGGGGCTCATGCTTATAACAGTAGCTTGGTGGAGTAGACTCATTTAGACCAATATAATCATTTGGTTTGAGCCAGGTTTCAGTCAAGCAGAGCACATCAAAACTATTATCTGTGATCATTTCATTTACAATAACTGCTTTGGGTGCGAGTGATCTAATGTTTAGGAGCCCAAGCTTTAAAAATTGCTTTTCTTTATTTGTTTTGCATTTTTCTGGTTTAATCACGATCAGATTATTTCTAGATCCTGCATTATATTTATATTTTGGCTTCACTGTTCGGGGAACAGACACAGTCTTTATAGATTGGACAGCACAAGTATTTCTATCATTTAAGTGGGTAGAACAAAAGTCATCATAGCAGTTATTTGAGAATGGGCTTACTAGTCAGATGGAGCGTAGAGTCCTGGAGATGTTGTCCGACAGGAGTTCTGCTCTGACTCTGCTGGGGTGCAGGCCATCAGCGCGGAAAAGCCTACGACGCTCCCAGAAAAGATTCCAATTATTAACAAAGAGCAGTTTCTGTTCTTTACATCATGACAATAACCACTCATTTAAAGCAAAAAGTCTACTGAACCTTTCGTGTCCTCATCGATACGTGGGAAGCGGTCCAGACACGATGATCGTCGTCGCGGGTGATGCGCTGCGCACCGTATCGATCAGGCTCCTGAAGTCCCTCTTCAGTGTCTCCGTCTGCCGCAGCCTGGTGTCGTTCACCCCCGCGTGCAGCACGATCGCGCCGATGCTCTCGTCGTCCTTCAGGATCGCGGGTATCTGCACAGAAACATCGAGAACACGAGCGCCAGGGAAACAGTGAGTGTGCGCTTTACCTTCAGCTAATGTAGCACGGACGTGCCGGACGATGGAGTCTCCGACGATCACAGCGTCGCGTTCCGTCTCGCGGAGGGGAGAGAAGCGGCTCCGGGTGGAGATCTCGAAGACCGGAGGCGGCGGAGGGGGAGAGGTCCTCGTGCGGGGCCTGGCTCGCGTCTTCCGCTGCTGCTGCACCCAGGGTCCGTGGTGTCCCGGCGCCGGAGTGAAGGACATCTGGGAAGATCGCGTCCTGGGTGCACAGGGTCTGTGCAGAGAAACACACGGAGTAGAGGTGGTGGGAGTGTTAGCGGCGCGCTGTATACTTACCCCGGACTTGTGAGCGTCAGCCCGGGATGTTTCCAGCGCGGCTCTCCGCTCTCTCAGCTGGATCTGCTTCACCACGGCCTCCAGCTCCAGCTGCACCGAATGCCGCTCGAACGTTTTTAGAAGAAAAGTGACGCAATTACATAGCTAAATGTTGAGATAATGTTGACATTTAAAACATTTTGGTCCAAAGTTGTAGATGAAGCATAATCCATATAGTCTACAATCAGGGATGGGCAGTATTTTAAATACATGTATTTGAAAAACTATTTTGTATTTTGTATTTAAATACCTTTGGAAAAAGTCAAATGTATTTTGTATTTAAATACGTTTAATCTTAGTAGCTTGTTGATACAAGAAAGCAGCAGTCTAATAAAGAGGTTGATTGGCAAAAAGTATTTTATGTATTTAAATAAAATACAAAAATAATAAGATTAAATGTATTTAAATCTGACGGTGTTGACAAATTTGTCATTTCTTTCACAAAACAAATGGAGTTCATGTAGTAGCCATTTTGTTTTGTTGATGCTAGATGCTAATAGAACCTGCTTCAGGAGAATAAAATTATCTAAATATTTCAAATAATTTCCTCAGAAATTGGTGTTGACATATCATGGTTGTGACACAGGAAATATTAACATTAGGATTTAATACAGTATATTCTACAACGATAAACTGACCAGAGCCTGTCTGACACTGATGTACTCTGCAGAGGAGGATTGTGGCGAGGGGTCCTTTAGAGTGACAGCTGCCCTTGATATTCCCTGATTTTATTACATTTTAATCAATGTTTGACGGTGTTGACAAAAAGTGGGGACACAACTTTGAAACCTTATGAAACATGCAAACAACCTGTTGTGAAGGATTAATAACAGAATGTATTTAACACAATTATCCCCTTCAATTTAATTTTATCATTATTATGTGAAATCTATGACCCTTATTGTCTTCTCACTGCATCTAAACCAGTGTGTCCACAGAGAAGGGTTCAATCATTCATATGCTGTAAACTGGATAAATTTTTTTTTTTTTTTTTTTTTTTTTTAAATGATGAAAAACAGCTTGTTTTATCAAAATCAACACTTAATAATTTTACAACTGAATATATATATATATATATATATATATATATATATATATATATATATTATTTTTTTTTTATAAACCTAATAACAGTTACAATTGCTGGACATGTTTTGTCCCATGTCTCAAGAATGACTGATATAATAATATTGGGCAATATTATTATATTTTGGAAACAAAAAAAATATTATAGGGAAATATAATATATAGGCAAACAAAGATGTATACATTATATGGAACTCATAATAATGGAAAGTGTGAATCTTGTGGAGAGGAAGAAACAGTGGACCATGTTTTATTGCATTGTTATTGCATACATATATCAGCGGGTGGCGGTAATGCGCCTGTTTGCCAACAGAAGAAGAAGAAGAAGAAGAAAAGAAAGTTTTGGCAACAGCTGATCTGTGACTGGAGGGTGCATGGTAGGAAGTGGAGTAGATTCCG
Source organism: Spinibarbus caldwelli (assembly GCA_039654775.1). Taxonomy (NCBI): domain Eukaryota; kingdom Metazoa; phylum Chordata; class Actinopteri; order Cypriniformes; family Cyprinidae; genus Spinibarbus; species Spinibarbus caldwelli. The sequence goes on from CM077218.1 coordinate 55,368,179, forward strand.
GAAGCGATCCGGAAATGGAGGATGAAATGTTAGGCGCGGAGGAAGGCGGGAATGGAAATAATGAGTGGAAGATTGTAGAAAAACGGAAAAGAAAGAAAAGTAGGGCATCTGAAACTGACAGTGAAAAAGAAACCCATCTGACAAGAAGAAGGAAAGAAGAATATAAGGTAGTGATGAAATTTGAAACTGGATCTTTCAGTATTATTAATCCACTGAAGTTATCTAAAGCAATGAAGGAAGTGATAGGACTGGTTGAAAGTGTTAAGAAGTTGAGAGATGGTAGACTACTAATATATTGTAAGGATATTAGGCAACAAAAAAAGGCTCTAGAAGTCAAGTCGATCATGGGGCAAAGTGTGATTTGTTCAGTACAAGAAGAAAAGAAATGGGTTAAAGGAGTAATAACAGGGATCCCCACAGAGGTACCAGTTGAAAAGATTAAGAGAGGGATTACGGGAGCTGCAGTGATCGATGTGAAAAGATTAAAATGTTATAGGAATAATGAAAGGGGAGATAGCCTCTCTGTGATGATTCATTTTGATGAAGATAAACTGCCAAGTAAAGTCTTTTTGGGATTAATGAGTTTTTCGGTAAGACTCTATGTACCCCCTCCACTAAGATGTTATAAATGTCAAAAGTTTGGACATGTAGCAGCTGTATGCAGAGGCAAACAGAGGTGTGGCGGAGAACATGAGTATGGAAAATGCGGGCAAGAAGTTAATCCCAAGTGTTGTAACTGTGGAGGGGATCACAGTGCGGGATATGGAGGGTGCAAGGTGAGGAAACATGCGGCTCAAGTTCAAAACGTTAGAATACAGGAAGGACTGACATACTCTGAGGCTCTTAAACAAGTAGGAAAGAATTTGGAATCAGGAGAAAAAAGCAAAGAAATCAGTCAACAAACGATGGAAATGACAAAGGAAAAAACAAAAGAGAATTTTGGGATTAAGAACAATGTTGCATTTGTTACTTTTATGGCTGAAGTAGTGAATTGTTCGGCGCAAACTGAAAGCCGGACAGAAAGAATCAGAATTATAATCAAAGCAGCAGAAAAGTATCTAGAGATTGAAGGTATTTCGGTGGATATGATTAATGAGAAGTTAAAGATGCAAACTACATATACTCAATCAGGATGTGGTGGTTCATAGTGGTGCTTTTAATATTTCAGTGGAATGTGAGAAGCTTAATAGCTAATGGGCAAGAGTTTAAAAAATTCATTTCTGATTTGGAAAATAAACCTGATATAATATGTGTTCAAGAAACATGGCTCAAACCTCAGTTGAATTTTGTGTTACAAGGATATGTGGTAATTAGGAAAGATAGAAAACAAGGTAATGGTGGTGGGGTAGCTACATTTATAAAACAAGGTGTGGGATATAGGAATGTTGTAAAGAGTGTAGACAAGGAGGTGGTAGTGATAGAAGTCTGGGAAGGGAATCATAGTATTAAAGTAATTAATTTTTATAATCCATGTGAAAAGTTAAATAAGGAAGTATTAGAAAATATAAGAGGTAACACAAATCAGAAAGTAATATGGTGTGGTGATTTCAATGCCCATAATACACTATGGGGAAGTGTTAAAACAGATTTTAATGGGCTGATTGTGGAAGAAATGTTAGATTGGGGACGTCTAGTGTGTGTGAACAATGGATGTTGTACAAGAATAGACGTAATTCATGGGCGTAAATCAGCTTTAGATATTACTCTAGTGTCAGAAAATCTAGCTAGAAAGTACAATGGGAAGTGATCATTATCCAATATGGTGTAAAATTGGTGTGGACATTACCCAAACCTTGGTGGAGAGAATTCCAAGATGGAAATTTAAAGAAGCCAACTGGGCACTTTTTGAAGAATTGTGTCATAAGGATATGTGTGAAACGGTAGGTGATACTGAAGACATTGAAGAGTTAAGTAAGAAAATAAGTGAAGTGTTAAGAAATACGGCTGAGGAAGTAATAGGAAAAAAGAAAACTATAAATAGTAAAAAAGCAGTACCGTGGTGGAATATAGAATGTAGTAAGGCAGTTAGGGAAAGAAATAAAGCAATGAAGAAAGCTAGAAAATCTGTGTTGTTTAGTGAGTACATTAAATATAAGAGAGCACAGGCAATAGTGAGGAGAGAAGTAAGAAAAGCAAAAAGAAATTACTGGAGAGAATATTGTAATAGAATTGGGGAAGAAATTGAAATTAATGAAGTTTGGAATATGATTAGGAAGATGGGAGGGATTCAGAAAAATAATAATATTCCAGTTTTAGTAAATAATGGAAAAATAGCAATAAAAGACAGTGATAAAGCAGAGATGTTAGTGGAAACATTTGTTAAGGTGCACAGTAATGAAAATATTTCAGATAATATGAGGAAATATAGGGAACAGAAAGTTAGGGAGAATGCTCACATATTTGTGAAGAAGAATCCATCAGGAAGTATGTTGGACTCAGAATTTACTTTGTATGAGTTAAAAAGAGCGCTTGCGGGAGTCAAACATACTTCCCCAGGCAAGGATGACATATGTTATGAGATGATAAAGCACTTATCAGATTTATCATTAAGTATGGTTTTAAAACTTTTTAACAAAATATGGGAGACAGGGAATTTACCAGCAGATTGGAAGCATGGGGTCATTGTGCCAATAGCCAAACCAGGAAAAGACCATTCTCAGCCAATTAATTATAGACCTATTGCGCTGACATCAAATTTATGCAAAGTTATGGAACGGATGGTTATGAATAGGTTGACTTACGTGATTGAAAGTAGGAACATTTTTTCAGCATGCCAAAGTGGATTTAGAAAAGGGAGAAATACGATGGATTCAATATTATGTTTGGAAAATGACATTCGAAAAGCTCAAGTTAATAAAGAAGTGCTTGTGGGAGTATTTTTTGATGTAGAAAAAGCCTATGATATGTTGTGGAAAGAGGGGCTTTTAATGAAATTGGAAAGCTTGAGAATTGATGGAAAAATGTATAACTGGATTTTGAGTTTCTTGTTTGGACGAACGATTCAAGTAAGAGTAGGGACTGCTTTTTCTCAGATTCTCCCAATTGAGAATGGAACTCCCCAAGGAAGTGTGAGCAGTCCTATTCTTTTTAATTTAATGATTAATGACATCTTTCATAACGTTGAAAATGGAATAGGAAGATCGTTGTATGTGGATGATGGAGCTCTTTGGAAAAGGGGACGAAATGTTTTATTTGTAGAAAAAAAAATGCAAAAAGCAGTAGATGAGGTGGAAAATTGGGCGAATAACTGGGGTTTTCGATTTTCTGTGGCAAAAACACAAGTAATATGTTTTTCGAAAAAGAAAGATAATCAAAGCGTGAATGTAAAAATGTATGGTTGTCAGCTGGAACAAGTTAATGTGGTACGATTTTTGGGTGTGTGGATGGACTCTAAATTAAATTTTAGAATACATATTCAGAAATTATTAGAAAAATGCAAAAAAGGAATAAATGTATTAAGGTGCTTATCAGGAGCTGAGTGGGGGGCAAGATGTCAGTCATTGAAAAGAATTTATTGTGCTGTGATTAGGTCAAACATAGATTATGGTAGTGTAGTATATAGTTCTGCGAACAAAACTTTACTTAAAAAGATAGAAGTAATACAAAATCAAGCTTTGCGCATCTGCTGCGGTGCATTTAAATCTTCTCCGGTGGCTTCATTACAAGTTGAAATGGGAGAATTGCCTCTAGAACAGCGTAGGTTTCAATTACGATTAAGGTATTGGTCTGGTGTAAAGGGACATCTGGAAAACCATCCAGTCAGACTTCTTTTGAAAGATTGTTGGGAATATGAATATAAAGAAATGGCAAGCTTTGGTTGGGTAGTAAGGAAGGAGGCAAACAGCTTGGAGTTGAAAGATCATGAAATTGCTCCTTCGGTTGCTATACCAGCAATTCCCCCTTGGTTGTTCCCTATGCCGATAATAGACTTACAAATTCACGAAATAATAAAAAAACCAGAGATGAACATGTCAACTGAATTAGTAGTTCAACAATATTTAATGCAGGAGTATTATTCTGTGTTACAGGTATTTACAGATGGGTCTAAGGAACCAGAGTCTGGAAGAACAGCAGCAGCAGTATATATTCCTACTTTTAAAATAAAAATGGCAAAAAGGTTATCAGATCATGTGTCAGTTTTTACTACTGAAATATTAGCTATCATAATAGCACTACAATGGATTGAAGAAGTTCAACCTGAAAGAACTGTGATATGTAGTGATTCAATGGCTGTGCTCACTAGTTTAATAAGTGGTAAATCTGAAGCAAGGCAAGATTTAATATTTGAAGTTTTACAAAGTTTGTTTAGAATAAGACAGATAAGGATAGAGGTGAATTTCCTCTGGGTACCTGCACGTGTGGGTGTGGATGGAAATGAGGTAGTAGACTTGCTAGCCAAGGAAGCATTAAATCATCCACAAATAGAAATTAAGTTAGCTTTAAGTAAAGCTGAATTCAAGAGAGTGATATCATTTGAAGTAAGAAAGAAATGGCAAAAGTTATGGAATAGTGGGTCTAAAGGAAGACATCTTTTTCAGATTCAGGAGTATGTTGGAAATGAGAGGAAAAGATATGGAAATAGGAAGAAAGAGGTCATTATTACGAGACTAAGAATTGGACATACAGCATTAAACCATAGTCTTTATAAAACAGGTCAACATGAATCGGGAAAGTGTGACAAATGTGGAGAATTAGAAACAGTGATGCATATTCTTTTTGAGTGTCCTGCATATGAAAGGGAGAGATTTCAATTAAAACAAGAATTAGGATGGTTGGAAGTTGATAATATTTCTTTAAAAGTATTATTAGGGAACGGGCCAAGGCAATTAAGAGTACATGAAGTACTATTTAAATACTTGAAAAACACAGGAACCATAGATAGAATCTAGAATTTTTTAAAAAATTATGTATTTTTTTTATGTATTTTTTTTTTTACTTGTTTTTGTTTGTTTGTTTGTATTTCTTTATTCCAAATCTATGTACACTCCAGATCAGTAGGTGGCGGTAATGCACCTTTTTGTGGGTTTGCCAAACCGCCATAAAACACCAGAAGAAGAAGAAGAAGAAGAAGAAGAAGAAAACACAGGCCGTCCCTACCAGTGAAAGAAGTTTTATTTTTCATCACGACTTCAGGTTCAATGAACAAAACGTCGCAGTTTCAGCTTGAAATCAGTAGTTTAAGAAGTTGAGCATATAACGCTGTTCAGGTGAGTTCAGATATTATTAGTTCTGTCTCGAGGTGATGTTATTTTCTGTAACTGTTAGTGCTGTTCAGATCGATCTGTGTCCAAAACTAAACTAAAGTAAAAACTTCTGAAGGAGATAAAACAGGAGTGACTGTATCGATCAGTTTCTGCTGTTTAAACATCACATAAGACAGAGAAACCTGCACTGAGATATCGGAGTGATTCTGAAAGTGAAAGTAAGTTTACTGGTTCACAGATGAAGACAGTAAATATGGAGTGAAAGTATATTTACATCGCCTGTCAAACTGTATTCAGCAGCATCGAACCTTAAATGGGATATAATGCACCATATTTAACTTTTCAAGAGGAATAATGCTACTGTGGTAGACTTTACAAAACTAAAAGACGAAAAGAAAGATATGCAGAAATAGGTCTTCACATGACAAGCAACAAAAGACAGTTTGAGTTCAGCATCTTTTAAGAGGGGCTGTAAATAAAGAGTATGTGAGGTATTTAAAAACAAAAACAAGCATGATTTAACAGCCAAACCTGTCTGATTTCACGTTCACTGTATGGACAAAATAAGTAGTTTTTCATCGTATCTTCTTTTATGTTCCAGAGAAAGAGAGTCATACAGGTTTGGAGTGACATGAAGGTGAGTAAATGATGGCTGAATCTTCATTTTTGGATGAACTGCTTATGTCTCTAATCACTGCTGGTTAAGATTCAGCTCAGATCTAAATATTTGTCTTTTATTATTTGCAGAAACAGCCATGAGTGCTGATAATGTTGTGCTGCTGTTCACACTGCTTTGGGCTTTCACAGCTGTCTGTCAAGATGATGATGGTGATATTCCTCTCAGACTCTAAACAATTCACTTTCTCTGAAGATAATTCACTGATAACACGACTGCTGTGTGTGAATCATGTGGTAGATGAAGAGTTGTAGACTGTGTTTGGAAGCAGTCATTATTTTTGCAGTTTCGTTTAATGATGCTAATGTTGCAGAAGCGACACACTTCAACTTTAAAATGATTGAGTTTCTCAATATGTAAAATGACAGAAATTAGTTTTCTTTTGATGTATTGAAATTATTAATACGTTGCTATTTTTCAGATTTCAGTGTAAGCTGTGATGATGTGACTGGATATGTGGGGAAAGAAGTAAATCTCACCTGCAGCATCTCTCAGCAGCTCACTATATGCTGCATTGTATTGTATAGCTACTATGACTATGAAGGCTCAGTAATCTGTAAAGAAGAGCTTCCTTACAGGTTCTGTGAACAGAGAAACAGCTTCACATGCAGCTACACTTCACCTACAGCAATGACACAACAATTCAGGTTCATTCTGCAAACAACATGTGGAGTGCGAGCAACACAATTCACTGTGGACTTAGCAGGTATAATATTTTAATTTATAATCCACTAAATCTTTGGACATTTGTTTAATCTACTAACAGCGGTTTAAAATCTGTTAACAGAGCCCTTGAAAGATGGAACTGATACTGAAGCTCCTGGGAAGAAAGGTATTGTATTCTGTTATAGTTTATGATTATTGAGTACAAATTCAGGTTACTTCAAAAACACAGAAAGATGCTATATAACAATATAGCAATCAAAAAATATAATATAATGTTAATACAGGCATTTTTTACCATGTTTAAATATAATGATTGATAATTGTTTACTGTCCCGAATTACTATAAAATACAAACTGCTCTTGTCAGAAATACGCTTACGTCAAGCTGTAGCAATAAATGACTGCAGTGAATAAACAGGATGCTTAAAGGTCCAAGAAATTATTATTAATAATAGGAGATCAACATATCCTGATGTTTAAAATCTATATGAATAAATTCTACAAATTCTAACCGCAGCAGAAGTATATTGTGAAGTCTGTGTGAGAAGTCCAACAGGATAAAACATGCTCAAGGTTGTTTTATGATTTAAACAATGTTAAAACAGCGATTGAATGTGCCTATAGACTAATTCTACTATAAAAAAACATCAATCAGGTCTTGGAACTGAGGTCATCATCATCACTGGTGTAAGCTGTTTCATCACCTTCATCACCTTCATCATCATTATGGTAATAACTTGTGTGAAGAGGCTCAAGAACACCAACGCTTCTGGATTACAGAAGAGATATGAAAGAGGTGCTTCTGAAGAACAAACAGTGATGACAACAAATGTTTAGACGAAAACACTACGAAAACAGCGAGTTGTTTCAATTTGCACGTAAGCATCATAGACATGATAATGTCCAGTTTAACTAAAAATGTTGAACTGCAAAACTCATCAACAATGATTGATCAATATATTGATCAGACCAATGAATCAGCCAATATTTGGCTATCTTGAGATAATCTGCAGCAGATAATAATTCTGCCCGTGTATTTTCAAAGACTTAAGTGCAAATATTGTGTAAACTGTTTTTTCATCATATAGCTGCATTGCAAATGCCATTGCACTGACCTATTGTTTTTAAGCTTGCTTTATAATTGTATTTATTTACTAAATTGCTATGAAATTATTAAAGTGTCATGATAATCTAAAGATTACCTAAAATCTTTAGAGTATCATGATGAGTTTTAATAAAGAGTAAGTTATACCAATGAAAACAGTGCAAAGTTGATTCGTGGTAAATGAAGTCTGTTCTGCCGTCGGATCATTATAATGCAATGAGAGCGTGTCCTGATGAGATCAAATCAACTGTCTTTGATCAACATGAATATCTCATGAAACTATTGTATAAGCAGCACCTGAATGTACATGAACACATCTTGTGTTTAGTTCTGAGATTAATATATGCATCATTTTGTTGATCGAATGTCATTTGATGAGGATTGTTGCTTATTATAAATGAGAGCAAAACTGATATTGTTTAAACTGAAAGTGAAGAAAACACTAATGTTAAAATCTACAGAGTTGTCATGATTGAAATGTGTGTGTGTGTGTGTGTGTGTGTGTGTGTGTGTGTGAGCGGACCACAAAACCAGTCATAAGGTTAATTTTTTTTATTTTTTATTTATTTATTTATTAATTTTTTTAGATTTATACATACAATAAATAATCTTTCCATTGATGTATGGTTTGTTAGGATAGAACAATATTTGGCTGAGATACAACTATTTGAAAATCTGGAATCTGAGGGTGCAAGAAATATATAAATTGCCCAAATAAAGTCCTTAGCAATGCACATTACTAATGAAGGGTTTGTGTTAAACACTCTCTATTGGCTTACCGCTGTAATGACATTGTGGAGAGTAAATTCACTATCTCAACAAATTAGAATATGGTGACATACCAATCAGCTAATCAACTCAAAACACCTGCCAAGGTTTCCAGAGCCTTCAAAATGGTCTCTCAGTTTGGTTCACTAGGCTACACAATCATGGGGAAGACTAATATGAAGTATTCTAATTTGTTGAGATAGTGAATTGGTGGGTTTTTGTTAAATGTGAGCCAAAATCATCACAATTAAAAGAACCAAAGACTTAAACTACTTCAGTCTGCGTGCATTGAATTTATTTAATACATGAGTTTCACAATTTGAGTTGAATTACTGAAATAAATGAACTTTTCCACGACATTCTAATTTATTGAGATGCACCTGTATGTCCATAGAACAGGTTCAGAATGAATTATGTTACTGATACATAATGGTCAAAAGCAATGAAAAAGTAACAGGTGTTTGGTGATGAGTTTTTGGCTCAAGGTCTGCATTTAAAGTCACACCAGAGGTGTTCAGCTTGGATTAGGACTTTCTACAGACCAGTCAAGTTCTTCCACACTGACTGAATCAATCATTTCTTTTTGAACCTTGTCTTATACACAGAGGCATTGTCATGTTAGAATAGAAAAGGGTCCTGTCCAAACTGTTGCTTTAAAATTAGAAGCACACAGTTCCCTAGAATATCATTATATGCTTAAACATTAAGATTTGTACTCATGGAAATTACTAAAGTAGTCAAACCTGTTCATTAGAAGGGGTGACCCAATACTTTTGGTAATATTAGTGTGTATGTTTGATGCGGTAGGGGGCCCAACCTCATATTCTTTCATAGGGCCCAAAATTGCTAGCAGCGCCCCTGATTGCTACAAAATGGCTACACAACTTATGACTGATTTTGTGCTCCAGGGTCACACACACATACTGTATATATATGAAATCTATGTGAAATTTATGGAAAATGTAAAAAGTTCATGCTACATTGCTATTATATCATAAAAGTAGGGCATTTAAGTAGCAGCATGCAATGGTGATTTCTTCATCTCAAACTATGTATTGAGACAAAAGCTAACAACAGTGTGTGTGTGTATTTGTTTTTATTACATGGTGGGGTCCTCAACACGTCAGCACACTCACATAGTGGGGACCAAAAACATAGTGGGGACTGAATCCCCGATCCTCACAATGTTTTGCTTGAAATAGGCTCAGGGGGCGTTGCTGATATGCCTAGTGCAGTTTATTTCTTGATCCCCTCCATGAACAAAAACCGGATTTCTGTGTGTGAGAGTGTGTGTGTGAGTGTGTGTGGCAGCGCTGCTCTACTGCAGCTGTACACACACTGACGCGACACACACATTTTACCTACTGCGCATGCGCGAATCAACATCAGTCAATCTGAATCGACGGATTAATCAATGGTTACATGTAATTAGACAGGTTTTTTTTTTTTTTTTTTTTTTACATTATGTCGATAATTCAATAATCAAAAGAATACATCGCAGTTTAATCCCTCGTGAAATATCTTAAATGTAGTTACAGAATTTTTTTTTTTTTTTTTTTTTACGAGATGTCTATGTGTTGTAATTTTTATATATATATATATATATATATATATATATATATATATATATATATATTATAAAATTACAATACATAGACATCTCGTAAAAAAAAATATATATATATATATATATATATATATATATATATATATATATATATATATATGTGTGTATATAATTTTTTTTTTTTTTTTTTTTTTTACCAAAAAAATATGGCGAAAACACTGATAAACTAACTGTATGTCGGCTATTAATTTAATGGGTTTACATGAGGAAAAGATTATGCTTAACGTGCTAATTTTCCGGCACCGGGTGGCGTGCGATTAAGAGGCCGGAGTGAGGTTAGTGATTCCCGGGGAGACGCTGACTCGAGCGCCGGGGACGCGGCCTGCTCCCGGGGAAAGAGCGATGAGACTAAACACAAAACCCAATATAAAGGTAGATTACCGTAGCTTTACTATGGTATTTTAGTAAATTCAGAGTTACCACAGATGTACCATTATTTTACATCCATTTAACTATTTTTAAAAACATGATATTTTCAAATGATAATCAGTTTGCCATGTTTTATAGTTATATTATAGTAACACCATGGTTGTTTTTCATAAGAGTGCGTTCCAAGGTCATAGAAATCTTAAATAAATAAATAAATAATGGGGGATAATTCAGTTCTGATTTCTAGAATTGACTTAAGATTAATAATCATAAACTGTAACTAAATATAAATTAAACCTAATACACATACAGCAAAAGAAATCATACATTTTCTTTTTAGTTATCTTCAGCTCTTAAACATTTTAGCAGATACACATTTTTATTTGTGAAAGCAGTATTTATAAATGGACTTAAAAATCTTTATACAGTAATCATGAAGGAAGACTTGTCATGGTGATTCATTGGTCAGAAGTTGTAGGTTAAACCATTTTAAAGTGCATATACATTTGGTCTAATCATTATAGTTTATTAATTGTTAAAAAAAATTGTACTTTTGTAAAAAAAAAAATATATATTTTTTTTCAGATTGTGAGAATTTGGTTGTTGAGTATAGAGGAGAAATGATGATTTATTTGAAGCAGAACACAGAAGAGACGTCTGTCAGAATACAGTCTTTACTCTGCAACACAAGCAGTGCTGGTAGGTTTATAAAATGTACATGTAGACATTTTAATCATTGTCTTTGTATTCATGTCATAGTTTTTGTCTTTTAGTTTAATTGTAAGGCAAAACATTCTACAAAATATGTTTATTTTGTTTGTTTGTTTTTAATTGAAGCGTTGATGCAGTTGCTGTTGGCCGGCTGGTGAATGACCATCTCTTTCATCAGAAACTGCATCATGAAGAAGACTGAAGAAACCTGTCTTTGGCAGCGAGGGAGATTATTCCTGAAGAAGAAATAACATACGACTGCGGAGCAAGTGCCTGGCTTTAGAGAAAGATTTGATACAATTTGACTACTTTTGTCATTTTTACAGACGTGAGATCCAGATTCTTTAAGACTGTGAGTATTTTTTGAAGTGTGGAGGGAACGGGACCAAAGCTCCTGTACGTGTTCATATAGTGCTGTCACGCTTTCCCGCTCTCTCTCTCACTTCACTTCCTGTAAAATACAGTAGAGAAGAATACAGTTTCAGTACACACACACTGTACGGTTTAGTGTAGTGGGGACCCGGTCTATAAACAATGGTTTCTAATTAATATTTGTATTACCTTTATTATAGCCTTCAGTCAGTTAGTTCCAGGCTTAAAGTCAAACAGCATTTTATTATTATTATTATTATTATTATTATTATGGTAACACTTTATGATAACTTTCATTAATAAATCACTAACTTAACATTTTATAATATTTATCTAATCATTACTTTATATATATTCACATATCTAGAAATATGAGATAATGTGCTTGTTAATGTTAACAAATTAACTTTTTAAACATTACCAAATGATTAACAGATCATTATTTAATGTAAATTGAAATGCTTACAATTGCCATTAAATTTTCAATTCATATGATCATGGATTTTTTTTATTTTTTTTAAATCTTCAAATGATTTTGACAGATGGTTTACAATGATTAAAAGCTTCATTAATAAATTGTTAACAAATATTAAATATTGCTTAATGGATCTTTAATGTTTACAAATGTCATTAAATGTTCAATGTGTTTTAAAAATCTACAAATGATTATAACAGAAATTATACAATATTTACCAGCTTATTTGTTAATGTACTTTTGAATGCTTACAAATGCCATTAAACTTCAGTTCACATATTAGCTAATGCTCATTTTTACATTTACAAACGTTGTGAAAATATAGCTTATAGGCACTTCACAAACTATTCATGTTAATATATTCATTAACTCATAATCACAGTCTGTAAAGGTCATATATTTGGTCTTTGTTTGTTTTGTAGACTTCTACTATTTGCATATCTTAAATCATTTATTAATAATGAGTTCATGTTTTTGCAGTACCCAATCTAAAGTGGAAACTATTCATCATTTGTAAATGTTTATAATATTTACTAATTTTTTAGTATCTTTATTGGCACTGGACTTTTATCTACTTTAACAAGGTTTGTGTATAGGGTGGGTTAGTTAAGTTTAGCTAAATGCTTGTTAAAGACATGTCACACATTGTAATTTGGGTGCAAAACGTTTTTAATCACCTCAACACTTATATTAGTATACTATTGTGTATCATTAAACAGAATATTCCTTGAGTCATGCATCAACAGGAGGGGAAAAACTAATTTTCAAGAAAATACTTCATTTATCATTTATTAAAACAATGCAATATAAACAGATTGAATTGTGTTCCCTTATAGTAATCCAATTGACCTCTGTACACTTGTTGACCTCTAACCCAACCCTTAAGCCTCGTTCAGACTGTCAACCCAAATCTGATTTTGTGTATATCCCGATGAAATCTGATTTGAATAACTGACTGTCCACAGCGTATCACAGCTGTTCATATCCCGTTTGTGTGTCCATAAGTGCTAGTAGTCCCTATCCTATGGCAAATGTCATCGTGATTTATGGCTTTGACCTTTCGTGACCTCATAATATTATTATTAATAACAATAATAATATCCATATGTGACCTTTGATCTCATAACGAGTTTCAGATGCGTAAATCGGGCAAGCGTGAAACTCCCATGTCATCCGGGGACGAGATATATTGTTATCCGGTGGAAAACCAATGTTTTTGAAGATTTTTATGGTGCGTTTTTGAATTTTCCTCATAGGAGCATCCCCCCCCCACTCCCCCTCTCTCTCTCCCTCTCTCCCTCTCTGTCTGTATGGGATCCGTGAGAAAAACAATAATGATCAAGCAATATTAAAAAAGTAAAGGAAATTAAGAGATCAGTTTTAAGACACACAGCTGCGCTCGCACGTATATTCTGTGGGTTGTATAAAAAGAATTTAAACAAAATAGGTAACATGACTATCAATGAAAAGGGGTAAAAAATATTTAGCATAACGGATAAAATGGTTAAAAAATATAAATTGACTTGCATTCTTCGCGGGGAATAGAGAATACGCGTCTTCGTGCTATTCCAGTTGGTCTCAAATGAAAAGTTTACAAAATGGTCATGTTTAAATTATTTCTCCCTCTCTCTCTCTAAGCACTTTTTCGCACCAAGCTGTGATGTGTGAAAGGACGGAGTCCTCCCGCTCCGGACATTTCGGTCCGTTGTGTGAGAGAAAACTGATAAACTTTGCAAACATTTTAAATGAGATCTATACCCTTACTTTAATGTTTAAATAAACAGAATCCCTATACACCCGCCGTCCGGTGATTCTTGTTTTAACTTATTTCACATCAAACCATTGTTTAAAAGTTTCTTATTTTATTCATCATCTTCAAAATTGTATTCCACCACACACGGTGTGATGAAACATGCAGAGGTTTTCTTTATGTTTTTAGAAATAAATCTAGTCACATTTCGCCAATGTTACAGCAGGACAATGGTACAGTGGTTAATGCGGTCATGAAGCGGTGCAGAAGATCATTTTGATCACGTATCGAACCCCAGTCCGGACTTCAAAATATTTTTAATTATATAGCTAAAATTGCCTCTATTTTAAATAATACTCAGCCTTTACTCTTTGAATTTAATGCTGGGTGTGTTTATTTCACAGACTTTCAGGTTCTGTTTATGTTTACCCATGTGCTAGTAATTTGGAAATTGATGATCTTTTTTCAGTTACAGAAGCTCTCTCACTCTCTCTCTCTCTCCCTCTCTCTCTCTCTCTCTCTGTCTCACACACACACACACACACACACACACACACACACGTACGTTTGCTTAGACATCTAAAATGGTGATATTACACAGAATCCTGATGTTTTTATCTACAGATACATGTTACAACCCATCACAGAAGACTTTACATCTTAGAAAATAAATAATAATTCATGCACTTTACAAGTAATTTACTCATGGGCTCAATAAAATGTTCCCTCTCTCTCTCTCTGAGAGGACGCTTGCCCCCACACCGTAGGTTAAACAAGCACACAGACACACATTCAATCGTCAGAGTCTTATTCTCGTCTTTTAAACGAATTGAATATAAATAAATGATGCGATCACACATGATATAAAACAAAGCAAAACACTGACACTAGTTTTAGGTAACAAAAATTTTGTAATGAGGAACCAGCAACGTCGAAATAAGTAAAGAGGGGAAAAATAAATATTTTAACAGGCAAACTGTGAGGGATATTATGGACCTGACATGTCCGAGCAAGCCATTGTCATGTTTGAAGGCCGTAAACATTATTTATCAATGTTTTATGGCCATAGACATATTTAAATTCAATTCACGTTTATTTGTATAACTTTTTCACAAAACAAATTGTTGCAAAGCAGTTTCACAGAAAAGTAAAGTTTCTACATCATATTTACAAACTTTTAAATTCATATTTACATTATTTTAATGAATTTTATACTGTATCATCCCCCTAAACCTACCCATCACAGTAAATTTTCTACAATTTTTTAATATATATTTTCACGAACATCATTTAGTATATTTCAAAAAGCAGTTATGCTCAGGTCAAACATTTGAAGTATTACTACGCATTTGGTTTGTGGGGACACTCCATAGACATAATGATTTTTTAAATGTATTTATTTATTTATTTACTGTACAAACTGCACACCTACCCACCACACAAAAATTTCTGCCTATACATCCATTTTTGATAAAATATTGATTGCAAGCTATCTTAATTATGAGGACTCAAGAAATGGCATCATAAACCACATTTGCATTGTTATATCAGTGTAATACCCATGCCATTATACAAATTTGTGTTCTGATAAATCATATAAACAATCACACGCAAACATTTCAAGCTAAAGAGAGACTTATTTCTATTTTAAAGAATATGGAAATATATAATTATATGCCAGCATGTTACTACCATGTTACTAAAGCAAATCATTCATCATTCATTTTAATCAAGTATTCAACATTTAAGTTTATTGAACTTATAAAACACATCATAGTAACAAACACGTTACTAAAGCAAAGTAAATCATTTATCATACATTTTAATCATATATTTCAACAATTAAGTTCACTGAACTTATAAACGCATAACATGCTTACATTTTTAAATTAAATATTGTTTTTAAGCAATCTGAATTATGACGACTCAAGCAATTTCATCATAAACCACATCTACATTGTTATATCAGTGTAATACCTATGTCACTATACAAATTTGTGTTCTGATAAATCATATAAACAAGCACGCACATACATAAACATTTCAAGCTAAAGAGAGACTTATCTCTATTTTAAAGAATATGGTAATAAATAATTATATATGCCATATTAACAAACATGTTACTAAAGCAAAACATTTATCATACATTTAAACGTATTCAACAATTATTTATTGACCTTATAAAACACATCATTCTTTTCTTTTAGAGAAGATGGTAGCAAATAAAACTGTGATTATATATATATATATAACACGCTGTATAAAATAAACATCTACTATAGTTTTAGATGACAATATAAAAACGCCTTACACTTTTCAGAGTGCTTAGAGGTATGCTGGATCTTTATGCAATGATGTCACGAATTAAATGTTTCCAATAAAATAAATAAATAAATAATAAAATAAAAATGTTTGTTATAAACATTATTAAATATAAACAAAACTCGCAGATCCTCTTTGTGGTAATCTCCAATGTGAAATGGATTGAATGCTTCAAGACCCATTCAGAGACAGGGAGGAGTCTCTGCGGTCCATAACAGCTCATGTGGGAAGTCTGCTACCCTTTTCCAGAGTGTGCGTCTTCATCTTATAAATGCATTAATGAGCATAATCTTAAGAGTGTAAATAAGATCTTTCAAAAGATTGTGTAGATGAAATCTTAAAGGCTTTAAATAAAATATTTTACTTATCTGTTTGCAAATTTAACCCAAATTATGATTTATATTTGGCAGTACCTGTTCAAATCTTAGTTTATCATTTTAAAGGAAACTTGTACTTAGTTTATTTTATCAGCCTTTTCTGAACCAAACTTTATCAGCAGAGTGAAACATACCCTTAGCTGAAAATATACTATTGATTGTCTACTGAAATGTAGACAGACCGTATGACGATGTAACATCTTGCCTGATGGTCACGTGATCAGTCTTTGAAGAGCGAGTTTATGGCTTTTGCAGGCACCAACCCTTTTACCCATAACGTTACGGCTCATTTAAAATGTTTAAGTCAACTACAGACATGTGAAAAACCTTTCCAAAAACATCCATGTCACATTCTTTGGAGTCGTAAACTACACTTGAATAAAACATAACGTGTGAGGAACATCTATGTGCATCAATGGGTCTCCTGAGAATATTTAATTGCGCTTAAAAAGCGCAGAACAAGCTAAACGAAAAAGATGCCCGGAGGTAGAAAATACCTACGT
Source organism: Spinibarbus caldwelli (assembly GCA_039654775.1). Lineage (NCBI taxonomy): Eukaryota > Metazoa > Chordata > Actinopteri > Cypriniformes > Cyprinidae > Spinibarbus > Spinibarbus caldwelli. Next base: position 55,385,104 of record CM077218.1, read on the forward strand.
TGTTAAAACCTATATACAATATGTATTAAACATATGCTTTTGTTGTTAAGACTGCATATTAATAGTGGTAATACTTTAGTTAAGTTTTAAGGGTTCACAAGTCTCAAAGATCTATATTAATTTTATTTATTTATTTATTACTTTTATTATTTTTACAAAGATTTCAATTCAATTCCTAGTAAATATGAGGCCAAAACTTGATATCACAAAAGAAATCATGTTGTCAAATGTTTTTAAAAATAGGGAATGCCAACTCCAAACAGGTCCACACACACACACACACACACACACAGACAGAGGCACCATTCAGGAAGGTCAGCAGTTCAGGTAGGCATATGTATGCTTTCAAACTTTTTTTTTTTTTTTCACCCCAAAATCAAGTATTGTGCTTTTGAATAAGACTGATTGTTTTAAAGCATAAACTTCCTTTAAAGCTTGAATAAAAGGTTACCAAATGTAGTTTCATACCCGTTGTGTTCTAACAAAGTCATTAATCGGTTCTCTTTTGCTTTATACGATTTACTTTTATTACTTCTACAAAGGATAATGCTACTTTTATAACTCTGATAAATATGTGATGAATGCACGATGAAACGAGAATCGGGGCTACCAATTAAGTTTGATGCGGTGTTTTTAAGTAAGGGATTTTATATATGTATTTATTTTATTTTTATTATTATTTTTGTACGAGTACCATGGTTTCGTGTCTTTCTAATACTTTTTCTAATGCATCAGAATGTGGATGTTTTTTTTTTGTTTTTTTTTCACCATCCAACATGAAATTAAGGAGATGTATCAGCAGAGCTTTTTTCAACCGTTTATTATTATTATTATTATCAATATTAGTGTGTACTTGCATAGACATAGAGTAGATATAGAATAATCCTTATTGTCCATGCGGTTTTTCTTTTTAGCACAATTATCCATCTCCATATCCATACGATGAACCGTCAACATGAAAAATAAGTCGCTGTTTTACATTTACAACCGAAACATATCTAACCATTGCTCTGAAAGCCGCACATTCGGTAAAGTTGATGTTGTATGCCCTCTTGAAAAGGCTACAGACACAAAAAAGAGGAATTTTTTTGCGTACACTATGTAACTCAAGAGACACAGTTTCTAAGAAAATTACCATACCAATACAGAAAATTTCGCTTGGGATATTTGGTTATATTTTTGTAAACGTTGTTTTAAATTACTTTTTCCTTAAGCCGCTACATCTAGACCTCTTATTCATATAGCTGATGACGATGTTCACATTTTATTTGTAGTACTAATTTCTTTCAACGTTTCTGCTTGACATTAAAATGTAGGCCTGCCTGTACTTCACATCGGTGAGCACTACCGAGCATCTACCGAGTGCCCAGATTTTTCTGTTTTGTCCACATTTGGGAGATTTGGTAGATGGACTACGTGATCACAATTAAGAACCATTATACTACATCCCCTTGAAAAGGTTACAAGACGTAGTGTTTTATGCAGGGAACATGTTGATTTTTGATGGCCTACCCCAATAGCCGATACCGCTCTATACTTTTTTCATTGTTTGTTTTTAGATGAAGACTATTCTCAGAGTTTGGTCAATCGTGCAGCGAGTGTTTGCAGGAAAACATGAACAAATACAGTATAAGATAATTAAATGAAAGTCAAGAGAGTGTTTAAACTGAGATTGTACTTTAGAGCTTTTTCTGGTCCGTCTACAAAGCGGTCGTGAGGCACAAGGCCTCAATCTTACTATTTCACCGTTACATCTACTTCATTTAGAGCACATAAAGTTACGCATTACAAGTTGAAGATGACGTGGAAATGCTATATTCTTTGTACGCGTCTCCAAACATGACTTTAAATAAATCACTGTTGTTTTAAGCGAAAGCGATGATTCAGTCCGTTTTATTCAGTCGTTGTGTTTTAGGAGTCCGCCTTTCAGTTTTTTACAACCGCAGCTGCGCGTTGTCATGTCTGTTCTTCTTCTTTAAGAAAACATGCGGTCGGCAGTTTTTAACACGTGTTAACTCTCTTAATTTTTCACAATTGCAAATGTTTGTTTAGCTTAAATAGTAGTATTTAGTCAAAAGTGTCAGGCGTGATGCTTACATGTATTTTTAAATAATTACGATAAAGTTACAGGTTTCTCGGACGAACGCTTGACAGAGCGTTACTCAATCAGTCCTCTGCGTCATCTTTTAATAAAATATTCCATTGAATGTCACTAAGACAAATTCTGTCTTACAATAAGAACAATACGGTCTAACAACACAAATGCAAATGCTTGTTCTAACTCTTTCACACACCAGACTGGTCCCTGGTAAGTACGCCTAAAATTGATAGATATCTTGACTTTATCCGTGTGTTTAACGGCGCTAGGCCTTGCCACACCGTCGTTAGATATAAACCGCAAAGTTTTTCATAGGGTTACGCTTTGAAACCAGAACAATTCCATGACTTTGCGCGTTCTTTCTGTTTGAATTTGTTTACCGCAGTTTCACCGCTCTTGTTGTATTTTCCCGTCTAACGGTAATTGTTAGGCCTTACGCTTTGCAAACTAGTTTTTGCTGTCGTGTTAGCGGGCTCTTCGTCCATATTTCTGCGAATTTGCTTGATTTAATAAAATATCGCTTTAACCCGGCCTCTTCATTCGAGACATTTACGTTATATTATTAACACTATCCTAGTTTATATAAGATACCAGACCGTTTCTCGATCGTTATTTCCGTCTTTTAAATGTTATTTTCAGTCTTGAAGTCAAACAGCATTTATTATAATAATAATAATAATAATCATCATCATCATCATAATTATTATTTTAAATGTTATTTTTAGTCGAGGTCATACAGCATTTATAATAATAATAATAATAATAATAATAATAATAATAATAATAACAATAAAAATCATCATCATCATCATCATCATAATTATTATTATTATTATTGTTTTAAATGTTATTTTCAGTCTTTGAGGTCAAACAGCAGCACACACACACTGTTTCTGGTGTGAGGTTGTGGGGTCCTGTAGAGTGTTAATGGAGAGTCATGTGAAACCCATTGTACTGAATACACACACACTGTACGGTTTAGCGTAGTGGGGACCCGGTCTATAAGTAATGGTTTCTAATTAATATTTGTATCATCTTTATTATAGCCTTCATGTACGGATGAAGTTATGACAGCTGTGGAGAGCTGCTCTGGACCTGTGGGAGCTACACATCTTCAGTTAGTTAATTTACCCTTCAACTGGCCAAAATGAGCAATATTCTCCTGGCACTTGAAAAAGGATGCTTGGTCAATTTTACAGGCAGAAATCTTGATGAAATCGACATAGATCCAGAAGATACTCTACAAATCTAAAAGAAAAAAAAATCTCTCTCTGGCTGTGTTTGCACTGGCTCAAAAAATGTTAATTTTTAATTTTTTTTTTTTACTTGCGTGACACAGATTGGATATTGCTGCACACATTTAAACACAAAAATCTGCCCAAGATCAGATATTTTATGCATCCGTCCTGAGCCACTTCCAAATATGGTTTTAAATTGGATACATATCAGATATCTGGACATCTGACCTATGTCTAAATGCATAAATCTGATTCCCATTGGAAATACAAACCACCCCAGTGTAAGGGCGACATGTTTGCCCATAAAAATAACTTTTCTTAAAGTTATGAAGCAGGTGTTGCTTGTAAGCACTGGCACAAAAAAATAACTTATTTTGAGGCAGAAAGGTAAGAGGTAAGAATGCGCACACAGAAACATTCAGGAGCACAGAAACTTGCTTTCAGCTGCTGCCCCATAAATATAATAATAATAATAAAAAAAAAAAACATTTTGCTTACCACACTACTTTTTCACCTCAGAATCTGTAGATAAAATAACTTAAGAAAACTACTATTATTGTATTCATTCAGTCAAATTTTGTGCTGCAAACATTAATGAAAGCTTTATCTAGTCCATACTGGCACATGATCATGGTATAAGCAGGTTAATCGCAGCTGCTGTGCGTTCAAGTCAAAGAGCCACTTCAGGTGAACTCTATAAATAATTTTATATAAGGCTGTTTAAAACCCAAGGGTCAACCGTGTCACAGAAAGCGGTCACCAATGGAATCATTCAGTTTTGAGTGGGGATTCATGTAAACACAGATATCTGATACAAGTCATGTTTTAAGTGTAATATAAACAGGCGGGACAAAAAAAAAAAAATCGGATACAGTCAAAAGATTGGATCTGTGCATTAATAAGCGTTCCTCTTTCTCTGTCTCTGTCTCTCTTTTAATTTGGAGATATTAAATGTGTTTTTTATTTCTATTCTGCAATAGGTGGTTCACACACACACACACACTTTAATACAGGGCCAGATTTTGGGAGTGCTTTTGAATTGCAAACATTTATTACACGGTGTTTTAAATGATGTATTTCTGTGTTTTCTGCCTCTAGAGAGAGTTACAGTGGACCGTGATTTAGAGGAGTCTAATAATTCCAGTCCGAAATGTAACAGTTACATTGTCAAATTGTTACAAATCATATTTTTTTTTTCTAATATATGTTTCCATTTCTTTTTATCAAATACTACTAAGAAAATTTGTTTGTTTCTGGGGATGGTAAATTACTTGAAATTATTTGTGATTCATCTTTGGATCCGTTTCACAAGCTTTTACTCTTTTGACTACTTGCACAACTGCTTCTGCATGCAGCTTAGGCATTTTCAGCATCGGCATGAAAGTTAACGACGCGATACATCAATTTAAAAAAGTGTGCACCAGATAGAAGTTGGCATTTGTATTACAATGCATCGTTTCTAACATTTGCATAGGTAAAAACAAATTTATTTGTATATTTATTTATATATAATTATTAGTAGATGCGCTATACTTTTATTATTTAGAAAGTGCCCTGTAATTTGTGAACAATATTTTGTGTGTAGATTGATTTCTCCTCTAAACTGTTTTGCATGCGCATTTTCTCATCACCGCTGCTGCGTGAATGACGTATCACAATACTATCTTTAATGTATTGTATTGTTGGCTATGCATCGAGATGCTTATCACATCGACCTCAGTTATGTCAATTTTCTGTAATTAAAGTAAAACAAATATATACTGTATTTTATTAGACTTTAATTCCAGAAAATTGACAGAGAAGCCGAAGTGCCACTATGGTTTTCTTATCAAATCTGTTTTCTGTTTGCGTCCACTTTGCATACATGCAGCTTATGTGCTTGATTTAGCCTCATACACTGATAATTACAAAAACTAGCTGAAAGAACTATTGCTAACAATAAAAGAAAGACTTGGGTCTTGTGAACATTGATAGTTACTGTACTTGTCTGATAGATACTCTGTGTATATATGTGACCTGTGCTGGCAAAATGAGTTGCAATGAGCAAATTATCAAAAATGTAAAACTTTACATTAAACATTAAAAGACCTTCAAAACACGTACACGTAGTGACACGTACATAGTTTATTTGGAATATACAGTCTTTTTAAACCGTCACACTTTTTCCTCAATTAGTTGAAAGACTTCACTAAAAACAGCACTTAGGGGAAAAAAATAAAATAAAATAAAATAAAAAACCCAAATGATTAATAGTTAGTCAGCTTTATGCAGAGATTTGTCAATGATCAAACTGCCTTTATTTCTACTTTCAGAGTCCACTAAATTATCCTCACCACAGCACACTGTATGTGAAGAAGATGGCGGTACACTTCCAGCAGACCCCAAAAGAAGGAAAGGTATGGTCTTTTTTTTTTCTTTTTCTTTTTGTAGGTAATTTTGTGATTATGGCTGACTGACAAGTACATATGTACAAGCTTATGTTCAACACATGTAGGGTAAGATGAGGCAAGATGACCCTCCACACTGACCTTAATTTTCTTGATTACAGACAGCACAAAATCTCATCACAGCACATTTAATTAATGACTACACTAATTTTATCATTTCATCTGAATATCAGCATTTGCAAAATTTAGTCAAAACAGTTTTGAGGTTGATATAATTTTGTGTCACTGGAAAATAGTGATCTATGACGTTGTATTTTGACGATGTCGGTAGCCCTGTTCGGACGGGACAACCTTTGAGTTACAGGTCTTATTATCCGATATCTGTGATTACAAGTACCGATTCGAACGGGACTAACATCTCCGTGTTTATTACAGAGGTGGGAGGGTCTGTAAAAAACAGAAGGTAATTTGCTCTGGAATCATTAGAGGTTGTGTGAGAAAACACAGACTTGGTTAAAATCATGTCTGTGAAACAAAAATGTCTCTAATGATCCCCTGGAAAACTAGTCCTGTCTGAATAGGGCTTATGACATTGTCTGTTTGATAAGGAGGGATCTGTGGACACAATTGGCACAGAATTTAGGTTTAAATGTGATGCTGTAATTCAAAAATAACTTTCAGATAATTCTCTTTTACTTAGATTCAGCTTTGTCTGTGACCAGTTATTCAACTAAATTGCCACAACACAGTCTTAGAATGACTTTGTATTTATAGTTACAAAGTTTTTAAAACAATTTAAAATGTAAAATATTAATAAGAATGTTATAAGATGTCATTTACTTGGGGTGCTCTTTTGAAGAATAAATAAGAGGACATCTTACCCCCTGTAATGCTAGATTTCCGTATTTAGTTGTCATAGCAGAAATGTCAAATTATTCTGTTACTTTCCCTCATCACATTGGCTGATGCATCATCGTCATCATTCTATACATGCTACATTTCTAAATATGTTACAATTTTTTACAAGTAAATTCACATTGTTCTTAAGGGTGGCATCTTCCCTCATCTTACCAGACTACTATAGCGTGTTTAAAGCAGTTGAGTATATACATATACATAATTTTAACAATATTTATATTACATGCTATTTATTTTGATTTTGAAATTGAATTACTAATGTATACAAGGACAATAATGGGTGAGGGCAGTTCAGCTCTTAATACTATGGGAATTAGATCGATTCTTGAGGTCGTGATACAATTTAAAAATGATTCACGATTTTGAATCAAATTTCAATTTCTTTTATGCATAGATTTGATTCTAGTTTACTGTTTTGTGCTACTTTTCCTATTTGACTGCAATAGACAGTCAGATAGATATTGATTCAATAGATCTTGAAGAAAAAAATCTCACTGAATTAAATGTAAACCTTGATACTATTTTTTTTTCTTATTTTAGTCAACTCATTATTTTAAAACAAATGCCAAAGCTAAAAGCAATCATTACAAATGACTAGTAGTAGTAAAGCAAAATAAAGCAAAGCAGCCAAACAGAAAAAATACTTGGTACATAAAATTCCTTGATACAAAAAAAAAAAAGAAAAAAAAAAAAACTTTTTCAAATATAAACCTGGTAAATAAAAATAAATAAACAGTAGGACAAATACAATATTAAAAGTATAGTAGTTAAATAAACTTTAATAAACTGCCGTTTGTATTTGTGCTTCGGCTGTTTGTCCGTCGGCGCCAGAACTGCATTGAGTCCTTTTTCACTGTTTTCTGTGACAAATAAAACACTTTAAAGTATCAATTACTTTTAGTAATACAGCGAAGTTAAAGAAATGTAACACTTTAGAAAACCGATTATTGAAATTTGTGAATCAATCCAAATAGGCAGAAAATAGAATTACGTTTTATGTGAAACAATTTTATTTCCCACCTGTACTTAATAACAAACATTAAATGTAATTTTTATAAATTGACAGTAATTATCACAATTACATTACCAATGTCAATAATTAACCATTAGGAATGTCATTGTGCAGACCTACTGAATATGCTTTAGGCCTTGTTTCACACATTAGAACATGCAGAGACTAAGAAATATATATATATTTTTTTCTATTTAGGTATTTATTTTAAGGAAAAATGACTGGAAAAGTGTAAAGAATTACAAAATGTGAAGTGTTTGTCATTTTTACAACTTTAAAAAAATTTTCGGTACGGGTCTTTCGGTTCGGTACGCATGTGTACCAAACAAATACAGCATTGTTTTAAACACTGCACGAGTGAAACTTCATCTTTCAAGTTATGTCAATTTTTTTCCAGGAAATTCAAACAATAAATGGTGTTTGACAGTCTTTGATGTGGCACGACAGATCGCTGTATAAACGCCTCGAAGAGCCACTTAAACTTAAACGCACCTGGTATAAACACAAGCATTGACCCGAGCGGCCGCGATCAGCTCTGGTGGCGTATCAGAGCCGTAACGCACCGCAGACGTGTGCAGTGTGAATGAGTCTGATCAACAGCAGAGCGGAGCGAGAGTGAATGCGATCATCCCCTCCTCTTTACTACCACTTTTAACACGAAATAAACATGAATGAACATCTCATTTAATCGCTCAATCAGTTTTCAACCGTAGAAAGACGTCCATCTATTATTATTATTTTTTTATTATATAATTTAAAAAATAGCACTTGCATATCATTGCTATTTTGTTGATTTTGATTGCTTCCATTGTCCTCATTTGTAAGTCACTTTGGATAAAAGCATCTGCTAAATGACTAAATTTAATGTAAATGTAATCTGTTATGAAACTAGTTATAACAGCCACTGTAGCCTATAAATGAATAGCCTATATTTAAGAAACAAATAGAAACTTTATAATTTAGAAGTTAATTTAAAAGCTGCATTATGTGCAATTCACGTTTGCATTTTTTATTTATTTTTTTTTTTTAGTTGAGAGTTGATTATTACATTTAGAAATAAATATTAATTAAATTTAAGTTGGGGCTCTGTTGTTAATTGTAACTTTTAGTAAAATGTAAAAGGGCTCCCTGTATTTTAGAGCAGAAGTTAGAACAACTTGTTCAGTAAACCACTGTTTGATTAAAAAATAAAAATATAAAAGAATATATGTTTAGTTTTCCCCTGCTGAACCGAAATCATACTAAACCGTGATGTCAAAACCGAGGGACATACTGAACCGTCCTGTTTGTGTACCGCTACACTCCTACTGGTCAGATCATGTTTTCAAGCCATCTAAAATATGATTTTTACTTGATGCAAAGTGGTGATTTCTCAGTGGGTTAATTTACTTTTTAACTATTCTTTCCATTAACACCGATAATTGTTTTTCATTTAGACTGATTTGTGGATGCAGAATGATTTATCGCGTGAACCAGTATTAGCCAATCGTAACTATATCCAATCTTATTGCGATGGGTATTGCCTCCTCTTACGTGAGTTTTCCCCATTCATTCTCAATTACCCCCCACCAAACCCAGCACATGCTCGAGGGGTCTGTACAAACTCAATAGAGGCAAGAGAGACACGGGCCCCTGCTGTAACTGTACCTGCTGCTGTCACTGTTGGACAGTGTGACTTCAGAAAAACCAGCAATTTATATCTTATGATCCTTTGACAGCAACCAAGATGGCATTGACTTAAATATTGCATTTGAACAAATAATGCAAAATGACAGTACAGTTCTGTAAAACTGCTGCTTGTGGTCAATGCAAGTGCTCGTTTTGAAATGGCAAGAAATGTGCTTGACTGATTGATTGATTGATTTTTTTTTTTTTTTTTTTTTTTTTTTTTTTTACAGGTCCCGTTAAGAAGATACTATGGAGTAAACAGGAAATACATGCTGCTGAGATGCACATGATCAAATTCATTCAGAGGCGGAAACTGTGTGAGGTGTATAGAGACTGAACCACTAGCTCTTAAAAATAGAGAGTGCGCAGCTTTGAAGTTTTACATTAAAAATCAGGGCCTGGTTTCACAGACAGGGCTTAGACGAAGCTAGGATTAGGCCAAAGTTCAATTAGGACATTTAAATCATTTATATAAACGTGCCTTAGGAAAAACATTACTGGTGTGCATCTTGAGACTAAACAAAGGCACTGATATATATGGTTCAAGAGTCTTTATAAATTTGTGAATTCAATTCTGTTTTATTTTATATTGTCTAAAGTGTTTCAAATGATCCTTATTGATGTAATGATTTGTTAGTAGTTAAACATGAACTGTCTCGCTGATATGAGGTTGCTGATCTTCAGAGACAAGTTACTGGCGAGTCTTACTGAGTTTCCATGTTTACGCAGGCATTCAAGAGTTATACTGAAGTTGTTTGTTGTATTTATTGGTACTAAGTTATAAGAAACCGTTTAGAATGCGTCATGAAGGGTTTATGAATTAATTTTGGAGCTCTTATTTTATTCACAGTATATTGTCTCTTTACAAACTGCTTTAATAAATGCACATTTAAAATGTTGAAGTTCATTTACTTCTTTGTGATAACTTTATACAAATGATAAAATGAGTGTGAGTTCAGTCCCCACAATGACCAAAAACTGGTTGTGTGTGTGCTGGACCCCAGATATACACAGAACCTGAAGGGTCCCCACAAGTGACCACTGTGTCAGGTTTATAACTTTTGTAGTGAAATATTTGTAATCTGAAGTGATACTTTTAAACAGGATTTTTAGATTTTGTCAGATTATTCTTTTTAGGTCTCTAGGATCATAGGAAAGGGCGGTCCCCACGATGTAGGAATTCTGCCAGGTGACCCCCACAATGCACAAAAACAAGTATGTGTGTGTGTTGTGTGTTTGTCTGTGGCTGTAAAAAGATTATAACCAAGCCCTTTCCATTAATAAGTAAACTAAAACGTTTCTGGCTCCTTAAATGGTTTCTTCAGACAAACATTAGTGTTCAAACTCTCACTGGAATTTAACAGTGGCCAACGTTTATTTAAATAAATATATTATGCAATAATTCAACTCTGAATGCCACTGATATATTTTATTATTTGTATGTGTATTTTTATGTGCATTTCTGATTTGAGCGTGTGAAGGGGACTTTTATTCTGGAATGGCTGTGTGACGTCATAAGGCTGCGCTGTTAACCAAACGCGGAACTTGTGACTCACCTGAAGAAAGGTTTGTGTTTTAAACATTTAAAGTGTTTAAATCGAACTGTTCATGCAAATTTATAGTTTTACCAAGAATCGCAAATCGAAAGCTTTCTTATTGAATGAAGCAATGTAATGGTTGATATAGCATGAATGAGTGTTGTTTGTGTGAGTAAAGCACACATGAGTAACAGAACAGATCTCTATATCGAGAATCAGTTCAAAAACTGGTTTTTCTGAAGTTGAACCAAATGTTTTGTACAATGATCACACGCTCTGTTGGTTAAAACAGTGTAAATGCAACGAGAAGACAAAGATGTAGACTATAAGACGATTTTCACAATCCAACTGCAAAGGTTTCCACAACAGTACAATCTACTGAATTTAACAAACATCATTAAATACCTAAAATATCTAAACCTGTCATGTCTTTGTTGTTATAATTTGTGTTCTTTAACTAATCTGTAGTTCTAGTTTTGAGTGTTTTTGTCTAATCAGTTGAGATAGGCAGCTGACTGAGACACATCCAGATTTTTATTTTTATTTATTTTTTCTCAGAAAAACTCCCGGTGAAGTGACTGAGATCCATAAAGATGGCGTTTATTAAAGAGGAGAGTGAAGACATAAGGATTGCAGAGGTTTTTAGCTTGAAACATGAAGATGCTGAGGAACAAACAGGTCGGTTTCTTTCTCAAAGCTGAACTCAATCATTTGATCCTTATTCTGTCCTGTTCTACAGAAACTAGGGGTGCGTCAGCAGATGTTCAATTCAATTCAAGTTTATTTGTATAGCACTTTTCACAATACAAATCGTTGCAAGGCAGCTTTACAGGAAATTAAGTTTCTACAATTATATGGGAAAGTCGTGGCCTAATGGTTAGAGAGTCGGACTCGTAACCTAAAGGTTGCGGGTTCGAGTCTCGGGCCGGCAGGAATTGTAGGTGGGGGGAGTGAGTGTACAGTGTACACCCTCAATACCATGACTGAGGTGCCCTTGAGCAAGGCACCGGTCCCCCAACTGCTCCCCCCGGGCGCCGCAGCATAAAAATGCCCACTGCCCACTGCTCCGGGTGTGTGTTCACTGCTGTGTGTGCGCACTTTGGATGGGTTAAATGCAGAGCACAAATTCCGAGTATGGGTCACCATACTTGGCCACATGTCACTTCACTTCACTATATTCATATATTGTAGAAACTTAATATATTTAACTTATGGCGAAATTTGGTAGTTCTGTATGTTGTCTGAGGGGTTGGCATCATCTCTTCTCAGGTGTTCTGGATGCAGACTGAAGTTTGTGTAAATCCTAGTTACCACGGGATGTTAATCCCGCGGCAGAAACAGAGATACAAATAGAGACATAATTAGCATAGCTGCTGTTCCAACCAAGCAAAATTGATTTGTTCAATCCAAGCTAAAGAACAATAATGTGTGTTTGATCAGATATAACTGCAGTACAAGATTATGAGATGCATTATGTGAATGCTTGGCTAAAGAGATGTGTCTTTAATCTAGATTTAAACAGAGAGAGTGTGTCTGAACCCCGAACGTTATCAGGAATGCTATTCCAGAGTTTGGGAGCCAAATGTGAAAAGGCTCTACCTCCTTTAGTTGTCTTTTGTTATTATTAACCTTTAGGACCTACGACAGATCCTTGTGGTACTCCATACTTTACTGGTGATAACTGAGATGGTAGCGATCAGACAGGTAGGATCTTGTATACCCGTATAGTTTTGTAATCGATCTATGAGTATGTCATGATCTATAGTGTCGAACGCAGCACTAAGATCAAGTAAAACTAGCAATGAGATGCAGCCTTGGTCTGACGCAAGAAGCAAGTCATTTGTAATTTTAACAAGTGCAGTTTCTGTGCTATGGTGAGGCCTGAAACCTGACTGAAATTCTTCATAGAGATCATTTTTTTGCAAAAAAAGAGCACAACTGAGCAGACACAACTTTTTCTAAAATTTTAGACATAAACAGAAGATTTGAAATGGGTCTGTAATTTGCTAGTTCATTAGGATCTAGTTGTGGTTTTTTAATAAGAGGCTTAATAACCGCCAGCTTGAATGATTTTGGAACGTGACCTAAAGATATCGATGAGTTAATAATATTGAGAAGTGGTTCTTCTGCTACAGGTAACAACTCTTTCAGTAATTTAGTGGGTACAGGATCTAATAGGCATGTTGTTGGTTTAGATGCAGTGAGAAGTTTATTTAGCTCTTCCTGTCCTATAGTTGTAAAGCACTGCAGTTTTTCTTTGGGTGCAATGAATGGAGCTGAAGTACTAGACGCTGCAGAATCTACATTTGTTATTGTATTTCTGATGTTATCTATCTTATCAGTGAAGAAATTCATAAAGTCATCACTATTAAACTGTGAGGGAATATTTAGATTGGGTAGCGTCTGTTTATTTGTTAATCTAGCCACTGTGCTAAATAAAAACCTTGGATTGTTTTGGTTATTTTCTATGAGTTTGTGGATATGCTCTGCCCTGGCAGCTTTTAAAGCCTGTCTATAGTTGGACATACTGTTTTTCCATGCAATTCTAAAAACTTCCAAGTTAGTTTTTCTCCATTTGCGCTCAAGATTACAAGTTTCTTTCTTGAGAGAATGGGTATTACTGTTGTACCATGGCGCAGTACGTTTTTCTTTAACTTTTTTCAATTTCATGGGGGCAACAGCTTCTAATATATTAGAGAAGATAGTGCCCATGTTGCTAGTCATTTCATCTAGTTCATGTGTATTTATGGGTACACAGAGCAGTTGAGATAAATCAGGCAGGTTATTTCTGAATCTATCTTTAGTGTTTGGAACAATAGTTCTTCCTGGACGATAACGCGGAGCCATATAGTTAATATCAGTAATACTCAGCATGCACGATACTAGGAAATGGTCAGTAACATCATCACTTTGAGGTACGATATCTATGTCAGTAAGATCAATTCCATGTGATATAATTAAATCTAGCGTATGATTAAAACGATGAGTGGGCCCGGTGACGTTTTGCTTGACTCCAAAAGAATTTATTAGGTCAGTAAACGCAAGTCCTAACGCATCATTTGTATTATCGACGTGAATGTTAAAATCTCCAACAATTAGCGCTTTATCAACAGTAACCAATAGGTCTGAGAGGAAATCTGCAAATTCTTTTAAGAAATCTGTATACGGCCCTGGCGGTCTATACACAGTAGCCAGAGCAAGAGACAGGAGAGATTTCTTTTGCATATCTGACAGTGTAACATTAAGCAGAAGTAATTCAAATGAGTTAAAACTGTATCCTGTTTTCTGGGTAACATTGAGAATATCACTATATATTGTTGCAACACCGCCTCCACGGCCAGTCTGACGGGGCTCATGCTTATAACAGTAGCTTGGTGGAGTAGACTCATTTAGACCAATATAATCATTTGGTTTGAGCCAGGTTTCAGTCAAGCAGAGCACATCAAAACTATTATCTGTGATCATTTCATTTACAATAACTGCTTTGCGTGCGAGTGATCTAATGTTTAGGAGCCCAAGCTTTAAAAATTGCTTTTGTTTATTTGTTTTGCATTTTTCTGGTTTAATCACGATCAGATTATTTCTAGATCCTGCATTAAATTTATATTTTGGCTTCACTGTTCGGGGAACAGACACAGTCTTTATAGATTATAAAGATGTCTATAAACAGATGTCACTGTTTAAATGTCAAATGTCTTTTTATTGTTGTTAGCATAACTGTTGCAAATAAACATTTTATATTTTAAAAAGTTTTTAAAATATGCTAATGATATATAAAATATAATATATTTAAAACTTTTTAAAATGTAAAATGTATTTTTTTTTTTTTTATGCCGGTGTCCGTCAGCGAATTGCACAGAATTTGCGTTGTGAGACACGTGCACATTGCTTGACAGTGTGTGCTTCCACCCGCTGTGTTTTACTTTAGATATGCTTTCATTTATACCATTTGGAATGAAGTACTATTAGATGCATGAAACTCACGCACTTTCACGTGCACTTTGTGTTTGTTTGTCCTGAAGCTCGATTGCGGCTGTGGTTAAATGCACTTGTATTTTCGATTACTTTTATATGAAATTGATGAACACACAGTCAGTTATGTTTTTAGAGCAGGACGAAGCATCTGATATATCGAAATAGATCTGTGCATTAGTCAGAATGCAGCCTGTTAAAGCTGCTACTGTCTATGATCTCATCAGTAATAATCAAACGGCAATAATGCTGAGGAAAAAAGAAAAACCCATAACTATTGTCTATAAACTTTCGGATACTTAAAGAACACTTCTTTTAAATAAGTAATTGCTTTTAAAAAGTAGCCTGCTTATATAATAAAAAAATAAAATAAATTTTGCACAAAATAAATTTGATTTAAAATTTATATGAAAATGTAGCCATGTGCAGTAAAATTGAAAACTGAGAATGTGACGCATCGTGATGTTGAGTTGATAATGATAATCGTAACTGAATTGAATTGTGAAACCAAGATTCACAACCCTACTTTTAAGATGGCAGTACTGCTACACAGAGATTCCAACTATAAACAAAAAGCATAGAAACTGCAATTTTGGTTAAAATGTAAAGTTGTAAAGCTGTATTTGCACAGCAGAAAAGTTAATTGGGGGAAAAAAAATGTAGATCAAGAATTATTTTGGAATCGGATTATGACTCCCAGAATCGTAATCGGATCGGATCGTGAAAGTGCCTGAAGATTCCCACCCCTAGCTTCTCATGACTTCATCATGTGTGTGGCCCCTCAACTAAAGTAGTGACTTCATATACCATGAACTTTAAGTGCCTGTATATCTGAAAACTCTTTACAAAATCATACATTTTTTTTTCTTTTTTCTTTAAGATAGCTGAAGCTGTAGGCTCCTGCTCACAAAAACCCCTGCAACTAACATATAATTCCATTTTCTGCACTGTATACCCTACAAAGGACAAGTTTATGTACTGCCATGTTTGTGCCATGTTCTCAGTTCTTCCTAGGTATTGTTGTTGATTTAATTGGGCTATACTGTTTAAGAATAAAGCAGAAAGTTATGATCAAAGTCCCTTTGTGTCCACAGTACATTGTGTGCAAAAGCTTGAACTTTCATGTTCATATTCATGTCATTTCACAATTATGCCATCATTAATAATACTCTGTTTATCAGTATGTAAAAGGACCAAGTCACCACTTTAGTTGAGGGGCCACACACATGAGAAGCTAATGCTTAGTTTAATGCTCGTTACATTTATATAGCGCTTTTCTGGGTACTCAAAGCACTTGACTACTGTATTTGTGCTGTATATGTACTGTATATGTCCTGTGATTGGCCAATGCTGGGGTCTGTCCATTTACCTGCAGGCTACTATGAAGAAGATATGAACTTACTTAACTTAATCATCTCCGCGCCAGGAGGCGCATAAGCCCTGGACATTTTCTTTCCACTTCTTCCTATCTTTGGCTGCTTGTCTGGCTCTTTCCCATGAAGGCCACCCCTCTCCATCTCTTTCCTTTTCAACAGTTCTACGCCATGTTGTTTTTGGCTGTCCTTTTCTTCTCCTTCCTTCTGGCCTCCAACCCAAGGCAACAGCACAGTCACTTGTTGGATGTTTCCTCAGCATGTGACCAATCCAGGTCCATCTTCTCCTCCTCACTTCATCTTGGACTCTCTCAGTCTCTGCCAATTCCTGTACCCTCTCGTTGGTGACATGTTGGAGGCACTTGTTCTGGAGGGTATCCAGTTTTTCCTTCTCCCCTTTGGTCAGCTTCCAAGTTTCACACCCATATACAGTAGTAGTGTAGATGGCACCAAAGTCTTGAACAATGTCACCTTGGTCTTCCTGCCGATGTCTCTGGCATAAAATACTTTGTCCAGCTTGTGAAAAACTGCACTGGCCAAAGCTATTCTCCTCTGTATGTCCACTGTGCCACCTCCAACATGGGTCATGCCCGCACCAAGGTATGTGAAGCGCTCCACCTCCTCCACACCATTCTGCCCTACTCGCAGTGCATCTTCCTCCTTGCTGTTCAACTTCATCACCTTGCACTTCTGGGCGTTCAGTTTGAGTCCTACCCTTCCTGCATTTTCTTCCGATCTTGTGGTCTTCGTCTGCAGCTGGTCAAATGTCGATGATAGTAGGGCTATATCATCAGCAAAGTCTAGGTCCTCAGGTACTGTGGTGAAGTTCCATCTTATGTCTGTCTTGTGCTCCACTGTCTGCCTCATGACCCAGTCAATGATCATAATGAACAGGAATCCTAACATGCAGCAGCCTTGCTTGACTCCGGTGACCACTGGAAACCATTCAGTTATCTCCCCTTCGTCTATCGCTGCCCACTGAAAGTCTTCGTATAGTGCTTTGATGATAGCGATCAGTTTGCTTGGTATGCCATATTTCTTCATAATCACCCACAGGCCTCTTCTGTCGATGTAATCAAACGCCTTTTCAAAGTCCACAAAGTGGATTGTGGCGTTCCACTTGTTGGCCTGTTCCAGGATGTTTCTCAGGATGAAGGTCTGATCAAGGTCATGAGGCAGACAGATCTGATCATTATATATATATATATATATATATATATATATATATATATATATATATATATATATATATATATATATATATATATATACATACATACAATCATGGCCAAAAGTATTGGCACCCTTGGTAAATATGATCAAAGAAGGCTGTGAAAATTAATCTGCATTGTTAATCCTTTTGATCTTTTATTTAGAAAGTTCATAGAAATCTAACCTTTCATTGGAGAATAAGAATTTAAAATGGGGGGAAATATCATTATGAAATAAATGTTTTTCTCTAATACACACTGGCCACAATTAACGGCACCCTTTTATTCAATACTTTTTGAAACCTCCATTTGCCAGTTTAACAGCTCTAAATGTTCTCCTATAATGCCTGATGAGGTTAGAGAACACCTGACGAGAGATCAGAGACCATTCCTTCATCCAGAATCACTCCAGACCCTTTAGATTCCCAGCTCCATGTTGGTGCTTCTTCTCTTCAGTTTACCCCACTCATTTTCTACAGGGTTCAGGTCAGAGGACTGGAATGGCCATAGCAGAAGCTTGGTTTTGTGCTCAGCGGCCCATTTTTGTGTTGTTTTTGAGATTTGTGTTTGGATTATTGTATGGTTGGAAGATCCAAACATGGCCCATTATAAGATTTCTAACAGAGTCAGTCACTTATTGATTTTTTTATCTGTTGGTATTTGATAGAATCCATGATGCCATGTGTCTAAACAAAATGCCCAGGACCTCCAGCAGAAATATAGGCCCACAACATCAAAAATACAGCAGTATATTTCATTGTACACATGGGGTACTTTTTATCCCTGTGTTCACCAAACCCATCTTGAGTGTTTGCTGCTAAAAAGCTCATTTTTTAGTTTCATCTGACCATAGAATCCAGTCCCATTTGAAGTTCCAGTCGTGTCTGATAACTGAATATGCTGGAGTTTGTTTTTGGATGAGCTAGGAGAATTTTTCTTGAAACCCTCCCAAACAACATGTGGTGATGTAGGTGCTGTTTAACAATTTTATTTATTTTTTTTTTAAGGTTTTCTGACCCTGAGACTCAACTATTTTCTGCAATTCTCCAGCTGTGGTCCTTGGAGAGTCTTTAGCCACTCAAACTCTCCTCCTCACCGTGCATTAGGATGATATAGAGACACGTCCTCTTCCGGGCAGTTTCGTAACATTTTATGTTGATTGAAAATTTTTAGTTATTGCCCTGATGGTGGAAATGGGAATTTTCACTACTCTAGCTCTTTTCTTAAAGCCACTTCACTAATTTGTGAAGCTCAGTTATCTTTTGCTGCACATCAGAATTTCTGTGAAACATGTTCATAATCACCCTGGAGTGCTCAAAATTGTGAATATGAATGGGAATATACTTCAGAGATATTTTACTCATAAGAATTTCTAGGGGTGACAACAATCGTGTATTTGAGAAAAAACATTTATTTCATTGATATTTCCCCCCCCATTTTAAATTCTTATTATCCAATGAAAGGTTAGATTTTTATGAATTGTTTAAATAAAAGATTAAAAGGATTAACAATACAGATTAATTTTCACAGCCGCCTTTCATATATATGCCGATATTTTTGGCCTTGACTGTGTGTGTGTATGTATGTGTGTGTGTGTGTGTGTGTGTGTGTGTGTGTGTGTGTGTATATATATATATATATATATATATATATATATATATATATATATAAATAACCTGCGTTAGGTTAACCGAGACTTGTTATTGCACTTGCATTTTATTGTTCCTTTGTTGGTTTTGATTGCTTCTATTGTCATCATTTGTAAATTGCTTTGGATAAAAGCGTCTGCTAAATGACTAAATATATAATGTACTACATGTATTTATAAAACTGCATCAAAATTATTAATATTTTGTTTAGCAATTGTCTACTTTCCACTGTTACACCAGGGTTCAATTTTGTCTTTTTAGTTTTTTATGAGTTACTGACAAAGGAACTGTTTTTGCTTTTATTTCAGAGTTGATTAAAGAAAATGAGGACAATGAAGAATTGAGTGAATTTGAGGGAAAAAATCACTTCAAAACTGGAGAAAAACCTTTGAGTTGCTGTCAAAGCAAACAGATCATTTTAAGGAAAACAAGAACCAAGAAATCTTTCACCTACACTCAGTGTGGAAAGAGTTTGACATGCAAATATAATCTTAAGTTTCACATTAGAGTTCACACTGGAGAGAAACCACACAAGTGTTCACAATGTGACAAGAGATTCAGTGTGTCATCAAGTCTGAAAACACATGAGAGGATTCACACTGGAGAGAAACCTTATAAGTGTTCACACTGTGACAAGAGATTCAGTCAGTCAGGAGCCCTGAAAAGACACAAGATAATTCACTCTGGAAAGAAACCGTACACATGTGATCAGTGCGGGACGAGTTTTGCACAAACAGGAAACCTTACGGACCATATGAGAGTTCATACTGGAGCGAAACCATTCACTTGTGATCACTGTGGGAAGAGTTTCACACGATCATCAACCCTTAAGGATCACAAGAACATCCACACTGGAGAGAATCTGTACACATGTGGTCAATGCGGAAAAACATTTTTGAGAGCTTCAAACCTGAAAAATCACCTGAGAGTTCATATAAAGAAGAAGCCACATTCATGTTATTTGTGTGGAAAGAGTTTTTCACATTTACAAAGTTTGAAAGAACATCAGAAAGTACACACTGGTGTGAGAGAGTACATGTGCTTTGAGTGTGAGAAGACTTTTACTACAGCAACCTGTTTAAAACAGCATGAGAGGATTCACACTGGAGAGAAACCTTATAAGTGTTCACACTGTGACAAGAGATTCAATCATTCAGGACACTTGAAAACACATGAGAGGATCCACACTGGAGTAAAACCTTATATGTGTTCACACTGTGACAAGAGATTCAGTAATTCAGCAAATCTGAAAACACATGAGAGGATTCACACTGGAGAGAAACCGTATCACTGCACTGCATGTGGGAAGCGTTTCAGTGATTCATCTGCTCTACGCAGACATACAAAAACCAATCACAGTAAAGTAGATCATCTTCAGATCCAGCTCTTTCAGGCCTGATTTGTCATCACCAAATGTGACAATAATGTATCAAGCAGTAAAATATCATCTGGATAAATCTGTTCTAACCAGACATTACAAGGGACATGACAAAGAAACATTATCTAAAGTTTTCACAGTGAATAAAGTTCATCTTCATCTTCTAAACCAGCAGATTCAACTGAGATTCAGATCAACTCAAAGATGGAGTTCCTCCCCAAAGAACAATGTCAGAAAGTTTAATTCTTGTATGTAATTTTATTTCATGATATGAATCATATCATTGTGCTTCCTTATGAGTTTCATATTGTTCAATTGTCTTATGTATATGTGTCACTTGTAGTTTGCTTACTCTTTCATGAAGGAAAGTAGAAGTTTTTACAAACTGTTCTTGTTCAGGAAGATGAAGAATAGACTAACAATTTTAAGAGAGACTAAGATTTATTTTAATTTTTGTTCTTTACTGTTGTTTTAAAAAATGACTATTTATTCTCCCACTTATGATGTATTTAGGAAGTGAAAGCTTCAGTCATTCATTCATACTAACAGCTCTGGCCAATCACTGCTTGACAGCTGGAGTGTATAAGCACTGAACTCTCGGTTTCTTTTTTCGCAGTTGATGGCGCTGACGTCCCCTACTTTGTCAGGGAAACTGTCACTTAAAAACTTTAGCCCGACTTTTCATAAAATTACTGACATAATTTAAATGTAAACTTCTGTGAACGATTGCGTAAATGACATTACTTTCATGATGCATGCTGTTAATATTGTGCAACAAACTAATATAACAGTAGCGTTTGCGGTTGTTTGATCGTCCTACTATGATGTGCATGGTACTATTTCACAGCGGAAAATGTGAAACACTAGCAGGGCTTTTAAGTTCATGTCCGCTATCAGTCCGAATAGCCATCATCATTGAGCTGTCGCGTCAATACTCACGTCTCAATCACCAAATTATATTTTTGCCTGAACTGTCACGTTAACTTTCATTGAAGACTCTCCAGGCCTGGATCCTCTTTCACAGCCGCAATCCTCTTTCAGCATTCCATCTTCATCACTACATCAGCCTAAACCATGATAAGTATTCATATTGTTTTATGCAGTTGGGTGTAGAATTGATCATTTTTGTAAGGTTATTCACACGCATGTGTTTAAGACAAAAGCGTTTGGTTTACAAAGTGAGCGCTTGTTCTGTGGCTGTTCGTATATGAGTTTAATCTAGCAGACCAGTGCTGCATGATTAACCCAATTTGAACCTAGGTTGCGATTTGGCTTGGTGCAATTTTGATATTAATTAATTAAATAATTATTTGCTCAGCGTATTATTGGTAAAATACAGTACTGAGATCAGAGTGCATGAATTAGTTTGCATAATGCTGCACGATCTGCCTTTGCAAGCTCAGTTGCCACCTTTAACGTGCATTTAATAGAACACGACCATAAAACGTTCAGTATATTTACATTAAGTATTTACATATGTTTTCTACCAAAAGAGAATATTTAATGACGTTTTACTCGGACTCATTCGATAACATTTAGTGTGAAACGACTCTTTTGTTATGTGACATCATTAGCATTTATTATTATAGGCCTATGTAATATTTTACTCTGATAAAAACTATGATACTTGCATTATACATTTTTGTTAAAATATCCCATGTCTAGCACACCGTTAAGCTATCTCTTGTCTTAATCTCATGTTTTTTTGTCTTTGTTCCTTCAGTTCTTATGTTTTATTTGCATTTATTCTCATACAAAAATCTCTGCATTTGGCCGTTCTACATTCACAAGTCACTATTTTCAGGAAGCTATGGATCCAATATGTTTTTCCACTCATGTACGGTGTAAACCAGTTCTGTATTATTGTCGTCTTCGCAACCGTAAATCCAGCAAACAACATTCACTTTTGTATTAAGCTTATACAGAGACCAGAATCATCAAGAAGACATAAACCTGGGTTAGCAAAGCAATCAATTTGTAGTAAGGAGGATAAAACCAGGTTTACATGTGTCCATAGATTAATGACGATAGGACACTCCCAAAACATATGAAGAAAAGTACCTGATGATGCAGTGTTACATATATGGCAGTTAAAATTTGGTTGTAGTTTCATTTTGAATCTTTTGTAAGGAGTTATGTGTGCTCTATGAATGACTTTGAAGTGAATAAGACGATGAGCCAAGTTTTTAGAAGTTAAGCTGAGGTTAGACCACACTTTCTCCCAGTCGACAGATAAATTAAGGTCAGATAATTCCCGAATCCAAATAGATTTAATAGAAAGAGGTTTTGTAATGCAATCTATAATTATATTATATATTAAGGAAACAGATAGCCAACCAGAAGATGGTGCAATCCAATCCCGCACAGGATGAGAGGAGATGGGAGATGCCCAAGAAACTCCATACACTTTGAGAGCAGAACGTAAATGAAGAAAGACAAGATATGCGGATGCTGGTAAACAAAATTTGGTTCTTAATGTCTGAAATGAACAGAGGCCCTGGTTATAATATATATCACCACACCGTGTTTACTCCAAGAAGACCAAGAGGGTTGAACAAATGGACGATTTCCACATACAAAATTAAAATTGTGCCATAAAGGTGTACTATTATAAAATTTGAAGAGTCCTCCTATCAGACGTTCAACCGTTTTCCAGATTCTAATAGAATTAGCCACAACCGGACCAAATTTATAATTATCACCTTTTTTCCTGTGCCAGTAAATAACTCATCTTGGACTCTATTTGGTTTAACCTTGTCAGCTTCAATCACTCTCCATGAAACTTTAGATTGAGGATCAACCCAATTATGAAGAACTTAAGCTGGAATGACCAATAATACAATTCAAAATTTGGTACAGCCAGTCCTCCTGCGCAGTTAGGATGTTGTAATGTGGTAAGTTTGATTCTGGGGCATTTATCATTCCAGATAAAATGAGAAATTATGGAGTTGATCTTCTTAAAGTAACCTGGAGGGGGAGAGAGTGGTAGCATAGAGAAAAGAAAGTTAAACCGAGGTAACAAATTCATCTTAACTCTGGAGATTCTTCCTTGAAGAGAGACTTTAAGATTCTTCCATCTTTGAATTTCATTTTTTGACCTTAACTAGAATACTATTAAAATTGTCTCTGGCAATCCTATGGATGTTTTTATATATGGTAATGCCCAAATAGATGAAAGATTCCTTAATGGGGATAAATGAGGGAATAGAAGAATTAACTTTAACATTGTTAATTGGCATTAAAGCAGATTTGCTCCAATTTATTTTTTATCTTAATAAGCTACTAAAATGATCAAATTCCTTAATTATACTAGAGACTGAAACATCAAAGTAGTCTAAATATAGAAAATCATCAGAGTAAAATGAAATACTATGATTATGATCATGAATCTTAACCGATACTTCAGATTTCCTGATGGCTTGTGATAAGGGTTCGAGAGATAAACAAAACAATAAGGGGGAAAGCGGGCATCCCTGCCTCGTTCCTCGCTGTAAAGGGAATGGGGGGGAAATAATATTACCAGTCAAGACTGATGCTGCGGGTGAGTGGTATAATGTCTTAATCATAGAAATGAAATGTTCACCGAAGCCGAAACATTGAAGAACTGCTCACATATAATTCCACTCTAGCCTGTCAAAGGCTTTTTCTGCATCATGTGAAAAAACCGCACAAGGGCTCGGATGAGAGTCTGCAAAGTCAAGAATATGAAAGAGTCGACGCATATTGTCAGACACATTGCGCCCCTTGATAAAACCGGTTTGGTCCTCCTTGATCAAACTATGAATTACCTTCTCCATACGAGAAGCAAAAACTTTAGCATAGATTTTGAGATCACATGGGATAAGTGATATCGGTCTGTAGCTGGAACAATTTTATTGATCTTTCCCCTTTTTAAAAAGTAATGATATCAATGATGTTTTTTGATCTCTATGAAATACACCATGTTCAACTGCAAAATTAAATGAATTAAGCATAAGTGTCTCTACCAAATCCCAAAATTCTAAATATAATTCAGGGGGCAGATCATCTAGACCCGGCAATTTGCCCTTTTGAAGGCTTTTTAGAGAGACGTGGAGCTCCTCTAAACTTAATGGGGCCTCCAAAGATTCTTTATCCACCTGCGAGATCCGAGCCAGATCCAATTTATCTAAATACTGCTTACAAATTGGTTCATCAAAATCTGTTTTGGCTTTATACAGATTTGTGTAAAAACCTTTAAATATGTAGTTAATTGCCGCAGTGTTCGTGGTGACCTGATCATCCGATGATTTTATTGCGCTAATATATGCCTTAGATTCACATTCTTTCAGCCTAAGGGCCAATAGGTGACTAGGTCTCTCTGATTCAAAATAATATTTTTGCCTAATCTTATGTAAGATAAATTCCACCTTTGAGTGTGAAAGTAAATCATATGCTTCTTTTAAAGAGTACAGCTGTGTAGCCTGTTGCTCAGTAAAATGTTGTTTTTGTAGGTTTTGTAATGATTGGATTTTACTTTCTAATTGTGTAAACTGGTGAATTTTCGCTTTGTCAAGAGTAGAAGAGAAAGATATACAGAAACCTCGTATAGCACACTCAGTCGTTTCCCACAGTATTTGAGGATCCACATCAGAGGGCATATTAATTTCAAGAAATTCATTTATGTATTATTTTACAGAAGTAATGAAAGTCTGGTTACTTAATAATGACGTGTTAAAGTGCCATCTAGGGGATTTGGCTTTAATATCGGAAAGAGGAATATTTATCAGATAATAAAATTAGTAATATAGAGATGGAGGAATTAGACAAAATTAAAGATGGGCTGAGAAATATGTAGTCTATCCTAGAGAAAGTTTTATGTCTATTAGAAAATATTAGAAAAAAAAGTGAAGTCCTTAGATTTAGTATTCTGAATTCTCCAAAGATTGATTAAGTTGAGCTCAGTGATAAATTTATTCAGTAATTTAGTAATTTAGATGGATTGACTTGTATCAGATTGAGATTTATCCAAAACAGGATTTATGACAGCATTAAAATCACCACCCACCACTAGAGGGCAATCAGTCTGCTCAAGTAGAGTTTTGGAAACATTTGTAAAGAATGCACTGTCTCATTCGGACCGTAAATAGAGACCAATGCTAACCTATTATTATTTTATTATTTTGCAATGGATAAAAACAAATCTACCCTCCTCATCACTTCCGGTATGTTCAATTGTTAAATGTAACGTCCTGTTACAAGGATAAGCACCCCCTTCATTTTATTAAGAGTGCAGGAGAAGGCTGCCAATTTATAATGCTTATTCTGGAAACGTGCCACGTCAGATTGCTTTGTGTGTCTCTTGTATCAGGGCACCGGAAATCGATTTACGATGTAAATATTCTAATACACGAGTACATTTAACAGCAGAATTTAGGCCATTCACATTCAATGATAAAATATTTAGAGTATGCATTGAATATTCGTAATCCCAAAACTGTATTCAGTAAATGAAGAAAAGCAAAAGCACTCCCATTCTGTAAGTAACACGTAAACGCTGGTATGCATTCTAGATACCAAGCCACCTAGATGAAAAATCATTTTAGAAATAAGGTAAAGTAAATAAAACTATGAATGTCTGTTGTGAAAAATAAAAGCAATACAGGAACAACAAACAACTATAAACAAGAAACAACTCAGACCGCACATTACCGAGAACGTAGGTCTGATTGAGCAACAAAAAATGGTGATGACACGTGACCGGTCCACCTCAATGCAAGACATGTCCCCAAAAGGCCCACATAGCCAAAAATTATTGTAATTAAACCTACTCTCCATCGGACCCCTCCAAAAAAGGAAAAAAAAAAGGTTGTTAGTCTTACCAGTAAAGAGACAGTTGTGATGGATAAATAGGAACAATATCTCAGGAGGAGAGAGAGAGAGGGGGGAAAAAAAGAAAAAAGGAAAAGAGATTTAACAAGTGTCCATGTCCACCATGTTATTATCCTGTCCTGGGCAGCTGGAATCGCCTCCATCCCGGTCATTAAGTTCTTCTCGCTGGGCCGAAGAGATGGAGATGGTGGCCACTGTTTTCCCGTTGCTTTGTAGAGCTGCAGCATAAGTCTTCTTCTGTGACAGTGAGTTCATAAAACCCTCAGCTTTCTGAGGAAAGTCGAACATCATCTGCTCACCTTTGTGCTGTAGTTTAATCACCGCCGGATAGGTGAGGAAGGGCTGGAGACCAAGTGCTTTCATCTTCTTCAAAGGCTGGACTAAAGTCGGGAAAAAATAGTAGCGTGACATTGTCCTGCGTACATTTAACTGGATAAGCCTGCCGAGCACCCCTCAGGATCGCCGATCTGTCATGCCACCTCAGCACATGGAAGATGAGAGTACGGGGCCAATCAGAGTTTTTCCTTCCGTCATACACGCGATGGGCTCGGTCAATCTCGATGTCACGGCCTTTCAGGGAAGGGATCCACTTGGAAAGATTAGCTCTGATGAAGCCAGCTGCATCGGAGCCTTCCGCCCCCTCCGACAACCCCACCAGTCGTACGTTATTTCTCCTGCTCCTATCCTCAATGTCCGTCGTCTTCTCAGTGAGTTGCTCCAGCTAATTTTTTGAGTCCGTGACTGTCCTCCTATCCTCACATGCAGCTGCTTGAACGGAATCGACTCAGTCACGTGTCTGCTTCGCCGCACTAGCTAGTGCCTCAAGCTCCGCTCTTAGCTCTTTAACAGAATTGTTGGTCACTTGTATGTCTGCACGCAAGTCACGCAACGCTGGGGTCAGTACAGAGTCTACCGCATCTCTTACTGTCGAGGCCACAACCGAATCCAAAGTACTTTGCTGCTCTTTAAGTGCTAGCTTGATACCGTCAGCGATAGCACTGTCAAGATCCTTTCTGGAGATGGTGGAATCTTTGAATTTTTTCTTCTTTGGCGATTGCTTAATCTCTCTTTTCCGATCGTCTTTGACTGTTGAAATATTCATGATGGGTTAAATAGAGAGTGGTTCGAAATTTGCTGACAGGATTATATAATATTTGACAAAGTGAACAGAGCGAAGGACTAGAAGTGCATCGCTGTCGAAGGGTCACGTGATCTCCTCACAATTTAAGATATTTTACATGAAAACCAGGTGGCTTGTGACTGCCAAGTAAATTACACTGTCAAGGTCCAGTAAAGTATGAAAGACATCGTCAGAATACTCCATCTGTCATCAGTGGTTCAACCGTAACATTATGAAGCGACGAGAATACTTTTTGTACAGAAATAAAACAAAAATAACGACTTTATTCAACAATTCGGCACCGTAACGTCACCGTAGCGCCATTTTGGAGAGTATCTCCTGGACTCAAAATGTCTCTCTGTGACTCTTCTGTGTCAACCGCGACACAAGGATGCGTTTTCTACTTGGATTTATGCTTTGATTTGAACGCAAACAGCGCATCTGTGTGTCGCGGCTGACACAAATCTAAATGTTATAGTCCATCATTCAGTTCTCAATTACATGTTTTAGAGCTGGCTGTGCATCTGGTCAGAGAGAAGGCCATGGAGAGATGCACCTTAGAGAGTTTCTAGTAACACTGAGGTAAGGGAATTCATTAAGAGCATTGTTTTATTTTTTTATTAATATAGAAAATTGTTTTCATATTCACTTTTGAATTTACACAAAATACTTATCTGGATTAAATACTGAAACATGATGAAAGATGAAAGCAGAAAGATCCAGAACTACAGATTACTGACTATTGATCGATAAGATTCTCAGAGAGGAAGGTAAAAAACAACAGAAGAAAGGGAAGAGTGTGTGAGTGAAGGAGGTTGTGAATGTGTGTAGATGTGTGTTAGTTACAGGATCAGAGAACGACACTGTTCCTCTGTCATAGTCCAGATTCACTCTCACACGATCAAGATACTGTTTAACACCAAAACCAGAACCAAAAGACACTCCGTACCACACACACCAGACATCAGTGTTGAAGAAACTATACCCCTTCCTCTGGTTTGATGCTGTAGTTACTCCAAGTCTCGAGACTGAACTCTGTTTAACATCCACATCCCAGCAGTGTGTTCCTGAGTTAAAACCCTCTGAACCCAGAACACAGAGACACCAGTCAAATCTCTCTGGATTATCAGGAACAGGTTGATAACTGCTGTATCTCACACTGATCAGATCATCAGACAGAAGGAGAGATCAATGAGCTGTGTTTGGATCCAGAATCACAGGAGCTGATGAGACACAATCAACAGATGCTGTTATTCTGATGTTCATATAATGATCAAGAGTGAACCCAACCAACCCAATCTCATGAAAGTGCGTATAAATAGTACGTCAAATAAAAACAAAAACTTGTGGTATTGATATGCAAAAATGGACTTTGGCGTGTCTATGCTACGCGATGGGTAGTATTAGGGTTGTGGTGTAGATGCGTATCATATGTACGCCAAAAACGCACGTAGCATATAAACGCCAAAGTCCATTTTTGGGTATCAATACCACAAGTTTTTTTTTTTTGGCGTAATATTTATACCTATTTTCATGAGACCGGGCTGACCCAACACAGATGATTATGAATTATGACACTCGTCCTGTTGATCAAACACATCAGACATTTTCCTCTCATCACTGTCAGTCATTCTCTGTGTGATTGATCAATACTGAAAGTTCAATCAGAAACTATACTGAGAATCATAGTGAGAAGTTGTGAGAATTATAGTGAGAAGCTGTTTTAATACAAAATCTTACCTTTGAACAGAACAATACACAGTGATTTCATATTTAAACAAAATAAAATAATAATACCAAAGAAATAAAATTCACATCCATATAATTTTCCTCAGTGTTTCTCTTGTTTGAATCACAAAGCTCTTTACTGAATTCTGCCTAATTATTAAAAATAATAAACAGTAGATATTATTCCACAATAATGCAATAAATAATAATAATAAGCTTGCTGATATTAACAAAAACTACAACTAAAATTATTAAATTATTTATTTAATTATTCAGTAATTAAAATATAGGCCTGGGGTGATAAATCGATGCAGAATTGATTTGTGGATGGATTCTGAGATCTTCTGAATGCATCGTGATTCTCTCTGGAATGGATTTTGAGCTTATATTTTAACAGCAGATGGCATTCTGCTCTAGTTTTTATCCACACACTCAAACGCTGATGCTGAAGAGCGCTTGTGTGTTCGGCTGAGTCTGTAATTTCACCTCGGCTCAGAATGCTTTTATGAGGCCAGATTAATGTAAACACAGCCCACTGTGAACACCCTTGTGATTTAACTCACTTCAACCTTCTCGAATCTTATGAATGATTATTTTAGGTTCAAGTGTGTGTAAGGATTTGGAAACAAGCAGAGTACGTCTGTTTCTGAAGCATGCAGCGCATCTGCTGTTCAAAACTAAGATCAGAATCCACTCCAGAAAGAATCACCAGAATTCATGCTGAATCATTTCTCCATTCACGACGCATCGATTTATTTTCCCAGCCCTATTAAAATAAAACTTAAAGTATTAGAAAATATTCATATTTAAAAATATAAAATTATAAATATTAGATGAAAATCTAAAAAAATAAAAATTTAATGATTAGAAAAGTTGTTTTGGCAACTACTCTAAATACAATAAATTAACATGAAGTATTAAAATGACTAAAACTAAAACTGAAATAAAATTATTTATAATTACACATTAAAAATGAAGCTAAATAGATTTTTACAGAAATAAAAATGACAAAAAGACATACAAAATTGTTTAAATTAAAAAGAAAACATATATAAAAATAAAACCTAATTCAAAAAAAAAAAAATAATAATAATAAAAATTAAGTAGGCTAGTAACGTTTGTAGTATAGTTAAAAATACTAAAGTAGTATAGCTTTTGTCAGTCTGATCAAATAAACTGCTGAAATCACTTCAGTGTCTTTCATGAGACTGAAAATTAAAGTGAAGTGCGCTGAATTCTGGGATTGATAATTTATGATTTTGGAGCAGTATATCTGGGGCATAAATATATATAAGTAGATGCCTCATTAGTGACTGTTTCTATGGGCCGCTATACGTAAGCCATCGGCCATATTGCAGCGGTAAACTTGACATCATTCACCATAGTAATCACTGAATATTCGAAAGATGCCACAATCCTGCACAGAACGGCTAAACGGCTCTGTGCGAACCTACAGTATGGTGAATGATGTCAAAAATACCGTTCCAAGATGGCGGCCGCATCTACGTGCCTGGAGCGGTCGAATAGGGCGTCTATATGTCTATGATCTGGGGCCTGTTCTTCGTACGTCGTTTATTACATCTGAGATGATTTGAAAGATTCCAGATCTTCTAATCCTGATAACTGATCTCTGGCTAATTTGGTTCTTCAAACGAATTTGTGTATTAGATTAAAATGTTAGGATTAAGTTGTCTAAGCCTGCGTCCCAATGTGCACACTATCCATCCTAAATTCTATGTGATAGTAGTAGTTTCCAATACTATTTAGGGCAGATAGGGTGGATAGTAGGGGTGTGCAGCGAAGACAGTATTTGTATCTGTATTTGTATCTGTAACAATCACAAAATTATTCGTGTCTGTATCTGTATTCGGATAAAACCGGAAGTAGGCGGAGCTTGAACCGGAACTTCGTACAGTTATACTTGATAAGACCGTTATGTCTATGGTTTTACACATTGAATTAATAAAGCATTAATAAAATGTCTATTTTCGTAGTTATCACTTAACAAATGCCATGTTTAACTAATATATGTATTTTTTATGATTATAACGTTTATTTAAATATCTTCTTACAGTCGGAGCCGATACCCTTGTATATGCAGTGCTTCGAGATGTAGTGCGGTTATGCATCAACGCGAGTTCGAGTCCCATTTTGGGGACCTTTCGTGATCCGATAAATAAATATTTAAATATGTTCTAATTAAAACAGTAAGGGTTCCTATGCAGTTTAAAAATATGGAAATTGATTTAAGTCATTTCCAGGAAATGCATGGAAAAAGGCAAGTGCAACACTGCTATTTTATTTGCGCTTATTTCATTCATAGACTTTACACTTGTTTACATCACACACTTGTTACTGCATTGTAATTTTAGAGGTTTATGTAAAACAACATGATTTCCTTTGGCTCACCGGTTCCTGCGCAGTTTATAAAAGTATTTCACTTAAGTAATTTGTGTGGTGGCTTCTGCCTTTTCAATGAAGAATCACTCTTGAAGTCTTGGGGTTTTGATGCCAGAAGAGAGATTTTATTATCATTAGACAATAAGGCCGAGAGAACTCTGCAGAGTAATCTCCAGAATGTTTTTAAGCTGTTTCTTATATACAGTTTTTCCTTTAAGGTGTGTTCTATACATTTCATAGAGTTTTCTTTATACATACAATCCGATTCCTCCCTAGAGAGAAGGGGCCCCAAGACGTGTTGTGGTAAAGAAAGAGGGCTCATTTATATTTTTACAGATGTTTCTTATCTCGAGGGTCTGCACATTCCATCTATGCAGGCCTCTGACTCACACAGGCATATATATGATTATAATGGAAGACTAACTCGATACATAAATGGCTAAATTCACATTAATTATACTTGATTAATTCTTATTTTGACTAATAAAAAATCTTCTACATATTTCCCCCCCTTTGAGACTTAGTCTCACATTTGCTTTTCTTCACCCAGAGTGCTACTTAACAATCCAGTCTCATCAGTTTATACTACCTAGTGACTAAATAAGTCACACAGTTTTATCACGAATGACTAGATTATGCAGCAGCACTCTGGCAGACATAAAAACACATTCAAAACATAACACATAGAATATCAAAAGATTCGTATAGTTGGTCTTCAGCCCAGATACTTTGTGCATCGTAGAGGGTCACCCTTGGGCAGAGGTTAGGCTAGCACTTACATCCAGGGTATGGTTCATCTTTACACCTTTTCTTCGTCCTCATCGGAGTTACTGGAACTATCATCCAAAGTTTGCTCATTTAAGTTTAGTTTGTTTAGCCATCCTTCATAATATTCATCCAGGTTCTTTTCTGTAATCATTTTCCTATTATTTGGGACTTTTATCATTTCCATTTGCTTAACAGTAGCATTAATGATTAATGTTCTTAATATGGGTAATACACAGCAAAATAATAATCCTCCCATTAATATGGCAACTCCTAAAAACATTCCCAGTTTAGCAAACCATGCTCCCCATGCTCCAAATTTCAGATCAAACCAATCCCAAATTTGTTTGTCTCTTCCGGCATTTGCTGTAACTTCAGTTCTTAATTTCTTAATTTTAGTCATAACTTCACTAAAAGCTCCCCCAGGTGCAGTATTATTTGGTATAAAAGTACAACATTGATCTCCAAACATAACACAAACTCCTCCTTTGTCTGCCAAAAGCCAATTGAGAGCTTGTCTGGTTTGCCATGTCATTTTACTTGCTGCGTGCACTTGGTCTCCTAATAATGTTAACGCATCATCAGTATAATTAATGAATCTTTGTTGATTATAATACATATAATTAATCCATTCGGTATTTTGGTTTGGTGTGATCCAAACAAATATTGACTCAAAACCTTTTTTTTTTTTTTCTTCATCTCTGGCCTTAAATTCATGGGGAATTCTTCGCGGTTGTCCAATTGAGTCTATATATACATTGGGGTCTGGCTCGTAACCTCTTCTAATTCTGTTGTCTTCTGTTTTTGTGTTTTATTCTGTTCCCCATTGGGCCATGTTAATTTAGTTTGATTTTCACATTTTTCTGGTGCTATTTCTCTTCCTTTATTTGTTCCGTGTGCTAAAAGATCTGGAGCTCTAGAAGGAATTCCTGATTTCCAAGAATTTTTCTTATCTACAGTATATACCAACTAACAGCACATTTTCCTTTGAACTTGCCCACATCTTGTGTTCCTTTTGGTTTATGGAAACACTCATATTCTTGTTTATAATCTATGCTATACCATTTAGGAATCTCTACTTTCCGTTTTTCAGTTTTCATATTTTGGCTGACATCTGAATACTGACACCAAGACCCCC
Organism: Spinibarbus caldwelli; assembly: GCA_039654775.1. Lineage (NCBI taxonomy): Eukaryota > Metazoa > Chordata > Actinopteri > Cypriniformes > Cyprinidae > Spinibarbus > Spinibarbus caldwelli. Next base: position 55,418,547 of record CM077218.1, read on the forward strand.
AGAGTGGTCTAAAAAAAATAATCTGTTAATTTAGGATTTCCCAAAAATCCTAGACATTCATCTAAACAATATGGTCTGGTAAAATCGGTTAAATGACAAAAGTTTCTCCCAAATTCGGCACATTTTTGATGGTCATATGGATTTGGTATGGCTATCACTTTGTTTAATGGAGATTTGGAGCACAGCAAGCAATTTTCTTTCCCTGTTTCTCTAGCAGTATAGGCTGCCCATCTGTACCACTCATTATTTTGGGCTGTGTCCCATAATTCATCATTTTGACTAATTTCTTCATCACCTTGGATATCATAATCAGTGTTTCTACAATAGTTGATTATCATTGGTTCTGTTGAGTTGATATCATTATCACTGTTGTTCAAAGATTGAAAAGTTAATTGAAGGGAAGTCAGGTTGCTTTCTGTTGGTTGAGTTTGGACTTGCATTATTAGGTGTACTAGGCATATGATGGTCTTCAGATATGTTGTCAGACTTATTCTCTGTCCTCTCCTGTTCACCTGACAGGAGGATGTGAGCTACTTGTGGATCTTTTTTTGAGGTTTCGTCAGTTTGCACTTCATCTTGTCTCTCTGGTTTCTCTTCGTTACTTTCTCCTGAATTGTCTGCTTGTCTGTTTCTTTCTCTTTCCGTCCTTTTCTTGGGAACTCTAGTACAGTGGTTTAGATGATACCAGGTTGTGCTTCCCTCCACTTGGACTGCTGTTGGCGTAGCTCTCACCACTTTGTAGGGTCCCTCTCTCCTGGGCTCATTCCATTTTCTCCGGAATACCCTCAAATATACTTGGTCACCCAAAACAACTGGCCATGACGTCTCTGTTTCCTCTCTGGGCTCTTTTCTTTTTTCCTGTAAATAGATAGCTTTATGTATGGCAGTTAATTTCTTCATATACGAGCGAAGTTCCATTTGTAATTGCTCTAGAGGTGGTCCTTTGTAGGGACCTCTACAATATGGCACAGGCATGGGTCGACCCGTAAGCATTTCATGCGGTGTTAAGTGCGTGTTTCTGTTAGACTGCTTGCGATAGCTTATTATTGCAAGAGGTAACGCGTCAATCCAGTTAAGTTTAGTACTTTCACATATTTTGTTTAGTTTGGCCTTGAGGGTTCAATTTAATCTCTCTACTGCCCCTTGTGATTGAGGGTGGTAAATACACCCTAGTCTCTGCTTTATTCTCAATTCTTGCAGTACTTGTTTTACAGTTTTTTGAATGAATACCGATCCATTATCTGAACTTATTTCTGATGGTATTCCAAATCTAGGAATTACTTCTCTTGTTAGAAATTGAATTACTGTTCCTGCTCCCTGATCTGCTGATGGTACTGCCTCCACCCAGCTGCTAAATCTGTCTATAATCACAAGCATGTATCTTTTGCCTTCTATTCGCTTTATCATATCCACGTAGTCCATTACCAAAAGCTTAAATGGCCCTTCTGGTACTGGTATATGGCCTATTGATGTCGCTATCCCTTTCCTCACATTGTATTTGGCACAAACTTCACAAGTGGACAAAAATTCATCCACCATTGCATGTAAATAAGGAGACCAATATCCTTGCTGTTTAATTTTCCTTATCACTTCCCCCCTTGCGCAATGATCAAAACCATGCGCATCTGCAATGACAATATTCAAAAGTGAAGTTGGTGCAACAATTTGTCCTTCATGTGCATGCCAGATCTCTTGTGAGACTTTTTTAGATTGTTCATAGGGGCCTGCTTGTTGTTGAATTCGAACTATATCATCCAATTGAGGTTGAGGTTCTATTAGTACTACAGGTGCTAATACTGCTACCTGACATCCTGAAGCTTTTTTAGCTTCTAAATCTGCAGCATTGTTTCCCTTAATGACATAATCATATCCCTTTTTATGTGCCTGACATTTGATTACTACTAGTCTTTTTGGTAGCATCATAGCAGATATTAATTGACCTATTTGTTCACCATGTTGGATGGGAGTCCCATCACTCTTTTTGAAACCTCTTTGTTTCCACACTGCTCCGAATAGATGACATACACCATGAGCATATGCTGAACCCATGAAAATTTTGGCTGTTTGTCCTTTCGCTATCTGACATGCAGCTGTAAGAGCTTTTAATTCTGCTAATTGAGCAAAACAAGGTTGTACACAATGTTGGGATATCACAGGTACAAATTCTTCCTTGTCTTTCTTCACTACTGAATATCCTGTATGATTTCCTACATGATCTCTAAAGCTAGAACCATCTACGAAGTAAGTTACCTCTGCCTCAGGGATTGGTGTAGACTCAAGATCTGGTCGTAATCTAGTAAATGTCAATGAATCAGTCACACAATCATGGGGTTTTTCTTCAAAAGCTAAATTAATTAATTCAGCTGGATTAACTGTATGACATCGCTTAATAGTAACATCGGGATTTGTAAGTAGTGATGAATAGGCTAGAATTCGGGCTTGAGTCAGAACAAATTATTCTTGTTCTATTAACTCAACAATTTTGTGATGAGTATAAATAGTTACTGGGTACCCCATGGTTATTGTGGATGCTTTCTTATATGCATAATATACTGTTGCAAGGCCTTGTTGGTAACATGGTGGGTAACCCTGTTACATTATCCAACTTTGTGCTGTAATAAGCTGTTTTTTCCTCCCACTGCAAGTCTCTTGCATCAGCACAGCTGATGCATAATCATCAGCTCTATTTGCCACATACTCTTTTTTAGAGTAGTCAGCCATTCCCAACGCAGGGGCCTGTTGTAGTTCCTTTTTTATAGTCTCAAATGCTAGTAATGCATCTGTATTCCATTTTAATGCATTACTTAAATGTTGCAATCCTGCTTGTTTCATGATTTCTCTCAGTGGAGCTGTTTTACTGCATAGTCTTCTATCCAATCGGCACTAAAGCCTGTCATCCCTAGAAAAGTCATCATTTGTCCTACTGTTTGAGGCATTGGTGTTTTACTTATGCCTTCCAATTGAGCTGGAGCTATAGCTCGTATGCCAAATGCAATCAATCTTCCCAAGTATTCAACTTGAGGCTGGCAATACTGTATTTTGTTTTGGGACACTTTGTGAACTCTTTGTGCTAATTTGGTCAAGACCTTAATAGAGTCTCTATGAAATTTTTCTAGTGAGTAAGAACAAATAATCAAATCATCCATATATTGTAATAGTGTACTGTCTACAGGGATTAAAGTTCTCCGTCGCTACAATGGATTTCCGTTAATTGCAGCAAGTCTACGACGGATTTCCGTCATTTGCAGGGTTCCCACCTGTCTTTAATGTCTTAAATTCACTTTTCATAATTTTAAGGCCGTAAATAGGCTTACATTTCTCAAATAGTGTAATAAATGTCTTAATTTTAGTTTGAATAGGCCTTAAATTAAGGAAAGACGAGGTGTATTCAGGCTGCTGAGGGGGATGTGATCAAAGCCTGGAGTGGAGTGAAAGCACGTTCCTCTCTCCGCTCTAAGTGTTCTGTAATCACTCCGCTCTGGATCCACTCCGGGTTTCTATTCCCGCTCACTGAAAAACTGCTCCGTGTTCACTCCATTTTAAAAGTTATCAGGGATTAACGACGGATTTCTGTCAATTGGAAAAAATGAGGGGAAAAGAAACATGTAGCGCATTGTTGTTGTTGTTCTGCCAGCACACCAAAATCATCCCCGCCACGGCTGCAGCTCCTCACTGACAACATAGTAACGCCGCTCTCATCATTTGCAGTCGGGTAATTAGCAGAGAACACGGAGCAGAACTTGAATTTCGGTGCGGGATTGAGGCTATTAATAATAATTCTACTCATTCCCGCAGGTTCCGACGGAATGTATCACATTTGCACGTGCTTTTTGAGTCTTGAGAACTCACTCGCGCACTCTCATTTTCTGTGTACCCACAGATCGCGATAAGGAGAGTGACAGCTTTTAATAATTATTAACTCTTTCCCCGCCAGCTTTTTAAAAAAAAGTTGCCAGCCACTGCCAGCATTTTTGATGATTTTCACCTAAATTTGACGGCCCTCAGAATATTTTATGCTATGAATATAAGAACATATTATATACCAAAATAAAGAGCCAAGCCTCTGCTTTTAAACAAAAAATGGTTTTATCACCATTTGAATGCAGATAGGTTTCATCAAAAATACAACATTTTGGACAAAAAACTGAGAAAAATGCATTTTTATCAAAGTAGTGCATTTTCAAGCAAAATACATTCAGATGTCATATTCTTTCACCTGTAAATAATTATATGAATAATTGAAATTGCATTCAATAAACAGAACAAACAGACAGACACACAAACATATACATACATATGATTATATACACACACACACATAGGCTACATACATACATATGCATACATATACTGTACACGCACGCACGCACACACACACATACACACACACATATATATATATATATATATATATATATAGATAGATAGATATAGATCTATATATAGATCGCGCCCACACACACACACACACCCCTATTCAGATCGACGGGTTATCGGTTACAACTAGAGATGTTTCTGTGTCTGTAAAGGCATCTCTCTCACTGACTACTTTGTCCCGATCAGATTCAAAATGGTCAAAACATGATCTACATACATGATCTATATATGATCTACATTTTCTCTGACGCTTCCATTTATGCCGATCGTCTTCTATTCGCACCCTAAAGACCCGGATGTCTCGTAACTCATTCAGGACATGCGCTAGGGCTTTCCTTACCGTAATACACCTAGAACACGGATTGCCGTAAAAAGTTGTCTTTGGCGGGGAAGCGTTGTCTCTTAATTGACGAGATATCTCGTCAATGGCGGGGTAAGAGTTAAGAGAGTTTGCCAATGGGATATTGATTTAATACAACGGATCAATAAACAAGTACTGCATGATTTTGCTCTATATCATCAACGAAAATAGTTCCAAATAAAGTAACAGCTGAGCTGCAGCGCATATCTAAAAACAAATACAGCGGTGAATCATATCAGATTCATGAATGAAAGTGCGTTTTTAAACAAATCTAGTGAGTCAGTGATTCATGATTTCCCATTCATAAAGACAGTCACTTGCTTCATTCCTGAATGAATCAGCCGTTCAAACGAATCAATTGAATGAATGATTCAGTGATAAAATTAGTGACTTACCGCTACCTGCTGGCGGTTTCAGTTGAGGGGCTACTGTATAATTTCAGTTATTTAAATCATTTAATAATTCTGTATTCAAAGTTGTATATTTAAAACATTAAACTCCACATAAATTTATTAATTGAATTGCACTCATGCCACCTCTGAGCCTCATTAAACGTCTGAAAGTGTACTTACAAGCCACTTTTGTGTTCTTCTGTGCCACCTCTGTAGTACAAATTAATTTTTTATTAATACTACATTCATATAATTGGTAACTTGTTTGTCTTATTCTACTTCTTATTATATTTGTTTTAAATAGAAATTTTAAAAAGCTTATAAACATAATTTTTTGAATTTGACATGAAAATGATGCCATTGCAAAAAAGAAAATGCCCCTGTAAGTCACTTTAAGGGTCAAATGTCACCTTGTATTAGGAAGGCTAATTTTTGATCAGAATTTTTGATTATTGATCAGAAGGTGCTCCTAATTAAATTAGGAGGACAAAGCTCCTAAAAAGAAAAGTAAGCATTGAGCCATGTGTAACATATTAGATCCATGCATGAGATCTTAAAGAGACAGCAGCCTAAATAAACCTGCTGCTGTCTGTCATTATACAGTGAAAACTATCCAGTGTTATTTTACAGCTGAATAGATTATAGTTAGACCTAACTGAAAAAAAATTAAGTACTGATAATTTAATTTGTATCTTGTTATTATTTTTGTTTGTGCTATTGATTGCCATTAATTTATTTGTTCTTATTTTATTATTTACTAAATTATTCAAAGACATACTTGTCTTTTTTAGTTAAAATAAATTCAATTCTGAGTGCAGGTGATTCTTGGGTGGGGAGGGGACGTGGTCCATGGGAAATCGTCCTGCCACCACAGCTGGAATAAATCCTAGAGGAAACACTGCATACATTTAATAAAATTAGAAAAATGCATTTACAAAGGTAAAAATAAAAAGCCCCTGTAAATCATTTTGAGTCAAATGTCACCTCGTATTAAGAAGGCTAATTTTTGATCAGAATTTTTAATTATTGATTAGAAGGTGCTCCTAATTTTTTTAAATTAGGAGGAAAAGCGCTCCTAATTACAAGAAGAAAAACACGGCTCTTAAACTGGGTGTGTGACAGGTATGGCAGTGGAATGGGGTTTGGCCGAGGAAAAATTTTCAGTCAAAAGATTTTTTTTTGCTTTAACCCCTGTGTCTATCATAAGATCTTCTAAATCTGCCTTAAGAATTCGATTAAATATGTGTGGCGAATGTTTAAATCCTTGAGGGATTCTGGTGTATGTATACTGTTTAGGCAAACAAATATCTACTCTCTTCTGCTAGCGGCACATTGAAGTAAGCTGAACAGAGATCAATTACTGTAACGTCTTTGGCTTCAGGAAGGACATTCGTTAGTAATGTGTGCGGGTTTGGTACTTCAGCTGGTAAATCCTCTACTATTTCATTGATTGCTCGTAAGTCATGAACAAGTCGCCATCTGTTTTTGTCTGCTTTAATTACAGGCATAATTGGAGTGTTGTAGTAACTAGTTGTTTCTGTTAATACTCCTGCCTTCACTAAACCTTCAGTAGTGTTTTTTATCCCTGCTTCAGCATCTGGACACAAAGGGTATTGTGCTTTTCGGGGCAAACGTGTATCTGGCTTAAGTTGAACTCTTACTGGGTTTGCTGATTTTATCAATCCTATATCTGTCATGTCGAGACCATAGTTCAGTTGGTACCTGACGCTCCACTTCCTTAAATAATTCAGTCTCAGTTTTGTTTTTTAATTCGGATGTTGTAGTCATCTGTGTCATTTTCTTTTGACCGATAACTACTTCCTGTGGAATTCCCAGCAAACTGGTTGCACATAAAATTTGGATGTAATCTTGATCAGCTGAATGAAAAATCAACGGATGTTCTGTTGGTTCCCATTTGCTTTGTTCTGCCTTTTTCATCATAGGTCCTAAATCTTTTGCTTCCCAATTTTTTCTACATATACTGCAATATGTGGGACAGAATCAGTTACACTGAACCATTTTTTTAACAAATTCACAATCTGGTATGTTTAAGGCTGCTCCCTGCTTATCTATTATGATGTACTATGAGACTATTTAATTTTTTTGTCCTACAGTTTCTTCCTGCCATTTCTTTTCCATTTTTTCATCTATTTCAGGATCATATATCATTGTACAATGAAATTCTGATTTTGATAACTGTGCTTCTGGAATCTGAGCCTCAGTAAATTTTCCCCATTTATGAATTGTCTGTCTCACATCTGGTTCTATTTGTCCTGTCCAATAAACATTTGCTTTTGGCTCTACAACCATCATCTGAGTTTCTATTCCTATTGTGTCTATATAATACTCCTTCTGGAGAACACCAAATTTGTAGGCCCAGTTTACATAATGCATCTCTTCCTAACAAATTAACAGGAGTCTGATTTGACACAATAATGGGCATTGTTACACTTTTATATTTTGTTTGTATACACACTGGAGCTGTCATTGGAATTAGCTGCATTTGTCCCGAGAATCCTATTGTCTTTGCGAATTTTCCAGACAAGGGGAGATGTGAGGCATAATTTGAATTTACACAATTATAAACAGCTCTTGTGTCCGCCATCATTGGTGTGGTCTTTCCCTCTATTTCAATTTGCAGAATAGGTTCTTGATCAGCTTCAGTTGTTAAAATTGGAAACTGACTTTCCCCTTTAGGATTCTCTGGGCACCTCTAATATCCTTGATTTGGACCTCCCCAAGGGTTTACTGGGCCCTGTGATGGACCCCGGGTGGGCTGCTGCCAACTCTCCCCCTTCCACCCCGAGGTGGCTGTTGCCATGGATTGGTGGGACAGTCTATTTTGTTATGTCCGAGTTGTCCACATCCCCAGCACATTCCTGGAGGACCAGTATAAGACTTGCCTCTTACTCTCTGTCCTCTTTGTACTGGTTTTTTTTTCCATCCCATTGGCTCTGGTTGTCGAGTATATACATTAATCATGGGTACAGGAATGTGGTGTGCATTTGGAGGGATTGCTGCAGGTGGGCTTGGCTGAATAGCTGCTGGAGGAATATTTACTGGAGACATCAATGTCATTTGTTTGAATTCTTCTTTCTTTATTGGAGCTTGAATCTTTTTTTTTATTCTTTTTTGTCAGTTCTTCAAGTTGTAACTGAGTTAATATTCTCTTTAGCTCTTTCTCTTGGGTCTTGAGCTTCTGTTCAGTTTTTCTGTGTTGCTCCACTGCATGAGACACATGGTCACAGAACTCTTTGTGTGTTTTAGAATTTAAGCTGACCATGTCCTCCAGCCTTCTCTTTACAGCTTGTGGCATGGCATCAATCACAGCATTTCTAAACAGTGTTGCCATTAATGGGTCTCCCTCTGGATTCCCTTCAGTTTCTTGTGTCCATCTTTTCAGCTGTCTCTGAACATATGTGGTTGGATTTTCTGTTTCCCCCAGCTGTTCTGCCTTTAATGATTTAGGGTCCAGTCTGATCGGGTACTCCGCACGCAGTGCCTGCCACACTGCTGGACGGAATTCATCAAAAACAGTTCCATCCATGTAGTGAGAGTCCATAGCTCTGTCTAGATTGGATGTTTGAAGAATTTCTTCCATCTTTGCTCCTCCCATAATCTTTGCCAGAAGTGCTTTAACCCCCTGGGGTCGGCTGTCTCGCCGGCGAGACAAGCTCATTTTTTTTTCTTATCAGTGTGAAAGACACTGTTGAAACTTTGAAGTGTCTATTTTTTTTCGGGTACACTCACAATAAAAACAAAATGTCGTGGTTTTGGAAAATAAAGAAAACAGGGTGCGCTCTCTGTCTTCTCCGTCTCCGCGAGCTGCTTTTAGAAACGCGTCACTAAAATGAACTGTAACTTGGCGAAATCTCAACACAGAGACATGGGAGTTATATCTATAGAAAGCTTGAAGTGTCTACTTTTAAATGAAATATGTCTTATCGAATATTCTGTGATAAAGTAATCAGTATGAAACCAACACGATGTTCAGTCTTTCCCGTCTAACTCATTATCTTTAATGCAATCCCGCCCCCTCGCGGCTCGCGCCGTTCATATGTAAATATCCACGTGAGACACGTGCGCATGTAAATGCCCAACATAAACAAAGCGCGAGGAGATCATTCATCGCAGCTACTGTTCGTTTCTGCAAGAAGGCTGGATTTCCCTCAAAAGAAGAACAAGATTTCATCCAATAGAGAAAATCAATCTGATGAGTAAGTAATGTTTCTTTTTTGCATTAGTTAACGTGTTATTGTGACGTAAACTTGAACAGATTTACGAGTTGGGTTGTTCCCAAACTACAATATGATGAATGCTACACATCTAAGAATGTTTAGACCAAGATTATTATTAACACTCTGTTCACAAATAGATTTTAATAGCGTGCTAAACAAAAATAATTAGTTTTTCAGATATAACATACCCTTTTATAGAACAAAGTACATCCTTTATAGTACAAAGCATGCGTGAATCTATGGCTACAGACTCATATCATAGGCTACTATAAAATCATACATACTAGGCTATATGACTACAAAATCATAGTTGGGTTTTTCCCAAACTATAATTCCTGACTACAATGTTTGAAATAGAGTAAAACATTTTGAATATGATAGGCAATTCATTTTATTTAAATTTCTTATGGCGCGATGATGTTTTCATGCTCTATATAAAACAATAAAAGTAATATGAGTGTATACTGTAACATGATCAATGCTATGAGGCTAAGTATGTTTATAACATGTTTATTATCAATAGCCTACTCTGTTCAAAAATAGATTTTAATAACATGCTAAACAATAATTAGTTTCTCAGATATAAAATGTCTTTTTTTAATGATAGTACAAAGCATGCGTAAGTCTATGGATACAAAACCTACAGATGCCCCTGATATTAACATGCTCACAAACATTTTTTTTTTTTTTTGGTTGTTTGTGTTTTATTGAATCAGATACCTGCACCACAGATGAATCCTGATGTCTCTTCAAACTGTTTTCCTCTGAGAGCGCTGTACCAACATCAGATGTTCAACTACACTGATATTCTATGGTAAAACAAGCTCCCTGACTACTGATTATGTTTTTTCTTCTTGAATCCATAGAAAGAAGCAGAAACACTTAAATAACATGTAAATATCAGGTATGATTTTTGTTTCACTTGTTGGACAGAATCTGTTGCAGGAATGACTCAAAGTCTGTTCACATCTCTGTGGTTAGATCAGTGTGCACAATGTGTCTTTGACCTTCATTATGTATGTTTTGATTATACTGTGTTGTAAATAAAATACAAATAATAAAAAAAAAAAAAAACATTTTTTTCAATCTCCTCACATTCTCTCTTACCTGCCTCAACGTCACAGTCACACTGATGGGCCATTAGGAGCGGGCCCTTTGTCTCTCAGGTGAGCATCACTTAATATTCAGGGCCATTGCCACTCCCTCGCATATTGGCTTTCAATCACAAAACGTCTTTAAAAATTTAAATCAATATATTGTTTTCTGTGAATGAGTAAGCAGAATGATTTTCACATAATTCTGAAGTAAATATTCTAGCCTACAAGACTGATTACTCAAAAGTGTTATTCTACATTTATCCATGGAACCATATTCTTTTTCTTTCTATTATTAAATTTACAGGTATAATCAATAATAATATTTTCTAATCTTTTTGTAAAAATTTCATCTTTCATCTTCCTCATGGTCAATACCCAATAATAGATTATCCCATTCTATCTGCTGAATGACACCTTTAAAAATCTATCTACAATCTTTCATAATTTAGCCATTTTAATACCAGGTACAAAGAGAAGCAAAGAAGGATCAATTGCAAAGCTACATTACATTATAACTTGCATCTGCATTTCCTAAATACATCATAAGTGGAAGAATAACTAGTCATTTTAAAAACAACAGTGAAGAACAAAATTTAAAACTTCTTCAGCTCCCTGAACAACAACGGTTTGTAAAAACTATTACTTTCCTTCATAAGTAAGCAAACTACAAGTGACTTATATGCATTATAAGACAATTGAACATATGAAACTCATAAGACAACACACTGTCTATCAAGAAATAAAATGACATACAAGAATTAAACTTTTTGACATTATCTTTGGGGAGGAACTCCATCTTTGAGTTGATCTGAATCTCAGTTGAATCTGCTGGTTTTGAAGATGAAGATGAACTTTGAAAACTTTAGATAATGTTTCTTTGTCATGTCACTTGTTATGACAGATTTATCCAGATGATATTTTATTGTTTGGTGCATTATTGTGTCACATTTGGAGAGGACACAGCATCAGATCTGAAAGATCTGTAGATGATCTACTTACTATGATTGTTTTTTGTATGTCTGTGTAGAGCAGTTGAATCATTGAAACGCTTCCCACATGCAGTGCAGTGATACGGTTTCTCTCCAGTGTGAATCCTCTCATGTGTTTTCAGACTTGATGAATCACTGAATCTCTTTTCGCAGTGTGAACACTTGTAAGGTTTCTCTCCAGTGTGAATCCTCTCATGTGTTTTCAGACTTGATGAATCACTGAATCTCTTTTTGCAGTGTGAACATTTGTAAGGTTTCTCTCCAGTGTGAATCCTCTCATGTGTTTTCAGATGTATTGACTGATTGAATCTTTTGTCACAGTGTGAACACTTGTAAGGTTTTTCTCCAGTGTGAACAATCTCATGTCTTTTCAGATGTGATGACTGACTGAATCTCTTGTCACAGTGTGAACACTTGTAAGGTTTTTCTCCAGTGTGAATCCTCTGGTGCAGTTTTAAATAGTTTGCTGTAGTAAACGTCTTCTCACACTCAAAGCACACGTACTCTCTCACACCAGTGTGTTTTTTATGATGCATTTTCAAACTTTGTAGCTGTGAAAAACTCTTTCCACACAAATGACATGAATGTGGCTTCTCCTTTGTATGAACTTTAAGGTGTTTCTTCAGGCCTGAAGCCCACAAAAATGTTTTGCCGCACTGATCACATGTGTGCGGTTTCTCTCCAGCGTGGATCCTTTCATGTGTTTTCAGATGTGATGACACACTGAATCTCCTGTCACAGCGTGAACACTTATACGGTTTTTCTCCAGTATGAACTCTCATGTGAACATCAAGACTATATCTGTATTTCAATCTCTTTCCACACTGAGTGCAGGTGAAAGATCCCTTGGCTCTTGTTTTCCTTAATATTATCTGTTTGCTTTGACAACAATTCAAAAGTTTTTCTCCAGTTTTGAAGTGATTTTTCTCCTCAACTTCACTTATTTCTTCATTGTCCTCATTTTCTTCATTCAACTCTGAAATAAAATAAACAGTTCCTTTGTGAGTAACTCATAAAAAAGTGAAAAGACATAAACTGAACCCTAATGTAACAGTGGAAAATAGACAATTGGTATACAAAATTTGATACTTTGATGCAGTTTTATAAATACATCTAGTACATTTTATATACACGTCCCTGCAACTTTCCATTAATGAGGTACCTTGATTTTCGAATTATGATTTTTAAAACAATAATAGGCACAAATCCCATGTTTCTGTAGGAAGAACTTTAATTTTAAACAAATAATGTTCTTGAAAAAAAAAGGACCCAGTTTATAGTAAGTGTACCTTATTATTTGATTTAGGTATATTATTGAAGACCTTTAAAGAATTTTCCAATTACAACAAACTAAATCTAAAACTACTTGAAACATTATAACCATCAGCACTATTAATAAAGAAAGAAAAATAAACACCAACCTATTTGTTCTTCCGTATCTTCAGTGTATTTGATTCTGCAGGATTCTGGATCTCTCATCTCCTCTCTGTCCTCTTTAATAAACTCAGACTTTACAGATTTCTTCCTGATGCTTTGATGCTCGTCTCCACTTGTAAACTGATGGGAATATTCCAGCTGAATATCTGTGTAAAAGAAGCGGATTTGCCAAAATCAACAAGAAATCAAAGAGGCACTGCAAATCATTATATCACTATATTAAAAGAGTGCTGACACAAAAGTAAGAGTGTAGAGCACATCAGTTTAAAATGCTCATTCAGTAACACTGCACTCAAATAAGTGCTAATTCACACATTCTATGCATTTCTGTTGTCTGTCTTTCTAAATAACAGTAAGAATGAAAAATGAAAGCATAAACAGAAATCTGATGACACCCATCATCATTAACAACTACAGGTAAATAACTACACTAGAGCACGTGTGAGACCCAGAAAGAAAAAAAAAAGAAAAAAACAGTTTTGTGAATTTATTAGGCTATTTTTAAAGATTTAAAGAGCCGTTAACGCTGCTTTGACACAATCTATATTGTAAAAAGTGCTATCGGAAACAATGATATATACAATAATTCAAAAAAAAAAAACAAAAAAAAAAAACCTTACAGCTTGTTCTGCAGTAAATAGTTAATGCCATAAACTTCAACCAAGTATACAGAGTAGTGGTCGGCTGATATATCGGCTGATATTTGTCATTTTTCAAATATTGTCATCGGCCGATAACTTTTTTCTGTTTGGCCGATGTGTTCGAGGCGGGACTTTTAGTTTCACGGCATGGTGGACTTTTGTTTTGACGCCGCTAAGAACGGCAGCACCTGAGCACACAGTGCTCACATTCACAATTGGCTGTTTTTAAGCCTCTCATTAAAAAAAAAAAAAAAAAAAAAAACACAACTTGACCCCAAAGATATAGTTAATTACAGACCGATCTCGAATCTCCCTTTTCTGTCAAATATACTAGAAATGGTAGTATCCTCACAATTATATTCCTTCTTAGAAAAAAATTATATCTGTGAGGATTTCCAGTCAGGATTTAGACCATCCCATAGTACTGAGACTGCTCTCATTAGAGTTACAAATAACCTGCTCTTATCATCTGATCGTGGTTGTATCTCTCTATTAGTGCTACTGGATCTTAGCGCTGCGTTCGACACTATCGATCACAACATTCTTTTGAATAGACTAGAAAACTTTGTTGGCATTAGTGGAAGTGCATTAGCATGGTTCAAATCGTACTTTTCTGACCGCTGTCAATTCTTAGTAGTAAATGAAGAGGTATCATATCGATCACAAGTACAGTATGGAGTACCTCAAGGCTCAGTACTAGGGCCGTTACTTTTCACGCTCTGCATGTTACCCTTGGGAAATATCAGGAGACACGGGGTTAGCTTTCACTGTTATGCTGATGATACTCAGCTCTATATTTCTTCATGGCCCGGTGAAACACACCAATTTGAGAAACTTATGGAATGCATAGTCGATATAAAAAAACTGGATGACAAGTAATTTCTTACTGCTAAATTCTGGAAAAACAGAGGTGTTAATTATCAGACCTAAAACCCCCAAAAGTAATAACCTAGAACACTGTCTAACACTTGATGGCTGCTCTGTAAATTCTTCTTCATCAGTCAGGAACCTAGGTGTGCTATTTGATAATCTCTCCTTTGACAGCCACGTTTCTAGCGTTTGTAAAACTGCTTTTTTTTCCCCATCTTAAAAATATATCTAAACTGAGATCTATGCTCTCAATGTCAAATGCAGAAATGTAAATTCATGCGTTTATGACCTCAAGGTTAGATTATTGAAATGCTTTATTGGGCGGTTATTCTGCACGCTTAATAAACAAACTACAAATGGTTCAAAATTCAGCAGCTAGAGTTCTTACTAGAACCAGGAAGTATGACCCCATTAGACCGGTTCTGCCAATACTGCAATGGCTCCCTACTAAACATTGTATAGATTTTAAAATCTTGTTAATTACTTATAAAGCCCTGAATGGTTTAGCTCCTCAGTACTTGAGCGAGCTCTTATCGCATTATAGTCCTCCACGTCCATTACGTTCTCAAAACTCCATTTGATAATACCTAGAATATCAAAATCAACTGTGGGGGGGCAGATCCTTTTTCTATTTAGCGCCCAAGCTGGAACAATCTACCTAACACTGTTCGGGATGCAGACACACTCTATCAGTTTAAATCTAGATTAAAGACCCATCTCTTTAACCTGGCATACACATAACACACTAATACGCTTCTAATATTCAAATCCGTTAAAGGATTGTTAGGCTGCATTAACTAGGTCAACCGGAACCAAGAACTCTTCCCATAACACACGATGTACTTGTTACATCGTAAAAAGATTGATATCTACGCTAATATTAGTCTGTTTCTCTCTCATTTCGAGGTCACTGTAGCCACCCGATCTGGTCCGTATCCAGCCCAGATGGTCACTGCAGTCACCTGGATCTAGTTCGTATCGAGATCAGATGGTGGATCAGCACCTAGAGACAACCTCTACAGCCCTGAATGTCAGCGGAGACCAGGACACCTAGATGAGCCCCAGAGACAGATCCCCAGTGAGGACCTCGTCACCTAGACAGCCATCGGGAAAAGACCACTAGAACCAGTTGAGCCCTTACAATCTGACTATGCTGCAGTTGGAACAAACTGCTGGTTCGTTTGGCCAGTGGAGAACTGGCCCCCCGACTGAGCCTGGTTTCTCCCAAGGTTTTTTTCTCCATTCTGTCACTGATGGGGGAGTTTTGGTTCCTTGCCGCTGTCGCCTCTGGCTTGCTTAGTTTCCAGCGCCTCTGGACACTTAATTTCCAGCGATATCGTCGACCTGATTGCAAAGACACTATTTAAACTGAACTGAGCTGGATGATGACATCACTGAATTCAATAATGAAATGCCTTTAACTGAAAATTGAGTGTTTAATCTTGTCATTTTACATTATTGACACACTATTTTCCTATTTTGATATTGTGCAGTTGCTTTGACAATTTGCACTGTTAAAAGCGCTATATAAATAAAGGTGACTTGACTTGACTTGAAATTCTACCTCTTGTTTGCCGTCGTCGTTCAGTTCTGTCTAATACGGACAAAAGTCTATCTAATAAACAGATAGAACTGTTAAACAAAGGAATTAAAATGTATACAAAAAGTATTATAACGATTGTTTTAATTGGTAATATAGGCAAACAATACTTCTCGTTTGCCGTCAGCATTCAGAAAATACGCATTTATATAATTTAAACAAATCTTTGAATGACTAATGAACATTTAATTTCACAAACCTTGCAAACTCAGTCAAATCCAGTTGTGAGATCTTGTGAAGGGTGCATGTGTATCCTGCATGATTGCAGATTATCTCTGCGTGACTTTCGGTGCAAATTGAATGCGGACAGGAGGAGAGGTCAGCTTCACTGGAGATGCGCGATCGAAAAACTTTAAACTCGTGATTTTAAATTATGCTGCGCTTTATGCATTTGCCCACTGTCATATTCATGTCATTTTTACTGTGTGCTGTATGTAAAATGAGTGTTACCTTGGCTTTATTTGAAAAAAATATGATTCCCAATGCACACAAACTTCCCAGAATATGGAGTGCCCTGTTGGTTAGTGTTTACTTCAATTTTAATTATATTTTTATTAAATATTTATTTGTGAAAAATACTTGGTTTCTAAAGTATAAGTATGCTTATTTTACACATTTAGTTTTTTTTATCCATTTTCAAAATGACTTAAAATTTCTTAAATATTAATTAAAATAAATCAAATTATATCGGCTAAATATCGTCCACCCTACTTTCCAAGATGCATGTGGAGATGCATGTGGAGACTCAATTCGTGTGTTTTCTCTGATCATATAGCTTTGTAAAAGAAAAAAAAATGTAAAAAAAAAAAAAAGACCAGGGGTAAATGCCCTCCGAAAGAGAGGGCATTTTTCCACATTCCAGATGAAACTCGACAAAATGCATCTGGTTGTTGAAGTCACATATGTAGACTTTTCTCCTCTCAAAATGCTAAAAAAAAAATAAACATGCCAGAGTGTGTTATAATGGCTTGTGGTAACCAAATGTGACAGCACTACTGCAACACGCATCACCACAGAACTGGCCTGCCACAGAAGAGTCGATGTGAAAACTGAACAAATATTTACAATATATGGTATATGTGCTTTCTCTCCAGTGTGAACGCTCATGTGAAGTTTTACCTTTCTTTTTTCAGTGAAACTCTTTCCACAGTGTTTGCAGGTGAAAGGTTTCTCTTCAGTGTAAATTCTCATGTGTCTTTTAAAGGTTTCATTTTAAAAGGGTCATATGATGTTATTTCTTGTTTTCCTCTTCTTTAGTGTGTTATGTAGCTGTTTGTGCATGTATAAAGGTGCGTTCACACCAGACGCGAATGAAGCATTAAGCGCGAGTGATTTACATGTTAAGTCAATGCAAAGACACGACAGACATCCTGCGACGTGATTCGCGCGAATGAGGCGAGTGTTTCAGGCGTTTGACGAGCATAACGTGTGATTTGCGTGAGTTGAAAAATCTGAACTTTGGCGAATATTCGTGCCGCGTTAACCAATCAGGAGCTTGCTCTAGTAGTGACGTGATTACGACGTAGCGAGCGGAGGCAGAAATCCGAAACAACAATGGAGGACAAAATCATCGTCGCTGTATGTGGATACCCGGAGCTGTACGATACATCTTCGTACTTTTATAGAAACAGGAATAAAAAGGATCTTGCTTAGAAGAAAGTGAGTGAGGAGGTCAGATAATCTGGTAAATTGTAAAAAATGCTCTTTACTCAATTTGAGCTAATATATATATATACACACACACACACATACATACATACACACATTGAGTTAATGTGCCTCTGAAGGATCTGATGGACCCAGACATGGCGCCGAACGAGTCTACGCTGTTTTTCAGCCTTCCATAGCACATAAAGCGCAGCTACTCTCTCAACAAAATCCATGTCAGCCATTTCGCAATGAGACTGGAGCCGCCTGGCAGAAGCCCCTCCCACGCGAATTTGCGTCTGTTGTGAAGTGAATTTAACACGCGAATGAAGCGAGTAAACTCAAAATGTTCAAGCGTCCAACTACGCGTGAATAGCGTGATTTATTCACACAAGTCGCGTCTAGTGTGAACGCACAGTAAGATCTGCAGAGTTACTAAGCTCAAGTCTCCCACAAAAGGATTTATTCTATTTAAAAGAGAAGGCTGATCCAGACCAGGCTAAAACGCCTCATGAAAACACGCCCCCACGTCTACGTCACAACGTGGAAATATTTGCATAATGCAGCTCAAATGTTCATGCAAATAAAGGCGGCGTGGTTTCAGAATCGGAATCAGAATGAGCTTTATTGCCAGGTATGTTTAAACATACGAGGAATTTGTTTTCGTGACAGAAACTTCCACAGTGACAGAACAAAAAACACAGATAATAAAAGAATAAAATTAGAACATGTAAAAAGGGAATAACAATACACAAATGGCACTTTTCCACTGCGTGGTACGACTCGGCTCGGCACGGTTCAGAACGGCACGGCATGGCTCAGTTCGGCTCAGTTTGCGTTTCCACTGCAGTTTAGTACCGCTTTAGAGTGGGCGGGATTATTCACGTGTCCTTATAGTTGCCTGAAATAAATATAGTTGCCTCTACTGCCGTGACTCCTGAAAAACTTTTTAATTCCGCGTTGCTCCATCACGCTCTCCGCTCCTCAGCTATCAACGAGAGGAACGTCTGTACTTCCTCAACAAACAATGAGACAGCCATTTTTTGGTTGTTAAAAGAAAGGTGCGCTCATTCAAAACAGTTTTGTTCGATCCTTCGCTGGCTGTGCTGATTTAAATCTAGTGGGTCTGTTTCTCGTGCCGCAAGTTCAATGACGCAGGCAGTGACGATTTTCTCCGGCCAATCAGTGGTCAGCAGAGTTTACGCGTCAGGTTTTGGTAATGGTACGGCTCGCTTGGAACCTCAGCCAAGGTGGTACTAAAAAATGTACCAGGTACTGTACCCAGTGGAAAACCCCCCAAAAGTGAGCCGTACTGAACCGTACCGTGCCGTACCATGCAGTGGAAAAGCACCAAAATTGACAGTCGTATGTACAGGTGTATTACAATAGACAGTTTTGTATGTACAGGTATATTATGTGCAAATTCAAAATGTAAACTAAGTATGTGTGTTAGATAAGTGTATAATAGTGTTGTGTGTTCCACAATTATTGTCAAGTGTTCATAAGATGGATTGCCTGAGGGAAGAGACTGTTCCTGTGCCTGGCCATTCTGGTGAGCTCTGAAGCGTCGACCAGAGAGCAACAGTTCAAAGAGGGAGTATGCTCTTTTCAATTTCACAAAGCGAAAACACAGGCAATCCAATAAAATTTGAGCATTACATCATATGGCCAGAGCAACTGCTGTTACCCAAAAGGTCGACACGGTGGCGCTAAAAGTTCAGAAGACTGTATTGAGCACGAGCGTAAAAACACAGAAGTAGAGGACTTTTTCCAGAAGAGAGAAGAGTAAATGCTTCACAATCGGAAGTTATTACAAGAACTCGATGATGATTTAATAGGGGTGGGAATCGTAGGGTACCTCACGATACGATATATTCACGATACATGGCTCACAATAACGATAATATCACGATACAGGGATTCTGCGATAATAGATATATTTCTAGAAAATCCTATGATACATAACGACATCTAAATAAAATGCCTGTGAAAAGGTTAAGTGCAAGTTTTCTTTCTTTATTCAAGTCCAAACTGTTCGAAAACAGCAAAAAAAGTTCTGTAAATCAATTTTAACATGTTGAGTAAATTAATCATTTTATTCTCTGACTTATTAAAAGCTTATACTTTACTTTTTCTCTGTGTGTAAACAAACACATTTAACTGCTTAACTTATATAGCCCCTCTCTCTCTCATGTGTATGTTATATATATATATATATATATATATATATATATATATATATAAATAAACCTGGTACATTTCAAAATTTACCTGGAGTGCTTTCTCAACCTTTCTACTCCTCTCATCATAAAAACGGAGCCCCACACGGAAAAATAGCAATTCACATCGTGTCTTTTGCGCGCTCAGGTTCGTTATTTCAAATGAGGACGCGCGGCAAGCACACACACTGCACACTTCTGTGCCACATTACGGCTCTGACAAGGTTTTGTTTCATCCTCTATGCCATAGGTGCAGATTTATGTTTCTTCCGGTCGGTGCCCACACACTGCATAACGCGCACTTGTAATATCTGAGAGAGAGGGAGAGCATCCAGTGTTGTTCACATAAAACTGGACGCGCCTACGGCACTCTCCCTCTCTCATAGTGAGGGAAATCCACCTGCGATCCAAGCGGAGAGGCTACTCATGACTGAATGTACGCTCTGCAATAATAACGTGATCGGTGCCTATGGTCTACGCTGATAGCGATTCCGGGGCAGCTTTTTAGTTTTCATCTCCATAAACATATATACAGGTGCATCTCAATTAATTAGAATGTCTTGGAAAAGTTCATTTATTTCAGTAATTCAACTCAAATTATGAAACTCGTGTATTAAATAAATTCAATGCACACAGACTGAAGTAGTTTAAGTCTTTGGTTCTTTTAATTGTGATGATTTTGGCTCACATTTAACAAAAACCCACCAATTCACTATCTCAACAAATTAGATTACTTTATAAGACCAATTTAAAAAAACAAAACAAAACCAAAAAAAAACCTTTTTAGTGAATTGTTGGCCTTCTGGAAAGGGCTCCTTTTGCTTTAATTACTTCTTCAATTCGGCGTGGCATGGAGGTGATCAGTTTGTGGCACTGCTGAGGTGGTATGGAAGCCCAGGTTTGTTTGACAGTGGCCTTCAGCTCATCTGCATTTTTTGGTCTCGTTTCTCATTTTCCTCTCGACAATACCCCATAGATTCTCTATGGGGTTCAGCTCTGGTGAGTTTGCTGGCCAGTCAAGCACACCAACACCATGGTCATTTAACCAACTTTTGGTGCTTTTGGCAGTGTGGGCAGGTGCCAAATGCTGCTGGAAAATGAAATCAGCATCTTTAAAAAGCTGGTCAGCAGAAGGAAGCATGAAGTGCTCCAAAATTTCTTGGTAAATGGGTGCAGTGAATTTGGTTTTAAAAAAAACACAATGGACCAACACCAGCAGATGACATTGCACCCCAAATCATCACAGACTGTGGAAACTTAACACTGGACTTCAAGCTACTTGGGCTATGAGCTTCTCCACCCTTCCTCCAGACTCTAGGACCTTGGTTTCCAAATGAAATACAAAACTTGCTCTCTTCTGAAAAGAGGACTTTGGACCACTGGGCAACAGTCCAGTTCTTCTCCTTAGAATCAGAATCAGAATCAGAATGAGCTTTATTGGCCAGGTATGCTTACACATACGAGGAATTTGTTTTTGTGACAGAAGCTCTACAGTGCAACAAAGACAGCAACAGGACAGGGCGCAGATAATAAAAGAATAATTTACAAATAGGCAATGTACAAATAGCAAAAACACAATATATAGACAATTATGGTGTACAGGTCTAATATGTGCAAATCTGAAATGAAAAAAATAAGTATGTGTGTTGAATAAATAATTTATAATAGTGTTGTGTGTTCCACTTTTAATGTCAAGTGTTCATGAGATGGATTGCCTGAGGGAAGAAACTGTTCCTGTGTCTGGTCGTTCTGGTGCTCAGAGCTCTGTAGCGTCGACCAGACGGTAACAGTTCAAAGAGGGAGTGTGCTGGATGTGAGGGGTCCAGAGTGATTTTGCCAGCCCTTTTGCTCACTCTGGATGAGTACAGTTCTTGGAGAGTGGGGAGGGTTGTACCAATGATTCGCTCAGCAGTCCGGACTACCCTCTGTAGTCTTCTGAGGTCAGATTTGGTAGCTGAGCTGAACCAGACAGTTATTGAAGTGCAGAGGACGGATTCAATGATGGCGAAGTAGAACTGATTCAGCAAGTCCTGTGGCAGGTTGAACTTCCTCAGCTGGCGAAGGAAGTACAACCTCTGCTGGGCCTTTTTCACAATGGAGTCTATGTGATTGTCCCACTTCAGGTCCTGGGAGATGGTGGTGCCCAGGAATCTGAATGACTCCACTGCAGTCACAGTGCTGTTCATGATGGTGAGTGGGGGGAGTGCAGAGGGGTTCCTCCTGAAGTCCACGATCATCTCCACAGTTTTGAGCGTGTTGAGCTCCAGGTTGTTAAGACTGCACCAGACAGCCAGCTCCTTAACCTCCTGTCTGTAGGCAGACTCGTCACCGTCCTGGATGAGGCCGATCAGCGTGGTGTCGTCTGCAAACTTCAGGAGCTTGACAGAGGGGTCTTTAGAGGTGCAGTCGTTAGTGTACAGGGAGAAGAGCAGTGGGGAGAGAACACAGCCCTGAGGAGCTCCAGTGCTGATCGTACGAGTGCTGGATGTGTATTTTCCCAGCCTCACTAGCTGCTGCCTGTCTGTCAGGAAGCTGGTGATCCACTGACAGACGGAGGTGGGGACGGAGAGCTGTGTCAGTTTATTCTGAAGGGTGTCCGGGATGATGGTGTTAAAAGCGGAGCTGAAGTCTACGAACAGGATCCTCACATAAGTCCCTGGTCTGTCCAGATGCTGCAGGATGAAGTGCAGTCCCATGTTGACTGCATCATCCACAGACCTGTTTGCTCTGTAGGCAAACTGCAGGGGGTCCAGTAAGGGTCCAGTGGAGGACTTCAGATAAGCCAAAACCAGTCTTTCAAATGACTTCATGACCACAGATGTTAGAGCCACAGGTCTGTAGTCATTAAGTCCAGTAATTTTGGGTTTCTTTGGGACGGGGATGATGGTGGAGCGTTTGAAGCATGAGGGGACTTCGCACAGCTCCAGAGATCTGTTGAAGATCTGTGTGAAGATGGGGGCCAGCTGGTCAGCACAGATTTTTAGGCAGGCTGGTGACACACCGTCTGGGCCTGGTGCTTTCCTTCTTTTGTTCTTCCTGAAGACCTGGCGCACCTCATCTTCGCTGATCTGAATTGCAGGTGTGGGGGAGACGGGGGTTGCTGGAGGTGTGAATGGTTGTGTGAATGGTTGTGTGGAGAGGTGTTCAGGGCGGGTGTGGGGTGTTTTTTCAAACCTGCAATAGAACTCGTTCAGACCGTCTGCCAGGTGTTGATTCTCCAGAGTGCTGGGGGATGGTGACTTGTAACTGGTGATTTCTTTCATACCTTTCCACACTGAAGCAGAATCACTGGAAGAGAATTTTTTCCTTAGCTTGCTGGAATAATTCCTCTTTGCCACTCTGATCTCCTTTTCCAGTGTGTATTTGGCCTGTTTATACAAGACTTTATCCCCCTTTCTGTAAGCATCTTCTTTGGCCTGACGGAGCTGTCTGAGTTTTGCAGTGAACCATGGTTTGTCGTTGTTGTAAGTTAGATGAGTCTTGGTAGGAATGCACATATCCTCACAGAAACTGATGTAAGATGTTACAGTCTCTGTGAGCTCATCCAGATCATTTGCGGCAGATTCAAAAACAGTCCAATCAGTAAGGTCGAAACAGGCTTGTAAATCCCACTCTGTTTCATTAGTCCATCTTTTAACAGTTCTTAATACAGGTTTTCCAGATTTGAGTTTCTGCCTGTAGGTCGGTATGAGATGAACCAAACAGTGATCAGAAAGTCCTAAAGCTGCCCGTGGAACAGAGTGATATGCGTCCTTTATCGCTGTGTAGCAGTGATCCAATATATTAATGTCTCTGGTGGGACATGTAACATGCTGTCTGTATTTTGGCAGTTCACGGGAGAGATTTGCTTTATTAAAGTCCCCGAGAATGATTAAAACAGAGTCCGGGTGTTGTTGCTCAGTCTCTGTGATCAGATCAGCGAGTTTCTGTAAAGCTGAGCTCACGTGCGCTTGCGGAGGAATGTAAACACTCACGAGAATGAACGAGTGAATCTCCCGCGGCGAGTAGAAAGGCTTGCAGTTAATGAAGAGCGTTTCTAGATCTGAACAGCACATCTTCTTTAACACAGTTACATCTGTACACCACCTCTCATTGATGTAAAAGCACGTCCCGCCGCCGCGTGATTTCCCCGTTGATTCTGCCTCACGATCCGCTCTAATCAGCTGAAAGCTCGGAAGATGTAACGCGCTGTCCGGAATGGCGTCGTTCAGCCAGGTTTCCGTGAAACATAGAGCAGCAGAGTTTGAAAAGTCCCTGTTTGTCCGGGAGAGCAGAAGGAGTTCGTCCGTTTTGTTGGGTAGAGAGCGGAGATTCGCCAGATGGATGCTAGGCAACGCCGTTCTAAATCCTCGCTGTCTGAGCTTCACGAGCGTGCCGGCACGCTTCCCCCGTCTGCGCGTCCTGAAGCGTTTGACCAGAGCTACGGCTCCGCCAACAACAATGTCCAGCAAAACGTCCGAATAATCAAAAACCGGTAAAAGATTCTGTGGTGTGTTCTGCCAAATGTTCAGCAGATCATCCCTGGTAAAACTGATGGTGTTTGAGAAACAAAAAACAGGAAAAACGAACAAAAACAGTACAAACACCGAAGAGCAAAGCACAGTAGCTGCCATTTGCGGCGCCATCTTAGAATTTAAAAAACTAAGCCCAGGTAAGACGCCTCTGACGTTGTCTGTGGTTCAGGAGTGGCTTAACAAATTCCTTGGCACGTGTGTGTGTGGTGGCTCTTGATGCCTTGACCCTAGCCTCAGTCCATTCCTTGTGAAGTTCACCCAAATTCTTGAATCGATTTTGCTTGACAATTCTCATTAGACTTCGGTTCTCTCGGTTGGTTGTGCATCTTTTTCTTCCACACTTTTTCCTTCCACTCAACTTTCTGTTAACATGCTTGGATACAGCACTCTGTGAACAGCCAGCTTCTTTGGCAATGAATGTTTGTGGCTTACCCTCCTTGTGAAGGGTGTCAATGATTGTCTTCTGGACAACTGTCAGATCAGCAGTTTTCCCCATGAATGTGTAGCCTAGTGAACCAAACTGAGAGACCATTTTGAAGGCTCAGGAAACCTTTGCAGGTGTATTGACTTGATTAGCTGATTGGCATGTCACCATATTCTAATTTGTTGAGATAGTGAATTGGTGGGTTTTTGTTAAATGTGAGCCAAAATCATCACAATTAAAAGAACCAAAGACTTAAACTACTTCAGTCTGTGTGCATTGAATTTATTTAATACACGAGTTTCACAATTTGAGTTGAATTACTGAAATAAATGAACTTTTCCACGACATTCTAATTTATTGAGATGCACCTGTATATAGCAGTAGAGCTAATACAGAGGCTGGAAATCTGTTTATCATTCGGTTCCTCGTGTTTCCCCATCTTCATAGAGAACGTGGTTCATAGTTGCTCAGAGCTCTTTTGGAGAGAATGTGGAAATCGTGCGGCTGCAATTTCCATGCATTTTTAGACGCTGGGAGCAGGAAAATCTATTTAGAGCACCTTATTGTATTAATTAAAACACTGATATTTGGCGCCAGATATCGATTCTCGTATTGCATGGAGAAGGATCACGATATATCGCCATATCGATCTGTCATCCCACCCCTATGATTTAAAGTGGGTTTTGAGCAAAAACGTTAATAATTACATACATTTTCAATGTAGCTTGATGCGAATTTCTGATGTTTTCAGATGTATTCTTGTAAGCATTATGGATATTTTGTGTTTCTGATGAAGAAACAAGTTATTTATCTTAATTTAATGCTGTATATTGAGCAGCAGACAATGTAAACCACACGAGATACATACGTTACATGAAGAAAAATGCATTGCTGGTCGGCGCTGCCTAGCGTGCAAGCATGAATTAGCAGAAGATGAACATTCGTTTTGCTCTCGATGTGAAAGCAACATTCACGGGTGATTCACCTCACTTTTTCGCATCGCGCTCAGTGTGGAAAGACCTTTATTCTGAGGTCACCGTAGCCACCTAATCCAATCTGTATCCAGATCAAATGGTGGATCAGCACCTAGAGATGACCTCTACAGCCCTGAATGTCAGCGGAGACCAGGACAACTAGATGAGCCCCAGAGACAGATCCCCAGTGAAGACCCCGCCACCTAGATGGCCATCGGGACAAGACCACAGGAACCAGATGAGTCCTCTGCAAAATCTGACATTGCTGCAGTTGGAATTGAACTGCTGGTTCATCTGGCCAGAGGAGAACTGGCCCCCCCGACTGAGCCTGGTTTCTCCCAAGGTTTTTTTCTCCATTCTGTCACCGATGGAGTTTTGTTTCCTTGCCGCTGTCGGCTCTGGCTTGCTTAGTTGGGGACACTTCACTTCCAGCGATATCGTCGACTTGATTGCACAGATACTATTTAAAGCGCATGGAAGCCATTGTGCTTGGCTCTCCAGTTGTTTTAGTGTTTTTGTTAGTTTTTCCTGTTTTTTTGTTTGTCAAACACGATCAGTTTCACTAGGGAAGAACTGCTGAACATTTGGCAGAACACACCACAAAATCTCCAACCGGTTTTCGATTATTCGGATGTTTTGCTGAATATAGTAGTCGGCGGAGCTGTGGCGCTGTTTAGACGCTTTAGGGTGCACAGACGGGGAAGCGAGCCGGCGCGCTCGTGAAGCTGACAGAGCGGATTTCGAATGCCGTTGCCTAGCATCCATCTGGCTAATCTCCGCTCTATACCAAACAAAACGGACGAACTCCTTCTGCTTTCCCGGTTAAACAAGGACTTTTCAAACTCTGCTGCTCTGTGTTTCACGGAAACCTGGCTGAACGGCGCCATTCCAGACAGCGTGTTACATCTGCCTGATTTCCAGCTGATCAGAGCAGATTGCAACGCGGATTCAACGGGGAAATCGTGCGGCGGCGGGACATGCTTCTACATCAATGAAAGGTGGTGTACAGATGTAACAGTGTTAAAGAAGATGTGCTGTTCAGATCTAGAAACGCTTTTCATCAACTGTAAACCTGGAGCTCAACACGCTCAAAACAGTGGAGATGATCGTGGTCTTCAGGAGAAACCCACCTGCACTCCCCCCACTCACCATCATGGACAGCACTGTGACTGCAGTGGAGTCATTCAGGTTCCTGGGCACCACAATTTCTCAGGACCTGAAATGGGACATTCACATTGCCTCTATTGTCAAAAAGACCCAGCAGAGGTTGTACTTCCTTCACCAGCTGGGGAAGTTCAACCTGCCACAGGAGCTGCTGAGACAGTTCTACTCTGCCATCACTGAATCCGTCCTCTGCACTTCATTAACTGTCTGGTTCAGCTCAGCTACCAAATCTGACCTCAGAAGACTACAGAGGGTAGTCCGGACTGCTGAGCGAATCATTGGTACAACCCTCCCCAGCTTCCAAGAACTGTACTCATCCAGAGTGAGCATTCCTCCTCACAGGCATCTTCCCCACTGCGTTCAAGCAGGCTCGGGTAACCCCACTGCTCAAAAAACCTACATTAAACACTTTTCTTATAGAAAACTACAGACCTGTCTCTCTCCTTCCATTCACAGCGAAAACACTTGAACGAGTTGTCTTTAACCAGGTCTCATTGTTTCTTTCACAGAACAACAAACTGGACACTAAACAGTCAGGTTTCAGGAGTGGCCATTCAACTGAGACTGCGCTACTCTCAGTCACTGAAGCCCTGCGAATTGCAAAAGCAGATTCCAAATCATCAGTCCTCATTCTGCTGGATCTATCTGCCGCTTTTGACACTGTCAATCATCAGATCCTCCTGTCCACCCTCTCATCACTGGGCATCACTGGGATTCCACTTCAGTGGTTTGAATCCTATCTCACTGGTAGGTCTTTCAGGGTGGCCTGGGGAGGGGAGGTATCCAAAGCACATCAACTGGTCACTGGGGTTCCTCAGGGATCAGTTCTTGGACTTCTCTTCTTCTCCACATACACTATATCACTGGGTCCCATCATACAGACACATGGATTCTCCTACCATTGCTGCGCTGAATACACAGCTCTCTCTCGCTTTTCAACCAGATGATCCAACGGTGGCTGCACGGATCTCAGGCTGCCTGGCGGACATCTCGGCATGGATGAAAGAACATCACCTACAGCTCAACCTGGCAAAGACTGAGCTTCTTGTCTTCCCTGCCACTCCAGCTCTACAGCATGACTTCACGATTCAGTTAGGTTCATCAACAATTACCCCATCAACTTCGGTCAGAAATCTTGGTGTAATCTTTGATGACCAGCTGACCTTCAAAGAGCACATTGCAAAGACTGCTCAATCTTGCAGGTTTGCACTACACAACATCAGAAAGATCAGGCCCTTTCTGACAGAGCATGCTGCACAACTTCTTGTCCAGGCCTTTGTCATTTCTAGGCTGGACTACTGCAATGCTCTTCTGGCTGGACTTCCATCAAACACAATCAAACCTCTACAAATGATTCAGAATGCAGCGGCACGTCTGGTCTTCAACGAGCCCAAAAGAGCCCATGTTACACCTCTCTTTATCTCCTTGCACTGGCTACCAGTCGCAGCTCGCATCAAGTTCAAGACACTGATGCTTGCATATAGAACAACCACAGGCTCAGCACCCGCCTACTTGCACTCACTATTACGAATCTACACCCCCTCCAGAAGTCTGAGATCTGCTAGTGAGCGACGCCTCGTGGTACCATCACAGAGAGGCTCAAAATCACTCTCCAGAACATTCTCGTTCACTGCTCCTGGCTGGTGGAATGATCTTCCCACCCCTATCCGGAGTGCTGGAGCATGGCGCTAGCAACGCCAAGGTCATGGGTTCGATTCCCAGGGAAAGCAAGAGCTGATAAAAATGTAAAACTGTAACTTGAATGCAATGTAAGTCGCTTTCGATAAAAGCGTCTGCTAAATGCATAAATGTAAATGTAAACTACTTGACTTCATTCTAAACTTTATAAAATAAAAAATAAATAAAATCTTTCTTTCTTTATTCCTTCCCTTGCTAGCTTGTACTTATTTGAACAATGCCTGAGACTTGGTGTTACAAGCACTTCGTCTGTCTGATTGCCTCTTCAAGATGAATCGCTTATGTATTCCCCAATTGTAAGTCGCTTTGGATAAAAGCGTCTGCAAAATGACTAAATGTAAATGTAAGTTCAACCTGCCACAGGAGCTGCTGAAACAGTTCTACTCTGCCATCACTGAATCCGTCCTCTGCACTTCATTAACTGTCTGGTTCAGCTCAGCTACCAAATCTGACCTCAGAGGACTACAGAGGGTAGTCTGGACTGCTGAGCGAATCATCGGTACAACCCTCCCCACTCTCCAAGAACTGTACTTATCCAGAGTGAGCAAAAGGGCTGGCAAAATCACTCTGGACCCCTCACATCCAGCACACTCCCTCTTTGAACTGTTGCCGTCTGGTTGACGCTACAGAGCTCTGAGAACCAGAATGACCAGACAGCAACAGTTTCTTTCCTCAGGCAATCCATCTCATGAACATTTGAACTCTTAACAATAAACATGAAACACGCAACACTATCATACTTTTTATTTTTTTAACACACATACTTACTACATTTCAAATTTGCACCTAATATACCTGTACATACTGAATTGTCTATTTTGTATATTGTGTTTGTGCTATTTTGCATATTGTCCATTTTGTATATTTGTACATTATTTCTTTATTATCTGTGTCCTGTCCTGTCGCTGTCATTCTGTCACACTGTGGAGCTACTGTCAATAAAACAAATTCCTCGTATGTGCAAACATACCTGGCAATAAAGCTAATTCTGATTCTAAACTGAACTGAGCTGGACGATGACATCATTGAATTCAATGATGAACTGCCTTTAACTGAAAATTGAGTGTTTAATCTTGTCAATTTACATTTTTGACACACTATTTTCCTATTTTGATATTGTGAAGTTGCTTTGACACAATTTGTATTGTTAATAGCGCTATATACTGTATACACCAGACCATTAGTCAAGATGGGCAGAGATTGTAGCCTCATTGTTCATTGGATATTGCTGAATTGTCACTCATCTGCAATTAAACCAATTAATGTTGCAGTTTCAAAGTGGGTCCCGCCTTCTGAATGTTTGCGTAAAGAACACATACTTCAGGTGCTGCAAAATATGTGATGCAAAAGACTAAATAGGCAGGCAAAGAAGTATAGCTCTTAATGCAGGTTTGTGAGTTGTTGTCATCTTTTTTGGAGTGATTGCAATGTGTTCTAAATATAAAATTGTTCTGTCGATCAGCGTCATTCTCTGGAAAGATCATTGACCACTTTATTACGAGTTTAAAAGAGCGCGAGCGCAGTTCACGTGCCCAGATGCGATGCTTTTGTGCATTCAATAAATGCCATCGCGTTGGGAGCTGACTAGCAAAATAGCTACAAAAGTAAAAGCAGAGAAGTTTGTATTCAAAGTTAAAAAGCAAACACACTAGAACATTTTTACTGAAAATAAAGGATCTCCGGTGTATCTTCTAAATTTGGCTGATAATTACAGGATTACTGTTCTAACATAACACTTATAATTTCAGTTTCAACTAACTAAACTTTTTTCTGCTTAGTAGTGATCGTGTCTTTCTGTTACACTTGATTAGTGTAAATATGTCATATTTAAGTTAACAATGCAATACATAATATCATATTTTTGATATTAATAATATGACAATATCTGTAGTCAATATTGATTAAATGGGAGGGAGAAATCCTGCCCATACCCAGCTAGGAAAAGTGATAAAAGCACTTACTGAAGTGGTATTCTGAAACTTGATTAAATAAAACAGCAAAATGATAACAACAACATCAAACAAAAAAAGATTACCTTAGATAAAGTTTGATTAATATGTGCATACAATACTGGCCAAAAGTTTGGACCCATTACCATTTTTAATGTTTTTGAAAGAAATGTATTATGCTCATCAGGCCTGCATTTATGTGATCAAAAAATAAATAAATAAATAAATAAATAAATAATAATAATAATAATAATAATAATAATAATAATAATCAGCAAGGACGTGTTAAATAGATAAAGTGATAGTGAACACTTATATTCTTATTAAAGATTTATATTTTTAAGCATCTTTTTAATAATTAAAAAATCCTGAGAAAAAAAAAAAACAAAACAAAAAAAACAAACAACAACAACAACAACAACAACAACAACCACTGAGCACTTTTTCTAACGTTAATAATAAATCAGCATATTAGAATGATTTATGTAGGATCATGTGACACTGAAGACCGGAGTAAAATTCAGTTTTGCATTACAGAAATATATTTTAAAAGTATAGTAAAATAGAAAAACATTATTTTAAATTGTAATAATATTTCACAATATTATTGTTTTTTTTGTCTGTATTTTTGATCAAATAGGCTAAATCCAGGCTTGATGAGCATAACAGACTTCTTTAAAAAACATTTTAAACAATAATTTATCTAAACTTTTGTCCTGTATAAGTAAAAATATACAAAATTTAAAATTAAATGTTAATATTTGTTTCAAGTGCTTTTTATTGGGGTGGGGGGCCTCCTAATGTCTAGAAGCGGCCCTGGCCTACACTCCAGGTCAAATAAAAGCCATAATTAGGGAAAATCGTATGACATTCTTCAGAAATATCATTGATTTCTGTAGAGCTGTACTGTGAATAAGAATCAAATGACTGAGTTCAGCTTTGAGAAAGAAACCAACCTGTTTGCTCTTCAGTATCTTCATGTTTGATGCTGAATACTTCTGAAATCCTAATGTCTTCACTTTCCTCTTTAATAAACGCCATCTTTATAATAGTGTCACGTGGATGTTTGTCTGTGAGTTTGGACAAGATGAGAATAATTAACAGAAATAAAATGAATCCAAACTAAATGTGTTACTCGTGTGCATGCACTTTCCTTAAAAATAAATAAATAAATAAATAAAATGAAAAAATAAAACCTTCTAAAATGTTATACAAAGCATTACAATGTTACATTCAGTAATAAAACATTAATTTAAGAGTTCTCATTAGAAGCATAAAAGTGTCTGAACAGTTTGAAACTCTTCAAAAGCTCAAAACACAAACCTTTCTTCAGACAAATCACAACAGAGCAGGAGCGCGGCACAGCCTTATGATGTCATATCTCCCCTCCAAAATAAAAGTCCCGTTCACACGCTAAAATCAGAAATATGCAAACATATTCAAATACAAATAATAAAACATATCAACGATGTTCAGAGTTAAATTCTTGGTGAAATACACATTTAAATTTTTATTGTTGAATGAAAACAATCTGTGAGATTTTGTAAATGGCTTCACACTTATTTATTTTTTTTTTTAAATAGATTTATCAATGTTTAATTCAACAAACATTTGTCCATATAATTAGACTTTTTATATAGGGCATCAGACGTGGTAAAATACGTGGTAAAAACGTGGTAAAATAGTCAATGGTAAAAGTTATCAACTTGCAAAATAAATTGTGATGTAGTAGATGAGTGTGGTGAAAAACTGAGCGAAGACATGTGCCATATAACCTAATAGGGATTTCTTAAAAAAAAAGAAAAAAAAAAACAAAAGAAAAAAAAAAAACCTGAAAAACACATGCAAATAATAGTTTTTATTGGACATAAAAAAGGACCACAAAGGAAATAATTCTATGACTTGTTTTGTGTGTTTTCATCTGTATGGGATTTACCTGTACAATTTTATAAAAATTGTCAAAAAAAAAAAAAAAATGCAAACAAACATCAGCAAACATCAAGAAATGTTAAATAATAAAGATCAACATTTTTAAGTGTTTGTAACAGCAATGCAATATAAAATGTCACAAGGATGTAAATGCAAAATAAAACCACTTAAATTTCTCATTGTCTTTGTTTGTTTCATTCTGATAAAGTACCTCCCACCTGCATTCAAATCTACATTTTGAGGTTTCCATGTTTTATTAAGTTACTGACAACTTAAGCCAGAGACACACTGCACGATTTGAGCAATCCTATAAGATCATTGCATATCACACTATGCGACATGGATCTAATAAACTTGGCTACGACGTGTGTACACTGAAAAAAAAGTCCTTTGAATTTATTTAATTTTATTGTGTATATCAGTTGCACATGATCAGAATGTGTTCAACTGACATAATTGTCCTCTTTTTCTCAATGACTTATTGCTTGCCAAACCAAAGTATTTCATTCACGTTAAGACAACTTAAAATAATCATGTTGATTCAAGATATTATTTGTCATTACTGATTGCCATTACACAAATGTATTGTTTACTGTTAAAGGAAAACGCCACAGTTTTTCCATATTCCAATATGTTTTTCCCTCAACTTAGATGAGTTGATACGTACCTCTCCCGTCTCACTGCGTGCACTTAATCGCTCTAGCGCGCGGCGCCACTATGCTAGCGTTTAGCTTAGCACCATTCATTCCTTAGGATCCAAACAGAGATGAATTTAGAAACTACCAAACACTTCCGTGTTTTCTCTATTTAAAGACGGTTACACGAGTAAGTATGGTGACACAAAATAAACAGTGGCGATTTTCTAAGCGGATAAAAAATGATAACTATAATGTATGGCGGAAGAGTACTTCGCAGCACTTCGACCACTTCGACGAGAGGTACGTATCAACCAACTTGATTTCTTAATGCTAATCTTAATTTTAATCGAAGGTATTAGAAATTATTAGCAAAGAAAAAAAATTGCAATTTCATTATGTCTCTGGTAGCAGAGTTGTATAAACCTTACTTGCTTTACGTAAACTCTACATGTACTATAGATGTGCAAATGTGTGAATACAAAATCATAAATCTAAAAATACATACTGGCATTGACAACAATAAAGGCAAAAAGCAAGAGTTGGTATTAAATTTTGCTGTATTGAGTTGTCAAACTTTGCAAATATGGAGGGCTGAACACAGCTGCCATTAATTGATTACACAAGTATCAAAACAAAACACTTTAAATCAGCAGCATATTCAAACACATACATAATTTATCCTCAAAGTGGATTAATAAGAACGGCAAGACATTTATAAACCTACTTAATTCACTACCAAGGTCAACCATGCATCTTATAGGGATAGTTCACCCAAAAATGAAAATTCTGTCTTTAATTATTCACCCTTCATGTTGTTCCAAACCCGTAAGACCTTCGTTCATCTTCGGAACACAAATTAAGATGTTTTTGATGAAATCCGCGAGCTTTCTGACCCTCCATAGAGACCAATGCAACAGAAATGTCCCCAGACCCAGAAACGTATGAGGACATTGGTAAAATAGCCCATGTGACATCAGTGGTTCAACTGTAATTTTATTTCAGTTCTCTTGTTCATCAGAAGCATGTTGTTTGAGAACATAAATCCAAACAGTGTCTTCAATGGCCTCATTGATGCAGGATTCATTAATGACCTGCACAAAACAAACAAATGTAGGTAAATGTATGAAAATATGTCCTATTAACAAAGGCCTACTGAGAAAAACCTAAAACTAACAACTGTTTTTAATTATTTATGATGTTTAAGATTTATTTTGAATGACAATTTATAATGCAAGTGTATATTTTGAATTAAGTAAAACTTAAAAATCACACACAAAAAAAGATTTAGGTCTTTAGGAGTAGTACAAAAGTAAATTAAAAGACATACCCATTTAAAGCTTGAGTGTGTGTGTAAAGATGGACCTGTAAAATATATATATATTTTTTTATAATCAGTCAATAATTGAAAGACAACATACAAATTCACAAAGTAAAGATGAACAGACTTGTTTTAGTGTTTTGTCATAGGGCAATGAAAACGCAAAACAAAACGAAAACAGACTAAATCTAATGTTCAGAACACTGCTTCATTTCTATTATTATTGTGAGACAGCAAATAAGCAAAATTAGCCAGCTGACATGATAACAGGGTTTTTCTGCTGGGCTCATACAGAAAGGTGCAGTTGTTCGGCGAGGTTCGGTGGAAACGGCTTGCGGCTGCAGGTTTCTCTCGCAGCTGAAGCGTTTCTGCAGTCGACTCTGACTGAGTTAATACTCGGTTCAGTTGAAACCGACGTGACTGCCACTAACAGAAACACTATATTGTTAATTAAGTATTTTATAGTATATTTATATCTATTTTCAATATATTATAAATATTTTATCCGTGAAGAGCCATGCTTGTGAAAGCCACCGTCTCTACGCCGACTGCAGCGAAATCGCCCGCGTTTTGCCTCTCTATCGTTAAATATACGTTATCTCATTGAAAATGAGCTAAGCTAAGTTAGACACTCGTGACTGTCCCGTGTGGAAGAGCAATTCACACGGTCAGCAAAGTTTCAATGTACAGACAAACTGTGGAAAATAGAGCCACAATATTTACTTTTGTGAAAAATAGCCCCGTTTAAAAAAGGTCTAATATGACTGTTGGCCACCGGTTGTTGACGCTTAATGATCAACTAACAGAGTATTAAAGTGTTGGTCAATGTAATTGTTATACACTGCGAAAACTGTTATCAAGTGGAAATATCACCTACGTTACTTGAAAACAAACATAAAAGATTTTGCTGAACTAACTTTTCAGTAAATCGTTGTTGGTCTGAGATGAGGCGACTGTTGCTCAGCTGCTGAATCTTTCAGTTTTTGGCGCTCGATTCAGTTTCTTCTTTTACGTTAGTTTGTCCTCCTCTCAATGATGCAATACCGCCACTATCTGCTCCGGAGTGCCCCGGTTGTGTCAAAACTCAATTGGATTGATTTCAGTTTTAGATTCAATCAATTTCAGCCAACGTGATAGAAATGTGTACATTCAACACTCAATATGAACAACTGGAATCTACTTGATTAAAACATGTTCACAACAGAAACATAAATTAATTGTGTTTTACATACATGATTCATTTTTGTAATTTCAAAGACCTGCTATGTTCATTTTTTTCAGTGTAGATTGTACGACAATGATACCTCGTGGGCTACGACTAGGGTTGCCACCTTAAGCGAGGCAAAATAAGGGACACCCATTCACGACGAACACAAGCCATTCTTGCCTTACCGAGCCATTCTGTGTTTTTGTTTAGTTCTAGTATTGTTCTGCGTTTATCACCTCTCGAAGTGATATCTGCGATACAGAACCTGTTTCTGTTTTTCTAGCCTGTGTTTCCTGGATCTACCGTTGTCTCGCCATTCTGACTCTGTTTGTGCTTCTCTTGGACTATTGCTCATGTTCCTGGATTGCCCCTCTTGTCAAGCCCTCTGGATAACGTTCACCGATCAAAGACCCACGCTTGCCCTAGGATTACTCTGTCTTGCCTACGCCATACCTGTTTGCCGGTGTTTTGACCACGTCTCTGTTTAATAAAGCTTGCAAATGGATTCGCACATCTCTCGTCTCGTTTGCCCTGTTACATATGTAAACTTCCAACAGAACATATTAATATTATTTTAAATTTGATTATTTATCATTATTAATTATTGTTATTATTATTATTATTATTTATTATTATTATTATTATTATTTTTTACAGTTCTGCAGCTGTTACCTGGATGGGATGAATTTTTATTATTTTATTATTAATTTGCTTAAATTAGGGCTACATTTATTTGTCCCATTTTTATCTAAATAATTTAGTTTTTTTTTTTTTTTTTTACTTTTTAAAATGACATTTTGACATATGATATACGATAACTATTCTGTTGCCGGAAGAGTATAACAACATTTTACAGAAGCATGGCACTGTCCATCGATATGGAAAGGACTGGCAGTGCTATGACTTCAAAGAAGCAGCAGCCAGGTTCACAACAACTCAGAGATCATTCAAAATAAGTGAAGCAAGAGTGCTGCAAATCTCTGGAGATAAACTGGGGATTAAGCCTGTGTTTGCTGGTGAATTTTGCCAGCACTCAGTGCTGAAGCAAGGTAAGAGGTTTTGATTATTTACTATGTATAAATTTATGATTAATATATGATAAATTAATAAGGGTCTAACATTAATCATAATCTATTAATTCATCTGTCTAATAATGTCTAGAAATATAATTATGTCTACCAAGCTCTGATAATGTATGGAATATTATATTAACATACTATTATTAACAAATATTAATAAAACAACCTTGAAGCACAGATGTGTCTGTCACTTTAAAAATATGAAAACCGGATGTGACAGCACTACTGCAACACACATCACCACAGATCTGACCCGCAACAGAGGAGTCGATGTGCAATCTGAACAAATATTTAAAATATATGGAATATGGGTTGTGGCACAGGGATTAACTAGGAAACTTAAAAATGGCACTTCATGACATAAAGGTAGCTGACCCCTGGTTTAGGCTGGCACTTTTTCCACACTTCTTGGGTGAACTCAAGTGACAGTTCAGTTTTTTTTTTAAAACTCTTTCCACACTGATCACAGGTGAAAGGCTTCTCTCCAGTGTGAACGCTCATGTGGACTTTAAGGTTTCCTTTTTCGGTGAAGCTCAAGCCACACTGTTGGCATGTGTATGGCCTCTCTCCAGCGTGAACGCTCATGTGGACTTTAAGCCTTTCATTTTGTGTGAAACTCTTTCCACAGTGAGTGCATGCATAAGGCTTCTCTCCAGTGTGAATCCATATGTGCTTTTTAAGGTTTCCTTTATGAGTAAAAACCTTTCCACAGTGTTTGCAGGTGATAGGTTTCTCTTCAGTGTGAATTCTCGTGTGTCTTTTAAGGGTTTTGTTTTGAGTAAAACTTTTTCCATAATGTTGGCAGGAGAAACCTCTAGTTCCTGTCTTCTGAGCTCTTTTTCGTGTGGAAGTCTTTTTAGTCTGTGAGAAATTGAAATATTTTTCTTCCGTTATGAAATCAGGATTTTTCTCAAACAGGTACTTCTCTTCATTTTCATTCAGTTCTTGACTCTCCTCTTTCAGCACCTTCAGGTCTAAAGTGAATAGAGACAAATACAAGTCAAAAGATTAGTTCAGTCCAAAATCAGAATCAGAATCAGAAACTGAAAGAGCTTTTATTGCCAAATATGCTTGCGCATACAAGGAATTTGTCTTAGTGTCATAAGCTTCAGTTCACAGAAACAACAATGACACACAGACAATAAAAATAAGATGGGAAAAAAATATACACATATGTAAATATAAATAAACAAAAAATTTGAAACAAATGATTGTATGTACAGTTCTGCTATAGATGACAGAATGGAATAGAATAGAATGAGATGCAGGGATGTGCTAGGATGGAGGTGGTAGCAAATAAATATAAGGTTATTGCTAGTTTTGGGGGTAAAGCATTACTTTTTCAAGTAACTAGTAAAGTAATGCATTACTTTTTAATTTACTAGAAAATATATGAGTTACTTTTTCAAAAAAAGTAACGCCAGTTACTTTGTTTTCCCATTTATTGACTGACAAGTCTCCTGTCCCCACGTTGGGAGAAATCAGAAGTACAGATGTAGCATAGTACAATGTAGCAGAGCCAAACCAGACAGTTATTGAAGTGCACAGAACAGACTCATTGACGGTTAAGTAGAACTGTTTCAGCAGCTCCTGTGGCAGGTTAAACTTCCTCTGCTGGCAAAGGAAGTACAACCTTTGTTGGACTTTTTTTTTTTTTTTTACAGTGGAGTCAATGTGATTGTCCCACTTCAGGTCCTGAGAGATGGTGGTGCCCAGGAATCTGAATGACTCCACTTCAGTCACAGTGCTGTTCATGATGGTGAGTGGGGGGAGTGCAGGGGGTTTCTCCTGAAGCCCACGATCATCTCCACAGTTTTGAGCGTGTTGAGCTCCAGGTTGTTTAGACTGCACCAGACAGCCAGCTCCTTAACCTCCTGTCTGTAGCAGACTCGTCACCGTCCTGGATGAGGCCAATGAAAAAAATAAAAAAAAATAAAAAATGAAATTAACTAAAAGTAAACTTTCCTATTTTTTTTGTTTAAAAGAAGTATACTAATAGCATACTTGATTAAACTTCTTTTTTGTAAGGGCTGCCATCATTGAATCTGTCCTCTACACTTCAATAACTGTCTGGTTCAGCTCAGCTACCAAATCTGAACTCAGAAGACTACAGAGGGTAGTCCGGACTGCTAAGCAAATCATTGGAACAACCCTCCCCACTCTCCAAGAACTGTACTTATCCGGAGTGAGCAAAAGGGCTGGTAAAATTACTCCCTCCTTGAACTGCTGCCATCTGGTTGACGCTACAGAGCACTGAGCACCAGAACAGTTTCTTCCCTCAGGCAATCCATTTTATGAACACTTGACAATAAACGTGGAACACACAACACTATTAGACATTTATTTATTTAACACACATACTTACTTACATTTCAAATTTGCACCAAACATACCTGTATATACCAAATTGTCTATTTTGTATATTGTATTTTTTGCTATTTTGCACATTGTCTATTTTGTATATTTGTGGATTATTATTTTTATTTTCTGTGTCTTGTCTTGTCACTGTCATTCTATCACACTGTGGAGTTTCTGTCAATAAAAAAAATCCCTCGTATGTGTAAACATACCTGGCAAATACCTGACATGCTGAAATCGCGTTTGGTCTCGTACTGTATCGCGTACCAGTGTCTGCGCTTGCTTGGCCATTTATTGTGATTAACAGGAAAGTATGTTCAAGTGCCGGCAGAAGACAATGTAAAGAAATACTCTTTGAGAGAATCAGTCTATCAGCAGAAGTTAAAGCAGCTTGTAAGTGTATTTACTTGTCTCATTAGTGTTTAGCGCAGTTGCCGTTGCTAGGAAACGCTTCTTTTGTTTACTGTGTGGAGACGTGCTGAAATCGCGTTTGGTCTCATACTGTATCGCGTACCTTGTTAGTGTCTGCGCTTGCTTGGCCATTTATTGTGATTAACAGGAAAGTGTGTCCAGCTGAATTCAATTAGTGATTTGTTAGACGGGTTTAAAAAAAAGTTATTATATCTCGGCAGCGGTCACGGCAGCCCTCGTGTGAAGACCAAAGAGTGTAAAGACCATCGACTCTACCGTGCGACTCTACCGGACAGGGACACTGGCAAGGGATAAGTATCGCTTTATATTTATCCTCTTTCCTATTACTTGTTTCACTTCTGTTTTAGTTTTTATAACCATTTCTTACTTGTATGTTTGGCTCAGTGTTATTTTTGTAGGATTACTGTTAAACTAATGTAGCTTGATTTGTATATGTTATCTATTTTAATTTTAGTTACAGTTGTAGTAATGTTTGTCATTTTATTAGTTTTTTATTATGTCTGTATATGTTATTTATTAAGTTTTAGTTTTATTTAATTTGAGTTATTTTAGTACTTCAACAAACTAAATGGAAATGAAATAATATTGAATTTATGGATATGTGTGTGTGTGTGTGTGTGTGTGTGTACGTTACATGTTGATCTGTTTTAGTTGTGTTTTGCCATGTCTTCCGTTGACCTAGTTTTCCTTAGTTGCCATAATTAGTTAATTA
The DNA here is from genome assembly GCA_039654775.1 of Spinibarbus caldwelli. Lineage (NCBI taxonomy): Eukaryota > Metazoa > Chordata > Actinopteri > Cypriniformes > Cyprinidae > Spinibarbus > Spinibarbus caldwelli. The sequence goes on from CM077218.1 coordinate 55,458,811, forward strand.
GCTCCACACCTGTTTCTGTTTCTCCTTTATTACGTTCAGTACTTAAAGCATGTGTTCTCACCCAGTCCTTTGTTCTGCTATTAGTTCTAGTTATGTGTTTGCTACCCCTCGCTCATGGATTTTCTCTGTTTGAATTTTCATTAAAAGACTTTATTTTTATAATCCCTTGTCGTGCGCTTTCATTAGCAAGCACCAACATAACAGAATAGCAGACCCTCAAAGTGAGTAAATATTAGCGGCGTTTACGCTGGCAGGCGTGCCTTACCCACTTCCTGAACCACTCGCTCTGTGTCTTCTACATATCCAGCCTGAGTGAGCGGTGTAAGGCACGCCTGCCAGCAAACGGTCCCAAAGAGGATTTCGCTGCTTTCGTGGAGTGGGTGCTGGAGAAAAACGGATCTCCACTCACCGTCTGCCCCTCAGAGGAGGACATCTCCAGCCCCACTCACGTACCAGAGACCAGTCAGATGTCATCCCGCTGCACGGAGTCACTGCCTGAGCCCACCGCAGACGGCGAGCCTGAGGCCACCGCGACTGAGCCAATCATCTCCACAGAGCCGGAGCCTCAAGCATCGTCTGACCAAGTGCGTGAGCCGGCAACATCGTCCGTCCCCGAGGGAGTTTTGGTGGTTATCGAGGGCCTGGAGGGAAGCCCTACCCACACTCCCATGACTGAGGGTGAGCTGCAACTGGTTTCTGGGAACCATATTGAGGAACTTATGGACATCTTTGAAATGGATCTTATAGACTGGTTTGGGGAGGTATTACCCAGTGCTCCTGAGTCCCCTGCGTCTCCGCTGGTTCCGCCCAGCCCTGAATCTCCTGCGTCTCCGCTGGTTCTGCCCAGCCCTGAATCTCCTGCGTCTCCGCTGGTTCCGCCCAGCTTAAGTCCTCCTGTGTTCCCTCCCAGCCTCCCTCTCCCGCCTCCTCTTAAACCAGTCAGTTCCACAGCCCAAGCCCCACTGGTGCCTGTCAGCCCCTCAGCTCACCCTCAGTCTGCGCCAGCTGGGCGCTCTGATCCATCGCCTCTGGACTTCCAACCTCCAGCTCTGCCAAGGCGTGAGGATCCCCTGTCTCCACCTCCAGCCTCTGAGCCCTGGACTCCATCTCGGTCCTTCGAACCATCGGCTTCACCTTGGCTCATAGCTCCCTCGTCTCATCCGTGGGCCGTCCTCCCACCAGCTCCCTCGTCCCTCCGGCTCCGCCTTGGTCAGTCGTCGACCATCCGCCGCCTCGGGACTCCACTCCTCTGGCTTCGCCTCATCACTCCGCCCCTTTTATACTCTATCAGGCTCCTCCTTCCCTTCAGCCTCACCTTCATCCTCCGTCACTCCGGCTCCGCCGCGGCATTCCGAATCCCCGCCTCCGCCTCAGTCACCTGAGCCACTGGCTCCGCCTAGGCCCTCCGGATCCTCGATGTCATCCTGGCTCTCTGTCTGCTCGGCTCCATCCTCGGCTCCTCATCCACCGACTCAATCTCCGTCAGTCGGCTCCCTGGTGTGGACGGTTCCATCTCCACCATGGCTCCTCCCGCCGTCGACTCCACCGTGGGCCGCTATCCTGGCTGGCCTCTGGATTTCCACCTGGCTCCTCCTGCTCCGGGCTCCTCCCTGGCTCCTCCCACCCTCCACTCCCCCATGGACTTCTGTTTTGGACTCTTTTTGTTTTTGTCCCTTCCCTATTGTCTGTCCTTCACCTGCTCTATGCCCACCTCCTGAACCCCCACCCTCCCTCCTCTGTTGGACTGGTTTTGTCGGCGTGGGGACGCGCCGTTCCGGGAGGGGGCGAAATGTTACATGTTGATCTGTTTTAGTTGTGTTTTGCCATGTCTTCCGTTGACCTAGTTTTCCTTAGTTGCCATAATTAATTAATTAATTAATTAGCTCCACACCTGTTTCTGTTTCTCCTTTGTTACGTTCAGTATTTAAAGCCTGTGTTCTCACCCAGTCCTTTGTTCTGCTATTAGTTCTAGTTTGCTACCCCTCGCTCATGGATTTTGTTTGACTTTTCATTAAAAGACTTTATTTTTATACTCCCTTGTCGTGCGCTTTCATTAGCAAGCACCAACGTAACAATACACACGTAGTTGTTTTTGGTGTTTAGCTTAGTGTTATGTTAGAATCATTATTATACTCTTATACTGTCAGGATTGTCTTGTGTGTCTTGTGTTCCCCTTCCTCTTGTATGCCCATATTTGGTTAGTTTCCTGTTCCTGTGTTTATTAGTTGATTATTGTCCAACTGTATGTTTAATTATCTAGTTACGTTGTGTATTTATAGTGTGTTCTGCCCTGTGTTTCCTGTCGAGTATTAATCGTCACCTCTGTCTGTCATGTGGATGTTCCCAGCCTGTATGTATCTTGCCTGTTTTGATTTCAAGTAAAGACTTTATGTTGGATTTATTCTACGTCTCCCCGTTCCTGGTCTCCGTCTCCATGTAATCCGTGACAGAATACTCGACCATAACTGACACCACCATGGAGGCCACCGCTCCAGGCCGCCGCTGTCTGCGGCTTGTCCCCACCAGCTGGAAGGACTACAGCCTGGTGAGCTTGCCAAGCCCGCCGCCGTTCGCGGCTCACCCAAGGCCGCCGCCCGCGGCAAAGTCAAGGCCGTGGTTCGTGGCTCCCTCAAGCCCGCCGGCAGAGAATGTGGCAAGCTACTTGGCTGTTAGTGTGTCCACGCTTCCAGAGCGCCCCCAAGTGTCCGCGCTTCAAGAGCGCCCCAAGTGTCTGCGCTTCCAGAGCGCCCTCCAGTGCCCGCACCTCGAACGTGCCTGCCAGAGCACCTTCCAGTGCCCGCACCTCAAACGCGCCTGACAGAGCGCCCTCCAGTGCCCGCACCTAGAATGCGCCTGCCAGTGCGCCCTCCAGTGCCTGTCCCGAGTCAGGTCATGTCCCCTGTTGTCTTCTCTAGTCCTCTGGAACCCGGTCTAGTCGGTCATGTCTTGTCTGTGGGGGTTCCGTTGAAGCCGGAAGCTTCCCTTGTAGTGGCCAAGGAGGCCATTCCCAAGTTGCTTGCTTCGCGGGACGCCCTTACAGAAGCGGTTCCCAAGTCTACCCTTGAGAGGGCCCCTCACGCCTCAGCCAGCACACGGAGTGCTGGTAAACTCCAGTCATGCCCACTATGGTCCTCGGATTCCAAGCCTAGCCCTATAAGGGCTCATGTTTTGGAGGATAACCCACTGAAGACTCCAGCTCCTGTTCCCCAGTCAAGCCCAAGAAGGGCTCCAGTTCCCGAATCGAGCCCAGGAGAGGCTCCAGTTCCCGAGTCGAGCCCAGGAGAAGCTCCAGTTCCCGAATCGAGCCCAGGAGAGACTCCAGTTCACAAATCGAGCCCAGGAGAGGCTCCAGTTCCTGAGTCGAGCCCAGGGGAGGCTCCAGTTCCCGAGACGAGCCCAGGGGAGGCTCCAGTTCCCGAGACGAGCCTAGGGGAGGCTCCAGTTCCCGAGTCGAGCCCAGGGGAGGCTCCAGTTCCCGAATCCAGCCCAGAGAGGGCTCCTGATCCCCAGTTCAGCCCAGAGAGGGCTCCTGATCCCCAGTTCAGCCCAGAAAGGCCTCCTGATCCCCACTTCAGCCCAGAGAGGGCTCCTGATCCCCAGTTCAGCCCAGGGAGGGCTCCTGATGGTAGAATGGCTAGTGCCGTAGTGGCCGGGGCAGGGGCTCCTGAGCTCCCTGCACCGCCATGGCCTCCTGAACTCCCTGCACCGCCATGGCCTCCTGAGCTCCCTGCACCGCCATTGGCCTCCTGAACTCCCTGAACCGCAATGGCCTCCTGAACTCCCTGAACTACCATGGCCTCCTGAACTCTCTGACCCGCCATTGGCGCCGCCCTGGAGGCTGTCTGTCTTGTCTGCGTGTTCTTGTTCCTGAAGGCCTCCAGAGCGCCCACCCCCCATTGGATGGTATATGGCGCGAGGACGCACCTTCGGGGGGGGGAAGTTATGTCAGGATTGTCTTATGTGTCTTGTGTTCCTCTTCCTCTTGTATGCCCATATTTGGTTAGTTTCCTGTTCCTGTGTTTATTAGTTGATTATTGTCCAGCTGTGTGTTTAATTATCTAGTCACGTTGTGTATTTATAGTGTGTTCTGCCCTGTGTTTCCTGTCGAGTATTAATCATCACCTCTGTCTGTCATGTGGATGTTCCCAGCCTGTATGTATCTTGCCTGTTTTGATTTCAAGTAAAGACTTTATGTTGGATTTATTCTACGTCTCCCCGTTCCTGGTCTCCGTCTCCATGTAATCCGTGACATATACCTTTTGTTCTCTTAATATTTTGAATTGTTTGTAGCTTTATTTTGTTTTCATTTAAATGTTTAGAAATTTTGTTGTATGCATTTGTCATTTTTATTTAATTATTTTTTTTAATGTGTGTATATACTATTTATAAAGTTTTAGCTTTTAGTTTTGGATCAGTTTTAGTTGTTTTAATACTACAATTGACTGTTTCTGTTGTCCTCATTTGTAAGTCGCTTTGGATAAAAGCGTCTGCTAAATAACTAAATGTAAATGCAATAAAGCTCATTCTGATTCTGATTAAGAGCCGTGCTTGCACAGGTTCTGCACGATCCTCTTCACTAATATCCTCTGTGTCCTAATCGAGCTCAAATTGATAAGCAATATTGATGACGCCATTGTTTACAATACAAACGGAGCACATGCCACAGAGGTGAGGGACGTGACGTTTAGGTGGTTTAGCCAATCACAACACTGGGCCAGCGAACCAATCTGAGCCCATCACGTATTTCTGAGGGAGGGGCTTCATAAAAGCAGGAAATCAACAGCGTGTTTATAGAAGAAGGGACAGAGCGGTGTAGAATAAAGGTAAATTATGTGAAAAATAATGTTTTTTTTTTTGTTTGTTTTGTTTTTTTTTAAACAAAGCATTAACATGTTAGACTGCACCTCATAAACACAATGATTAAGTGATTAAGATGTAATGTTGCTGGTTCACAAAACAAAATTGTGTAATTATTTTCTTTAAAACATAGCCTACAAACATTTAAAAAAAAATCTGTTTATGAATTATGAAATTATGAATATGTTGGCAACAATAAGCTAGAAACATACAGTAGGCTGAGTCCAAAAGCCCTAAAATGCTGCCTTCAGAGGCAGCATTCCAAGGCAGGAAGGCAGCAAGGCACATCCGAATCCAAATTCTGCTTCCCTTCCTGTCTCCAGAGTTCCCTTCTTTTGATCTAATTTTAAAGCCAGCATAGATGTATCCATTCCATGATGGTTGAGCTAAAAAAGAATAATAATAAAATAATTAAATATTTGTTTAGTTATCACCAAAACTCCTTCTATTTTGTTTTAAATCATTAAACCGTTACGCTGCTTCAGAAGCCTTTCTGAAATCAGTTTCATGAGGTGCCTCCTGCAAAGTTATTGCCTGGTACACTGGATTGTTGCTAGGGTGTTCTGAGTGGTTGCTATGTAGTTGCTAGGCATTGGTCTCAAACTCAATTCCTGGTGGGCCACAGCTCTGCACAGTTTAGCTCCAACCCTAATCAAACACACCTGATCCAGCTAATCAAGGTCTTCGGGATTACTTGAAACTTCCAAACAGGTGTGATTTGGGGCTGGTTGGAGCTAAACTCTGCAGAGCTGTGGCCCTCCAGGAATTGAGTTTGAGACCACTGTGCTAGGGTGTTATGGATAGGGATTTGTGACACATCACTGTTTCTCATTGGTCAGATATATGTATATATATATATATATATATATATATATATATAGGTGTCAAAATTAGCTTGTTAACGCAGGCAATTAATTTTTTCAGATTAACGCGTTAAAAATATTTTACGCAATTAACGCAGGGGCGGGGCTACGGTTGGCCACCCCATTCACTACTGCTGCCTCTGTCAATTTTTTCTTGAAAAGAATTGTGTTTATTTAGATGCAGAACGTCTTTATGACCACATCAAGCGGGAGACGTTTCAGACGAGCACTCTAACGTCGCCTCCGAGTCAAACGAGCGCGTAAAAGATATTGTGCTCATAGCCTGTATCATTTCATATCAAACAGCGAAAGAAACTACGTGCATGCAATGTCGTAGATATGCCGTCAGTTAAGGCATGAGGTTACCAAAAAGGCGATTAAAGCTGCCTTAAAACTGTGTGCATGCATGCAATATGTTATACATGCATCACATTTAAGAGCATGTCTCTGAAATGGTTTTAAAAACTGTCCTGAGGCACCCCATCACTGTCTCCCTCATCTAAAACACCCGATTCAACTCGTCCGCTCATTAGTAGAGACTTTAAGACCTGAAGTGGGTCAGAAAAGGTAAAGAGATTTGTGAGAAAATACGATGCATGTCAGATCCGCGTCACGTTCAGCAGCAGCCGCTTTTAAAGCAATAACAGGCAAATAAGCTAATAACCAGCTGCTGTGATGTCTATTAATCCAAGAACAAAAGAAAAAAAAAAGAGGAAATCAATAACTTTTATATAGCTTTAAGGGGTTCATCTATATTTAATTTAGAATTTTGTGTTTGGTAACTATTCATTTTCTGTATATTTCTGCTGAAGGGCACAGGTAGGTAAATATGTCATTTATTATAATGGGTTCATGTGAAGATTGTTCTTAAATTAGAAGTTAAGTCTAATAAATGTTAAAGCAAGGCAAGTTTATTTATATAGCACATTTCATACACAGTGGTAATTCAAAGTGCTTTAAATAAAAAGATGTGAAATAGTCATTAAAAATAATAAAAACAAGGAATTAAAATAATAATAATCTCAACAATGAAAAAAATAATATAAAAATTGATTTAAAACGAATTTTAAAACAGTTAAGAATAGAGGATAATTATACATAGTGCAATCAGTTCAGACGTAGCACGGTGCTCATTCAACAAATGCACAGCTAAACAGATGAGTTTTGAGTCTGGATTTAAATGTGGCTAATGTTTAGCTCTCAATTATAATTTAATGCGTAATGGCTACACTCAATGGTTAAATATTCAGGGGAAAAACAATTTTATAGAGACATCAGTAGTACTGATATCAGTGATGCTGGCCTTCAATCATAAAAAAGATGCCATTAAAGAAATATTAAAAATATACTGTCTTTATGTTGTTTGTACATTGTACATTTGAAGATTGAATGTGAAATTATTGCAATATAATTTTAGAAAAATGTGCGATTAATTAGGTTTTTTTTTTTTTTTTTAAATCGATTGACAGCACATATATATATATTTATATATACGTATACTCATAACTCATTTTGCTGAAGGGAAAAGTAGACCGTTTCCACCGAACTGTGTGTTGTGGTTAAAGATATTCTTAGTCATCATTTATGGAAATTCATCAACGATTTTCACATTAAATGTTTTTTGAACTCTAGTCAAGTCAAGTCACCTTTATTTATATAGCGCTTTTAACAATACAGATTGTGTCAAAGCAACCTTCCAATATCAAAATAAGAAAATAGTGTGTCAATAATGTAAAATGACAAGATTAAACACTACATTTTTAGTTAAAGGCATTTCGTTATTGAATTCAATGATGTCATCGTCCAGCTCAGTTCAGTTTAAATAGTATCTGTGCAATCAAGTCGATGATATCGCTGGAAATTAAGTGTCCCCAACTAAGCAAGCCAGAGGTGACAGCGGCAAGGAACTAAAACTCCATCGGTGACAGAATGGAGAAAAAAAAACCTTGGGAGAAACCAGGCTCAGTCGGGGGGCCAGTCCTCCTCTGGCCAGACGAACCAGCAGTTCAATTCCAACTGCAGCAAAGTCAGATTGTGTAAAGGATTCATTTGGTTCCCGAGGTCTTGTCCGGATGGCCGTCTTGGTGACAAGGTCTTCACTGGGGATCTGTCTCTAATATATGGTCATTTTGGTGTGAAAAAGTTCAAAAGTTTGCTTCTTAGAAAACAATTTCAGAGTCTGGCCATGGCTGGACTTAGCCCCGTCCACTTCCTCTCTCTGGGATCAGTACGGCTTCTGAGGCTCAGGGTCCAACATCACTTAATGGCAGGGTCGCTAGTGATTAGGAAACAGGTACCATTTGGCCATCTGGGGCCACTGCTGAAGGCAGGTGCAGGCTTGGCAGGCTGCTGGGAGGACAGAGCCTTCTGGTGACTTGAATCAGCCACCGAGCTGGAGCGTTTGGCAAATCTGTCCACAGTAGGGCCTAACGGTCTCTTTGGAGAAACTGGGGAGGAAAGTGACCTTGTCCAAGTCCTTAAACTCCATGAGGTTTAGCCAAAGGTGGTACTCCAGCACCACCAAATTGGCCATGGTCTTGCCCTAAGATGTGGCATTACTGGCATGCAGAACCAGGTTTGTCACTGTGCGCAGCTCCTTGAAGGTCTCGGAACTTGAGCCAGACTCATCCATTGAGCAGAGAAGTTTGGCTTGGAAAACTTGTAGCACTGCAATCGTGTGGAGTGCTAAGCCAGCCTGGCCAGCCGCTGAATAAGCCCTGCCCGCTAGAGCGGAGGTGGTCCTGCAGGGCTTAGATGGATGCATTGCATGGGCCTTTAATCTCATGGCCGATGGAGGGCAGAGATGCCTGGCGACTGCCTCTTCTAGAGGTGGGAGCTTGCCATAACCTCTTTCTTCAGCGCCGTCATTCGAGGTGAGAACAGCAGAAGTAAAGAAGAGAGCACCATGTCCTTGTGAGTTCATCATGAACCTTAGCGAAGAACAGGGCCGGTCTTTGGCGGGAGGATCGTTGATGGCATCCTGACTGCAGGTACCACTCATCTAAGCGGCTACAGGTGGACTCTTCAGCTGCCGACCAGTCCAAGCCAAGCTCTGCCACTGCCTTAGTGAGGATGCGAATCAGCTCGATTCCCTGGGAGTGAGGGTCCCGGGGTCCTTGCCAGAACATGCCCACTCCTCAGTATCTGAAGCCGTCAGTGACATGGAGTCATTGACAATGACTTCCTCAGAGCCGCTAAAGGAAATCAAGTCACTCACAGCTGACGAGGGTGTGAGTTGGTGAAAGGCGATCTTCCACTGCCGAGGGGCTCTTCTCAATGGCAAGTTTCTTTCTTCGGCTTCTTCATGATCTTTGCGCTGAAGGAGAAATATTCTTACAAAATGGCATTTAGACTGACTTATGTAGCAGTCGGCTCCACCCCTTTTGGCAGACTGAAGCACCATTTGTTTGTGCAATTACACGAACGTGAACAGATCAGGATTCAGGATTCAGAGTAAGTCTGCGTACAACCTTGCGGGAGAGACCGGTCGAAAGGGAACACTTTACATGCAATTTAGTGGCTTGCATTCATATCCTGAGCTGCTTGCCTACATATAGTTTGCATCATCAGTAATGTGAGTTTGGTCTTTTAAAGCCTTCCTCAAACAGCTACATTCACAAATAAAACAATGATTTATGCAAAAAGAATGATTAATTATCAATTGAGAATTTGTTATTCATATGGTCTGGTGGTCATATGGCGTGTGTGAATACGGGACAAACTTTCATACAGGACGCTTCTTTGATGCCTTAAATACGGGACAATTCCGTATTTTATGGATCGGTTGGCAACAAGAAAATATTAAATAAAAAGAGTGGGGCTGCTGTGAGTCCGGGGGTGTATTTCAGAAAGCAGGGTTAACTTATCATCTGCTAAACCCTGAACTCTCGGTTGATTAACCCAAACCCTGCTTACTCGAGGTATGTTGGTTCCAAAAACACGTCCAGGAGTAAGTTCATTCAACACCGAGTATGTTCCTGGTTAAGATTCAAGACATTCTCAACAGAGCAACAGATCCAGAAAATGCAGATCCATGACAATAAAATATAATAAGTATATGAGAATAAAATAAACATGACCTTGTTATAAGTGTTTTATAATTAATACATATCGATAACTATTATGTATGACAATAGAATAAATATAATAACATATTAGAATAATATATTACCTTATTATTATTACTACCTTTAAATATAAATATATTAGTCTCCATCTAATGGTAGAATTGTCACACTTCACGGGAAGCAAGGGAACCAGGAACGAGGAGACGAGGAATTTCACAAAACAGAGTTTTAATCCACAAGGGAACACAGATAACGGGCAGGATAGACATTCAAATGATGTATAAGGACTGACAAACATGAACTTAAGGATAGGACAATCAGGGGAGGAAGACAAGACACACCTGGAATCAAATTAACAATTAAGACGAGGGAGAAACATACACAAACAGGTCCATAGTCCTGACATAACGCCCCCTCCCGGAAGGTGCGTCCTCGCACCGTAGTAACATCAAAAGGGGAGGGGCGGGTGGGAAACTAAGGAGGAGGCTCAGGCGGAGGACGAACCCCCGGGAGGGGGCCGGCTGACAGAGACCAGGGAGGCGACGAAGGAGGGAGGAGCCAGGGAAGAGACAGGAGGGATCCGGAGCAGGAGGAGTCCAGTAGGACCCAGGCCACAGCCATGATGTCGACCCACGGTGGAGCCAACGGAGGGAGGAGCCATGGAGGAGGAATGGCCGCCGACTCCAGGGAGCCGACCAACGGTGGCGGAGCAGGTGGTGGAGGAGCCCGAGGCGGAGAGCCAATGAGCCAGGGGGATGCCGAGGATCCGGAGATCCGCGGCGGAGCCGGAGCGACTGAGGACCAAGGTGGAGCTGGCGGGAGGAAGGAGCCCAACGGAGCCGGTGGGACGGAGCGATGAGGCGCAGCCAGAGGAGAGGAGTCCCGAGGCGATGGCGGGTCGACGCCCGACAAAGGCGGAGCCAGAGGGACGAGGAAGCCCGGTGGAGCTGGTGGATCGATGGATGACGGTGGAGGTGAGGGAGCTAGGAGCCAAGGAGGAGCCGCTGGGTCCACGGGCCGAGGCGGAGTCAGGGCCTCGGAGGCTGGAGGTGGAGGTGAGGGGTTCTCCAGCCACGGCAATGGAGGATGGCAGACCCGCGGAGCTCGCACCGCATTGATGGAGGGCTGAGGGCTGAGGGCTGAGGGCGAGCAGAAGGGCTGCCAGACGACAGCGGTGGAGGAGGCAGGAGCGGGTGGGAGGGTGGGCATTTACGAGGAGCGGGCACAGGGGGGCACTCGGGAGGAGCGGAGCTGGCTGGGACCAGTGGAGACGAAGGAAATCCAGGAGACGAAGGAGAGAGGAGAGGGGGAAAGTCGACCTCCAGGTCAGTTGCCCAGTCAGTAAGATCCCCCTCCATGTCCAGCAGTCCCAGATGTACAATCAGCTCACCCTCAGCCATGGTGCAGGGGGCGGAGCTCCACTCCGCGCTCACACCGTCCACGGCTGGCTCCCTCATGATGGGCACTGTCGCCAGCTCTCGCACCTGATCTGACGTGTTGGGCTCAACTTCCGGGACGATCTTCCGCTCAGTCGCTCGGCTTGGCGCTGGCTCGTGGATTGTAGCGGGAAATGGCTCTCCGTCATCGGTGGGCTCAGGCTGGTGCTCCACACCGCGGGGAGTTGGTGGGCTGGGCTCTGGGTCAGGAGTGGCACATGTGCTTTCACACTGAAAGCACATGTACTCTTTCACACCAGTATGTATTTTCTGATGTTCTTTCAAACATGGTAGACGTGAAAAACTCTTTCCACACAAATGACATGAATGTGGCTTCTCCTTTGTGTGAACTTTCATGTGCTGCTTCAGGACTGAAGCCCACAAAAATGTTTTGCCGCACTGATCACATGTGTACAGCTTCTCTTCAGTGTGGATGTTCATGTGGTCCATAAGTAATTAAAGGAAAAGGAGCCCCTACCAAGTATTGAGGTCATATACAGTAAATGAACATACTTTCCAGAAGGCCAACAATTCACTAAAAATGTTTTTGTTTTTTATTGGTCTTATGAAGTATTCTAATTTGTTGAGATAGTGAATTGGTGGGTTTTTGTTAAATGTGAGCCAAAATCATCACAATTAAAAGAACCAAAGACTTAAACTACTTCAGTCTGTGTGCATTGAATTTATTTAATACACGAGTTTCACAATTTGAGTTGAATTACTGAAATAAATGAACATTTCCACAACATTCTAATTTATTGAGATACACCTGTACATTATTTTAATAAACTGTATATTGAATTTGATCTTTTAATATCGCTATCTTAACACATTAAGCCATATTAAGTGCTTATGATTTTCTACAGGAGGTTTAAAAGCGCGCTGTTCTGTGGCCATGGATTTGTGGGTCTTGTCTTTCTTGTCTCTTACAGATGACTTGCAGGACCCTGTATGTTATGATATTAAATTAGTTTTAATCGTTTAACCACCACAGCTTTTTGTCTCCATTGGCAACACGCACGGTTTGTGTGGATTGCAAGTGACGTCGCAGGCAGCGAAGAGTGCAAGTAGCGATTGCAAGTGACTTCATAATTTAGTTTCTTTTTTCTTGTCTTCACCACCTGGCCACTTGTGTAAAATGTTCAGAGATACAATTTTTAAAAAAAAAAACTTAATAAATAAAATAATACAAAAAAAAACATAAAAAAGACTGCAAGTGACGTCACTTGTGGAAGCGCAGGTGTCTGAGAGTGCAAGTCTGAAAATGCAAGTGCATGTCTGCAGCCAGACCCTATTGATCATACTTGACTGAAACAGTAATTGGTCAGTAGGTAGGCAAGGTATCACTTGTTTTGTGCTCTAGACTGGGAACACAAGACTGTATGTAACTGTGCATGCATTACATTCAACATTAAAACTATATGGTGCGCAATAATCCAACCAAAAAAGGCATAAATACATGATTTATAGAAAAAAAAAGAAAAGAGGGTAGAAAACAGATGCTTACCTCTAGTTCGCGTTGCAAAATGGATAAACCATATTGCCCCCGTCTTCCGAGCCACCTGTGCATCCAGATACGCCTACGCCTCTTTTTTTTTTGGACATTTCTTCACAAAGAAAAGCACATATCGCCAAGGCAGCGTGTTTCTCCCTTGGTAACATGTTTCTTTTTCTGAAACAGCCACACTTCCGGGTTCAGGGGGGTGCGACCTGCTGATTTCACACGTATAGTGTGAGCGGTCAAGTCGCAGCTCAACAATCGGACCGTGTAGTGTGAGAACATAAATCGTGAGTTTGGACTTTACATCACATGCGATCTGTTCGTACAGTGTGAGTTGATACCTTGCTGAAATCGCACAGAAATCGCACAGTGTTTGCCTGGCTTTACGAATGTAACCCTCGTTCCCTGAAGGAGGGAACGGAGACGTCACGTCGGTGACCGACAAATTGTCATTTCGCTTAGAGAGACCGTCAGTTTCAGTTTATTATAAGCAAAATAGTTTGCTTTAGCGCCCCCATTTGATGATGAACAAGGCAGGCCAACGGCTGTCGAACGGACTTCTCCAGAATGTTCAGATGGCCCTGTATACACCAGTAAACCAGTCAAGATGGGCAGAAAAACTAGCCTCATTGCAGGGACGGATTATGACGCAGCGGTCCCCCCCCCCCCAACGTGTTAACCATATCATGAGATTCTTGATTGAGAGACGCACAGACGCTGGTATTCACATGCTCTCTCTCTCTCTCTCTCTAATAAGTGCATTAGACTGCATTAATAACTGCGTTAGCCTGCATATCAATGGCTCAAACCCCTGTTATTAGCTCTAAAATGATGTTTTGGAAATTGCAATGGAAGGTTTATGAGGTGCGCAAGAAATTATTTAAACACACATGAGATTTCAGGATGGAAACATGACAAATGTCTTGAAATAAATCATAACAATGTCTTGATGTGTGGTTGTGACTCCAGACCGTTCAAATTATTACAGAAATAATGCACTCCCGAAGTGGTAATGTGGCCATGACGCTGGAGCTTATTAATGGAACGGTCTTTCTCCATTCTCAAACAAATTTAAGACGTTAAATTTTTATTGACTGAACGCAAGCGCTTATTGCAATAGAAAACACTGTAAGGGTTTCCACTGATTATGAAATATTTCTGTTTGCTGGGGTGGTACTATTATATACGCCTATTAATAAGGAAGGGGGGCCCAAAATATCGTTTTGCCAATGTCACGATAAGAGATAAATCTGGCACTGTTTATTGTACAGAAAGAGAGCAAAATAGCATTTACATTATCAAAGAACATTATCATTGACTTTAGTCTAGCCAGAATCTCTAAAGCCAGAATCAAGCACTCTCAAAAACTCCCATTAATCACTGAAGTTGCTTACAATGTGAAATGAATATCTTGCTTAGCCTACATCTTATGCACATCTGCACTTTGTTGTTTCTGATGAGAGAAATCGGCAGAGAGCAGAATTCATTCAGGGAGCGCTCACACTGAATAAAACACAGCTGTTTCAGCGATGACTCATCTGAATGCCTCTTATTGTACTCATAAGCTCAACAGAATCATGTGTGATTGGTTATAATGCGCAGTGCTGTAGCTAAAAACGCAGCTGTCTCTGGCTCCGTGCCAGCCAGCGAAGTTGAGTGAACACAGAATTACATTTAGCATCTGATGACGTGCCGCACTGAACGATCTAATCACACCGGTGTGATCGGCTATTTTTGTCTTTTGGAAGCTGCAATCAAAATCCACTTACCTCAAAAATCAGAGGGGGCACAGTTGAAATCGTGTTACGGGAGTATTTAGGCTGGGCCCCCCTCTGGTCCAGTGCCCTGGGCACGTGCCCGGTAGGCCCGTGCGTTAATCCGTCCCTGCCTCATTGTTCATTGGATATTGTTGAATTGTCACTCACCCGCTTTATTCACCATCAGTTTAGTGATCGTGTAGATTTGCAAAGACACTGATGGAAGGTACACCACAAAAAATCTTCAGCTTCTGGTTTTATTTCTAATCAAACACAAAACCTCTTCAAGCAAATGCGTTGAATCTAAATGAATTCTAATTTTAATCTATTTTAATTTTAATCTATATGTAATCTAATTTCAATCGGCTCCGCTTCCGAAGATGCAAGACTTCAAGGCGACTTTGTTTCCATCTGTATACGCCTGTGCACCGGGAAAAACACACAGCTTCCCTGTTTTTTTTGTTTTGTTTTCTCTCATCATAAGTTCTCGTGATCTAGACACATAACAAAATAGCTGGAAACTTCAGAATGTAAAAAGAAAATATCACATGGCCTATAGGGCTTTTGTACTTTTCTGATGAGTTAAAAATGCATGTCCTGATGTGAAAACGCCCAGTAATTGGGAAACGCACTCTTTTTGTTCTGCGTCCAGAAGATGAAAACACTTCAGTTCATTCCAAGAAGACAACAAGACAGCCCCCATATTGCCCCTACTGTGGCTAGGTCAGCAATCCCTCCTTGGCTTTTTCCTGTGCCTTTGATTGACATCCAGCTGCATGAATAAAAATATAACAATGAAACAAGTGTGTTAGAAAGTTTAGTTGTACAGCAATACATAGATCATACATATTATAGTGCAGTACAAATATACACAGATGGTTCAAAGGATCCAGACTCTGGGAAAACAGCTCCAGCAGTATATATTCCCCTATTCAAAATTAAAATGTCAAAAAGAACCTCAGATCATATTTCTGTATTTCCTGATATGCACAGATTCTCTTTCAGCGCTAAACAGTTTATCAAGTGGAAAATCATTAGCAAGACGAAACTTGATAAACGTAGTAATGTAGAGTTTATTTAGAATAAGACAGTATGGACTTCGTGTGGGTACCATCACATATGGGTGTGAAAAGAAACGAGGAGACTGATCATCTGGCTAAACAGGCATTAAACCATTCACAAATAGGCATTGCAGTGGCATTAAGTAAGACAGAAATAAAAGCGATAACAGTAAAAGAAATGTAGATTAGTGTTATGTGGGACACTGACTAATGTGGGACACTTAAGCTTCAGTGCGTTATCCCTTCTTTTACAACATTAAAGTGAACATGATTGGTGTTGAATTCAAGCAGGGGTGTCAAGTTACTGAAATAACTCGACTTTCTGGAAATTATGTCAGAAATGTGGCCATGAAAATCATAAAACAGGAAGTACCTCTTGTAAAGGTCAGTGACATAGGATTTAGACAAAATTAATGTTAAGGACATGAATCTGTTATACATAAAATAAGGTTCTAAATTGTTATCAAATTATATTTGTGATGTATTTGTAAAACAAATTTTGCAATAATATTGTTAAACTGTGTTAATAATATTTTCTATTTAAAGAAATCTGTGTCGTCCCACTATAGAAAATGATGTTTCAAAAGTGGGACAGGACGTTTTAACTAATGTGGGACATACAAATATTCAATGTTATTCAATTGATAAAATGTGCATTAAGAAAGTTAAATGCCATACATGTAATTTTGTTAATTTTGGGGCTTATAATGTTTTAAGATTAAAAATTTTGAGACTAGAAGACGATAAGATCTTGGACCATGATAAGGCCATAACCGGCCAGGACTACTAATTTCTGTTATGGAGTGTTTTTACCATTACAATTTGCTTAACACATGCTTTTGAAAATGCATGCTCCATATTCTTACCATGTGCAGAGGATATAAGTTTAGTAACAGTTTTAAACGCATTCCATGTTACGCATAGCTTATTAGCATGCATATTACTAGAATATTAGTCATTTATTATTAGTAATTAAGCACATGTTAATGCCTTATTCTACATGACTTTATTCTACATCCCTAATCCTACCCAATACCTAAACTTAACAACTACCTTACTAACTATTAATAAGAAGCAAATTAGGAATTTATTGAGGGAAAAGTTGTAGTTAATAGTGAATAAGTGTTCCCTATTCTAAAGTGTTACCATAAATTCATTTAAATAGTATAAGATTTCTGTGTTATATAGTTGTATTTAACATTCCACATATGAACATATAGGCTACTAGTTTTTTAGACAAACCGATGAAGACAGCAAACACACCGTAGGCCTACTAAATTAATTCAGAAAACATGGATATGCACATTTAACCAGGAGTGATAAATGTGAAGTTTGCGTTGTAAAAATTAAACTATTTCCACATTAGAAAATCCACAAATTCTTAAACTATTTTGGCACATGGAGCACTAAAATGTGCGCCATTTCCCCTTTAAGTACAATATCTGAAAAAAAATTATTCTGATTTAGTAGGGAAACATCTTGGGGATTTTAAAATGTTATAAGATTTTGATTTACTGTTTTGGCTTCATTTGAAAATATGATACACAATTCAAAATTACAAAAAGTGTCCCACATTGCACTAATCCACCCAGGAAATATAGCAGAATGAATGGAAAGAAGCAACAAAAGGTAGACATTTATACTGCATACAAGAAAAGGTTGGTTTGGAGCAGGGCTGTACAGTGCGACATATACGCACGTGATACAAAAAAACTGGTCTGTGCGATGAATAAATTCACCACTGTAGCACGCGTGCGATACAGTTTTGCATGTTCATAACACAGCTGCTTAATAGTGTGAAGTAATTTCGTTGTGCATCTTTGTGTGTGTGGGATTGATTGGGCTATAGTTGGTAGTTAGAGGTGTGCGATAAGATGATTTTTGATCATGGACGATTTGAAGAAATATCGTAGTATCGTGCTACAGCGCACATTCTATCAGCTGCAGTTCTGGCGCCTCTGTCTCGATATAATGCATCATACATTCACATTAAATGTTAACTCAGCAGTAGAGTTACACTCACGGGACACTGTACTTATGTGCAATCACAAAAGTGCATTATTTGCTTCTGCTTTAAAGCCTTGCCGGTTAAACATTAATTAATTCATGTGCTGTTCTGACCTGCGCTTTTTCTGAACGCATACACATGAAGCGCGCGCACTACGAGCCTGTCAAACAGTGCCTGATTACTGGACTAAGTTGTCTTTCACGTCTGATCCATTTCGCATCTAATATTGTTGAAAATACACAAGGTTTACATATAAACACAGTTATGTCTAAACTGAAAGTAAACAGTTGAGAGAGAAACTGAGGCGTGCAGCTCTTTCAAATAAACTGCCGCTTGTCATTACATTTACATTTAGCAGATGCTTTTATCCAAAGCAACTTACAGATGAGGACAATGGAAGCAATCAAAACCAACAAAAGAGCAATGATATGCAAGTTCTGACACGTCTCAGTTAGCCTAATGCAGTACATTTTTTAATTATATAATAAATAAAAAGAAAATAGATAGAATAGAGCACACTTGTGTTAGAGCTCTTTTTTGCTTTTCTCATTAAAGGAATAGTTCAACCAAAAATAAAATTTCTGTCATTATTTACTCACTCACATGTTGTCCCAAACATGTCTTAATTTATTTATTTTGCTGAACACAAAAGAAGATATTTTGAAGAATGTGGGTAACCAAACAATTACTAGACCACACTGACTTTGATAATAGGGGAAAAATATTATGGAAGTCACTGAGACCAGCAACTGCTTGGCACACAACCAGCAACCCACATTTTTCAAAATAGCTTATGTTCAACAGAAGAAAGAAACTAATTCAGGTTTGAAACAACTTGAGAGTGACTAAATGATGGTATAAAAATAAAACACTATGACAGAATTGACAGACAGATGACAGAATTTAAATTTTTGGGTGAACTATTGTGGTGGCTTCTGCCGCTGCTGTGAGGAATCATTCTCAAAGTCTTGGAGTTTTGATGCCAGAAGATAAGACTTTATTATATGTGATAATGAAGCCTGAGAGACCCTGCAGAGAGTCTCCCGAATCTGGGTTTGCACCCTCTTATACACAGTTTTTTCTCCTGAGGCGTGTTCAATACATTTCCTATATCATTATTGTTTACCTTTTTTGGATGTGCCTCTAGTTTGCTTTCAGGAAGTGGACAGGAGGCCTCCATATACGTTAAAGAAGAGACACCAATGTATAGTTTTTGTCTAATGTCACAACAGTTTCAGCACAAAATGTATATCTGCACATCCTCTAACGTGTGCTACAACTGTTTGTGCTACAAAACTGTCAGCTTCTGTAGCACCAGAGCTATGTGCAAAAAAAGATAACATACAGCTCTGGTTCAGAGAGAAGATTTGGAAACAGAAAAGAGACCGTTTTAATAAGCATTGGTCATTGTGTATTAAATCAGTGCTTGCATATAATAGGAAGACATGAAAATGGAAATTGTGACAAATGTGGGTTACGTTTCCGGTTAAGTCAAGTTTTAAGATATTTGTAAATGAATGATCTGTCACTGGACCTAAACAATCAAACATTTATCGAGAATTAGTTGTTTATTTAAAGGAAACAGGATTGATTAATAGGATTTAGGTTATCGGGGTTTGTGGGTTTTTATTTGTATTTATTTATTTATTTTTCTTGTAAGTAGTTCTTGTTTCTAAACTTCCTATCCATTGTGCGCTTCACACTCCTCTCCAGCAGGTGGCGCGATGCACCTTTAAGTTGGTTTACCGACCGCCATTAAATCCTAGAAGAAGAAGAACAACAACAACAACAAGAAGAAGAAGAAGACAGTCCGAATCCAGTGTTAGCTTCACTTCCAGCCTTCATCTGATCGTTTTATTGTGTATTTGTGGAAGTATCGTACACTTCGCTGATCTCCCACAGTCCTCCTCGATTCCTGAGAGCTGAGAAATAAAAGCCAGTTTAAAGTAGTTTTCTGAGCATCTTTTCTCCAGCTTTGATGTAGAGGTTAATTTGTAGGGAGAAAGCAGTATTGTAGCAGTAATGAAGTATTGTCTTCTCAGCAGAGCTCTGTTGTTGTAGATCATTAAATGGTGATGTTGTCTCAGAAGTCTGTCTGAAGTCTCTTTCGGAGGAACCGTGAACAAACGCTGTCTGTAAAGTCATTGTCTGATAAAGGAGCGAGTCATAAAGCTTTCGGACGCAGCTGCAGCGTCGAGTCTGAGGAGAGGTCAGTAATTCACGGTGTTTCACATACAAACACTAACATCAGACACATTTTCCATGTTTGGACTGATAATGTGCTGTTACTGAATGTCTCGAGATCACTGAGTGGAATGATTTATCTTTGGCAGATCAGATCTGTTATAGTCGCTTTTAAAGGTAGTTTTAGGTTCTGAATTATTATTAGTAATAGCCATTAGTTATTAGTTATTAGTTATTAGTTAATGTTTTCTGTTCTCATGTCAGATATGTATAGCTATGTGTAGATAAGCGCTAATGTTGTTTAAGGGACCGTCTACAAATTCCAGTCATAGTGCAAAAACAAAACATTAACATACGTCTAATTATTAATTATTATTAATCAACATAATGTTTTTTTTTAGATATTAGAATAATATTTATAGGTCATTCTGAGGTCACTCAGCCCCCACATGTGCCAAATTCAACACAGATAGTCTTGTTTGTTTGTGCTTCGTTTGTTCTGGTTTGTGCCTGTAAAAGTTTTGTTTGTGCTGCTTTGGTTTTTAAAATATTAGATAATCAAATTATAGGCGGTATAGTAAAGACAATTAGTGGTAAAAAAAAATAGTATAGTAATTAAAGGTATTAAAAAAAAAAAACTGTTCTTTTTTCATTTTTTTTTCGTCATGGTTAAAAAGGAAAAATGAATGGACACAAAAGTAACTTACAGGCTACGTGGACCTAGAAACAGTAGGCTAGGCTTTGTTTTATTTGTGTGCAGAAACGAAAATAGGCCTATGTATATCAAGTCTTTATTTTTTGTTTTGGTTTTGTAGAGACATAATGAAATAGGCCCAAAACAGCACAAACGGAGCACAAATGATTGAGACCATTCTGCTGACGTTTTGCGTTGGGTGAGGGACCAACTTCACGGAGGTGCCCAGACTGACTTCTGAATGTGAGCTACAGCTAGGGGTGGGCGATATGGCAAAAATATCATATCACGATTCTTTTAGACACATCACGATTTTATCACGATTCTTTGTCATGTTGGTTTTACTATTTTGTCTGAACAGAAACACAAAGACAAAGCGTAACAAAATATAAAAAAGAATGGTGGATATTTAGGCCAAAGTGGACGAAGATAGAAATCTTTGTTATTAAAACTAAGAACAAAGATACACATTACAGATACACATAATATACAAATAAAACAAACAGTGCTTTATTTTCAGGTACAATAGGCATATTTAGCAGGAGCATTCAAGAAATTGAATGAACAAATATAAAAATAAAACACTATATAGATTGATTCCTATTAAAGCAGCTGTATTATTTTTTTCTGTCAACAGTAGGGAGTTATTTTTTTTTTCTCTTTGCGTTTTTATTTTTTTAACTTTGTTTTTTTTCTTCAAAATATCTTCTATTGTGTTCAGCACAAGAAAGAAATGAATACAGATTTGGGACAACATGTGAGTGAGTAAATAATGACTGAAATGAAATTTTAGGGTGAACTATCCCTTTAATGACAGTCAGCAGCATGTTTATTTCTGTCCCTTTAAGACCTGCACGCATCTAATATACAGGCACGCATCCGTTTCTCTGAACTGTTTACTTTCATTTTAGACATAACCAGCTGAGTCTATACATAAACCTTGTGTGTTTTGACAGTATTAGCTCAAAAGATAACTTAGTTGAGTAATCAGGCGCTGTTAGACAGGCTTTTTAGTGCGCGCGCTTCAGGTGTACGCCTTAGAAAAAGCGCACGCCAGACCAGTGTGTGAATGAAACCTTTAACCAGCAAGGCTTTAAAACACACTCAAATAATGTACTTTTGCGATTACAAATAAATGCAGTGTCCCGTGAGAGTAACTCTACCGCTGAGTTAACACTAATGTGAATGTGTCTGGCGTTGTACAGTATATTGATACGGAGGTTCACTGTGTGTGAACGAGGCATGGCCGCAGAGTGTGAGCTGCTCCATCTTATGCAGCCTCAGAGAGAGATTCTCCGGTACAGTGTTCCACAACAACGCTTAGCTGCCCGCAGATCCGCCTGCCTATAAATCAGCCTAATTTGCAGCACAATCAGCCTATGCCGATTAATTAAAAAATGCCAAAAATTGGCCCGATTAATAGGCCGGCCGATCAATCGGTCGACTTCTAGTTTTAAGTCAGTCTGGACACTAGGAATGTACTATAAACTTTGGAACGGCAAAATATTTCGGTGTATTTTATTTATATATATATATATATATATATATATATATATATATATATATATATATATATATATATATATATATATATATAATAATATTTATAAATAAATATTGTTCTGTACTTGTATAAATGGAGGTTTTTTTTTTACTAAATCTTACCTGTAGTAAGTTATTCTTGTCACTATGGGAACCTACTACAAGTTTGTTTGTTTTTAAATTATTTTTAAATGTTAAAAGTCATTTTAATTAGGCTAATACAGCGGTTCTTAATCCTGGTCCTCAAGACCACCGCTCTGCATATTTTGCATGTCTCTCTTCTTTAACACACTTGATTCAGATAACCAGCTCATTAGAAGAGAGCTCCATGAATTAACTGTGTTCTGATTAGCCAGGTTTCCATCGAAGGATTTTTATAAAAAATATTTAGCGCTTTAAAATATTTACAATATAGCTGATGGAAATGGCATTTATTGATTAAATTTCTCTTATGTCGACACAATCTTTTTCCTTTTAACTTTAGCGCATAAATTCTATATCGATTCTTCAAATGTCGATACTTCAAGTGTTTGTAAACACTTTTTGTCGAGAAAAGGGGCTTTAACACAAATACATGTGGTGTCACATGACCGAAATCTAGCGTCAGCGTCAGTTCTGGCAGGTCACGTTAGTCAAGCTTGCATCAGCTGACTCACAGCTGATCCACATCTACCTACAGGGATGCAACACTTATCACAGCACTCATATACAGGTGCATCTCAATAAATTAGAATGTCGTGGAAAAGTTCATTTATTTCAGTAATTCAACTCAAATTGTGAAACTTGTGTATTAAATAAATTCAATGCACACAGACTGAAGTAGTTTAAGTCTTTGGTTCTTTTAATTGTGATGATTTTGACTCACATTTAACAATTTAACAATTCACTATCTCAACAAATTAGAATATGGTGACATGCCAATTAGCTAATCAACTCAAAACACCTGCAAAGGTTTCCTGAGCCTTCAAAATGGTCTCTCAGTTTGGTTCACTGACAGTTGTCCAGAAGACAATCATTGACACCCTTCACAAGGAGGGTAAGCCACAAACATCCATTGCCAAAGAAGCTGGCTGTTCACAGAGTGCTGTATCCAAGCATGTTAACAGAAAGTTGAGTGGAAGGAAAAAGTGTGGAAGAAAAAGATGCACAACCAACCGAGAGAACCGCAGCCTTATGAGGATTGTCAAGAAAAATTGATTTAAGAATTTGGGTGAACTTCACAAGGAATGGACTGAGGCTGGGGTCAAGGCATCAAGAGCCACCACACACAGACGTGTCAAGGAATTTGGCTACAGTTGTCGTATTCCTCGTTAAGCCACTCCTGAACCACAGACAACGTCAGAAGTGTCTTACCTGGGCTAAGAAGAAGAAGAACTGGACTGTTGCCCAGTGGTCCAAAGTCCTCTTTTCAGATGAGAGCAAGTTTTGTATTTCATTTGGAAACCAAGGTCCTGGAGTCTGGAAGAAGGGTAGAGAAGCTCATAGCCCAAGTTGCTTGAAGTCCAGTGTTAAGTTTCCACAGTCTGTGATGATTTGGGGTGCAATGTCATCTGCTGGTGTTGGTCCATTGTGTTTTTTGAAAACCAAAGTCACTGCACCCGTTTACCAAGAAATTTTGGAGCACTTCGTTTCCTTCTGCTGACCAGCTTTTTAAAGATACTGATTTCATTTTCCAGCAGGATTTGGCACCTGCCCACACTGCCAAAAGCACCAAAAGTTGGTTAAATGACCATGGTGTTGGTGTGCTTGACTGGCCAGCAAACTCACCAGACCTGAACCCCATAGAGAATCTATGGGGTATTGTCCAGAGGAAAATGAGAAACGAGACCAAAAAAATGCAGATGAGCTGAAGGCCACTGTCAAAGAAACCTGGGCTTCCATACCACCTCAGCAGTGCCATAAACTGATCACCTCCATGCCACGCCAAATTGAGGCAGTAATTAAAGCAAAAGAAGCCCCTACCAAGTATTGAGTACATATACAGTAAATGAACATACTTTCCAGAAGGTCAACAATTCACTAAAAATGTTTTTTTTTTTATTTTTTTTTTTTATTGGTCTTATGAAGTATTCTAATTTGTCGAGATAGTGAATTGGTTGGTTTTGTTAAATGTGAGCCAAAATCATCACAATTAAAAGAACCAAAGACTTAAACTACTTCAGTCTGTGTGCACTGAATTTATTTAATACACGAGTTTCACAATTTGAGTTGAATTACTGAAATAAATGAACTTTTCCACGACATTCTAATTTATTGAGATGCACCTGTATAAGGTCCATCACTATTATCACCAGCATCGCGTTGCTCAGTAGCTAATTAATGGCGAATTCGCCAGGCAAACACCATCACCTCAGTACTAAGAATTGTGCAGTCGGGGATTTAGTGAGAGGATTCATAAGTAAGGGACTGTGGGGAAAGTGCAAGTTTTTCGCTTATTGATGCCTGATTCGAAAGTTAGCATTGCTTCACGCATTGTTATATTATTGATATGGACTCGATGAGTTATGTGACTGACTAAGAATAAGTTCAGATGGGATCTTCATTCCCCACATGAAGAAGTATTAAGAGATCAAGTTTCCACGTCCCAGCTGACTATGTGTTCTCCATTCATCTCTGAAGGTCTTCAGGAAGCTAAACTAAGTTATTTTTTAATGCTCCCAGATTACTGGCAACATGCTTGCTAAGGCTATCTGTATTGCTTAGACTTATTTAGTTGTTTTCAGTGAAGTGCTTGTGCTAAGATTATGTGATCATACTGACAATGTGCCTTCCCTTCTGGTTGTTGGGAGCATGCTTGTTCCTAAGCTGTCTGGTTGTTATTATGAACACGCTTGTTCCTTAGCTGTATGGTCGTTATTGGGAGCACGCTTGTACTTAAGGCTGTCTGGTTGTAAGGGAGAACATGTTGCTTAAGCTTTTGAGGTATTGCCAGCATACTCATTAGGTAATCTGTTTAAGGGTAGCATGCTTGTGGCTATGGCTTATGCGGGTTTTGGCAACATTCTTGTTTCATTCAATGGGTAAGGGCTACATGCTTGTTGCTTAAGGCTTGAGATTTTCACTGTCATTTTGTGTTGGGGGATATGGCATATGGTTTTGTTTTGGTGGGTTATTGCTGCTCTTCCTGCTCTTATCCATGCTAGGCTGCATGGATGCGCAGGGAGTTCTTGCCCAGAACAGAACCATACCGCCAATCCAAACTGTATGCTAATTGTCAGTCATCTTTGACGATAGTGGTCCTGACAGAATTAGCCTATAGGCAGCATCCGTGTTCATGGTGTTAATGACATTAAAGCACTGTTTCCCTGTAGTTCAAAAGCACATTAAATCATATTCATATTATTAAATGGTATCTATAATTATTTTATACATGGTAAGAAAAAGATGAGTTACCTCTGAAAACATATCTTAATTTGATGTTCCTTTAGTAGGCTAGTCTATGTTTACATTAGGCTTTTTTTTTCTTTTTTTTTTTACAGTGGACTGTTAAGTTTAAATAGCCTGTAGTCCGTGCCTTTCAGCGTGACCACCATACCCCCGTGATATGCCAAGGACATTTTGTTTTACATGGATATTGGAAAGCGAAGTATAACATTTTAAATCAGTTCGTTTTGACTTGTTAGCTTCTTAAATTTTATTCTTGTTTTGTTATCAGTTCTTTCTACCGTTAAATTTAAAGGATTTGTGGCGTGAGGGGAAATAAAATAGCATGTTTTTTTTCAATATGTTTGGTTGACTGTATTTTATTATGACAATGAACAGGCTGCGTTGTTGAGTTAGTAGGCTAATGCTTAATTGCGCACATGAGGCGCCAGCACGATCACTTGATGATATTTCTTTTTTCCTAATAAAAGTGGAAACAACTTACAATAGCCTACTTCTTCATTTGTGGTCATATAAGAGTAAGACATTATTCAAAACTATTCTAAATATTTATATTATTTGTGCACATTCACAATAAAAACAAAACGTTGAGCTTTTGTAAAATAAAGGAAACAAACTGGATGCTGCTTTCTCAAGAGTGCATCGCAAAAATGAACCGAAATTCTGCATATAGGCTGCTAATTGTTGCAGGTTTTGTTTTGTTTTTTTTCCCTTTCGTTTTGTTAATTCATTAATTATTTAGAAAAATATATTTTGCATATGGGCCTATTTATTTCTTTTATATCTAATTGCTTATGTTTTTCTCCATTCGCAGAAGCGCTGCAGGTGCGTGACGTGTATGTGAATTGGGGCTGAACGATTTTGGATAATCTAATTGGGATTTTTTTTTTTTTTTTAACCAATATTGCGATTTTAATATGCAATTATTTTTTAAAGCTCTTTAAATCATTGTATAGTATGACCAACGCAATATTAGATAGATTAAACATAAATGTTCTTTTCTGTAGGCCAGGCCTGTATGTTACGATGAAATTAGGCGATGCATGAATTGATATGAATGACATTAACAACTACAATCACAGTAGTATATTGACTGATTTGTTGAACTTCCAGCCTTGTAAGCATGTAATAATTATGACAACATAAAGCACTGACAAATAAGCCTGGTGTAAACATCATGAAAGTCAGTAACAAATCACACTAACTAAAGTAGATTGCAGAAATATAAAAACAAATCTGTTGGTTTACCACACTCAATATTTAGGTAATTCAAAGTTACTGTAATAAACATTATGTAAACATGTGGATTGCACTTTTTAAACACTGTCTGTTAAATTTAGACAGACTTCAAATAAATAAGAATATATATTAGTGCTGGGCGGTATGACCAAAAATTTATATCACGGTATTTTTCAAAATTAGACCGGTTTCACGGTATATGATGGTATTTAATTTTTTTCATGCATGACCGGGTGTTAACCGCGTTTTCTAATGATTGAGAGAGGAAAAACTGCAATAGATTGACTTAGAATGCCCTATTTTACTGTCAGGATGAGTGAATATTGTAGAAAAATTCCACACTAAATAGTGACTAAACACGACCCATTAATACATGTTAACCAGGAGTCACTTTCATTTATATTCGCAACATCATCTGATAAAATCAACATGCATCTAATGTTACACTAAAGAGCGGCTATGCAGTGGTTTTGGCTATATTACTTTTGTCTCATGCAGCGCACTGCCTGCGTCTGAGTAACAAACTAAGAAAAAACAACAAACAAAAAGGTGCATAATATTAACAGATGACCTATGCTCATATTTATAATTCCAAACAGTCAGTTAGCGGCAGGTGCTTGGAAACGCTGTTTTGTACTCATTTACTGATGAGTCTGCTGCGGTCCGGCCAGCTGAATGCGGTGCTTCTCTGCCACTCACTGCACAGAACAGAAACCGAGAGAGGCGACACTGCGCTGGGAGAGTCAGATGGGCAGCACTGGAGACATCTTCCAACTGAACCATAGCTAAGTTTTATCCAAAAAAGTCGCTAGGTTTGTCAGTTTGTATATTCTATGGAAAAAAGCCGCTAAAAGGGCCTGAAAGTCGCTAAATATAGTGCTACAGTCGCGCTCGTGTGTGTGAGACGTGGGAGCTGATGGCAGCGGGCGGTGGATATTGTGGATGAGTTCTTCTGTCTCATCACGTTCTACAGCTTCAGAACTTTCACGCTTAGTAACACATTCAGCTGTGTCCTTGCCACAATTCAATAGTGAAAAGAGACCCCTCTCAAACATTGTCGCGTTCCGAACGTTATTTAAATGACACCGGTATTGCGGTAATTTAAAAATTCATATCATAAGAAAAATAAACATCGGTATTCAGTATGAACCGGTATACCGCCCAGCACTAATATATTTATATATATATATATATATATATATATATATATATATCATCATCTTTTCAACACATGAGCTCAGTGAAATGTTCTATGATTGGGTGTTAATATTCTGTTCAGTAATTGGTTAAAGCCGACGTGGCTGCCGCTTACAAAAAGATAAAATATTTTTTTCTTTGGAGGCGCCTGCCGCGAAGCCGTGCACGTGGAAGCGGCATGATTTTGGGTGGACGAGCACCGCTTGCACTCCGCCTCTGCGCCGCCAGCGGTTTGCTGCTTTCCGCATATCTCCCATTGAAAATGAACTAGACACTCGCGACTGCCGCGTCCCGTGTGAAAGGGCCTTTAATATTAATATATTATGCTTTCTCGCGCCGTACTTTGATGTCATTCACCGATCGATCTTCAAGTTGAACACACCTCTTTACTCTCACGTGTCACGTGACAGAGTGTAATCGCAGAGGCTGCAGTTGAAAAATCACGTTTTTTCATATCGCGATATTATCGCAAATGCAATTAATCGTTCAGCCCTAATGTGAATCCTCACGTTCATGTTGTTTATGCTGCTTTTTGCATGTATAAAATTAATTCCTGGAAAACTAATTTGTGACCCTGGACCACAAAACCAGTCTTAAGTCGCCGGGGTAAATTTGTAGTAATAGCCAAAAATACATTGTATGGGTCAAAATTATCGATTTTTCTTTTATGCCAACAATCATTAGGATATTAAGTAAAGATCATGTTTGTAGCAAATTAGCTCAAAAGGGATTTGTATATAAATAATTACAATTAATTCTGATTAATTACAATTATTTATATCGGCTGATAGTAATAACTGTAGCAAAATTAAATTGCCATCAACTAATCTGTTCGTCCAGCGAACATTCAGCGTAAGTTCATATCAACTCTAAGAAAGGATATTTTCTTGGCCACAGAAAATACTTTCCTAAGTATTAATACATTAGAGCATGTAGTAAGGATCAAAATCGTAAAGGGACATTAATTTGCAAGGCAGAATCAGAAACTCATGTAATTTGTGCACAAGAGTTTTATTAACTAAACACTAACGCAAACTAGTCTAACAAACAAACAAACATACAATCACTCATACATGGGGAAAGGGCAAATGTGAGTTGATGGATGAAACCATCAGGAAACCAGAGAATGAAGCTATGAAAAGAGTCAGAATAAAACCTGAATAAAACCATCAGCGCCGTTTATAACGGGGTCTATAACTTATACTAAACCTCTGTTTCGTTTAGTTAAATGTACTATACTTGCATTTCCTTTGAGTCTGGAATGCGGTCTTGGATGAAAAGTCTTGATGGTTTCAAGGTTTTTTGACTTGCGATCACGTTCTTCCGGGTTGAAGAGTGATGACTTCCAAAAGATGTTATTCTGGCTTGGTGGTGATTGGGAGTTCTTTCCCAGGTGAATAGTGAAGAAGAGTTAAGAGACATCAGCTAAGATCCAAGAATCTTTGGTAGAATGGAAAGACAAGGCCGCGAGGCCTGGCACAAAAACTTAAGGGTCCAGAAGAGTTATAGCTCACATTCCCATCTTCTCAGAATCTAAAAGATTCGCAGACTGGGTCTTTGTGGTCAAGAGTCATTTCCCAGGCTGGGGAGATCACCCACGGCTCAATGTTGGGGCCCACCGGGCACGGCCGCACCGGTTCAGGCTCTACGTGAGTCCCTCATGGAGCAATCAGAAGATAGCAGAAGAGCTTTTTTTTTTGCAGAAGAAGAGGGACGGACCTGTGTGTGAGCCCTTAAAAGTCAGGGAAGTGTCACACCTTTCAGGATCGGCTTGACCAATGAGAAAGGCTGAATTTCCAAGCAGGAGGCTGGAAAAATTGGGGGGTTTTATGACCCTTTGTCTGAGAGCATGGTTCGAATAGCTTTGAAAGTTGATATACAAACTATTAAAGATTCTTAGAACACTTATATGTTGCATAGGTAGCAACATATAATATACACTCTGAATTAGATCATCTGAAGACGAATTGATAGAGATCAAACATGATATAAGTGAGGTATTATTAACTAGTTATATATCATAAGCATGCATAAAACAGGATACAGTACAAAAGACAATATTCAAGAACAATATACACAATGACCTGAGGATGTGTGTGTTCCTTCAAAGAAAGGTTTTTCAATGAATTAATTAGAGAAAAGTACATTCTTATGTGCCTTATGTGTCTTTCCTATGGAAAGGGTAGGGAGCTGCCACTGTCTATGATCTCATCAGTAATAATCAAATGGCAATAATGGTAATAATCAAATGGCAATAATGCAGAGGAAAAAAGAAAAAAACAACTATTGTCTGTAAACTTTCGGATACTTGAACACTTATTTTAAATAAGTATATATATATATATTTTTTAAAAGTAGCCTGTAAATAAAGTAAATTTTGCACGAAATAAATTTGATAAAAAATTTATATGAAAATGTAGCCATGTGCAGTAATATTGAAAACTGAGAATGTGACCGCATGATATTGAGTTGATAATGATAATCGTAATTGAATTGAATCGTGAAACCAGTGAAGATTCACACCCCTATTTTTAAGATGGCAGTACTGACATACAAAGATTCCAACTATAAACAAAAAGCATAGAAACTGCAATTTTGGTTAAGATGTAAAGTTTTAAAGATGTATTTGCACAGCAGAAGAATTAATTGGGGAAAAAATGTAGATCAAGAATCATTTTGGAATCTGATCGTGACTCCCTGGATCGGATCGTGAAGTGCCTGAAGATTCCCACCCCTAATTCACACACAGACAAAACTTGCTACAGAAGTGTGAAGGGTTATTTAACCATAGTCATGAAGTTTGCATAGTAGTCACGTCTCGCGCACTTTAATGCCCTTTGAAATAGTGGTTGACCAATATATTGCCAAGGTCGATATATCGGCCGATATTTGACTCTTTTTGATTAAGTTTTTTGATTTACGGTTTGATGAAGTTTTTTCTGTTTGGCCGATGTGTTCGAGGCGTGACATTTATTTTGATGGCGCGCCAGACGTTTATTTTGACAGCGCTGAGAACGGCAGCACCCGAGCACACAGCACTTACATTCTCTCTCTTTATTGTTTGCTGTCACAGTTTAACAGGTTCTGTCTAATAGGGATAGAAGTCTGTCTAATAATCAGATAGAATGTTAAACAAAGGAATTAACATGAATACAAAAAATATTATAACGATTGCTTTTATATTATTAGTAGAAAGGCAAACATAATACTTTCTCGTTTACCATCAGCATTCAGCAAAAATGTATTTATATAATTTAAACAGATATTTGAATGTCTTAAACATTAAATTTCACAAACCTTGCAGACTTAGTCGAATCCAGCTGTGAGATCTTGTGAAGTGTGTGTTTGTATCCTGCATGATCGCGTGTACTCCGCGTGATGGTCGGTCCATGTGAATTGAATACGGACAGAAGGAGAGTTCAGCTTCACTGGAGATGCGCGATCAACACACTTTAAACTCATGATTTCACACTATGCTGCACTTTATCCATTTGCCCACTGTCATATTCATGTCATTTTCACTGGCTAAACAGGCACGCAAAGAAGTACAGCTCCTAATGCAGGTGTGTGAGTTGTCGGCATCTACTTTGGGGTGACTGCAGTGTATTCTAAATATAAAATTGTTCTGTCTATCAGGGTCATTTCTGGACAGATCATTCACCGGTCTATTACAAGTTTAAAAGAGTGCGAGCACCGATGATGTGCCCAAATGCGATGCTTTGAATTTGCGCATTCAGTGAATGACATCGCGTCGGGAGTTGACTAGCAAAATAGCTAAAAAAGTCAAAGCAAAGAAGTTTGTATTCAAATTCAAAAAGCAAACACACGAGACCATTTTGTTTAATGTTTCAAAAAAAGTACCTCGGATAACATCTAAATTGTGCTGATGTTTACATTACTGCTCAACATAATTTACTTTGTTTCAATTAACTAATTCACTTACACTTGATTTGTGTAGGCTATATAGTGCATATTTAAGGTAACAATACAATACATTATATCATATTTATTAATATTAATATGACGACAATATCTGTAGTTATTATTGGTTAAATGGGAGGGGGGAATACTGCCCATACCAAGCTAGGAAAAAATAATGATAAAAGCACTAATGTTCATTAAGTGTTATTCAGAAACTGTGAATAAATTACTGCAAAATAATAATAATAATATGGCTATAATAACATCCTCAGCAAACCTTAGATAAAGTTGGATTAATATGTACGAACAGTACCGGTCAAAAGTTTGGACACATTACTGTTTTAAATTTTTTTTTTTAAAGAAGTGTCTATGCTCATCAAACTATATATTAATTTGATCAAAAATAGCCTACAGAAAAAAAGAAAAGAAAAAAAAAAGAAAAAACAGTTGTATTGTGAAACAGAGAAAAAAAAATGTGTGTGTGTGTGTGTATATATATATATATATATATATATATATATATATATACACACACACAGGTGCATCTCAATAAATTAGAATGTTGTGGAAAAGTTCATTTATTTCAGTAATTCAACTCAAATTGTGAAACTCTATTGATAGAGAACCAAGATGGCAGCGCGGTCAGACACAGCGGCCACTCCGGGTCCCAAAGACGGTGCTTTTATGTCTTTTAATGTCGTCTGTTCGTCTCCAAATAGTGTAAATTTACTGCTAATTCATCAGGAGATCACTCCAGGATACATCTACGATCGCCAAAGCCTTTTGGATATCGACAACACATACAAACACAAACTCTCGCCGGCGGCTACTGAGAAGCTACGAGGCCTTTGTTTACTGCTGGAGCCGGACCTCGAGACCGCGGCCTCGCCTACTGACGCTACCCGCACAAGGCGGCGTCGCAAGCGGTGTGAGAGAGGACAGAAGCGCGGTAAGCGTGGAGGTATACGAGCTAGGCTGAGGGCTAACCCCACAAGACCGGCTCTTCCAACACTCATGCTCTCAAAGTTCGGTCTCTGGAAAACAAACTGGACTTAATTCAACTTAGTCGGTCTACACAGCATGAGGCAAGGGATTGTTGCGTGTTTGTTTTCACTGAAACATAGCTAAACGACAACATCCCGGACTCCGCCATTCAGTTGCACGGACTAACTTGCTACAGCATGGACAGAGACTCATCACTGTCTGGTAAGACTCGCGGGGGTGGCTTGTGTGTGTATATCAAAAACGAATGGTGTAACAATGCTGTGGTAGTATCAAAACACTGTTCATTGCTGGTGGAGTTTATGGTTGTGAAGTGTCGACCGTTCTATCTGCCGCGGGAGTTCACGGCCATTGTTATTGTCGCGGTATACATACCCCTGTGCGCAAAAACGCTAAGGACGCGCTTCGTGAACTGTACAGCGCCATCAGCGAATGACAAACAAATAACCCCGACGGCTTTTTCATCATAGCCGGTGACTTCAACCACGCAAACTTAAAGACAGTTTTGCCAAAGTTCTACCAACATGTGAACTTTGCAACAAGGGGAAACAACACACTGGACTTAGTTTACACAACAGTAAAGAACGCATACAAAGCTGAACCCCGCCCCCACCTCGGGTGCTCGGACCACATCTCTGTTATGCTAATCCCAGCATACAGACCACTTCTCAAACTCGCCAAACCGGTTCAAAAGCAGATGACGGTATGGCCAGACAATGCCACCTCAGCACTGCAGGACTGCTTCCAGGACACAGACTGGAACATGTTTAAAGAGGCGGCCACCTACAACAACCACACAGACCTGCAGGAGTACACTGAAACTGTGACTGCTTACATCCAAAAGTGCATAGATGATGCATAGAAGCCATGGATGACAGCAGAGGTTCGTGGGCTGCTAAAGACCAGAGATGAAGCATTCAGATCAGGAGATAAAGCAGCCCTCAAAACAGTAAGAACCAATCTGTCTCATGGCATCAAGAAGGCAAAACATCAGTATGCTAAAAAAATCAACAATCACTTCACAGACAGCAGAGACACTCGGACCCTGTGGCAAGCTATTCAGATCATCACTGACTACAAGCCCCCGCCACAGGCCAGTGACGATGACACATCCTTACCAGAGGCACTCAACCACTTCTACTCACGATTTGAGACACAGAACGACACACCTGCACAGAAACTACTCACATCTCCAAACGACCAGGTACTCTGTCTCTCTCCAGCCGACATAAGGAAGACCCTATCCGGGATTAACCCACGAAAGGCTGCGGGCCCTGACAACATACCTGGACGTGTACTGAAAGACTGTGCTGCACAGCTGACGTATGTCCTAACAGACATCTTCAACATCTCGCTGAGCCAGGCAGTCGTCTCCACGTGTCTCAAATCCACCTCCATAATTCCAGTACCAAAGAAGTCACCTGTGTCCTGTCTGAATGACTATCGTCCCATAGCACTGACCCCAATCATGATGAAGTGCTTTGAGAGGTTAGTCATGCAGCACATCAAGTCCAGTCTCCCAAACACGCTGGACCCACTCCAGTTTGCATACCGTCCAAACCGTTCCACGGACGATGCAATATCCACCACTCTCCACCTAGCTCTTACCCACCTGGAACAGAAAGACTCTTATGTTAGAATGCTGTTCATTGACTTCAGCTCAGCATTCAACACAATAATCCCACAATAGCTCATCCACAAACTAAACCTGCTGGGCCTTAACACCTCCTTCTGTAATTGGATCCTGGACTTTTTAACTGCAAGACCTCAGTCAGTCCGTGTCGGCCGCAACACCTCCAGCACTACCACACTGAGCACAGGTGCCCCACAAGGCTGTGTGCTCAGCCTGCTGGTCTTCACGCTGCTGACCCACGACTGCACTGCCAAGTCCAGCTCCAACCACATCATCAAGTTTGCTGATGACACAACTGTGGTAGGCCTCATCAGCAACAACGATGAAACGCACTACAGAGAGGAAGTGGCACAGCTGGCTGAATGGTGTGGTGCTAACAACCTGTCCCTCAATGTGGGTAAGACGAAAGAGGTTGTGATGGACTTCAGAAGAAACTCTGTCGACCACCCCCCGCTGATCATCGACGGCTCAACCATGGAGAGAGTCGGCAGCACTAAATTCCTGGGGGTGCACATCACAAAGGATCTCACCTGGACCACCAACGTCACGTCGCTCAATAAGAAGGGACAACAGTGCCTCCACTTTCTCCACCGGCTGAAAAGGGCAAGTCTCCCTCCACCCATCCTCACCACTTTCTACAGGGGCACCATTGAGAGCGTGCTGACCACCTGCATCACTGTCTGGTATGGGAACTGCAGTGCTGCTGACCGCAAGACCCTACAACGGACAGTGAACACTGCCGCAAAGATCATCGGTGCCCCTCTCCCCTCCATCCTGGACATTTTCCTTTCACGATGCTCCAACAAGGCCACCAGCATCGTGAAGGACCCCACCCACCCCTCTCACAACCTCTTCCAGCTCCTGCCATCAGGTAGAAGATACCGGAGCATCAGACCTCGCTCTGTCAGATTGCTCAACAGCTTTTTTCCCCAGGCTGTGAGAGCTCTTAACTCCAATCTCCCTGTCCCCCTCTGAAACCATGAACACCTCAGCCCTCCCACCCCCCAACTCATTAAAAACTGTTGACAATTTTACTAAGTGCAATTCTGAATGTGCTACACACAGGTGAGTGGGCTATACAAACCACCTGTAGTAACGCACTCATACCACTATATGCACACTAGACACTTTCTATAAACACTCCCTGCCACAAAGACTCTTAAGAAAATATATGTCTGCTTGAACATGGCACTACAAAATAATACGTTTACTTGAGCATTGCACTACAAAATCTTTTTGCACTATGCACTGTCTCCCACAAAATCTCTCTTCTGCACAATAATTTAATGTACAAAATATATATTTTTCTGCACAATTTCATGTACATATATCTCTTTCGCACAATTTCATGTACAGTATTTATGTAAAGTTCTTGTACAGTCTAAGTTTGTGTATGCGTAGTCAACTAGGTATAGCAGTTATAGTATTTTTAGTATATGTATAGTCAGATGGTTAACTGTTGTATATATAGCTCTATTGTTTTTCCTATACTTGCATTGTTGTATGTTTATCTTAGGTTTAACTAGTATGTAGCACCGTGGTCCTGCGAGACACGACATTTCGTTCCACTATATGTCCACACATGTAGCAAAATGACAATAAAGCTCGACTTGACTAAATAAATTCAATGCACACAGACTGAAGTAGTTTAAGTCTTTGGTTCTTTTAATTGTGATGATTTGGGCTCACATTTAACAAAAATCCACCAATTAACTGTCTCAACAAATTAGAATATGGTGACATGCCAATCAGCTAATCAACTCAAAACACCTGCAAAAGTTTCCTGAGCCTTCAAAATGGTTTCTCAGTTTGGTTCACTAGGCTACACAATCATGGGAAAGACTGCTGATCTGACAATTGTCCAGAAGACAATCATTGACACCCTTCACAAGGACGGTAAGCCACAAACATTCATTGCCAAAGAAGCTGGCTGTTCACAGAGTGCTGTATCCAAGCATGTTAACAGAAAGTTGAGTGGAAGGAAAAAGTGTGGAAAAAAAAGATGCACAACCAACCGAGAGAACCGCAGCCTTATGAGGATTGTCAAGCAAAATCGATTCAAGAATTTAGGGGAACTTCACAAGGAATGGACTGAGCCTGGGGTCAAGGCATCAAGAGCCACCACACACAGACGTGTCAAGGAATTTGGCTACAGTTGTCGTATTCCTCTTGTTAAGCCACTCCTGAACCACAGACAACGTCAGAGGCGTCTTACCTGGGCTAAGGAGAAGAAGAACTGGACTGTTGCCCAGTGGTCCAAAGTCCTCTTTTCAGATGAGAGCAAGTTTTGTATTTTATTTGGAAACCAAGGTCCTAGAGTCTGGAGGAAGGGTGGAGAAGCTCATAGCCCAAGTTGCTTGAAGTCCAGTGTTAAGTTTCCACAGTCAGTGATGATTTGGGGTACAATGTCATCTACTGGTGTTGGTCCATTGTGTTTTTTGAAAACCAAAGTCACTGCACCCGTTTACCAAGAAATTTTGGAGCACTTCATGCTTCCTTCTGCTGACCAGCTTTTTAAAGATGCTGATTTCATTTTCCAGCAGGATTTGGCACCTGCCCACACTGCCAAAAGCACCAAAAGTTGGTTAAATGACCATGGTGTTGGTGTGCTTGACTGGCCTGCAAACTCACCAGACCTGAACCCCATAGAGAATCTATGGAGTATTGTCAAGAGGAAAATGAGAAACAAGAGACCAAAAAATGCAGATGAGCTGAAGGCCACTGTCAAAGAAACCTGGGCTTCCATACCATCTCAGCAGTGCCACAAACTGATCACCTCCATGCCACGCCGAATTGAGGCAGTAATTAAAGCAAAAGGAGCCCCTACCAAGTATTGAGTACATATACAGTAAATGAACATACTTTCTAGAAGGCCAACAATTCACTAAAAATGTTTTTTTTTTTTTTTTTTATTGGTCTTATGAAGTATTCTAATTTGTTGAGAGAGTGAATTGGTGGGTTTTTGTTAAATGTGAGCCAAAATCATCACAATTAAAAGAACCAAAGACTTAAACTACTTCAGTCTGTGTGCACTGAATTTATTTAATATACGAGTTTCACAATTTGAGTTGAATTACTGAAATAAATTAACTTTTCCACGACATTCTAATTTATTGAGATGCACCTGTGTATGTATGTATGTGTGTGTGTATATATATATATATATATTACACATACATACATACACTTAAAACTATATTATATTAAAATATATTAACAACATTTATTTAAAATAGAAATCTTTTGTAACAATACCGTTCAAAAGTTTGCAATTCAATGGTGTAGTGAATTTTGCTTTCGCCAACCTAAGGAGGCGAAATAGTGTAGTGATGGGTACTCACGTCACAGGTGACATTATGATTTTTGGATCACGTCACTTAAGGTGTGGTTAGGAGTACATCACATAAGAAAGATTGGTGGGATACCTAACTTGTAGAACCTTGCTGCATTATCAACACAAGGAAAACACAAGTGTAATAAAATTAATTTTATTAACAAAAGATAGACAAGAGTAATCAACAACTACTAAATGAATACCATGAATGAAAAGGGAATAAAGTGCGTAAGATGCATAAAATGCAAGTGATT
This sequence comes from Spinibarbus caldwelli, assembly GCA_039654775.1. NCBI lineage: Eukaryota > Metazoa > Chordata > Actinopteri > Cypriniformes > Cyprinidae > Spinibarbus > Spinibarbus caldwelli. The sequence goes on from CM077218.1 coordinate 55,496,745, forward strand.
ATTTTGGATGTTGCTATGTCAGAGCTACGTTATCTGGAAAGATAAACTGTCACTACTCTGAAACAAGTAAGGTGAAGAACCTTATTATGCATCAAACAAATACCTGAAAGATTATTTGTTATCAACTGCAATCAGCTATATAACATCTAATGTCAATTAGAAAAATCATATACTGATAATACACAATAATGCCAAGGTCTCTGGAAGAGGTTTGGATAGGTGATAGTTACGTTCTCTGTGGGTGAGTGAGCAGTCCGGTGGCGGTGACTTCATCCACTGGTTGTGCTGGTAACAATGCAGTGGGGAAAGGAGCAGGAATCCGTTTCGACAGCCTTGAACACGAAGCGCTGGAGGATGCTGATCTCCTGGAGCACCAAAGGGTCCTAAACTCTGGAACACGCAGATGTGACCCTGAAGTAGGTGCAGAAGGTCCTTAGCCTGGAACACGCAAGCAAAGGTACCTTAGAGTGAAGGTTTGCTCTCCGGAGCTTAACCTTGTTGCAAATGTCTGTGTCTCTTCTGCCTCTCTGGGCTAGAGACTCAAAATTTGGACGATCCGCTTTGTCTCTCTAGGATGGAGACTCAGGACGTGCTGTATCTGTTGTTGTCTCGCTGGACAAAGACTCTGAATGAAGTCTGAACGTAGATTATCTCTTTCCTCGCAGGCTGGAGGCTCAGAATGTGGTCGTATCTGTTGCTGCCTCAAAGCTGCAGACTCAGGACTTGGTATCTGTTGTTGCCTCTTCCCTCACGGCCAGAGGTTTCGGTGTTTCTGTTAGAGTCTCTCCCTTTCGGGACTCAGAATCAGAACGGATGTTGATCTGCTATCGTTTCACACTTGCAGGGCTCAGACTCAGAACTTATTTATCTGTTAACGGCTTTCCCTTTCGGGACTCAGACTCAGAAAGGAGTGTCTTTTGGAAAGGTACCTTTATTTCTTTCCGATGAGGAGGAGATTGTAATCTGGTTATTCTCCATTTCCAGGCTGTGATTGGCTTTTTCCATCAGAGTGGGGGGACATGGTGTGGCCCACCCTTCTTTCCTCCTGTGGAACTTATTTGCATAGTCCAAACACACATTTAGAAAAGCGTCACTAAAGTTTTTAGCAATGCATCATTCACTTACCAAACCACAATCAGAATACCTTTGGCAATGTTACGAGCACATTAAGTCCAAACATGATGTAAGAAGATTGAACTGTCATGCATGCATTCATTTGTCCATTAACAGCTGAGTTTGTGAAAGATGTTGCACTACACATCGCTGTCACTGAGAATACTTATCTCTCTGAATAAGTATGAAATGTGTGTGTTGTAGTGTGCATCAGTTTTAAGGTTTGAAAACATAGTTATGAATGGATTTGGATGGAACTCTGTGATCTCTCTTTGTTTCACACACTGCTGCTGCATCCAGAGGTCCTAAGGAATTTTTATGGCGGTCACAGGCCAAAACCTTAGTAATCAGTCTGTTGGTGGGTGAAGGGCAGAAACTGCATTTTGACCAATGAGAAGTCCTGTCCTTCCCGGGCTTTGTTCCAAAGGTCTTCTTCTTGCCCTCTCAGAGGTGTATGGCCATTGTCCTGGCATCTTTATCTGATGGCGTTGGACAGTTTGCTTATGTTAGTCCTCCAAGATCCAATCAAAATGTAGCAAACCTTTGTCCACTATAATGGTCAGAGAGAGGCCCTGCCATAAACTGGGCCCTTGAATGTGCTGTTCACTACAATGGGTCAGTATTTATTTATTTATGTATTTATTTATTTATTTATTTATTTTATTTTTTAAAGAAATTAATACTTTTATTCATAAGGATGTGTTAAATTGATGCTTAAAATTCAGCTATGACTCAAAGAAATAGATATTTTAAAGTATGGTAAAAAATAGAAAACCATTATTTTATATATTTTTTTTAATTTAAAATAAAAAAAAGTCAGTTTCACAATATTTTAGTTCTTTCTGTATTTCTGATTGAATAAATGCAGACTTGATCATGAGCGACTTCTTTCAAAAACATTAAAAATAGTAATGTGTCTAAACTTTTGATTGGTACTACGTAAGTAAAACTATACATATTTTAAAATGAAATGTATAAATAAAAAGTTTAGGAATCATATTTGTTTCAAGTACATTTTATTGGGGGTGGGGGGCCTCCAAATGTCTAGAACCGGCCCTGGACAACACTTTGTATTTTTAAGGCTTCAAAGATAGAATTTGGAGGACATCTGCTTTACTTAAATGTGTAAATTAGTTAAAAATAAGTAAAGTGATGTATTGTTTATTTTGGCAAATCTGCTTCTTCCACACAGAAATTCATGTTCAGTGAAGCTTCTCACAACAATCACACATTCAGCAATTCAGCAATAAATGCTGGAATATTCCCATCAGTTTACAAGTGAAGACGAGCATCAAAGCATCAGGAAGAGCTGAAATCTGTAAAGACTGAGTTTATTAAAGAGGACAGTGAGAAGATGAGAGATCCAGAACCCTGCAGAATCAAACACACTGAAGATACTGAACAACAAACAGGTTGGTGTTTATTGATCATTCTTCATTAATAATGCCGACAGTTATAAAGTTTCAAGTAGTTGTAGATTGTTTATGTTGTAATTGGAAAAATCTTTAGAGCTCTGCAGTAATATAGCTAAATAATCAAATAATAAGGGACACTTTCCTTAAACTGGGTACTTTTTTCAGCAAAATTATTTATGTTAGATAATTGTGTAGTTGATCAAATATATTTAATAGTTCTCCCTATAGAAACATGGGATTTGTGCCTATAATATTTTAAAAATCATAATTTGAAGATCAATGTAGCTCATTCATTGATGAATGAAGAAGTTTCAGAGATGTATATATAAAATGTACTAGATTTATTTATCTTTATATAGATTTGTTATTTATAAGCTGCATCAAAATGATCAAAATGTTTTATAGCAATTGTCTACTTTCTGATGTTACATCAGGGTTCACATTTATGTCTTGCACATTTCTTTATTTTTTTTAAGAGTTCATGAAAATCAACCATTTTTTACTTTTATTTCAGAGTCGATTGAAGAAAATGAGAAGAAAGAAGAATTGAGTGAAGTTGAGGGAATAAATCACTTCAGAACTGGAAAAAAACCTTCGAGTTGCTCTCAAACTCAGAAAGATTTAAAGAAGAGAAGAGCCAAGAAAACTTTCACCTGCACTCAGTGTGGAAAGAGATTGACAAGCAAACAGAGTCTTGAGCTTCACATGAGAGTTCATACTGGAGAGAAACCTTACAAGTGTTCACACTGTGACAAGAGATTCAGTCGGTCAGATCACCTGAAAACACATGAGATGATTCACACTGGAGAGAAACTGTACATATGTGATCAATGTGGGAAAACATTTTTGAGAGCTTCAGACCTGAAGCAGCACATGAATGTTCATACAAAGGAGAAACCACATTCATGTTATTTGTGTGGAAAGAGTTTTTCACATCTACAAAGTTTGAAAGTACATCAGAAAATACACACTGGTGTGAGAGAGTACATGTGCTTTGAGTGTGAGAAGACTTTTACTACAGCAAGCCATTTAAAACTGCACCAAAGGATCCACACTGGAGAGAAACCTTACAAATGTTCACACTGTGACAAGAGATTCAGTGTGTCAACACATCTGAAAACACATGAAAGGATTCACACTGGAGAGAAACCTTATAAGTGTTTACAATGTGACAAGAGATTCAGTGTGTCAACACATCTGAAAACACACGAGAGGATTCACACTGGAGAGAAACCACACACATGTGATCAGTGCGGGAAGAGTTTCACACAAAAAGGAGAACTTACATCACACATGAGAGTTCATTCTGGAGAAAAACCATTCACTTGTGATCAGTGCGGGAAGAGTTTCACACACTCATCAACCCTTAAGATACACATGAACATCCACACTAGAGAGAAACTGTACACATGTGATCAATGCGGGAAAACATTTTTGTGGGCTTCAGGCCTGAAGAATCATCTGGGAGTTCATACAAAGGAGAAGCCACATTCATGTCATTTGTGTGGAAAGAGTTTTTCGCATCTACAAAATTTAAAAGTACATCAGAAAATACATACTGGTGTGAGAGAGTACATGTGCTTTGAGTGTTAGAAGACTTTTACTTCAGCAAGCTGTTTAAAAGTGCATGAGATGATTCACACTGGAGAGAAACCATATCACTGCACTGCATGTGGGAAACGTTTCAATCAATTTTCTGCTCTACACAGACATACAAAAAACTATCTCAGTAAGTAGATCATCTTCAGGTCTTTCACGTCTGATTCGCGTCATCACCAAATGTGACACAATAATGCATTAAGCAACAGAATAACATCTGGATAAATCTGTTCTAACCAGACATTACAAGCGACATGACAAAGAAACATTATCTAAAGTTTTCACAGTGAATAAAGTTCATCTTCAAAACCAGCAGATTCAACTGTGAGATTCAGATCACCTCAAAGATGGAGTTCCTCCCCAAAGAAGGTTATATTCTTCTATATCATTTTGCTTAATGATATAAATGATATCAGTGTGCTTTCTTATGAGTTTAATATTATGTTCAATTGTCTTATAATGAATATGTGTCAATTGTAATTTACTTACTCTTTCATGAAGGAAAGCAGAAGTTTTTACAGACTGTTCTTGTTCAGGAATATGAAGAAGAGACTAACACTTTTAACAGAGACTGAGATTTATTTTTAATTTTGTTCTTCATTGTATAAGGCCTCTGCGGAACAGACCCACCTAAAAGCTGCAGAATAAACACATTCCCAAAACAGGATCTAAAAATTCCCCCACACAGCCATCACGAAGTGGTAAAACTGACAACACCCTCATTGTCTGGATTAGTTCTTCTCAACATGATAATAGCTAATCCAATCAAGGGAAAAGAGAACTCCTTTGTCTCGACGAACTGAAGAGTCATTTAAGCAACATACGCTTAAGTGCTACCTCGTGGACACTATGCATAAATCCAGAGTAGAAGCCCGGAAACAAGAAAAGGCAAATTTACGTGACACTCTCCAGGCCTGCAAACACACAAGATCCATACAGCATGACCCCTCGTGACCCCCGAGAGCAGGGGTCTTCAACCTTCAACATCAAAAGAGCCATTTTGCCCCTTTCCCAACAGATAAAATTCTTGCACTTTAGGGCTGTGCAATTAATTTTATTCTCCATTATGAGTTTGACTTCCAAGGATTATGAAAACAAGATATATTGATATATACAAGAGGTAAAGCGATATATTGGAGAAAATCTGATGTGTCAGAATTTTGGATCCATGTGTTATTTCTTAAAGTGACAGCAGCCTGTGGAGCAGTCGTGGCCTAATGGTTAGAGAGTCGGACTTGTAACCCAAAGGTGAGACCCTTGAGCAAGGCACCGAACCCCCAACTGCTCCCCAGGTGCCGCCCACTGCTCCAGGTGTGTGTTCATGGTGTGTGTTTTCAATAGTCACTGCTGTGTGTTAAGCAGATCCTTTGCCAAAAAGGGAAAGAAACAGAAATTTTTTAACTTCATTACAAGCCAAACAGATGTGAAAGTAATTTACTGAAACTCTGGAATTTTCCATAATAAAAGGCAAAAAAAAAAAAAAAGAAAAGAGCTACCATGTTAATCTTACTGCATGCACCCAAGTGTGAAAAGTGGCAAGTTTTCTTATTTTTCTTTTTTTAATATTTGAGTAGACATTCAAAAACAGGACCAATTCAACAGATTGAAAGTGATAATGTTTGTCAGTTTTACTGGAATCCATCTTTTTGTTGTCTTCCTCGGGAGAAGATAAATGACAATTATAATCATGACAACACTGAGCGAAACTGTTGAAGTGTCTCGCATCAAATATGATTGTGTAATTCTTACCTGTAATAAGAAGTGATCGTGTTAAAACTAAAATGCTCCTGCAGTAATCTGAAAGTGAAAATCACAGTAAAGCACGTTGATGCAGTACTTCAGCAATCATCCTTTTACTTGAACCCAAGTCTGCAGTTGACCACAAACTGGCAAAATTTTTACACCTCACTAGAAGTGTTGTTTCGTTCTTCCTGTATCTATCTTCTGTGTATTGTGCACTCCAGATTCTGAGAAATCCAGAGCATTTCGCTTCATTATTTTCATTCTCATATTGTCACTATGTCTTGTAAATGCTGTCGACCTAATCAACATTTTACATCAAATCAATGGCTGCACATAATGTAAAAATTGCACATAATGTAATAAGCATTACATTATAATTGTAATAAAATGTTAATAATGTAATAATTTTCTCAAAACGTAATAAAATCTTGAACTCATAATGTAATCATTTTTTTAATGTAATAATTTTTCACATAATGTAATAGGTTATTGTATGAGAAATGTATTAGTCAAGTCAAGTCACTATTATTTGTATAGCGCTTTTAACAATGCAAATTGTGTCAAAGCAGCTTTACATCAGCTTGATATAAAGCTGGGTGGCTTTATATCAGCTTTACAGTATTTAGACGGAGAAAGAGTTTGTCGAAATAGTGTCATTCTCCTCTGGCCAGACAAAATCAGCAGTTTAAATCTAGGCTGCACCGGAGTCAGATTGTGCAGAGGACTCATCTGGTTCCTTTGGTCTTGTCCACGATGGCCGTCTAGGAGACAGGGTCTTCACTGGGGATCAGTCTCTGGGGCTCATCTAGTTGTCTTGGTCTCCGCTGATGTTCAGGGCTGTAGAGGTCATATCTAGGTGCTGATCCACCATCTCATCTGGATACGGACTGGATCCGGGTGGCTGCAGTGACCATCTGATCTCAGTACAGTCTGGATCTGGGTGGCTACGGTGACCTTTGGATCTTATTATTCTTCATGGGCTCTCTATCTCCCATACTGAAATATCTGAGACTTCCATCTCAGATCACGTCCCCATTATTATTGAATTTCCAGTTCCATCATCAACAGCCAGCAGGTCCCCTGCTTCATTGTGTTATCGTCGCGTTCTCACCTCTTCAATAGCTGAAGAATTTACTGCTGCTTTTATGGACTCTAAACTTTGTGCCCTCCATGGATCTGTCTCTCCTGCATGCCCTGATGACCTTCTTTCATCTTTTTACTCTACTTGTTCTGGAATCTTGGACTTTATTGCCCCTTATAAGTGCAGATCTTCTAAGCTAAGAGCAGATGCCCTTAGGCAACGTTGTAGTCAGGCAGAGCGGAGATGGAAGAAGGACAAATTACATGTGTCTCTGGAAATATTAAGGGGTTGCTTTTCTGATTATCAGAGGGCTGTGAGGGACGCAAAGTCAATTTTTGTCTGACATTATCACCAATAGTGGGCATTGTCCCAGGGTGATGTTTAACACAATTAATTCTGTTGTGAACCCACGCACCTGTCCTCTGATTGATGCTACAGTCTCCACTTGTGAGGATTTTCTTCACTTTTTTTATAAATAAAGTGGAGTCTGTCAGACAACTCACTAGTAAGATCTCTGGAACTGGCTTAACTGACTTAGCTGTCGCTGCAGCACATTCTGTGGTGTTTGAACAGTTTGAACCGGTCTCACTATCATTCCTTAATGAAGTAGTGCAACATATGAAAATTACTAACTGCCCTTTGGACCTTGTTCCAGCTAAATTGCTAAAAGAAGTCTTTACCATTGTAGGGCCTTTTCTGTTGGCTTTTATTAATATATGTATTAGCTCAGGATCTGTCCCTGTTGCTTTTAAACATGCTGTGGTCAGGCCTCTTCTTAAAAAAACAAATCTGGATCCCTCAGTTTTGTCTAATTTTAGACCAGTTTCCCACCTGCCCTTTCTCTCAAAAGTTTTAGAAAAAGTTGTTTTTATACAATTACATTTTTTTTTTTAAGAAAGTAATTCTATTTTTGAGAAATTTCAGTCTGGATTCAGATCGCGACATAGCACTGAGTCAGCACTGTTAAAGGTGCACAACGATATTGCTCAGTTTGTTGATGTTAAGTGCCCTGTTATTCTAGTGCTACTTCACGGCGGCCTTTGATACAGTGGACCATGAAGTCCTTCTGTCTCGCCGTAATCATGTCGTTGGCATTCGGGGTACTGCACTTCAGTGGTTCTCGTCATATTTGACTAACAGAACCTTTTCTGTAGTGATTGGGGACTCGTCATCCTCCACCACTTCTCTCTCTTTCGGGGTGCCACAAGGCTCTATTCTTGGGCCCGTTTTATTTTCACTTTACATGCTGCCTCTTGGGTCCATTATAGCCAGGCATAATATAGCTTTTCACTGCTATGCTGATGATTTGCAAATTTATTTGCCTGTGAGACCAAAAAATGCTGACGCAGGTGGGTCGATTGATTGCATTAATGACATTAAATTATGGTTAGAACAAAATTTCCTTCACCTAAATGAGGAAAAAACTGAATATATTTATTTGGAGAGTCTGTAACTGCCGACTTTGATGCGCTGACTTCCAAGCTTGGACCAACTGTCAGAAACCTTGGTGTGACTTTTGATAGTAGCCTGAAATTTGATAAACAGATTGACAGCGTGGTTAAAGCTATTTTTTTTTCAGCTACGTCTTTTGGCCAAGGTTAAACCTTTTTTGAATCGCTCTGACCTTGAGAAAGCTATTCATGCTTTTATCAGGTCAAGATTAGATTACTGTAATGCACTTTATGTTGGTGTCACACAGTCGTCCCTCAATCGCCTTCAGCTGGTGCAGAATGCTGCGGCCCGTCTTTTAACTAACACACGTAAATGTGAGCACATCCCCCCCAATTCTTTATTCACTCCACTGGCTTCCAGTTTCTTTTAGAGTTGATTTTAAAATTTTATTATTTGTTTTTAAAGCTCTCAATGGCCTTGCTCCACTGTATGTAACTGAGATGCTGGCTTGTCGCCAGCCAAACAGGGTTCTTAGGTCAACAAATCAACTTTTGCTGGAGGTCCCGAGGTCACGGTACAAACACTGGGGTGATCGGGCTTTTTCTGTAGCTGGGCCCAGACTCTGGAATAAGCTTCCCCCCGATATGCGCACCATTACTGACCTGGGCCTTTTTAAAGCTAAGCTTAAAACTCATTTATTTAGACTGGCTTTTAATATCTAGCAATGTTGGGACATTTTTGTGTATTTTTGTGTTTGTTTATATTTGTGTTTTTATTGCTCTCTTTATTGTTCTGTTTTTCTTGCTCTCTGGAAAGCACTTTGGTTCACCTTGAGTGTTGTAAAGGGTTGTATAAATAAATGTTGATTGATTGATTGTTTGGGTGGAGGCCATCCAGTTTAAACAGTTGTCTATGGCCCCAGAAAAGATCTGTGCTATTTCTCAGTTCATCTGAATGGATGCGCAGCGCACCTCACCTGTATTTGACATACCGTAAACTCTAGTGTGAAGGTGCACAACTTGCCGTAGCTTTGCTTTTTCTCACACGCAAAGAGAGCGAGAGAGTCTTACATACCATGCAGAATTGACCCGCTACATGTAAACGATATTTTTTGTTGTATTTTCCTGTCAAAATAACGGAGTTCCTTTGGAATTCTTCAGCTTTTAAGAACTGCCGGGTTCTCTGTTAGTAGGCAGAGCTAATGCGCAAATGACAAACCATTGGCTGGCGCTCACCTATTATCGTCCCTGTTTTGATTTCAGCAAATCAGTTTGAGCCAATGCAGACAACGTGATTATTCATGAATCCAGCAGCTCGTTAATCCTTAGTCACTTAGTGCGTTTTATATTGTTCTTAGTAGAATTCATAGTATGATTATTATCTTATCAGTATTATTGATAGTTTTCCCCCCATTTTTTACAGAAACACTGAATGACCAAAAAAGCACCACCACCAGTCCTAAGTTCAGTTAAAATGACTAATGTATTTCATATATGGTTACCAAGTTTTAATTCTAATTACTAAAGTTCTATCATTAAATAATAATACTGCTTGACTGACAGATGTTAAGATTGCACTTTTAGATATTTAAAAAGTTGTGCCATTTTCCAAACATTATATATAATATTTTTTTGTTTACTCACCAGACTATATATATGTATATACAGTATCTCACAGAAGTGAGTACACCCCTCACATTTTTGTAAATATTTTATTATATCTTTTCATGTGACAACACTGAAGAAATGACACTTTGCTACAATGTAAAGTAGTGAGTGTGCAGCTTGTATAACAGTGTAAATTTGCTGTCCCCTCAAAATAACTCAACACACAACCATTAATGTCTAAACCGCTGGCCACAAAAGTGAGTACACCCCTAAGTGAAAATGTCCAAATTGGGCCCAATTAGCCATTTTCTCTCCCCGGTGTCATATGACTCGTTAGTGTTACAAGGTCTCAGGTGTGAATGGGGAGCAGGTGTGTTAAATTTGGTGTTATCGCTCTCACTCTCTCATACTGGTCACTGGAAGTTCAACATGGCATCTCATGTCAAAGAACTCTCTGAGGATCTGAAAAAAAGAATTGTTGCTCTACATAAAGATGGCGTAGGCTATGAGAAGATTGCCAAGACCCTGAAACTGAGCTGAAGCACGGTGGCCAAGACCATACAGCGGTTTAACAGGACAGGTTCTACTCAGAACTGGCCTCACCATGGTCAACCAAAGAAGCTGAGTGTACGTGCTCAGCGTCATATCCAGAGGTTGTGTTTGGGAAATAGACGTATGAGTGCTGCCAGCATTGCTGCAGAGGTTGAAGGGGTGGGGGGTCAGCCTGTCAGTGCTCAGACCATACGCCGCACACTGCATCAAATTGGTCTGCATGTCTGTCGCCCCAGAAGGAAGCCTCTTCTAAAGATGATGCACAAGAAAGCCCGCAAACAGTTTGCTGAAAACAAGCAGACTAAGAACATGGATTACTGGAACCATGTCCTGTGGTCTGATGAGACCAAGATAAACTTATTTGGTTCAGATAATGTCAAGTGTGTGTGGCGGCAACCAGGTGAGGAGTACAAAGACAAGTGTGTCTTGCCTACAGTCAAGCATGGTGGTGGGAGTGTCATGATCTGGGGCTGCATGAGTGCTGCCGGCACTGGGGAGCTACAGTTCATTGAGGGAACCATGAATGCCAACATGTACTGTGACATACTGAAGCAGAGCATGATCCCCTCCCTTCGGAGACTGGGCCGCAGGGCAGTATTCCAACATGATAACGACCACTGCCTTGCTAAAGAAGCTGAGGGTAAAGGTGATGGACTGGCCAAGCATGTCTCCAGACCTAAACCCTATTGAGCATCTGTGGGGTCTCTAACATCCACCAGCTCCGTGATATCGTCATGGAGGAGTGGAAGAGGAATCCAGTGGCAACCTGTGAAGCTCTGGTGAACTCCATGCCCAAGAGGGTTAAGGCAGTGCTGGAAAATAATGGTGGCCACACAAAATATTGACACTTTGGGCCCAGTTTGGACATTTTCACTTAGGGGTGTACTCACTTTTGTGGCCAGCGGTTTAGACATTAATAGCTGTGTGTTGAGTTATTTTGAGGGGACAGCAAATTTACACTGTTATACAAGCTGTACACTCACTACTTTACATTGTAGCAAAGTGTCATTTCTGCAGTGTTGTCACATGAAAAGATATAATAAAATATTTACAAAAATGTGAGGCGTTTACTCACTTCTGTGAGATACTGTATATAGTTTCTGACTCTGTCAGAAATCTTCAAAGCCTAATGTCTTTGCACAAGGAAACTCTCAGAAGAACGTCAAGAAAGCAACATCCGCGGTCAAGGCAACCAACCAATCACCGCGGGGGTTTCCCGAAAGACGTCATCCAACGACCGGTCAGCAACCAATCCGCAGCACCGGGATTCCCTCGGCCAGAGAATGAAAACCAAGCTCAGCTGTCATCCAAAACGCAAGTAAACGAACAAAATCTCCTTTCTTGCTGGAAAACTGGTGATAAATCTTAAAGCAGTAAAGATAAGCTAAAATCTATGCTTCGTGATTTTTCTCAGGTTGCGAATTAAAGATCTAGTAGCAGGTACTAGGATTTTGGGAACTTCATGCAAACAACGTTAATCTCATCTTTAGTATGTGTGTGTGTGTGTGTGTGTGTGTGTTTCAGTGATTTAGTTCCATGTATGGTAGGTTAGTTTAATGTGTTAGAATAGCTCCAATAAACTCATGTTTCATTTATAAAGAAGTATCGTCTTGTGTTGTGTATTTTAAAGTTAAACATTAGCCCAGATCTTGTTACCTTGCTCATAATAAATAAAATACCAGTTTTGTGTTAATATCGTTGGCCACGGAATAAAACCAAAATGATAAGATACACTAAATTCGACTAAGACACTGGACGATTAGTTGATAAAGTGTAAGCTATAAATTTTGAATCAGTTCAATCAAATCAAATCAAATCGACCTGAATCGTAAGATTCAATTCCATAAGAAGCTGAAAATTTTAGCTAATTTCTTACATCAGGGTTCAATTTTATGTCTTTTCACTTTTTTCACAAGTTACTGACAAAGGAACTGTTTTTACTTTTATTTCAGAGTAGACTGAAGAAAATGTTGAGGGAAAAAAATCACTTCAAAACTGGAGAAAAAACTTTGAGTTGCTTTCAAAGCAAACAGATAATTTTAAGGAAAATAAGAGCCAAGAAATCTTTCACCTGCACTCAGTGTGGAAAGAGTTTGACATGCAAATATAATCTTGATGTTCACATGAGAGTTCACACTGGAGAGAAACCATACGCATGTGATCAGTGCGGGAAGAGTTTTGCAAAAAAAGGACAACTTAACGGCCACATGAACATCCACACTGGAGGAAAACCTTACAAGTGTTCACACTGTGACGAGATTCAGTCAGTCAGGACACCTGAAAACACACGAGAGGATTCACACTGGAGAGAAACCATACGCATGTGATCAGTGCGAGAAGAGTTTCACAATAAAAGGAAACCTTATAGACCATATGAGTGTTCATACTGGAGAGAAACCGTTCACTTGTGATCAGTGCAGGAAGAGTTTCTCACAATCATCAAGCCTTAAGGATCACATGAACATCCACACTAGAGAGAAAATGCACACGTGATCAATGCGGGAGTACATTTTTGAGAGCTTCAGACCTGAAGAAACACCTGACAGTTCATACAAAGGAGAAGCCACATTCATGGTATTTGTGTGGAAAGAGTTTTTCACGTCTACAACATTTGAAAATACATCAGAAAATACACGCAGCTGTTAGAGAGTACATGTGCTTTGAGTGTGAGAAGACTTTTACTACAGCGAGCTGTTTAAAACAGCACCAGAGGATTCACACTGGAGAGAAACCTTACAAGTGTTCACACTGTGACAAGAGATTCAGTGTGTCATCAAGTCTGAAAACACATGAGAGGATCCACACTGGAGAGAAACCTTACACATGCGATCAGTGCAGGAAGAGTTTCACACGAAAAAGAGAACTTACGGAGCATATGAGAGTTCATACTGGAGAGAAACTGTTCACTTGTGATCAGTGTGGAAAGAGTTTCACACGATCAGCAAACCTTAAGAAACACATGAACATCCACACTAGAGAGAAACTGTACACATGTGATCAATGCGGGAAAACATTTTTGTGGGCTTCAGTCCTGAAGCAGCACCTGAGAGTTCATATAAAGGAGAAGCCACATTCATGTCATTTGTGTGGAAAGAGTTTTTCACATCTACAACATTTGAAAATACATCAGAAAATACACACTGGTGTGAGAGAGTACATGTGCTTTGAGTGTGAAAAGACTTTTACTACAGCGAGCTGTTTAAAACAGCACCAGAGGATTCACACTGGAGAGAAACCTTACAAGTGTTCACACTGTGACAAGAGATTCAGTGTGTCATCAAGTCTGAAAACACATGAGAGGATTCACACTGGAGAGAAACCTTACACATGTGATCAGTGCGGGAAGAGTTTCACAATAAAAGGAAACCTTACAGACCATATGAGAGTTCATACAGGAGAGAAAGTGAAGTGAAGTCGAAGTGAAGTCGTGACGTATTGTCAAGTACGGTGACCCATACTCGAAATTGGTGCTCTGCATTTAACCCATCCAAGTGCACACACACAGCAGTGAATAGTGAACAAACACGCACACACACACCATGAACACACACCCGGAGCAGTGGGCAGCCATTGCTCCAGCGCCCGGGGAGCAATTGGGGGTTCGGTGCCTTGCTCAAGGGCACCTCAGTCATGGTATTGAAGGCAGAGAGAGTGCTGTTCATTCACAATCCCCACCTTCAATTCCTGCCGGTGTGAGAATCGAACCGGCAACCTTCAGGTTATAAGCCCAACTCTCTAACCATTAGGCCACGACTTCCCCCAGAGAAACCGTACACATGTGATCAGTGCAGGAAGAGTTTCACACTATCAGCAAACCTTAAGAAACACATGAACATCCACACTAGAGAGAAACTGCACACATGTGATCAATGCGGGAAAACATTTTTGTGGGCTTCAGTCCTGAAGAGTCACCTGAGAGTTCATACAAAGGAGAAGCCACATTCATGTCATTTGTGTGGAAAGAGTTTTTCACATCTACAACATTTGAAAATACATCAGAAAATACACAGAGAGAGTACATGTGCTTTGAGTGTGAGAAGACTTTTACTACAGCACAGTGTTTAAAACAGCATGAGAGGATTCACACTGGAGAGAAACCGTATCACTGCACTGCATGTGGGAAGAGTTTCAATAATTCATCTGGTCTACACAGACATACAAAAAACTATCACCGTTAAGTAGATCATCTTCAGATCCAGCTCTTTCAGGTCTGTTTTGATAATAATGCATCAAGCAGTAAAATATCATCTGGAAAAATATGTCCTAACCATTACAAGCAACATGACAAAGAAACATTATCTAAAGTTTTCACAGTGAATAAAGTTCATCTTCATCTTCAAAACGAGCAGAGATTCAGATCAACTCAAAGATAGAGTTCCTTCCCAAAGAACAATGTCAAAAAGTTTTACTCTTGTATGTCATTTTATTTCATGATGATACCAGTGTGATTTCTTATGAGTTTCATATTATGTTCAATTGTCTTTTAATGCATACAGTATGTGTCAGTTGCTTACTCTTTCATGAAGGAAAGTATTAAGTTTTTACAAACCGTTCTTGTTCAGGGAGCTGAAGAAGAGACTGTAACACTTTTAAGAAAGTCTGAGATGTATTTTAAATTTTGTTCTTCACTGTTGTTAAAAGACATTAAATGTTTTTTAAAATGACTAGTTATTCTTCCTCTTGTGATGTATTTAGGAAACGCAGATGCAAGATATACTCTCATGTAGCTTTGCAACTGATCCTTCTTTGCTTCTCTTTGCTTCTCCTTTGTACCTGGTATTAAACTGGCTAAATTATGAAAGACCGATGCAGATGCAAGATATACTGTCATACAATTAGCTTGATTACATCTTGTGAATCGTTTCCATATGCGACAAAATCATGACATTTGTCAGGTTTTCGTTGTTCACAATCCAGAAGTGAGATCTCTCTTGTACTTTAGGGCTGTGTGATTAATCTAATTTTATTTCTGATTTAGAGTTTGGTTCCAAGGATTATGAAAACAAGATGTTTGAGGTAAATCAATATATTAGGGAAAATCTGATGTGTCTTGAGGACTTTACGGTCATCATATGCGTGTGTCTGTCAAATCCATGTGACCGTAGTAATCCATTATTATAAGTTTACACCACTGATCTATAATAGAGAACTGGGTTGCTCATGACATTATAAAAGTGAAGTCACTGCACCACCATATTGCTATTTACATTTTACATTTACATTTAGTCATTTTGCAGACGCTTTTGTCCAAAGCGACTTACAACTGGGGAATACATAAAGCGATTCATCTTAAAGATGCAATCAGACAGAGGAAGTGCTCGTAATACCAAGTCTCAGTCCTTGTTCAAATAAGTACACTCTAGAAAGGGAAGGAATGAATAAAGAGAAAGACAAAGGTTTTTTTTTTTTTTTTTTCAGTTTAGGATGAAGTCAAGCAGTGTCGAATGAGATGGGTTTTCAGCTTTTGTTTGAAGATTGATAGGGATCCAGCATTCCGGATAGGGGTGGGAAGATCATTCCACCAGCCAGGAATGGTGAATGAGAATGTTCTGGAGAGTGATTTTGAGCCTCTCTGTGATGGTACCACGAGGCGTCGCTCACTAGCAGATCTCAGACTTCTGGAGGGGGTGTAGATTCGTAATATTGAGTGGAAGTAGGCGGGTGCTGAGCCTGTGGTTGTTCTATATGCAAGCATCAGTGTCTTGAACTTGATGCGAGCTGCAACTGGTAGCCAGTGCAAGGAGATAAAGAGAGGTGTAACATGGGCTCTTTTGGGCTCATTGAAGACCAGACGTGCCGCTGCATTCTGAATCATTTGTAGAGGTTTGATTGTGTTTGATGGAAGTCCAGCCAGAAGAGCATTGCAGTAGTCCAGCCTAGAAAAGACAAGGGCCTGGACAAGAAGTTGTCCAGCATGCTCTGTCAGAAAGGGCCTGATCTTTCTGATGTTGTGTAGTGCAAACCTGCAAGATCGAGCGGTCTTTGCAATGTGGTGAGAAGAGAATTTCCTAGTATTCTCAAACATCCTAGTGAATTAATAGGAAATCATTTGATTTTAGTGAAAAAAAACACATCAGCTAACAAGTCAGCGTTTTTATATCTGAAGTACCAATGTACAACGCAAATGCCCTGCATGTAAATTTGGTTGTTTGTTTAATGTTGGTAATTTCCCCTGCATATTAAAAAGTTAACAGTAGCGAACATCAGATGGACGAGATCCTCAACATATGTATTACAAATGACACAATGCTCATGAAATCTGAATAAAGATTTATGCTTTGTATATGCCTTAAACAGTTATTCACTGTTTATGTAATTGTTATTATATTGTTTTTATTCGTACAGTAGGCTTACTGCAAATGTTTCAACAATGATTTTGTTAACAGCATGCATCCTGAAGCAGTTCATGATTTAAATGTTGGTTAAATTAGTAATTAATTCATCAACTTAAAGACATGAAGCTTTATTTCCAAGATGATGCATGGTAAGCTTTGAATTTCAATACAGTATAGGCTAGGTAAGTTTATTTATATAGCACATTTCATACACAATGGTAATTCAAAGTGCTTTACATAAAAGGAAGTAAAATAATCATAAAAAAAATAATAATCACAACAATAAAACCAGAAATTTTAAAATGATTTAAAAATTGATTTAAAATGAATTTAGAACAGTTAGAAATAAAAATGATTATACATAAAATGCAGTGCAATCAGTTGGGACGTAGCACAGTGCTCATTCAACAAATGCACAGCTAAACAGATGAGTTTTGAGTCTGGATTTAAATGTGGCTAATGTTTTAGCACATCTGATCTCTTCTGGAAGCTGGTTCCAACTGCGGATGGCATAATAGCTAAAAGTGGACTCCCCTTGTTTTGTGTGAACCCTTGGTATTTCTAACTGACTCGATCCTAATGATCTGAGTGGTCTGTTATGAAAGACATAGAAGTGATTTTAGCAGTTTTTTTGATCAGACTGACAAAAACTATACTACTTTAGTATTTTTTAGCTATACTATAAACTATACTACTTTAATTGTTTTTGATATTTTGAATTAGGTTTTATTTTCATATATTTTTTCTTTTTAATTTAAATAATTTTGTGCCTTTTTGTCATTTTTATTACTGTAAAAATCTATTTAGCTTCATTTTTAATATGTGTAATGATAAATAATTTTAAATAATAATAGTAAATAAATAATTTTATTTCAGTTTTAGTTTGTCATTTTAATACTTCATGTTAATTTATTATTTCGAGTAGTTGCCAAAACAACTTTTCTAATCATTTAATTATTATTTTTTAGATTTTCATCTAATATTTATAATTTAATATTTTTAAATATGAATATTCTAATACTCTAAGCTTTATTTTGACTGGGAAAATAAATCGATGCATCGTGAATGGAGAAATGATTCAGCATGGATTCTGGTGATTCTTTCTGGAGTGGATTCTGAGGTTAGTTTTGAACAGCAGATGTGCTGCATGCTTCAGAAACAGACGTACTCTGCTTGTTTCCAAATCCTTACACCAGGCACCTGCACAGGTAAGGCTCAACCTGTGCTGAGCACATGCCATTTTCCCCTTATGCTCTGAAGTGCCCTTTTTCGCTGGTGGTGTTTTTTTTGTTTTTTTTTCTTCCATAAATCAATGCTATTAATCACCCTTTACGTCTGTCTGTCTGTCTGTTTTACAAATATTTAGTATTTATGAAATGTATTAAATAGAGCTTGAGTCACAATGTGACTAAAATCTTGTTGGATCCGCTCAAACTGTCAGTAAAGCCTCATAACTCCACTCCCTCTATCTGGACTGCCACAGCAGCAGTGTTGCCAAGTCTGCGGGTTGAAGCGACCTCAATAACGAGATATTTAGCCACTGGAATGCGAATTTACCAGGGGTAGCCCGCCAATAAAAACGTGTATTTTACTCCCCCGGAACGCGATTATTATGGGGACCCCCTCGAATCGCCATTGGGCTAGTTTTGAGTTGCTATTGCACGGGTTTTGTTGTTTTGTTGTGAAAACCTGGCAACCCTGCACATCAGCTGAACAAAGTCTTGCAACGGTAAATATCTTGTTGTTTGAATGAGTGCAGCGTTTTCTTTACGCAAGAAACTCTATGAAGGCTAATATTTTATGTATTTGAGGTCTGAGACAGGTGGGACCCGAGAGAGAGGGCTAGCATTTGCCATCTTATAGTCATAGCGTACACTTATGCTTATTTTTTAACACTTAACACTTATTTTTTTTCTGTTTTTATTTAATTTATGAAGGTGATTCAAACTGAATAATTATATATTATAATTATACAATAATATAATATTTTGTATGTGTAACTTATATAGTTTTATTGTACATTACAAAAAAACAATCATTTTATTAATTTCAACAACTTTACCGACGCTGCATATCTTCATATCTCTGAGTCCATTGCATCCGACACGTTTTTTCACTGACACTCATCTCGGGAACTCGGGGCTTAAAGAACATTTTGAGTTTTCCTCGTAATAACGACTTTGTGGTGGCGCTCATGTGCGTTCAACTCGTTAATACCATGTATCCGACATGACTTGAACGCACCATTAAATAGCCTGTGCAGACAGTAGCAATTCATCTTTAATCGAATGAGTTTTTGGCCAAATGTATTTTACAACAGGAAAAACTGAGCGCCCTTATAGATACAACAAACTTTGTAACCTGTTGATGAAGACATAATGTGATGCTGCTGTTTTAATGAAGGATTGAAATGCACATTTGCACACATTCGCTGGTCAAAAACCCATAACTACATTTGAGTGATCCTCGTCACCTCGGTAAAATATATTTCTAAGGAATTTCTTCTTTGATTTATGATTGCTGATACACTTAGTTTGTTAACATTTAATCACATTATATGGTCGCATGGTTAAAAGCTGTTAATATGCAGGTATTTGCTAGCTGGCTAATTTTTAAATCTAGCTCGTCGTCTTCACATGTATAAACGCAGTAAAACATGGTTTTATTACAGTAATGTTGTGGTAACTAAAAAAACAAAACAAACAAACAAAAAAATACAGAATCAGATCACTGTGAAATCTTTATATTTTACCATGCAGATATATAGGATTAGGAGGGAGAGCTCTGGCACAATTCAAACGTTTGACTGCAGCTGTACTTTTCACCATCCTTGGTCCTCCACAGTATCAAGTTTTTGCCAGGTATGCGGATACATGTTGGATATGCTGTAGTTTCTTATAATCTCCTATTTTGACTGAAATTGTGTTAGACATAATTATTTAAATTATATTTCAAAATAGTTAGGCAAAAATACTCATTGCTTTACCTTCTCCTCTTCTCAATGACATACTCAAACGTGTTAACCAAGTAATGCAAATTAGCTTATAAAACTTTTAGAAAACTTTTTTCTTTAAACATATTCTTATTGAACTTTATGTGTAGAGAGGGACACCCCAGTGGATCACAGTGAAGTCATAAACATCTTCTAGCACATGGCTCACAGAAGATTGCTGTTGTAATAGGTTTAAAGAAGCCCGGAAATCCTGTATATTATCTATATTATTATGATTGTTATTAATAGGAAATAAATCTACAGCTTTTCTAAAGCAATTTAAAAAAAGGGAGGGGGGGGTGCCCTTTTTTTCAGTTTCAGCACATGCCCCTCAAAAGGTCTGTGCACGGCCCTGCCTTACACTTGAACCTAAAATAATCATTCATAAGATTCGAGAAGGTTGAAGTGAGTTAAATCACAAGGGTGTTCACAGTGGGCTGTGTTTACATTAATCTGGCCTCATAAAAGCATTCTGAGCCGAGGTGAAATTACAGACTCAGCCGAACACACAAGCGCTCTTCTTCATCAGCGTTTGAGTGTGTGGATAAAAACTAGAGCAGAATGCCATCTGCTGTTAAAATATAAGCTCAGAATCCTGTCCTGTTGATCAAACACATCAGACATTTTCCTCTCATCACTGTCAGTCATTCTCTGTGTGATTGATCAATACTGAAAGTTCAGTCAGAAACAGTGAGTGACACAAACTGAAAACATATTCATTTCATTTACACTCTCATTTATATTAAATTATAGTGAGAAGCTGTTTTTAATACAAAATATTACCTTTGAACAGAACAATACATAGTGATTCCACATTCAAACAAAATAAAATAATAATACCAAAGAAATACAATTCACATCCATATAATTTTCTTCAGTGTTTCTCTTGTTTGAATCACAAAGCTCTTTACTGAATGCTGCCAGTAGATATTATTCCACAATAATGCAATAAATAATAATAATAATAATAATAATAATAATAATAAGCTTGTTGATATTCATAATTCATAATCATCTGTGTTGGGTTCACTCTTGATCATTATATGAACATCAGAATAACAGCATCTGTTGATTGTGTCTCATCAGCTCCTGTGATTCTGGATCCAAACACGGCTCATCGATCTCTCCTTCTGTCTGATGATCTGATCAGTGTGAGAAACAGTGATTATCAACCTGTTCCTGATAATCCAGAGAGATTTGACTGGTATTACTGTGTTCTGGGTTCAGAGGGTTTTAACTCAGGAACACACTGCTGGGATGTGGAGGTTAAACAGAGTAAATACTGGAGTCTTGGAGTAACTACAGCATCAAACCAGAGGAAGAGAGGCGATTTCTATAAGACTGGTGTCTGGTGTGTGTGGTATCATCTGTTAGGAGTGTCTCCAGGTTCTGGTTTTGGTGTTAAACAGAATCTTGATCGTGTGAGAGTGAATCTGGACTATGACAGAGGAACAGTGTCATTCTCTGATCCTGTAACTAACACACATCTACACACATTCACAACCTCCTTCACTCACACACTCTTTCCTTTCTTCTGTAATTATAGTTCTTCTGACTCTCTGAGGATCTTATCGATCAATAGTCAGTAATCTGTAGATCTGGATCTTCCTGCTTTCATCATGTTTCAATATTTAACAGATCAGTATTTTGTGTAAATTCAAAAATGAATATGAAAACAATTTTCTATATTAACAAAAAAAATAAATAAATAATGCACTTAATGAATTCCCTTCCCTCAGTGTTACTAGAAACTCTCTAAGGTGCATCTCTCCATGGCCTTCTCTCTGACCAGATGCACAGCCAGCTCTAAAACATGTAATTGAGAACTGAATGATGGACTATAACATTTAGATTTGTCATCTGAGTGTATTTTGGCATTTTACTCAACAGGACCTTTTTAGGAAACAGTCCCTGTGTGAAAGAAGCAACTTAAATGCAAGAAGTGTCACTGATTTTGTGTGCGTCAGCAGAGCAATGCATAAAAATAAATAAATAAATAAAAAAACAGATCTTACTCGTCAAAAAGTTGATTGATGTCTATCTTCTCAACTTCTGCAGCAGCTTCTAGAATCTCAGGCACCTGGGTCTGTGCCACCTGTTATATACCACAACAAAGAAAACTATTTCCACTCAACATGAAAACTAATGTGCTTTATATTAACATATAAACACCTTCATCTTGACTCTGATTGATACAAAAAAAAACAGCTACAGATTAATAAAATAATATGTTTGCAGTACCTTACTATAAACTAGCAGCTAGACTGTATTTTTTATCAATATATTTTTTCATTATTTCAGACAGTTGGTAAGAAACAATGTGTTAAACACGAGGTCATGAGGGATCGCTGTAGATTGGTGGAGCTCCTGAAAGCAGCATGACTCCACATATCTGCATTAAACTAAACTGATGAACTATGTTTTAGTTATCTATGATTTCAAACAGACCCTGAGAAGATTATCTGCATGTTAGAGGCAGTGGATTTCAACTGTTCAGCGGATTCATCTTTACAATATTCTGAAGCAATATTTTCAGTCATCTTGCAGATTCAGTTAAAATAATACTTCCAGACTGTCCTGTTTTTGAAGATCCCTTTATACATGCCAGACTCTCTGTAAGAAGACCAGAACACATTAATCAGTCTTGTGAAATGAGACGTCATATCATAAATTCAAGATGTTTCAACAAAAATATATTCAGCAACAGACACATTCTACCTTATACATCTCAGCATGATCTTCATTAATTCACTTTTTTTTTAAATAATTTAAAAAAAAAAATGATACAATAACATTAATTAATTGGATGAATGGTCTTCGTACTGCACGGGGGAATGTGTTTTACAGTTGAACCAGACCGTCTCCGTAAAGGTAACCCAGACTGTGAAAAATGCTGTTAAACACACAGATGAAAAAAATAAAATTGATGATGGTTTGAAATTGCTCAGAAAAAGAAAAAAATATCACGGGAGTTCCTTAAATCTAAGCAGATTGTGTTCAGCTTTATTATCCATTTTTAAATGTTTGTTTTAAGTTCAGTATATGATTATAAAGTGCAAACGGCCTTTTGTATCCAATGCATGAAGTATTCCCTGCACTGCCACAATGAACCGATCGTGTCCTTTAGCTCTTTACTCAGCACTGATCCTCTCCATCATCTCCTTCACAGAAATACACAAGTCTTCCATACACCACAGAAAACAATGCTAGTGAATTTACACTCGTTCCAAGAAATACGGCCCGATGTACCGTGTTGACTTTTTTCACAGGTGTTTTAACTGTATTTTGAATTAAGCATTGCATTGTGTTGTGTTTTTAGGGTTAAATGAAATGTCCATAAACTTGGAAAACATCCTGGTAATTTTCTGCCAGAACATTGTTTTTCTACTATTTTTTTGTGTCCATGCTAACTTGACATCATACGTCTCTGGTTTTACCATTTTATTGTTTTTTTTTTTCTTCTACAACCACTTCTGCTGCCCCTTTTAAATTGTATTTTAATTTCACATTTATATATATATAAACATTGTGAGATGAATACTATCACTCATTCAAGAGAGCTGCCATGTCTAATGAGAAATTAAACACCACATCAGATAACGAATTTAGGTTTACAAGAAAACAAGCATTAGCTTACCTTTAAAGAGAAGAACAGCTAAGATTAAGACAGCTAGTGACATATTAATATTGATGTTTCTTTCTCAGAACAAAAACCTAAATAACAGAAAGAGATCACAACGTATTCACTGTGGACTTAAAGATCAGGAGTAAAAAGCAGGACTAAACTTGATCTCTATTGATAAGAACTTTCATCTGTGTGCACACGTCTACTGAATTTACCTGCAGTCTGTCTGGGACATGGGAAGTGTTTCAATCTAAACTCTTTTATATTTAACTGCTTCTAAGTTTATCAACATCAGGTTTGGGTTAGGTTAAAGGTTTTTGGTCAATATGTTAATATGTTAAAATAAGACAATATTTATATTAAAACACAAAAGCAAAAGAAAGGTTACCACAAAGGTTAGTAAAACTTTAAGGTAACTCTAAAGTGAGTTCACAAAACCAGTTTAGATCACTGCATGTACGCGCATGCCAAACTGGAAAAAAAGACAGTAAATATGATTTTGACAATGTCAGATTACAGGGACTGATGAATGTTTTGCACAAGAAATTTAATCTGTCAATATTAAATTGAATGTAGGCCATGAGTTTAACCCTTTGATGCACACGCTATGAAAACCCCTTCTACTGCACAACATGGGTCTAAAATGACCCATATTCATTTCCTATGTTATTTCATGCTTCACTGGGCTTTTTTTTATCTTTTGAAATCAGTTTATGTCAGCATTTAATATTCCCTGATCTATAAATTCCATGATCCGTGAATATTCAAAATATCTTTTTACAATGACCACAAATTAATATTTTGTTTTTTTCCTAGGTTTTGTGTTACTACATCAAGTTTACACACATGGGTCAAAAATGACCCATCTATGCAAGCATGAAAAAACTAAAGAAAAAAGGCATTTTGTTAAAATAATTATTTTAGCAGTTATTTAGACCAACACATTTAACACTTTAAATATGTTTATTTGCCATTTTGTCACACATAACTTACGCATATCACTGATAATGGAGAACACTGAAATTTAACTGTCTGTAGTGCAACTGTAGTGAATTGTAGTGAATGTAACCGAATAGACGAAAATAAAACTAACAAAATAAAATCACACAGGTACAGTGCCATCTCAAACTGCCATCTCAGTGCTTACATGCCTCAGAAATGACAGCTACAGGTTTGTGCTCCTTGCACACAGGCCTGACACTGAACACCAGTTGTCTGTCTTTGGCAGCTGTGCAGATCCTGCACCTCTTGCTCTTCGATTGATCCTTCTGTCTGATGTATACCTCTGGCCGAGTGGTGGCTGTGTTTTGTTTTTATCCCACATCTTCCCATTGCCTCTGTAATGTGGTTTTGAAGGTGGGGCCTGCCCTCCAAGCACCTCTTCATATGTGGCACGACAAGCTCTTTGACCAGCTCCTTGATGAATAGCCGTCATGCATTGGTCACACCAGCCATGCATGTAATCAGGGTGTTGTGCAGTGAAGTTGGTGTAGGCCAGGGATTGTCAGCGTCAGTCCTGGAGAGCCACAGTCCTGCAGAGTTTTGCTTCAACCTTTATAAAAACTCACCTGCCTCTAGCTTTCCATTAACCCTTAGACCTTGATTAGCTTGTTCAGGTGTGTTTGATTAGGGTTGGAGCCTAAAGGCTGATTTATACTTATGCATCGGACCTATGCCATAGCCTTTATGGCGTAGGCTATGCGTCAGTTTTCATTTATACTTCTGCGTTGTTGTTCACGTCGACGTGCAGTACACATGCGGACCGCTAGTCTGCAGTATCCACGGGCATGTTGCTTGTGTAACCCGCAGTACCATGGCAAAAGCCAAAGAAGAAGCGGCTCGTTGGAGAAGCATAGCGATGATGGCGGCAAATAAATATCAAATCATTTAATCATTATTTAAAACTACAAAAAGGAGACAACAACAGAACAGGAGAAGATGGCATTCTTTCAGTCTGCACAAGGACTTGTACCACGGCAGATCAACATTGTTTGTCGTGGACAACTACTGATGTATAAAGCTATATAGATACACTCACTGGCCACTTTATTATGTACACCTTGCTAGTACCGGGTTGGACCCCCTTTTGCCTTCAGAACTGCCTTAATTCTTCATGGCATAGATTCAAAAAGGTATTGGAAACATTCCTCAGAGATTTTGGTCCATATTGACATGATAGCATCACGCAGTTGCTGCAGATTTGTCGGCTGCACATCCATGATGTGAATCTCCTGTTCCACCACATCCCAAAGTTGCTCTATTGGATTGAGATCTGGTGACTGTGGAGGCCATTTGAGTAAAGTGAACTCATTGTCATGTTCAAGAAACCAGTCTGAGATGATTTGAGCTTTGTGAAACGGTGCATTATCCTGCTGGAAGTAGCCATCAGAAGATGGGTACACTGTAGTCATAAAGGGATGGACATGGTCAGCAACAATACTCAGGTAGGCTGTGGCGTTTAAATGATGCTCAGTTGGTACTAAGGGGCCCAAAGTGTGCCAAGAAAATATCCCCCACACCATTACACCACCACCACCAGCCTGAACCGTTGAGACAAGGCAGGATGGATCCATGCTTTCATGTCCTTTATGCCAAATTCTGACCCTACCATCTGAATGTCGCAGCAGAAATCGAGACTCATCAGACCAGGCAACGTTTTTCCAATCTTCTATTGTCCAATTTTGGTGAGTCTGTGTGAATTGTAGCCTCCGTGTCCTGTTCTTAGCTGACAGGAGCGGCACCCGGTGTGGTCTTCTGCTGCTGTAGCCCATCTGCTTCAGGGTTCGACGTGTTGTGCGTTCAGAGATGCTATTCTGTATACCTTGGTTGTAACGAGTGGTTATTTGAGTTACTGTTGCCTTTCTATCGTCTCTAACCAGTCTGCCCATTCTCCTCTGACCTCTGACATCAACAAGGCATTTTCGTCCACACAACTGCTGCTCACTGGATATTTTCTCTATTCGGACCATTCTCTGTAAACCCTAGAGACGGTTGTGTGTGAAAATCCCAGTAGATCAGCAGTTTTTGAAATACTCAGACCAGCCCGTTTGGCACCAACAACCATTCCACGTTCAAAGTCACTTAAAACCCTTTCTTCCCCATTCTGATGCTC
This sequence comes from Spinibarbus caldwelli, assembly GCA_039654775.1. Lineage (NCBI taxonomy): Eukaryota > Metazoa > Chordata > Actinopteri > Cypriniformes > Cyprinidae > Spinibarbus > Spinibarbus caldwelli. The sequence continues at coordinate 55,523,311 of CM077218.1, forward strand.
GGTTTGAACTTCAGCAAGTCGTCTTCACCACATCTAGATGCCTAAATGCATTGAGTTGCTGCCATGTGATTGGCTGATTAGCAATTTGTGTTACCAAGCAATTGAACAGGTTTACCTAATAAAGTGGCCGGTGAGTGTATATGTAGTACAATAAGTGATAAGCCACTTGTTCTTTGCTTTGTTTTATTTTAAATAAGAAGGTGTAACATTAAAATGTATTAAAGTGCACATAAACACACACAAAACTCAAGTACATACAGAGGGAGGGGTTCTAGCAGACCAGTCACAGCACTTGCATTCCACGTAGAATTGACGCGCTGTTAGAATTTTGGAGAGGTGCACGTCAGGCTACGGCGTAGGTTCGACGCAGAAGTATAAATTGGGCTTAAGTCTGCAGGACTGTGGCTCTCCAGGACCAACACTGGCTGCCCCTGGTGTAGGTATTGAGGGTGGTAACATCCAGCACATTGTACTACAGAACCATGGGCAACCTCCGCGTTCTCCGCTTACATGAGTAGGTGCAAACCGTTTTTACTCAATCTATTGGACTGGGTCTGAGTTTCCTCTTCAGAGGACTCATCAGACAAGTCTTCAATGTCATTATGACCGGTGTAATCTGCGTTGTGTTTTTTCTCAGAGTTGTAACCAGACGGACATCGGTTGACGGTTCGACTCTTCATTTACTGAATGAAACATAAAACAGTCTTTACAGTGTGTTTTCACCCTTCTTGTCTTTTCTCTCCCATGCACAGACAGTGCAGAAAGGGGAAGAGAAAATAGAATAAAACTTTCAAACAATAAAATCAATTTAACAACGAGTGACAAAACAGCATACCTGAATGAAACATAAAACAGTCTTTACAGTGTTTTCACTCTTCTTTTCTGTTAAATGAATGTAAAGTGCAACGCAATTAGCACGAGCTTCAAGTCATAAAACTGATCAAACTTAGTGAAAATAACGAAATAATCAAATATACACATAAAATAATGTCACAGATATGATTTAAACAGAGTATAAAAGTGATTTTTAAAGCAAAGATATAATTAGATTAATCAGAGCTCATTAGAAACCCACCTCTCCCATGCACAGGCAGTGCAGAAAGGGAAGAGGAGGTGCAAAGACAGGAAATTAAGACTAACGCTGCTGTCAGAAATTTAAAAGTGAAGGTGCACACACAGACATATCAGGTATACATCGTGAACATTTGTGTGTAATTATACATATGAAATGAACATTACTTTCCATACCTGTTACACTATCACAGAGTCTTCTTCATCTAGGAAAGCTGGATTTACACCCACACCTCCAGATTTATACTGGGTGAAAACTGGGTGGCTTTATACCAGCTTTACAGTATTTAGACAGGGAAATAGTTTGTCGAAATAGTGTCATTCTCCTCTGGCCAGACAAAATCAGCAGTTTAAATCTAGGCTAAAGCAGAGTCAGATTCTAGGTCTAGACATAGTCTAGGGTCATCAGCAGATTGAACCTGTGGCACATAGTATAGGTCATCAGCATCAGATATTTCAGACTCTGAATCGGGACTAAGAATTGTCTGATCTTTCTCATCATGCAACATGTCTACAAACATTTCAGCCGTTAATCTAGAATGTCTGGGATCAGCCATACTAACACTCTAGATAAAGAATCACAACAAGCAGTTGATCATGTATATACTGATTATATATTGTCGCTGTTAGACAGAGACCTTGTATGTCCAAAGCCATTACTTTTCGGAAACACTGCCAGACATAAAGGGTGACCAATAGCACTGATTTATGACAAAAAAAAAAAAAAAAAAAGATGAAATATGGAGATGCAAGATTTCTGCCTGACAGCAATGATATATACTTGTATGATGCACGGATGAGCTAAAACGTCACCCAAATATGCAGCTTCAAATTAATTATCCACCCGCACCTATATTTTTGTCTGATTTATATAACCGCACCTGACCCGCACACGATCGTCACATTCAGGGTTCGTATGGTCATGAAAAACCCGGAAAAGTCATGGAATTTTAAAACAGCAATTTCCAGGCCTGGAAAGTTTTGGAAAAGTCATGGAAATCTATTTCACAATCCTCTGTATAGTAGAATCATGTTTAATTAGGTCCTGAATTTCGGTGCGGGATTGCACATATATGGCATTACTCATTCCCGCAGCTTTCAACTTTAAAATGAAGGAAATTACTGCAAAACTTTTATTCAATATAGAGTATAGGTTAGATGAGTAAATAAATCCACACAAACCATCAGATCAAATCAGTCATTTGCAAACAGCGTGAGTGGTTCAGCTGTACTGCGTCTTCTCTCTTTGACCTTCTCTTCACATCAGTGCATCTAGAGCTGAACGCTGCGATACAAGAATTTAGCTCACGTTTCGGTACAGTTGACAGAATTGTCAATTTCCTAATCGGTCATTGTTGCATCATCACAAAAATGTATTATTTTCAAGTCTTTTTAAGCCATTCGGCACTCGTGCTTTCCAGAGGCGCTTTTCTGTGCGCTACAGTCACATCCAAAGCGCGCTCTGCGAGTACCAAACTATGTTTGCAAGCAAATCTTGTTGCTCTTAAGTGACCGAATACACACAAAATGACGTCAAAATGGTAGTCCTGGCGAGGATCCTCATAAGCACTGTCAGTTTTGTCTTAAGTTAATGTAAACAGTTGCGAAAGAAAATGCATGTGTATAAGTATTGGATCCGTGAAATAAGTCTTGTGACAGCAGCCTAATAATGTTACGGAGCCGACGAGACGAGAGACGTGCAGATCCATGTGTGAGGTTTTTATTTACAAAGGCATGGTCAGGAAACAAGCAGGGTCAAACAATGGCAAACAGGTATATCACAGTCAAGACAAAGAGTAGTCCTAGAGCAAGCGTGGGTCTTTGATCGGAGAACAATATCCAACAGGGCCAGGCAGAGAGATAATCCAGGTACATGACCGGTAGTCCAAGAGAGGTGCAAACAGAGTCCGAACGGGAAGGCAAAGGGTTAATCCAGGAAACACGGGCAAGAATCAAAACACTAGAAAACAGGCAAGGCAAGACTATAACAACTGAGTGGGCTCCGTAGAGTAGCTATCGCTAGGATATGCGCTATACAATACTCGGCAGTGAGGGAGAGGAAGACCATGGCTTAAGTAAGGGGTGTAATGGGAATCAGCTGTGTGATCAGTCTCAGGTGTGAGTATGTGATTAGTGAAATGGCTGCTGGGAAATGTAGTCTAGAGGTGACATGCAACAGTAGATGTAGTGCAAGAGTCCATGTAGTGAGCGGGCGAACTCTGGTGGTGAGTGACCGGAAGTGCATGGACAGGATTCGTGACATATAAAGCTGTGCCATCTGTCATTAATGTTAATCAAATGACAAAAGACAGAGGAAATCCCTCACTGCTCCTGACTAAATAATGTCTTGTTGAATAACTTAAATTGAATAAAGTGTAAATTCACATATTAATGTAGCCTATTTAGAAAATATAGTTAATATTTGCATCATTAATGATTTATCTTATCCACCCGCATCCACCCGCAAATAATCAGAATGCAGTTTTTTATTGCCCGACCCACCCAACCCGCAGATTATCCGCAGTGCCCACGGATATAACCGCCATCTGCGCATCACTAATATACAGGTGCATCTCAATAAATTAGAATGTCATGGAAAAGTTCATTTATTTCAGTAATTCAACTCAAATTGTGAAACTCTTATATTAAATAAATTCAGTGCACACAGACTGAAGTAGTTTAAGTCTTTGGTTCTTTTAATTGTGATGATTTTGGCTCACATTTAACAAAAACCCACCAATTCACTATCTCAACAAATTAGAATATGGTGACATGCCAATCAGCTAATCAACTCAAAACACCTGCAAAGGTTTCCTGAGCCATCAAAATGGTCTCTCAGTTTGGTTCACTAGGCTACACAATCATGGGGAAGACTGCTGATCTGACAGTTGTCCAGAAGACAATCATTGACACCCTTCACAAGGAGGGTAAGCCACAAACATTCATTGCCAAAGAAGCTGGCTGTTCACAGAGTGCTGTATCCAAGCATGTTAACAAAAAGTTGAGTGGAAGGAAAAAGTGTGGAAGAAAAAGATGCACAACCAACCGAGAGAACCGCAGCCTTATGAGGATTATCAAGCAAAATTGATTCAAGAATTTGGTTGAACTTCACAAGGAATGGACTGAGGCTGGGATCAAGGCATCAAGAGCCACCACACACAGACGTGTCAAGGAATTTGGCTACAGTTGTCATATTCCTCTTGTGCGTCTTACCTGGGCTAAGGAGAAGAAAAACTGGACTGTTGCCCAGTGGTCCAAAGTCCTCTTTTCAGATGAGAGCAAGTTTTGTATTTCATTTGGAAACCAAGGTCCTAGAGTCTGGAGGAAGGGTGGAGAAGCTCATAGCCCAAGTTGCTTGAAGTCCAGTGTTAAGTTTCCACAGTCTGTGATGATTTGGGGTCCAATGTCATCTGCTGGTGTTGGTCCATTGTGTTTTTTGAAAACCAAAGTCACTGCACCCGTTTACCAAGAAATTTTGGAGCATTTCATGCTTCCTTCTGCTGACCAGCTTTTTAAAGATGCTGATTTCATTTTCCAGCAGGATTTGGCACCTGCCCACACTGCCAAAAGCACCACAAGTTGGTTAAATTACCATGGTGTTGGTGTGCTTGACTGGCCAGCAAACTCACCAGACCTGAACCCCATAGAGAATCTATGGGGTATTGTCAAGAGGAAAATGAGAAACAAGAGACCAAAAAATGCAGATGAGCTGAAGGCCACTGTCAAAGAAACCTGGGCTTCCATACCACCTCAGCAGTGCCACAAACTGATCACCTCCATGCCACGCCGAATTGAGGCAGTAATTAAAGCAAAAGGAACCCCTACCAAGTATTGAGTACATATACAGTAAATGAACATACTTTCCAGAAGGCCAACAATTCACTAAAAAGTTTTTTTATTGGTCTTATGAAGTATTCTAATTTGTTGAGAGAGTGAATTGGTGGGTTTTTGTTAAATGTGAGCCAAAATCATCACAATTAAAAGAACCAAAGACTTAAACTACTTCAGTCTGTGTGCATTGAATCTATTTAATACACGAGTTTCACAATTTGAGTTGAATTACTGAAATAAACTTTTCCACGACATTCTAATTTATTGAGATGCACCTGTACATGTATTATATTATTTTGACTATTATTTTGTTGACCTAGCTAACATTAGCTAACATTAGTTAGCTAAAATGGAATGTGTCAACAACAAGCTAGTTAATAGTATTGGACATTTAAAGGTCAAGGTAAACTTAGCCTAACATTCAAATATTATGTCCAGTTATCTTCCACAGTATATCAAATATGTTCTGTGGTAATAAATTACAGGATAAGACTAAATGCATCAATTATACAAAAGCAACCATGTTGAGTTGTGAAATGTGGGGCAGGTGAATAGTTTTCTGCAGTAAATATGTTCCTACTTGCAAAAAAAAAAAAAAAAAGCAAATAATCAAAGGTTTCTATATGGGTCATTTTGACCCATGTGTGTAAAATTGATGTAAAAATACAAAAACTGTGTTTTTTTATAATGTGAAGAGAGGAAAAATAAACAATAAAATATATTTAATGAATACCTGGAATAATATTTAATTACAAAATATTTAATGAATACCTGGAATAATAAATTATAAAATGCATGTCTTTTAAAGATTCAGCAAAGAAACACTCAGCCATGACTGAAATAACATAGGAAATGAATACGGGTCATTTTAGACCCATGTTGTGCATTAGAAGGGTAGTGACACAAAAACTATTTTTATTCAAAAAAGTAAGAAAGAAAAAATAAGAATATGTGATGATTAAAAACAAGTTAATTGAGGAATTCCTGGAATTCTGAATGATGAACTTAACTTCTTGCAAAGATATAGAAAAAATAAACTCAGTCGAGTCAATTTAGACCCATGTAGTACATCAAAGGGTTAAAGCCAGGTCAAAATTCATGGCATCTCCTATGTTTTGAAATTCAGTGGTATTGAAACATGGTGGTGCAAAAAAAAAAGATGCATCGACAGATTCAACAGGATTGGAGTATGTGTGAATCACTTAGCAACTCTACAGAAGATCAAGGAAATTGCAGAGACATGGGATGCCAGAATTTTAGAATGGAAAAAATAATGTGTGAAAGCCCAAGCCTTGAAGACTTGACATGGACTGAATAACCAGGTTGTAGCTCTTCATTCCTGTCTGATCATACATACCACCGTGAAGAGAATGAAGGGGAAGAAGTCTTCATTGATACCAGCAGTGAAAGTGAAGAGGTTTGTAATGTTTGTTGTAATATTTTATATATTGTATATTAAGCACTTCTCCACCATAGGTTAAAAAAAATCAATTAAATCTGTATTAATGTTATTTCATTGTAATATAAAATAACTATTTTTTCACTTTAAGAAATGTTATGACGTCATTTATAGAAATCTGCAATAGCCGTAAACTGTAGTTATGTTAATTTAGTCTGTGTTTTGTATTTCATAGGAGCACACATAACATGACACAACAGCTTCTAGAAGAACTGAATCAGGCCGCACAGACGGGTTGTCCAGTGCAAATCACAATTGATAATTTGGATATAACAGTGACACCACATACAATGACCATCAGCCACCAACGTCTGGACTACCATTGGTTGCTGATGGTGGGGAACCATGAACGAGTGATTGCTGATTTCTTACCCAGAGAGAGCTTTGTGTCTATAATGGATGTGCCACTGTCAGATATTCTACCAAACTTGGAGGACAGACAGATGCTTCACTCTGAATTTAAAGAATTGGTTGGCCGTGTAGTAGTTCAGTGTTTCACCGCATTCAGTCAGTTTTCCAACATTGTACAATGGCACATTCCTCATATGTACAGTGACGTTATGGCACAAAAAACAGAAATCACTCCCCTGGGACTTCTTGAGGTGGATGAGAAGGTTTCTGCAGATATGGTGAAAGCAATGTAGTACATCAATCAGCGATACGTTCCTTACACCTCTGATCTAGAAAATGGAAATTACATCTCAAAGCCTGTAGTACATGTGATTCTGGCTGGTGACCAACTAACCAACTGGGGGACAACTACAGGCCATGCAACATTTTCATTCAAGGTGTGCTGGACGCATCCATCATTGCCGTTGTTCTCCATCAAACAGGGTCTCACAGGTGACACAATTTTTAAATTCATCTTAACCTACTTTAAGTATTATTCATTCAGTCATTTTTCACCATGTCATGTATTACTGCAATCTCTAGAAGTAATCTATAACAATTTCAACTAAAATGAATGTTTCATCATGTTTCATTTATTTGACAAAAAAATTTGTATTGTAGTGTTAGGGGCATCATGCACTCATTATTTTTGAGGGGGCATGAGTGAAGGGTTATACCACTGTATACCACTGTATAACTGATATAGACTTATGTCCCTACTGAAAAAATAAAATACAATAAAACGATCACAGAAAATTTTAATGGTTTCCACTACAAATACCATTACAAACCATCAACTTTTAACCATTAAAAAACGGTTTTCTGTAGTGTGTTTTGGGACATATTCCATTAGGATTTATTGGTTTTAACAAGCCACCAATAGAAGGCAACCAATTACCAGTAGAGACCAACAGGGTCCATTACAGTTTCCAGTAAAACCAATACAAGCCCCATTATAACCAGTAAAACCATTACTAATTTTGTAATGGAGTCTATTGTTTTTTTTTTTTCATCAGGGGTTTTATTATTTTTATTTATTTATTTTTTATTCGATATATCCCCAAAATACATCATGAAATATCTCGATTCTCAAATATGTGTAAGGAAATGCATTTTGCACCATTATAGATTGTTATTTGATCTATAATGGGCGATGGGCGAAGTAGCCTAATACTGTAATCTATTAACTACACATAAAAGCCCGTCTTTTTACTTAAGTACCAGATATGGGTGTCATACCATAAAATACTTTTAATACAACTGACTTTGTATTTAATGTAAATTTAATAAAAACATTGTAAGCTACCAATTAGCCTATAACACTTTCATTGGAGAGCAAAGAACGTTTACATTATCAAAGAACATTTTCACTTCCACGTCCAGCGAGTTCAAGCACTCTCAAAAACTGCCATAATAATCTCTAAAGCTGTTTACACTGTGAAATTAATATCTTACTTACATTCGTACATTTTCACTTTGTTATTTCTGATGAGAGAATTAGAATTCAGTCAGCCAGCGCGCGCGGTGACGAAACAGCGGGTTTCAGCGATGACTCATCTGAACGCTTCTGATTGGTCCTTGCATGCATAAGCCATTCAACCATTCATGTGATTGGTTATAATGCGCAGTGCTTTAAAAACATGTGTGTCTCTGGCTCTGTGCCAGCCAGCGAACGCAGATTTGAATTTAGCAGCTGATGATGTTTTTCTTTTTTTATAGTTTACCGGACAAACTGCTCATTTCACCCAAAATTGTTTGCTGTGATATGATTCTAAATTTAGGGGGGCCAAAGGAGGGGCCAAGCTTGTTGACAGGGGAGCACTGCCCCCCCAAACCCCCCATCCCCCCCCCCCCCCCCCCCAGAACCGCCACTGGACCTAACAGAACATTTCAAGAACGACCATGGCATTTCTGTGTGTGATCACAAAGAAAAAACTGGTGCCAGTGCCATTGAACAACACCGAGAAGAAGATTGTGTTTTCAATTATCACAGTGCCTTCTTAAAGATGGGGCTTTTGGAGCGTGACTTCCAAGACTCTGTGAGAGAGGGGGGTGGGAAAAGGACCTGCCGCCTTTGGAAATTTAAAATGCTTCATTTTAATTTACTGCAGAAAATTTGACATTCAAACAATGCAGAGTCCACGAGTGACCCACAGAATGATGTGGAACAGAACTGTAAATGTAACTGGGAGTGTTGGTGTAACAGAGTTATATATATAACCAATGAATGAGCGCGATGTCACGGATGGGATGACACGTGACCAGGAAGCTATAAAAGCACGTGAGGTGGATACACCGGCAGCTTCTGTCATTCAGCAAAGCGCTCTGTGTGTGTATGTCCTATTTACCGTTGTCTGTCACTGTGAGAAACGATAAAGCCATGCCAAAGCTAAGTCTAAGTCTGATAAGGGGTGTGATAAAAGTAAACAGCAGTTTAGGCTGTCACGGGTGGGGATACACACAGCCTTTGTGTTGTTTGCTTGGGAGCGAAGCATGCTCAGTCAGCTCTCTCCAGTTCATGCTCTTCTTGGCCTGAAGATCAGCCCTGCAACACTAAACAGTCTTTCACAGGCTGCTGAGGCAGGGAGTGCCGTATTAAGCTTAAGCAATAGCTGGCACACAGCTGGGAAGAACTTCAGTACCTCTACTGTGTCTCCTGGGCACCTCAGGTACGCATCCAACTGCTGGGTCGTTTCAAGAGGGCTGGTCTTCTTCAAGGAGGAAAATAAATCCTCTTCCTCAGATGATTGGGAGCTCTTACTGATGTGATTCTCGGCCTGACAGTCCAAGTGGCTTCTGATATAGTCAAGGCCTGTGGAATAAAAAACAAAAATCAGGACAATTTAGACCATGTGACAGTATTGTAATTGTGTATTGGATAGTGTGTGTGTGTGTGTGTGTGTGTGTGTTTGTGTCATTAAATGTCATTTCAAACTCATTTCACTGTCTCCATAGAAATACACGTGTTAAGGGGAAGTAGAGAAGTGAGACACTTACCAAGTTTGAGGATATTTTCGTTTTATTTTCGTCATATTTTCGTTTAGCAGGTATTAAATTTGGGAACTAGAATGGCTGCGGCTATCAGCTCTGGATCTGCAAGCATCTCGCCAAAGCGTTTTTCAAGGCCTGAAAGAAGTGCAGCAATCAAAGGTTCACAGAACTTGGAGGCGACGTGAAGGTGCTGGAGCTTGGTCCTTAGTAGTTATGGTGGGGACCAGCCATCCCATCTGCACACTGGTTTCTCCCTGAAGAACATCCAGTGCCTTTGCAACTGGGCTCATTGTCTTCGCATATTCTGCAAGAAATGCAAGTCCCACTGGAGTAAACGTACAAAAAAGAAAAGAAAAACACAACATGGAACATTTAGCCTACTTGATGTAGCACCTTGAACTGGAGGAACTGATAATTAAAAAGGAAAAATATTGATATTAAAAATATTTCTAAACTTTTAGAAATGTAGTTGTGTTGCTACAAATCACATCCATAGTAAATATGGGGACTGTATATTGGCATAGTGCATACATGTGTTCTACATTATTCAAAGTATAAAACTGTGACTTAATCTATTGTTAATCACTTCATTAACTGAAAGACAGAAAAACAAGCACTTATTTAGGTGTATCTAGTTCACTGCAGACAGCTGCAAGGGCTCCTTCACCTTGTTCTCTTGTTATTCTCACTATTCTTTCTACGGCTGAGAAGAGTGAATTCCACCTTGTAGCAACAGGCCTTACGAGTTGGAGTTTGCAGTGGTCTTCAGTTACTTCAGATGCGGTGGTTGATCTTGAACGTTTGTTCCACAGGCTAGAGCATTTGGCAAATGTGGACCTTGACACACGCTTGTACAATGGGTTGACCTCTGCTTTTGAAGCATCAACTGTGGACACTAAATTGAGGAGGTGGCAGGTGCAGCGATGGTGCTTGGGTAGCTGGCATTCCAAGTAGTCATCTTCGTCCAACAGGGCTCTGGCATCAACGAATTCAACACCCTCAACGCTTACCTCTTCTTCATCGTAATCATCATTTTGGCCACCATCATCCTCTTCTCCATCACCCTCTCCTACAGGTTCAGGATTGTTGTTCTCGTCAGTCTGCCCATAAACTCTTTCAGGAAGTTTGATCCGTTGTCAGTTGTAGTGCGAATGATCTTCTCTCTGATATTGAATTCTGTGTGAATATCATTTAGGGCACCAGTCAGGGCAGAAAAGGTATGGGACCCTTTAAGTTGCTTGCATGCCAGGGCAGCATAGGATCTCTGCATGGTCTGGGGGTTAAATCAGTGCGCAGTGACACCAATGAAACCGCGACGGTGTGACGTCCAGCAGTCTGTTGTTGTTGCTATGAACTCAGTTTCACTAAGGGCAGCTTTCAGTTTTCTTTTCATTTCAACAAAGGCCTTTGTGACTTTGTGACAACAAAGGCCTTTGTGACTTGTCATGTCATGACATTTGTATTTGTATACGTGTCATGACATTTGTATTTGGCTGAAGATGTTGCACAAGATCAATGAAGCCCTGTTGCTGAACAATGTGTGGTGGGTGCAAGCCTTGGACAATGAATTGGAGGACTACTTTATCCACACTTGCCTGGGACACTCTTTGAGTCTCCCACAGCTTGGTTTGTTTGGAGGGTGGGGCCAAAGAACCTTCAGTAGATGACTTCCTTTTGAGGGCTGCTGAAGTAAGTTGCGTGTACCTCTCTAGACGAGTGGGGTGTTTCTTCTGTGGAGAAAATGAATGCACAGGCACAGATTGAGATTCATATTATTTCTCTCAAACCACAAGCTCAGACTATCTAGAACTTCCGCTGTATTAATGTCATGCTTGAAGTTCATGAATGAAGGTCAGACTAGAAGTTAGGGAGCAGTTTCACTGGTCTATGCAATTATGTAGAGCAGACCAGAATATTGCCACTTAAAGCTGTTTTAGGACCACAAGCAGCTGCTGGCATGACTGAAAAGTAACATTAAATTCATTTTAAACAGCATTTGGCTGATAGCTGGTAGTTGGGCTTATTACCTCTTTACAAGGACCCATAGGCCTGCCCCAGACAGGCGCGCGCACTCTCATACACAGACAGGATCATGACTATACTTAGTACATGCTTTATCAACCAGCTGTAGACTATAGCTTTGCACAATTAATTACAAATATTGCATATAGTAATAACATAAGCTCAGATAACATTTGGTTAAAGTCGAATTTCAAATCTCACACAGAGCCCACCAAACGAGTTTGCAACGTTGAATCATAGCCTACTGCTAGCAAGCAAACCATGGCATGTCTTGACATGTACCTAGCCATAGCAAACATTGCAAATTTACCATTATTAGTACATTACTAGGTCACTACAATATTGTCAATAATCGACTGATAATAACAAAAACTATAGCTTTGCACAATTAACTTACAAATATTGCATATAGCAATAATATAAGCTCAGATAACATTTGGCTAAAGTCGAATTTCAAATTTGTCAATAATCGACTGATAATAACAAAATTTCAGCTTACCTGCTTTTCAAATTAGACGGTGAGTTTTTGAAAGCCATTAGCTCGTGGTACTTGGGTGCGCAAAGCTTGCAGCGCATTCGAAAGGAGTTGTTTTTGCATCCAACCATTTCGAAAAATTCTTCCAGGTAGGGCCAGGGATGTATAAGTGTTGGCTGGTCATCCTGGCTACCAACCTCCTCGCTGGTGCTTGGTTGGGACATTTCGCTCGAGTTCTCTTCTTGAGTCTCTGCCACGGACATCTTCGTACTTGGCTACATATGTCTGCTATGTCCAGTGTTGGGGGTAACGAGTTACAAAGTTAGTATAGCCTACTTATCACAACATTGTCAATCGCAAACGCTAATTTATTCAAATGTCTCTCTACCGAACTACCTACTGTAGCTTAATTTGTGGAGGACGAAGAGAAAGCACCCGTTTGATAAATGAGCCAGTAGTGGAGAAACAATAACTTTTAAGAAATAATCTTTTTTGAGTAACGACCCCAACACTGGCTATGTCCTTGCTGGAGTGTGATGTGATTTATGTCATGTGCAGGTGCGATGGATCGCGTACAAACCAATAGGGTGTCGGAATGGTATATGTTTATACTTCTCATCCAACCACAATCAAATTCACTCTATCTGGATTGCGCGATTTATCTGGATAGGTTTTTTTTTTTTTTTTTTTTTTTTTGAACGATGACAAGCCGGAATGAAAACAAGCCGAAATTAAATAGGAGTAATGAGGCTATTTTTAAAATGTAAGGAGTAGAAAGTACAGATAATTACGTGAAAATGTAAGGAGTAGAGGTAAAAATAATTACTCCAGTAAAGTATAGATACCCAAAATTTCTACTTAAATAAGGTAACGAAGTATTTGTACTTCGTTACTTGACACCTCTGGTTGACACCAATGAAATGAGCTTTAAATGAGCATTTTCAGGAGATCTGAAGACATCAGCATAATAAATGAGGTGAAAACAGGAACTATTGACATGAAATAAAGAGTGTTTTCAGCAGCTGTTAATATTGATGAGTCTCAGACGATCAACACTCATTCAACAAGACATTCAGATCATCAGCAGATCATCTCACTTTATTCTGAGTGTTTGCTGATAGAAACTGATTATAAGAGTCAGTATATACGATAAAAGCCTATAAAACATGCTCTACTGAAAGATAATACTGTTATTATCACAATATGACATGAAACATCAATAATAACACAACAATAACACAAACACTAATGACACTCATCTTCATCATCCACTACAGGTTACAGCAGTCCATATGAATCTAAATATAGTCTGCTTTTATGATAACTATACATTCATTTCAATAATCAACTTAGATCAAAGAAGACAAAGATCATAAACCTTTTTTAAATGAAGCAGCTCGGAATATTTGTTGTTTCCATTGTCAAACTTTACTCATATTTATCTATATTAACAAAGATTTAAAATGTCTCACGTGGCTCATTATAGGCTCAGCGTAAAGTATTTAGCAGTTTTCTGTTCCAGTATATTTTAACAATGTAAAGTAACAAATCTGATCTGTTAAAGATAAAATAAAATAAAATCACAGCAGAAACACTTGAGATAGATTCTTCAATGAAGCTCCTCCCACAAGAATCACATCATCAGTGAAGCTCCTCCCACAACAACCACATCATCAGTGAAGCTCCGCCCACAATAATCACATAATCAGTGAAGCTCCTCCCACAAGAATCACATCATCAGTGAAGCTCCGCCCACAGTAATTAAGCAATAAATGCTGGAATATTCCCATCAGTTTACAAGTGAAGAGGAGCATCAGATCATCAGGAAGAGCTGAAATCTGCAGAGACTGAGTTTATTAAAGAGGACAGAGAGAAGATGAGAGATCCAGAACCCTGCAGAATCAAACACACTGAAGATACTGAACAACAAACAGGTTGGTGTTTATTTTTCTTTCTTTATTAATAGTGCTGATGGTTATAACGCTTCAAGCAGATTTAGATTTGCTGTAATAGGAAAGAATCTTTAGAGCTCTGCAGTAATACAGCTGAAGCATCAAATAATAAGGCAGAGCTGTTGCACATGAGAAACTTCAAACAGTGCTGATGTAGAAAACCAGAAGTAATGCTAACTACAGAATAACATGCTGCTGTGGCAGAAATAGTCACATGTTATTACCGCATTCATTTCAGGGTTTGTACAAGCTTTTGAGAGAGAAATTCAAGCACTTTTCAGTGACAAAACACCTATTTACAGCACTTTAAAGCTCTAAAAATTATACAATTTAAATTTTATTTTTAATAACATTTTTGTGGTAAACAAACAATTATTTAAAATAAAAAAAAATCAAATAACCAATATAACCAGTAGATGGCAGCAGAGGACCACTTATTGGCTTATTAGCCATTCATTTTTACTTTCTGTTCTATATTTTGAAATCATAATTCACTATTATAAAATATAAAATCATCAAGAAATAAAATAAAAAAAATCAAATGTTTTGCATTTTGTTAATGATTTAAGAAAAGTCACAAAATGCCTTGAAACACAAACTTTTCTTTAATTTGCAACTGAATCACAGATCAAGAGTGTTTCTTAATTTGGAACTGTACTTTGTGATTGAGACCTTTGTTCTTTGTTTTGTAATCTCTCTCTACTTGACCATCTCTGCCATATATGTATAAAACTAAATTGAAAAACAATCTTATTTATCTATCTATATATATATATATATATATATATATATATATAGAAAGAATTGTAATAAGCATGGACTTACTTTCATTAAAAAGGCTCATTTTGTAAATGTAAGCTATTAATTTAAATGATAGACAAACGCAAACTGGGTGCTTAATGCAAATTGCCACATTTACAAAATCAGGTGATTATGTTCGGCCATCTATACAGATGTCTCTTTATGTATAGAGACAAAAGAATGAGTTAATCACCATCAGTTTAGTGATCATGTAGATTTGTAAAGACACTGATGGAAGATACACCACAAAAAATCTTCACACTATCACATGGCCTAGGGCTTTCGTGCTTTTCTGATGAGTTAAAAACGCCTATCCTGATGTGAAAACACCCAGTAGAAATGGGGGAAATGTCATTAGAAATGAGAAGTGTACAGTTGTCAGTTAATTATTGGGTTAATTTACAAGGCCATAGTCAATAGCATCCAACACTAGATACTTTAAAGCCCTGTTGGGAAAAAGAGAGGAGGAAAATTTAAAGTTTTGGTTGGACAGTGATACAGAAAGCAACAGAACTTAAAGTTAATCAGTTCAATGTTAGTCCAACTGTACCGCTACCAGTAATAAAACCTTGGTTACTTTCAGATGCTACAGTAGATTTTCCATCGTTAGAACAGAAAAACAAGAGTAAGAGTAAAGAGTAATTTATATAATGTGTAGACATATATTAATGAGTACTGCAGCTATGTTCAGATCTACACAGATGCATCAAAGAGTTTAGACAATAAGATAGGAGTAGCCTTTACTGTTCCAGAGTTTCATTTATCAGTAAGGAAAAGCACCAGTGATGAGTTATGTTTATACAGGGGAAATGATTGCACTATTATTAGCAATACAGTGGATAGTAGAGATAAGACCTTTGAAATCAGTTATTTGTTTAGATTCATGTGCATCATTGGCTAGTTTACTATACAGTCACTCGGAAAGTAGACCAGACATTTTAATGGAAATAATGCAAACGTTATACAGATGTAGAAATTGTAAATATATAAGTAATATATATATAAGGGAAACAAGTCAATTTAGCTCAAAGGAAATCATTTATGATTTTATAGGGAATTTGAACAGAATCACTGTTTCACGGCTGATCATTGAGTCGGCAGCGAGTCACTGAATGAGCCGTATAACATCAACTTTGCACTGGATATTAAAATCCAAAATATAGTGAACACACTATTAATAAGCACAGTAACAAGATCGGCAGATTAAGACATTAACTTGTAAGCACAAAACACAAGATACTTCTCTTTTCAATATAAATAAGACTTTATTTATATAAACCTAAGACATGTAAACTAATCTAATCTAACACATGAACACACGCATTCACACATTCACACGTTGCAGAAAGAGAGGAAAGGATGAGTTTACAGAATGAAAATGTGAAATCCCAAGTTTACAGCAATATGTGCAATTGCCTATAGACCTGAACCATCAATCATTTGACCCTCGCATTGAGTTTCTCAATGAGGCTAAAATTTATATTAAACTGCACCGACTCAGCAAAAGTCTGGAGGTTGTACTTGCTTGTGTTGCCTTAAGGAATTCCCTTGTGTCCTTGTCTGTTCCTGTCTGTTGTGCCGCTGAGAGGTTTGCGATTGTAGCTCCGCTTTTTTTTATTGAATCTTTACCTTACTTTCACTCTCTGTTGTTTAAAGTGATAATATATAACTTAATTCCCACCATATTTCTGGTATTATCTATCAAACTAATCTAACTAATTTGATCGTTCGCTTTTAAAACCGCGAGTGCAGCGCGTGTGCAGCGCGTTAGCCGTTTAGCTTGTTACTCACGGTTCCATTCACGTTTCTATTCGCGCCTATTATTGTTTTATTTTTTCTCGCTCCGTTTTCATTTCTCTCTCGCGCCGTTTTTCACAAGTTCATCAAACAACAGTGGTAAGTTAAGTTGGTATCATTCATCAATCACGGTGAGTAATGGCTTCTCCTTCTCTTGTTGTTTGCACTTCATGTCACATGTACAGTTTATCTCTCTCTGTCGGCGACGAGGGATTCACATGTGATAAATGCAGGGAAATAGTTAGGCTGACAGAGAAGATTTTAGAACTAGAGACACGCATCCAAACTTTAGTTGAGGATAGTAAGAATGTGAGGGCTGTAGATACTGCTTTGGATGCGACTAGCTCAGGGACTCCTGTACATTGTTCGGTTCCGGTTGTGCCCATGCAGCAGGGCAACTGGGTGACTGTGAGACGGCATAGTCGCGGGTCAAAACACCGCTCTTCCGTTCCGATCAAAACATCAAACAGGTTCTCCCCACTCAGTGACGCACCCACTGAGAAACCTGATGAAAGTGCTCTAGTTATTGGTGATTCTATTGTACGGAACGTGAAAATAGAGACACCAGCCACCATAGTCCAATGTTTACCGGGAGCCAGAGCGCCTGACATCTTGGCAAATTTAAAAGTGCTGGCTAATGCTAAACGTAAATTCAGTAAGATTGTTATCCATGTCGGCGCTAATGATGTTCGACTTCGCCAGTCGGAGATCACTAAAAATAATGTTAAAGAGGTGTGTGAACTTGCAAGTATGATGTCAGACACTGTAATATGCTCTGGCCCCCTCCCTGCTTACCGGGGTGATGAGATTCATAGCAGACTGTCATCACTCAATGGCTGGATGTCTAAGTGGTGCCCGCAGAATAACGTAGGTTTCATAGACAATTGGAAGAGTTTTTGGGGCAGACCTGACCTGTTGAAAAGAGATGGTGTTCATCCCTCCTGGGGTGGTGCCGCTCTTCTCTCTAGAAATATGGCACATAGTCTTAGAGTTCGTACTTGACTAACTAGGGCCCAGGTCAGGGAGCAGACAGACTGGCTAAACCGACCGTCTGCTAGCCGCCTCACGTCACAGAAGTCAGTTAATTCTCAGCACATAGAGACTCCTTCACCTAGATATCACACTATAGAGACTGTGTCTGTTCCCCATACTAGAAAATACAGAAAACGTCCAAACCAAAGTAATAGTAACAATTTAATTGATGTTCAACAAATAAAAAATGTTTACAATACAGAGAAACAACTGATAAAACTTGGCTTACTGAATATCAGGTCCCTTTCTACAAAAGCACTATTTGTAAATGATATGATCACTGACCATAAGCTAGATGTGCTTTGTTTGACAGAAACATGGCTAAAACCAGATGAATACATTACTTTAAATGAGTCTACCCCCCAAGATTACTGCTATAAAAATGAGCCACGTCCAAAAGGTAAAGGGGGAGGTGTTGCTACAATTTATAGCAATATTCTCTGTATTTCTCAGAGGGCAGGCTTTAAGTATAACTCGTTTGAAGTTATGGTGCTGCGTATAACATTATCTAGAGAAACATGTGTTAGTGATAAATCCCCTGTGATGTTTGTATTGGCTACTGTGTACAGGCCACCAGGGCACCACACAGACTTTATTAAAGAATTTTCTGATTTTCTATCTGAGTTAGTACTGGCTGCAGATAAAGTCTTAATTGTTGGTGATTTTAATATCCATGTCGATAATGAAAAAGATGCATTAGGATCAGCATTCATAGACATTCTGAACTCTATTGGGGTTAGACAACATGTTTCAGGACCTACTCATTGTCGAAATCATACTCTAGATTTAATACTGTCACATGGAATTGATGTTAGTGGTGTTGAAATTCTGCAGCAAAGCGATGATATCTCAGATCATTATCTAGTCTTGTGTAAACTCCATATAGCTAAAACTGTAAATTCTACTCCTTGTTACAAGTATGGTAGAATCATCACTTCTACCACAAAAGACTGCTTTGTAAGTAATCTTCCTGATTTATCTCAATTCCTCAGCATATCCAACAGCGCAGAAAAACTTGATGATGTAACAGAAACTATGGACTCTCTCTTTTCTAGCACTTTAGATACAGTTGCTCCTTTACGCTTAAGGAAGATCAAAGAAAACAGTTTGACTCCGTGGTATAATGAGCACACTCGCACCCTAAAGAGAGCAGCCCGGAAAATGGAGCGCAGCTGGAGGAAAACAAAACTAGAGGTATTTCGTATAGCTTGGCGGGAAAGTACCCTATCCTACAGAAAAGCATTAAAAACGGCTAGATCTGATTACTTTTCGTCTCTTCTAGAAGAAAACAAACATAACCCCCGGTATTTATTCAATACAGTCACTAATTTAACGAAAAATAAAGCATCAACAGGTGTTGGCATTTCTCAAGAGCACAGCTGTAATGACTTTATGAACTACTTTACTTCCAAGATCGATACTATCAGAGATAAAATTGTAACCATGCAGCCGTCAGCTACAGTATCGCATCAGATAGTGCACTATAGATCCCCTGAGGAACAATTCCACTCATTCTCTATTATAGGAGAGGAAGAATTGTATAAACTTGTTAAATCATCTAAACCAACAACATGTATGTTAGACCCTATTCCATCTAAACTACTAAAAGAGCTGCTTCCAGAAGTCATAGATCCTCTTTTGGCTATTATTAATTCATCATTGTCATTAGGATATGTCCCCAAAACCTTCAAATTGGCTGTTATTAAGCCTCTCATTAAAAAACCACAACTTGACCCCAAAGATCTAGTTAATTACAGACCGATCTCAAATCTCCCTTTTCTGTCAAAGATAC
The DNA here is from genome assembly GCA_039654775.1 of Spinibarbus caldwelli. Taxonomy (NCBI): domain Eukaryota; kingdom Metazoa; phylum Chordata; class Actinopteri; order Cypriniformes; family Cyprinidae; genus Spinibarbus; species Spinibarbus caldwelli. The sequence goes on from CM077218.1 coordinate 55,542,924, forward strand.
TAGAAAAGGTAGTATCCTCACAATTATATTCCTTCTTAGAGAAAAATGGTATCTGTGAGGAATTCCAGTCAGGATTTAGACCGTATCATAGTACTGAGACCGCTCTCATTAGAGTTACAAATGACCTGCTTCTATCATCTGATCATGGTTGTATCTCTTTATTAGTTCTACTGGATCTTAGCGCTGCGTTCGACACTATCGACCACAACATTCTTTTGAATAGACTAGAAAACTTAGTTGGCATTAGTGGAAGTGCCTTAGCATGGTTCAAATCGTACTTATCTGACCGCCATCAGTTCGTAGCAGTAAATGAAGAGGTATCATATCGATCACAAGTGCAGTATGGAGTACCTCAAGGCTCAGTACTAGGGCCGTTACTTTTCACGCTTTACATGTTACCCTTGGGAGATATTATCAGGAGACACGGTGTTAGCTTTCACTGTTATGCTGATGATACTCAGCTCTATATTTCTTCACGGCCCGGTGAAACACACCAAATTGAGAAACTAACGGAATGTATAGTCGATATAAAAAACTGGATGACGAGTAACTTCTTACTGCTAAATTCTGAAAAAACAGAGGTGTTAATTATCGGACCTAAAAACCCCACATGTAATAACCTAGAACACTATCTAACACGTGACGGCTGCTCTGTCAATTCTTCTTCATCAGTTAGGAACCTAGGTGTGCTGTTTGATAGCAATCTTTCATTTGAAAGCCATGTTTCTAGTATCTGTAAAACTGCGTTTTTCCATCTCAAAAACATATCTAAATTGCGACCTATGCTCTCAACGTCAAATGCAGAAATGCTAATTCATGCGTTTATGACCTCAAGGTTAGACTATTGTAATGCTTTACTGGGTGGTTGTTCTGCACGCTTGATCAATAAACTACAGTTGGTCCAAAATGCAGCAGCTAGAGTCCTTACTAGAACCAGGAAGTATGACCATATTAGCCCGGTTCTGTCAACACTGCACTGGCTCCCTATCAAACATCGGATAGATTTTAAAATATTGTTAATTACTTATAAAGCCCTGAATGGCTTAGCTCCTCAGTACTTGAGCGAGCTCTTATCACATTATAGTCCTCCACGTCTGCTGCGTTCTCAAAACTCTGGCCATTTGATAATACCTAGAGTATCAAAATCGACTGCGGGCGGCAGATCCTTTTCCTATTTAGCGCCCAAACTCTGGAACAATCTACCTAACACTGTTCGGGAGGCAGACACACTCTGTCAGTTTAAATCTAGATTAAAGACACATTTCTTTAACCTGGCTTACACATAACACACTAATACACTTCTATTATTCAAATTCGTTAAAGGATTGTTAGGCTGCATTAATTAGATCAACCGGAACCGGGAACACTCCTCATAACACACGATGTACTCGTTACATCGTAAGAAGAATGGCATCTACGCTAATATTTGTCTGTTTCTTTATTATTCTGTTTCTCAGTCCGTGTCCGGATCAGATGGCGCCGGGAGATGATGTCTGCGACCCTGACCGTCGGCGGAGGCCGGACACCTGGATGAGCCCCAGGGACATATCCCCAGTGAAGACCTCGACTTAAATACAATAAAACTTAAAATTAAACAAAATAACTATAATATAATAAAATACCTAACTACATAATACTATTATTGTTAGAAATTGCAACAATATAAAAATAGAAATATAATACATTTATACATTTAAAATTTAATTAATACAATAAGTAAAAAAAATAAATAATAATATCCTGGCCAGAGGAGAACTGGCCCCCCGACTGAGCCTGGTTTCTCCCAAGGTTTTTTTCTCCATTCTGTCACAGAGGGAGTTTTCGTTCCTTGCCGCTGTCGCCTCTGGCTTGCTCAGTTGGGGACACTTAATTTCTAACGATTATCGTCAATTTGATTTCATATATACTATTTAAACTAAACTGAGCTAGACAATGACATCTCTGAATTCAATAATGAAATGCCTTTAACTGAAAATTGAGTGTTTAATCTTATTATTATACATTACTGACACTCTATCCTCCAATTTGATACTGTTAAGTGCTTTGACACAATCTGTATTGTTAAAAGCGCTATATAAATAAAAGTGACTTGACTTGACTTGACTTGTCATCTTTGGAGAAAGGGGTTTCCTGAGGTTACTGATTGGCTGAGTTCAGTGGTCTTTCGTAGTGAAGTCTTGGGTGTTGGCTCTTGATGCGGAGTTGGTCTGGTTGAAGTTTGAGACGGGTGCAGTCGAGCTGGACTTTGCGGCAAACTTAACTTAACAAAACTCTCGCGGAAAGACAAGAAATTAAAGTAAAAGAATAAAAGAATGTAACGAGACTAGGTGGTTTTTCTTCTCATTGTGTTGGCAGCTGGCATGTAGGCCAGAGCACGCTCAAAGAGCAGCGTCAAAACGCGGTGGCAAAAGAGAAGAAGAGAAGCAGAGGAAGAGCCCAGAGAGCCAAGAGAGAAGAGGTGTCCTGAGTATTTAAACTCGGCTTCTAGACCGTCCTATCTGGATGTCTTGACCAATTAGAAATGATCTTGGCTCGTGGTGTTGTATGTTTCTCCTCCCCATTCATAAATCTAACATGTTATCTTATCATTCATATGGTCCAAATGTTCCCGCTCTTACAGAGTACAATTTTGGACATGATTTCTCTAACAAGACTGTGGTACATTTGACAAAGAATTGATTGGAAGAAACATTTAAAGCATGATTTTTCAAACTCATACATACCAAACATGAATTTTAACTCTTAAAACTATTCCCTAGTTATTAAAAGACATACATCATATGTGATTAAAACATGATGGTTAATCGTGTGGGTTACATACATGATATGGGGTTATGCATAAACATGATAAGTCCTTTTAAGATGATTTTGGTGCATCTATATGTGAAAAGGCAGTTTCTGTACCGTTCTGTGAACATAAGGACATGTTCTCTGTGAAGACTAGAGAGGTTAAAAGGTCTCTTAAGGAATTTCAGTCTCAGTCTTTGTCTTCTATGTGGAGATCTGGGGTGACCCACCCAATGAAGTCTCTAGCTTGTGATTTCGATCACAGATTTACAAGTAACAGCCATATCTTTGACCATCAGTCCTGATTACTTGCCCCAAATTTGATCGTCTCCTTCCTGAATTGGAATTATCAATAAGTGTTCTTTTGTTTGAATGTTGCAAGCTGTTCTGTGAAAGAGGTTTGTTGGTTTGCTTTCTTCAGAGGGCTGGAGCTAGGAATCTGATTTATGACGAACATCCTGTTGCAGCCTTGGGATCCTCTCTGGAATTTCGGCTCCTCATGTTTCAATGTTCGGATCGAATCTTAACTTTGTCTGACTCATTCTGATCCTACACAGATTTACAGTGGTATTTTTATGGGTGCCTGTACATATTGATATCCAAGGAAATGAAACTGCAGATAAAGAAGCAAAAGAAGCAGTTAAAAACAATGACATTAACTTAATTGTTAATCTAAGTAAGAGTGAAATCAAGAGCATTATTAAGAAAAGACTGAAGGAAAGGTGGCAAAAACAATGGGATAAGGAGAAAAAAAGTCAATGGTTTTACAGAATTCAAAGGAAAGTGGGAGAGATGAGAAGTGCAGGGAAAAACAGGAAATAGTAATATCAAGGATGAGATTTGGACACACAAGATTAAATAGTACACTTTATTAAATGGGTAAACATGATACGGGAAGGTGTGAATTTTGTGAGCAAGAAGAATCAGTGGAACATGTTATTCTGTACTGTCAGAAATACGAAACTGAAAGAAGGATTCTAATGTATGGAGCTTATAATATGACAAAACTATTTGAATTTGAATTGTGTAAATTTGAATTATTGACAAGTATCATTTAACAAAACTGAATAATATGTGGCATTTAACATAGCTCTGAATTAGATTTTTTTTAACTTGAATACTGAACATTTGAAATTTAACACAACTGATTTTTTTTTTTTTTATGGCAGTTTTTTAATAGACGTATTTTCAAACAGCGGATTTTTTTGTTCTGAATTCTTAGACTGCAAAAATCCAGTTTTTAAAAATACAGCTTCAAGTTTTCAAGATTAAGAAGAAATTCGGAACATCAAATTCAATATTTAAAATTCAAAGCGCAGAAATTCAGGTCGTACAGAAAGTAGGTCAGAGGTCATCCACAGGGAAGAGGAGATGATCTCCGAAAAGTTGAACGAAGCATTTACTGCGACCGGGAGGAGACATGTTCGGTTCACTTAGGCTAGTTTTGTCGTGGCCACGACATACAGGTGCATCTCAATGAATTAGAAAGTCGTGGAAAAGTTAACTAACTCTACTCAAATTGTGAAACTTGTGTATTAAATTGAATGCACACAGACTGAAGTAGTTTAAATCTTTGGTTCTTCTAATTGTGATGATTTTGGCTCACATTTAACAAAACCCACCAATTCACTATCTCAACAAATTAGAATATGGTGACATGCCAATCAGCTAATCAACTCAAAACACCTGCAAAGCTTTCCTGAACCTTCAAAATGGTTACACAATAGCCTATACAATCATGGGGAAGACTGCTGATCTGACAGTTGTCCAGAAGACAATCATTGACACCCTCCACAAAGAGGGTAAGTCACAGAAGGTCATTACTGAATGGTTGGCTGTTCACAGAGTGCTGTATCAAAGCATATTAAGTGAAAAGTTGACTGGAAGGAAGGAAGAAATGGGGTAGGAAAAGGTGCACAAGCAACAGGGATGACCACAAGCTTGAGAATACTGTCAAACAAAGCTGATTCAAACACTTGGGAGAGCTTCACAAGGAGTGGACTGAAGCTGGAGTCAGTGATCAAGAGTCACCACGCTCAGACGTCTTCAGGAAAAGGGCTACCAAGCCATTTCTGAAACAGAAGCAATGTCAGAAGCAGCTTACCTGAGCTAAGGAGAAAAAAACTGGACTGTTACTCAGTGGTCCAAAGTCCTCTTTTCAGATAAAAGTAAATTTTGCATTTCATTTGGAAATCAAGGTCCCAGAGTCTGGAGGAAGACTGGAGAGGCACAGAATCCAAGCTGCTTGAAGCCCAGTGTGAAGTTTCCATAGTCAGTGATGAATTGGGCTGCCATTTCATCTGCTGGTGTTGGTCCATTGTGTTTTCTGAAGTCCACAGTCAACGCAGCCATCTACCAGGACATTTTAGAGCACTTCATGCTTCCTTCTGCTGACAAGCTTTATGGAGATGCTGATTTCATTTTCCAGCAGGACTTGGCATCTGCCCACACTGCCAAAAACACCAAAAGTTGGTTAAATGACCATGGTGTTGGTGTGCTTGACTGGCCTGCAAACTCACCAGACCTGAACCTCATAGAGAATCTATGGGGTATTGTCAAGAGGAAGATGAGAGACACCAGACCCAACAATGCAGATGAGCTGAAGGCCACTGTCAAAGAAACCTGGGCTTCCATACCACCTCAGCAGTGCCACAAACTGATCACCTCCATGCCACGCCGAATTGAGGCAGTAATTAAAGCAAAAGGAGCCCCTACCAAGTATTGAGTACATATAGAGTAAATGAACACTTTCCAGAAGGCCAACAATTCACTAAAAATGTTTTTTTTTTTTTTTTTTATTGGTCTTATGAAGTATTCTAATTTGTTGAGATAGTGAATTGGTGGGTTTTTGTTAAATGTGAGCCAAAATCATCACAATTAAAAGAACCAAAGACTTAAACTACTTCAGTCTGTGTGCATTGAATTTATTTAATACACAAGTTTCACAATTTGAGTTGAATTACTGAAATAAATGAACTTTTCCACAACATTCTAATTCATTGAGATGCACCTGTATTAACTCGTGGGAGCGTGATAATATGTCGTGGCCACGAGATCATTTTGTCGAGGTAATGATATCCTGGAATTGCCACGCGGCTGCCGCTTTCTCTCGTAGTGGAAGTGTTTTATTTGGTCTCGGGATAGACATGGCCATAGTTGCAAACAACAAGGTCACATTTGATTTTACTAAAAATAAACAAAACATAATGGAAATTTAGTACATATGTTATTTGCTATTTATTATTTCATGGGACTAGCAATAGCGTAGTTTTCATGTCAGACACAGTTAACTATGACATTTTACACGAAATTGTATTTTTACTTGGCAAACCAACTCGTACGTGCATGCTTTGGATTTTTTTCTTTATTTATATCTCTGTAAAAGATTTTTGATGGATCATCCAGTGGGAATTTTATTACATTTTAAATGATCTTCATCATGTTTTCAACACTTCCACTGCCGTGGAAGAGCCGTGGAAGCGGCAGGATTTTGGGTGCACGAGCACCGCTTGCGCACCACCAGCGAAACCGCCTACTTTCCTGCTATTCACAATTTGATTAAAAGTTTTAATAAATGAGTTTTGCTAAGCACTATACAAATAAACTTGAATTTTGTCTACCTCATGTAGGAGATTTAATGCGGGTGTGGTTCGGGTGGGATAACGGGTTGGGTGTTCTGTCAGTTACAGCGGGTGCGGGTATCAAACAGGACCCATGCAGGACTCTGCCTCGAGATGCTATGTTGAGGGAAACACACATTTTTCTCGTGGCCATGAGTTTAATGCGTAAACAAACCTGAGTGACCAGCAACCTGGGATTATCAGAGATGGATTTATTAATATTTAATTTGGAATTAAGAAATTATGAATGAATGAATGAATTAATTAATTATTAGAAATTATTACATTATTAAATTATTTTAACCATAGGCCTAGGCTACCGGACTGTATTGCGCGCGATGTAGACTGCATTCGAATGAAGCTGATCATGATGAATAAATTACATAAAGTACATATAATAAAATAGGCCTACAAGAAAACATTTTTATCCATCCCAAGTCCATTAACTGATCGTCTTTTCCCATAATATTTGTATATTATTATTATTGGTTATATTTTTATATTTGTTGTTATGCATTTTGATTTATGGCTCGTTTCCACTTCTACAGTACAGTTCAGTACAATATGATTCGGTATGGGTAACCCTGATCAGGTTTGCGTTTCCACTGCCAATAGTACCCTTACTTGATAGGCGTGGTGTATGCCGGAAAGTAGCGATCGACGACAATAAGCACAATTCTGCCTCTTTTTGTTAAATGTCAGTTTTAATGAACAATAATAGCCATTATAAAAGTATAAGTACAAAGTATAAGAGGCTTATATAAGAGGAAATAAAGACAAAAGCAAACAATTCAGTCAAACGTATGCTACAGGTCAGCGCTGTGCTACGGTAAAGTTCAAAATAAATATATAAAGTTAAACATAACTTTGTGCTCAGCCAAAACGATATGACCAGGAACAAATGATAGATTCATGAGAGCACGAATGCCTGTTAAATATAGCCTACACAAAACGAATTGTATCTCATGTTTAATCACTACAGAGACATCAGAGCCAGCGGCAAATGTTGGAAGGACTAGCCCAGCTAAGGCTGCTTTATGCGGATACATGAGCACTGAGCACCCGCTGATTGCCTGGAGCTCCAAAATCGGCATAGCAAATTTTAAAATAGGCGCTATCTTTATAAATAAACCACAGATTTGAGTTTTAAACCACTACATTCTCGCCTGAAAAACTCTTAAAACTACATTTCATGACACAATAACAGTATATTTAGAAAATTACGCGGGTTTTTGGGCAATGAAGTTTCACCAAGAACAGACAAGTACGCATATTGAGAAACGGCTATTGTCTGTGTGAAAATATAAAATTATAAAATACACCGTTATTATTTTTTTTGTGTTTGCGCACTCTGATGTAAATATAAGTCCAATACTCACGGACAGCAGAGCGGAACGAGTGAAGGAGAAGCTTTATCCCTTTGTATCACACAAAAGTGACGATTCTAGTCAACCAGTCAGCGTTCTGTGGTGAGTTTAGCTCCACCCTTTTGGTACCCTTTGCTGTGCTAGGTACCCCAACGGAAGGGTACCAAAAAAGTGGTATGGTGCGGTTCGCTATTTTGGTACCATTCACAATTTCTGACAGTGGAAACGGAAATAATTGCGTACCGTACCGTACTGTACCGAACCGTACCACTCAGTGGAAACGAGACATTATTTTCCCTTCATTTTGATCTCTTTACTTAACGATCTGAATAATAATAGCCTACTGTAAATGCCAACATGCCAATAAAGCTTTGATTATGCTATGACTTACGGGAATTTTTACTGGAAGTGCAGTTTAAAGGTTGAATTTAACATATATTTAATTTTATTTCGCCTAATTAATAGACTATTAGAAATATAGTGTTTCGTTGAGGAATGAATCATTTGCGCAGTTTCATTTGTCAATGAAAACACAACACGCTCATTGTCACATACTGGCGTAAATACACTCAAAGTCAAAACTTCATTGGCATAATTGTCGGGCGCTTACAGTATTTGCAAAATATGGTAGCATATTAATAATACTAGCATAATTATACAGAACGTTAATTAGGTAAAGCTCTACATGAATTGAAAGGGAAATAAGCATATATAACAATAAACATAAAAATATAGCCCTGACCAGTTAATATAATAATATAATTATAATATTATTATTAGGCTATAGTTTTATAATAATAATAATAATATACAAATATGAAATAAAAAGACATGATCAGTTAACGGACTTACACGACTGTGGGATGGAGAAAAATGTTTTATCCATCTCTGATAATCCCAGGTTGCTATGGTCACGCAGGTTTGTTTACGCATTAAACTCGTGGCCTCGAGAAATGGATGTTGTTCCCTCAACTTCACAACGTGTGGCCACGACATAAGGATGTCCTTACCTCGACAAAATGATCTCGTGGCCACGATATATTATCACGCTCCCACGAGTTAATATGTCATGGCCACGACAAAACTAGCCTAAGTGAACCGAACATGTCCCCTCCCGGTCGCAGTAAATGCTTCATTCGACTTTTCGGAGATCATCTACTCTTCCCTGTGGATGACCTCTGACCTACTTTCTGTACGATATGAATTTCTGCGCTTTGAATTTTAAATATTGAATTTGATGTTCCGAATTTCTTCATCTTCAGTTGTATTTTTAAAAACTGGATATTTGCAGTCAAAGAATTCAGAACAAAAAATCCGCTGTTTGAAAATACGTCTATTAAAAAACTGCCATAAAAAAAAAAAAATTCAGTTGTGTTAAATTTCAAATGTTCATTTTTCAAGTAAAAAAAAAGTATTCAATTCAGTATTCAAGTTAAAAAAAATCTAATTCAGAACTATGTTAAATGCCACATAATATTCAGTTTTGTTAAATGACACTTGTCAATAATTCAAATTTACACAATTCAAATTCAAATAGTTTTGTCATATTATAAGCTCCATACTAATGCAAAATTGAGAAAAAAAATAAAAATGCAGATTATACCGAGAGATATATTACAAAATAACTTGAGAAATGAATGCTATAGTTTTATTTTTCAGTACTTTAAAATAACAAATTTGTGGGAGAGAATATAAAAAAATAAAAATAAAAATAATAAAGGAGGAAGGTAGTAAGTCATTTTGATCCACACTCCATACCAGTTGGTGGCGGAAATACACCATTTTGTTGTCTGTCAACTGCCAATAAATTTCAAAAAGAAGAAGAAGAAGAAGAAGAAAACACCCAGTAATTGAGAAACACCCTCTTTTTGTTCTGCGTCCAGAAGATGAAAACACTTCAGTTCATTCCAAGAAGACAACAAGACAGACCGAATCCAGCGTTATCTTCACTTCCTGCCTTCATCTGATCGATTTATTATTATTATTATTATTATTGGCAGTATCGTGTCCTCTATTCCCTGAGAGTTGACTGCGGTCAAGCCAGCCGCCACTCCGAAATGCATGGTCAATCTAGCTGCTGCACTGTTTTGTTGTGTGCGCATATACAGTGCATTACGGCGATCTTCTGCCGGTCTTTCGTCTGCATTCACTCAGCCAATTTTTTTATTTTTATTTATTTATTTATTTATTTTTTACTGCTTAACTTATACATAAATACAAGAACAGGGAAATAAGAGTAAGGGTAATATATATATTAATATATTAAGAAAATTAATTATACTAATTAATAAAGTAATATCAGATTAACTGTCTGTAATATTATTATAATAATCTCTCTAAAAAAAAAAGTATTTAAAATAGGCCTTATAAAATGAAATTGTCTAAAAGTTTTAAGTAACAGCCTAATAATTAATGTTCAAACAAAATTATATCAAAATAACTGATGTTGAATTACAAAATAAAAGCCCCCCAAAATCTCATATCCAACCTGTTTTGCTTAGTACTTCAGATAGCTCTAAAAAGGAAAGTCCCTGTTCCCACAGACTAGTTTCACTTCAGATTGATAGTAGACCTTCTCAGGTCGTCACTCACTCAAAATCAGGCAAGTCTGATGTTGCATTACAAAATAAAAGCCCTCCAAAACCTCATATCCAACCTGTTTTGCTTGGCATTTCAGATAGCTCTTATTTCAGATAAGAGCTATCTGAAATTTTATTTTGTAATGCAACATCAGACTTGCCTGATTTTGAGTGAGTGACAACCTGAGAAGGTCTACTATCAATCTGAAGTGAAAGTTAGTTTTAGGTTCTGTATTATTATTAGTTATTGTAAAGTCTTACTTATTTAATGTCTTCTGTTCTCATGTCAGATATGTATAGCTATGTGTAGATAAGCGCTAATGTTGTTTAAGGGACCGTCTACAAATTCCAGTCATAGTGCAAACACAAAACATTAACATACGTCTAATCATTAATTCAAATGAATGATTTTTACAAAGTTGTAGTAAATGCTGAGGCCAGACTGACTTACTGAATGAGAGCTACAACATTTGGAATGTGGGACCTTTTGCTGAATCACAGTAATTATTTTCTAATTGAGTAAAGTACATGTATAAAGAGGTAATTGAGTATGGCTCTTGTGTACTGAGTGTAGGGCTGGAACTGTATGAGATTTTCACATTATGATAATCGTCTCAGAAAATATCACGGTTTCACGGTATGTATTAAACAATAATTCTTATCCATAACAATGACTCTTAAAAGAATATGAACAAGTTATTTGAGTGAACAAATCCTTTATTGCAACAAACTTGAAACCATTTTAATTAAAGAATTGAAGTCTCCCTTCTGAAAAAGAAATGAATAAATGTAAAACAAAAAAATTAAAATAATGAGTAAATAAAAATAAAGCTGTGACACTTATGTATATCTATATCACACTTTAACATTTTAATTAATGCAGGTTCGGTTCAGTTCGGGTCGTGACTCGCGGTCTTTCTCAAGTATTCTGCTGAGTTTAGATTAGAAATCTCTTAAAAGTAGTGTTCTGTTTTTTTATAAATATTTTAGAGCAGGGGTTCTCAAAGTGTGGTACTCACACCCTCTAGTGGTACGCAGAGGAATCACTAAATTAATGTTAAAACACAATACATTTTAATTTAGTCTTTATTTGAGTAAAGTTTTTTTTTTTTTTTTTTTTTTTACTTTTAGGTACAACACATTTTAATTTAATCATTAAATTTTTATTTTATTTACCTGTGTGTAAGCACAGTGCAGTGTTAATGTTCAGACTGTGTATTTACAATGTTAAAGTGGCTGACAACAATAAATATTATTATTAGGAATAAAACTGCCTGTTTTTCAACTGTGCAGAGCTGTAGCTGAATAGTTAGGCCTACTATGGTACTGTATTTTAATGTTGGTCAGTATGGTGGTACTTGGAGAGCCAAATATTTTCTGAGGTGGTACTTGGTATAAAAAGTTTCGATTGCTGCAGCTGCAATGACTCGCTCCTTTAATAATAGTATTTATAATAATTCATTTATTTAAACATCATTATTATTATTATTAAGGAATATCATGTTTGTCCATGTTTTAACTTAGTATACCTCTGTTGTTAGATCTGAATATTACCTCTGAATATTAGATCGCTTTCTACAAAAGTACTTTTTGTAAATGATATGATTGCTGACCATAAACTGGATGTGCTTTGTTTGATATAAACCTGGCTAAAACCAGATGATTACTTTACTTTAAACGAGTCTACCCCCCAAGATTACAGTTACAAACATAAGCCGCGTCCAAAAGGTAAAGGGGGAGGTGTTGTTACAATTTATAGCAATATTCTCAGTATTTCTCAGAGGTCGGGTTTCAATTATAACTCGTTTGAAGTTATGGTGCTGCGTATAACATTATCTAGAGAAACACGTGTTAGTGATAAATCCCCTGTGATGTTTGTACTAGCTACTGTATACAGGCCACTAGGGCACCACACAGACTTTATTAAAGAATTTTCTGATTTTCTATCTTTGAGTTAGTGCTGGCTGCAGATAAAGTCCTAATTGCTGGTGATTTTAATATCCATGTTGAAAAAGATTCGTTGGGATCAGCATTTATAGACATTCTAAACTCTACTGGTGTTAAACAACACGTGTCAGGACCTACTCATTGTCGAAATCATACTCTAGATTTAATACTGTCACATGGAATTGATGTCAGTGGCACTGAAATTTTACAGCAGAGCGATGATATCTCAGATCATTATCTAGTTTTCTATATATTCCATATAGCTAAAGCTGTAAAGCCAACCTTGTTACAAATATGGTAGAACCATCACCAAAACAAACACAAGCCCAAGTATTTATTCAATACAGTGGCTAAATTAACAATTTAATTTTTAAATTAAAAAATAAATAAATAAATTATATATATATATATATATATATATATATATATATATATATATATATATATATATATATATATATATATATAAATACAGTGGTGTGAAAAATTGTTTGCCCCCTTCCGGTTTTTTTTTTTTTTTTTTTTTTTGCATGTTTGTCACACTTTAACGTTTCAGATCATCAAACAAATTTAAATTAATAAAATTTTTATTAACACAAGTAAACAACATGCAGCCCCCCCCCCAGCCACACCCAGGCCTGATTACTGCCACACCTGTTCGCAATCAAGAAATCACTTAAATAGGACCTGCCTGACGAAGTGAAGTAGACCAAAAGATCCTCAAAAGCTACACATCATGTTGAGATCCAAAGAAATTCAGGAACAAATGAGAAAGAAAGTAATTGATATCTATCAGTCTGGAAAAGGTTATAAAGCCATTTCTAAAGCTTTGGGACTCCAGCGAACCACAGTGAGAGCCATTATCCACAAATGGTGAAAACATGGAACAGTGGTGAACCTTCCCAGGAGTGGCCGGCCGACCAAAATTACCCCAAGAGCGCAGCGACGACTCATCTAAGAGGTCACAAAAGACCCCAGAACAACATCCAAAGAACTGCAGGCCTCACTTGCCTCAGTTAAGGTCAGTGTTCATGACTCCACCATAAGAAAGAGACTGGGCAAAAATGACCTGCATGGCAGAGTTCCAAGACGAAAACCGCTGCTGAGCAAAAAGAACATAAAGGCTCGTCTCAGTTTTGCCAGAAAACATTTTGATGATCCCCAAGACTTTTGGGAAAATACTTTGTGGACTGACGAGACAAAAGTTGAACTTTTTGGAGGTGTGTGTCCCATTACATCTGGCGTAAAAGTAACACAGCATTTCAGAAAAAGAACATCATACCAACAGTAAAATATGGTGGTGGTAGTGTGATGGTCTGGGGCTGTTTTGCTGCTTCAGGACCTGGAAGACTTGCTGTGATAAATGGAACCATGAATTCTGCTGTCTACCAATAAATCCTGAAGGACAATGTCCGGCCATCTGTTCGTGACCTCAAGCTGAAGCAAACTTGGGTTCTGCAGCAGGACAATGATCCAAAACACACCAGCAAGTCCAACTCTGAATGGCTGAAGAAAAACAAAATGAAGACTTTGGAGTGGCCTAGTCAAAGTCCTGACCTGAATCCTATTGAGATGCTGTGGCATGACCTTAATTGCCGAATTACAACAATTCTGCAAAGATGAGTGGGCCAAAATTCCTCCACAGCGCTGTAACAGACTCATTGCAAGTTATCACAAACGCTTGATTGCAGTTGTTGCTGCTAAGGGTGACCCAACCAGTTATTAGGTTTAGGGGGCAAACACTTTTTCACACAGGGCCATGTGGGTTTGGATTTTGTTTTCCCTTCATAATAAAAAACTTCATTTAAAAACTGCATGTTGTGTTTATTTGTGTTATCTTTGATTAATATTTAAATTAGTTTGATGATCAGAAACATTAAAGTGTGACAAACATGCAAAAAAAATCAGGAAGTGGGCAAACAATTTTTCACACCACTGTATTATAAAATATAATATTTTTGAATTTCTCATCTTGCCAACCCCTTTTTGTCATTGACCCACCTAGAGATGACCTCTACAGCCCTGAACGTCAGCGGAGACCAGGACAACTAGATGAGCCCCAGAGACTGATCCCCAGTGAAGACCCTGTCTCCTAGACGGCCAACGGGACAAGACCACAGGAACCAGATGAGTCCTCTGCACAATCTGACTCTGCTGCAGCCTAGATTTAAACTGCTAATTTTGTCTGGCCAGAGGAGAATGACACTATTTCGACACACTATTTCCCTGTCTAACTACTGTAAAGCTGATATAAAGCCACCCAGTTTTATATCAAGCTGATGTAAAGCGCTATACAAATAATAGTGTCTTGTTGTGCAGCACTTTCCCAAAAAGAAAAGTTATTAAATTTATTTGATAACATTTTAAAAAATTAATTAAAATGTTAAAGTGTGATATAGATATACATAAGTGTTATAGCTTTATTTTTGTTTTGTTTTTTTGTTTTTGTTTTTTTTCTTACAGAAGGGAGACTTCAATTCCTTAATTAAAATGGTTTCAAGTTTGTTGCAATAAAATAATTTGTTCACTCAAATAACTTGTTCTTATTCTTTTAAGAGTCATTGATACTGATATTTATTGTCATTGATTTACATCATATTTATTTCCAAGTCATTGATACTGAGAATTATTGTTTAATACATACAGTGATATTTTCTGAGACGATTATAATACTGTGAAAATCTCATACAGTTCCAACCCTACACTCAGTACACAAGAGCCATACTCAATTACCTCTTTATACATGTACTTTACTCAATTAGAAAATAATTACTGTGATTCAGCAAAAGGTCCCACATTCCAAATGTTGTAGCTCTCATTCAGTAAGTCAGTCTGGCCTCAGCATTTACTACAACTTTGTAAAAATCATTCATTTGAATTAATGATTAGACGTATGTTAATGTTTTGTTTTTGCACTATGACTGGAATTTGTAGACGGTCCCTTAAACAACATTAGCGCTTATCTACACATAGCTATACATATCTGACATGAGAACAGAAAACATTAAATAAGTAAGACTTTACAATAACTAATAATAATACAGAACCTAAAACTACCTTTAAAAGCGACTATAACAGATCTGATCTGCCAAAGATAAATCATTCCACTCAGTGATCTCGAGACATTCAGTAACAGCACATTATCAGTCCAAACATGGAAAATGTGTCTGATGTTAGTGTTTGTATGTGAAACACCGTGAATTACTGACCTCTCCTCAGACTCGACGCTGCAGCTGCGTCCGAAAGCTTTATGACTCGCTCCTTTATCAGACAATGACTTTACAGACAGCGTTTGTTCACGGTTCCTCCGAAAGAGACTTCAGACAGACTTCTGAGACAACATCACCATTTAATGATCTACAACAACAGAGCTCTGCTGAGAAGACAATACTTCATTACTGCTACAATACTGCTTTCTCCCTACAAATTAACCTCTACATCAAAGCTGGAGAAAAGATGCTCAGAAAACTACTTTAAAGGTGACATATTATGCCCCTTTTTACAATATGTAATATAAGTCTCAGGGGTCCCCAGAATTTAACTGTGAATTTTCAGCTCAAAATACCCCACAGATCATTTATTATATCATTTTGAAAATGCCTATTTTGAGTGGAAGCAGAAACACTCTATATTAGAGCATGTCTTTAAATGCAAATGAGCTGCTGCTCCCCGCCCCCTTTTCCAGAAGAGATCTGCGTCATTACAGCTCATATCTGCTAAAAACATTTGTTTTGGTTCTGATTAACGTTTATCGTGCTGAAACCATGCGTTTTAAACCATATTAGTTTAAACTTCTGATAAACGGTTTTCTGAGAGCACACATCTGAAGCACACGGACAGTAAGCAGCTGTCACAGCATGTGAGTACTGTTCCCATTCACAAACAAGTTTACGTTAAAAACACGCATAAGTTACAAAAACAGTCGGTTATGACTGTGAAGGTAAACAACTGGGAAATAAATCGCATGTTTATTTTAGATCTGTTTGGCAGCAGCAATATACAGTAAATAAATCAATAAATCCACTGCTCTGTTGTCTCCTCTGAGGCTGTAAATAGTGTTCTGTGCTCGTCTGTGCAGCTAAAGGCAGAACAGTTAGCATGTTTTGCTCAAACTTTCAGCATGGCATTAGAGCTGGTACACCGTTGTCACTTGTGAAATCAAAATGACAGCGCCGTGGGTGGAAACTTACAGATTAAGGGGCGGTAATATTATAATGAGATCCCTTTGCAACGTCACTAGGGGAGCAAGATCAGACACGCTCGTTTTCTCAGACACTATACTTTTGTAGCTAACCAAACAAACTTGATACTTCTCAAAAAAGACAAGAAGTCAAGGAATATCTGCTCAGAAGAAACACATAACAAAAGGAAACAAAATAATTTTTCTGTCCAACTTCAGAAAGAAAAAAAAAAAGTGCAGTTTTGGGGGAATTTAAGGTATTTGTTTATTTATTTATTTATTTTATTTTTTTCCTGAATTTGTCAGAATTGATGTAAAATGAATTTCATTTAGAGGTGGCAGAAGGGTGTGCCATTATTCTTCTACAGTATTATCCAGAACTGACCGACAATTCCAGTGATTAAGAAACACTCTTGATCTGTGATTCAGTTGCAAATTAAAGAAAAGTTTGTGTTTCAAGGTATTTTGTGACTTTTTTTCTTAAATCATGAACAATGTGCAAAACATTTGACAATTTTATTTCTTGATGATTTTATATTTTATAATAGTGAATTATAATTTCAAAATATAGAGCACAAAGTAAAAATGAATGACCAATAAGCCAATAAGTGGTCCTCTGCTGCCATCTACTGGTTATAGTTGTTATTTGATTTTTTATTTTATTTTAAATAATTGTTTGTTTACCACAAAAATGTTATTAAAAATAAAATTTAAACAATCATTTTTAGAGCTTTAAAGTGCTGTAAATAGTTGTGTTGTCACTGAAAAGTGCTTGAATTTCTCTCTCAAAAGCTTGTACAAACCCTGAAATGAATGCGGTAATAACATGTGACTATTTCTGCCACAGCAGCATGTTATTCTGTAGTTAGCATTACTTCTGGTTTTCTACATCAGCACTGTTTGAAGTTTCTCATGTGCAACAGCTCTGCCTTATTATTTGATGCTTCAGCTGTATTACTGCAGAGCTCTAAAGATTCTTTCCTATTACAGCAAATCTAAATCTGCTTGAAGCTTAATAACCATCAGCATTATTAATAAAGAAAGAAAAATAAACACCAACCTGTTTGTTGTTCAGTATCTTCAGTGTGTTTGATTCTGCAGGGTTCTGGATCTCTCATCTTCTCTCTGTCCTCTTTAATAAACTCAGTCTCTGCAGATTTCAGCTCTTCCTGATGATCTGATGCTCGTCTTCACTCGTAAACTGATGGGAATATTCCAGCATTTATTGATGAATTACTGTGGGCGGAGCTTCACTGATGATGTGATTCTTGTGGGCGGAGCTTCACTGATGATGTGATTCTTGTGGGCGGACCTTCACTGATGATGTGATTCTTGTGGGAGGAGCTTCACTGATGATGTGATTCTTGTGGGCGGAGCTTCACTGATGATGTGGTTATTGTGGGCGGAGCTTCACTGATGATGTGATTCTTGTGGGAGGAGCTTCATTGAAGAATCTATCTCAAGTGTTTCTGCTGTGATTTTATTTCTACTCTTCTGACATCTTTGACAGATCAGATTTGTTATTTTACATTGTTAAAATATACTGCAACAGAAACTGCTAAATACTTTACGCTGAGCCTATAATGAGCCACGTGAGACATTTTAAATCTATGTTAATATAGATAAATATGAGTAAAGTTTGACAATGGAAACAATAAATACTCCGTGCTGCTTTATTTAAAAAAGGTTTATGATCTTTGTCTTCTTTGATGTAAGTTCATTATTGAAATGAATGTATAGTTATCATAAAAGCAGACTATATTTAGATTCATATGGACTGCTGTAACCTTTAGTGGATGATGAAGATGAGTGTCATTAGTGTTTGTGTTATTGTTGTGTTATTATTGATGTTTCATGTCATATTGTGATAATAACAGTATTATCTTTCAGTAGAGCATGTTTTATAGGCTTTTATCGTATATCCTGACTCTTATAATCAGTTTCTATCAGCAAACACTCAGAATAAAGTGAGATGATCTGCTGATGATCTGAATGTCTTGTTGAATGAGTGCTGATCGTCTGAGACTCATCAATATTAACAGCTGCTGAAAACACTCTTTATTTCATGTCAATAGTTCCTGTTTTCACCTCATTTATTATGCTGATGTCTTCAGATCTCCTGAAAATGCTCATTTAAAGCTCATTTCAGTGGTGTCAACAGACTGAGGGGTGTTTGTTACAAACATGTGCATTGTTTTCTGACTTTATACTTTCATATGTTTTTCTCTTCCTAGATATCTGCTGTTATTTTGATGAAGAAACAGAATAATGTTAGAATTAGAACTAAAAATTTGGTAATTAGCATCAGTTTTTAATGATAGACAGATGTAGATGCTTAAATGTGTCAATTAGTATATGAATCAAAGACAAAAAGGGGTTTTTATAGCAATAAATAAACAAAAATCATTTGAGGACATATTCAAATACTATATTTAGGGATCATATATAGTGTAGCCCCAGAATATTAATTAATTGACATTTTAAATCTTTATATTTGCCACTATCCTTCACACCACTAGGCTTTACCCAATTGTTAGCTATAACTTTTTAATCATTTAAAATATAATAAAATATAGTATGATCACTTTTTCTTTTACATATTTTAATAAGTACAGGTAAGAATAACTATTGTTTTATATAAATATATCTGCTATGCTGAATGATGATGGAACATTATTTCACCTATATTTTGATATGTTTTCACAAGAGTTATTTGAAACATATAGACACTTGCATTTAATTGATTTTCTATGTAAAATCACTTTTGTAAATTTAATTTGATGCAGACTCTAAAATTTGACATCTGGATCCAGAAACAAATATATTAAAAACTGATTTATTTTTGATTTTGGCAGATCAGCTCCTCCCACAGCAAGTACATTACTTTTTTATTTTTTTTATTTTTATTATTATTATTATTATTATTATTATTATTATTATTATTATTATTATTTTTGCCATCTTTTAATTCTGCTAAGAGGGCACAGTGTGACTTTGAAAAAAAAAAAAAAGAATTGTTCTCTCAATATTTTAAGTGAGTTTTTTCTATAATGAGACTTATACTATTGTGCTGATTGTGTTTTTGTGCTGGTCTTGGCTTGTTTAGGATAAATAAATATAACACTAAACCATCAGTAGGTGGCATAAAGTCCCTGTCTTAATGAGTGATGCATTGAATCGTTCATTCAACCCATTGAGTGATTGACTGTCTTTATAAATGAATGAATTGATGGATCATTGACTCAAACGATTCATTCAACGATTCATTCATTTAGAAACTGAGCAAGTGACTGTCTTTATGAATGGACTCTCAAGATGTACTTTTATTTGTTTTTGGCAAAGTGAGGGACATATTTGATAATGTTAGTTTGCCCATCATTAAAACAACAATTATGATATTATGGTATGATAACAATCAGACAGCTTATATGTTCAATTCAATTCAATTCAATTCAAGTTTATTTGTATAGCGCTTTTCACAATACAAATCGTTGCAAAACAGCTTTACAGGAAATTAAGTTTCTACAATATATTTATATATTGTAGAAACTTAATATATTTAACTTATGGCGAAATTTGGTAGTTCTGTATGTTGTCTGAGGGTAGGCTTCATCTGAGGTCCTCTGAGGGGTTGGCATCATCTCTTCTCAGGTGTTCTGGATCCAGACTGAAGCTTGTGTAAATCCTAGAAACAGAAACAGAGAAACAAATAGAGACATAATTAGCGTAGCTGCTGTTCCAACCAAGCAACAATGATTTGTTCAATCCAAGCTAAAGAACAATAATGCGTGTTTGATCAGATATAACTGCAGTACAAGATTATGAGATGCATTATGTGAATGCTTGGCTAAAGAGATGTGTCTTTAATCTAGATTTAAACAGAGAGAGTGTGTCTGAACCCTGAACATTATCAGGAAGGTTATTCCAGAGTTTGGGAGCCAAATGTGAAAAGGATCTACCTCCTTTAGTTGACTTTGCTATCCTAGGTACTACCAAAAGTCCAGAGTTTTGCGACCTTAGGGAGCGTGATGGATTGTAGCGTGGTAGAAGACTAGTTAAGTACACAGGAGCTAAATCATTAAAGGCCTTATAGGTAAGTAATAATATTTTGTAACTGATGCGGAACTTAATAGGTAGCCAGTGCAGAGACTGTAAAATTGGGGTAATATGATCATATATGTGAAGTAACTTCTAGGTCATACATCTTAACTTGATACAAATTTGCAGATCAAACGTTCCAGTCTCCCGCAATTGTTTTTGTCATTGTGTTTTAATGGAATCGTTTGTGTTTTAATGGAAATCAATGGAATGAAATATGTATTACATTAGATAATTGTGTCACTGATCAAATAAATGTAATAGTTCTCACGACAGAAACATGAGATTTGTGCCGGTAAAGTTTATAAAATAATAACTAGAAGATAAGTGAAACCAGATCACTAAAGTCTGAAATCACGGTAGTTCGTCTTTATGTGCTGAGCAACAAAGTTAGTTTCGACAGAAGAAGATGAGCGACAGAACATTTTCTGACTGTTTGGTATCTGCTTGGAAAGAATCTCATTATTACGAGACATTAAGTCATTATTATGAGAGAGAACCTAATTATGAGATGTTAAGTCATTACTATGAGAATGTTTTAGATGAAATTATTGTTAAATTATACTTATTTATCTCTGAAAAAAACAAAACAAACATTTTTACAGTTCAGTTTCTCTGGCTTTTCAGACAGGCACGTTATGACACTATGCTGCATGTGTCCTTATTCTCAGGTTGAACTAGATTTTAAATTAATAATAAAGGTAAAATATCAGGAATCTGGCTCATTAAACTCACTTTCCTGCAGAGTTTAGCTCCAACTTTGAAGACACTGATTAGCATGCTCAGGAGTGTTTGATTAAGGTTAAAGCTAAACTCTTGTGAGCCAGATTTGAGGATCCCTGGCCTACAGTATATGAAACAACAGGTTCTGAAACGGTGTCTTTTGGTTTGAGCCATTCCAGTTCAATTGAGTGACTAAAGAAGGGCCAGTCAATGTTATTATTTCTAGTTGCATTAAAGGGCTGGCTACACCAAACCTGCATGGGCCCAAAGGTACAAAAGTTGCTCTGGGCCTGAACGGGCTGGCCTGCACTGGGCCATCATGGGATTAATCACACTATATAAATGCCTCATTCATTCATTCATTAATGTGGACAGTCCCATAGTGCAGTGGTTTTCAACCCTGGTCCTGGGGACCCACCGCTCTGCACATTTTGTATGTCTCTCTTATCTGATACTCACAGTGCAGTACATGGATCTCTCTCCTAATGAGCTGATGATCTGAATCAGGTGTGTTAAATAAGGGAGAAAGGGAGACATGCAAACTGTGCAGAGCAGTGGGTCCCCAGGACCAGGATTGAAAACCACTGCTCTAATGTGGGCTGCTCACAGAGAGCCTGCGGTGAGCCCGAAGCCTGCACCGAGCCTGTTTAGGTTTGGTGAGGGCTGGTCCTAGAGATGTGCAGGATTACTAATGTCTTTATAATAGTCTATGCATGGCTAAACATGACTAAGCATAAGTGCAGGGGGCTTACCCTTCTCTTATCTGATCACTGAAAGATATACGAATGTGACTTGGGGCTTTTTCTATACTTCCAACCTTCTCTTCTTCTCTACTTCTCTTTTTATTCTCTCACATCTCAGGCGCCTATCTATCCTATTGATTGAATTTCAAAGGTAGACTTGTATTACTCAAATTTGGTAACTCAGATTGACTCCAGGAACCGGGTTGGGATCCGCTGGTCTATCTAAATGTGCAGAAATGAATCAGGTTTAGCTACATCAGGTTCCTCATTCCTGCTCCTGAAGAACCACTTTACAGCTCTAATTAAACACACCTGAATCATCTAATCAAAGTCTTTGAGTTTACCTGAAAATCTCAGCCAGGTGTGTGAATGAGGAAAACTGCTTCACATAAAATCATTGAAATAAACACTGAATCAATGAAACTAACAGTGCACTTGTAGATGGTCTGCAGCAGCTATAGCGAAAGGAAAAAGTTGTTTCAGTTGCAGAAAGCCAGTTAAAGAAAGAGCGGAGCTGTGATCTGAATGTGTGAGAATTCACAGCATCATCCGTCTAAACTGGGTTCAGAGATGATCTCAGATCTGTGTGGGTTAAACCAGTGCGGTCAAACTAACTGAGTTCCCACACCCAGCAGCAACACACTTCTGAAACACTAGAACACAAACCACGACACAAAGAGACAAAAGATGACCATCAGAGATGAAAATAATGTGTGTGTGTGTGTTGATATGATTCAGTTAAGTCTCGTACAAATGTCTTAATTCTGCAATAGTTGCAAAAACTTAATGACTTCGAGGCTCCAGTCAGAGTCTGAGCTCCAGAGTTCATTTATAATGGAAACTTGATGTCTGCTGTCACTGATCTGAACTCTTAAAGACTGAACAGCACATGTTTGATTAATGCTGATGTGTGTCTGTTGATGCAGCTGCATGTTTTACTGTCTTAAACAATGACAATGCTGATGACACATACTGACTTTAATAATCACATTCATAAAATATAGCATTTTACAACCAGATCCAAAACAGCCTCCTTTAAGAGCATCTCTTTGAACAGCTCAGTCTGTGTCACAGCACACGAATCACACTAACTGAGGATCATCAGCCGTCAGAGAGACTCGAGCCGCTGTGAAATCCACCGGCTGAAGGGAAAATGTGCCGGGGTTTGGTGTTTGTTAATAAAGGACTCTGGATCTGATCTGTTTTCTCAGGACTGGAGAGAGAAAAGCAGCACATTATAATCCATGAGTAGAAACACTTTAGAGACGCTCATGTAGTGTGTGTGAAGACTCTTTGCTTGACCAAACTGGATTAGAAATACTAATTATTTCAAACTACATTAAATTCATTTTCTAAAAGTGAGTCATGGACAGTGGAAACCTTCTCAGTATCAAACCAGTTTTAGGACTAAATGATTTTATTTCTAGAATTTAATGGAATGCAGTAAACTACTGAAAGAGGAGAAACTAACAGTAATGCACTTGTGCAAAAGTATCAGCTATAGATTGTGTTCAGATCAAATCTGGTTAACAATACTCAGTTCTGACACGTTTCACAAAATATAAAGCAGCACTTCTCCATTACGCTCAGACATCGTGTCACTAAATATAAATAATATTAATAACTTTAACATGATTTAAACACTCAGTCGGTCAGAGGATCAGAGGAAGTGAACAAACACAGGAAGAGCTGATAGTATTTAAAGAAAGAGTTGAGAGCATATAATGAAGAGGAAGACTGACAGAAAGAGAAGATGAGTGATAAGTGTGATCTGTGTCTGCTGGGACTGATCTTTCTCTCTTCACTTCTCACAGGTAAACACATCTGTCTTTTCTCTACGAGACATTTAGTTTAATTAGTCTGAGAAAGAGTTCATTTCAACATGATCAGTTTATTCTTCTGTTACATAAAGAACATACTGGATTATTCCTGAATGAACTAAAACTAGACCGTTTCACACTCAAACATCTGATGCTGAATTATCTTCATATCAAGAGTGTGTTTGTGATTTCAACAGCTCTCTGATAAAGAAACACAGCTTATTCTGGAGAGTGTGTTGTTTACATGAAGTGAGGAAAAAAGACTGTATGATCTGAATCTTCTGCTTTTCATGCTGCTGTGTTAGAGGTTATCATTTATTAATATATAATATGATGATCACTCAGATGTTCTTGTGTTTCAGGTTCCAGTGGAGTGAATGAGACTCATGTGTTCATCAGTTCTGGTGAAAATGTTAATCTGTTCTGTAATAATGCTCTTCATGACTGTAAATCAACTACATGGAACTATAACAGATTCAGAAATGTATCAGCAGTTGAACTGATTAATTTAGGGATAAAGAAGAAAGACACAGAGAGTCATGAGAGACTGAGTCTGGGGTCTGACTGCTCTCTGAACATCAACAACATCACAGAAGAAGATTATGGAGTTTACAGCTGCCAACAATGGACAGGAGTGAATGGACATAAACTGACAAATGATACTCATCTTTATCTTCATGTTCTTCATAGTAAGTGTATGATCATGTGGTCAATTGAAAAAGGGCAAGTTCTTCATTTAAACTCTCATGATGATTGAAGAGTGTGTGATTTGTGTGTTATTTTGTGTTTCAGTCTCTTCATCATCTTCATCATCCTCACAGACTGAGATCAGTGCAGGCCACTCTGTGACTCTCTTCTGTCAGTTGTATTCATATTCATATCCTGGAGTCTCTTGTGATGATTGGATCCGTTCTGAGGGAATTGAGCTGTTCTGGGTGAATCAGACTGGTGTTAAACTGAAGAGATCAGACTCCAGATATCAGATATTATCCTCATCAGATCACTGTATCATCACTCTGACTACAACACTCCTGAAAGAAGAAGAAGACAACAGAGAGTGGAGATGCAGTGTTACTCACAGAGATCAAGTCAAGAGCTCAGACACATATACTGTCAAGAGTTCAGGTCAGAAACTAACTTTCCTAACTCACTGATACAGAGACATAATGATATCATTCATTCTGGTCAGGACATGGGTTGTTGGTTTATGGGTTGCAGTATCATCTCAGGCCACAAGAGGCTCCTATAACTGTGTAATGGAGAAATAACACACAACACCTCGCTTTGCTGCAGCTCAGGGTCCTAAACAGCTGTTTATAGACAGAAATAACCTTGATGGAAACACCACTCTTTCTGTTTTTCTTCATCTGATGATGGAGCACATTATATTATGTTGATGAAAATATAATGTTATTATGATGCATCTGAACGTTGATCTTCTGCAGCTGCGGTCGATATAAAGTCACAGATTCCAGTCAGCAGCTCAAACTCTGAGACGACATCAAGACAAACTCCAGCAGCATCTGCTGCACAAGGTTCATGATCTCTGACACACATCAGCAGTCTCTCACTTCACTGCTTTACACCGTCACAACTGATCCGACCACAAGAACATCAGCCTGCTGATTCACCAGTTCAGCACTGAACCCTCAAAGATTCAGAAATACATGTGCATTCAAAATGATTTCATACACAGTCATGTGTTTTAGCTGCTGATGTTCTACATTTCAGTGATCATGCAAACTTACAAAACATTGCACTTTACACACAAATATCTATAAATGTGAAAGAGATCACATTGGAGAGAAAGATTATTTTAAAATATCATTAGATCAGTTTTCTCCCAATACTTTGAGATTGAAATAAACTGATAGTAGATGATAGATTAATGATGCAGCGCGAGTTCATTCATCATTTCTGTGATGTGAAGCTCTAGTATGATGTGATGTTGATGATGTTCATTATGTTTGAACTGAACTAACAGACATAATCACAGATCCAGCAGAAACTGAAGTCAGAAGGACTGCTGGATCATTATTCAGAGGTCTTTACAATGCTTTGATTTCATTCCCAGTTTCACAGATTGAGTCTGTTTTTTCTCTTGATTGTGTCTCTCATCATCTTTCCTGCAGTGATTGTGATTATTGTTGAGTTTGCAGCGTTTGCTGCTCCTACTGTGATTCTTCTTCAGATCATCTGTGCAAGAAGAGCTGGTGAGTGTTTGAGATGATTCACATTGATCTTTAATAATCTGAGAGCTCAGTAATGATTTAGTGTTGAATTATTTTGCAGGGAGGAAGAACTCGCAGCACCAGAGAAAATAGTGGCAAATACAATATTAGTATAAAATACTCTCTACAAATAACAGATTACAGCAAGATTTATCTTCATCTCAATTATATTATGGATATTTGCATGCAGCTTTCAAGATTATTTGCTCTATAAACATATAATACAGTAACTGGTTCACCTTGATTCATCTAATCGTTACATTAAACTTTTTAAAGAAGGCTTTTTAAATATTGTAATGGTCCATTTTAACTGATGGTGCGACACGTCTGTTAATTATCATATGACATATTTACAGATGTATATCATACTGTAACATGTTTTTTTTGTGAAATACCATATGCAGAATTATAAATTTACAATTTACAAACCTCTTCTTTTGTCTTCAAATATGTGCTGAATACTTATTTGAGTCTATTTCACAATCTAGAAGTGGTTGATAATAGACTTTAAATAGTACAGATATTGATTTTTTTTTTCAGTATTAGCCCTTTTTGTAAACTCTTGATAACAAACATCTCAAAAATTAATGGAAAATAAACAGCGCAACTTTGTACAGACGCACTGTGTTATTTTGCCTCTTCTCGACGCTTCACACTCCAGTCCAGCAGGGGGCACTCATTAATCCTCAGAGGAAGAAGATTAGGTGAAAAAGGCTAATTCACTGCAGATAAAAAAAAGACTGCTAAACCACACACAAAAGGTCGTGCTATGTCCTGTTGTGTTTAAACTAAGCAGCAATAAGGCTTGCTACAGCTAATATTGCTATTGCTCATACAGTATAAAACTGTATAAAACCTACTGTCTCCTTATGAGGATCACACCGCTAACCTTCCAGTTACTTGTTCATTATGTATTAACCACTACAGCAAAATACTCTCACTGACCATAGCCATATATTAAGGGTTTCATTGAATTCAAACTGTTTTGCTTCCTCCACCACCAGCAGCCAGGTGCACACATGCATCACTCTAGTGCTGATTATTATTATTATTATTATTATTATTTATTTTTTTTTTATTTAATTTTTTTTTTTCATTTTTAATTTTCAGAAGCTTCATTTGTTCATTTCAAAATGTTTGTGCATCTATCTTTTGTTGCCTTTATGCTCATTTCCGCAGCTCTTCTACTTCCCCCTTGGTCTCCAAACAGAGGTGAGCTGATGCGATAGAAAGACCCTGGTCCAGACAGACTGCCTCTGCTGCTCGGGAGCTTCAACGACTCTGAAATTATACTCAGAAATCCAACCACACAGATCTGCAGCCAACATCCAAATGAAACAAGATTAGAAATCCTATCGTCTAACTACAGCGTGGCATCATTTGTATTTGTGTCTATCATGGCAGCCAAGAAAGAGGTTGTGGTTGGTGTCCACTCAGTCAGGTGGTGTAAGCGCCCTCTGCTGGTGGATGGTGGCTCGTAAAATAACTGGAAGGCAAAATGAATGCTTGTTTGCCTTTATTAGTTAACGTATTACTTCATACAACATTTTAATTAATGCAATTACATTTGTCTGGGAAATGACACCAAAACAATAATTATACATCTTTTACTAATTATAAATATGTATATGTATATACGTGTATGAATATTGTGCCTTTAAGGCCACTTTTAATGTAATGGATAGCAAGACTTATTAAATAAGTTTGGTTTTAGTTAGTTATGTGATGCTATAAAAACTGGAGTTGTATTTACCTTATTTCAACACAAGCCTCTTACATGGCAATCAGCAGACAAAAATTGGAGCAGTCAGGCTAATTTAAGAAAGAATCAGAGGTATGTGCTTGCGATCGACTCAGCGGGAGTGTGGGCGGGACGCGGCTCCACTTCGCTCGCCACAGCGCAGACTCGGGTCCCCGAGTTCGCCACAGCGCAGACTCGGGTCCCAAGTTCACTACAGACTCTGGTCCCGAGTTCACTGTGGGTCCTGAGTTCACTACAGCGCAGACTCTGGTCCCAAATAAGCCTAATATGGCCGCACCCTATTGGGACGATGGCGGCTTCACTTTCCTTCAATGGAAGTGAGTGAAGGTGTGTCGTTCATCTTTTTTTACAGTCTATGGTTCGAAGAGTCTGCAGCAGAGCTATGGAGAACTGCTGTGGGTGAGTCGGTTTTGTTGTAGCTCCACTCTAAAAGTAAAATATATCGTTTCATGTGAAATTTTAGACCCTGGTTGAAAAGTATTGAACATCATAGACATTGATTGATTTGTAGAGTGTGTTTTCTTTTTATATATGTGTTATTTTGATGCTTTTCTGTTTTGATGTACTTTTTTCCACGTGCGCTATTTTGCCATGTGCTAATGAAGTGAAACGTATTCTAAATAGGTGGAACTATAACGTGACTGAACTTTGCATTTGTCTCATACTGCTCTGTGTGCAGGCATCAAATAAATTCTAACATCATCCATGTCCAGAGTGTGAGTGCTGATGAAGGGTGGGACAAACCGGGTCAGATAGAGACAAGAAGGTCACATATGTGTAAGTGTGGAATGGAAGAAGAATCAGAGGGACATGTGATTAGTCAATGTGTCAAATATGAAACTAAAAGTTAAAATTAAAAGATGAATTAAAGAAATATGGGGTGAACATATTAGATCTTAAAAATCAATTTAAAGTTGGAGATCAGATAAATAAAGCTTTGTTTAATTTTTTGAAAGAAACTTGTTTAACGAAAATAATTTAACAGTTTTTTGTTTTTTTTTTCTCTCTAAGCATACATTTCTGGTCCACACTCCAGCACAGTAGGTGGCAGATATGCACCTTAAATGTTAGTAATGAATTACATACCTTACTAGTTTTTTGTTTGGCATTGTTTTTTAAATGTATAGTCATTTTATTTGTAGATTGTATTTATGCTTCCTCTACAACTTTTGAACAAAATGTTTAAATGCATTTATTATTATTATTATTATTATTATTATTATTATTTTCAACATTTAGCAATGTAATTGGATAGCTTGTCTTCTAAAAATGTTTATTCCAATAATTCCTCATCGCTGAAGCGTGAGGAAGCAGTCACCTGACGGAGGAACTCGCAGCTATCATGGTGAAGGAAAGACGCCGGGGCAGGTTTAGCGACGATTGTGGTGTGAATGAAGAGAATGACGGAAGTAGCCTAGAAGAAGAAGAAGATGATTTTGCAGATTTGAATTGTGGAGAGTGGAATCAGGTAGAACTGACATCTCAGAAATGGAAAGACAGAGACTCAGATTCAGAAGAAATCGGAGGAGAAGTGTTGTGGAACAAAAAAGTGGTCTTCTCAAATTTGTCAATAAAGCTCAAGAAGCAGAGTTCCAGATGCCAAAATAAGACTTTATTGAAAACAGCAATAAAGCCGAGATGACGGCTGCTGCATCTAATCTCTGTCTGTCGGGGCATCCACTTTTATATCTGTCTAAGCGAACCATATTTGGTAGTTCCGGTTCTTATCTGGCTACACCTGTCTGGTTTGCCACAATTTATTACTAGCTCACCTGGTCCATTTTTCAATGGTGGAGTTTTGCCAGATCCGCCATTTTTTAAAAAAACTTCTATTTTACGGCCTCCCATTGGTTGGAGGTGATCCAATGAGACATACATCAAACTCGTTTACTTGTTCCTGTCATATTCTGGAAATCAGCCAAAGTTCATTGGGTTACTTGAGTTCACTGGTATACTTCCTATGGAAAAGTACCAGTACCACCCAATGCATGACCCTTTAAGACTTAAGACTTACAATCTGTATTAAGACAACCAGCATTGGAATAATTCAACATATTGATCAGTATATCGATTGCTTTCATGATTATACATAATATTTTAAGATTATACCATTTTGAGTAAATATCATAATATAAAGTAAAATAATACAATAGAAGGAGGAAGGAGTAAAACAATGCGGACGGAGGATGAGTACAAGGTAATGTTTACATTCGCAACAATGGGTGAAATTAGTAGTCAAGTCACCTTTATTTATATAGCGCTTTTAACAATACAGATTGTGTCAAAGCACTTAACAGTATCAAATTGGAGGATAGAGTGTGAGTAATGTATAATAATAAGATTAAACACTCAATTTTCAGTTAAAGGCATTTCATTATTGAATTCAGAGATGTCATTGTCTAGCTCAGTTTAGTTTAAATAGTATCTATGAAATCAAATTGATGATAATCACTAAAATTAAGTGTAATCCTATGCAATTAACCAAGGTCCTTAAAAATGCATTTGGAAACATTAAATCTGCAAAATACCTATCAAACAATCGAGTGCTTGTGTTCTGTTTGAACAAAAAGCAACAAGAGATGGCTATTAAGATAAAAGAATTGGGAGGAATAGGAGTGAAATGCCATGTGCCAGGTGAAGAGAACGGAATTAAAGGGGTGATATATAGGGTTCCTTTGTCAGTAACTGAGGAGGTACTAAGAAATCAGACTACAGGCATAAAGGTAACAGAAGTTAAACGGTGGACATCAAATAGGAATGGGAAAAGAGAGATAAGTACAACTGTAGTGATAGGCATGAATGAGAAAATTCTACCAGTAACCTCTTAAGACCCTGTGGCCTCATATGAGGACGTTATATTTCAGTGAATTTCTCTGAGACTCTACATGCCACAGTGTTAAGTCTGGATGTCCTGTACAGAGTAGGGGTTGAACGACTTCGGATTTTTTAAAGTCAGCGTTTATGTGATGAAAGTCGAGTCGAAGTCGACTAGTCGCTGCTGACGTCATTGATGAACAAATAAGTCTGGACCCAGTCAACATTGATATGTGGGCCCCATATGGGTTATATCCGGGCAGCATGGGTTCCATGTGGGCATGGGCTGAAAATGGGCAATTTATGTGGGTCCCATGTGTGTTTCACAATGTGGGTCCCATATAGGTTTGAACATATGGGACTTTTATGGGATCTATGTGGGCAAAATTATTTCACACTTAAAATACATCCTTATACCTTTAATTTTTTTTTTTTTTTTTTTTTTTTTTGGTTAATAGTCACTTTTTAACAAAGAATATAGATTTTATGGATCTGATCAATATAACTACTTTTTAAATGAAAATGCATTATTTTCTATTGTGATGTTTCATTTTGTTTGAATTATCAATATTACAATGTTAGTCTGCTTATACATTTATCAAAATGTATTTGTTTTCTTTTACTGTAGCCTACACATTTTAGCAGGGACGATCACAAATTACAGAATTTAAATGGGTCTCGCATACACGCTCTACATTATCTCATCTCTGACAACACCTTCCGCTTGACAAAGTAGTCCTGATGAATTCAGCGTTTCGTTTCGAATTTATCCACATAATTTCATATCATAATATCATAGATCTTTGTTGAAAATAAGCGGATATTTAAAATGTAAAAGATTTAAAATGTTGAAAGTAGAGGAATTCCCGCCCCGGCGGAAGGATACCGTTTCCTCCGAGCGCAGTGGAGCGGCGGCGCCGGTGAAGCGCGAGACACTCGTCTCAGTCCTTTCAGCAACTCAAAGATGTGGATGCGGAGCGAAAATATGCAGGTAAATGCCGATTTTCTAAACATGTCTTTATTAATATGTGTTTTCAAGCATCGGAAACTTTGTTTTTACAGTTTAAATGACCTTTAAACTATCTGTTTAGAGGGGCTAACAGTTAATAACGTAACGTTAAATGTCTCTGAGGTTTAAAATTGAGATAATTTTTGTTGACTGACGTGTAATGTTGTTTTTGCCTGACATTTATCAAGTCGTATAGCCAAATTTTGTTTATTTTAGGCTTTTCTGCTGTATTTTGTGGCTGTAGCCGCCATTTTTTGCCCTGAGGGAAAAATTCATTTCCAGCCGATAGTACTAATTTTGAATGACATAATTCTGAATTTGTTTTCTGACATAAATTAAGCTTTGAAATACGGGTTTTCAGGCTGTGTACCACCAAATTTATTATGGCTGTCGTGATTAAAGTTAAAAATGAATGATAAGTGTCGATTGCGGCATTACATTAAATCTGTTTATGTTGCTAAGCCTTAAAACCAATCACACACGTTCATGTTGATCTTATGAATGTAGTGGCCAATCAGCGTTTAGATTAGACATCGCGCGGGAGTTTTGAATTTCGCGCTCTGAATTCTGCACTCTCATCATAAACAACAGTGCAGACAGTATGCAAGAGATTAATATTACAGTGTGCACAGCTTCAATGAATATAACGAGAGGTTTTACCAAGGTGCATAAAACCTAACATAAAAATTATTTGTGGTATTAATTAATGTGACATTGTGAAATTTTGAGATATAATAAATGCTGTTGATTGAGGTTAACTTTTTTTGAACCTAGAATATTTTTAACTGGTTTCCCATGATCATTATTCATGAAACATCTGTAAATGTCTTAATATATAAATATATAATACACCCAAACCAGTAAAAATAAATAAATAAAATAAAAACTTAAACCATATAGGAAGTACGTGATATTAATAAATATTAGCCTACTCAGTACTTAAATTTAAAATTGCACTGCAACAAGGACACTGTAAAATAAAGTGTAACCCAAATATGCAGCTGGACATTTATATCTAAACTTATGCTTTTACAGGTGGACTGAGGAAGAATACTACGATTAATGATGTGAAGCAGAAGGAGGCAGAAAAGGCTCCAAGTGGTGTACTGGGACCAGAGACGAGTGGAAAGAGATTCGAGAACAGCACGAGAAAGACCGTCTCCAGGAGTGTTATCAGTTTGTGTTCTTTATTTGTTTGTTTCTAAATTGTGTAGTTTTTTAGACAGAATATGTGACCCTGGACCATAAAACCAGTCTTAAGTCGCTGGGGTATATTTGTAGCAATAGCCAAAAATACATTTTATAGGTCAAAATTACTGATTTTTTTTTTATGCCAAAAATCATTAGGACATTAAGTAAAGATCATGTTCCATGAAGATATTTTAAAATTTCCTACTGTAAATATATCAAAACTTAATTTTTGATATGTAATATGCATTGATAAGAACTTCATTTTGACAACTTTAAAGGCAAATTGTATTACTTATTTACTTATTTTACTTATTTTATTACTTTTATTTACTTATTTATTCAGCTTTCAGGTGATGTATAAATCTCAATTTCGAACGGTTTACCCTTTTATGGTTTTGTGGTCCAGGGTCACATATATTTTATTATTATACTGTAAGTTCAGGTGAGTTTGTTGTTTTTGTGTTTCTTCATTGTGTCAGTGTGTCAAATTTAGAAGATCATTGATGTTTCTTAAAGGGATAGTTCACCCAAATGTGAATATTCTGTCATCATTTGCTCTCCCTCATTTATTGTTCCAAACCCATAAGACATTTATTCATCTCTGGAACACAAATGAACATATTTTTAGAGATTTCTTGCTCTCCATTAAAAGTCTAATCCCAAAACTGACACTTTTAAATGTTCTTAAAAAGATCATACAATAAATCTATTTGAATTGAGCTGTTTAATCCAAGTCTTCTGAAGAGACAATCACTTTATATGAACAGATATAATTTATGCTTTTGTGCACATATAAACACTGATCAGCGGACAATGATTACAGCATTCAGTTTTAATAAACGGAAAGTCAAGCCTGCTTGCTTGAAGCGTGAGAACCAATGAAGTTTGTTCTCATGCAAGTACCGTTGAACTTATTTATATATTCACTGATCAATGTTTATATGTAAATAAAAGCTGAATATAAATCTGTTTACCATGTAATGTGAACATGTCTCTTCAGAAGACTTGTATTAAACCCTTTGAATCATATGGATTTATTTTACATTCTCTTTATGAATGTTTTGAAGCATCAGAGTTTTGGGGAAGTAAACTTTCAATAGAGCAACAGAAATCGCTCAGATAAAAAAAAAAAAAAAAGATCTTCATTTGTGTTCTAAAAATTAATTTCTTATGGGTTTGGAGTGACATGACGAAAGAATTTTCATTTTTGGATGAATTAAGCTTTTAACTGTTAACTGTCAATTTTTATGTTATGTAAGATTAGTATAAAAAATGTCAGAAAATGATCAGAATCAGAATCAGAATCAGAATGATTCTGATTCTGATTGATGATGATGAAGTATTATATTGTATTGAACCTGTAAAACATTTTAATGTATGATTTTTCAAATTGCACACTTTCATGTTTTGCGAGTTTGTAGATTAATAAACAGTGGAATGTTCATGCAGAAAACTGACATTTACCTAACTGAAATACTGATGTTGCTTTTATCAATATAGTAAATAATTATAATTATACTGTCCAGGTGAGATGCCTCAAAAAAACCTAATCAAAACACTCAAATACACTATGTGGGGCCGGTCCAGTACCCATACTGGGCCCTAGTATATCCCACTTGTGCTTCATAAGTGGGACCAATATGGGTCTTGTATGTGTTGCCCAGTTGGGCCCCACATTAGCCCCAGTCAGGCCCCATATGAGATTCATATTGGCTAATTCAGATGGGGCCCACATGGAACCCATGGACAAACCCATGTAGGGCCCATATTTACAGCCCACATGGGCCCCATGATAGAATGTTGGCTGGGGAGCTGTGACGAACACTTTGTGCACAGCTATGGCGTATGACACAGTGCTGCTCACATGGCTATTGCTCCTATAACAGCTCATTTTTATCAGTTCTTTTGTCTTTGGGTCGTTATATTTCTCACAGATTTCTGCTCGTTCTAAATCAGATACAGATAAAGTAGCACAGAAAAGATTACATTCATATGAATGCATTAGTGAGAGCGATCGCGTGTGAATTAATTCTACCTGGCAGCGACTCTCTACTAGTAGTGAAGCTGTGGGATTTAGTTATTAAGAAATATATGCTTGAACTGTTCAGTTTCTGAGCTGTTTTATTGAGAAATCACAGAACAGTGTTGGCAATACATTTCCGCGCTGAATGATTCTGTGCACGCGTGATGTATACGCTACAGTCTGAAGCCTATGCGTGTGCATTACAGAGCAGCAGCGCATTATATTAGAACAGCGATTAACTGACCTGTACTATAAGCTGTTTAAAACACGTATTCTCCTGTTCAATTTCGAGCATCCAGTAATATAATCACACATGTCTTGTGGAGCGCTTTCAGAGTATGCATTTAGGCTATTTGTCATTTTAACTGTTTAGAAACGTAGCGTAAATGTGGAAGTCCTTCAGAGATTTCTTATACTCTTGCACCCTCTATAGGACCAGCGACTAGTCGACGTCAAGCTTAAAGCGTGATTGGCAGAGCATTAAAGTCGACTAGTTGATTAGTCGGTGCAAGAAGTGAGACCAGAGACTGGAAAAAAACAAGATTCACAAGATATAACACTTGTGGCATATGGATATTCTTGCTTTTGGGGAAGAAGAGTGAGAGGGGAGAGTCAGAGGCCGAGACGAGACGAGAGGAGAGGGAGGAAGGGGGTCGTAAATGATCAAGGAGATAAGCTTGGTCAAGGTGGTGTTGTTTGTTCTCTTTGGAGATCTCTTCTCCAGATTAGTTTTATGGTTTTATTGCATGGCATCTGTTTTGCAAGAGTTCCTGAGTTTTTGCCTCATGAGGAATTAATTTCATAAAGAAATAATTTCACTCCTTTCAGAAATTACAAGCAAAGGGACAGACATAAATAGAAATAATGAAGATGCAAATATGCTTATAGTCAGTAAAGTAAGTTTAATTGCATTTATTGCTGAAGTAGTTCACTGTACAGCGCAAACAAACAAAAGGACTGAAAAACGGAAAATAATCATTTCTGCAGCTTTACGTCATCTGGCTGTAACTGATATAACAGTTGAGAAAATGCAAGCTCTTTTAGGACAGTCTGAGGATAATGTTAATTCTCAGGAGGCACCAGACAAGCAAAAGCTAAACAAATAATATCCCATTTAGGATCGTACAATGGAATGCTAGGAGTTTATCTACAAATGTCCAAGAGTTAAAAAAAAAGATCCATGATCTAATAAATCTCCCAGATGTCATATGTGTCCAGGAGACTTGGCTAAAACTGCAGTTGGACTTTGTCATTCCAGGGTATGTATCCATTAGGAAAAACAGAACACAAACAGCTGGTGGGGGTTGTGCAATATTTGTGAAGAAAGGGGTGGCATATAGTTTGTCTTTGTGACTTCCTGTTTGTTGCTGCTGCGTGTTTTGAGTTTGAGCTCCGTCAAGTTAATTCTTTATCGTCTATTTTCTAATCCTGAAATCTATTTTACACACCATCATTTTTGTTTCTATAACGTGTGAATATATCCCCTATCGTATTCTACAACAAAAACAATCAAAGCGCCTTGTTATCACTAGTTTTATTTTGATTTCCAGAGTCCGCTATTAGCTTATAGCCCGTTAGCATCGCCAGCGTGGTTGCCGCTAATCTCGCTTACATTGCTAATATTCTATTCACACATTACCATTGTTTTACTCACTGTTACTTGCTTTAATGGCAGATGTGTGTCTACCTTTGAGTGCAGGCGAGGACACGTTCGAGCTGCATTCGGTGCAGCTGGAGCTGGAGGCCGTGGAGAAGCAGATCCGCGAGCTGGTGGAGAAGCAGGCCCAGCTGAGAGAGCAGCGAGCCGCGCTGGAAACATCCCGGGCTGACGCTCGCAAGTCCGGGGTAAGTATACAGCACGCCGCTAACACTCCCACCACCTCTACTCCGTGTGTTTCTCTGCACAGACCCTGTGCACCCAGGACGTGATCTTCCCAGATGTCCTTCACTCCGGCGCCGGGACACCATGGACCCTGGGTGCAGCAGCAGCGGAAGACGCGAGCCAGGCCCCGCACGAGGACCTCTCCCCCTCCGCCGCCTCCGGTCTTCGAGATCTCCACCCGGAGCCGCTTCTCTCCCCTCCGCGAGACGGAACGCGACGCTGTGATCGTCGGAGACTCCATCGTCCGGCACGTCCGTGCTACGTTAGCTGAAGGTAAAGCGCACACTCACTGTTTCCCTGGCGCTCGTGTTCTCGATGTTTCTGCGCAGATACCCGCGATCCTGAAGGACGACGAGAGCATCGGCGCGATCGTGCTGCACGCGGGGGTGAACGACACCAGGCTGCGGCAGACGGAGACACTGAAGAGGGACTTCAGGAGCCTGATCGAGACGGTGCGCAGTGCATCACCCGCGACGACGATCATCGTGTCTGGACCGCTTCCCACGTATCGATGAGGACACGAAAGGTTCAGTAGACTTTTTGCTTTAAACAAATGGTTATTGTCATGATGTAAAGAACAGAAACTGCTCTTTATTAATAATTGGAATCTTTTCTGGGAGCGTCGTAGGCTTTTCCGCGCTGATGGCATGCACCCCAGCAGAGTCAGAGCAGAACTCCTGTCGGACAACATCTCCAGGACTCTACGCTCCATCTGACTAGTAAGCCCATTCTCAAATAACTGCTATGATGACTTTTGTTCTACCCACTTAAATGATAGAAATACTTGTGCTGTCCAATCTATAAAGACTGTGTCTGTTCCCCCGAACAGTGAAGCCAAAATATAAATTTAATGCAGGATCTAGAAATAATCTGATCGTGATTAAACCAGAAAAATGCAAAACAAATAAACAAAAGCAATTTTTAAAGCTTGGGCTCCTAAACATTAGATCACTCGCACCCAAAGCAGTTATTGTAAATGAAATAATCACAGATAATAGTTTTGATGTGCTCTGTTTGACTGAAACCTGGCTCAAACCAAATGATTATATTGGTCTAAATGAGTCTACTCCACCAAGCTACTGTTATAAGCATGAGCCCCATCAGACTGGCCGTGGCGGTGGTGTTGCAACAATATATAGTGATATTCTCAATGTTACCCAGAAAACAGGATACAGGTTTAACTCATTTGAATTACTTATGCTTAATGTTACACTGTCAGATATGCAAAATAAATCTCTCCTATCTCTTGCTCTGGCTACTGTGTATAGACCGCCAGGGCCGAATACAGATTTCTTAAAAGAATTTGCAGATTTCCTCTCAGACCTATTGGTTACTGTTGATAAAGCGCTAATTGTCGGAGATTTTAACATTCACGTTGATAATACAAATGATGCGTTAGGACTTGCGTTTACTGACCTAATAAATTCTTTTGGAGTCAAGCAAAACGTCACCGGGCCCACTCATCTTTTTAATCATACGCTAGATTTAATTATATCACATGGAATTGATTTTACTGACATAGATATTGTACCTCAAAGTGATGATGTTACTGACCATTTCCTAGTATCGTGCATGCTGAGTATTACTGATATTAACTATATGGCTCCGCGTTATCTCAACTGCTCTGTGTACCCATAAATACACATGAACTAGACGAAATGACTAGCAACATGGGCACTATCTTCTCTAATACATTAGAAGCTGTTGCGCCCATCAAATTGAAAAAGGTTTGAGAAAAACGTACTGCGCCATGGTACAACAGTAATACCCATTCTCTCAAGAAAGAAACTTATTATCTTGAGCGCAAATGGAGAAAAACTAACTTGGAAGTTTTTAGAATTGCATGGAAAAACAGTATGTCCAACTATAGACAGGCTTTAAAAGCTGCCAGGGCAGAGCATATCCGCAAACTCATAGAAAATAACCAAAACAATCCAAGGTTTTTATTTAACACAGTGGCTAGATTAACAAATAAACAGACGCTACCCAATCTAAATATTCCCTCACAGTTTAGTAGTGATGACTTTATAAATTTCTTCACTGATAAGATAGATAACATCAGAAATACAATAACAAATGTAAATTCTGCAGCGTCTAGTACTTCAGTTCCATTCATCGCACCCAAAGAAAAACTGCAGTGCTTTACAACTATAGGACAGGAAGAGCTAAATAAACTTATCACTGCATCTAAACCAACAACATGCCTATTAGATCCTGTACCCACTAAATTACTGAAAGAGTTGTTACCTGTAGCAGAAGAACCGCTTCTCAATATTATTAACTCATCGATATCTTTGTCACATCCCAAAATCATTCAAGCTGGCGGTTATTAAGCCTCTTATTAAAAAATTAAAAAACCACAACTAGATCCTAATGAACTAGCAAATTACAGACCCATTTCTAATCTTCCGTTTATGTCTAAAATTTTAGAAAAAGTTGTGTCTGCTCAGTTGTGCTCTTTTTTGCAAAAAAATGATCTCTATGAAGAATTTCAGTCAGGTTTCAGGCCTCACCATAGCACAGAAACCGCACTTGTTAAAATTACAAATGACTTGCTGCTTGCGTCAGACCAAGGCTGCATCTCATTGCTAGTTTTACTTGATCTTAGTGCTGCGTTCGACACTATAGATCATGACATACTCATAGATCGATTACAAAACTATATGGGTATTCAAGGGCAGGCTTTAAGATGGTTTAGATCCTACCTGTCTGATCGCTACCACTTTAGGGCTTTTCACACTTGAAATTGTTAACCCTGGGTTATCCTAAACCCCGGATAAACGGAATCCTGGGTTATCTGTAATCGCGTTTCACACTGCTCATACTAAACCTGGGGTTAACTGTTAATCCTGGGTATTCATTAACAGACGTTTCACACTGTACATTCCTAAACCCCGGGTTAACCTTCTTATTTGCATATTTGCGGTGTCACTGTCACTGATTGGACAAACAGCAGGCAACCTGTTTACACCATAGATATGTATACATACATATCTGTGGTTTACACGGCTTGTCCCGCGTGCCAGTTATTAAAAAAATGTTGCCGCGTAGGTCTTTAGCCGTTTTAAGAATAATACCGTCTCCTCATCACTTCAGTTCACACGCTTTCTGTCTTTTGACATTTCTTTTACTTTTCTCTCACCGGCTGCTGTTTACACGACGCATGTTTTCTGTTATTGACGTGACACGAGCCTCGCTGCTCAAGTTCTGATTGGCTGTCTGTTGCCAAGCGTCCACCAGCAACAAGCAAACACCCTCCGTTTCACACTGAACAAACTTAGCACCGCAATGCGGGGTTAACACCGCAAATGCGGTGCTAACCCTGCTTCGGAGCAGAGTTTCATAACCCCAGGTTAAAAGCGGTGCTAACACCACTTTCAAATTACAGGTGTGAAATGAGTCTTTACCCGGGGTTAAAAGCGGTGTTTAGAATGACAATAACCCCGGGTTAAGCACAGTGTGAAAAGCCCTTTTGTTTATTTAAACAGGGAGTCATCTCAATTATCACCAGTAAAGTATGGAGTACCACAAGGATCTGTCATAGGTCCTCTGCTATTTTCAATATACATGTTGCCCCTTGGTAATATTATTAGAAAATACGGGATTAGTTTCCATTGTTATGCTGATGATACTCAACTATATATCTCAACAAGACCAGATGAAACTTCTAAATTATCTAAGCCAACAGAGTGTGTTAAAAATGTAAAAGATTGGATGACCAATAATTTTCTCCTATTAAATTCAGATAAGACAGAGATATTACTTATTGGACCAAAAAAACAGTACACAGAATCTCTTGGATTATAATTTGCAACTAGACGGATGTACTGTTACTTCCTCTACAGTCAAAAATCTGGGTGTTATATTAGACAGCAACTTGTCTTTTGAAAATCATATTTCCCATGTTACAAAAACAGCATTCTTCCATCTTAGAAACATTGCCAAGCTACAAAACTTGTTACCTGTTTCTGATGCAGAAAAGCTAGTTCATGCGTTCATGACCTCTAGACTGGACTATTGTAATGCACTGCTAGCTGGTTGTCCTGCATCTTCAATAAACAAGCTACAGGTAGTCCAAAATGCAGCGGCTAGAGTCCTTACCAGGTCAAGAAAATATGATCATGGTTTAGCTCCTGCGTACCTAACTAGTCTTCTACCACGCTACAATCCATCACGCTCCCTAAGGTCACAAAACTCTGGACTTTTGGTAGTACCTAGGATAACAAAGTCAACTAATGGAGGTAGAGCCTTTTCACATTTGGCTCCCAAACTCTGGAATAGCCTTCCTGATAACGTTCGGGGTTCAGACACACTCTCTCTGTTTAAATCTAGATTAAAGACACATCTCTTTAGCCAAGCATTCACATAATGCATCTCATAATCTTGTACTTGTACTATCTGATCAAACACACATTATTGTTCTTTAGCTTGGATTGAACAAATCATTTTTGCTTGGTTGAAACAGCAGCTATGCTAATTATGTCTCTATTTGTTTCTCTGTTTCTGCCACGGAATTAACACCCCGTGGTAACTAGGATTTACACAAGCTTCAGTCTGGATCCAGAACACCTGAGAAGAGATGATGCCAGCCCCTCAGAGGACCTCAGATGATGCCTACCCTCAGACAACATACAGAACTACCAAATTTCGCCATAAGTTAAATATATTAAGTTTCTACAATATGTAAATATAATGTAGAAACATAATTTCCTGTAAAGCTGCTTTGTAACGATTTGTATTGTGAAAAGTGCTATACAAATAAGCTTGAATTGAATTGAATTGAATATAGGGAAGTAAATATACACTGTAAAAACAATTCCAGGATTTCACAGCATATAACTGTAATATTTCACAGTAAATTACATTACAGGCTTTTACTGTGATATTTCACAGTATAATACCGTATTGGGGAATTTTACAGTGAAAATAATGTAGGCGGAGCAGTAACAGGAAACTACTATAAATTCTGTTCCACCTCCGCACACTGTGTCGTCTGACTGAGCTCTCTCGTCTCCTCCATGTTCTCATCGGAGTCCGACACGGTAAGTGTTGAAATGTCAAATCATATGCCTTTTTTAAAAGTATTAATCAAGTAGAGTTAGCTATCTCTTTCCCTGTATAGGTTCTCTCTCCACAGCGGTGACCGCTGGAAAATAAAGTTGTAAAGTAAGGTGGCCTTATGATCATTAAAACATCAAACAACATGAAACATTAAAATAAACTGCTATAAGATACAAAAGAACAATGAAAATACACAAATATTAACAAAAACCCCAAAACCCTTTCATGCAGGCTCAGAATAAAAATTCAGAGGCCCCTGGGCACTATGTCTTGTAAGTTCTCCGCCTCTCAAAATTCAAAATCAATTTTATACACCATTATTTTTGTTTCTATAACATGTGAACATATCCCCTATCATATTCTACAACAAAAACAACTGGAGTGCCTTCTTATCACTATCACTAGGGAGGCAACAATACCATTTCTTAGAACCGATCTGATACAAAAAAAAATGAGAAAATCTTCTAAATATAGAAAACATAATTTTAAAGAAAAAATAACAAATGAAAAAATGTATGAACACAATTTATGACAAAAATAATATTATAGTCTAGGCTAGTGGATAATTGAGCAGCAACAGTTACTCTAGAAAAAATCAGAGTGCACAGTAATTTTATAAAATCTAAACAATTAGTAAAAAAAAAAAAAAAAAACCCAAAAAAAAAAAACAGTATTTAGTGGGGAAGAAATGAAACTCAATTTTAAGTGTAGGACTAAATCTGGTAAAATATTATGCATTGCTCTTTGTGTTGTTTTTTTTTTTTTTTTTTTTTTTTTTTTATTTGTTCCCATTTGAAAGTTCAAGTGAATGGCCGGAGTGGAAACAAAGATACAAAGATTCAAAGACTCTGGTGCAGATGCCACTGTGATGTATGAGAAAAGCTATGAAAGCCTGAAAAATAAGGTCCCACCAAGCAAAACAAATGTCATACTGAACAGTCCTGGTGGCAAGCTGGAGTGTATGGGCCAGATGAAAACAAAAGTAAGCAAAAAAAAAAAATACGCATTTGATGAATGCATATGTGGTGAGAGGAGCCCATGTTGGAAATCTGCTGTGATGCAGTGTTGTAATTCAAATGGGGCTAATGAAAAGAATAGCCAAAATAAGAGAGAATGTGTTTGGCTCTTTGGGACTGATGGCATGACAACCAGTTAAAATAACAGGTGTAAAGTATTGGAGTAAATGTAACTAATTACTGTACTTTTCTGATACTTTGTAGTTATCAAAGACATTAGTAACTTTTACTCTCTACTTCATTACATTTTTGAATGAGTATCTGTACTCTTTACTCCACTATGTCACGAATCTGGTCTATGAACTTCTGTTCACTTTCCATCAGAGGTCACTCTTCAGTCACATTGACTCTCACACTACACAGACTGTTACACTCAAACTGGACTTCAGTTCCCACAATAGATTTCACCCTAATCACATGCTCACCTGTAACCAATCACGCTGTCTATTTAATACCCACTCAGTTCCTGTTCAAGCTGCCGAGTATTGTTTAGCGCTTATCGCTCACCGTGTGATAGCAGCATTACGGAGCCAGTTAGTATTTTGAGTGTCTAGTTTAGTCTAGTCGAGTCTTGCCTTGCCTTGCCTGTTTTTCCCGTGTCTAGATCTTTGCCCGTGTATTTTGGATTAACCCTTTGCCTGCTGTTTAGGACTGTGTTTGCACCTCGCTTGGACTATTGCTCACGCTATCGGATTTCCCCTCTTGTCTAGCCCTGTTGGATTACGTTCGCCGTCGACAGACCCTCGCTTGTTTATTGGACTGCTCTTGTGTCTTGCCCACGTTATACCTCTTGCCATTGTTTGACCCATGCTTGTTTCCTGACTACGCCTTTGTTTAATAAAAGCTTGCACATGGATCCGCACGCCTCACGTCTCATCAGTCCCATAACAGAATACTCGGCCACACAAAGATCCAGCGGCTCTTCCAATGAACATTTGCCATGTATGGACGCAGCAATCTTGTTGCTAGCACTCAAGCAGGGTACACAATCACTCGAGGATTACATTGCGGAATATTTGGCTCTGGCTAATGGCTCAGAATTACCGGACTGTATGTTAATAGACTTTTTCTGTGATGGCCTTAATCAGCCTTTAAAATCAAAAGTGATTCATAAGGGCCCACGTTCGTCACTGAGTAGTTTTTTGGATTATGTTCTGTGGACTGTTGGTTCAGCGTACACTGTGGGTGTCGCGGAGGAACACGACACCGCACTCACTAGTGTAGTGTAGCAGCCGCACTAGAGCACACTCACAAAATGGCGGTGACAGCGGAGCCCTTTCATAAAATGGCAGCCACAACAACACCCCGTCATGTCATTGCTGCCAGTCATGAGTCAATTCAAGTCACAGTTGGTCTTAAAGAACCAAGTCAAGTCACAGTTGATGTTAAAGAGCCAAGTCAAGTCACAGTTGATGTTAAAGAGCCAAGTCAAGTCACAGTTGATCTTGAAGAG
Organism: Spinibarbus caldwelli; assembly: GCA_039654775.1. Lineage (NCBI taxonomy): Eukaryota > Metazoa > Chordata > Actinopteri > Cypriniformes > Cyprinidae > Spinibarbus > Spinibarbus caldwelli. The sequence continues at coordinate 55,587,230 of CM077218.1, forward strand.
CTAAGTCAAGTTATAGTTGATCTTCGTGAATCCAGTCAAGTTGATTGTCGTGAGTCCAGTCAAGTCAAAGCTGATATTCACAAGTCAAGTCACGTCTCAGCTGATCGTCACGAGTCAAGTCACGTCTCAGCTGATCGTCACGAGTCAAGTCACGTCTCAGCTGGTCTTCCAGAGTCTCTTCACGTCTCCGCTGGTCCTCTAGAGTCTCTTCACGTCTCCGCTGGTCCTCTAGAGTCTCTTCACGTCTCCGCTGAACTTCCAGAGTCTCTTCACGTCTCAGCTCATCATCCAGAGTTACATCACATCACAGCTGATCATCCAGAGTCACACCTCGTCACAGCTGATCATCCAGAGTCTTGTGACGTCCTGTCCGTCACACCCAGATATTCAAGGTCAGTGCTTCGATTTCCCAGTCTGGTATCCAGTGTGAGGGATGCACCGCTGGTGTCTGCACGCACACTGCACGCAGATACCAGAACCTGCAGAACCTGAGGCTGCAGAACCTTCTGAGGTAGTGGCGCACGCTGCTGCATTCCCTGAAGCGATGGTGCTGGCTGCAGTTTCTCCAGAGGTGGCGGCGCATGCTGCAGAACCTCCCGAAGCGGATGCTCGCTTCAGCTCCTTGCATGGTAGTGGCGCCCAGCAACGCACTTCCAGCTCGTCATGCCACGGTCGAAGGAACCATAGATGAACTCTCCCAGTATCCTTATGGTACCACTGTAGAACCTCCAGAGGTGGCGGCATCCACTGCAGAATCTCTGGAGGTGTCAGTGGTACTCACTTGTAAACTCTCGCCCTGTCCTGTCACGGCTAAGGAGGCCTCCTGTGAGCTCTTGCCCTGTCCTGTCATGGCTAAGGAGGCCGTCAGTGAACTTTTGCTTTGCTCTGGGCCTGCCGATGGGCTCATCTCCGAACTCTCGTCCTTTTCTAAACCAGTCATGGAGGCTGAATTGTCTGATTATCTAGTCTCAGTCAACGAACCTGATTTAGAACGTTCTGCCAGTCCTGTTTCAGTTCGTAAATCTAATGTTGAGACATCTGTCTGTTCTATGTCAAGTAATATGTCTGAATCCTCTGTCTACCCTGTTTTAGTCAAGAAGTCTGTTGTTGAATCATTTGCCTGTTCAGTTCCCACTAATGAGTCTGAGGGTGAATTGTCAACTTGTTCAGTTCCAATCAATGGTCTTGATTTTGAACGATCTGATGGTCCACTTTCAAGTAATGTGTTTGAAGTTTCTTTCAGTCCCATTGCAATCAACGAACCTGTTATCTGCCCCCTCAGTCCAGTCATGATCCCAGAAACCTTAACTGAGCTCTTAACTCTGTCTGCCATGAGCCCAGAAACTATAAATACACTCCATTTCTGTCCCACTACTCATGTCATTTCCAAAGAGCCCACTAATGAACTGTCTGTCTATCCTGTTTCAGTCAAGAAGTCTGGTTTTGAGCCACTTGTCTGTCCTGATTCGACCAATGAGATTGATTTTGAATGGTCTACCAGTCCAGTTTCAGTCAATGATTTTGAACAGTCTGTCTGTACAAATGTAATTGTTGAATCTGCCGTTGAACTGCCTGCCTATCTGGTTTCTGTTAGCAACAAGTCTAATTTTGAACCATCTATTTGCCCCATGTTAATTAATGAGCCTGAGTATGATTTATCTTACTGTCGAGTTTGTGTCACTGAACTGTCTGCTTCAGCTTCTGCCAATGCCCCTGATTTTGAGCTATCTGCCAGTTCTACTCCAGCCAGTGCAGTTGATGTTGGACGGTCTGTCTGTCCAGTTACTGTCAATGGACCCGATCATGAATTGTCTGTCAGTCCAGTTCCTGTCAATGAGCCTGATTATGAACTGTCTGCCCGCTCAGTGGTCACCAGGGAAACTGTTAAGGAGCTCTTTACATTTCCTGCCCCGGTCCTTGTGGCCGTGAATGCTCTGTCTGTGTTGTCTGTCACTGATTTCTTTAGGTCACAGTCTCTACCATGGTCTCCTGATCAGTCTGGTCCGCCGTGGTGGTCTTCTGCTCTGGTCTGGTGGTTCTCTGCTCCGGCCTGGTGGACTTCTGCTCCGCCTGCTCTGCCGTGGAGATCTTCTGCTTCGCCCTGGTGGGCTCCAGTCCCATCCGCTCTGCCCTGGGGGGGGGCTCTGTCACGAATCTGGTCTATGAACTTTCGTTCACTCTCCATCAGAGGTCATCTCTTCAGTCACATTGCCTCGCCCACTACACAGACTGTTACACTCATACTGGACTTCAGTTCCCAGAATACATTTCACCCTAATCACATGCTCACCTGTAACCAATCATGCTGTCTATTTAATACCCACTCAATTCCTGTTCAAGCTGCCGAGTATTGTTTAGCGCTTATCGCTCACCGTGTGATAGCTGCATTACAGAGCCAGTTAGTATTTTGAATGTCTAGTTTAGTCTAGTCATGCCTTGCCTGTTTTTCCGTGTCTAGATCTTTGCCCGTGTATGTTGGATTAACCTTTTGCCTGCTGTTTAGGACTGTGTTTGCACCTCGCTTGGACTATTGCTCACGCTATCGGATTTCCCCTCTTGTCTAGCCCTGTTGGATTACGTTCGCCGTCGACCGACCCTTGCTTGTTTATTGGACTGCTCTTGTGTCTTGCCCACGTTATACCTGTTGCCATTGTTTGACCCATGCTTGTTTCCTGACTACACCTTTGTTTAATAAAAGCTTGCACATGGATCCGCACGCCTCACGTCTCGTCGGTCCCGTAACACACTACATTTGAAATGAGTGTTGCAGTTACATATTACATTTTGCATGACACCTAGCTTTAATGCAGCAATTTATTTTTGCTACAAAAGATGTGATATCGCCAACTACTTAGCACTGAAATTACCCCTCACACCCAGCCCACTCTCTCTTCGAACTGTTGCCTTCTGGTAGGCGTTACAGAGCACTGACCACCAGAAGAAACAGGCACAAGAACAGTTTTTTGTGTTTTGTTTGTTTTTTTCCCCCTTAGGCTATACTCAGCCTGAACAGTTTTTACAATTATACATCGTCCATCACAACTGACATATTTATAAACAGAATCCAAAATTTGTACACTTGTAAACTGCACACTTTGTAAATAACATTTCCGCACACTTATAACATGTCTGTACATTTATTTAAACATTTAGATTTTTTCCTATTCTTTTATTTCTGTATATAATGCATTATTAATTTCTGTTTTTTTTTTTTCTTATATTAGTGTCATATTCCATCCTCACTAGGGCTGCACGATAAATATCGTGCAATGTTTAATGCACATCTTGTCAATATAGCTGGTTCTGTAATCAGCGCTAAATTACATCACATGCGTGATTTCACATTGAGCAGCATTTACTAAACAGAGCCGTTGTTCACTGACAAGCTTGGATTTAAAGCGCAGCTTGTCAGTGAACAACGACTGTGTAGTAAATGCTGCTCAATGTGAAATCATGCACGTGATGGAATTTACTGCTGATTACAGAACTGGCTTTACTGACAAGATGCGCATTAAATATCGCACAATATTTATCGTGCAGCCCTAATCCTCACTGTGTTAATCCTATGTATGTCTGCACTATGTCTGTACTTACTTCTGCTTTGGAAGCTCCTGACATCAAGTCAAATTCCTTTTGTGTGTAAACATACTTGGTAATAAAGCTCTTCTGATATCTTGTGCATTTTGCCCTTTTCTGGTAAAGTATATCCAATTGAGCCCTTCATTAATTGTAATTCTTCGTATGTAATATATAGGTTAGAATGTGAATGTGGACATTTTTATTTTGGTCAAACTAAAAGGAAATTACGTTTAAGAGTGTCTGAACATAAACATGCTATTCGCATGAAAAATATTCTGTATCTTATAGCGATGCATTTCAGTTAAGATGATGGGGACTGAATCTATCCCATGTTCAATAGACTGAAACTGCTTTTACAACGAGAAACTTTCTGGATTCATACACTTAAGGGGACACTTATTATACTCTAATTTTCTACCTTTTTTGTATTTTTATTTATTTATTTATTTATTTGTATTGTTATATGCATGCAGATTATATGTGTGTGTATATTATTGTGATTATTATCGTTGTATCATTATGTGTGTTTTTTGTATGTTTTTTATGACGAGGAATCATCTTTGATTGCTTACTAATTGCTTAAGAAGACTTATTTGAACAATTGATGTGTATCCTGAGGAAGGCTTTGAAGCCGGAACGTGTAGATCTATACTTAATTATTTTAATGATTTAGCCCAGTTCATTAAAGGCTTTTTATTGTTAGTACAAGTGCCTTGAAGTAATTCATCTTTTCAGTTTGATATCTTAATTTGTGTTCTGAAGATGAACGGAGGTCTTATGGGTTTGGAAAGACATGAGGGTGAGTAATTAATGACAGAATTTTCATTTTGGGTGAACTTAGGGTGATCTCTTTATGATCAGATCAGTGTGAACAGTCAAATCATCATCACAAACAGACATTGTGGCCAGTGTGAGGGATTTCTGAAGGAACTGTAGTAACAGTGTTTGTTCACATGTGTTGAGAAACTCTGTGGTGCTGTTCTGGGAACAGATGTGTGCTTGACTTTCCAGTGTGACCTCACTTCCTGTTTTCATCCTGCTCTTTCATCATCTTACGAGAATGCAAGAATGTCAAACTTTTCTTCAGTGACATCACGCCCAAAAATGACTTGTTCAAGGGGACCAAGAAGGGCTCTGTGTACCTCACCCAGTACAGGGTAACTATAACCCACCCAAACACGGTTTAACTAATTCATAATCTATCCAAACATGGGTTAACTAATTCATAATCCACCCAAACACAGGTTAAATAATTCATAACCTATCCAAACACGGATTAACTAATCCACAATGCAACCAAACACATCTTAACTAAATACAGGTTAACTAATCTATAACCCACCCTGAACATTTTAACATCCATAATCCACCCAAAACATTTTAACTAAACCAAATAACATCCAAATACAGGTTCACTAATCTATAACCCAACCAAACACAGCATAGGTAAATGATAACTGCTTAACCAATTTATAACCCACCTGAGCACATCTTATCTAATCCATAAACTATACAAATACAGGTTAACTAATCTATAATCCACTCAAATACATTTTAACTAATCCATGATTTTAACATATCCAAGTACAGGTTTACTGATCCAAAACCCACCCAAAACACCTTAACTAATCCATAATATATTAAAAACATTAACTAATCTATAACCCACCCAAAATCAGTTTAATTCAAAATTTATCCAAACACAAGTTAACTAATCTATAACCCACCCAAACAAAGAATAACTAATCCATAACTCACCCAAACACATCTTAACTAATCCATAACATATACAGGTTAACTGATCTATAACCCACCCAAAATTTCTTAACTACTCCATATCTTATCCAAATACTGGTTAATTAATCAGTAACCCAACCAAAGTCATTTCAACTAATCCATAACCCATTCAAACACAGTTTGACTAATCAATAACCCACCCAAACACAGGTTACCCGATCCATAACTCACCCAAACACGGGTTAACCCAGTGGTTCTTAGAGTTTTTTTGGTCACGCCCTCCCTTTAAACCTATAAAAAAAAAATCTTATGCCCCTCCCCCCTCTCCTTCTCCTTCCTGAATCCCCATCCCACTTCAGACTACCAAATAATTTCATTAAACATTATGAATAATTAATGCTTTTTTAAATTTAAAATACCTACAGGGGAAAAAAAAACAAAAAACACTTGCATCACTTGAAACGTTGAAGAATAGCATAGAGTGAATAACTGTTATTATTATTCTCTGTTATTATTTTATTTTATTTTTAAATTTATTTTTGTGGGTTTCATGCTGTCTGCTAAGGCATAGGACACACACCTGATGTGTGCGGCAAAATAAGTTACAGTAGAACCCATTATAAGTAGGGGTGGGAATCTTCAGGCACTTCACGATCCGATCCAATTCTGATTCTGTGAGTCACGATCCGATTCCAAAACGATTCTTGATCTACATTTTTTTTCCCCAATTAATTCTTCTGCTGTGCAAATACATCTTTACAACTTTACATCTTAACCAAAATTGCAGTTTCTATGCTATTTGTTTATAGTTAGAATCTCTGTGTGTCAGTACTGCCATCTTAAATGTAGGGGTGTGAATCTTGGTTTCACGATTCAATTCAGTTACGATTATCATTATCAACTCAATATCACGATGCATCACATTCTTAGTTTTCAATATTACTGCACATGGCTACATTTTCATATGTGCATTTTCAAGATGTGCAAAATTTACTTTTTTTTTTTTTTTTATTATATTAGCAGGCTACGTTTTTAAAAAATTACTTATTTTAAATAAGCTTTCTTTAAGTATCCGGAAGTTTACAGACAATAGTTATGTTTTTCTTGTTTTCCTCAGCATTATTGCCCTTTGATTTTTACTGATGAGATCATAGACAGTGGCAGCTTTAACAGGCTGCATTCAGACTAATGCACAGATCTATTTCAATATATCAGATGTTTTGTCTTGCTCTGAAAATATAACTGACTATGTGTACATCAATTTCATATAAAATTATTTGAAAATGCAAGTGCATTTGACCACAGCCACAATCGAGCTTCAGGGCAAATAAACACAACGTGCACGTGAAAGTCTGTTAGTGCGCAAGTTTCATGCATCTAATAGGACTGCATTCCAAATGGTATAAATGAAAGCATATCTAAAAGCATATCTAAAGTAAAACATGGTGGGTGGAAGCACACACTGTCAAGCAATGTGCACGTTTCTCACAGCGCAAATGCTGTGCAATGAAGCCTGCCGCATCTGAAGTGCGCACACGTGCCATATGCTTTGGGGGGGGGGGACAGGCTCAGAATCGATTCTGAAATATTCAGAATCGATTCAGTATTGTTGAAGAGAGAATCGCGATGCATCGGAGAATCGATTTTTTTTTCCTCCCACCCCTAATTATAAGTGATGCTGTCTAGCCAATCCTTCCTATACACAGAATACACAAGCTGCGCAGGGCCCCCCTTGCTCTCAAAGATGTTTTAATTTTAGTTTTGTTTTTGAATTTGGCCAGCGGTTATGAAAACATGAATGGTCATTTCTTTTAATGCGGTGCACTGTCACGCTCTCTACGTAAAAATCAGTCAAATCATGTAACGTGAATTTTGTACAGTCTCTTGCTCGAGACTAAAAAAAGCGAGTTGAAAGCGTATCGAGCCGCGGAAGAGATACTGTTTCTCGAGCGCTTTCCGTGAGCACGATTCAAGACGGAGTGAAACACGGACAAATGTGTTTCATCCATTCTTTCACCCCCACCCCCCTTTTGCGTAGGGCCCCCAGAAGTCTTGGATCGGCACTGTGTCTACACACTGGATGCGGCGCAATGTGACACGACAGATCCCCGATATAAACTGATGCCTTGTTCTATTTATGACGTACTGACAAAATTAAAATGATTTGCAATGGTCGCTTTGTCGTGTTCAGTGTAGAGCTGTTGCGGCGTGACGACAGTCGGGGTTCGGTGAGTGAAGCCGAGAGCAAGATATGCCCCTTCATATTTTCTGCATTTAGCTTTTGAATGAACAGCACCTGCCTGGGTCTGTGCGACTTCGTCTATGGCTTTTCTCTTCCCTTTCACAAACCGATCCATCTCCCATTCTAAGTTACGTCCTTTGGCTGTTTACTGTTTTATTTATTTTCTTTTTCTGCTGATGACCCGTGCCCCCCCTGCAATACTTATGGTATAAAAATGACTACCTCCGAATGAAAGACTGAGCTCTGCTATGATGGAGAGGTAGTCATTTAGTTCCCTGCGTCTGTTAGGAAATTAAGTGCAAATAACTTCTGTGTATCTACCAAAATCTATGCAGAATTCTGGCAGTGTGAGAACACGTTTTGATTGAGGTATGGAATTTTTTAGATTGATGTTTAAAGGGCCACAGTCAAAAGAGCGGTGGAATTCATTGATGGGAACTGAAGTTAGCAGAGAAGGAAGATCAATATTTGCACCTGATAAAATTAAGGAACGGAGGTGAGTTGAGACTGGAGGTGGATCCATGGTGACTGTGTTGGGAGGAGCTGGAAGAGGGACTGCTGGGCAAGTGGATTAGACCTGAGGAAGAAGATGGATGCTGGGCAGGGGGCCCTAGTAGTGACTGGTGTCCGAGATGGCTAGGAGGAGCTGAGGCGAGAGGAGGGGGAAGGTTAGCAGGCAAAAGGGGGAAAGGATCCTTTGCGGAGGCAACCTCACGCTGGGGACTGAGCCAGGGGGGATGTTAGGAGGAATTTGAGGCACAGAACGGAGAAGAAGGGGATAAGAAGAATTGGCGTGAAAGGATAGAGGAGGGGGGAATGTTGCGCACGGGTTATCAGCGAAAGAAATGAAATGAGGTGGAGAAGCAGAAGGAAGTACGGAAGAAAAAGTTGGGATAGATGGGTCTTGCCTAGGGAGTGGAGAAGCCTGCATTTGAGAATTCGTGAGCGTTGAAGGAACTGCTGAACTGTTTTTTGCGGCCACTGTTGTTGGCCGGGTGGAAAGGCCGGTGGAAGAGGAAGTATGTGCTGCTGTAATTTTTTCCCCTCTGGTCTTTACCGTGGCCTCTGGATTAGCGAGCTGTAAATGATGACGTTCGGAACGCCGAGCCAGGGGAGAAACAAAAGTGCACTGAAAAAAATGACTCATTGAATTTACTAAATTTGTTTAAGATAAGTGGTTGCAATCAATTTATTTTAGCTACGTTTAAATAAACAAAATTAGTTGAAAGTTAGTCAACTAAATTTGTTTATTTAAATGTAGCTAAAATAAATTGATTGCAACCACTTACCTTAAAAATTTTTTTTAGTAAATTCAATGCGTCATTTTTTTCAGTGTGGATGAGGACTGGGTCTTCTTATTTGGAGTTGAGGTATTTGTTGGGATGCTGGAGCTGTTATTGGAGTTAGAAAGTAGATCGTAGCTTTTGATGATCTGCAGGAGAAATGTAGTCCGGAGTTTGAGAGGGCTTGACGTAGGCTGTTGACGAACCATTTTGAAATGGGTGGAATCAGAGGAATGGCGGCAGCAGAATGAAGAGATGGATGAGGCGCAGTTACCGCTGGGGATCTTGAAGGTGGAGGAGAGAGAGTAGCCTTCTGGAGCTTTGTTTTGGAGTTTTGCTTGCAGTCAAGACTTGGTGTGTGCATATTATTGTAATTATTATCGTTGGATCATTAGTTGTTTTTTTTTTTTTTGGTATAAACGGAGGCTTTATGGGTTTGGAAAGACATGAGGGTGGGTAATTAATGACAGAATTATTCATTTTTGGGTTAACTATCGCTTTAAGATCAGATCAGCGTGAACAGTCAAATCATCATCACAAACAGACATTGTGGCCAGTGTGGGGGATTTCTGAAGGAACTGTAGTAACAGTGATTGCTCACATGTGTTGAGAAACTCTGTGGTGCTGTTCTGGGAACAGATGTGTGGTTGACTTTCCAGTGTGACCTCACTTCCTGTTTTCATCCTGCTCTTTCAGCATCTTACGAGAACGCAAGAATGTCAAACTTTTCTTCAGTGACATCACGCCCAAAAATAACCTGTTCAAGGGGACCAAGAAGGGCTCTGTGTACCTCACCCAGTACAGGGTAACTATAACCCACCCAAACACAATTGAACTAATTCATAACCTATCCAAACACAGCTTAACTGATTCAGAAATCACCCAAACACATTTTAACTCATCCATAACCTATCCAAACACGGATTAATTTATCCATAAAGCAACCAAACACATCTTAACTAAATACAGGTTAACTAATCCATAGCCCACCCTAAACATTTTAACCAATCCATAATCCACCCAAAACATTTGAACTAAACCAAATAACATATCCAAATACAGGTTAATCTGTAACCCAACCAAACACAGCATAGGTACTGTAAATCATTACTTATCCAACTACATCTTAACCAATTTATAACCCATCTGAACACATCTTAACTAATTCATAAACTATCCAAATACAGGTTAACTAATCTATAATCCACTTGAACACATTTTAATACAATTTGTTAAATTTAACCTGCAGAAATCCTGATGTTCCTGTCTGACTTGTTTAAAGGGGTGGTTGGCTGTTTTTTTTTTGTTTTTTTTTCTAGGCTTGATTGTGTTTATGGGGTGCAGTCTAACGTGTTCATGTTTCGTTTTTTTAAAAAATGCATTATTTTTCACATAATTTACCTTTACTCCACACCGCTCTGTTCCTTCTCTGACAAATACCTCAATTATTTCCTGTTTTTATGAAGCCCCTCCCTCAGAAATATGCGATGGTCTGAGATTGGTTAGCTGGCTCAGTGTTTTGTGATTCGCTAAACCGCCTCTAGTGCATGTCTAAACATCCCGCCCCTCAGCTCAGCATCATGTGCTCCGGTTGTATTGTAAACAATGGCATCGTCTATATTCAGGGGCGGCACCAGAGAAGTTTGAATGCAGGTGCTGGGGGGGTACTAGATCATTGACAGGGGGAACTGGGCAATTAATAGTAAATATGACCAAAACAGGTTATTATTTTTCATATGAATAATAAAATCACCCAGTCGATTTTGTAACATTTTATTACATGGTTATTTGACTCATAACATTTTTTTTTTTTTTTTTGGCAAGTTCACTCTGATGTTAATTTTGATGAATATGCGCTGTGCTGGAGCATATGTCAACTGTTTATGAGTGTGGGAGTATTATTGAGGCATGGAGGTGTCTGCACAATCCTTTGCCTTTTTTTTCCTGCGGAAAGAACTTAAAATACATAGCCGATCCGTCATTTTTAGATGCGCTTTCTGCTGTCTCATGCAGTCCGTGAAATTCAGCGCATCACAACAATGAACCGGCCCACAGACAAGAAATAAATCTAGGCCTATAGAAAGCTTGAAATGTAGACTATACTATTATACGAACCAATTCAAATAAAAACAAATATTCTTTATGTAGTCTGTATGAAAAGGTGCATTTCTCTGTTAATTGCACGTCCATTACTGTGGAGATGGCGAGTCAGCGTCGGCATTCGGCAACTTCATGTTTGCAGCCAACACTGAGAAAGCACTAGTTTAGTAATAAATAATAAATAATAAAAAAATTATTTTTCCCAGACACATTAATAATCATTACTTTTGCAGGTGCTTTGCGGCAAGCTTTATGCGCGCACTTGAGCGCGGAATCGGCTATAATACGCTAGTATGCCTAGCCTATATTAAAGGATGGTTTAGTAGGTTATTTTAATTTAACATAAACGTGTGACTAGTGGACTAGAAGAATCTTTAGTCTGGCACAGGCCTAAGTGATCAGACTTGTGGTTTTTGCATGGTGGATAGTTAAATGGATAAAAAAATCCCATAGAAGGAACTGATCCATTTTTAAAATAAAATGCTATGACATTACGAAAAGTGCAACTGCAAATCATGTCATGTTGTATTGCTTTGCGTGTTATGCATGCATAATGAGTCAAATGTTTTTTTTTTTAATATTTTATTTATTTCATCTTCTTTATTTGTCGGGGTGCTTTGGTCTTTCTTGGGGGTGCTGAAGCACCTGCTAGCCCCTCCCTAGCGCTGCCCATGTCTATATTGCTTATCAGTGTGAGCCCGATTGAGACGCAGAGAATATTAGTGAAGAGGAACGCGCAGAACCTGTGCATTCACGGATCTTAATGGTATGTTTGTTTGTTGTTGTCTCATACTTTTAGATATGCTGTTGTTTGTAAATGCTACTGCTTTTGTTAGCTTTTAATATATGGTTTTATTCCGATTAAAGCTTTAATACAGCACAGCAACCGCATGCGTGTCCACATATAACGCTTCTCATAGCTATGTGAAAATAAGTGTATAATTGGAACAGTTTGTTGGAGCATCTGAATGAGAGAGAGAGAGAGAGAGATGCAGAGCGTGTGCAGAGCAGGGCGACGCGAGGAACAGTATTAAGAACCGCTGTTTTAGAACATTGATTTTGAAACTTGTGAATCCATTAGAATCGTTAGAAGACAGAATCGCGATTCATATATGAATAGATTTTTATGTGCACCCATAGTTTTCTCTTCCTCTTCTCTAAAGCAGCACAGCATGGCCTCGCCCCCTTCGTTACGTGTTCCCGAGGATGGGGTTTATCTGGGTTTGTGACGTATCGGACCCGGGAAGTAACTCGTTGTAGTCCCTTACCAGCCGTTTTTGTAGGCATTAAACTGCCAGAAACATAAAGACGATATGTCCGTTTGCATTGAACTTTCAGTGCTGCAACTTTGCAGATACTGTTTATGCTCAAACAGCAACATTACACACTAACTAACATTAAAAAAGTGAAATCGCAATCAACCACCCCTTTTGTTTAAACACATTCATGTGATCATAAACTCCACCCTCTTACAGCTCTTACCAGGAAGAGACTGATGTGTTATTTCTGCTTTCTGTCACACTGACTCTCTTCTCTACTGACAAAAGCAATAAAGAATCAGACATCAGTTTGTTTCTGAATAGATAGTAGATCTTTGTGATTCTCATGATTTATTTTTCAAACTGTTGCTCAGAAAGTGAAAGTAAAGTTTAGATCGCTGGAGCTCAAAGAGTGAAAATGGCTTCACTATCTGAAGATGATTTTTCTTGTCCTGTATGTCATGAAATCTTCAAGAATCCTGTTCTTTTATCATGTAGTCACAGTTTCTGTAAAGAGTGTCTTCAACAAATCTGGAGAACCAAGAAAACTCAGGAGTGTCCCGTCTGCAGGAGAAGATCCTCAAGAGATGAACCTCCAGTTAGTCTTGCATTAAAAAACTTGTGTGAGTCGTTCCTGAAGGAGAGAAATGAGAGGCGTTCATCAGGATCTGAGGAGATCTGCAGTTTACACAGAGAGAAACTCAAACTCTTCTGTCTGGAGGACAAACAGCCGGTGTGTGTAGTGTGTATGAATTCACAGAAACACGTCAAACACACAGTCAGACCCATTGATGAAGTTATTCCTTCATGTAAGGTGAGAGAAATGACTTTTAGCCAGCTTCATGTCGTTTTAAAAGTCCTGTTTAAGTGTTGATTTGATTGATCAGAGCTGGTTGTGTTTAGTCCAGCTGAACTCCATTATCAATGAAGTTTCATAGATTTGGGGAATTAATAACAAATAGATTTTCACACAGGCTCAGTTGGTATTGGATAACTTTTTTTTTTTTTTGCTTTAATAAATAACTCTGTCATTTACAAACTGTGGTTTGTGTTTACTCAGGTTGGCTTTGTTTTATGGCAGGTTTTAATTTCTGAATTAATTTAGTATGAGATGTTCAGATTCAGATTCAGATTGTTTATTGTCATTGTACTTACATCCAAAGAAATTGTAGATTTGCCAACGTATCCAGCTACAGATTATTTAAACTAATAATAATTTAAAAAATAATAAAAATAATAATTTTACACCGTGCTGAGTGCCATAAAGTGCTCAATGCTCAATATAATTGCACATGATTGGTTCTTTTTACATGTCAAGAATGTATTTTCAGTTCAGTGTTCAGTATGGTTATAGCTTTAGGATAAAAACTGTTCATGAATCTTGTGGTACGTGTTTTGAAAGACCTGTAACGTTTCCCAGATGGCAACAGTTCAAATACTTTATGTGCAGGGTGATATGAGTCCTTCAGAATATTATGTATTTTCTGCAGTCAGCAGGAGGTAAAAATGTCATCCAGGGCAGGCAGCTGTTGTTTAGTGATGATGTTCTGCGCAGTCTTGATAACTCTCTGCAAAGCCTTTTTGTCAGCTGCAGAGCTATTTCCATACCACACCAGCATACCATGTGTGAGGATACTTTCGATGGAGCAGCGATAGAATTACAAGAGCCGTTGTGACAGGTTTGCCTTCCTGAGCATTCTTAAAAAGTATAGCCACTTCTGTACTAACTTAACTAGTGCCGTGATGTTTATCGTCCATGTGAGTTCTTCTGAGATGTGTGTGCCCAGAAATTTAAAACTGAACACTCTCTCCACCATCTCCTCGTTGATATACAATGGTGTATGTACATCCGGTTTCCTCCTGAAATCAATAATAAGTTCTTATGTTTTCTTGATGTTCAGGGCCAGATTGTTCTCCTTGCACCACCCCATCAGCGTCTTTATCTCCTCTCTGTAGGCAGACTCATTGCCTCTGGTGATCAACCCCACCATAGTCGTATCGTCCGCAAATTTGATAATGGTGTTGGTATTATGCGATGGTATACAGTCATTTGTATACACAGAATAGAGAAATGGGCTTAGCACACATCCCTGTGGGACTCCTGTGCTGATTGTCAAAGTTGAGGAAGTATGTGAGCCCATTCTCACTGACTGGCCGCTCTGTTAAAAAGTCCTTGATCCACAGGCAGATGTTATGCTGAATGCCTAGATCAGACATCTTGGAGAACAATCTACTAGGTAAAATAATATTAAAAGCAGAGCTGAAGTCCAAGAACAACAGCCGTACATGCATTCCTTGGTGTTCTAGATGGCACAGTACAGTGTGGAGGGCAATGGAGATAGCATCATCTGTTGACCTGTTGGCCCTGTATGCATACTGGTGAGGGTCCAAGGTGAGAGGCAGAGCAGCCTTGATGTGATGCAGAACCAGTCTCTCCAGGCATTTCATGATTACAGGTGTCAATGATTACAGGTGCAATAGGTCTATAATCATTGAGAGATGTTATGGCAGCCTGCTTTGGCACTGGCACTATTGTGGACATCTTCAGGCAAGATGGAACAGTCCACTTCAACAGAGAAAGGTTGAATATATTTGTAAATACCTCACCCAGCTCTGCAGCACAGTCTCTGAGGACGCGCCCCGGGATGCCATCTGGACCAGCTACTTTCCGTGTGTTGATTTTACATAGAGTCCTTATCACCTCAGCTGGCTGAATGACAAATGTCTGGTTGTTTTCAGCAGAAGCTTGATTGATAGTAGTCCCAGATCTTTTCACTTCAAAGCAGCTGAAGAACTGGTTGAGCTGCTCTGCCTCTGAAGCACTGCTGTTGGACAGGCTACTACTGTTATTCTGTCCAGTGATGTGGCGAATCCCTTGCCACGCCCGGCGGGGATCCAAGTTGGTGAAATGATTCTCAATTTTCTGCCTGTAGGTCGTTTTTGCATCCCTGATGCCTTTCTTTAGGTTTATCCTGGCTGTGCTATACTGCTGCATGTTGCCTTCAGCGAGAGTTTTACATTCTTGGTCATCCACAGCTTGCTGTTAGGAAAGATGTGAATCCGTTTCATAATGGTCACATTATCTATGCAACATTTTATATAAAATAGCACGTGTAGATGTCATTGTTATCATCCACAAATACAGTCCAGTCAGTGCGGCTGAAGCAGTCTCGCAACTGCTCAGATGATCCTTCTGGCCACATTTGTATTGCTTTAACAGATGGTTTGACCCTGTTGATAAGCCGTCTGTATGCCGGAGTCAAAAACAATGAAATGTGGTCAAGACAGTCCTAGATGGGGAAGAGGTGACGCCTTATATCCATGCTTGATGTTACTATAAACATGGTCAAGAATATTTTTCCCTCTAGTTGGACACTGAACATGTTGATGAAATTTTGGGAAGACAGTCTTTAGACTTGCTCTGTTGAAGTCACCAGCTATTATAAAGACTCCATCTGGATGGGCCTGCTGTTGTTTACTAATGGCAGTTAGCAAGTAGCCCAAAGTTGTTGTAATGTTAGCATCTGGAGGTATGTAGACTGCAGTAATTACAATAACTGTAAATTCTCACGGAAGATAGAAGGGGCGACATCTTACTGATAAATACTCCAAGTCCGGGGAGCAGTAAATGTCAGTGATTACAGCGTTTGTGCAGCAGCTGTTATTAGTGTAAACACAAAGCCCCCCTCCTCTGCTCTTACCAGAGACTGCGGTCCTGTCATGGCCTGTTAGCTGAATAGCCTCTTCTAGAATAGCTGGGTTTAGCCAAGTCTCCGGAATTACTAAAACGCAGCAGTCCTGGATGGTTTTCTGTGTGGATGTAATAAGTTCCAGCTCGTCGACTTTGTTGGTAAGTGATCTTGTGTTTGTAACGAAGAGGCTCGGCAGTGGAGGCTTGTGTGGGTCTTTGCCTAGCCTGGTTCGTATTCCAGCTCTGCAGCTTCGCTTCTGTTTCCTCTCTCTGCGCCGCTTCGTTGCTTCCCGGCTGGGAGAGTAATCCACGGGGACCCCAGCAGTCTAACAAGCTCTGATGGTATGTCGTGTATACGATCTTCCTGGTTAAAAATACTGTCTCCAGGCATCAGACCGATGTATTTTACATATTTCTGTGCATGTGTCTGTGCATACGTGGAACTCAATGAAACATAAACTATCAATAGACTATACAAGAGGAGCCGATACGTGGAGTACTGAGCCGCTGCGAGTACACGCGCCGCCATCTTGCCTGCCATCTGGTGTTTTATGTGTTTTTATTTTGTTTAATTCTAGGAGGTGCTCAATACAGCACTGCAATCATTACAGGAGAAACTTCAACACAATGAAAACATTAAAGAAGAGTTTGAGAAAACAGTTGAACACATCAAGGTGAGGAAACAGAATCCAGAGTCATTTTCATTACAGCTGTAGATCACTATATACAGTTATGATCTGATATATTTAATATAATGGACTCCAGCTGATTATTTGTGTAAATGACGATCATCAATCTGCTTCTGGATGCGTTATATGTCGGTCTCTGAGTTTCTCTCAGATCTGAATGATGTGATTGTGTTGATGTGTGTTGATGGAGACGATTGAAGTGAATGTGGTTTGATTTCAGTCT
The DNA here is from genome assembly GCA_039654775.1 of Spinibarbus caldwelli. Lineage (NCBI taxonomy): Eukaryota > Metazoa > Chordata > Actinopteri > Cypriniformes > Cyprinidae > Spinibarbus > Spinibarbus caldwelli. The sequence goes on from CM077218.1 coordinate 55,604,033, forward strand.
CAAGCTGAGCACACAGAGCGTCAGATTAAACAGCAGTTTGAGAAGCTTCATCAGTTTCTCAGAGATGAAGAAGAAGCTGCAATCACTGCACTGAGAGAGGAAGAGGAGCAGAAGAAGCAGATGATGAAGGAGAAGCTGGAGGAGATGAACAGACACATCTCAGCTCTTTCACACACAATCAAAGACATGGAGGAGATGATGAAAGCCAGTGATGTCTGCTTTCTGAAGGTCTGATTTCAGATGATTGATTGATTGATTGATTGATGATTGATTGAGTTGTTGATGATCAATGGTGTGTTTGTTCTGCAGGAGTTTCCAGTCTCAATGGAAAGGTGAGTGATCTGCTGGTGTCTCTGGTCTCTCTGCTTCTGATCCAAAGCCACTGCGGTTCTGATCCTGAATGTTCTTCCAGAGTCCAGATCTCATCACAGCCGGATCCACAGATGCCTTCTGGAGCTTTGATTCATGTGCCACGATACTTGGGTAACCTGCCCTTCAGAGTCTGGAAGAAGATGCAGGACATCGTCCAGAACAGTGAGTCTGACTGCAGAAGATCTGAGCTCGCATACACACACACTGGAAATGAGGGGGAAGATTTTTCAAAAATGTCTGATGTGTTTGTTTAATAGACAGTGTATCATAATTCATAATCATCTGTGTTGGGTTCACTCTTGATCATTATATGAACATCAGAATAACAGCATCTGTTGATTGTGTCTCATCAGCTCCTGTGATTCTGGATCCAAACACGGCTCATCGATTTCTCCTTCTGTCTGATGATCTGACCAGTGTGAGATACAGCAGAATCAATCAACCTGTTCCTGATAATCCAGAGAGATTTGACCGGTATGAATGTGTTCTGGGTTCAGAGGGTTTTAACTCAGGAACACACTGCTGGGATGTGGAGGTTAAACAGAGTTCAGTCTGGAGACTTGGAGTAACTACAGCATCAAACCAGAGGAAGGAATGGGGCTTCTTCAACACTGGTGTCTGGAGTGTGGAGTATGAGGACGAAATGTTGTTGTATGGAGGGTCTTCATGTTCTGGTTTTCGTGTTAAACAGAAGCTTGATCGTGTGAGAGTGAATCTGGACTATGACAGAGGAACAGTGTCGTTCTCTGATCCTGTAACTAACACACATCTACACACATTCACAACCTCCTTCACTCACACACTCTTTCCTTTCTTCTATTGTGATTATTATTCTTCCTCTCTGAGGATCTTATCGATCAATAGTCAGTAATCTGTTGCTCCAGCCCAATCTCACAGCAATTTGTAAATATTTTACGAGGTGGCTAATTCGTACGAATACATACAGCCTTACTCGTACAAATTCATACGATTTTTGCTAAATTGTACGTATTTTACGAGTTGCCAATTCGTATGAATTTGTACGAATGACCTACACCTAACCCCGCCCCTAAACCTACCCATCACTGGGGTTTAGACAAATCGTACAAAATCGTACGAGTGAGGTCATATGAATTCGTACGAATTAGCCACCTCGTAAAATATGTACGAATTGGTCGTGAGATAGTGTTGGTAGCTCTGGATCTTCCTGCTTTCATCTTTCATCATGTTTCAATATTTAATCCAGATCACAAGTAAAAGACTGTTGATCTGAACATCAGAAAACAAGTTCATTTATTCATCTTTAAAAATGAAAAATTACTAAAACACGTGATGAAGAGTTAAAATAAATCATCTTTATCATATCTGACCAATGAAAAACAGTGATGTGTCACAAATCCCTGTCCATAACACCCTAGCAACAACATAGCAACCACTTAGAACACCCTAGCAACAATCCAGAGTACCCTAGCAACTGCATAGCTTTAAAACCATTTCAAACTACTTTCAGAGCGGGCAGGCTCGACTTTCTTCATCTAGATCAAGCTGCATGATAATATCATATTGTGTGTAGTATTGCAGCACTGAAAGAGTCCATTCAACACATTGTAAATTAATAATTATTTCAGTATTCAGTTCTAGAGATTAAATGATCATTTGTTTATTGAAGTAAATGGATGTAAAAGGTTCTTGCTGATTCACAACAATGCTGAATGAAATATTAATATTTAGAATAGAAATATTTGATTCAGCGGTTTATGAATCTGATTCTCAGATCAAATGATCAAATGAGAATAAATCTCTGACAAAGTCTGAATCGGATTCACAACAAAGATTAATAATCGCTTCTATAAACTAACAATGTGTGATTTCATGATTTCAGTGTCATTTTCTGAATTAAATATTAAAACATTAAATTGTGGTAAAAGTCTGGGAAATCTGATTTTACTTTTATTGTTTTGTTCATATTTATTTCTGTAGAGCTCATATAATACAGATTGTTTCAAAGCAGCTTTACATTAATAAACAGGAAAATAAAAGCTTCAAGGCTCCAGATTTCTTAAATTATGAAAAAAATTAATTCAGTTTTAATGTCTGATATAAAGCAGATCTACAGAAGACAATATATCGTGCTATGATTCAGATAAATTTAAACAGTTCCAGATGAAGTCAAAGTAAATGAATAAATGAATGTAACAGAAATCATGCAGCTGCTGATGTGAAATCAGTGCAGCTTTACTGTCATCTAGAGCTGAAATTGAGCAACTGACTGAAAATATCAGTGGCTTCATTACAGATGACAGTCCACAATAATAAGATACTGTTTGACAATGTAGTTAATAAAATTAACATGACACTATATGCATTATATACAGGACTATATTCTTAATTGATGGGATGTGATTATAGCAATAAAAGGCTTATACCCATAACGAATACATTATATATATATATATATATATATATATATATATGGCCATTTTTGTAGAAAAAATATAAGACGTAAATAAATAAATATCCTAATTTAAATAAAGTGCAAAAAACTTTTATGGAACTTTTTTTAAAAATGTTTTACAAAACATGAACAATTTTTTTTCAGGATTCTTTGATGAATAAAACTTTAAAAAGAAGAGCATTTATTTAAAATATAAATATTTTCTAACAATATACACTACCATTCAAAAGTTTGGGGTCAGCAAATTTATATTCTTTCTTTTTTGTAAGAAGTTAAAACTTTTAAGCGAGGATGTGTTAAATTAATAAGAAGTGATAGCAAATATTTATATTGTTAGAAAATATTGCCGTTGTTAGAAAAGATTGCACAACAAAAGCTGTTCTTTTTAACTTTTTATTCATCAAAGAATCCTGAAAAAAGTTTCCAAAAAAATATTTGGCAGCACAACTGTTGCCAACATTGATAATTCTAATAATAAATCAGCATTTCTGTAGGATCATGTGACACTTTAGACTGGAGTAATGGCTGATGGAAATTCAGCTTTGCATCACAGAAATATATTTTAAAGTATATTAAAATAGAAACCATTATTTTATACATTTTGCAAGATTACTGTTTTTGTATTTTTGATCAAATAAATGCAGCCTTGATGAGCATAAGAGACTTCTTTAAAAAACATTACAAGTCTTACTGATCCCAAACTTTTGAACGGCAGTGTACGTGCGATCTCTGTGATTGTTTTTTCTGGGAGTCACCCACTCAGTTTTAACAAATCAGGTAAGGAGGCTGAAAAACACCCTGAAATTGGGAAACACCTTCTTTGGTTCTGCAGAGACCTCATTCTTGGTGACAGAGATGCTGTCTCTTCATGCACTAGGCTCAAGCCTGTCAGGGGAGGTGTTCAAATAATAATTCATGATTGATTACTAATTTGAATCAATGAAAACAACACCATCAATGCACCACAATACAGATTGTGTCAAAGCGATATCAAATAGAAAAATAGTGTGTCAATCACAGCCAATCAGAAGAGCTCTCTGTGAAAGCACACTGCTGTCCTGCACTCGCATTGAAAATGGGTAAGTAGATAATTAAACAACATTATTACAAAAAATACATTGTGACTTTTAGACAAACTATGTTATGAAATACAGTAGTTTGTTTGCAAAGAATTCACAGTTTTCATTCAACATACAGGTGCATCTCAATAAATTAGAATGTCGTGGAAAAGTTAATTTATTTCAGTAATTCAACTCAAATTGTGAAACTCGTGTATTAAATAAATTCAATGCACACAGACTGAAGTAATTTAAGTCTTTGGTTATTTTAATTGTGATGATTTTGGCTCACATTTAACAAAAACCCACCAATTCACTCTCTCAACAAATTAGAATATGGTGACATGCCAATCAGCTAATCAACTCAAAACACCTGCAAAGGTTTCCTAAACCTTCAAAATGGTCTCTCAGTTTGGTTCACTAGGCTACACAATCATGGGGAAGACTGCTGATCTGACAGTTGTCCAGAAGACAATCATTGACACCCTTCACAAGGAGGGTAAGCCACAAACATTCATTGCCAAAGAAGCTGGCTGTTCACAGAGTGCTGTATCCAAGCATGTTAACAGAAAGTTGAGTGGAAGGAAAAAGTGTGGAAGAAAAAGATGCACAACCAACCGAGAGAACCACAGCCTTATGAGGATTGTCAAGCAAAATCGATTCAAGAATTTGGGTGAACTTCACAAGGAATGGACTGAGGCTGGGGTCAAGGCATCAAGAGCCACCACACACAGATGTGTCAAGGAATTTGGCTACAGTTGTCGTATTCCTCTTGTTAAGCCACTCCTGAACCACAGACAACGTCAGAGGCGTCTTACCTGGGCTAAGGAGAAGAAGAACTGGACTGTTGCCCAGTGGTCCAAAGTCCTCTTTTCAGATGAGAGCAAGTTTTGTATTTCATTTGGAAACCAAGGTCCTAGAGTCTGGAGGAAGGGTGGAGAAGCTCATAGCCCAAGTTGCTTGAAGTCCAGTGTTAAGTTTCCACAGTCTGTGATGATTTGGGGTGCAATGTCATCTGCTGGTGTTGGTCCATTGTGTTTTTTGAAAACCAAAGTCACTGCACCCGTTTACCAAGAAATTTTGGAGCACTTCATGCTTCCTTCTGCTGACCAGCTTTTTAAAGGTGCTGATTTCATTTTCCAGCAGGACTTGGCACCTGCCCACACTGCCAAAAGCACTAAAAGTTGGTTAAATGACCATGGTGTTGGTGTGCTTGACTGGCCAGCAAACTCACCAGACCTGAACCCCATAGAGAATCTATGGGGTATTGTCAAGAGGAAAATGAGAAACAAGAGACCAAAAAATGCAGATGAGCTGAAGGCCACTGTCAAAGAAACTTGGGCTTCCATACCACCTCAGCAGTGCCACAAACTGATCACCTCCATGCCACGCCGAATTGAGGCAGTAATTAAAGCAAAAGGAGCCCCTACCAAGTATTGAGTACATATACAGTAAATGAACATACTTTCCAGAAGGCCAACAATTCACTAAAAATGTTTTTATTGGTCTTATGAAGTATTCTAATTTGTTGAGATAGTGAATTGGTGGGTTTTTGTTAAATGCTTTTGTTAATGCAAAATCATCACAATTAAAAGAACCAAAGACTTAAACTACTTCAGTCTGTGTGCATTGAATTTATTTAATACATGAGTTTCACAATTTGAGTTGAATTACTGAAATAAATTAACTTTTTCATGACATTCTAATTTATTGAGATACACCTGTACTTTGTTTTCAAAATCTGAGGTAAATGGTCCATTGTGGTGTGTGGCTACTGAAGTAACGCACAATGATATTTTAACTAAAAACAAATCATTTGTATTTTGTACACATATTCAGTGACAGTTTTCTCATACGACAATCAGTTTATTTGTTCTTGTTCATAGGGAAATTCAAACCCATTTCATTACTTTAATTATGGAAGGACAATTATAATAAAGCTCAAACCATTTTAATACTGTTCAGAAAAAATTCTTAGCACATGAGATTTTTAATGACCAAAACAATACTAGTTAGATTATTTGTAAATATGAAATATTGCATGTATTTCCCCATTAAGGTTTGAGATTCAGACGGGAGCTCTGGAGGAGGAGGTGCCTTTCTTTTATTTCAGGGGAGGAAGACATGGATGAGGGTCCATCCAATAAATCAAAGAAGAGCAGAGCAAGGGGCCTTCCACAGCTTAGTGAAGGAACTTTACCTGGACAACGCACACTTTTTAAATTATTTTTGGATGTCCTCTGATATGGAGAATGTGCTGTCCTATACTGGTGAAGACCTGAGGAAGCAGACCACATCATTCTGTGTTCCAGCTGAACCCCAACAATGTCTTGCTGTAACACGTGCTGTCTTGCTGATGATTTCTCTTAATGTGCCACAAATTTCTTGTAATATTTCTGTTTTGTAGTAATCCAGAGAAGTGTTATCATCGCTGAAGGAATGGCAGATGTTTCCTCAGCAGTCAGAGTCCAAGACAGTGGACATCATCTTTATTACACTTCTCTGACTGGACGAGCAAGGAGCAGTTAGAGCCAATGAGAAAGTTGGTAAGTTACATTTACAATTTACATTTATGCATTTAGCAGACGCTTTTATCCAAAGCGACTTACATAGCATTCAAGTTGCTGCTTTTTTTTTTTTTTTTTTTTTTTACATTTTATCAGCTCTTGCTTTCCTGGGAATCGAACCCATGATCTTGGCGTTGCTAGCGCCATGTTCTACTATTTGAGCTACAGGAAAGACCTGTAGCTCAAAGAAGATCCAAAGTTCAAGTAAATGTCAGCATGACCGTGTGATTTTCTGCAGTAACTGGGGGAAATCTGAACTGAACAGACCTACTGTTCAACAAAAAGCTTTGGATCTGCTGAATGTGTATTTTTCAAACATTTTTTGCAGCGTTATATTTTTCTGCACAGTGATGACTAGTGAAAAGCGTTTCTATTAATTTACTTAAATGTACAGTTAACCCAGAATTCTGTCGTCATTTACATATGATTTTTCCAATCCTCTGACTGCTGTTTTTCTGCAGAACTCAATAGAAGATACTTTGAAAAATGCTGACAATCAAAACCAATAAGTTCGTTAGTCATGGGCAACATGAAGGCAAGTAAATGATTTTCATTTTTGGGTGAGCACTCCCTTTAATTGGCTTGCTACACACTACATATTAATCGTTGCTACAACATATATTTAATTCCATTCACTTCGGTGCATTAAGTTAGACATTTAGTAATAGACACTTGTGTATGATTTGCTCTTTACAGGTGCAGAGATGAAAGATCCCAAACAAAGAACTCACCGGGTTAAGAAGTGGAAAGACATGTTACACCACAACGACCATAAATCTTGAGCCATCTGAAAACAAGCAACAACCAAGGAACAGTAATCATTGTTTCACTCAAAAATTATACATGGTAAAAGTTGTAAATTATTTGATAATTAAATCAATGTGTTGTTCAAAACACTTACACTAAGGTATCATCAGTTAATATTAGTAAATGTTGAAATGAATGTTAACAATAAGCAATATATTTGTTACAATATGTATTAGTCTTTGTTTCTGTTACGGAGACGAGAGACGTGCGGATCCATTTGCAAGGCTTTTATTAAACAGAGACGTGGTCACAACACAAGCAAGGTTCAGACAATGGCAAACAGGTATATCACAGGCAGGGCAAAGAGTCATCCAAAACGGGCGTGAGTCAGTTGACAGCAAACAATATCCAAAGGGGCTTGACAAGAGAGGTAATCCGAAAACGTGAGCAATAATCCAGGCAAGGCGCGAACAGAGTCCGAAACGGCAAGGCAAGGGTTTACATTTATGCATTTAGCAGACGCTTTTATCCAAAGCAACTTACAGTGCATTCAGGCTATACATTTATTTTTATCAGTATGTGTATTCCCTGGGAATTGAACCCATGACCTTTTGCGCTGCTAACGCAATCCTCTACCACTGAGCCACAGGTTAATCCAAACAGACGATAAATACAGGGCAGGCTGCTGACAGACGAGATGAGATAAACCAGGCAAGGATCAGGAAACACGAGAAAACAAGCAAGGCAAGACTAAGATTACTAAATTGGCTCCGTAGAGTAGCTATCGCTTGGAGAGTGATAAACACTATACAATACTCGGCACGGAAGAGCATGTGAATGGCTGCTATATAGGCAGTGTGATTGATATCAGGTGTGAGTTTATTTTGTGAGATGGAACATGGGAAATGTAATCCGGGGTGACAGTGACAGTCTGTGAAATGTGAGAGTCAATGTGGTGAGAAGGCGACATCTGGTGATGAGCAAACAGAAGTGCATGGACAGGATTCGTGACATAGAACACCCCCCCCCAAGGAGCGGCTAAATAAAAACCAGGAGGGCGGTGGAGCGGAGGCGGAACAGGGGGTGGGATGGAGGTCCACGTGGAAGTGGAGAGAACAGAGACTGAGGCAGAGCAGGGTACCCAGGCGGAACCGGCGAGACAGGAAGCCAGGGCGGAGCAGAGAACCAGGATGTTGCCGGTGAAGTAAGAAGCCAGGGCGGAGCAGGGAACCACCACGGTAGAGCAGACCGAGCAGGAGCCCACCAGGGCGGAGCAGACAAATCTGGAGCCCACCAGAGCGGAGCAGATGGGACTGGAGCCCACCAGGGCGGAGCAGATGAAGCAGAAGACCACCACGGCGGAGCAGAAGACCACCAGGCCAGAGCAGATGGACCTGAAGACCACTGCGGAGGAGCAGACGGACAAGAAGACCATGGCAGAGAATGAAACCTAGGGAGAGCAGTGACAGACAACACAGACAAAGCACTCATTGCCCCAAGGACCAAGACAGGAAATGTAAAGAGTTCCTCAACAGTTTCCCTGATGACAACTGACAAGGTAAACAGTTCATAATCAGGCTCTTTGGTCGAAATGGGACAGACATATGGTTTAAACTTAGATTCATTGACTGAGACAGGATAGATAGACAGTTCATTATTGGTTTCTTTGGAAATGACAGGGGAAACAGGACAGGCATAGTGTGCATTTATAGTCTCTGAGTTCACAACAGGCAGGGTTAAGAGTTCAAAGGTGGGTCTTTGGGCTGTGACAAGGCTACTAGAGCCTACAGGGAGCTCAGTTAATGTTTCTGGGGTTGTGACTGGACTGAGGGGGCAGATAACAGGTTCATGGATGGGACAGACAGATCATTCACAAGTGTTTACTGGACTCGTGACAGGGTTAACAGGGCATACAGGGAGTTCATTAACAGTTTTCATGGCAGTGACATGCAGAGAAGAGAGTTCCTGAACAGCCCTTACAGCCACATCAGAACAGTCCAGAAGTTCACAGACAGCATCTTTGAGTGTGACAGACAAGGCTGAAAGTTCAGAAACAGCTTCTTCGGTTGGGTAAAGACAGGGAAATAGTTTGCAAACGGCCTCCATAGCTGTTGCAGGACAAACTGGGAGTTCATAGGCAGCCTCCACAGCTGAGACTGGACAGGACGAGGATTTGCAGACGGCCTCCATAGCCGTGACAGGACAGGACGAGAGCTGGTGAATGGGTACCACTGACACCTCTGGAGGTTCTGCAGCAGTTGCCACCACCTCTGGAGGTTCTACAGCAGTAATCCTCTCCTTGATCACGACATGACAGGCTGAAAGTACATTGCTGGATGCTACCACCACACCAGGAACTGAAGCGAGCACCGCCGCTCCAGGAGGTTCTGCAGCATGTGCCACCACCTCTGGAGATGCTGCAGTGGGTGCCGTCGCCTCAGAGAACACAGCAGCACGCGTCACTACCCCAAGAGGTTCTGCAACTTCAGCCACCACCTCTGGAGACATTTCAGTGGACGCCGCCACCTCGGGCAGTTCGGTGGTGGTGTACGCAGCCCAAACGCAACAAAGCGATCCCCATCGTGGGAAGTGCTTCAGGCATGGGGATAAGTTCAGGAACAGGAGGGTTAGAATGAGTGGATTTGGGAACACCAGCTGTGCGTGGAGACACCAGCGGTGCATCCCTCACACTAGATACCAGACTGGGAAATCGAAGCACTGACCTTGAATATCTGGGTTTGATGGACAGGACGTCACAAGACTCTGGATGATCAGCGGTGACGTGACGTGGTTCTGGAGGGTCAGTGGTGACGTGAAGGGACTCTGGAAGATCCGCTGAGACGTGAAGAGACTCTGGAAGGTCAGCGGAGATGTGAAGAGACTCTGGAAGGTCAGCGGAGACGTGAAGAGACTCTAGAAGGTCAGCGGAGACGTGAAGAGGCTCTGGAAGATCCGCTGAGACGTGAAGAGGCTCTGGAAGATCCGCTGAGATGCGAAGAGACTCTGGAAGGTCAGTGGAGGCATGAAGAGACTCTGGAAGGTCAACGGAGACGTGAAGAGACTCTAGAAGGTCAGTGGAGACGTAAAGAGACTCTGGAAGGTCAGCGGAGACGTGACTTGCCTCGTGACGATCAGTTGAGACATGGCTTTACTCGTGAAGATTAACCATGACTGGGCTTGACTCTGGATGACCAACTGTGACATGGTGTGACTCTGGATGAGCAGCTGAGATGAGAAGAGATTCTGGAAGATCAGCGGAGACGTGACTTGACTCGTGATGATCAGCTGGGTCGGTACCTGACTCGTGATGGTCAACGGTGACTTGACTGGACTCACGATGGTAAACTATGATCTGACTGGATTCACAAAGATCAACTATAACTTGACTTGGCTTTTTAACATCAACTGTGACTTGACTTGGCTCTTTAACATCAACTGTGACTTTACTTAGCTCTTTAAGTTCAGTTGTGACTTGACTTGGCTCGTGACGATCAACAGTGACAATAGATAGTAAAGCAAAGTCCATAAAATCACTTAAAGACGAACGGGGACCCTCACGAATTAGTCGTGATTTGAGTGGTTGGTTAATGCCTATATAAAAAGTCTATCAGGACACAATCTGGTAGATCAGAAAAATAGGCGAGGTCTAAGTATTCTTGTGCATAGTCCTCGAGCGCTCGCATGCCCTGCTCAAGGGTTAATAACAGTTTTGCAGTGTCCATACCTGGCCAATGTCCTTTAGAAAAGCCGCTGGATCCTCGTGTGGCCGAGTATTCTGTTACGGAGCCAACGAGACGAGAGATGTGCGGATCCATTTGCAAGGCTTTTATTAAACAGATATGTGGTCACAACACAAGCAAGGTTCAGTCAATGGCAAACAGGTATATCAAAGGCAGGGCAAAGAGTCATCCAAAATGGGCGTGAGTCAGTCGACAGCGAACAATGTCCAAAGGGGCTTGACAAGAGAGGTAATCCGAAAACGTGAGCAATAATCCAGGCAAGGCGCGAACAGAGTCCGAAACGGCAAGGCAAGGGTTAATCCAAACAGACGATAAATCCAGGGCAGTCTGCTGACAGACGAGACGAGATAAACCAGGCAAGGATCAGGAAACATGAGAAAACAGGCCAGGCAAGACTAAGATTACTAAATTGGCTCTGTAGAGTAGCTATCGCTTGGAGAGTGATAAACGCTATACAATACTCTGCACGGAAGGGCATGTGAATGGCTGTTATATAGGCAGTGTGATTGATATCAGGTGTGAGTTTAATTTGTGAGATGGAACATGGGAAATGTAGTCCGGGGTGACAGTGACAGTCTGTGAAGTGTGAGAGTCAATGTAGTGAGAAAGCGAGCAAACAGAAGTGCATGGACAGGATTCGTGACAGTTTAAAACAGCTGTTCTTTGTTAGTTCATATTAGTTCAGATCTATTAAATAATGTTAACAGACACAACTTTTGTTTTTATTAATGTATTAGTACATATTGAAATGAACAAGGTTAATATACTGTATGCTTTAGAAGTACTTGCTATTGTTAGATCGTGTTAGGTAGGTAACTAATGTTAACAAATGAAACCTTTAGTGTTTGATGTTTAAAATTATTAAATTTTACAATCCAAATATAAGTAAATGCAAGGGTAATTTTGCAAAATGTGATGTTTTATATACATTTTATGTATAACAACTTCTTGTTGTTGTTTTTTGGCTTGGAAGCGGCAGTGATAGAGAGATAACAATAAAACCTGTATGTAATTCACCTGTATGTGCTTTCTCAAATTCAACGGCGAATTCTTGAAAGCCAGCACTTCGTGTTTTTTAGGTTTACACAATTCGCAGCGCATTCGCTAGGAATCCTTCTTGACGCTGACAATTATATGAGAAACACATCCTTCATATATGGCCATGGTTTGATCAGGAATGTCTCTGTTCTCAGTCATGTTTACATCACTGACTCCTTCTGTCCACGTTAGCCATTCTTGTGACTTTTGCCTTGCTCGTTGTTAGCTTCATAAACTAGCCTACGTTTACGGTGCATGATAGCCAGGAAAACGCCAGTGATAGCTTGAAAAAATCCATGCATGCAGTGACAAAAAAAAAAAAAAAATGATTGGTTGAAAAAAGCATGCAAATTGCGCAATGAAAATAAATAATATCGAACTAAAGTAATGAGCCTGGTTTAAAAATGTAAGAAGTAGAAAGTACAGGTATTTGTCTAAAAAATGTAATGTAAAAGTAAAAACTTGTCAGAAAAATAAATAGTGAAGTAAAGTACTGATAAAAATCTACTTAAGTACAGTAACAAAGTATTTGTTTGTACCAAATTGTGTAGTTTGTGCCAAATTTTGAATTGTATTACTGGTCGTTCCAACTTAAGTTCTTCATAATTGGGTTGATCCTCAATATAAAGTTTCATGGAGAGTGATTGAAGCTGACAAGGTTAAACCAAATAGTCTCCAAGATATTTTATTTACTGGCACAGGAAAAAAAGGTGATAATTATACATTTGGTCTGGTTATGGCTAATTCTATTAGAATCTGGAAAACAGTTGATAGGAGGACCCTTCAAATTTTGTAACAGTACCTTTATGGCTCTCAAAGCGTGTGGAGTTTCTTGGGCATCTCCCATCTCCTCTCATCCTATGCAGGATTAGTTTGCACCATATTCTGGTCAGCCATCTGTTTCCTTAATATATAATATAATTATTGATCGCATTACAAAACCTCTTTCTGTTAAATCTATCTGGAATCTGGAATTATCTGACCGTAATTTATCTGTCAACTGAGAGAAAGTGTGGTCTAATCTCAGCTTAACTTCTAAAACCTTGGCTCATCGTCTCATTCACTTCAAAGTCATTCATAGAGCATACATAACTCCTGACAAAAGATTCAAAATGAAACTACAACATGAAAAGAAGCAACCTATGATCGCCTTGGAAAGCTTAAGCCGGTCCATCAGCAGATACCAATGCCTGCAAGAACTTCTTCCATCCTCATCAGAACATCGCAGTAGACTAATGGATGGGGCATCAAAGGCTAGGATTGGGCTAAAACAGTACATGGAGGAGAAGCCAACAAAATGGGGATACAAACTTTTTGTTTTAGCTGATTCCACATATGGGTACACATGGGATTTTCTTTATCTATGAGGGCAAATCCCTTGTTGCACAAGCAGAACAAACTAAAGGACTCGTTATGAATCGGTGATGGCGCTGGTGGATGATAAAATCTTAGGAACAGGCTACAAGCTGTATGAGGACAGTTTCTACACATCACTGTTCAGAGAGCTCCTCCAGAAGGGTACCAGTACAGAGGAGGATGAGGACGAGAGGTGGAGAATGGACGGAGCTGTTTCACTCATCATTCATCATTCATCAGCAGATGGCTCTAGCACAGAACCAAAAATCCAAAACACAAAGAGAGATCCCTGAAGCCCTGGTTCTGGAGCTTGCGGATTGGAATGACCCTGCTCCTCCTGCTCCAGCTCAAATTACAGGAGGAACCTCAAGCCACGCATGCCACAGGCCCAAATACATCACCGAAATCAGTAATGATTCGAGGAGGAGATGCAGAGTGTGCCATCAGAGTGTGCCACATGTAATGCACACCTGTGTTTCCAGGCAACAAGAGACTGTTTCAACCACTGGCATGATGAGCGCAATGGACCTTTTCACATTTCCGGGTTTCTCAGCAGTGGAAAGTCTGCTCTGAGGAGAGTATGCACATGATTCGCACAGACCCCGCAAAATCGTGAAATTGAATCCTGCGTTGCAAGAAATCAGGTCGGGTCCATGCAGACCTCTATCTTCGGTGACTCCTTGTGGCTTTTTGTGTTGTAGCAGCAAAAACTCTCACAGAAACCTTATTTTTCAGATATCAAGATGAAATTTGCAACAAAACATGACTAGACTCGTGTTTTTTACATTTTATAGCATTTTTAGGCTGAAACATATTTTTTAAATAAATAAATATTAGAATAATAAGCCACTTTCTCTGAAAATTAGTTATATAGTATACAGTATAATCAGTATACAGCTCTGACCAGGAAGAGACTGATGTGTTATTTCTGCTTTCTGTCACACTGACTCTCTTCTCTACTGACAAAAGCAATAAAGAATCAGCCATCAGTTTGTTCCTGAATAGATAGCAGATCTTTGTAATTCTCATGGGGATTTGTTTTTTAAACTGTCGTTCAGAAAGTGAAAGTAAAGTTTAGATCCCTGTAGCTCAAAGAGTGAAAATGGCTTCACTATCTGAAGATGATTTTTCTTGTCCTGTATGTCATGAAATCTTCAAGAATCCTGTTCTTTTATCATGTAGTCACAGTTTCTGTAAAGAGTGTCTTCAACAGTTCTGGAGAACCAAGAAAACTCAGGAGTGTCCCGTCTGCAGAAGAAGATCCTTAAGAGATGAACCTCCAGTTAATCTTGTGTTAAGAAACTTGTGTGAGTCGTTCCTCACACAAGGAGAGAAATGAGAGGCGTTCATCAGGATCTGAGGAGATCTGCAGTTTACACAGAGAGAAACTCAAACTCTTCTGTCTGGAGGACAAACAGCCGGTGTGTGTAGTGTGTAGAGAATCACGAAAACATATCAATCATAAATTCAGACCCATCGATGAAGTGGTTTCATCATATAAGGTGAGAGAAATTAGTTTTTTTAACTTCATGTTTTTAAGTCCTGTTTAAGTGTTGATTTGATTGATCAGAGCTGGTTGTGTTTAGTTCAGCTGAACTCCATTATCAATAAAGTTTCATAGATTTGGGAAATTAACTACGGTGGCAAATAGATTTTAACACAGGCCCAGTTGGTATTGAATAATTTTTATTTATTTATTTTTTATTTTTTTGCTTCAATAAATAACATTGCCATTCATAAACTGAATTTTGTGTTCACTCAGTGTAATCTGGTGTTTTATGGATTTTATATTGTGTAATTCTAGGAGGAGCTCAATACAGCACTGCAATCATTACAGGAGAAACTTCAACTCAATGAAAACATTAGTTTGAGAAAACAGTTCGACACATCAGGGTGAGGAAACAGAATCCAGAGTCATTTTCATTACAGCTGTAGATCACTATATACAGTTACGATCTGATATATTTAATATAATGGACTCCAGCTGATCATTTGTGTAAATATATAGTTCATATATATAGTCATGAACCTCTAGATGGCGCAGGCTGACGGGTTGTTAACGTAACTGATGATATTCAGAGAGTTAAACGACTTGGCACAAGCTGATTGGTTCATGCTGCATATCCAGCCAATGAGCTTACTGCCTTGCATTTATAAGGCTGGCTAGCATTCACCTGAGATTCCTGCAGCACGCTTTCAGAGTTTCTCTGAAACTCAACAGCCAGACAAGTAAATGGTTTTCACTCTGATTTAAGTGCATTATTGCATTCTTACATTTTTAAACTAGGAAACATACAAGTCGTAAAACTACGTGCAGGTTATTTGCATGAGGAGTAATTACTAAGCAAGTCTTGTTCATACAACAACATTAGCATTAGCATTAGCAGCAAGCAGCTTTCCTAGTTCATGTATGTGAGAATACAACGTCAAGCATCGCGGATTTTAGAACAGTAAAGTGAATTGGGGATTACCTCATTGCTGAAATCTTCAATGCTTTAATATCTTCTGTGGGCATTCATTTCTATGTTAACCACGAACGGATCACTCTCAGATGCACACCTCACTAGTGGGGTCGGTTTGCAGTTGGTGTTTCACAGTTGTTCACAGATTTAAGTCAAGGTGAACCCGTATAACTGTCTTTCGTAAACGCCATACTGTCAACAGCCTTACCTATTTAACCATAACAACTTAGCGAGCAACAGAAAATAATATACCCGCATTGCAATGCAGTTCAGAAGAGGGAGCGCTCATTCTTAAAGGGGCCACATCTTTATTTCACTTGTTACCTTGGTTCAGTGATAGAGAAGAGTTTATTATGAAAGTCATGTTTAGTGATAGTTTAAAGATAATTAATCATGAATTTGTTTAAATTATAAAGATACTACTGATAAATCATTTCCAGTAGCCCATGTACAATGTAACAAATAGTAGGACACTCTTAAACCAAATTTACTATTTGCGTACTCAGTTGGGCTTACAGCAATTATAGTACTTCATGGAGTGTAGCAGGAGTATCATCGAAATCAGATCACGTTATTAGCGAATTGTCAATAGCAGTATGCATAGCAAATCAAGTCAAATTATTACTGTTGTTTATAGCAGTGTTAGCAGGTTGCATGAATTTCAACAATAATACATGGGGTAAGTAGCTCTTTAAAAATGAAATAGGCTTTTGTTACTTCGTTTCTTTAACAAGGCGTACAGAGATTTTAATATTAATGGGGGAATAAACCTTCCTGGGGCCATATGCGTTAAAACTCATAAATACTCTTTAGAATTGTCTTTTGAAAATTTAGAATTTGACCTTAAAAATTCTTAGTAAAAAGAAGGACTTGTCTAAGAGTAGAAGCTTTTATAAAAGCAACTTTCACCAAAGTCTAAGACAGATTCATAAGTGCTGACGTACATCACAAGTGCTGTGGAATAAGAACTACAGTAATGTATAGACAAAATGAAGTCTGCAAGAGTTTGACGATAGCTTTAACATGACACTGTTCTTTTGTTATTGCACATTAAACAGCAGAAGGAATCTCTCAAAGCAGCACACGTGAAACTATAAATTTCTAAAAAGTGTCTTATACAAAGTACTTGATCAAGCTCTTTGCACATGCTTCTCTATAATATTTGAATTGTCTTTAAAGCTCTTTATTAAATGACTCTCTGAAATGCTTGTATCTGATTGGTCAGTTGCAACATTCCAAGGCTATTTATGCAGCAATAACAACTAGCTGGATGTACAGTCAGGTCCATAAATATTGGGACATCGACACAATTCTAACATTTTTGGCTCTATACACCACCACAATGGATTTCGATGAATGAAACAAACAAGATGTGCTTTAACTTCAGACTGTCAGCTTTAATTTGAGGGTATTTACATCCAAATCAGGTGAACGGTGTAGGAATTACAGCAGTTTGCATATGTGCCTCCCACTTGTTAAGGGACCAAAAGTAATGGGACAGAATAATAATCATAAATCAAACTTTCACTTTTTAATACTTGGTTTGCAAATCCTTTGCAGTCAATTACAGCCTGAAGTCTGGAACGCATAGACATCACCAGACGCTGGGTTTCATCCCTGGTGATGCTCTGCCAGGCCTCTACTGCAACGGTCTTCAGTTCCTGCTTGTTCTTGGGGCATTTTCCCTTCAGTTTTGTCTTCAGCAAGTGAAATGCATGCTCAATCGGATTCAGGTCAGGTGATTGACTTGGCCATTGCATAACAGTCCACTTCTTTCCCTTCAAAAACTCTTTGGTTGCTTTTGCAGTATGCTTTGGGTCATTGTCCATCTGCACTGTGAAGCGCCGTCCAATGAGTTCTGAAGCATTTGGCTGAATATGAGCAGATAATATTGCCCGAAACACTTCAGAATTCATCCTGCTGCTTTTGTCAGCAGTCACATCATCAATAAATACAAGAGAACCAGTTCCACTGGCAGCCATACATGCCCACGCCATGACACTACCACCACGCTTCACTGATGAGGTGGTATGCTTAGGATCATGAGCAGTTCCTTTCCTTCTCCATACTCTTCTCTTCCCATCACTCTGGTACAAGTTGATCTTGGTCTCATTTGTCCATAGGATGTTGTTCCAGAACTGTGAAGGCTTTTTTAGATGTCGTTTGGCAAACTCTAATCTAGCCTTCCTGTTTTTGAGGCTCACCAATGGTTTCCATCTTGTGGTGAACCCTCTGTATTCACTCTGGTGAAGTCTTCTCTTGATTGTTGACTTTGACACACATACACCTACCTCCTGGAGAGTGTTCTTGATCTGGCCAACTGTTGTGAAGGGTGTTTTCTTCACCAGGGAAAGAATTCTTCGGTCATCCACCACAGTTGTTTTCCGTTGTCTTCCGGGTCTTTTGGTGTTGCTGAGCTCACCGGTGCGTTCCTTCTTTTTAAGAATGTTCCAAACAGTTGTTTTGGCCACGCCTAATGTTTTTGCTATCTCTCTGATGGGTTAGTTTTGTTTTTTCAGCCTAATGATGGCTTGCTTCACTGATAGTGACAGCTCTTTGGATCTCATCTTGACAGTTGATAGCAACAGATTCCAAATGCAAATAGCACACTTGAAATGAACTCTGGACCTTTTATCTGCTCATTGTAATTGGGATAATGAGGGAATAACACACACCTGGCCATGGAACAGCTGAGAAGCCAATTGTCCCATTACTTTTGGTCCCTTAACAAGTGGGAGGCACATATGCAAACTCTTGTAATTCCTACACCGTTCACCTGATTTGGATGTAAATACCCTCAAATTAAAGCTGACAGTCTGCAGTTAAAGCACATCTTGTTCGTTTCATTTGAAATCCATTGTGGTGGTGTATAGAGCCAAAAATGTTAGAATTGTGTCAATGTCCCAATATTTATGGACCTGACTGTACATTAACCCTTACCTGAGTACTGTAACCATTTGACATTTAGTTGTCACCCTGTGATTACACACCTGACAAAAAATGATGTTGTGCGCTATATTCATAATAATGATTTTAAAGAAATTCATTAAATGCAGTATATCAATGGATTTCACTTGTTTAGTTCACTTGTTAATTCCACTGTTATGCAAGTCTAAAGCACTTTTTTCCATATTGGAGAGTGTGGTTTCAACATATCACAGTCATCTTACTCCTAGGTTTGGTTGAGAGATCTCCGGCACTCTTATAGGGATAGTTCACCCAAAAATGAACCATAGACAGCAAGGATCGTTATCTGACATTATCAAGCTGATTTTTTTCTGACACAGTTTAACTCTGAGTTCTTGTCATATTTTATTACCATAAACTGTAGCGAATAAAGTTTGATAATGTGAGAAATATTATTTGACTGTATCTATTTGATAAATGAAGTTAACCAACGATCAAGGCAAAGAAACATAGTTAAAATAATCCATGTGACATCAGTGGTTCAACCGTAATTTTATGAAACTACGAGAATCTGTGTCTACAGAGGGTCAGAGAGCTCTCGGATTTCATCAAAAATATCTTAATTTGTGTTCTGAAGATGAACAAAGGTCTTACGGGTTTGGAACGACATGAGGGTGAGCAATTAATGACAGGATTTTCATTTTTGAGTGAACTATACCTTTAAATCATTTAGGAGCTGAGCCCTAGTTGTAGCACTTTTACCTTTATTAATCACACTTATTCTGAAGTGTAGGAATGGTATAATTTTCCTAGAATTTTGACATAGTTAAGACTAAAATTTTACTCTGAGCAGCTCCTGATTTTCAACATTTTTATGCTCTAATGAGATACTGACCCTAAAAACTGATGTTGACTGAAGAAATATTGACCTGGACAAACACACACACACACACACACACCATGGACTTTCACACTGATCTACATTATTGGTAAAGTGCATTAAACTCATGGCCTGCATTCAATTTAATATTGACAGACTACATTTCTTGTACAAAACATTCATCAGTCCCTGTAATCTGACATTGTCAAAATCATATTTAGTTTAGTTTGGCATGTACATGCATGCACTGATCTAAACTGTTCTTGTGATAGTGATGGGTTGTTCTTGAACGATTTGTTCATTTTGAACGAATCTTTAATGTGACTCGGGAAGAATGAGTCGTCTCGGGAGTGATTCGTTCAGTCGCACATGCGCAACGTCCTATAGGTTCTGTACTGGAATTAGTTCACCTGTTTCGAGTCTTCGGGTTTGAGTCGTTCGTTCATCACGTGACAGCCCCATACACTTAACCAATGCAGTCAGAGCCGGAAAGAGAATTGATTAGTTCATCTTTCGAGTCTTCGGGTTTGAGTCGTTCGTTCATAACGTGACAGACCCATAAACTTAACCAATGCAGTCTGAGCCGGAAAGAGAATTGATTAGTTCATCTCAGATAAGACTTGTCAGATAAGAGGTGAGGTGAGCTAATCATCGACTGAAGACCCAGGCAAACAATGAACTAATCTTTACTGTTTTTTTATAACATTAAAGTTTTGTATTGTTTGCAATGTGATCAACGTTTGCATAAGTAGTAGATGTCTTAGAGAAGTAACACGTAACATTTTTTATTATGTTTTGCTAAAATGAATGAAATGAACGAAATGACTCGAAAAAAGATTCTTTCATTTTGCTGAACGAGACTCAAAGGTCCGAGTCGGTAAAATGATCCGAACTTCCCATCACTATCTTGTGAATTCACTTATAGTTTTACTAGCCTATGTGGTAACCTTTATTTTGCTTTTAAGTAAAGTAGTCTTATTTTAACATATTAAAATATTGACCTTTAACCTAACCCAAACCTGATGTTGATAAACTTAGAAGCAGTTAAATATAAAAGAGTTTAGATTGAAACACTTCCCATGTCCCAAAGAGACTGCGAGGTAAATTCAGTAGACGTGTGCACACAGATGAAAGTTCATATCAATGGAGAAAAAGTTTAGTCATGCTTTTTACTCCTGATCTTTAAGTCCACAGTGAATATGTTGTGATCTCTTTCTGCTATTTAGTTTTTTTTGTACTGAGAAAGAAATACCAATATTAAAACATACTATTGACCAACATGTAATTTGTTTGTATTCAGCACAAACTGTGCTACAATAATATGTGACCGTGATGGATGTACATGTTTGCATTTTTTAGAAAAAAAATATTATGAGTGGTTAGTAAGTTTTGGGGGAAAAAATGTAGCTGAAATAAGGCCATAAAACCCACACTAAATAGTTCTGAATAAGACGTTTGAGTAATTAGTCTTGTAGGCTAGAATATTTACTTCAAAATTATGTGAAAATCATTCTGCTTACTCATTCACAGAAAACAATATATTGATTTAAATTTTTAAAGACATGTTTTGTGATTGAAAGCCAGTATGCGAGGGAGTGGCAATGGGCCTGAATATTAAGTGATTCTCCCCTGAGAGACAAAGGGCCCTCCCCTAATGGCCCCTAATGGCCCATCAGTGTGACTGTGACTTTGAGGCAGGTAAGACAGAATGTGAGGAGACTGAAAAAATGGGTTGTTTAAATTATTTGTATTTTATTTACAACACAGTATAATCAAAACATACATAATGAAGGTCAAAGACACATTGTGCACACTGACCACAGAGATGTGAACAGACTTTGAGTCATTCCTGCAACAGATTCTGTCCAACAAGTGAAACAAGTAAATCATACCTGATATTTACGTGTGTTATTTAAGTGTTTCTGCTTCTTTCCATGGATTCAAGAAGAAAAAAAACATAATCAGTAGTCAAGGAGCTTGTTTTACCATAGAATATCAGTGTAGTTGAACATCTGATGTTGGTACAGCGCTCTCAGAGGAAAACAGTTTGAAGAAAGTCATCAGGATTCATCTGTGGTTCAGGTACCTGATTCACTAAAATACAAACAACCAAAAAAAACAACAACAACAACAACAACAACAAAAAAATCATTTGTGAGCATGAGGAATCAGGAGCATCTGTAGGTTTTGTAGCCATAGACTCACGCATGCTTTGTATTATCATTAAAAAAAAAAAAGACATTTTATATCTGAGAAACTAATTATTATTGTTTAGCATGTTATTAAAATCTATTTCTGAACAGAGTAGGCTATTAATAATAAACATGTTCTAAACATACTTAGTCATTAGTTAGTCGTGACATATTGTCAAGTATGGTGACCCATACTCGAAATTGGTGCTCTGCATTTAACCCATCCAAGTGCACACACACACAGCAGTGAATAGTGAACAAACGCACACACACACACCGTGAACACACACCCGGAGCAGTGGGCAGCCATTGCTCCAGCGCCCGGGGAGCAATTGGGGGTTCGGTGCCTTGCTCAAGGGCACCTCAGTCATGGTATCGAAGGCAGAGAGAGTGCTGTTCATTCACAATCCCCACCTTCAATTCCTGCCGGTGCGAGAATCGAACCAGCAACCTTCAGGTTACAAGCCCGACTCCCTAACCATTAGGCCACGACTTCCCCCCTTAGACTCGTAGCATTGATCATGTTACAGTGTACACTCATACTACTTTTATTGTTTTATATACAGCATGAAAACATCATCGCACCGTAATCAATTTAAATACAATGAATTGCCTTTCATATTCAAAATGTTTTACTCGATTTCAAACATTGTAGTCAGGAATTATAGTTTGGGAAAAACCCAACTATGATTTTGTTGTCATATAGCCTAGTATGTATGATTTTATAGTAGCCTATGATATGATTCTGTAGCCATAGACTCACACATGCTTTGTACTATAAAAAAGGATATTTTACATCTGAGAAACTAATTATTATTGTTTAGCATGTTATTAAAATCTATTTGTGAACAGAGTATTAATAATAAACATGGTCTAAACATTCTTAGATGCCTAGCATTCATCATGTTGTAGTTTGGGAACAACCTAACTAGTAAATGTGTTCTTGTTTATGTCACAATAACACGTTAACTAATGCAAAAAAGAAACATTACTTACTCATCAGATTGATCTTCTCTACTCGATGAAATCTTGTTCTTCTTTTGAGGGAAATCCAGCCTTTACTCAGCGCGTCTTCTTGCAGAAACGGACAGAAGCCGCGATGAACGATCTCCTCGCGCTTTGTTTATGTTGGGCGTTTCCATGCGCACGTGTCTCACGTGGATATTTACATATGAACGGTGCGAGCCGCGAGGGGGCGGGATTGCATTAAAGATAATGAGTTAGACAGGAAAGAATGAACATCGTGTTGGTTTCATACGGATTACTTTATCACAGAATATTTGTTTTCGATAAAACTTACTTCATTTAAAAGTAGACACTTCAAGCTTTCTATAGATATAACTCCCATGTCTCCGTGTTGAGATTTCGCCGAGTTACAGTTCATTTTAGTGACGCGTTTCTAAAAGCAGCTCGCGGAGACGGCGAAGACAGAGAGCGCACCCTGTTTGTTTTCTTTATTTTCCAAAACCACAACATTTTGTTTTTATTGTGAGTGTACCCGAAAAAACTTCAAAGTTTCAATTGATGTATAACACTTATCTGTATGACCAAAATCGACGGAGTGTTTTTAGTGTCTTTCACACTGATAAGAAAAAAAATGAGCCCGTCTCGCCGGCGAGACGGCCGACCCCAGGGGGTTAACCCCCTGGGGTCTTAGGTGATTTTGGGGCCCTTGATATGTTTTGACATGCCCTGATATTTGTGCTTATTTCAGCTACTTAAAACATACTATTGACCAACATGTAATTTGTTTGTATTCAGCACAAACTGTGCTACAATAATATGTGACCCTGATGGATGTACATGTTTGCATTTTTTAGAAAAAAAATATTATGCGTGGTTTGTAAGTTTGGGGGGGGGGAAATGTAGCTGAAATAAGGCCATAAAACCCACACTAAATAGTTCTGAATAAGACTTTTGAGTAATTAGTCTTGTAGGCTAGAATATTTACTTCAAAATTATGTGAAAATCATTCTGCTTACTCATTCACAGAAAACAATATATTGATTTAAATTTTTAAAGACATGTTTTGTGATTGAAAGCCAGTATGCGAGGGAGTGGCAATGGGCCTGAATATTAAGTGATTCTCCCCTGAGAGACAAAGGGCCCTCCCCTAATGGCTTCTAATGGCCCATCAGTGTGACTGTGACTTTGAGGCAGGTAAGACAGAATGTGAGGAGACTGAAAAAATGGGTTGTTTAAATTATTTGTATTTTATTTACAACACAGTATAATCAAAACATACATCATGAAGGTCAAAGACACATTGTGCACACTGACCACAGAGATGTGAACAGACTTTGAGTCATTCCTGCAACAGATTCTGTCCTAATTCTGTCACAATTCTCTACATAATCCAATCACAATTTGAAGAAAAGTTTTGTTTGTCTAAGAGGACCAATCGTCAGGGGCGGATTTAAGAAAAGTCACAAAATGCCTTGAAAAACTGAATCACACATTTGGAACTGAAGATCAAGAGCGTTTCTTAATCACTGAAGCTGCCGGTCAGTTCTGGATAATACTGTAGAAGAATAATGGCACACCCTTCTGCCACATCTAAATGAAATTCATTTTACATCCATTTTGACAAATTCAGGAGAAATAAAATTATAAATTGGTCTCTGTAATCCAGGGAATTGACATGTTTTGTGTATTGTAAAATGAGTGTCCTTATAAACCGGTAGGACCCTACAAATCCCAATTATGTAATGGGCGGGAACATTTCAGGAGGGGTGTGGCTGTCCCTGAGTACCACCAAAATATCATGTTGTCATATTATCCGTTTTATTGTGTGTAGAGAAAATTCTAAACCAGATTCATCAACTGCAGATTAAAACAAATTTTTTGATAGTTATATCATCTCTGTAGGGCATTGGGAAAGGTGTGTCCCCTTAAACCATCATACAACTGGTTTGGCCATCAAAGTTCTGCTAAACCATAAAATCCTGTGTGTGTGTGTGTGTGTGTGTTACATGTAACAAACGTTGTATTTTTGGACCAGTTTTAAAGTTTACTTCATTTTCATTCCTGAAACTTTTGAACACCACAAAGTGATGATTTGATCCAGATTTTGTGATCTAATCTGATTTCAGATTTTTTTTTTTTTTCTTTTCAACAAAACATTTTCAAGATTTGATCTAATCCGACAGCTGAAACATGACCAGGATTACTTTTGAACAACCGGCCCTAGATGATTTAATGAAAATGATCTAAGAGAGTAAAACTCTCATTCATTTTTTACTCTGAAGATCCTGAATTAATCATAAAAACACATATGGACAGCTACTGTACCAAAAACATGCCAAACTGACCAGAATCACCAATCACTACAAATAAATCAGTTTTATTTGTTTCTTAACATGTAAAAGACACTGCAAGTATTATAATGGTACTGAATGAACCCATCAGGAGTCAAGGTTCATATTCCTCTACTCATATGGTTTCTGTATAATTATTTGTCTGATTTGAGATGGTTCTTGTTGACAGAGGCATGAAGTTTTCCTGATCTCCAGCTTTTGATCCTCCGATGGAAGCGTAAGTCACTTTATCATCACAGCGAACCTGAATCAACATCAACCCACAATTATTACAGCATGCAGTCTGAGCTCAGTTCAAGACACACATTTAGATGAACTGCATGTAATAAAACTGATACAGGTCATGTTAAGAGAAGACATTGATGGAAGATCAAGAAGTGTTTGCTCACCTTGTTCTTTGTGGCTCTGTTTTTATTGTACGCAGTAACTTCAGTATAAGTCACATCATCTGTCTGCTCCTAAACATTAATGAAAATACAGCAAATCAAGCTGTTAAAGGCCCATGCATCACTACTGTGTGAAGCAGACTCATTATTTTACACAGGAGCTGCAAATGTTTAGCTCAAATATATGTAAAACCTTCAGGTTTAGTGAAAATCTATTATACAGACTAGGGTTGCAACAACTAATCGATAAAATCGATTACTATCGATAATGAAAATCATCGACAACGATTCTCATTATCGATTAGTCGGGTCTGCCCACAGTGCACGAACAACTTCAGCCGGTCGCGTCAAATTACAGCACTGAATAACGCATTTCTGTGGCCAAAATGCATCTAAAAATAGTGGAGGAAACTGAATGAGATGCTGCGGGAGAAGTACGTGATCCAAGCTGCCCAAAACATCAGAATTCTTTATTTTAAGCTTTAAGCTAATGCTTTAGTGTAATGGCTTTCCCTGTCAGGCGCTTTGACAGATGCGTGTGCGTCCTCAGCGCAAAAACATTCAGTTTACGATCATATCCTTATCTGTAAATGTCACAAATTCACGCGAGCATTTCCATTTTTGTATAAAGTTCCGTCCTGACAGTCTGTGTTAAGTTTAAATCTTTACTGAATGAGCGCGGGCGCGGCGGACGCGTGAACGCACTTCAGAGAGGGATTAATATTCAGCGCAAAAACATTCATTGTGCTGAAATATCTGTTGTTGAACGTTAAATTAAGGTTTAAAAGTCAACATGTAGTGCACGTATTTTATGAGAGTAGGAACTGTAAAGGGATAACTGCGTATAGTTGTCTGAATATAAATATCAGATGCTTCATAGCCGCCTTTTACAGGATAAAGAAATTACAGTAAACCTGACTGTGATCAAAAAGTTGGTTAACACTGAGTTTGTGTTTTTATTCGTCTTTATTATCTTTATTATTATCTTAATTGTTGATGAAGATATTTAAACTATAGGCCTATATACAGTGCGTAACAAATTTATTAAATCAAATGTATTTAAGGTTTATAACAAATAATGTAAGCTTTGTGCCACTGCTGCTCTAAACTAACAGTATTGGTGTTTACTAAAATCATTTTTTAGCTATCTGGATTGGTTAGTCCTCCATTATGCGTAATCTCTTTAGTAACAGTAGGCTATTTCTAATGCTATATAATTATTTCTGTTATCTATGAAAGATTTTTTCAGATACCCAATTACAGTCAAAAAGTAGCTAAACAATGCCAGCAAGAATGCATGCTGTTATGAAAGGCAGGAGGCTATTTTTTATGTAAATAAAAATGTAGTTGTTTCAGTTTGTTATTTGCCCAATAAATTTAAACACTTCTTTGACAGATTCCTAAAATATTTGTATTTTCTCTTCATTATGACAGGTGGTCTAATAAATTGTTAAGCACTGTATGTTTTCATAGCATTCAGTTGGCACGTTTGTTTGAAGGACATTGGGCAGAATGTGGAAGTGTTTTTGTCAATAAAATAAAAGAAGAAGAATATTTAGGATTTTTTTTTTTAAAATCCGATTAATCGGAAAAATAATCGGCCAACTAATCGATAATCAAAATAATCGTTAGTTGCAGCCCTAATACAGACATGAGGTTAGGATGACAGATCCAATGACAGGAAAATCACCACAGTAACTGTCAAATATACACATATATGAAATACAAGTTACTGAAGATGAATCATATTGTTCACTGGGAGCAGGAATACGGTCATATCGAGAAGAGTGGATCCAGTCTGCAGTGAGTCGTTTTAAAGATGTGTCACAACAAGAGAGTCTCGTTAAAAAACAAAAACAATTTGACCGTCGGATTACAGGTGCATCTCAATAAATTAGAATGTCGTGGAAAAGTTCATTTATTTCAGTAATTCAACTCAAATTGTGAAACTCATGTATTAAATAAATTCAATGCACACAGACTGAAGTAGTTTAAGTCTTTGGTTCTTTTAATTGTGATGATTTGGCTCACATTTAACAAAAATCCACCAATTCACTATCTCAACAAATTAGAATACTTCATAAGACCAATTAAAAAAAAAAAAAAAAATTTAGTGAATTGTTGGCCTTCTGGAAAGTATGTTCATTTACTGTATATGTACTCAATACTTGGTAGGGGCTCCTTTTGCTTAAATTACTGCCTCAATTCGGCGTGGCATGGAGGTGATCAGTTTGTGGCACTGCTGAGGTGGTATGGAAGCCCAGGTTTCTTTGACAGTGCCCAAGCAACTTGGGCTATGAGCTTCTCCACCCTTCCTCCAGACTCTAGGACCTTGGTTTCCGAATGAAATACAAAACTTGCTCTCATCTGAAAAGAGGACTTTGGACCACTGGGCAACAGTCCAGTTCTTCTTCTCCTTAGCCCAGGTAAGACGCCTCTGACGTTGTCTGTGGTTCAGGAGTGGCTTAACAAGAGGAATACGACAACTGTAGCCAAATTCCTTGACACGTCTGTGTGTGGTGGCTCTTGATGCCTTGACCCCAGCGTCAGTCCATTCCTTGTGAAGTTCACCCAAATTCTTGAATCGATTTTGCTTGACAATCCTCATAAGGCTGCGGTTCTCTCGGTTGGTTGTGCATCTTTTTCTTCCACACTTTTTCCTACCACTCAACTTTCTGTTAACATGCTTGGATACAGCACTCTGTGAACAGCCAGCTTCTTTGGCAATGAATGTTTGTGGCTTACCCTCCTTGTGAAGGGTGTCAATAATTGTCTTCTGGACAACTGTCAGATCAGCAGTCTTCCCCATGATTGTGTAGCCTAGTGAACCAAACTCAGAGACAATTTTGAAGGCTCAGGAAACCTTTGCAGGTGTTTTGAGTTGATTAGCCGATTGGCATGTCACCATATTCTAATTTGTTGAGATAGTGAATTGGTGGGTTTTTGTTAAATGTGAGCCAAAATCATCACAATTAAAAGAACCAGAGACTTAAACTACTTCAGTCTGTGTGCATTGAATTTATTTAATACACGAGTTTCACAATTTGAGTTGAATTACTGAAATAAATGAACTTTTCCACGACATTCTAATTTATTGAGATGCACCTGTAATTACATTAAATATTCACCTGTTTCGAATGACATTGTTAATGTTTTATTGAAACGTTGGCATATTGTAGAGAGTGATCCCAGTCTCAAGAAATGTTTTGATAAACCACCTCGTTTAGTGTATAAGAAAACACCTAATCTTCGAAATATCTTGGTTAGATCTGATTTGAAACCTGCTCCTCATTTCTTGAACAAAATACCACATGGGAATTACAGATGTGGTAATTGTCAACAGTGCAATTTCACATATAAGACGTTGACCTTTACACATCCTCACACGCCGAAAACCTTTAAAATTCGGGGCACCATTTCGTGTAAGATGGCTAATGTTATTTACTTGTTGCGTTGCCCTTGTGGCTTATGTTATGTTGGTAAGACTAGTAGACCTTTGAAAAGTCATATTTCTGAACATCGGTGTGCAATTAGACATCGCGATCCAAAAAGTCCAGTAGCTCAGCATTTTGCAAACTCAAGACACTCCATTTCCACTCTTCAGTACATAGGAATAGAGGTAGTTAAGTGTCCACAGCGCGGTGGTGATAATAATAAATTACTTTTACAACGTGAGGCCTTTTGGATTTTTACGTTAGATACGTTGTCCCCGAGAGGATTAAATGAGGATTTTGATATTCATCCATTTCTTTAAATATAATATATCTATCTATTTATATAGCTTTTTTACAGCTCCAATAATGGTTTTGATGGTACTGGTTGAATTTATTAATGTAGGCAGGTATCAATTAATGCTGTTGAATTGCATATTGAGAATTGTATTTTGCATAGATTTATATATTCTGATTTTCTCTTACTTTTCAGTTTTTTTTCCTTGATTGATATGTTATTGTTTTGGTTTATTTGTTGGGGTATTATTATTATGGTAATATTGTGTTAGGTCATGTGACCTTTGATCACCTGGAGGTATAAAGAGTGGTATATCAGTGTTGTTCATTTGTCTGATGAAGAGCCTGCGAGCTCGAAACGTAACATAATATGCGAAAGTTTTTTAAATAAATTTTTTGATTCTTTTGGAGCTTTGGTGTTGCCGACTTTGCATTTCTAATATGCTTCTACTTGTTTTTTAGTCTAGCACCCATTTGAGATTGATGTGCGTGCTGTTGCTTGCTTTTTGTCACTGGGAGCAGGATGAATGGAAATGTTGTCATTGATTCCATTATATTTATTTATATCTGTGAGCTTTAGAGCAGAAACAGTAGAAATAATATAGCTGCAAGCAGCAATTACGGGGCCAAGCACTCCAAATGCAAAATGAGGAGCTAAGCATGGCATGGAGCATCAGGCCAAATGCAACGAGTAATAAAAGCAATTTTAGGATGACTGTAATTGAAATGGCTGAAAAATCATAAATACAACCTCTAGTAATATGATTAAATGGCTTATCACTTTTGACCAACAGGTGGCGCTTTAATCAAATCATTTTGGTGTGTTCTGTGTGAGGTGACAGTGGCACACACAAAGTTTGTTGTCATTATGTCAAAGATTTGCAGAGATATAGCCTTAGAGTCATTTTGGCACCATGCCTCAAATTTGTAGTGGCGCTGTACGAAAACTGTTTTGTCTATTGACAAGAAAATACATAACTTTTTGTCAGGATGGTCTGAAGATGACATGATTCGAATTTGGTGAAAATAGGACCGATGGTCAAAGAGGAGTTTGAAAAAGTAAGTTTTCAACATATATCAAAATGGCGGACAGGAAGTTCGACCAATTATGGCAAAACTGGTATCTATGTTGTCGGCATGACCCAAGGAATATTTTGAGACCAGTTTCATTATAATACGTTAATGCAATCAAAAATTATTAGCATTTTTGGAAATTTTATAATTAATGGTTAATGTAAAGTTTACTACTCTTGACCAATAGGTGGTGCTGTTACCAAAGTGATGTTGCCTGGTCAGTGTGAGGTGACAATGGTGCATACAAAGTTTGGTGTCAATATGTCAAAGCTTTGCAGAGATACAGCCCTCAGATGCAATTTGGCATCTTTCCAGCAAATTCGTTGATGCGCTAAATAAAAACCGTGTCGTATATCGACACGAAATCCATAACTTTTTGCCAGTTTGGTCAGAAGATGATCCGAGTCAAATTTAGTGACAATCAGACTAACAGTCTAGGAGGAGTTCGAAAAAGTAGGTTTTCAACATATATCAAAATGGCGGACAGGAAGTTCAGCCAATTATGGCATAGCTGGTATCAATGTTCTCGGCATAACCCACAG
The DNA here is from genome assembly GCA_039654775.1 of Spinibarbus caldwelli. Taxonomy (NCBI): domain Eukaryota; kingdom Metazoa; phylum Chordata; class Actinopteri; order Cypriniformes; family Cyprinidae; genus Spinibarbus; species Spinibarbus caldwelli. The sequence goes on from CM077218.1 coordinate 55,634,833, forward strand.
AATATTTTATGACCAGTTTGATTACAATAGGCTAATGTAATGAAAAGTTATTAAAAGTCATGGAAAATTCATAATTAATGGTTAATGAATGGTTTATTACTTTTGACCAAAAGGTGGCGCTGTTAACAAATTAACATGACATGGTCAGTGTGAGGTGACAATAATGACACCAAACATACAAAGTTTGGAGTCATTATGTCTGTAGTGAATTTTGGTTTCACCAACCTAAGGAGGCGAAATAATGTAGTGATGTGTACTCACGTCACAGGTGATGTTATGATTTTTGGATCACGTGTCACTTAAGGTATGGTTAGGAGTACGTCACATAAGAAAGATTGGTGGGATACCTAACTTGTAGAACCTTACTGCATTATCATCAGGAAGACACAAGTGTAATAAAATTTATTTTATTAACAAAAGATAGACAAGAGTAATCAACATACCATGAATGAAAAAGGAATAAAGTGCATAGGATGCATAAAATGCAAGTGATTATATTGGATGTTGCTATGTCAGAGCTACGTTATCTGGAAAGATAAACTGTCACTACTCTGAAACAAGTAAGGTGAAGAACCTTATTATGCATCAAACAAATACCTGAAAGATTATTTGTTATCAACTGCAATCAGCTATATAACATCTAATATCAATTAGAAAAATCATATACTGATAATACACTACAATGCCAAGGTCTCTGAAAGAGGTTTGGATAGGTGATAGTTACGTTCTCTGTGGGTGAGTGAGCAGTCCGGTGGCAGTGACTTCATCCACTGGTTGTGCTAGTAACAATGCAGTGGGGAAAGGAGCAGGGATCCGTTTCGACAGCCTTGAACATGAAGCGCTGGAGGATGCTGATCTCCTGGAGCACCAAAGGGGCCTAAAATCTGCAACACGCAGATGTGACCCTGAAGTAGGTGCAGAAGGTCCTTAGCCTGGAACACGCAAGCAAAGGTACCTTGGAGAGAAGGTTTGCTCTCCGGAGCATAACCTTGTTGCAAATGTCTGTGTGTCTTCTACCTCTCTGGGCTAGAGACCCAGAATTTGGTCGATTTGCTTTGTCTCTCTAGGATGGAGACTCAGGATGTGATGCATCTGTTGTTGTCTCGCTGGACGAAGACTCTGAATGAAGTCTGAATGTAGATTAACTCTTTCCTCGCAGGCTGGAGGCTCAGAACATGGTCGTATCTGTTGCTGCCTCAAAACTGAAGACTCAGGACTTGGTATCTGTTATTTCCTCTTCCCTCACAGGCCAGAGGTTCAGAATGTGTTGATCTGTTAGTGTGCCCTGGACGTGCCGGAGACTCAGAACTTCGGTGTTTCTGTTAGTGTCTCTCCCTTTTGGGACTCAGAATGGGTTGTTTCTGTTGCTGCCTTCCCAGTAACAGGACTCAAGACTCAGAACGGAGGTTGATCTGCTATTGTCTCACCCTTGCAGGGCTCAGACTCAGAACGAGGAGTGTCTTTTGGGAAGGTACATTTATCCCTTTCCGATGAGGAGGAGATTGCAATCTGGTGCTTCTCCATTTCCAGGCTGTGATTGGCTATTTCCATCAGAGAGGGGGAACATGGTGTGGCCCACCCTTCTTTCCTCCTGTGGAACTTATTTGCATAGTCCAAACACACATTTAGAAAAGTGTCACAAAAGTTTTACCAATGCATCATTCACTTACCAAACCACAACCAGAATACCTGAATACAAGATGGCGCTGCTGAGTTCGGACGCCATCCAGGTCGCTCCGCTTAGATTGTGCTTTGATTTACTTTCTTTCTTACTTTGGCTTTCTCTTTTTACACACATAACGTCTGCACTGATATCCTCCAACCCGTCGTGGCCATTCGAGATTCTTCGGAACATGGAGATGAACAATGGCCACTTGAATAACCTCCCGAGGCGACAGATCAAGAAACGCCACGGGAAACACACTGGGATTCACAACAGACTGAGGAAAAGAGCTCACAGTCCTCCTCTACCGAGCATTCTGCTCGCCAATGTCCAATCTTTGGAGAATAAGATGGACGATCTTAGAGCCAGGATAAGTTTCCAACGGGACATAAGGGACTGTAACATCCTTTGTTTGTCTGAAACATGGCTCACGACCTCAGTCCCGGACACTGCTGTAACGCCGTCTGATAACTTCTCGGTTTTACGGATGGACAGAACAGCTGAGGCCGGTAAATCCAAAGGTGGAGGAGTGTGTTTCATGATTAACAAGAAATGGTGTGACCCCAGGAATATCTCCACTCTGTCGTGCTCCTGCTCGCCTCATCTGGAACATCTATCCATTATTTGCCGCCCATTCTATCTGCCCCGTGAGTTTTCATCGATCATCGTTACTGCTGTTTACATCCCACCACAATCAGACAATCTTGGCTTTGTCTAAGCTTCACAATGGGCTCAGTGGCTACATCAACAAAAACCCTGACGCTGCTCTTATCATCACGGGGGACTTTAACAAAGCCAACCTCAGGCAGGTCATGCCGAACTTTTATCAACATGTATCCTGTCCAACTAGAGGACTGAATACACTGGATCATTGCTACTCTCAGTTTAAGAATGCCTACAAAGCCTGCTCACTACCGGCTTTTGGCAAATCGGACCATGCCGCCATTTTCCTCACACCGGAATATAAACAAAGACTAACAAAACTCACTTTAGACAAATAGAGTCTCACTTTCAGATCAATGACTCCTGACTCATGTGGCAGGGACTGAGGATCATATGCACCTTCGGAAATAAATCCTCTGCTGAGGTGAGAGCAGATCCGTTGCTGGTTGACGAGTTAAACTCTTTCTATGCCCGCTTTGAAAGCAATCGCGGCAGCCGACTCTGCCGATCAGCGCATCAGAAAGCGGCAGTCAGAGTAGTGATAATCATGTAATCACCATGTCGGAGGACGATGTTCAGAGGGCCCTAAAGCGAGTGAACGTCAGGAAAGCAGCCGGACCTGATGGGATTAATGGCCGTATTCTGAGGTCCTGCGCTGATCAGCTCGCTGGTTTGTTTACTTCCATCTTTAATGAGTCCCTTGCTACCTCTGTGGTTCCCACCTCTTTTAAAAAAAATCTGTCATCATCCCTGTGCCTAAGAACAATAAACCCTCTTGCCTGAATGACTGTCGTCCAGAATGACATCAATAGTCATGAATAGTTCATGCAAAAATGGTGGCGCACAGGAGTGCAGCGGCTTCTCGAGCTCCAGATCTAATTTTCGTTTCTCACAGAAAGAGTGAGGAATTAGGTGTATGTGCGGCTAAGTCCGTATGTTATAGTGCATTTGAACTTTGTGAAATTAACTACAAGAAAACAGCGACACTACCAGCGGATCTTAAATTGAAACTAGGCAGGATGACGCTACTGAGGTCAGCGGTATGGCGGAGCAACGCACGGCGGCTGAGAGAAGGCGGTGCACAAGGAAGCAAAAGCGGGGCAAGCGGGCCGGCCTACTAGCAAGGCTAAAAGCTACTGAAAGTGAAAGTCGCGACGTATTGTCAAGTATGGTGACCCATACTCGAAATTGGTGCTCTGCATTTAACCCATCCAAGTGCACACACACAGCAGTGAATAGTGAACAAACGCACACACACCGTGAACACACACCCAGAGCAGTGGGCAGCCATTGCTCCAGCGCCCGGGGAGCAATTGGGGGTTCGGTGCCTTGCTCAAGGGCACCTCAGTCATGGTATCGAAGGCAGAGAGAGTGCTGTTCATTCACAATCCCCACCTTCAATTCCTGCCGGTGCGAGAATCGAACCGGCAACCTTCAGGTTACAAGCCCAACTCCCTAACCATTAGGCAGTTAGGCCACGACTTCCCCCTGGAAATAGATCAGCGATTCCGTCAATCTTCCTAGCCAATGTTCGCGCACTGGACAATAAAATTGACTTACTGCGAATGCGTATGAGTGTAGAGATGGGAGATGAGAAACTGGAGATGAGAAAATGCTGCATACTTTTACTGACTGAAACATGGCTGAACAGCAACATGCCGGATTCAGGCTTTCAGATTAGCGGCATGTCACTTCGAGTGGATAGGAATTACCTTTCGGGGAAAACTCGGGGAGGTGGACTCTGCGTATTCATTAACAAAGGTTGGTGTACAAACTGTTCTATCATAAACAGTCACTGCTCTGAATCAGTTGAACATTTGATCATTAAATGTAGGCCACACTATCTAACACGGGAGTTCACTGTGGTGTATATTGTAGATGTTTACATTCCTCCAAGTGCTAAAGCAAATGAGGCGCTCGGCGAGCTACATGATAACATCTGGTTTCTCCAAAATAAACACCCTGAGGCGTTTTTTGTGATTGCGGGAGACTTTAATCAAGTAAATCTGACGGATGTTATATCAGGGTTTTACCAGCATGTCACTATCGCGACCAGAGGTGAGAACACTCTTGACCGAGTGTACACAAACAGATGCAGAACCTACAGAGCTGTCCCTCGTCCCCATCTCGGACTCTCTGATCATATTTCCATCATGCTCATCCCTTCCTACAGCCCCGCGCTGAAGAAAATTAAACCAACAAATAAGACAATCACTGTGTGGCCAAATGATGCTGCCTCTGTGCTCCAGGACTGTTTTGCTTGTACTGATTGGCAGATTTTTAAGGAGGCCGCAACAAGTGCTGGGGAGGTAGATTTGGATGAATATGCATCATCTGTAACCAGCAATATCAGTAAGTGCGTGGATGATGTCACCTCTACAAGAATAATTACCACCCATCCGAATCAAAAACCTTGGATGAATGCTGAGATTAGAACTCTCTTGAGAGCCCGGGATTCTGCATTCAGGTCTGATGATGCAGCAGCGCTCAGAGCAGCAAGAAGGAAACTGACTGCGGGTGTTAAAAGAGCCAAGGCTGCATATGCTGAAAAGATACAGGGTCATTTTTTTTACCAATGACCCCCGGAGCATGTGGGCAGGCATCAAGGCCATTACGGACTATAACAGCAGAGACACTGAATGCCCTAGGGATCCATCTCTTCCTGATGCTCTCAATAGCTTTTATGCTCGTTTTGAAGCCCTTAACACTTCACCTAGCACCAGACTTGCATTCTCATCAGATGTGCTGCCTCCTAGTGTAAACATAATGGATGTCAGGAGGTCCCTCCTGAAAGTCAAGCCACGCAAGGCAGCTGGCCCAGACAACATTCCAGGATGGGTTCTGAAAGACTGTGCATTCCAGCTATCTGAGGTACTAACTGACATTTTTAACATCTCACTCTTTCAAGCAAAGGTACCATCATGTTTTAAATCTACCACCATTATTCCTGTTCCAAAGACTTCAACAGTTTCGTGCCTGAATGACTATCGTCCAGTAGCATTAACTCGGTTGGTCATGGACCAAATAAAAAAGGGAATCGACTTCAGCATTGACCCCCACCAGTATGCATATAAGAGGAACAGATGTACTGCGGATGCCATCTCGTATGTTGTGCATATGGCCCTTACCCACCTGGACTCTTATGTGAGACTGCTCTTTCTTGATTTTAGCTCTGCTTTTAACACATACCACAAACACTGGTGCACAAGTTAGAGGCACTCGGGCTCAGTCCAGCATTATGCAACTGGCTATTGGACTTCTTAACAAATAGAAGACAGACTGTTAGAATCCACAGTATCACTTCCTCTCCCATCATCCTCAATACTGGCTCTCCACAGGGATGTGTATTGAGTCCACTGCTTTACTCTTTACTAACCTATGACTGCTCCGCTACATTTTCAAACAACCACGTAGTGAAATTTGCAGATGACATAGCAGTGGTGGGGCTAATCTCCTGCAACGATGAGACTAATTACAGAGCAGAGGTTGAGCAACTGGAGGCTTGGTGCAAAGCTAACAACCTCTGCATTAATGCTAAGAAAACAAAGGAAATGATTGTGGATTTTAGGAGAGTTGTTAGGAGCCTTCCTGCTCCTCTCTGCATCGGAGGAACATCTGTTGAGGTCGTCCCTAGTTTTAAATATCTGGGGATACACATCGACCATGACCTAACTTGGCATACTAATACCATGAGTGTAATAAAGAAGGCCAATCAACGACTGTATTTCTTGAGGAGGCTCAAGCGGGCTGGTCAGAGCACCGCGGTCCTTACATCCTTCTATAGGGGTGCGGTGGAGAGTATCCTTACTTCATGTGCTACTGTATGGTTTGGAAATTGTTCCGCTGCATACAGGAAGGCTCTGCAGCGGGTGGTGAAATTGGCGCAGAGGATTACTGGTAGCAGTTTTCCAACAATTGAGGATATTTACAGTAGTAGATGTAGGGATAGAGCGGCCAGTATCATCAAGGACTCTTTCCACCCTGCCTATGGACTGTTTACCCCGCTTCCCTCAGGTAGAAGGTTGCGCTCCATCCGGGCAAGAACAACCAGACTTAGGAACAGCTTTTTTCCAGAGGCTGTTCGAATGATAAACTCTTGTTCTTCTACCTTGCGTGCAATAACATAGATATTCGTATGTGTATCATAGTTTTAATGTTTTTAAATAATAGTATAATTATAGATTATGGTTTACTATGTTATTTATTGAGGATGATGCTTCTTAGATTTGAGTGTTTTTATCGGTTATGTTTTATTTTTGTGTTTTGATCGGGACCTCAGTACTAAGTTTCGTTCTTGCATGTACCCGTGTATGGAATGACAATAATAAATCCTTGAATCCTTGAAGGTCTTTGAGAGACTGGTAAAGAACTACATTTGCTCATCCATCCCTGATACTTTGGACCCTCTTCAGTTTGCCCCAATAGATCTACTGAAGATGCCATCTCTCACGTCCTGCACTCTTCTCTCACGCACATTGACAGCAACAACGAGAACTATGTAAGGCTGCTATTTATTGACTACAGCTCAGCTTTCAATACCATTGTCCCCAGCAAGCTAGCTTCTAAACCCATAGACCTCGGCCTTAACTCTTCACTCTGTGACTGGATACTGAACTTCCTCACCGGCAGACCTCAAGTGGTGAAAGTAGGCCAGTTCACCTCCAACTCCATCACCCTGAATGAAGGAGCCCCACAGGGCTGTGTCCTGAGTCCCCTGCTCTACTCTCTCTACACACATGACTGCGTGTCTTCCCACAGCTCCACATCCATCATCAAATTCGCTGATGATACTGTGGTTCTGGGCCTCATTTCCAATAATGATGAGACCGCATACTTGGATGAGGTGGAGAAACTTACATTATGGTACCAGGAAAATTGTCTCTCTCTGAATGTGAGCAAAACTAAAAAGCTGATTGTTGACTTCAGGAAGAGACAGCAGTGGCCCTACACTCCTCTTATGATCAGTGGGACCCCTGTGGATAGGGTGAGCAGCTTCAAGTACCTCGGTGTAAACATCTCAGAGGACCTGACTTGGACTACACACATTCAAACACAGGTTAATAAAGCCAGGCAAAGACAGTACCATCTGCGACAGCTGAGGAAATTCAGGGTCTCACCAACAATCCTGAAAACTTTCTATTCAGGGACCATAGAAAGTGTATTAACTCAGTGTATTTCAGTGTGGTATGGGAACAGCTCCAGTCAATACTGCAAAGCCCTGCAGAGAGTTGTGTGCTTAGCTGAGCGCATCTCAGGGTCTGCTCTCCCCTCTCTGCAGGACATCTACCTTAAACGCTGCAGAAGCAGAGCTGTCAAAATCATCAAGGACTCAAACCACCCTAGTAACTGTCTTTTCACTCTGCTGCCATCTGGTAAGTGCTTCCGCTGCCTAATGACAAAAACTGAGAGACTCAGGAGGAGTTTCTTCCCCCAGGCCATCAGGCTCCTAAACTCAAACTCAGCCTCTTAACATCAACCTGACTCCACTTAATAATCACTTAACAATCAGTAAGATATTCATTATTCTCTACCTCATCCTGACAGTGTCATTTGCATACAGCACTTTCTGTATTGCTGCTACATGACAACCATGTACAACCTGTTTGCACATTCCTCTCTTGTACATTCCTGCTTATCTTAATATTTAAGTTTACGGTATACTGTCATGCACATTTTATTTTATATTTTGTTCTTTATATTTTATTCTTTACTTTATTTCATTTTAACTATATGTATATTTCCTCTGTATTTGTATTCTATAATATTTGCACTGTCCATGGAGCAGACCTGACTCACATTTCATGGCTGGTTATATCTCTACATAATCATGTATGTGACAAATAAAAATCTTGAATCTTGAATCTTGAACCTTTGGCAATGTTACGAAAACATTAAGTCCAAACATGATGGAAGAAGATTGAACTGTCATGCATGCATTCATTTGTCCATTAACAGCTGAGTTTGTGTAAGATGTTACACTACACATTGCTGTCACTGAGAATACTTATTTCTCTGAATAAAGTATGAGATGTGTATGTTGTAGTGTGCATCAGTTTTAAGGTTTGAGAACATAGTTATGAATGGATTTGGATGGATCTCTGTGATCTCTCTTTGTTTCACCCACTGCTGCTGCATCCAGAGGTCCTAAGGAATTTTTATGGCAGTCACAGGCCAAAACCTTAGGAATCAGTCTGTTGGTGGGTGAAGGGCAGAAACTGCATTTTGACCAATGAGAAGTCCTGTCCTTCCCGGGCTTTGTTCCAAAGGTCTTCTTCTTGCCCTCTCAGAGGTGTCTGGCCATTGTCCTGGCATCTTTATCTGATGGCGTTGGACAGTTTACTTATGTTAGTCCACCAAGATCCAATCAAAATGTAGCAAACCGTTGTCCACTATGGTGGTCAGAGAGGGGACCTTCCATAAACTGGGCCCTGGTAGCGACCCTGTACGAAAACGGTTGTGTCTATTGTCACGAAATGCATAACTTTGTGTAAGCACAGTCTGAAGATGATCTGACTCGATTTTGGTGAAAATCGGTTAAACGGTTGATGAGGAGTTCGAAAAAGTAGGTTTTCAACATAAATCAAAATGGCGGACAGGAAGTTTGGCTTACTATGGCATATTTGGTATCTGTGTTGTCGGCATGAGCCAAGGAATATTTTGAGACCAGAATTCATTACAATAGGCTAATGAAATAGAAAGTTACTAGCATTTTTAGAAATGTAATAATTAATAGTTAATGAATGGTTTATAACTTTTGACCAATAGGTGGCGCTGTTACCAAATTGATGTGGCGTGGTCAGTTTGACATGAAAATGGCATATAAAAGGTTTGGTGTAAATATGTCAAAGCTTTGCAGAAATACAGCCCTCAGATTCAGTTTGGCATGTTTCCAGCAAATTCATTAATGCGCTAAACGAAAACCCTTTCATATATCGACACAAAATCCATAACTTTTTGCCAGCTTGGTCTGAAGATGATCCGAGTCAAATTTGGTGAAAATCAGACCAATGGTCTAGGAGGAGTTCGAAAAAGTAGGTTTTCAACATGAATCAAAATGGCGACCAGGAAGTTCAGCCAATATTGGCAAAGTTGGTATCGGTGTTGTCGGCATGATCCAAGGAATCTATCAATATCAGTATCATTACAATAGGCTAATGTAGGCAAAAGTTATTAGCATTTTTAGAAATTTCATTATAACTTTTGACCACAAGGTGGTGCTGTCCTCAAACTTTTTGAGTACCATCAAGGCATGGTGCCAAAGACACATACCAAGTTTTGTAATGATATGCTAATGCATTCGTAAAATACAGGATTTTAGTACAAAATTAAAAATGGCCGATGCCCAAAATGGCTGACATGGGAAAATTGGATATGGTTCGACTCGGCATGATGCACCAAATCTAAAGAGACTGGTTTTGTGATTTTTTTTTTGGCCAAATTCTTTGAGAAGTTATAAGCAAATATATGCATTTTCATATTTCCTGACCACTACGGGGCACAGCGCCGAAACACAGCAGGAAGTCTGAGGTCATGCTTGTTATAACACACACCAAGTTTCGTCTCAATATGCCAAACTGTTGCGGAGATATAGCCTCACATCCATTTTTGAGTGCTTTTCCTAGAATTCACTCATGCGCTATTCAAGAATGGTTTGACTAATCAACTTGAATTCCATAACTTTTTGTCAGCATGGTCTGTAGATGATCTGAGCCAATTTTGGTTGAAATCGGAGCAACTGTCTAGGACAAGTTTGAAAAAGTAAATTTAACGAACAATTGAAAATAGCGAAAAGACTAAACCTTACAATTTTTGAATTTTGGAGTCCATTCGACTCGGCATGAGCCAACGAATCAGAGGAATTTTCATTTTGTGGCTTACGGTTCAAAAGTTATTAGCATAAACATGAGTGAAACTTTGGACAAGTGGTGACGCTAGAGAATTTGAGATAGAGTCTCCAAATTTGCTGTGGTTAGTATTGACGCTATCCTCTATCAATGTGCCAAATTTTACAACTTTCCCACAAGCAGTTCTATGGGCTGCCAAAGACTTCCACAGCGGAAGAAAAAGAAAAAGAAGAAGAAGAACGCCAACGGTTACAATAAGTGCCTACGCACCTGCGGTGCTTGGCCCCTAATTCTAACTTGTCCTGATCTAATGTGACTAAGATGAGTGTGATATTTCAGAGTCAGTCCTCTGTGGAGCTTATGGTTATTAATAACTCATAGATCAATCAACAAAACTCACCACAGAGTCATCAGTCGCTCTTCTGACACCTGAAACATAATGTGATGAGAATAGTTATGATCAAACACACAAACCAAACACAACAATCCATTTCTAAAAGAGTCCAGAAAAATTCTAGTGCTGCAGAATAGAAATATTATTTCTGTTAACTCATTGATTTCTCTTTTTTTTCAGTTCAGTAGCTGTCACGGTTCGCAGGTTCATTTGCTCTCTCTCCTCTGTGTGTGTGTGTGTGTGTGTGTGTGAGTGTGTGTGTGTGCGTGGAGGTGTGTTCTCCCGCTGATGAGTTGAGCAGGATCAGCTGTGACTCATTAGCTTCCTTATTTAATCCCTTGTTTCCTGCCTTATGTTGTCAGATCACTGTTGTTGAGGTGTGGAGTATGTCCTGGCCGAGCTCTCTTGTTGGGCAGCACCTGTTTGTGCTCTGGATCCCCGTAGTCGTTTGACTGGACTCCTGCTGTGGATTTGTTCTCTGCATCCGCGCCTCCAGGATTCTCCAGTGGCACCTGTTGCTATTTCTTGTATCCTGTTTGCTCCTGACTAATAAAACTGTTTTACTTGCACTTGCGCTTGAATCCTCTGTTTTTGCCGTGACAGAACGATCTGACCACATGGATTCAGCAAGCGCCTCCGAGCTCCAGAACTTCCTGGCTAATAATGCTATCCATATGGATCAACAGGAGGATCAACTAAGAGTTACAGGACAAGCTATCCAAACGCTGGTAGCACAGGTGGCCGATCTGTCAGCCAAACTCCGGCACCTGCGAACCGAGACCATCAGTCCACCCATTGCACCACCATTGGTCCCTTCTGCCCTTGCCTCCAGTAGCGGCTCTAACGAACCTCGCCTGCTGCCGCCCACCTCATATGCCGGTGAGCAACAGCTGTGTTGTGCCTTTTTAACTAAATGCTCACTGTTTTTCACCCTCCAGGCATCGACTTACGCTACGGAACAGTCTAAGGTAGCACTGGTGATGACTTTACTGACTGGAAAGGTGTCACTATGGGGTACGGCGGTCTGGGAGAACAAGCATCCTTGTGTCGCTTCATTTCAAGCACTCTTGGATGAGATGAAACAAGTGTTCGACCGCGCAGTCACAGGTCGAGAGGCAGCTCGACTTCTAGCGGATCTTCATCAGGGGGTCATTCGGTAGCTGATTACGCCATCGAGTTCCGCACCCTAGTGGCGAAGTGTAAATAGAACCAGGAGGCCCAATGGGACATGTTTCTACATGGACTGGCTGAACGCATCCAAAGGGAGATTTTTGCGCTGGAACTTCCCTCCGATCTTGATGGGTTGATCGCGTTGGCTATTCGAGTTGACACACGTCTGCAACGCAGAGACCAATGAGTCCTGCAGACCTTAATCCCTGAAATGCTAGCGTATCCAGTCACTGGGGTAGACACGGTCGGCCCCGCCTTCGACCCAGAGCCTATGCAGTTCGGCAGGGCTCGACTGTCTCGGGAGGAGAAGGATCGTCGGAGAGAGACAGGACTGTGCTTATACTGCAGTGCTGCGGGCCACCTCGCAGCCAGGTGTCCAGTAAAAGGCCAAGCCCAGCCGTAGAATCGAGGTTACGGTCGGGTGCATTGTCTGTAGAGAAATCCTCTGCTTCAACTCTCCTTCCGGTCCGTTTACTATGGGCATCCAGCGCCCACTCCTGTCGGGCGTTGGTGGATTCAGGAGCCGAAGGTAATCTCCTGGATATAAATTTGGCCTTACGTTTACAGCTGCCTATTTTTCCTTTAAGGTCATGGTGAACGCTCTCAATGGACAAGGACTACCTGCTATTACACACGTCACTGGTCCGGTCACACTCATCACTTCAGGGAATCACTCAGAAGTGATCCGGTTCCTGCTCACTAACTCTCCTCTCACTCCTGTCATTTTGGGTCAACCCTGGCTGGTCCTCCACAACCTCCGTGTGGTTTGGGGGCGTAACTCCATCGCTGCTTGGAGCGATTATTGTCACTCCTCTTGTCTTGTGTCTGCCTGTTCATCCGTGTCTTGTTCTGTGTTTCAGGGGGAGCCGGTGGACCTGTCTAACGTGCCTATGGAGTACTCGGACCTGAAGGAAGTGTTCAGTAAGTCCCAGGCTGCTTCTCTTCCTCCGCATCGTCCCTATGACTGTGCCATAGATTTATCACCAGGTACGTCTCCGCCTAAGGGCAAGTTATACTCGCTTTCAGCTCCTGAAAGGGAGGCCATGGAGGAATATATTTCTGATTCTCTAGCAGCTGGGATCATTCGCCCCTCTTCTTCCCCCGCAGGGGCAGGGTTCTTTTTTGTGGAGAAGAAGGATGGCTCCTTGTGACCGTGCATTGACTATCGGGGGTTGAACAGCATCACGGTAAAGAATACGTATCCTTTGCCGCTGATGTCTTCAGCTTTCGAGCGGTTGCAGGGAGTGTCGGTCTTCACAAAACTGGACCTTCGCAACGCATATCATTTGGTTTGCATAAGAGAGGGGGATGAGTGGAAAACTGCATTTAATACCCCCAGAGGGCACCATGCCGTTCGGCCTTTCCAACTCACCTGCAGTTTTTCAGGCACTCGTCAATGATGTGCTGAGAGATATGGTCGATCAATTCATATATGTTTACCTGGATGATATATTGATTTTTTCTTCTTCTCTCCAGAAACATTTTCAGCATGTCAGGCGAGTGCTTCAGAGGCTGCTAGAGAATGGACTTTTTGTCAAGGCGGAGAAATGCGTTTTTCATGCACAGTCAGTTCCATTTTTGGGTTACATCATTTCGTCCGAGGGCGTGTGCATGGATCCCGATAAGATTAAGGCTGTGGTGGATTGGCCAACCCCAGATTCCCGCAAGGCCCTGCAGAGGTTTCTGGGGTTCGCCAATTTTTACCAGCGTTTCATTCGCAATTTCAGCCAACTAGCCGCTCCTCTGACTGCCTTGACCTCCACCAGAGCGAAGTTCAGGTGGTCCAGTGCCACTGAATTTGCATTCTCCAACCTAAAGTGTCGCCTAAAGGGGGAGTCCAGGGGGAGTCGTTTCGGCTACCATCCTCATAGCCCATGATCCTTCATGTCAGTTTGTGGTGGAGGTCGATGCTTAGAAGGTGGGGGTAGGCGCGGTTCTTTCCCAGCGCTTGCCCGCGGATGATAAGTTGCACCCTTACTCTTATTTTTTTCTCATCGTTTGTCTCCCGCCGAACGCAACTATGACATTGGTAACCGAGAGTTGTTGGCAGTGAAGTTAGCGCTGGAGGAGTGGCGTCATTGGTTAGAGGGTTTGGTGGTTCCCTTTATCATCTGAACCGATCACAAGAACCTCGAGTACATCAGGTCCGCCAAACGTCTCAACTCCAGGCAAGCTAGGTGGGCACTTTTTTTCAGTCGCTTCGATTTTTCGATCTCGTACCGTCCAGGTTCTAAAAATATTAAACCCGATGCTTTGTCGCATGTTTTTGACTACTCCAAGCGCGCACTCTCTCCTGAGTGCATTATTCCTGAGAGACTAGTGGTCTCTACACTCACTTGGGAGATTGAGTCGAGAGTCCGCACCGCTTTAGAAGGGGTAACGCCCCCGTCCGGATGCCCACCGAGTAAATTATTTGTGCCGGATTGTTTACGGTCGGACGTTATCCAAAAGGGACACTGTTCCAGCGTGGCTTGCCACCCAGGAGTTAACCGTACCATGTTTCTAGTTAAACAGCGATTCTGGTGGCCATGTATGGCTCGGGACATTCGGGATTTTGTTTTAGCCTGCTCTGTTTGCGCGGGTGGTAAGACTTCCAATCGACCCCCAGGGGGGCTTCTTCAGCCGCTGTCGGTGCCTTCAAGACCCTGGTCCCACATCACGCTAGATTTCGTTACAGCCCTACCGTCATCTCAGGGCAACACAGTGGTTTTGACCATGGAGGACCGGTTCTCGAAGGCAGCCCATTTTATCCCCTTGCCTAAATTACCCTCTGCCAAGGAGACAGCAGTTACTGTCGTGAACCATGTCTTTCGCATTCATGGCCTCCCGATGGACGTGGTTTCCGACAGGGGTCCCCAATTTATTTCCAAATTTTGGAAAGAATTTTGTAGACTACTGGGAGCGAGCGTTAGTCTGTCCTCTGGTTTCCACCCTCAGAGTAACGGTCAAACAGAGCGGGCCAACCAGGATTTAGAACAAATGTTACGATGTTTGGTCTCCCAGAATCCTTCCTCCTGGAGCCAGCAACTCTCATGGGTTGAGTATGGTCATAACTCGTTGCCAGTGTCATCCACGGGCCTCTCACCGTTTCAGTGTAGTTTAGGTTACCAACCACCTATTTTTCCAAGTCTGGAACCCAAGGTCGCGGTCCCCTCCGCCCACGCCTTCGCCCAGAGGTGTCAGCACACCAGAGAGCGAGCACCAAGGCCCAAGCCGATCGCCACCGGTCTAAGCCTCCTGTGTACGTCGTCGGTCAAAAAGTGTGGCTTTCATCCAAGGATATTCCCCTTTGCTCCGTTTGTAATAAATTAGCTCCTAAATTCATTGGCCCGTTCACAGTCACCAAGATCCTTAGTCCAGTGGCTGTCCGCCTCAATTATTAATACTGACATTCTCTGAGGTCATGTTCACTACAGTCAGGAAACAGCATGGTCCAGTTGTGTTTGTATGAAAGTAATGCTGGTTTCAGTACTGCTAAGAATCAGGCTGGTGTCTGATATACAGTGTTGCCATGGGCAACGGTGAATATTAGGGGATATCTGATGGCCGAATGCTACAATTGACCAATCAGTCTCAAGTTTTCCAGAGAGTTGTTTATTTGAGCTGAAAGTCATCTGCACACTAACAGACTGTACCTCATTTTATAGACTATACCTAATATTTATAGTCATGATTGTTTAGGATTGTCTGGATATGAATGATGTCTCTTTGACATTTAATAGAGTATATTTTCAAATAACAGTATTAGTTTTCATATTTAAGGATTGTAGGTGATGAGATTGAGATTTCAAATGAAGTGTGGCTCGAGTTAAAGTTTGTGATCAGCTGCTCTAATAACTCCAGAGAGGATTCAGTACGTTTAGATACTGATTCTAGTGTGAATTCAGTGTCTGAAATGAGGATTATGTACAAACACACCTTCTTTCAGAGAGTTTGGTGCGGTGTCTGGATTCAGTGTTGTTGCTGTAGTTGACTCTACAACTATTAAACAAAATGGAAATTTCATGCACTGTGTTCATGCACTAAATCATACTTTAGTGCATGAACACAGCATTAAGACATTAACATTTTGTATGACTTTGTATGTTTAATAAATGCTCACTATATGATTTTAAACATTTAAGCACTAACCCTCAATTCTATCATTGATATATACAATGAAAGAATATATTTACATCAGGTTTTATATGTGGGGAAGGCAAATGATTGAGGTCAACAAATGGAATAATGTTTGATAAGCTCTTGCTCTGTAATCAGCACTGAAAAAGCACTGAAATAATAAAGAAATGCATGCATAACTTGTTGATTAGTAAATACAGAATATAGTGAGCAAAAGGGCTGGCAAAATCACTCTGGACCCCTCACATCCAGCACACTCCCTCTTTGAACTGTTACCGTCTGGTCGACGCTACAGAGCTCTGAGCACCAGAACGACCAGACACAGGAACAGTTTCTTCCCTCAGGCAATCCACCTCATGAACACTTGACATTAAAAGTGGAACACACAACACTATTATAAATTATTTATTCAACACACATACTTATTTTTTTCATTTCAGATTTGCACATATTAGACCTGTACACCATAATTGTCTATATATATTGTTTTTGCTATTTGTACATTGCCTATTTGTAAATTATTCTTTTATTATCTGTGTCCTGTCCTGTTGCTGTCCTTCTGTTGCACTGTAGAGCTTCTGTCACAAAAACAAATTCCTCGTATGTGTAAGCATACCTGGCCAATAAAGCTCATTCTGATTCTGATTCTGATTCTGATTCAGATGTGTATGCAGCTGCAGTCCTCTCAGAGTTCGGGGTGTTTAATGAATATTCACTTTCTGTACAAATAAAGAATGCATTTTTAGTTCATATACACCACATATTGAAAAATAAAAAGCATTGAAGTAATAAAAATTCATCCTCCTTTGACTAGTGTGTTTGTTTCAGCAGTTCTCGTTATCAAATGAAGCTCATACAGAATCAGCGCCGTCTCAGACAGTCTGATCAGTGATCAGTTTCTGGAAATCTTAAACTCCTGTAGAAGTGGATCATGTTTCTCAGCTGAAGTTTGTTCACTGCTCATCTGTACACTGTATTATAGGATGTTATTATTATTTTGAGAGTTATATTTTAAGCATCAGACAACTGTTAATTTAATGTCTTCTAGGTTAAAATTAAACTAATTACTCTGTTAATTACTCTGAAATAATTTTATGAAATATTTTACCAGTCTGTCTGAAAAGACCGTTTTACTCCATTACACCCTGTGTGTTGAATGATAATGTGCTTCTGAAGCCTGTAACCCTGGTTTCTCTGTAAAGTTGTAAAGACTAAAAGATAAAAACTGCAGTGTGAAACATTTCACAAAGGGTAGGTGATTTGGTTCAAACACATTATTGATATACTGGTTGAAAGTCTCTTCACATCCCGATAGCAGTCACTAAGTTAAGTGGTCTAAATGTATTTATATGTATTTATATCGTCTGTGGAAGGTGTCCGATCATATTGCTCGGTCTGAATATTACGATTGGCTGTCCTGCCTGCCTGTCAATGTATGTATTTGCATCCCTCTGCACACACTGTTCACACACACATGATCAGCGCGTTATCACTGTAATATTATGTGCTTTGTTCTGTAATGTTTTCTCAGTGGTGAATGAGACATGAGGTCATAAGTCTTTTTACACATTTTATGGCTTAGATCACTGCTATTTCACAATGACAATATGTACGAAACTGTCAGAGAGTCAGATTGATCTCTGAAAGATTTCTCTAATCTACGTATGTCTGAAAAGAGTGTTTTTCCCCAGAATAGGCCATGTGTTGAATGATGATGTCAAGGCCTTTAACATTTAAAGAAGTCTTTTTTTCTTTAAAGCTTTTAACTTCGGGGCTCAAGAAAGGGTTAAATAGGTTCTTATAGAGCTGATGTATCTAATGATGTATCTAATGGCTTGAACCGTTATTCATCGGCTCAGCCAGTTTATCATTATTAGACAAGATCAATGCAGTGAGAAACAATGAAACATGAAATAATAATAATAATTGTGAACATTTTCACAAGTCAGGCTGTACCTGAAACAAGTGATTTTGCCTTGACACAGACTACATGTTTTTTTTTTTGGAAATAGCCGTTAAACGTGAAGACCATCTATTTTCCACATTTCCAAGACTTCCAAAAAAAAAAAAAAGTGGCAAATGGTTCCACACAACTGTGTATGTATGTATACATATGTGTGTGTGTGTGTGTGTGTGTGTGTGTGTGTGTGTGTGTGTATGCATGTACCAAGTAAAATGAATCATTTGGTTTCAGTTGAACTTAGTCAGTGTTTTAGTTATACCAGATCAGTTATATTGAGCAGATTCTAGTATATTCATGTCTGTGTTTTTGGTTAGAATTGTGGTGAAGAGTGAAGCTTGTACTCATTGTAGTCCAAAATTATCTTCAGTTAAAATATGCAGCTAATACACTGAACAAATAAAACACTATTTATCATTGCACTGACATTAACACATTCATTGCAGGATGCAACAGAACCATTGTTGTGCATTTTTTTAACATAGACAAGAGAGGATCCAGTAAAACTCAGAACAGTGAAAGTTTATTTTTGTCTGTACCTTGTGTAGAAGTTATTGGTGTCGTAGTTGATTTTGTGATGTGGACTGGTATCACTGGTGACACTGTATCATCTTGAGCTGTGAAGATGAATGTTAGTTCAGATGCATCAAACTGTAGAATATGACAATCATATTTTAATTAGTAAACACACAAGATCACTCTAGCATCATTATATCAGCAGATCTAACAGAGACTCTTCAGTAACTGATTGATGACATTGTTTTCTGACCTGAACTCTTGACAGTATATGTGTCTGAGCTCTTGACTTGATCTCTGTGAGTAACATTGCATCTCCACTCTCTGTTGTCTTCTTCTTCTTTCAGGAGTGTTGTAGTCAGAGTGATGATACAGTGATCTGGAGCTGATATCTGATATCTGGAGTCTGATCTCTTCAGTTTAACACCAGTCTGATTCACCCAGAACAGCTCAATTCCCTCAGAACGGATCCAATCATCACAAGAGACTCCAGCATATGAAAATGAATACAACTGACAGAAGAGAGTCACAGAGCGGCCTGCACTGATCTCAGTCTGTGAGGATGATGAAGATGATGAAGAGACTGAAACACAAAATAACACACAAATCACACACTCTTCAATCATCATGAGAGTTTAAATGAAGAACTTGCCCTTTTTCAATTGACCACATGATCATACACTTACTATGAAGAACATGAAGATAAAGATGAGCATCAGTTCCTTGTTTTTGGTTTCTATTCTCTCCTGTCCATTGTTGGCAGATGTAAAGTCCATAATCTTCTTCTGTGATGTTGTTGATGTTCAGAGAGCAGTCAGACCCCAGACTCAGTCTCTCATGACTCTCTGTGTCTTTATTCGTTATCCCTAAACCAATCAGTTCAACTGCTGCTGAATATCTGAATCTGTTATAGTTCCATGTAGTTGATTTGCAGTCATGAAGAGCATTATTACAGAACAGATTAACATTTTCACCAGAACTGATGAACACATGAGCATCATTCACTCCACTGGAACCTGAAACACAAGAACATCTGAGTGATCATCATATTATATATTAATAAATGATAACCTCTAACACAGCAGCATGAAAAGCAGAAGATTCAGATCATACAGTCTTTTTTCCTCACTTCATGTAAACAACTGTCATGAATCTGATCTATGAACTTCCATTCACTCACCACCAGAGGTCACTACTCCATCACATTGACTCTCACACCACACAGACTGTTATATATTACCCTGGACTGCATTTCCCATCATTCTTTGCACAAAGTACACACAGCTGTCTCAATCACACGCTCACACCTGAGAACTATCTCACAATCACACACCCTATATAAACCATGGACTTCCGTTCACAGATCGCTGAGTATTGATCTGCGTATAGCACTCCTCAAGCGCTAGCTGCCTTACTGTGCCATTACGTGTTTCTGTTCAGTTCCAGTATTGTCCTGTGTTTTTCACTCCCCTAGTGTTAGCTGCGATATGGAACCTGTTTCTTGTTTTCTAGTCTGTGTTCCCTGTATTTACCCCTGTCTCACCGTTCGGACTCTGTTTGCCCCTGCTTGGATTATATCTGTGTACCTGGACTATCTCTCTGCCTTGGCCTTTGGATATTGTTCGCGCCTTGCCTGGATTATTGCACACGTTTCGGATTACCTCTCTCGTCTAGCCCTCTATATACCTGTTTGCCATTTGTTCGACCCTGCCTGTAATTGACCATGTTTCACAAAAAAAGCTTGCACTTGGATCCGCACGTCTCACGTCTCATCAGCCCTGTTACAACACACTCTCCAGAATAAGCTGTGTTTCTTTATCAGAGAGCTGTTGAAATCACAAACACACTCTTGATATGAAGATAATTCAGCATCAGATATTTGAGTGTGAAACGGTCTAGTTTTAGTTCATTCAGGAATAATCCAGTATGTTCTTTATGTAACAGAAGAATAAACTGATCATGTTGAAATGAACTCTTTCTCAGACTAATTAAACTAAATGTCTCGTAGAGAAAAGACAGATGTGTTTACCTGTGAGAAGTGAAGAGAGAAAGATCAGTCCCAGCAGACACAGATCACACTTATCACTCATCTTCTCTTTCTGTCAGTCTTCCTCTTCATTATATGCTCTCAACTCTTTCTTTAAATACTATCAGCTCTTCCTGTGTTTGTTCACTTCCTCTGATCCTCTGACCGACTGAGTGTTTAAATCATGTTAAAGTTATTAATATTATTTATATTTAGTGACACGATGCCTGAGCGTAATGGAGAAGTGCTGCTTTATATTTTGTGAAACGTGTCAGAACTGAGTATTGTTAACCAGATTTGATCTGAACACAATCTATAACCGATACTTTTGCACAAGTGCATTACTGTTAGTTTCTCCTCTTTCAGTAGTTTCCTGCATTCCATTAAATTCTAGAAATAAAATCATTTAGTCCTAAAACTGGTTTGATACTGAAAAGGTCTGGTCGTAAAATGCTATATTTTATGAATGTCATTATGAAAGTCAGTATGTGTCATTAGCATTGTCATTGTTTAAGAAAAAAGAGAAAGAGAAGTAGAGAAGAAGAGAAGTTTGGAAGTATAGAAAAAGCCCTGAGTCAGATAAGAGAAGGGTAAGCCCCCTGCACTTATGCTTAGTCATGTTTAGCCATGCATAGAGTATAATAAAGACATTAGTAATCCTGCACATCTCTAATACATTAAGTCTGCTAAGCATAAAAACCTGTTAAACCTGTAGTAAAGACTGTAAAGAGATGGACCAAAGAAACAGAGCGAGTTTTACAAGCCTGTTTCTATTCGACTGATTGGAGTGTTTTTGAAACTGCCGCCACCGATCTGGACGAGCTCACAGAGACTGTAACTTCATATATCAGTTACTGTGAGGATATATGCATTCCTACCAGGACTTATTTAACATTCAACAATGACAAGCCATGGTTTACAGCAAAACTCAGACATCTTCGTCAAGCCAAAGAGGATGCCTACAGAAATGGGGATAGAGCCTTGTACAATCAGGCCAGGAACACACTGAACAAGGAGATTAAAGTGGCTAAAAGGACCTATGCAAAAAGGTTAGAAGATCAGCTCACTTCGGATAACTCAGCTTCAGTGTGGAAAGGTCTGAAAGCCATCACCAACTACAAAACACCATCCCCCAGCACTGAGGCGAATCAACAACTTGCTGAAGACCTGAATGAGTTCTACTGTAGATTCGAAACCCCCCACACCTGTTCTGACCATCTCTCTACACAACCGTTAACACCTCCAGCAACCCCCCTCTCCCCCCCTCCTCCACTGCAGATCAGTGAAGATGATGTGCGCCAGGTCTTCAGAAAGAACAAAAGAAGAAAAGCACCAGGCCCAGACGGTGTGACACCAGCCTGTCTGAAAACCTGTGCTGACGAGCTGGCCCCCATCTTTTCACAAATCTTCAAAAGATCTCTGGAGTTGTGTGAAGTCCCTGTCTGCTTCAAACGCTCCACCATTATCCCCGTCCCAAAGAGCCCCAAGATAACAGGACTTAACGACTACAGACCTGTGGCACTAACGTCGGTCGTCATGAAGTCGTTTGAAAAACTGGTTCTGGCTTATCTGAAGGACATCACAGGACCCCTACTGGACCCCCTGCAGTTTGCTTACCGAGCAAACAGGTCCATGGATGATGCAGTCAACATGGGACTGCATTACCTCCTGCAACACCTGGACAAATCAGGGACTTGTTTGTGGACTTCAGCTCGGCCTTCAACACCATCATTCCAACACTCCTCCAGACCAAACTAACCCAGCTCTCTGTTCCTAGCTCTATCTGTCAATGGATCACCAGCTTTCTGACAGATAGGCAACAGCTAGTGAGAATGGGGAAATTCATGTCAAACAGCCGCATCATCAGCACTGGCGCCCCTCAGGGATGTGTTCTCTCCCCACTGCTCTTCTCCCTCTACACCAACGACTGCACCTCTAGAGACCCCTCTGTCAAGCTCCTGAAGTTTGCAGATGACACCACACTCATCGGCCTCATCCAGGATGGTGATGAGTCTGCTTACAGACAGGAGGTTGAGCAGCTGGCTGTCTGGTGTAGTCTAAACAACCTAGAGCTCAACACGCTCAAAACTGTAGAGATGATAGTGGACTTCAGGAGGAACCCCCCTGCTCTCTCCCCACTCACCATCATGAACAGCACTGTGGCAGCAGTGGAGACATTCATGTTCCTAGGGTCCATCATCTACCAGGACCTGAAGTCGGACACTCACATTGACTCCATTGTAAAAAAGGCCCAACAAAGGTTGTACTTCCTTCGCCAACTGAGGAAGTTTAACCTGCCACAGGAGCTGCTGAAACGGTTCTACTCAGCCGTCATCGAGTCTGTTCTGTGCACATCAATAACTGTCTGGTTTGGCTCAGCTACAAAATCAGACACCAGAAGATTACAGAGAACGATTCGGACTGCCGAAAGGATTATTGGTGCTCCCCTGCCCACCCTTCAAGAACTGTATACATCCAGAGTGAGGAAAAGAGCTCAGAAAATCACTCTGGATCCCACACATCCAAGCCATCCCCTCTTTGAACTCTTGCCATCTGGTCGGCGCTACAGAGCACCGAATACCAGGACAGCCAGGCACAAGAACAGTTTCTTCCCCCAGGCAATCTATTTAATGAACAGTTAAATGTTCCCCCCATTATGCAATAACAATGTGCAATAACCTAAAATACCTGTTACCACCTCCATCTTACCACATCCCTGCTTTTCATTCTATTCTATTCCATTTTATCATCTATAGCACAACTGTACATACCACTTATTTATCTCTCAATTCATTTTTTCAAATCTTTATTTATATTTTCATGTGTAATTTTTTTTTAATTTTTTTTTTTTATTCTCATTATATTTTTATTGTCTGTGTGCTGTTGTTGTCTCTGTGTACTGGAAGTTTATGACACAAAAACAAATTCCTTGTATGCACAAGCATACTTGGCAATAAAGCTCATTCTGATTCTGATTCTGATTCTGAAAAAGCATTGTGGGTTTTAACAACTTTTAGACCCCAGACCCTGCACACATGTCCCTGTGGGGCCCATGCTGGCTGTTTGTGGGCACAGTGGGCTAGGGTCAGCCCTCACCAAACCTAAACAGGCCCGGTGCAGGCTTGCCCAGGCGAGGGCCACACCTTTGGGCTCACCACAGGCTCTCTGTGAGCAGACCACACTATGGGACTGTCCACATTAATCACATGATGGCCCAGTGTGGGCCCAGAGCAACTTTTGTACCTTTGGGCCCATGCAGGTTTTGTGTAGGCAGCCCTTTAATGCAACTAGAAATAATAACATTGACTGGTCCTCCTTTAGTCACTCAATTGAACTGGAATGGCTCAGACCAAAAGACACCGTTTCAGAACCTGTTGTTTCATATACTGTAGGCCAGGGATCCTCAAATCTGGCTCACAAGAGTTTAGCTTTAACCTTAATCAAACACTCCTGAGCATGCTAATCAGTGTCTTCAAAGTTGGAGCTAAACTCTGCAGGAAAGTGAGTTTAATGAGCCAGATTCCTGATATTTTACCTTTATTATTAATTTAAAATCTAGTTCAACCTGAGAATAAGGACACATGCAGCGTAGTGTCATAACGTGCCTGTCTGAAAAGCCAGAGAAACTGAACTGTAAAAATGTTTGTTTTCATTCTCATAGTAATGACTTAACATCTCATAATTAGGTTCTCTCTCATAATAATGACTTAATGTCTCGTAATAATGAGATTCTTTCCAAGCAGATACCAAACAGTCAGAAAATGTTCTGTTGCTCATCTTCTTCTGTCGAAACTAACTTTGTTGCTCAGCACATAAAGACGAACTACCGTGATTTCAGACTTTAGTGATCTGGTTTCACTTATCTTCTAGTTATTATTTTATAAACTTTACCGGCACAAATCTCATGTTTCTTTCGTGAGAACTATTACATTTATTTGATCAGTGACACAATTTTCTAATGTAATATTAACATTACAATTTATGCAGCATTGCCATCATTTTGGCACCAACTCATTAACATCAGATTAATGTTTAACTCATTTTACTAAAAACTGTGTAATTATTAGTGTTCAGTCACACTACATGTTTCATTCCATTGATTTCTATTAAAAGACAAACGATTCCATTAAAACACAATGACAAAAACAATTGCGGGAGACTGGAACATTTGATCTGCAAATTTGTATCAAGTTAAGATGTATGACCTAGAAGTTACTTCACATATAAGCTGTGCAATTATTATCATACCATAATATTGTAATTGTGGTTTTAATGATGTGCAAACTGACACAGTCACTGAATGTTTATAGGTTGATCATGTAAAACTACGGAAAAGTTTTCTTGAGTGCACCAGTTTTTAACGTGTCTTGACAGTCGTACAGTCTGACATTAATGACCACTGAGATCCCACAGTGTGACACGGTCATCATGTTCTTACAGTCTGACAAGCAGCAATCATAAAGGACTATTAAAAATCGCACAGTGTGAGCCCGGCTTAACACACTGACAGATGGTGCATCTGCACCTCCAGTGACCTGTGTTTGAATCCTGACTCACAGTCCTTTACCGATCTCATTCCCTTCTCTTCACCCCATGCTTTCCTGTCAGTCTCTGCTGTCCTGTCCTAAAAAACACCAAAAAACAAGGACTCTGTATACTTGGTTGAAGTTTACGGCATTGACTATTTACTGCAGAACAAGCTGTAAGCTGCCAGTAAAACAAGTTGTGTTACTACGAGGAAACCTCAAAATGTAGATCTGTATGCAGATGGGAGGAACTTCATCAGAATGAATTACATACACCTCTCTCTTATTATTGCACACAGCCCAAATGATTACTCATTCAAAGTTACCATCTTTTTGTGCTAGTATTTAGTTTGTTGGTTTCCAAAACAGGAAAAAAATGGATACACGTGTGTCACAGAAACAAAGACAATGAGAAATTTAAATGGTTTTATTTTGCATTTACATTCTTATGACATTTTATGTTATATTGCTGTTAGGAACACTTAAAAAAGGTTGATCTTTATTATTTAATTTGTTGATGTTTGTTTGCTTTTTTTAGACAATTTTTATAAAATTGTACAAGTAAGCCCCATACAGGTGAAAGACTTATTTCCTCTGTGGTCCTTTTTTATGTGTCCAATAAAAACTATTATTTGCACGTGTTTATCATTTATTTATTTATTTATTTATTTATTTTAAGAAATCCCTATTAGGTCATATGGCACGTCTTATAAATAAACCGGGGAGGACACACACAGTCACAATTAATTTTGCCAGTTGATAACTTTTTGTAAAATGTTACTTTTACCATTGATTGTTTTTTTTGTTTTTTTTTCCTGTGTCCCTAGATAAAAAAAAAATAAAAAATTGCTAATTTTTTTTTAAGGGAAGTGGTTGCAAACAATTTGCAAGTCGTGGGAAGTTGTGGCCTAATGGTTAGGGAGTTGGGCTTGTAACCTGAAGGTTTGATTCTCACACCGGCAGGAATTGAAGGTGGGGATTGTGAATGAACAGCACTCTCTCTGCCTTCGATACCATGACTGAGGTGCCCTTGAGCAAGGCACCGAACCCCAAATTGCTCCTCGGGCGCTGGAGCAATGGCTGCCCACTGCTCCGGGTGTGTGTTCATGGTGTGTGTGTGTTTGTTCATTATTCACTGCTGTGTGTGTGCACTTGGATGGGTTAAATCCAGAGCACCAATTTCGAGTATGGGTCACCATACTTG
Source organism: Spinibarbus caldwelli (assembly GCA_039654775.1). Classification (NCBI taxonomy): domain Eukaryota; kingdom Metazoa; phylum Chordata; class Actinopteri; order Cypriniformes; family Cyprinidae; genus Spinibarbus; species Spinibarbus caldwelli. The sequence goes on from CM077218.1 coordinate 55,660,918, forward strand.
ACAATACGTCACGACTTTCACTTTTTTTCACTTTCAATTTATTTGAGCTACATTTAAATAAACAAATTTAGCTGAAAGTTAATTAACTAAATTTGTTTATTTAAATGTACAACCACTTACCCTAATTTTTTTTCAGTAAATTCAAATATTGTTTTTCAGTGTACGGCTGTGCCGCGCTCCTGCTCTTTTGTGATTCGGCTGAAGAAAGGTTTGTGTTTTGAGCATTTGAAAATTTTAAGTCAATCCAAACTCTTCAGGCAATTTTATGCTTCTAACAAGAACTCTTAAATGGATGTTTTATTAAAGCAATAAGCCCCAAGAAGCCATGGTTTACAGTGAATTTTTTAACAGCTAAGAGGTGTTGTTAGACACGACGTGAAGCTAGTTAAGTTAGTAACTTAATAAAACATGTTGTGTTACTACGAGGAATGAATAGCTCAAAATGTAGATCTGTATGCAGGTGGGAGGAACTTTATCAGAATGAATTACATACACCTCTCTCTTATTGTATACCGGTGCACGCTGCCCAGATGATTACTCATTCAAAGCATTCATCTTTTTGTGCTAATATTTTTTTCCATAGCACAGAAAAAATGGATATCATATCAGTATCATATTATATTCATCAAAAATGAAAACAATGAGAAATGTAAGTGGTTTTATTTTGTTTTATTGCATTCTTATGACATAATATTATAATATGTTTAACATCCATGAAAGAAACAAAAAAGGGAGGTTCCAGAAATTCAAAATCTACTCACAGTACATTAAATATGCAAATAAATGATTAAATAGCATTATAAATTTTAATTACTACGAGGAATGAGTACCTCAAAATGTAGATCTGTATGCATGTGTGATACTGCTAGATGATTTTAGTCCGTTACTAACCTGACGCAGGAATACGATACAATGTAATCTACTAGAGTCAATAATTACTGAGTAAAACAGAATAGAATCAAATTTAACAATTTATTATCCGTCAGGTAAATATGTATTATGCCAATTACATAGCCAATTCAAAGATATCAAATCAAATCAAATCAGATCACCAGATTCTCAAAGATAAATCTAAGAGTAAAAGATGCACACCTGACCTCAGAACAATACATAATATAAAGTGTACACACTGTACACTACAGAAGCGCCCTGAACTTCTTGCCAGATTTTCTTTAAGTACCCAGAACGAGACAAACATCCCCCGAAATGGAGACTGGAACTAACAATTGGAATTTGCATTAATTAAGTCCAAGACTTGAGAGTTTACACCTTTTGGGATATATGGCAATTTGCATGAAAGACACACCCTCTACAGTAATCAACTTATCTCTAAGTTCTTATGATCTGTATTAGTTTTTTAGTATGCATCTTGTAAGATTGAGACCCTGAGACGATTCAAATGATACCAAACATGCCTGTAAATATCACTCGCATTCATGTAGAACATGATATTATACTATTGGCCATTCTGAGTGAGCTGAGTGAAGGACGATGTTGAGGGAAAGTGGTTAGAAGGGACTTTTCTCACATCTTCTCTCAGTGGGATGTCAAAACCAGTGTCTGTAGGTCTGGATCATCCTGTTTTCATCTTATTTTATATTCTTGCAGCAGCAGTATGTCTTAAATACTCACAGCAGCGTATCTGTGTATGTTTGGCAGTAGCAAGGTCCTGTACTAATCTACAACTACAGCAATAACCAGCAGCAACATAGCAGACCTATTCCACCAAGACCAAATACATTAACATTATCATATCCATTACCATGCTAAAATCTTCAGAGTTGTCATGATTGAAATATATATGTGTGTGTTTGTGTGTGTGTGTGTGTGTGTGTGAGAGTGTGTGTGTGCGCATGTGTGAGTGACACTGGACCACAAAGCCAGTCATAAGTTTCAGGTTCTTCTTTTTTTTTTTTTAATTGAGATTTATGCATCATCTGAAAGGTGAATAAATAATCTTTCCATTGATGTATGGTTTGTTAAGATAGGACAATATTTGGCCGAGATACAACTATTGAATCTGGAATCTGAGGGTGCAGAAAAATGTAAATTGCCCAAATAAAGTCCTTAGCAATGCACATTACTAATTGAAGGGTTTGTGTTAAACACTCTCTGTTGGCTTACCGCCGTAATGATGTTGTGGAGAGTAGATGAACCTGAAAGTGGAAATTCTAAGATTTACTCAGATACCAAAGTAAAAGAGCGGAAAGCAGTGAGCAAAGTTTGTAGGCGTGTTTCCGGCCATTTTTATTCACGCTGCATCCACTCACAAAAATTAAGTTTTGATACATTTACGGTAGGAAATTTACAAAATATCTCCATGGAACACGATCTTTACTTGATATCCTAATGATTTTTTGGCATAAAAGTCAAATTTATAACTTTGACCAATGTATTGTTGGCTATTGCTACATTGAAAGTGACGTGACATACGGCCAAGTATGGTGACCCATACTCGGAATTTGAATTAACCCATACAAAGTGCACACACACAGAGCAGTGGGCACCTCAGTCGTGGTAATGAGGGTGGAGAGAGCGCTGTACATTCACTCCCCCCACCTACAATTCCTGCTGGACCTGAGACTCGAACTCACAACCTTTGGATTACGAGTCCGACTCTCTAACCATTAGGCCACAACTTCCTCTTGCTACTAAATTGCTACACTACTTATGACTGATTTTGTGCTCCAGGGTATACAGTGGGTACGGAAAGTATTCAGACCCCCTTAAATTTTTCACTCTTTGTTATATTGCAGCCATTTGCTAAAATTATTTAAGTTCATTTTTTTTCCTCATAAATGTACACACAGCACCCCATATTGACAGAAAAACACAGAATTGTTGACATTTTTTGCAGATTTATTAAAAAAGAAAAACTGAAATATCACATGGTCTTAAGTATTCAGACCCTTTGCTCAGTATTTAGTAGAAGCACCCTTTTGATCTAATACAGCCATGAGTCTTTTTGGGAAAGATGCAACAAGTTTTTCACACCTGGATTTGGGGATCCTCTGCCATTCCTCCTTGCAGATCCTCTCCAGTTCTGTCAGGTTGGATGGTAAACGTTGGTGGACAGCCATTTTTAGGTCTCTCCAGAGATGCTGAATTGGGTTTAAGTCAGGGCTCTGGCTGGGCCATTCAAGAACAGTCACGGAGTTATTTTAGCGGTGTGCTTAGGGTCATTGTCTTGTTGGAAGGTAAACCTTCTGCCCAGTCTGAGGTCCTGAGCACTCTGGAGAAGGTTTTCGTCCAGGATATCCCTGTACTTGGCCGCATTCATCTTTCCCTCGATTGCAACCAGTCGTCCTGTCCCTGCAGCTGAAAAACACCCCCACAGCATGATGCTGCCACCACCATGCTTCACTGTTGGGACTGTATTGGACAGGTGATGAGCAGTGCCTGGTTTTCGCCACACATGCCACTTAGAATTAAGGCCAAAAAGTTCTATCTTGGTCTCATCAGACCAGAGAATCTTATTTCTCACCATCTTGGAGTCCTTCATGTGGGCTTTCATGTGTCTTGCACTGAGGAGAGGCTTCCGTCGGGCCACTCTGCCATAAAGCCCCGACTGGTGGAGGGCTGCAGTGATGGTTGACTTTCTACAACTTTCTCCCATCTCCCGACTGCATCTCTGGAGCTCAGCCACAGTGATCTTTGGGTTCTTCTTTACCTCTCTCACCAAGGCTCTTCTCCCCCGATAGCTCAGTTTGGCCGGACGGCCAGCTCTAGGAAGGGTTCTGGTCGTCCCAAACGTCTTCCATTTAAGGATTATGGAGGCCACTGTGCTCTTAGGAACCTTAAGTGCAGCAGAAATTTTTTTGTAACCTTGGCCAGATCTGTGCCTTGCCACAATTCTGTCTCTGAGCTCTTCAGGCAGTTCCTTTGACCTCATGATTCTCATTTGCTCTGACATGCACTGTGAGCTGTAAGGTCTTATATAGACAGGTGTGTGGCTTTCCTAATCAAGTCCAATCAGTATAATCAAACACAGCTGGACTCAAATGAAGGTGTAGAACCATCTCAAGGATGATCAGAAGAAATGGACAGCACCTGAGTTAAATATATGAGTGTCACAGCAAAGGGTCTGAATACTTAGGACCATGTGATATTTCAGTTTTTCTTTTTTAATAAATCTGCAAAAATGTCAACAATTCTGTGTTTTTCTGTCAATATGGGGTGCTGTGTGTACATTAATGAGGAAAAAAAATGAACTTAAATGATTTTAGCAAATGGCTGCAATATAACAAAGAGTGAAAAATTTAAGGGGGTCTGAATACATTCCGTACCCACTGTATGTATATATATGAAATTTATGTGAAATCATGTGAAAGTTCATGCTGCAGTGCTATTATATCATTTATAGCATTTAAGTAGAAGCATGCAATGGTGATTTCTTCATCTCAAACTATGTATTGAGACAAAAGCTAACAACAGTGTGTGTGTGTGTGTGTGTGTGTGTGTGTGTGTTTGTCTGTGGCTGTAAAAAGATTATAACCAAGCCCTTTCCATAAATAAATAAATAAACACATAAATAAATGAAACTAAAAAGTTTCTGGCTCCTTAAATGGTTTCTGCAGACAAACATTAGTGTTCAGAATCTCATGTAGTTCAAACTCTCACTGGAATTTAACATTGGCAAACGTTTATTTAAACAAATGTATTATCCAATAATTCGACTCTGAACGCCACTGATATGTGTTTTATTATTTGTATGTGTATTTTTTGTGTATTTCTGATTTGAGCGTGTGAACGGGACTTTTATTCTGGAATGGCTGTGTGATGTCATAAGGCTGCGCTGTTAACCAAACGCGGAACTTGTGACTCACCTGAAGAAAGGTTTGTGTTTTAAACATTTAAAGTGTTTAAATGATATCGAACTGTTCATGCAAATTTATAGTTTTACCAAGAATTGCAAATCGACAGCTTTCTTATTGAATGAAACAATGTAATGGTTGATATAGCATGAATGAGTGTTGTTTGTGTGAGTAAAGCACACATGAGTAACAGAACAGATCTCTATATCGAGAATCAGTTCAAAAACAGGTTTTTCTGAAGTTGAACCAAATGTTTTGTACAATGATCACACGCTCTGTTGGTTAAAACAGTGTAAATGCAACGAGAAGACAAAGATGTAGACTATAAGACGATTTTCACAATCCAACTGCAAAGGTTTCCACAACAGTACAATCTACTGAATTTAACAAACATCATTAAATACCTAAAATATCTAAACCTGTCATGTCTTTGTTGGTATAACGTGTAGTTCTAGTTTTGAGTGTTTTTTGTCTAATCAGTTGAGATAGGCAGCTGACTGAGACACATCCAGATTTTTATTTTTATTTATTTTTTCTCAGAAAAACTCCCGGTGAAGTGACTGAGATCCATAAAGATGGCGTTTATTAAAGAGGAGAGTGAAGACATAAGGATTGCAGAAGTTTTCAGCTTGAAACATGAAGATGCTGAGGAACAAACAGGTCGGTTTCTTTCTCAAAGCTGAACTCAATCATTTGATCCTTATTCTGTCCACTTCTACAGAAATTAATTATGTTTTTGAAGAATGGGTGTCCTAATTAAAGCAAATAAGACACAAATACTGTTTCTATAAGATTATTATAGGGTAAAATTGAATCTTTAACCTTTCTAATGATGGACAGTACTAGGGTTGCCACCCATTCCTTAACATACGGAATCGTCCCGTATCTGAAGTTAAAATGATGCATCGTCTGTCAAATCAATACGGGACGCAATTTGTTGCGTATTTTACAAAGGCCCACACTTAGCTGACTAAACAAATAAGGATTTTGCATTGTGGATAATACTAATAGCAATTATGATTTAATCAGTTTCAAAAGAAATAGTAGAGAAGCTCATTTGCCCATGATTGCATTACAGCCTCTTTGTTTCCACAGCCACAGAGTGTGGGAAAAATGTGCCGTTTTATGGCCATTTAACACGGAACGCAGCATTAAGTTAATCTGCGTGGTTTCTTAAAACATGTTCACGTCTGCCCTTTGAACACAAGAGGCTCTCCAGATGTAGGGCTGAATGGGAAAGTTATCATTTGGTCTGTCCAGTGATGAACTCAATGTGAAGCACAGCACAAAAAAAAATCAGAAAAAAAGGTTTCTGTATATTACACTTGAGCAATAGCAGGAACCTGGCTCTCTTAAACTTTAATGGAATAGAAAAGGACTGGAAGGCTAAGAAAACATTCAAAATCTGATGAGAAGTTTCTCAGAGTTTTTTCAAGGGCATTTGATTAGCAGCAAATACCTCTAAATTCCTATAGAAACAGTAAGAGTTTACTTAGTTTGTCACACATGGCTTCTCCATTTTGGCCCCCCCTTTTTTTAAATAAATGATGACACGGTGTGTTATGAGTTGTAATTCGTCTGAGGTTGTATTTACCTAATTTAAAAACTACTAAGGACTATATTATCTTTTTTTTTTTTAATATTATTATGTCCTGATACATAAAATTATAGAATTCAAAGGAGGTTTACTTTCTCTTTCACATGACTGTATCTGTTGTTGCCTCCTCTGAACAGACCAGAGACACAGAATTTAGTCTATATTGCTGCCTCCTGTCTAGCAGGCCAGAGACTCGTGTATATGGTTCAGTAGGGGTACTGCAAGGCTCAGTACTCAGCCCATTGCTTTTCACCCTGTACATCCTACCTTTGGATATTAGATATGAAGAAGCATGGCATTAGTTCTCTTTCATTGGTTCACTGACGCAGTGGGATTGTCTGAAGCCCGTATAGAATCACACCAGTTCATTGGCTGATGGTGCAAGATACCGCCCCTACGTCATATGTGATTGACATAGACATGCGTTCGCGCCATCTTATCCCTCAGATTTTCCTCTCTTCAGAAGCGTTCGCTTCTTACGGTTTTTCTGGCCCATTTCTCTGAGATGTTTTGGACTTTCTTTCCACTTCAGCGACCGCATCAGTGGAATATTATTCTCCGAGCGGTGAGTGGAATTGACTTTCGTCTGTGCCAGCTGCCATGCTCTTGTCTCATCACGAGTGACGACCAGCACGGCAAGTGCATCAGATGTATGGGCCTGGCCCATGCACGAGATGCTATCTTTGGCGTTTCTAACTGCAAGTGCTGCAAGAATTTAACTTTAAAAACCTTGCGTGCTAGACTCACGGTTTTTGATCGTGAATCTGCCATTCTCTTCCGCCGCACTGCTCCGGAGGCCTCCTCCCTCTGCGAAGCCACGGCCTGGAGTTTGGATCCGGAGCTCGAGGCCATGGAGAGTTTTCACTTTCTCTCCCTCCATCCCCCGAGCGTCACCGTGCGGATTCTCTGGTTGAGTTTTCTCGCAGCTGTTCTGCGCCCAGGCGTGGGCTATTTTTTTTTTTTTTTCCCCAAAAATGGCACGTGTGTGCGCTAGAGACACGGCGGGCTTCATTGCACAGAACTTGCCCTGTGAGACACATGCACATTGCTTTACAGTGTGTGCTTCCACCCACCATGTTTTACTTTAGATATGCTTTAGATATGCTTTCATTTATACCATTTGGAATGCAGTACTATTAGATGCACGAAACTCGCGCACTGACAGACTTTCACATGCACTTTGTGTTTGTTTGTCTTGAAGCACGATTGCAGCTGCGGTTAAATGCACTTGCATTTTTTTTTAATACTTTTATACGAAATTGATGTACACAAAGTCAGTTATGTTTTCAGAGCAGGACAAAACATCTGATATATTGAAATAGATTTGTGCATTAGTCTGAATGCAGCCTGTTAAAGCTGCCACTGTCTATGATCTCATCAGTAATAATCAAATGGCAATAATGCTGAGGAAAAAAAAAGAAAAACCCATAACTATTGTCTATAAACTTTAGGATACTTAAAGAACACTTATTTTAAATAAGTAATTATTTTTAAAAAGTAGCCTGCTTATATAATAAAAAAAAAGTCAATTTTGCACAAAATAAATTTGATTTAAAATTTATATGAAAATGTAGCCATGTGCAGTAATATTGAAAACTGAGAATGTGACGCATCATGATATTGAGTTAATAATGATAATCGTAATTGAATTGAATCGTGAAACCAGTGAAGATTCACACCCCTACTTTTAAGATGGCAGTACTGACAGACATAGATTCCAACTATAAACAAAAAGCATAGAAACTGCAAGATGTAAAGATGTATTTGCACAGCAGAAGAATTAATTGGGGAAAAAATTTAGATCAGGAATTGTTTTGGAATCGGATCGTGACTCCCAGAATCGGAATCGGATCGTGAAGTGCCTGAAGATTCCCACCCCTAGCTTCTCATTAGAGGTCGACTGATTGAATGGCCGATTTTTGGCGTTTTTTAATTAATCGGCATCAGCCGATTGTGCTGCAAATTAGGCTGATTTATAGGCAGGCGCATCTGCGGGCAGCTAAGCGTTGTTGCGGAATGACAGAGAATTTCTCTCCCTCTTCGGCGGCGTGAGACAGAGCAGCTCACCCTCTGCAGCTGCAGCTTGTTCACACACAGCTTCAGCTAACAATGGCAGGGCAAAACAGACCGTTTGGAAAGCGGAATTACATTTTACCCTACTAGAATTGATGCTGGAAAGATATCATATTCATAAGTACAAGAAGTCATTTGCATGTGAAAGTAGAAACACACTGAATTCAGACGAAACTTCTGGGATGATTATAATGTGCACATTAACTTTCCTTATGAAATGTTTGTGTGGGTCCGACAATAGCCACCACGATGTCATCCCCCGTGAGCAGTGCACTCTTAAGCAGTTATGATCAGCAGGTTGTGTAATATGTGTGAACTCTTTTATTTTTGTTATCACTATGGCCATTTGACTTATAGCAGTGTCCAGTGTTTCCCATACATTGAGTTATTTGTGGCGGCTCGTCACAATATCAAAACTGACCGCCACAAATAGATTTTCCAAAAGGCTTATACTTCCTTGAATAAACTGAGCACTGCACGTTTCAAAATTAAAATGCAGCGCAGGTGTTTTTATATGAATGTATCTTTGAAAAATAACAGACTGTCTTCAAAAAAGCTTCGATGTCATTTTCATTTCGTCTTTCCTGTAATGCCTGATAAAGTAGCGTTTGTGAGTGCAGCGCTTTTTTGATTACAGCCGTTACCGGGGAAACCCGCTCCAACAGCGCCTCCTGCTGGCAGAAAATCAATTTGCAGTCTGTGGGAAACACTGGTGTCTGTCAGCAAACATGAACAAAAAGTATCCTTCAGAACTGTTTTGAGAAGATGCTTAAGTTTTGAGCCATGTATTACTCTAAATTGGGCTACTACTACTATTACTATCTTGTACCCTGCAATAATCATTTACTCAACTCACTTTCATGAGATGAATGGGGGGAAAAAAACAAAATCGACCTAAAATATCGGCAAAAAAAAAAAAAAAAAAAAAAAAAAAAAAATCGGCATCATATATCCTGATTTCTAAATATCGGCATCGGCTGGTGAAAAACCCATATCGGTCGACCTCTACTTCTCATGACTTCATCGTGTGTGGCCCCTCAGCTAAATTGGTGACTTCATATACCATGAACTTTAAGTGCCTGTATATCTGAAAACTCTTTACAAAACCATACATTTTATCTTTTTTCAGAATCAGAATGAGCTTTATTGCCAGGTATGTTTACACACCCATTTACAATTGTATGTACAGGTTTATGTGCAGAATCTAATATATAGACTATGTATGTTGGATAAATAAGTGTATAAATAGTGTTGTGTGTTCCACGTTGTTGTCAAGTGTTCATGAGATGGATTGCCTGAGGAAAGAAACATGTCGAAATTAGCTGCTTGAGTTGTGATACCTCAGCATGCAAGGAGTCAAGTAGATCCAATTTGTTGAGCTTTTGAAGATGTTTCCGTCTATCCTCCATTAACAGGACTACCCTCTGTAGTCTTCTGAGGTCAGATTTGGTAGCTGAGCTGAACCAGACAGTTATTGAAGTGCAGAGGACGGATTCAGTGATGGCAGAGTAGAACTGTTTCAGCAGCTCCTGTGGCAGGTTGAACTTCCTCAGCTGGCGAAGGAAGTACAGCCTCTGCAGGGCCTTTTTAACAATAGAGTTGATGTGAGTGTCCCACTTCAGGTCCTGGGTGATGGTGCAGCCCAGGAATCTGAATGACTCCACTGCAGCCACAGTGCTGTCCATGATGGTGAGTGGGGGGAGAGCAGGGGGGTTTCTCCTGAAGTCCACTATCATCTCCACTGTTTTGAGCGTGTTGAGCTCCAGGTTGTTAAGACTGCACCAGACAGCCAGCTCCTTAACCTCCTGTCTGTAAGCAGACTCGTCTCCGTCCTGGATGAGGCCAAGTGTTGACTGGGAACTGTAGTGTCTGTAGTGTCGTCTGGGAACTTCAGGAGCTTGACAGAGGGGTCTTTAGATGTAGTCACTGGTGTACAGGGAGAGGAGCAGTGGGGAGAGAACACAGCCCTGAGGGGCACCAGTGCTGATGGTGCGGCTGTTGGATGTGAGTTTTCCCAGCCTCACTAGCTGCTTCCTGTCTGTCAGGAATCTGTTGATCCACTGACAGACGAAGGTGGGGACGGGGAGCGGAGTTAATTTGGGCAGGAGGAGGTTTGGGATGATAGTGTTAAAGGCAGAGCTGAAGTCCACAAACAGGATCCTCACATAAGTCCCTGGTCTGTCTAGATGTTGCAGAACATAATGCAGTCCCATGTTGACTGCATCGTCCACAGACCTGTTTGCTCTGTAGGCAAACTGAAGATGATCCAGCGAGGGTCCAGTGATGTCCTTCAGGTGGGCCAGCACGAGTTTTTCGAATGACTTCATGACCACAGACGTTAGAGCCACAGGCCTGTAGTCATTTAGTCCTGTAATTTTGGGTTTCTTTGGAATGGGGATGATGGTGGAGCGTTTGAAGCATGAAGGGACTTCGCACAGCTCCAGTGATCTGTTGAAGATCTGTGTGAAGATGGGGGCCAGCTGGTCAGCACAGGATTTCAGACAGGCTGGTGTAACACAATCTAGGCCTGGTGCTTTTTTCCTTTTCTGCTTCCGGAAGACCTGGCGCACGTCATCTTCGCTGAACTGGAGTGCAGGTATGGTGGAGAGGGGGGTTGCTGGAGGTGTTAATGGTTGTGTGAAGAGGTGTTCAGAGCGGCTGTGGGGTGTTTTTTTTAAATCTGCAATAAAACTCTTTCAGATCATCTGCCAGTTGTTGATTCTCCACAGTGCTGGGGGATGGTGTCTTGTAGTTGATGTCTTTCAGACCTTTCCACACTGATGCTGAGTCACTGAAAGTGAACTGAATCCTTTTTCAGAATAATTCCTCTTTGCCACTCTGATCTCTTTTTACAGTGTGTATTTGGCCTGTTTGAACAAGACTTTGTCCCCTTTTCTGTAAGCATCTTCTTTGGCTTGACGGAGCTGTCTGAGTTTTGCAGTGAACCATGGTTTGTCGTTGTTGTAAGTTAAATGAGTTCTGGTAGGAATGCACATAGCCTCACAGAAACTGATATGACGTTACAGTCTCTGTGAGCTCGTCCAGATCGTTGGCAGCAGCTTCAAAAACACTCCAATCAGTGAGAGAGAAAAAAATCCCACTTGTAAATCCCACTCTGCTTCATTAGTCCATCTTTTAACAGTCCTTAAAACAGGTTTAGCTGATTTCAGTTTCTGCCTGTAAGTCAGTATAAGATGAACCAAACAGTGATCAGAGAGCCCCAAAGCTGCCCGTGGGACAGAGTGATATGCATCCTTTAATGCTGTGTAACAGTGATCCAGTATATTACTGTCTCTGGAGGGACATGTAACTTGCTGTCTGTATTTTGGCAGTTCACGGAAGAAATTTGCTTTATTAAAGTCCCCGAGAATGTTAAAAACAGAGTCTGGGTGTTGTTGCTCAGTCTCTGTGATCATATCAGCGAGTTTCTGTAAAGCTGAGCTCACGTGCACTTGCGGTGGAAACACTTACGAAAATGAACGAGCAAAACTCTCACGTTGAATGGAACGGTTTACAGTTTATGAAGAGCACTTCTAGATCTGGACAACACATCATCTTTAACACAATTACATCAGTACACCACCTTTCATTGATGTAAAAGCATGTCCCGCCGCCGTGTGATTTCTCCGTTGATTTTGCGTCACGGTCCGCTCTAAACAGCTGAAAGCTTGGCAGATGAAGTGCACTGAATGGAGTCATTCAGCCAGGTTTCCGTGAAACACAGAGCAGCAGAGTTTGAAAAATCATTATTTATCCGGGAGAGCAGAAGGAGTTTGTCCGTTTTGTTGGGTAGAGAGCGGAGATTTGCGAGATGGATGCTAGGCAACAGCGTACTAAATCCGCGTTGTCTGAGCTTCACGAGCGCGCCGGCTCGCTTCCTCCGTCTGCGCATCCTGAAGAGTCTGTACCGCTCCGCCGACTACAATGTTCAGCAAAACATCAGAATAGTCGAAAAAACGGTGAAATTTCAGGTGGTGTGTACTGCCGAATGTCCAGCAATTCGTCTCTGGTGAAACTGATAGCAGGGATATAACTAAAGACAGGACAAACTAACAAAAACATAAAAAAACAACTGCGGAGCACGCCACGGAGGCAGCCATCAGCGGCGGTGCCATCACGCCATTTCTTTAAGATAGCTGAAGCTGTAGGCTCCTGCTCACAAAAACCCCTGCAACTAACATATAATTTCATTTTCTGCACTCTATACCCTACAAAGGACAAGTTTGTATATGTACTGCCATGTTTGTGCCATTTTATTTAATCAGTTTTTGTTCAACATTAAATATTTAATGAGGAGTCCACATCAGTAGCTTGTTACACTAAAAGGTGTCTCCTTACCTTAAAAAAGACCAAGCTGTTTGTGAAACCTTGTTTCATCTCTTTTTGTATTTTTTTTAATTTATTTTTTATTTTTTTGTAATTTTTATGGTCTTGTAAACCAGCTTTATGGTTTTGTAAAGAGTTTTCAGATATACAGGCACTTAAAGTTCATGGTGTATGTACTGATTTCCTTCTCAGCTCTTCCTAGGCATTGCTGTTGATTTTAACTGGGTTATATTGTTTAAGAATAAAGTAGAAAGTTATGATCAAAGTCCCTTTGTGTCCACAGTGCATTGTGTGCAAAAGCTTGAACTTTCATGTTCATATTCATGTCATTTCACAATTATGCCATCATTAATAACACAGTTTATCAGTATTTAAAAGGACTAAGTCACCACTTTAGTTGAGGGGCCACACACATGAAGTCATAAGAAGCTAATGCTTAGTTAATGATGACTACTGTATTACTTACTTAACTTAATCCTCTCCACGCCAGGAGGCGCATAAAGCCTGGACATTTTCTTTCCACTGCTTCCTATCTTTGGCTGCTTGTCTGGCTCTCTCCCATGAAGGTCACCCCTCTCCATTTCTTTCCTTTTCAACAGTTCTACGCCATGTTGTTTTTGGCTGTCCTTTTCTTCTCCTTCCTTCTGGCCTCCAACCCAAGGCAACAGCACAGTCACTAGTTGGATGTTTCCTCAGCACGTGACCAATCCAGGTCCATTTTCTCCTCCTCACTTCATCTCGGACTCTCTCAGTCTCTGCCAATTCCAGTACCCTCTCGTTGGTGACATGTTGTTGCCAGCGAATCCTGAGGATTCTTCTGAGGCACTTGTTCTGGAGGGTATCCAGTTTTTTTCTCCTCCCCTTTGGTCAGCTTCCAAGTTTCACACCCATATAGTAGTGTAGATAGCACCAAAGTCTTGAACAATGTCACCTTGGTCTTCCTGTCGATGTCTCTGGCATAAAATTCTTTGGCCAGCTTGTGAAAAACTGCACTGGTCAAAGCTATTCTCCTCTGTATGTCCACTGTGCCACCTCCATCATGGGTCACGTCCGCACCAAGGTATGTGAAGCGCTCCACCTCCTCCACACCATTCTGCCCTACTCGCAGTGCATCTTCCTCCTTGCTGTTTAACTTCATCACCTTGCCCTTCTGGGCATTCTGTTTGAGTCCTACCCTTACTGCATTTTCTTCCAATGTTGTGGTCTTCGTCTGCAGCTGGTCAAATGTCGATGATAGTAGGGCTATATCATTGGCAAAGTCTAGGTCCTCAAGTACTGTGGTGAAGTTCCATCTTATGCCCGTCGTCTTGTTCTCCACTGTCTGCCTCATGACCCAGTCAATGATCATAATGAACAGGAATCCTGAAGCAGACTTGCTTGACTCCGGTGACCACTGGAAACCATTCAGTTGTCTCCCCTTCGTCTATCACTGCGCACTGAAAGTCTTCGTATAGTGCTTTGACGATAGCGATCAGTTTGCTTGGTATGCCATATTTCTTCATAATCACCCACAGGCCTCTTCGGTCAATGTAATCAAACGCCTTTTCAAAGTCCACAAAGTGAACGTACATTGTGGCATTCCACTCGTTGGCCTGTTCCAGGATGTTTCTCAGGATGAAGGTCTGATCAACATTGCTCCTTCCTGCCCGAAATCCAGCTTGCTCTTTCCGGAGGCATCCATCAACTCCATCCTAAATTCTTCTGATCAAAATCTTCCCAAGCGCTTTGCTGGCTATTGGCAAGAGGGTCACCCCTCTCCAATTCCTGTAGTCTTGTAGGTTGCCTTTCTTTGGGATCTTGAAGATCAGTCCCTGTTTCCATTGGTCCGGTTCTCTTTCCTCCTGCCAGATACGGTCTAAAATTTGTTTCAGTTATTTACAAGAACCATCCAGGTCTGCCTTAATCATCTCTGCTGTAACTTGGTCTATCCCTGAGGCCCTGCCAGTTCGCATTGACTGGATTGCCTTCTTGATTCCTGTTTTGTAGGCGCTTCTATTATAATCTGAAGGGTTCCTTCCCTCTCATTCTCTTCATCTTGTGGTGGTTCTAGAGGCTGTTCCTTATTTAGCAATTCCTGGAAGTGCTCTTTCCACCTGTTCAATCGTTCTTCTTTCCTCTTCAGCAGATTCCCATCTTTACTCTTAACTGCAGCCGGTTTCTTGTGACACTGACTGTCAGTTGTTTCACTGTTTCATACAGCTCTTTTTGCCTGCCATTTTCTGCTGCGCTTTGTGCCCTCAGTGCCTTCTGTCATCCATCTTTTTTTGTCCTCCCTGACGTTCTTCTTGACTTCTTTGTCCTTTTGCTTGTATGTTTCCTTGAGCCTGTCCTTGATTCTTTCAGACTTTGTGCTGTGGATTTTTCCTTTTATCTGCTTTCTCTCATCAATAAGCTGCCATATTGCCTTAATAATCCATGGTTTACTCTTACCTTTCCTGTAACCAAAGACTTCCTCTGCAGCATCGATATTGACCTTGCTCTGCTGTTCCCACATTGTATTTATGTACACTGTTTGTCCTGTTGCTAGCTTCTGTCTGCCTGCTCTTGTCCATCTGCACTCACTGATCCCAAGCAGGTCCAGCTTGTACTGATCCATCTCTCTGCTGATTTGTGCGGCTCTCCCCACTCTGTACATACTCCTGACACTCCAGTACCCGATGGAGAGTTCTTGTTTGGGTGTTACTATAGATGTCATCAGACGTTGAGCTTCCCAAAGGCTTTGACCCCACACCGTCTTACTGCCATCACTGGCCATCTTAGCTTCACCCTGGTTACTTCTATCTGTAATGCCCATAGTGTCTGTAACAATCATTTTTAACGGGAGAAGGTTGTTAGCCTGCTGCCCAACCCCCTTACTAGGAGAGTGGTTTTCTGTCAGGATTTCCTTCCCTTACTGTGTGTTCACACCGAACGCGTCGAGAGCGTCAAAGTGGCCGGAAGTCATTCATTTTCAATGTGAGCCGGCGACGAGCAGTGGCGAGAGCGGCGCGGCGCGACTTGGCCGGCGCGACTTGGCCGGCGAGAGCGGCGAAGAGAGTTGAAATCAGGTCAACTTTATGGTAATGAGCTATGACGCGGTTGGGCGGCAACCAATCGGAGTGTAGAAGTCCATCGTTTGAGAGGAGTCCAGAGAACGCAGTACTGTAATCTTTGGTTCCGACCACATTAGTTCCCAAGCAAAATGGAGCAGAGGCTGATTATTCCTGTGGCGGGTTTCCCAGTAATCTACGACTTGTCCCTGTTTGTGTACAGGGACATATAAATAAATAAACAAAAAAAATAAAAAAATGCGTGTTCCTGGTGAGTTAATGATGTGCATTAACGTTATATATTTTCTGAAAATAAGTGGGAATTTCATGCTAATTTCAGCGCCAGAGCATGCAAAACAGTGTTACTGCTGCAGAACATTTCTGACATATCGACACATATTGGATTAAACGAAAACAGGTGTTGTAGAGAGCTGTGACTATTTATTTTATTTATTTATTTATTTATTTATTTATTTATTTATTTTACATCTGATGGAGACCAGAGGTGTATGTCACATATTTTAAAATGAAAGCAGTCACTTCTGCCTATTTTTTTTTTTTTTTTTTTTTTTTTATTCAACAAGGAAAAACAAAAGTGTTCTATAACTGGTCTAATGATATAATAGTATAATAGTCCCAGTTCACTTTTAAACCTTAAAATCAATTTTCTTGATTATACTTACATTAATTAATGTTTATACCTGATTATACTTAACATTTTCAATGCAGGACTTTTAGTTGCATCAGAGTATTTTTACAGTGTGGTATTAGTGCTTTATACATTATTAAGTAAAGAATCTTAATACTTCGTCCACACAAATTAATGTTAATGTTAATTAAAGATCAAGGCTAGTAAATGTCTCCTATAATGTTTAAATTAGACTAGCACTTAACCATGAACACAAAAGCCACACCACACAAATGGCTTTTAATTGGTTTATTTCGTTAGCAAACATGTAGTTAGCAAACAATAAAGTTATTTCCATCGATCAGTTTTTTACTATCACATTTAAAATATTTCATGAGGTTAACTTATACCCTTGTGGTCAGTCTGCACAAGATCAACATGCTTGTTTGCTTTGCGGCTCCTTTAATTACAAGACAAGCATTCGATCTACGTCAGAGCGTCAGAGCGTCCGCCAATCTTTCTACAGCGTCGCTGGCAGCGCGTCCAGAGCGACTTCTGACGCTCTCGACGCCGGCGGTGTGAACGCACGGTTAGACCATGTTGGTTCACGACACTGTATTCTGTTTTATTTATTTATTTATTTTTTTTTATTTTTTAAAAGAAGATATGAACATGCCTGATAACTCGTATCATATTTAATAAAAAAAAAAAAAAAAAAAAAAAAAAAAACATTAGTTCTCACATGAATTGATATACTGTTCTAGCCTGTATGCATGCATGAGGTAATGTGGATTTTGGTATATTCTTTTAATAATTCAAGTAGTCTTGCCTGCATGAAATGAAATGATGCTTTTTCGAATCATGTACAATAAGCATAGCTTTATCCACAATGTCAAGTCAAGTCACCTTTATTTATATAGCGCTTTTAACAATAGAGATTGTCAAAGCAACTTTCCAATATCAAAAGTAGGAAAATAGTGTCAATAATGTAAAATGACTAGATGAAACACTCAATTTTCAGTTAAAGGCATCTCATTATTGAATTCAATGATGTCACCGTCCAGCTCAGTTCAGTTTAAATAGTATAAGTGCAATCAAGTCTATGATTATTGCTGGAAATTAAGTGTCCCCAACTAAGCAAGCCAGAGGCGACAGCGGCAAGGAACCAAAAATCTATCGGTGACAGAATGTAGAAAATGGATAGTAAAGACCTTGTTTTTTTGAATGAAGAAAACATCATGATCGTGCATAACATATCATAAATCATGATAATATTATGCATGTATAATAAATCATAAATATAAATATATCATAAGGTGAGTTGTACTCACGTTAATGTCTTTAATTAAGGTGTTGTTCATTCATGAAGTCATGAATGAAAAACTTTGAACTCATGTTAGTTCCTGATAATTCATGAGATATTAATGCATGATAATGCATAATTCACACATTAATTTATGCATGAATTCAAGGTAAAAAAAAAAGGGTTATAAATGTTATAAATAAGTGTTACCCATTTAATTTGGAATAAAACTCAAAATGGTAACAAATAAGACATTAAGTCAATATTATATTTTGTCACTGACAAAAATGGTCAAAAAAAGTATGTTGCTGACAAATGAGAAGAACAATTCATTCATGTGATGTGTACAGTGCACAGGAAACTTTTGCTACCAATCTAGCCCAATGCTGTAAAATTACAAAATTGACATAAGCTCAAAATCTAAAAAAGGTGGGGTAAGCGATTTCTGGTAGCAAATGTTGACATTTGAAATCACATTTACATTTATGCATTTAGCAGACGCTTTTATCCAAAGCGACTTACATTGCATTCAAGTTACAGTTTCTACATTTTATCAGCTCTTGCTTTCCTTGGGAATCGAACCCATAACCTTGGCGTTGCTAGCGCCATGCTCTACTATTTGAGCTACAGGAAAGTCACCAAAACAAACATGCCCCTACCCCAAAAGGGTCTCGCCCCTATTTTGATAGCTCCACCCCACACATATGTACAGCAACGATTAGTTCTGTGAAACAAAGCAAAACTCATTATAATCAGTGATGCTGTCTACACTTCAGAATCAGAATCAGAATGAGCTTTATTGGCCAGGTATGCTTACACATACGAGGAATTTGTGTTCCACATTTAATGTCAAGTGTTCATGAGATGGATTGCCTGAGGGAAGAAACTGTTCCTGTGTCTGGTCGTTCTGGTGCACAGAGCTCTGTAGCGTCGACCAGACGGCAACAGTTCAAAGAGGGAGTGTGCTGGATGTGAGGGGTCCAGAGTGATTTTGCCAGCCCTTTTGCTCACTCTGGATAAGTACAGTTCTTGGAGTGTGGGGAGGGTTGTACCAATGATTCGCTCAGCAGACCGGACTACCCTCTGTAGTCTTCTGAGGTCAGATTTGGTAGCTGAGCTGAACCAGACAGTTATTGAAGTGCAAAGGACGGATTCAATGACGGCGGAGTAGAACTTATTCAGCAAGTCCTGTGGCAGGTTGAACTTCCTCAGCTGGCGAAGGAAGTACAACCTCTGCTGGGCCTTTTTCACAATGGACTCAATGTGATTGTCCCACTTCAGGTCCTGAGAAATTGTGGTGCCCAGGAATCTGAATGACTCCACTGCAGTCACAGTGCTGTCCATGATGGTGAGTGGGGGGAGAGCAGGGGGGTTTCTCCTGAAGTCCACGATCATCTCCACAGTTTTGAGCGTGTTGAGCTCCAGGTTGTTAAGACTGCACCAGACAGCCAGCTCCTTAACCTCCTGTCTATAAGCAGACTCGTCACCGTCCTGAATGAGGCCGATGAGTGTGGTGTCATCTGCAAACTTCAGGAGCTTGACAGAGGGGTCTTTAGAGGTGCAGTCGTTGGTGTAGAGGGAGAAGAGCAGTGGGGAGAGAACGCAACCCTGAGGAGCTCCAGTGCTGATTGTACGGGTGCTGGATGAGAATTTTCCCAGCCTCACTAGCTGCTGCCTGTCTGTCAGGAAGTTGTTGATCCACTGACCGACGGAGGTGGGGTCAGAGAGCTGAATTAGTTTATTCTGAAGGGTGTCCGGGATAATGGTGTTAAAAGCGGAGCTGAAGTCTACGAACAGGATCCTCACATAAGTCCCTGGTCTGTCCAGATGCTGCAGGATGAAGTGCAGTCCCATGTTGACTGCATCATCCACAGACCTGTTTGCTCTGTAGGCAAACTGCAGGGGGTCCAGTGGAGGCCTTCAGATAAGCTAAAACCAGTCTTTCAAATGATTTCATGACCACAGACGTTAGAGCCACAGGTCTGTAGTCATTAAGTCCAGTAATTTTGGGTTTCTTTGGGACGGGGATGATAGTGGAGCGTTTGAAGCATGAGGGGACTTCGCACAGCTCCAGTGATCTGTTGAAGATCTGTGTGAAGATGGGGGCCAGCTGGTCAGCACAGATTTTTAGGCAGGCTGGTGACACACCGTCTGGGCCTGGTGCTTTCCTTCTTTTGTTCTTCCTGAAGACCTGGCGCACCTCATCTTCGCTGATCTGAATTGCAGGTGTGGGGGAGAGGGGGGTTGCTGGAGGTGTGAATGGTTGTGTGGACTTGATGTGGCCACTTGATGCAGCGCGACACGACAAATCCCCGACAGTAAACTGCTGCCGCTTCTATTTATGACATATTGACACACATTTCAAATGATTTTCAGCAGTTGCTTTGTCATGCCCAGTGTAGACAGACTTTAGCTGTTGCGGCACGGTGTCCGGTGTAGACACTGTGTAAGCTTTCTTTTGTTCCGCAGACGTTTTCCTCTTTTGTTTTTTTATCCGCCATCTCTATCTTTCTGTTGTCACTCAGCTCGGCTAATGTCCGTCATGTGCACTGATGAGCACTCTCTCCTCTGCATCATGAGTAGACATGACTGTAAGGAAGAATGGGTGAAAATTGCTCAAACAAGAACTGAAAGACTCTTGGCTGGCTACAAAAAGCGTTTACAGGCTGTGATACTTGCCAAAGGGGGTGCTACTAGGTACTAACTATGCAGGGTGCCCAAACTTTTGCTGCGGGCCCTTTTCCTTTTCTGTTATTTTGAAAATGTAAAAGAAAAAAAAAAATTGTTTAAAATATAAAGGGAATGTCATCTGTGTAACTTCATGCCTTTTGGAGATCAATTCATCTTCCACTTGCTTAATTGTTCACATTAACAGAAATTTTGACCAGGGGTGCCCAAACTTTCGCATGCCACTGTATATGTGTGTGTGTGTGTGTATATATATATATATATATATATATATATATATATATATATATATATATATATATATATATATATATATATATATATATACACACATACATACATACATACATACACACAGATGCACATACACAGTCATGGCCAAAAATATCGGCACCCTTGATAAATATGAACAAAGAAGGCTGTGAAAATTAATCTGCATTGTTAATCCTTTTGATCTTTTATTTAAAAAATTCACAAAAATGTAACCTTGCCAGTTTAACAGGTCTAAATGTTCTCCTATAATGCCTGATGAAGTTACAGAACGCCTGACAAGATATCAGAGACCATTCCTTCATCCAGAATCACTCCAGACCCTTTAGATTCCCAGCTCCATGTTGGTGCTTCTCTTCAGTTCACCCACTCATTTTCTACAGGGTTCAGGTCAGAGGACTGGAATGGCCAGCAGAAGCTTGGTTTTGTGCTCAGTGACCCATTTTTGTGTTGTTTTTGAGGTTTGTGTTTGGATTATTGTACGATTGGAAGATCCAAACATGGCCCATTATAAGATTTCTAACAGAGTCAGTCACTTATTGATTTCTTATCTGTTGGTATTTGATAGAATCCATGATGCCATGCGTCTAAACAAGATGTCCAGGACCTCCAGCAGAAATATAGGTCCACAACATCAAAAATACAGCAGTATATTTCATTGTACACATGGGGTACTTTTTATCCCTGTGTTCACCAAACCCATCTTGAGCGTTTGCTGCTAAAAAGCTCTTTTTTTTTTTTAGTTTCATCTGACCATAGAAGCCAGTCCGATTTGAAGTTCCAGTCGCGTCTGATAACTGAATATGCTGGAGATTGTTTTTGGATGAGCGAGGAGAATTTTTCTTGAAACCCTCCCAAACAACATGTGCTGATGTAGGTGCTGTTTGACAATTTTTTTTTAAGGTTTTCTGACCCTGAGACTCAACTATTTTCTGCAATTCTCCAGCTGTGGTCCTTGGAGAGTCTTTAGCCACTCAAACTCTCCTCCTCACCGTGCATTAGGACGATATAGACACACGTCCTCTTCCAGAGAGATTCCTAACATTTTATGTTGATTGGAAATTCTTAATTATTGCCCTGATGGTGGAAATGGGAATTTTCACTGCTCTAGCTCTTTTCTTGAAGCCACTTCACTAATTTGTGAAGCTCAATTATCTTTTGCTGCACATCAGAAATATATTTTTTTGGTTTTTCTCATTGTGATGGATGATTAAGGGAATTTGGACTCCAATTTATATTTCTGTGAAACAGGCAGCCATGGCTGGAAAATTTCATGTTCATAATCACCCTGGAATGCTCAAAATTGTGGATATGAATGGGAATATATTTCAGAGATATTTTACTCATAAGAATTTCTAGGGGTACCAATAATCGTGTATTTGAGAAAAAAAAAAAATTCATAATGAGATTTTCCCCCCATTTTAAATTCTTATCTAATGAAAGGTTAGATTTTTATGAATTTTTTTAAATAAAAGATCAAAAGGATTAACAATTCAGATTTTTACATTAATTCATTAACATTAATTAATTTTCACCTTTGATCATATTTACCAAGGGTGCTGATATTTTTGGCTATGACACTATATATATATATATACATATATATATATATATATATATACATATATATATACACATATACATACATACACACACACACACACACACACACACACACATATATGAAAGTGAAAGTCGTGACGTATTGTCAAGTATGGTGACCCATACTCGAAATTGGTGCTCTGCATTTAACCCATCCAAGTGCACACGCACAGCAGTGAATAGTGAACAAACGCGCACACACACACCGTGAACACACACCCAGAGCATTGGGCAGCCATTGCTCCAGCGCCCGGGGAGCAATTGGGGGTTCGGTGCCTTGCTCAAGGGCACCTCAGTCATGGTATCGAAGGCAGAGATGTTCATTCACAATCCCCACCTTCAATTCCTGCCGGTGTGAGAATCGAACGACTTCCCTTTTTTTTCTGCATTTAACCCATCCAAGTGCATACACACAGTAGTGAACATACACCTGGAGCAGTGGGCAGCCAATGCTGCGGCGCCCGGGGAGCAGTTGGGGGTTTGGTGCCTTGCTCAAGGGTCTCACCTCAGTCGTGGTATTCCCTGCCGGACCCGAGACTCGAACCCACGACCTTCGGGTTACAAGTCCGACTCTCTATCTATTAGGCCACGACTGCTATATATATATACTTATATTAGTGCTATAATATTAGTGCTGTCAATCGATTAAAAAATTTAATCACGTTAATCACAGTCCTGGACTGTGATTAATCATGATTAATCGCAAATTTAAAATACTAGGATTTACCTGTAAATGTGTTGAAATAAAGAAATGCATGACAAACTAGTTTAAGGAAACAGAACCCTTCACACTTCTGCCAGGTATGAGACATAATCCTTATTATTCTTTTATCATTATTCTTCTGTTTTTATTCAGCCATTATCAGCCTTTATACTGACAATAAAATGTTTACTAAGCCACATCGCTTCAATCCAAGTATACATTTACCCAACTATTTTCAAAAGTATTTCTAAATAAATACAACAAAACATTTTCTTGTGACCTTACATGAAGTATTATGACAAAATGCATTATGAAGAATTGGACCTGTTCTGCAGCTGCATTAGAGCTAATATTATCATACTTCATAAGACGATTTATGAGATTAATAGTACACTTTTACTCAGAACTCACTTTAAACCACCATCGAGTGTTTGTAATAACTTCCTTTTGCGATCACATGTGGAATTTGGTCATTTACTGTTGTTAAAATATGCTATTTACAGCCTTTTATATCGCTGCACAAATTAGCATAGATGTACACATTCATCTCAAAAAAATCACATACAAACCATATCCTATCGTAATCGTGTGTTTATTATCTTATATAATCTATAGTGGCTGTTGTCATGTTTATTTCTGCTGTGTAAAAGCCTTAACGTGTGCTCTGGCTGAAACTCACGTTGTTTGTGATGTTACAGCCGCCTCTCTGTTCTTAAGTTGCCAGGGATACATTCCAAGTATAATTCACATTAGGAAAAGGATCAATTTTAATTCTTATTTGTCTATATACACTTTGGGCGGCCGCGGTATATTATAAAAGTAGCCAAAAAAAAACCCCGCAACCCGCAGCTCTGTAATTTTTCCCGCGACTGTATTTTCGAAATAACCTACTTGTGCCGTTACCCTGGCAACACTGGTTCGCTGTACCCTCATCACACAACGATAGATAACCTTCCGCGCTGCGATGACGGGAAGAAGTTGGGGTCAAACCTTATCACATGATTAATTTGCGTTAAAAAATATTAACCCGTTAAAATTTTTAGATTAATCGCATGCGTTGACGCGTTAACGTTGACACCCCTAATATATATATATATATATATATATATATATATGAAGTGACGTGACATACGGCCAAGTATGGTGACCCATACTCGAAATTTGTGCTCTGCAATTAACCCATCCAAAGTGCACACACACAGCAGTGAACACACACACCATGAACACACACCTGGAGCAGTGGGCAGCCATTTATGCTGCGGCACCCAGGGAGCAGTTGGGGGTTTGGTGCACCTCAGTCATGGTATTGAGGGTGGAGAGAGAGCTGTACATTCACTCCCCCCACCTACAATTCCTGCCGGCCCGAGACTCGCAACCTTTGGATTACTAATCCGACTCGCTAACCATTAGGCCACGACTTCCGTCTGTCTGTCTGTCTAATATATATATATATATATATATATATATATATATATATATATATATATATATATATATATATATATATATATATATATATGTGTGTGTGTATATGTTTTTCTATTCAGGTGGGGACTTAAACCTGAATACACACAGACTCATGGGGATGGTGGGGTCCTAAATTGAGGTCTCCACGGGTAAAGAAGCTTATAAATCACACAGAATGAAGTTTTTTGAAAATCGAAAAATGCAGAAAGTCTCTTGTGAGGGCTAAGTTTAGGTGTAGGGTTGGTGTAGGGCAATAGAACAGTAGAAAAACCATTACGCCTATGAATGTCCCCACAAGGATAGCGAAACAAGTGTGTGTGTGTGTAACCTGCGTTAGGCTAACCGAGACTTGTCATTGCACTTGCATTTTATTGTTCTTTTGCTGGTTTTGATTTCTTCTATTGTCGTCATTTGTATATTGCTTTGGATAAAAGCGTCTGCTAAATGACTTAATATATAATGTACTAGATGTATTTCTAAAACTGCATCAAAATGATCAATATTTTGTATAGCAATTGTCTACTTTCCACCGTTACACCAGGGTTCAATTTTGTATTTTTACTTTTTTATGAGTTACAGACAAAGGAACTGTTTTTGCTTTTATTTCAGAGTTGATTAAAGAAAATGAGGAGAATGAAGAATTGAGTGAATTTGAGGGAAAAAATCACTTCAAAACTGGAGAAAAACCTTTGAGTTGCTGTCAAAGCAAACAGATAATTTTAAGGAAAACAAGAACCAAGAAATCTTTCACCTACACTCAGTGTGGAAAGAGTTTGACATGCAAATATAATCTTAATTTTCACATTAGACTTCACACTGGAGAGAAACCACACAAGTGTTCACAATGTGATAAGAGATTCAGTGTGTCATCAAGTCTGAAAACACATGAGAGGATTCACACTGGAGAGAAACCTTATAAGTGTTCACAATGTGACAAGAGATTCAGTCAGTCAGGAGACCTGAAAAGACACAAGATAATTCACTCTGGAGAGAAACCTTACACATGTGATCAGTGCGGGACGAGTTTTGCACAAACAGGAAACCTTACGGAGCATATGAGAGTTCATACTGGAGCGAAACCATTCACTTGTGATCACTGTGGGAAGAGTTTCACACGATCATCAACCCTTAAGGTACACATGAACATCCACACTGGAGAGAAACTGTACACATGTGATCAATGTGGGAAAACATTTTTGAGAGCTTCATACCTGACGAATCACCTGAGAGTTCATATAAAGGAGAAGCCACATTCATGTTATTTGTGTGGAAAGAGTTTTTCACATCTACAAAGTTTGAAAGAACATCAGAAAATACACATTGCTGTGAGAGATTACATGTGCTTTCAGTGTGAGAAGACTTTTACTGCAGCGAGCCGTTTAAAACAGCATGAGATGATTCACACTGGAGAGAAACCTTACAAGTGTTCACACTGTGACAAGAGATTCAATAATTCAGCAAATCTGAAAACACATGAGAGGATTCACACTGGAGAGAAACCGTATCACTGCACTGCATGTGGGAAGTGTTTCAAACATTCATCTTCTCTACACAGTCATACAAAAAACTATCACCGTAAGTAGATCATCTTCAGATCCAACACTTTCAGATCTGATTTGTCATCCCCAAATGTGACAATAATGTATCAAGCAGTAAAGCATTACAAGGGACATGACAAAGAAACATTATCTAAAGTTTTCACAGTGAATAAAGTTCATCTTCATCTTCAAAACCAGCAGATTGAACTGTGAGATTCAGATCAACTCAGAGATGGAGTTCCTCCCCAAAGAACAATGTCAGAAATTTTAATTTTTGTATTTCATTTTATTTTATTTTATTTCATTATATAAATTATATCATTGTGCTTTTTTATGAGTTTCATATCGTTCAATTGTCTTATGTATATGTCACTTGTAGTTTGCTTACTCTTTCATGAAGGAAAGTAGAAGTTTTTACAAACTGTTCTTGTTCGGGGAGCTTAAGAAGAAGCTGTAACACATTTAAGAAAGATATTTTAAATTGTGTTCTTTACTGTTGTTTTAAACATGACTATTTATTCTCCCACTTATGATGTATTTAGGAAGTGAAAGATTCAGTCATTCATTCATACTAACAGCTCTGGACAATCACTGCTTGACAGCTGGAGTATATAAGCACTGAACTCTCGGTTTCTTTTTTCGCAGTTGATGGCGCTGATGTTCCCTACTTTGTCAAGGAAACTGTCGCTTAAAAACTTTAGCCCGACTTTTCATAAAATTACTGACATAATTTACATGTAAACTTTTGTGAACGATTGCGTAAATGACATTACTTTCATGATGCATGCTGTTAACAATACAGATTGTGTCAAAGCACTTAACAGTATCAAATTGGAGGATAGAGTGTCAGTAATGTATAATAATAAGATTAAACACTCAATTTTCAGTTAAAGGCATTTCATTATTGAATTCAGAGATGTCATTGTCTAGCTCAGTTTAGTTTAAATAGTATCTATGAAATCAAATTGACGATAATCGTTAGAAATTAAGTGTCCACAACTGAGCAAGCCAGAGGTGACAGCGGCAAGGAACCAAAACTCCCTCTGTGACAGAATGGAGAAAAAAACCTTGGGAGAAACCAGGCTCAGTCGGGGGGCCAGTTCTCCTCTGGCCAGGATATTATTGTTTATTTATTTTTTTACTTATTGTTTTAATTAAATTTAAATTTCTATTTTTATATTGTTGCTATTTCTAACAATAATAGTATTATGTAGTAAGGTATTTTATTATATTTTTAGTTATTTTGTTTTATTTTTAGTTTTATTGTATTTAAGTCGAGGTCTTCACTGGGGATATGTCCCCGGGGCTCATCCAGGTGTCCGGCCGCAGACATCATCTCCCGGCGCCGATCCACCATCTGATCCAGACACGGACTGAGATAGTGTTCTAGGTTATTACATGTGGGGTTTTTAGGTCCGATAATTAACACCTCTGTTTTTTCAGAATTTAGCAGTAAGAAGTTACTCGTCATCCAGTTTTTTTATATCGACAATGCATTCCATTAGTTTCTCAATAATATAACATGTAAAGTGTGAAAAGTAATGGCCCTAGTACTGAGCCTTGAGGTACTCCATACTGCACTTGTGAACGAAATGATACCTCTTCATTTACTGCTATGAACTGATGGCGGTCAGATAAGTACGATTTGAACCATGCTAAGGCACTTCCACTAATGCTAACAAAGTTTTCTAGTCTATTCAAAAGAATGTTGTGGTCGATAGTGTCGAACGCAGCGCTAAGATCCAGTAGAACTAATAGAGATACAACCATGATCAGATGATAGAAGCAGGTCATTTATAGCTTTAATGAGAGCAGTCTATGATACGGTCTAAATCCTGACTGGAATTCCTCACAGATACCATTTTTCTCTAAGAAGGAATATAATTGTGAGGATACTACCTTTTCTAGTATCTTTGACAGAAAAGGGAGATTTGAGATCGGTCTGTAATTAACTAGATCTTTGGGGTCAAGTTGTTTTTTTTTTTTTTTTTAATAAGAGGCTTAATAACAGCCAATTTGAAGGTTTTGGGGACATATCCTAATGACACTGATGAATTAATAATAGCCAAAAGAGGATCTATGATTTCTGGAAGCAGCTCTTTTAGTAGTTTAGATGGAATAGGGTCTAACATACATGTTGTTGGTTTAGATGATTTAACAAGTTTATACAATTCCTCCTCTCCTATAATAGAGAATGAGTGGAATTGTTCCTCAGGGGATCTATAGTGCACTATCTGATGCGATACTGTAGCTGACTGCTGCATGGTTACAATTTTATCTCTGATAGTATCGATCTTGGAAGTAAAGTAGTTCATAAAGTCAATACAGCTGTGCTCTTGAGAAATGCCAACACCTGTTGATGCTTTATTTTTCGTTAATTTAGTGACTGTATTGAATAAATACCGGGGGTTATGTTTGTTTTCTTCTAGAAGAGACGAAAAGTAATCAGATCTAGCCGTTTTTAATGCTTTTCTGTAGGATAGGGTACTTTCCCGCCAAGCTATACGAAATGCCTCTCTAGTTTTGTTTTCCTCCAGCTGCGCTCCATTTTCCGGGCTGCTCTCTTTAGGGTGCGAGTGTGCTCATTATACCACAGAGTCAGACTGTTTTCTTTGATCTTCCTTAAGCATAAAGGAGCAATTGTATCTAAAGTGCTAGAAAAGAGAGAGTCCATAGTTTGTGTTACATCAAGTTTTTCTGCGCTGTTGGATATGCTGAGGAATTGAGATAAATTAGGAAGATTACTTATAAAGCAGTCTTTTGTGGTAGAAGTGATGGTTCTATCATATTTGTAACAAGGAGTAGAATTTACAGTTTTAGCTATATGGAGTTTACACAAGACTAGATAATAATCTGAGATATCATCGCTTTGCTGCAGAATTTCAACACCACTAACATCAATTCCATGTGACAGTATTAAATCTAGAGTATGATTTCGACAATGTCCTGTCGAAATGTCCTGAAACATGTTGTCTAACCCCAATAGAGTTCAGAATGTCTATGAATGCTGATCTTAATGCATCTTTTCATTATCGACATGGATATTAAAATCACCAACAATTAAGACTTTATCTGCAGCCAGTACTAACTCAGATAGAAAATTCTTTAATAAAGTCTGTGTGGTGCCCTGGTGGCCTGTATACAGTAGCCAGTACAAACATCACAGGGGATTTATCACTAACACGTGTTTCTCTAGATAATGTTATACACAGCACCATAACTTCAAACGAGTTATATTTAAAGCCTGCCCTCTGAGAAATACTGAGAATATTGCTATAAATTGTAACAACACCTCCTCCTTTACCTTTTGGACGTGGCTCATTTTTATAGCAGTAATCTTGGGCAGTAGACTCATTTAAAGTAATGTATTCATCTGGTTTTAGCCATGTTTCTGTCAAACAGAGCAAATCTAGGTTATGATCATTGATCAAATCATTTACAAAAAGTGCTTTTGTAGAAAGGGACCTGATATTCAGTAAGCCAAGTTTTAGCAATTGTTTCTCTGTATTGTAAACATTTTTTATTTGTTGAACATCAGTTAAATTGTTACTCTTAATTTGGTTTGGACGTTTTCTGTATTTTCTAGTTTGGGCAACAGACACAGTCTCTATAGTGTGATATCTAGGTGAAGGAGTCTCTATGTGCTGAGAATTAACTGACTTCTGTGACGTGAGGTGGCTAGCAGACGGTTGGTTTAGCCAGTCTGTCTGCTTCCTGACCTGGCCCTAGTTAGTCAAGTATGAACTCTAAGACTATGTGCCATATTTCTAGAGAGAAGAGCGGCACCACCCCAGGAGGGATGAAGACCATCTCTTTTCAACAGGTCAGGTCTGCCCCAAAAACTCGTACAATTGTCTATAAAGTCTATGTTATTCTGCGGGCACCACTTAGAGATCCAGCCATTGAGTGACGACAGTCTGCTATGAATTTCATCACCCCTATAAGCGGGGGGGGGGTCTCTGACTGGCGAAGTCGAACATCATTAGCACCGACGTGGATAACAATCTTACTGAATTTACGTTTAGAATTAGCCAGCACTTTTAAATTTGCCAAGATGTCAGGCGCTCTGGCTCCCGGTAAGCATTGGACTATGGTGGCTGGTGTCTCTATTTTCACGTTCCGTACAATAGAATCACCAATAACTAGAGCACTTTCATCAGGTTTCTCAGTGGGTGCGTCACTGAGTGGGGAGAACCTGATGTTTTGATCGGAACGGAAGAGCGTTGTTTTGACCCGCGACTATGCCGCCTCACAGTCACCCAGTTGCCCTGCTGCATGGGCTCAACCGGAACCGAATAATGTACAGGAGTCCCTGAGCTATTCGCATCCAAACAGTATCTACAGCCCTCACATTCTTACTATCCTCAACTAAAGTTTGGATGCGTGTCTCTAGTTCTAAAATCTTCTCTGTCAGCCTAAATATTCCCCTGCATTTATCACATGTGAATTCCTCGTCGCCGACAGAGAGAGATAAACTGTACATGTGGCAAGTGGTGCAAACAACAATAGCAGGAGAAGAAGCCATTACTCACCATGATTAATGAATGATACCAACTTAACTTACCACTTACCACTGTTGTTTGATGAACTCGTGAAAAACGGAGCGAGAAGAGAGATGAAAACAGAGCGAGAAAAAAGAAAACAATAATAGGTGCGAATAGAAACATGAATGGAACCGTGAGTAACAAGCTAACCGGCTAACGAATGCTAACACGCTGCACTCGCGGTTTTAAAAGCAAACGATCAAATTAGTTAGATTAGTTTGATAGATAATACCAGAAATATGGTGGGAATTAAGTTATATATTATCACTTTAAACAACAGAGAGTGAAAGTAAGGTAAAGATTCAATAAAAAAGCGGAGCTACAATCGCAAACCTCTCAGCAGCACAAAAGACAGGAACAGACTACATGAATACATACATACCAGTGGAAATGTGCAGCTTTTCTGTTTGGGCACAAGTGTAGGCCATGTTCATTCCTCATCCCCAACAGGACTGATTTGACTGGCTTGCTGTGACTGATTTTCTTTGCGTTTTTGGTCTTTAGCTGTAAAACAAGAAAATATCTATTGACCCCATGTTTAATTATTATTGTTGTTTAAACATAAATTAAGCAATTATAATTATATACTTCAAGCTCAAGTTCCCTGGCAACTCTAGCACAGCAGGCTCCTGAGTTCATCTGTATACATCAGATTCAGAGTCTCAGAAAAGGCCATCATGCAAACTCAATGTTTCTACCTTACGACAGAGTATAAAAGAATGTGTAAGTGAGTGAATAAAGGAATAAGATGAAGAGAAACAGACAGAGAAAGGTGTATAAGTTTCACAGAATAAGAGGAAAACAGCATTAGAAAAAGTTGTATTCTTCAATAGCAAGCTATATTAATATGGATTATTTTAAATGATTACATACTGACAGTATTGTTGTAAGCAATTTAAAGGCATCTTCACACTAAGAATGAGTCTATACCACAGCTATCTAACATTTAATGACACAGAGGAACAATATCATTGGAATCTTTTTGACTCTTTCAGAACAATTTTTTCCAACTGCCAATCAGAATCCACCGGACTTTAAAGAGCTTGAGCTCTTTCAGAACTATTTTTTCTTTCAGAACAATTGTTCTTTCAATTTTTTCCAGCTGATGAACAATAAATACATTGACAGCCAATCAGAATCCACCATACTTTAAAGAGCTTGAGCATTTAAATGGCAGACAACAATCGCAGCACGCAGTTATAATAAACAGAACATTATTTTCTGTTGGTGTGGATGCTAAAATAGTTATCATTACAGTTCTTGTTCTTGCTGTGAACAGCTTTAAGTAATCTGATTTGGTCAAATTAACTGAAGATCTGATTTGTCATGTGACAAGTTAAACTAGCATTTCCAGACTCTTGCTTCTTAGACAGATGTGTTCAATAAAAATCAACATGGAAAGAAAGGCAGACTCTGAGGTGTGGACAGATATCATGTACTGAGACCGCACCAATTTGTAAAGATTAATAAAGATTCCAATGGACTTAAAATAAGCTTTATGATACACTCTGACTACTTACTATGAGCACAATCTGCAGGAGAGTTGAGGCAATGGCTAATGACAGCAGTAGGAGTAAAAGTCGTAGAATTTTGTATGAGTACGCTTGTACAATATCACATGAATTTGCTGACTTGGTAAATTGTATGCGTTATTACTACCTCTACATGACAATTTGTTGAGGGTTCTTCCTGATGGGCTATGTAAACCAAAGTTAAAGAAACATCAAATGCTGTTTAAATGTAACTGCAGTACAGTTCAGTCAAGATGCTCAGACCAACACAGACATACCATTGGAAGTGTTTGCCTTTGCAGCTTTTGGTCTTCTCCGTAAACGCACAAGATGGCCAAATTCAAATCCCACGATAGGCCTTCCTTTGGTCTTCCCTTTCAGCTGAAATGAAGAGAAATATATACATGTTGAGACAGTGTGTTAAAAATGACCAAAATATTTGAGAGGAAGGACAGGAAAGTTATTAATAACACGTAAAATAAGGATGCGTTCATTAAAGCAAATCAGCTATAGCTAAATGTGTTCAACAAAACCTGTGAAGGGCTGAACCTTTGAAGGACTTGTTCAGCCTCCTTGGCAGCTTCTTCAAGATCAGCATTGGGAGCTTCGAGTTCAAGTTCCCTGTTAATTCTAGCAGCTTTCTGTCAGAATTGGTCAGAATTTGATTCTGAGATTTAAAAATATGCCATGTTGAACCACAGAAAGAGAGAGAGCAAAACTATGTGTAAATGAATTACGGTTTACAGTTTGGAAAAATAGGAACGGAAAAGCTGAGAGAGAAAAAGAGAGAGAGATGGCTTCTTAAAAATGCTGCTGGAGTATGTGTATCTCCAGCAGCACTGGCGTAACTGTATATCTGGCGTAACTGTATATCTGGCGTAACTGCAAGACAGAAAAAAAAATTGAAGTGTCTTGTGTTTCCCGTCCTCTTGTATGCCCTTATTTGGTTTGTTTCCTGTTTCTGTTTTTATTGTTTAATTTTTAGTTAATTATGTTCCAGCTGTGTTTTTTTAATTATCTCGTTTACGTTGTGTACATATAGTGTGTTCTGCTCTGTGTTTCCTGTCCGGTATTGAACGTCATTCCATGTCTGTCGTGTTTGTTCTTTCCTGCCTGTTACCTGTTTTGGATTATATTAACCCTCTGGGGTCTGAGGGTGTTTTGGGGGCCTGGAGAAGTTTCGACATGCCCTGACATTTGTGCTTTTTTCAGGTGCTTATAAAAATATAAATGGCTAAAGTCTAATAACACTGTAAACAGCACAAACTGGGCTACAATAATATGTTAGCAGCATTTATGTACATGATTGTGTTTTTGAGAAAGCAACGTTATTGCGTGGTTAGTGAAAAACTAAAATTTTGAAGTCACTGAAATAAGGCCATAAAACACATATAGAACATTTGTTTTTGAGGACTTTTGAGAACTGGATCTTGTAGCCTAGAATTTTTGCTTCAAAATTATGTGAAAATCAGCTTGTTTACTCACTCACAGAAAACAATATATTGATTTAAATTTTTAAAGACATGTTTTGTGATCAAAAGCCTATATGCGAGGGAGTGGCAATGGCCTTGAATATTAAGTGATTCTCCCCTGAGAGACAAATGGCCCTCCCCTAATGGCCCCCTAACGGCCCATCAGTGTGACTGTGACTGAGGCAGGTAAGAGAGAATGTGAGGAGATTGAAAAAATTTTTTTTTTTTAATTATTTGTATTTTATTTACAACACAGTATAATCAAAACATACATAATGAAGGTCAAAGACACATTATTGTGCACACTGATCTAACCACAAAGATGTGAACAGACTTTGAGTCATTTCTGCAACAGATTCTGATCAACAAGTGAAACAAGTAAATCATACCTGATATTTACTTGTTTTATTTAAGTGTTTCTGCTTCTTTCCATGGATTCAAGAAGAAAAAAAAAACAATCAGTAGTCAAGGAGCTTGCTTTACCATAGAATATCAGTGTAGTTGAAAATCTGATGTTGGTACAGCGCTCTCAGAGGAAAACAGTTTGAAGAGACTGAAAGTCAGCAGGATTCATCTGTGGTGCAGGTATCTGATTCAATAAAATACAAACAACCAAAAAAAAAAAAAAACATTTGTGAGCATGTTAATATCAGGAGCATCTGTGTATATATATATATATATATATATATATTAGTGCTGTCAATCGATTAAAAAATTGAATCGCGTTAATCACAGTCATGGACTGTGATTAATCATGATTAATCGCACATTTAAAATACTAGGATTTACCTGTAAATGTGTTGAAATGAAATGCATGACAAACTAGTTTAAGGAAACAGAACCTTTCACACTTCCGCCAGGTATGAGACATAATCCTTATTATTCTTTTATCATTATTCTTTTGTTGTAATTCAGTCTTTATACTGGCAATAAAACGTTTACCAAACCACATCGCTTCAATCCCAGTTTACATTTACCCAACTATTATCAAAAGTATATCTAAATAAATACAACAAAACATTTTCTTGCGACCTTACGTGAAGTATTATGACAAAATGCATTATGAAGAAGAATTAGACCTGTTCTGCAGCTGCATTAGAGCTAATATTAGCATCATGCTTCATTAGACAATTTATGAGATTAATAGTACACTTTTACTCAAAACTCACTTTAAACCACCATCGAGTGTTTGTAATAACTTCCTTTTGCGATCACATGTGGAATTTGGTCGTTTACTGTTGTTAAAATATGCTGTTTATAGCCTTTTATATCGCTGCACAAATTAGCATTTCAGATGTACACATTCATCTCAAAAAAATCACATACAAACCATATCCTATCGTAATCGTGTGTTTATTATCTTATATAATCTATAGTGGCTGTTGTCATGTTTATTTCTGCTGTGTAAAAGCCTTAACTTGTGTGCTCTGCTGAAACTCACGTTGTTTGTGATGTTTATAACCGCATCTCCGTTCTTAAGTTGCCAGGTATACATTCCAAGTATAATGCACATTAGTAAAAGGATCTATTTTAATTTTCATTTGTCTATATACACTTTGGTCGGCCGCGTTACATTATAAAAATAGCCCAAAAAAACGCAACCCACGGCTCTGTATTTTTTCCCGCGACTGTATTTTCAAAATAGCCCATTTGTGCCGTTACCCTGGCAACACAGGTTCGCTGTACCCTCATCACACAACGATAGATAACCTTCTGCGCTGCGATGACGGGAAGGAGTTGGGGTCAAGCATTATCACATGATTAATTTGCGTTAAAAAAATATTAACGCGTTAAAAATTTTAGATTAATCGCATGCGTTAATGCGTTAACGTTGACACCCCTAATATATATATATATATATAGAGGTTTTGTAGCCATAGACTCACGCATGCTTTGTACTATCGTAAAAACAAAAACATTTTATATCTGAGAAACTAATTATTATTGTTTAGCACGTTATTAAAATCTATTTTTGAACAGAGTAGGCTATTAATAATAAACATGTTCTAGACATACTTAGACTCGTAGCACTGATCATGTTACAGTGTACTCTCATATTACTTTTATTGTTTTATATAGAGCATGAAAACATCATCGCGCCGTAAGAAATTTAAATACGATTAATTGCCTTTCATATTCAAAATGTTTTACTCGATTTCAAACTTTGTAGTCAGGAATTATAGTTTGGGAAAAACCCAACTATGATTTTGTAGTCATACAGCCATCCTGAACATCATCATGTATGATTTTATAGTAGCCTAAGATATGATTCTGCAGCCATAGACTCACACATGATTTGTACTATAAAAGGATGTACATTGTACTATAAAAAGGATATTTTATATTTGAGAAGTAATTGTTATCGTTTAGGACGCTATTAAAATATATTTGTGAACAGATTATTAATAATAAACATGGTCTAAACATTCTTAGACGCGTAGCATTCATCATGTTGTAGTTTGGGAAAAACCCAACTAGTAATGTGTTCAAGTTTATGTCACAATAACACGTTAATTAATGCAAAAAAGAAGCATTACT
Organism: Spinibarbus caldwelli; assembly: GCA_039654775.1. Classification (NCBI taxonomy): domain Eukaryota; kingdom Metazoa; phylum Chordata; class Actinopteri; order Cypriniformes; family Cyprinidae; genus Spinibarbus; species Spinibarbus caldwelli. The sequence goes on from CM077218.1 coordinate 55,697,021, forward strand.
TACTCATCAGATTGATCTTCTCTTCTGGATGAAATATTGTTCTTCTTTTGAGGTAAATCCAGTCTTTACTCAGCGCGTCTTCTTGCAGAAACGGACAGTAGCCGCGATGAACGAACTCCTCGTGCTTTGTTTATGTTGGGTGTTTCCATGCGCACGTGTCTCACGTGGATATTTACATATGAACGGCGCGAGCCGCGAGGGGGCGGGATTGCATTAAAGATAATGAGTTAGACGGGAAAGACTTAACATCGTGTTGGTTTCATACGGATTACTTTATCGCAGAATATCTGTTTTCGATATGACTTACTTCATTTAAAAGTAGACTTTCTATAGATATAACTCCCATGGCTCTGTGTTGAGTATTTGCTGAGTTACAGTTCATTTTAGTGACGCGTTTCTAAAAGCTGCTCGCGGAGACGGAGAAGGCAGAGAGCGCACCCTGTATGTTTTCTTTATTCTTCAAAAGCACAAAGTTTAGTTGTTATAATGAGTGTATACAAATAAAAGTAGACCCCTTACAGATTCGAATGGTGTATTGCTCTTATCTGTACGATCAAAAATGGCAGAGTAATTCAAGCTCATTTCGGCCTTATCAGGAAAATCTGCCACAAAACGCGTATCCGCGTTTGTCGACCCCAGAGGGTTAAAGACTCTTGTTTTGTTAATTCCTCGTTTCCCTGTTCCTGGCTTCCGTGTCCCCAGTGTATCGTGACAAATATATATTGGTATAGCTTTCTGACTAAATTTAGGAACTATATTTAGTGTTATATAGTGTTCTATATAGTGTTTCTGTGGCTCAGTGGTAGAGCACTGAGCAGCTCAGTTAGCAGTGCGAAAGGTTGTGGGTGCAATTCCCAGGGAACACACACTGATAAAAAAAAATTATAGCCTGAATGCACTGTAAGTTGCTTTGGATAAAAGCGTCTGCTAAATGCGTAAATGTAATATTTCTCACATAATTCATTAGTCCCATCATTTGTTGTAAATCTTTAACGCTTTCTGGAGTTTTTAAACTTGTTATTCTTTCCCTCATTGATTGTGTAATTCATCTGTTTCCTGCTGATATCCAAAATCCTAAAAACTCAACCATATTTGTCATCACTTCACATTTTTTAATGTTAAGTTTTAGTCCTGCCTCTGCTAGGCAATTTATTACTTTCTTTACAGTTTCTACATGCTCCTTTCCATGATTATTTACAATTAATATATCATCAATATAAATTTCTGTAGGTAAATAAAGTATCTCCGTCATTACCGTTTGAAATTTTATGGACGAATTTAAATATCCTTGAGGTAATTGTTGATAGACATAATGTTTATTATTTACAGTAAAAGCAGTTTTTTCTTGACTTTTCTCTGCTAAAGGAATCGACCAAAAGCCATTTGCTAAATCTAGTTTTGTGAGAAATTCTCCTTCTCTTAGTCTTTCAACTGTATCTCTAGCATTATTTACGTAACATCTATCTGATTTAGTTACTCTGTTTAATGCTTTATAGTTTGTTACTAGTCTGAAATTCGTATCTGGTTTTAGCACTAATTGTATCAGACTATTTGTAATTGCAGACGTAACTTCTCTAAGAATTCCCTGTTCCACTAGTTCTTGTATGGTTTGATTTAACTCTTCCTTAGCCATTTTATTAATTGGATATTGACGTTGTGGCTTATGTATTCCACCTAGTATTTCATGCTCATACAGGTGCATCTCAATAAATTAGAATGTCGTGGAAAAGTTCATTTATTTCAGTAATTCAACTCAAATTGTGAAACTCGTGTATTAAATAAATTCAATGCACACAGACTGAAGTAGTTTAAGTCTTTGGTTCTTTTAATTGTGATGATTTTGGCTCACATTTAACAAAAACCCACCAATTCACTATCTCAACAAATTAGAATATGGTGACATGCCAATCAGCTAATCAACTCAAAACACCTGCAAAGGTTTCCTGAGCCTTCAAAATGGTCTCTCAGTTTGGTTCACTAGGCTACGCAATCATGGGGAAGACTGCTGATCTGACAGTTGTCAAGAAGACAATCATTGATACCCTTCACAAGGAGGGTAAGCCACAAACATTCATTGCCAAAGAAGCTGGCTGTTCACAGAGTGCTATATCCAAGCATGTTAACAGAAAGTTGAGTGGAAGGAAAAAGTGTGGAAGAAAAAGATGCACAACCAACCGAGAGAACCGCAGCCTTATGAGGATTGTCAAGCAAAATCGATTCAAGAATTTGGGTGAACTTCACAAGGAGTGGACTGAGGCTGGGGTCAAGGCATCAAGAGCCACCACACACGTGTGTCAAGGAATTTGGCTACAGTTGTCGTATTCCTCGTTAAGCCACTCCTGAACCACAGACAACGTCAGAGGCGTCTTACCTGGGCTAAGGAGAAGAAGAACTGGACTGTTGCCCAGTGGTCCAAAGTCCTATTTTCAGATGAGAGCAAGTTTTGTATTTCATTTGGAAACCAAGGTCCTAGATCTGGAGGAAGGGTGGAGAAGCTCATAGCCCAAGTTGCTTGAAGTCCAGTGTTAAGTTTCCACAGTCTGTGATGATTTGGGGTGCAATGTCATCTGCTGGTGTTGGTCCATTGTGTTTTTTGAAAACCAAAATCACTGCACCTGTTTACCAAGAAATTTTGGGGCACTTCATGCTTCCTTCTGCTGATCAGCTTTTTAAAGATGCTGATTTCATTTTCCAGCAGGATTTGGCACCTGCCCACACTGCCAAAAGCACCAAAAGTTGGTTAAATGACCATGGTGTTGGTGTGCTTGACTGGCCAGCAAACTCACCAGACCTGAACCCCATAGAGAATCGTCAAGAGGAAAATGAGAAATAAGAGACCAAAAAATGCAGATGAGCTGAAGGCCACTGTCAAAGAAACCTGGGCTTCCATACCACCTCAGCAGTGCCACAAACTGATCACCTCCATGCCACGCCGAATTGAGGCAGTAATTAAAGCAAAAGGAGCCCCTACCAAGTATTGAGTACATATACAGTAAATGAACATACTTTCCAGAAGGTCAACAATTCACTAAAAATGATTTTTTTTTTTTTTTTTTAATTGGTCTTATGAAGTATTCTAATTTGTTGAAATAGTGAGTTGGTGGGTTTTTGTTAAATGTACGCCAAAATCATCACAATTAAAAGAACCAAAGACTTGCATTGAATTTATTTAATACATGGATTTCACAATTTGAGTTGAATTACTGAAATAAATGAACTTTTCCACGACATTCTAATTTATTGAGATGCACCTGTATCTATATTACTAACTTTTCCGCAATCATTTTTATATCTTCCATAAGGTGCTTCTCTTAAAAATTGTATTAATTCATCTTTTGCCTCTTCTGATCCTATCATTTTACTACGTATCCTTTTTAATTCTGATTCAATATCTACTTCTTTTAATCTAAAGACCTTCTTTAGATCTTTTGCAGCTAAGAGGTTCTCTGATCCTTTTATCATTTTAATACCAAATTTTTCTCCCATTTGTTCTTTGTCTATTTTACCATTATAAGCTTGAATTAAAATATTATCTGTAAATTGTATTGGCTCTGTTGTAGAGGTCATCTGAGCTCCCATATCTACAAGGTACTCTTATTCCTTCTAAATTAACAAATAAATTTTCTTCTTCTTCTATTACTCTCTGGTCACAAATGGCCCTCTTCAATAGGCCAAGTATTTCTCATTGGATTGTTTCGTGTTTTTTCTTCACTGCCTTATTTGTGCTTCTTGCATCTGACTGCATGTCTTTTTTTTTAACCGCCATCTCTGTGCGCCTAACTTTATTAATGTTCAAGCTTTCTGTTTTACTCTTTTGAATTACTTAATTTCTTTCTTCTGGGGTCATTTCCCCCCATTTATCATCTGGAATGTAACCTGTCTCTCCTGTATTATTTCTTATTCTATTTTTTCCTACTCTTGTATTATGTTTCTTCCAGTTTTTTGTAATCTGAGTTTCTATTCTGGGTTTAATATTTTTATTTCCTTCTCTCTGTCTGGTTTGAAAATGAGTATTATATGGTTTTCTCTCACTCATCCTGCATTTTTGGAGGATTAACTTTGTTGTTTTTGAATATTCTTATTTTGAGGTTCTTTTTTCCTTACTACTCTTATATGTCATACTCAGAAAGTCTTTCCTGTATTTGTTTTTTAGTTACAGTATTTAGAATTGTTATTAATTTATATCCCCCTGGAATGTTTCGTCCTACATCCATTAACAGTCTAACCTTATCTGTCATGGCTATCTCTTCATCTGTTGATAGCCATACACTCAATAATGGAACTTGATCTTTAGACACATTGATTAGCATTTCTTTCCACTGTGAATATTTGTCCTCTGTACCCGTTAAGTTTTTAACCTTCTCTGTAGCTTCTGTAGATATTGCATGCCCTGTGCACGTATGAACTAGGCGAGTTACAGCTTCGCAACTTAAATTTGCATTTTCTGCTGCTTTAATACTACGATCTGTATAAGCACTATGATCTTCTCCTTTCTTTTTGGGTGCTATCTGTTTTCTTACTGCATCTGTTAGTTGTAGTTCTAATAATTTAGCTTGTGTATCTGTTTGCTCCTCTCTACTTTGTTTCGGAGTTGTAAATTCTATCTGTCTCACTGGAAAATCCCTAACTGCAGCATTAGGAGTAAAGGGGCCTCTTCTGCTTCTGCTCTCTCCTGATCTGTGTCCTCGCTCTCCCAGCTCTCAGATGTTCCTGATCCTAATCTCGCTATAGCCTGCTGACCCTTTACTGTTTCTAACTCTCTCCTCAACTGTTTCACTTCTGCTTTTAAATTCTTTATTATTTTCTCCAGTTCTCTAATTATTTTCCTATTAAATTCATAACCTTCCTGAAATATAATTTGTTTTCCTGATTTAGACCAGCCTTCATGTGTAGCTATTTCTGAACCAGGAGGTGACTGGCTAGGTGTTCTCATCTGTCCATAAGTTAAGTTATTATCAGGAATAATCTTCCTATCTCATTTTCTTGTTAACTCTCTTCCTCTTTTCTTACTGGTGGGATTTTTATATTTAATTCCTTTAATTTCTACTTCTGGCCAATCATTCTGAATTTGTTTTGTTACTCTGTTTAACTGCAAACTTCCTCCTTTCTTATGTTTTAATCTTGTATCTCTCTTTTTTATTGCTAATTCTATTTCACTATCCTCACTTTCTGTACTTAGTGTTGATGAATATGAGTCTTCACTTTCTAGTTCTTCATCTGCACTGCTTGCTTCTACTTCTGACTGACTTTGATGAACTATCTCCTCTTTTTCTGTGACAGAAACTGCTGCTCCGGAGGGTTCAATCGCTCCCATTCTCTCATTGTGAATTTGTTTAAATTTTTCTCTATTCCTGATATTCATTAGTAAGTTTTTTTTTAAAGATTCGTTCTCTGAATTATTTATTATTCCTGTTAATATCCCTCTAATAACTGCCATTTCTGAATGCCCAAACTGTCCTGTCCCCATTAAGGTTAAATGTATTATTTTAACTCCTCTACTGATTGCTATCTGAATCAAGGATGACATTATTGTTTCGGCTTCTAACTCTGAGCATTCGATAGTACATAATTTTGCTTTACAATCTGTCATTACGGCATGTGCTACAAAAGTCCAATTAGGCGAACCAGAGGTTAATCTCACTGATCCTGGACTCTGCACACCCAGTTGTTCTCGTGTATTTTCTATTTCTGCTAGTGCCTGATCTCCTAGTATCTTAAAAATGGCACCTGCAGTACCTCCTCCTGTCTGCATTAACTGGTTACCATTAAGAACTACCATTCCTCCTCTAGTTTCTTCTATTAAACCATCATAAATTATAATTTCAATTTTCCCTATTTTTAATCTGTTTATTTAGTTCATATTCTAATTCCTGTTCTGCCCTTAATTCTTCTCTAACATTGTCTTTATCTTCCTGTTGTTCTGAAAGATTCTCTTCATCATGTTCAAATCTAATTTTCTTTTCCTCATCTTTTTTATCTTCCTCCATTTTTGCATTTTTTCTTTGTATTACGTATGATACTTTCAGTAGGATATTTTATACTAAAATTCCTACTATATTTGTTCCATTGAACTTTTACTGTTCTTAAATTGTCTCTGGATGGAACATAAATTAGCTCGGTATCACTTTAAACCAACGTTTTAGTATGTATAAAACTACTCTCACATACACGTATTAGAGCATTGGTCTCAAACTCAATTCCTGGTGGGCCACAGCTCTGCACAGTTTAGCTCCAACCCTAATCAAACACACCTGATCCAGCTAATCAAGGTCTTCGGGATTACTAGAAACTTCCAAGCAGGTGTGATTTGGAGCTGGTTGGAGCTGAACTCTGCAGAGCTGTGGTCCTCCAGGAATTGAGTTTGAGACCTCTGTATACTCTCATATGTTTATGGGCTTTACTATTTCCAAGCAGGGCGTCCCCCACTTGACAGTTTTATAGCAATCAATGATCAATATGCCCCCGACACGTTGGGCGCCATGTTTTGCGCTGCTAAATTCCCTACACCTTCTACCTTATTTTATTTATTCTCAGGTTAGGTAAAGAAAGTCAAGTCTGTCCTATCCTATAAGCATGTAAATTTTCATACTTGCAAAATAAGTCACAGAAGACTTCTCCGTGTTTTTGCCTTTTATTATGAAAAATTCCAGAGTTTCAGTAAATTACTTTCACAGTTTTTTGGCTTGTAATGAAGTTTGAACATTTCTGTGTTTCTTTCTTTGTCTTTTTGGCAAAGGATCTGCTGAACACACAGCAGTGACCATTGATCACATTGTCCCAATAGGGTAAATTATTTTGCCAAATTCTCTGAAACTTCTCACACAAACAATGCTTTTTCATTATCTGAAAAGAAGTGAAAAGGTCTTACTGTTTCAAAAAACATTAAAGTATGAACATTCATTTTTTTTTTTTTTCCCCCTGTGCTGATTTGGAACTCGCGTGTGAAAATGTCTAAAACTTGATACAAATACGGATGCAATTTGCTTGAAAACCATGTCTTAGTGTTTCAAAAGCATTAAAACAACTTTAACATTGTGTTTCATCTTGGAATTTTAAATTATCATAGCACAAGTGAAAGTCAACAAGACTCTTGTTTTTCAGTGAATCCCACACATAAGTAGATGTTGACTTGTGCAGTCATCATTGGAGCATTGCTGCCTGTCAGTATAGTATTGCCAATAAACATTTGCATCTTTCCTGACCTCTGGTTGTTGTATGGATCACATCTTTCAAACTGGCATACAATAATGTACCCAAATGCCTGACTTCCACAACATTCTTCATCACTGCCCTCACCCTCATTGCTTATAGCCTCCTTGGCGGTCAGCACATGACAATGACTGTGGCAACTTAAACATTTGAAAGGATACTATGGCATAGTTATTGCTTTCCATATTCAAACAGAATTTTTGTTTTTATTATTTATTATTTTTTTTTTGTGAATATATGGTTGACCTGAAAAATGAAAGCTATATCATACACTTGGAAAATTATGAGCTATATCACTGCTTACCCACACTAGGGGTGTGACAAAACACTTGAGACAAAATACAGCTACTTGGTTCACTAGAATGAGACAATATTTTTAAGAAACTTTCAATAAAATATCTGTCTTTTAATTACAAAAAGTCAAACAATGCAGTTGTAATTTGAAATATTTTAATCTAGGACTGTAACTAATGATTATTTTGGTAATCAAGTAATCTACTGATTATTTTGACAATTGAGTAATCTGATATTTTTTAGTAACACAAACAGGCCTAAGTGAAAACCAGGCTTTAGTATGACTGTTTACTATTTATATATAAACTAACGATGAGGCAATAATAATTGGCTCAAATAAAATATCAAAACCAAGTATCTGCATGGTTTTATTGAACAACACTGTTAAAATACATAATGTGATATGCCTATACATGTGAACATAACCAACTTAAGTACATAATGTATTATAACAAATACCTGCAAAGGGCGCCAACTGCCTGGTGATGTTTCACTTTACAGTGTGATTAAACAATGTTTAAATCCATTAAATTTTAATATTTGGTCACATGCAAACTCAGAAACTTTTCTTTTGAAATCGTGATGTACAATAAATGGCATATTTAGAAATAGGTTGATGTATGCATATATAAAGCACCAGGATTGTGTGTTGGCAAAGGTTTATAAATGATTTACTTTACAAATCTAGTGAGATAATGCGCACTGTTTTTCCATGTAAATATGCACTAGATGGACATCTTTGATCATTGCGCCTTGCAGCTTTTTCAGTGTTTCGCGCTTCTCCATTCATCAGGGCTGCGACTCTGCAACTGGATACTATGCGCTAGGGCTGTGCGATTCATCAAAATCGCGTTTTGAGACGTAGCAATTTTCTAATCGCAAAGCCTGCGAGGTGGACGTGATATTACTCTGTTCCAGAGCAGATGCGTGACAGCCTTGAGTGCAGTCTTACTAACTAATAGAGTGAGCACTGCTCTATCCAACTGCGCAAACACCCACCATTAAAAAAAAAAATTATAAAAAATAAAATAAAAAACAGAGAGAGAGAGGGATTATGGCGTCTGCAGGGTCAGATCGATAGTTGGGCAAATTAAAACTAAAGAAAAACTTATGCAACTTCAGCTTCGAAATGACAGACAACGAACAAAAAAGGTAATTTGCAAGAGCTGCGTCACAACGCATATCAAGAGCTCCTTTATCTGTTCTGCTTTCAGTACTGGAGAATAAAAGATACATTCTTAGATGATTTTATTAGTACATGAACGTTATCTTACACATTTTATCTCCCCAACAGATTAATTTGAAATAAGTTTATAATGCATGTTCGCTATTCCCAATTCAGAAGACCGCACACACAGCCTAATGCTTCTCATACTCGCTCCTCTCTGCCCCACGCGGCGTGAATCCCGCGTCACGCACGAGCCGTTCACACTCGCCGCACTCACGCAGCCTGATTCGTAATGCTCGTTTATACTCGCGCTTGGCTCCGCACCGCAATCTTTATGAGCGCATCTGGCAATATGGATGAGGCTTGATGCACGCGCGCAACCTGTGTCAGCTCGCGCCTGGCTCCGCGTTTAAAACGAATGTAAATTCAGTCTAACTGCTTGCTAATTTCACTTGGATGAAATGAAACATTCAGCACATTTTCCACTTGTTTTTAAAATCCCAAATACTTAAAAATCAATATAAATCTGACAAATTATAAATAAATCAGCCTATGTAACATATGTAATTCTTTAATAATCGACTACAGAAATAGTTTATATATAAAAAACAAAACAAATATTTCCTGTGAAATTCAGTAATTAAATAAATTCTGTAAAAGTAGTTATACCATTATAATCTTCCTTGCTGAAAAAAACAAAACAAAAAAACAAAAAAAACAAAAAAACAAACAAAAACAAAACAATAGATCCCCTCCCAAAACACAATAGAAAAATTAATGGGAATTGTGTTGGTTTTAATGTAAACTATAATGGTGTCTGGTATTTGATGGATTCTATTGGTGGAATGTAATATGGCAGATGGCAACCAGTAGAACAACAGTAATTTCTACTGGAATAATGCCCAAAACAAAAAGGAATTTTGTAATGGTTTAATGGAAACTGTAAGAATTTCTGTTAATGGTTTCTATTGTTTTTTTTTTTTTTCAGCAGGGTAACGATACTCATACTGTGCTGCACATTATTGACAATACTGAGCTGAAACTTGACTTTGAAAATTTAAAATCGCAAATCAAATCGCAATCGCAATATCTGTCCAAACAATCGCAATTTGATATTTTCGCACAGCCCTACTATACGTGTCTCGTGTTTATAAGAGCAGAACATTCTGATTGGCTATCAATGTTAGTTTGGTTGAGAGTGAAAGCTGTGCTCCTCTCATACCATTGGTAGGAGAACTCATAGACTCGAAAGTGATATCAACAAGTTTTTTTTTTTTTTAAATGTAGGATTTTTCTTTATTTATTATTATTTTTTTGCAGCCAAACGCTGCACACCGGAGATCCGACACAGTGCTGGAGAACTTTAAGCCCTGAGTCTCACCTTTGGGTTACAAGTCCGACTCTCTAACATTAGACCACGACTGCTGCACAGGCTGCTGTCACTTTAAGAACTAACACATGGATCCAAAATTCTGACACATCAGATTTTCTCCAATATATCGCTTTACCTCTTGTATATATCTTGTACATATCAATATATCTTGTTTTCTTAATCCTGGAAAGTCAAACTCATAATGGAAAATAAAATTAACCGCACAGCCCTAAAGTGGAAGAATTTTATCTGGTGGGAAAGGGGCCAAAATGGCTCTTTTGATGTTGAAGGTTGCAGACCCCTGCTCTCGGGGGTCACGCTGTATGGATCTTTGGTGTTTGTGTTTATTCTGCAGCTTTTTGGTGGGTCTGTTCCGCAGAGGCCTTACACAATGAAGGACAAAATTAAAAATAAATCTCAGTCTCTCTTAAAAGTGTTAGTCTTTTCTTCATATTCCTGAACAAGAACAGTTTGTAAAAAACTTCTACTTTCCTTCATGAAAGAGTAAGCAAACTACAAGTGACATATGCATTATAAGACAACTGAACATAATATGAAACTCATAAGAAAGCACAATAATGTTGTTTATATCATGAAGCAACATGATATACAAGAATTAAACCTTATGACATTGTTCTTTGGGGAGGAACTCCATCTTTGAGTTGATCTGAATCTTACAGTTGAATCTGCTGGTTTTGAAGATGAAGATGAACTTTATTCACTGTGAAAACTTTAGATAATGTTTCTTTGTCATGTCACTTGTAATGACAGATTTATGCAGATGATATTTTATTGCTTGGTGCATTATTGTGTCACATTTGGAGAGGACACTGCATCAGACCTGAAAGACCTGAAGATGATCTACTTACTGTGATTGTTTATTGTATGTCTGTGTAGAGCAGAAGATCTCTCCAGTGTGGATCTTCTCATGTTTTCAAAAGGTTTTTCAAAAGGTTAACTCAAAGGTTTTTTTCCAAGTTCGTAAGTGATTTTTTTCTCTCATCTTCACTCAATTCTTCATTCTCCTCGTTTTCTTCAATCAACTCTGAAATAAAAGTAAAAATGGTTTATTTTCATTAACTCATAAAAAAAATAAAGAAATGTGAAAAGACATCACAAAGTGAACCCTGATGTAACAGCAGAAAGTAGACTATTGCTATACAACATTTTGATCATTTTGATGCAGTTTTATAAATAATAAATCTATATAAAGATAAATAAAACTAGAACATTTTATATGTACATCTCTGAAACTTCATTCATCAATGAATGAGCTGCATTGATACTCAAATTATGATTGTTAAAACATAGGCACACATCCCATGTTTCTATAGGGAGAACTATATGTTTGATCAACTACACAATTATCAGACATAAATAATTTTGTTGAAAATAAGTACCTAGTTTACAGAAAGTGTCCCTTATTATTTGATTATTTAGCTACATTACTGCAGAGCTCTAAAGATTTTTCCAGTTACAACACAAACAATCTACAACTACTTGAAGTTTTATAACTGTCAGCATTATTAATGAAGAATGATCAATAAACAGCAACCTGTTTGTTGTTCAGTGTCTTCAGTGTGTTTGATTCTGCAGGGTTCTGGATCTCTCATCTTCTCTCTGTCCTCTTTAATAAACTCAGTCTTTACAGATTTCAGCTCTTCCTGATGATCTGATGCTCGTCTTCACTTGTAAACTGATGGGAATATTCCAGCATTTATTGCTGAATTGCTGAATGTGTGATTGTTGTGAGGAGCTTCACTGAACATGAATTTCTGTGTGGAAGAAGATTTGCCAAAATCAACAATAAAATGAATGTATTTATTTTTAACTAATTTACACATTTAAGCATTAATATAAGTAAAGCAGATGTCCTCCAAATTCTATCTTTGAAGCCTTAAAAATACAAAGTGTTGTCCAAGGCCAGTTCTAGACATTTGGAGGCCCCCCACCCCCAATAAAATACTTAAAGCAAATATGATTCCTAACCTTTTTATTTATACATTTCATTTTTTAATTTGTATAGTTTTATAGTTATACCAGTCAAAAGTTTAGACACATTCCTATTTTTTGTTTTTGAAAGAAGTTGCTTATGATCATCAAGTCTGCATTTATTTGATCAGAAATACAGAAGGAACTAAAATATTGTGAAACTTATATATATATATATATATATATATATATATATATATATATATATAATATGTACATATTTTAATTAATAAAATGAAATAAAATAAAATGTTTTCTATTTTTTTAACCATACTTTAAAATATCTATTTATCTATTTATAGTCATAGCTGAGTTTTAAGCATCAATTTAACACATCCTTATGAATAAATGCATTAATTTCTTTAAAAAAAAAAAAAAGAGAAGGAAAAAAATACTGACCCACTGAATTGCAAACTTTTGAATGGTATTGTTACAAAAGATTTCTATTTTAAATAAATGCTGTTTTTTTTCTTTTTTTTTTTTTTTTAACTTTTTCATTTCACAATATTAATGTTTTTTTCTTTTTTTTTTTCCTGTAGGCTATTTTTGATCAAATTAAAGTATAGCTTGATGAGTATAAGATACTTCTTTAAAAAAAAAAAAAATAAACATTAAAAACAGTAATGTGTCTAAATGTCACATGCCTGATCCTGTAATGTCCTTATTTGGTTTGTTTCCTGTTATTAGTTAATCATTAGTTAATTTATGTCCAGCTGTGTTTAGTTATCTTGTTTAGTTTGATTATTATTTAAGTCCTGTGGTTCCCTTCCCTTGTGTTCTGGTATTGATCGTCTCACCCCTGTAATCCTTCCTGGCGATGTCCTCATTAGGGCTTTTCACACTGCTCTTAACCCCGGGTTATCGTCGTTCTAAACACCACTTTTAACCCCGGGTAAAGACTCGTTTCACACCTGTAATTTGAAAGCGGTGTTAGCACCGCTTTTAACCCGGGGTTATGAAACCCTGCTCCGGAGCAGGGTTAGCATCGCATTTGTGGTGTTAACCACGCATTGCGGTGCTAAGATTGTTCAGTGTGAAACAGAGCGCTGTTTGCTTGTTGCTGCTGGATGCTTGGCAACAGACAGCCAATCAGAGATTGAGCAGCGAGGCTCGGGTCACGTCAGTAACAGGAAACACGCGTCGTGTAAACAGCAGCCGGTGAGAGAAAAGTAAAAGAAATGTCAAAAGACGGAAAGCGTGTGAACTGAAGTGATGAGGAGACGGTATTATTCTTAAAACGGCTAAAGACCTACGCGGCGACATTTTTTTTTTAATAACTGGCACGCGGGACAAGCCATGTAAACTATAGATATGTATGTATACATATCTATGGTGTAAACAGGTTGCCTGCTGTTCGTCCAATCAGTGACAGTGACACCGCAAATATGCAAATAAGAACATTAACCCGGGGTTTAGGAATGTACAGTGTGAAACGTCTGTTAAAGAATACCCAGGTTTAGTATGAGCAGTGTGAAACGCGATTACAGATGACCCAGGGTTAACAATTTCAAGTGTGAAAAGCCCTATTAAAAGAAATGTTGATTGTTCTCCTACCTTCTCCTTGCTCAACGTGACACTAAACTTCTGACCAGTACTGTACGTACATATTAATGCAACTTTATCTAAAATTTGGATGTTATTATAGCCATATTATTATTATTATTATTATTATTATTATTTTGCATAAATATAAATTAATTGCATACGTTTTTTCTTCTGGATAAGAACAGTTCTTGGAGAGTGGGGAGGGTTGTACCAATGATTCGCTCAGCAGTCCGGACTACCCTCTGTAGTCTTCTGAGGTCAGATTTGGTAGCTGAGCTGAACCAGACAGTTATTGAAGTGCAGAGGACGGATTCAATGATGGCGGAGTAGAACTGATTCAGCAGCTCCTGTGGCAGGCTGAACTTGCAAGTACGATGTCAGACACTGTAATATGCTCTGGTCCCCTCCCTGCTTACCGTGGCGATGAGATTCATAGCAGACTGTCGTCACTCAATGGCTGGATGTCTAAGTGGTGCCCGCAGAATAACGTAGGTTTCATAGACAAATTGGAAGAGTTTTTGGGGCAGACCTGACCTGTTGAAAAGAGATGGTGTTCATCCCTCCTGGGGTGGTGCCGCTCTTCTCTCTAGAAATATGGCACATAGTCTTAGAGTTCGTACTTGACTAACTAGGGCCCAGGTCAGGGAGCAGACAGACTGGCTAAACCGACCGTCTGCTAGCCGCCTCACGTCACAGAAGTCAGTTAATTCTCAGCACATAGAGACTCCTTCACCTAGATATCACACTATAGAGACTGTGTCTGTTCCCCGTACTAGAAAATACAGAAAACGTTCAAACCAAAGTAATAGTAACAATTTAATTGATGTTCAACAAATAAAAAATGTTTACAATACAGAGAAACAACTGATAAAACTTGGCTTACTGAATATCAGGTCCCTTTCTACAAAAGCACTATTTGTAAATGATATGATCACTGACCATAAGCTAGATGTGCTTTGTTTGACAGAAACATGGCTAAAACCAGATGAATACATTACTTTAAATGAGTCTACCCCCCAAGATTACTGCTATAAAAATGAGCCACGTCCAAAAGGTAAAGGGGGAGGTGTTGGTACAATTTATAGCAATATTCTCTGTATTTCTCAGAGGGCAGGCTTTAAGTATAACTCGTTTGAAGTTATGGTGCTGCGTATAACATTATCTAGAGAAACACTTGTTAGTGATAAATCCCTTGTGAAGTTTGTACTGGCTACTGTGTACAGGCCACCAGGGCACCACACAGACTTTATTAAAGAATTTTCTGATTTTCTATCTGAGTTAGTACTGGCTGCAGATAAAGTTTTAATTGTTGGTGATTTTAATAATCCATGTCGATAATGAAAAAGATGCATTATGATCAGCATTCATAGACATTCTGAACTCTATTGGGGTTAGACAACATGTTTCAGGACCTACTCATTGTCGAAATCATACTCTAGATTTAATACTGTCACATGGAATTGACATTAGTGGTGTTGAAATTCTGCAGCAAATATCTCAGATCATTATCTAGTCTTGTGTAAACTCCATATAGCTAAAACTGTAAATTCTACTCCTTGTTACAAGTATGGTAGAATCATCACTTCTACAACAAAAGACTGCTTTGTAAGTAATCTTCCTGATTTATCTCAATTCCTCAGCATATCCAACAGCGCAGAAAAACTTGATGATGTAACAGAAACTATGGACTCTCTCTTTTCTAGCACTTTAGATACAGTTGCTCCTTTACGCTTAAGGAAGATCAAAGAAAACAATTTGACTCCATGGTATAATGAGCACACTCGCACCATAAAGAGAGCAACCCGGAAAATGGAGCGCAGCTGGAGGAAAACAAAACTAGAGGTATTTCGTATAGCTTGGCGGGAAAGTACCCTATCCTACAGAAAAGCATTAAAAACGGCTAGATCTGATTACTTTTCATCTCTTCTAGAAGAAAACAAACATAACCCCCGGTATTTATTCAATACAGTCACTAATTTAACGAAAAATAAAGCATCAACAGGTGTTGGCATTTCCCAAGAGCACAGCTGTAATGACTTTATGAACTACTTTACTTCCAAGATCGATACTATTAGAGATAAAATTGTAACCATGCAGCCGTCAGCTACAGTATCGCATCAGATAGTGCACTATAGATCCCCTGAGGAACAATTCCACTCATTCTCTATTATAGGAGAGGAAGAATTGTATAAACTTGTTAAATCATCTAAACCAACAACATATATGTTAGACCCTATTCCATCTAAACTACTAAAAGAGCTGCTTCCAGAAGTCATAGATCCTCTTTTGGCTATTATTAATTCATCATTGTCATTAGGATATGTCCCTAAAACCTTCAAATTGGCTGTTATTAAGCCTCTCATTAAAAAACCACAACTTGACCCCAAAGATCTAGTTAATTACAGACCGATCTCAAATCTCCCTTTTCTGTCAACGATACTAGAAAAGGTAGTATCCTCACAATTATATTCCTTCTTAGAGAAAAAATGGTATCTGTGAGGAATTCCAGTCAGGATTTAGACCGTATCATAGTACTGAGACTGCTCTCATTAGAGTTACAAATGACCTGCTTCTATCATCTGATCATGGTTGTATCTCTTTATTAGTTCTACTGGATCTTAGCGCTGCGTTCAACACTATCGACCACAACATTCTTTTGAATAGACTAGAAAACTTAGTTGGCATTAGTGGAAGTGCCTTAGCATGGTTCAAATCGTACTTATCTGACCGCCATCAGTTCGTAGCAGTAAATGAAGGGGTATCATATCGATCACAAGTGCAGTATGGAGTACCTCAAGGCTCAGTACTAGGGCCGTTACTTTTCACGCTTTACATGTTACCCTTGGGAGATATTATCAGGAGACATGGTGTTAGCTTTCACTGTTATGCTGATGATACTCAGCTCTATATTTCTTCACGGCCCGGTGAAACACACCAAATTGAGAAACTAACGGAATGTATAGTCGATATAAAAAACTGGATGACGAGTAACTTCTTACTGCTAAATTCTGAAAAAACAGAGGTGTTAATTATCGGACCTAAAAACCCCACATGTAATAACCTAGAACACTATCTAACACTTGACGGCTGCTCTGTCAATTCTTCTTCATCAGTTAGGAACCTAGGTGTGCTGTTTGATAGCAATCTTTCATTTGAAAGCCATGTTTCTAGTATCTGTAAAACTGCGTTTTCCATCTCAAAAACATCTAAATTGCGACCTATGCTCTCAACGTCAAATGCAGAAATGCTAATTCATGCGTTTATGATCTCAAGGTTAGACTATTGTAATGCTTTACTGGGTGGTTGTTCTGCACACTTGATCAATAAACTACAGTTGGTCCAAAATGCAGCAGCTAGAGTCCTTACTAGAACCAGGAAGTATGACCATATTAGTCCGGTTCTGTCAACACTCCACTGGCTCCCTATCAAACATCGGATAGATTTTAAAATCTTGTTAATTACTTATAAAGCCCTGAATGGCTTACCTCCTCAGTACTTGAGCGAGCTCTTATCACATTATAGTCCTCCACGTCTGCTGCGTTCTCAAAACTCTGGCCATTTGATAATACCTAGAATATCAAAATCGACTGCGGGCGGCAGATCCTTTTCCTATTTAGCGCCCAAACTCTGGAACAATCTACCTAACACTGTTCGGGAGGCAGACACACTCTGTCAGTTTAAATCTAGATTAAAGACACATTTCTTTAACCTGGCTTACACATAACACACTAATACACTTCTATTATTCAAATCCGTTAAAGGATTGTTAGGCTGCATTAATTAGATCAACCGGAACCGGGAACACTCCTCATAACACACGATGTACTTGTTACATCGTAAGAAGAATGGCATCTACGCTAATATTTGTCTGTTTCTTTATTATTCTGTTTCTCAGTCCGTGTCCGGATCAGATGGCGCCGGGAGATGATGTCTGCGACCCTGACCGTCGGCGGAGGCCGGACACCTGGATGAGCCCCGGGGACATATCCCCAGTGAAGACCTCGACTTAAATACAATAAAACTTAAAATTAAACAAAATAACTATAATATAATAAAATACCTAACTACATAATACTATTATTGTTAGAAATTGCAACAATATAAAAATAGAAATATAATACATTTTTTACATTTAAAATTTAATTAATACAATAAGTAAAAAAAATAAATAATAATATCCTGGCCAGAGGAGAACTGGCCCCCCGACTGAGCCTGGTTTCTCCCAAGGTTTTTTTCTCCATTCTGTCATAGAGGGAGTTTTGGTTCATTGCCGCTGTCGCCTCTGGCTTGCTCAGTTGGGGACACTTAATTTCTAACGATTATCGTCAATTTGATTTCATATATACTATTTAAACTAAACTGAGCTAGACAATGACATCTCTGAATTCAATAATGAAATGCCTTTAACTGAAAATTGAGTGTTTAATCTTATTATTATACATTACTGACACTCTATCCTCCAATTTGATACTGTTAAGTGCTTTGACACAATCTGTATTGTTAAAAGCGCTATATAAATAAAGGTGACTTGACTTTCAGAATCTTTACTTTTTAAAATGATTTTGTTTCTGTATTTTTAAATCTATTTTTTTTTATATATATATATTAACATTTTGTAAGGACAGTATATTTATTAAACAAAAATTAAATTTATTTTTCAAAATAAAAAAGAAAAATAGTACAAACTTTGCAAAAGTGATTGTTTTTAACAAGTATTAACTTACACATTATTTAAAAAAACATTATTTTAGCTGAAGTATTTGTATCACTACTGTGAGCCTTTTACCCCGTGTGTTGTGATAAAAGGCCCCCTTGCCACATTATACATTTATACGATTTTTAAACAAAATAAACAACTTGTATGATTTATTATCACACAAAATATGTTGCTCCATTAATGTTCAATACAAACGTATATATATTTTTTTTCTGCAATTATACATTTTAGGTGCATTGAATACCACTTTTTTTCTTAAGGTGTGCTTTTAGCCCCGTTGTACCTTACATATCTGACATGAGAACAGAAAACATTAAATAAGTAAGACTTTACAATAACTAATACTAATATAGAACCTAAAACTAACTTTAAAAGCGACTATAACAAATCTGATCTGCCAAAGATAAATCAATAAAGAGAAGAGAAGCGTTATACAGTCATGGCCAAAAATATCGGCACATTTGGTAAATATGATCAAAGAAGGCTGTGAAAATTAACCTGAATTGTTAATCCTTTTGATCTTTTATTTAAAAAATTCACAAAAATCTAACCTTTCATTGGATAATAAGAATTTAAAATGGGGGGAAATATCATTATGAAATAAATGTTTTGCTCAAATACACATTGGCCACAATTAACTGCACCCTTTTATTCAATACTTTTTGAAATCTCCATTTGCCAGTATAACCGCTCTAAATGTTCTCCTATAATGCCTGATGAGGTTAGAGAACACCTGACAAGAGATCAGAGACCATTCCTTCATCCAGAATCACTCCAGACCCTTTAGATTCCCAGCTCCATGTTGGTGCTTCTTCTCTTCAGTTCACCCACTCATTTTCTACAGGGTTCAGGTCAGAGGACTGGAATGGCCAGCAGAAGCTTGGTTTTGTGCTCAGTGACCCATTTTTGTGTTGTTTTTGAGGTTTGTGTTTGGATTATTGTACGGTTGGAAGATCCAAACATGGCCCATTATAAGATTTCTAACAGAGTCAGTCACTTATTGATTTCTTATCTGTTGGTATTTGATAGAATCCATGATGCCATGTGTCTAAACAAGATGTCCAGGACCTCCAGCAGAAATATAGTCCCACAACATCAAAAATACAGCAGTATATTTCATTGTACACATGGGGTACTTTTTATCCCTGTGTTCACCAAACCCATCTTGAGTGTTTGCTGCTAAAAAGCTCATTTTTTAGTTTCATCTGACCATAGAAGCCAGTCCCATTTGAAGTTCCAGTCGTGTCTGATAACTGAATATGCTGGAGTTTGTTTTTGGATGAGCGAGGAGAATTCTTCTTGAAACCCTCCCAAAAAACGTGCTGATGTAGGTGCTGTTTGACCATTTTTTTTTTTTTTT
The DNA here is from genome assembly GCA_039654775.1 of Spinibarbus caldwelli. NCBI lineage: Eukaryota > Metazoa > Chordata > Actinopteri > Cypriniformes > Cyprinidae > Spinibarbus > Spinibarbus caldwelli. The sequence continues at coordinate 55,716,678 of CM077218.1, forward strand.
AAGGTTTTCTCACCCTGAGACTCAACTATTTTCTGCAATTCTCCAGCTGTGGTCCTTGGAGAGTCTTTAGCCACTCAAACTCTCCTTTTCAGCGTGCATTAGGACGATATAGACACATGTCCTCTTCCAGGCAGTTTCCTAACATTTTATGTTGACTGGAAATTCTTAATTATTGCCCTGATGGTGGAAATGGGAATTTTCACTGCTCTAGCTCTTTTCTTAAAGCCATTTCACTAATTTGTGAAGCACAATTATCTTTTGCTGCACATCAGAAATATATTCTTTGGTTTTTCTCATTGTGATGGATGATTAAGGGAATTCGGGCTTTGTTTTCCCTCCTATTTATATTTCTGTGAAACAGGCAGCCATGGCTAGATAATTTCATGTTCATAATCACCCTGGAGTGCTCAAAATTGTAAATATGAATGGGAATATACTTCAGAGATATTTTACTCATAAGAACTTATAGGGGTGCCAATATTTGTGTCCGTGTATTTGAGAAAAACATTTATTTCATAATGAGATTTTCCCCAATTTTCAATTTTTTTAGTTCAATGAAAGGTTAGATTTTTGTGATTTTTTTAAATAAAAGATAAAAAGAATTAATAATGCAGGTTTATTTTCAGAGCCTTCTTTGATTATATTTGCCAAGGGTGCCAACAATTCTGACCATGTCTGTAAAATAAATACATGTGAAAAAAATAAATAAGGAAATTAAATTATAAATAATCACATATACATACATATATATACACACACACACACACACACACACTACACATACATACATACATATATATATATATATATATATATATATACATATATAATTTTTCTTTGTATATGAATGTATATTTGCTTTTTAAATTTCTTTGTACATTTATTTATTTCTAATTTCGACAATCTTGGCATTCCATAGAGTTCATGATTAGTTGGACTTCAGCACTACATTCTTACAATTAAAGTGCATTAAGTACAAAATTAGTTGTACCAATTTAGGTGACTTTAAGTAGACCAGTTTAGTGATATGCAAACAATATGTAAATGTATTTTTAGTATAGCATGAAATAAATGTATTTCAAAAACATTTTAAGTCATCTGTAAAGACTTTTCAATCACTCATTTGGCCAAATTGTTAAATTTGTTAAATTGTTGGCTGAGATTACTATTTCAGTATTTTTATTTTTTTTTTTTTTTCATTCAACTAACTAAGTTGATGTAAGGTCTTTTTATTCAATTCAATTCAAGTTTATTTGTATGGCGCTTTTCACAATACAAATCGTTGCAAAGCAGCTTTACAGGAAATTAAGTATCTACAATATATTTATATATTGTAGAAACTTAATATATTTAACTTATGGCGAAATTTGGTAGTTCTGTATGTTGTCTGAGGGTAGGCATCATCTGAGGGGTTGGCATCATCTCTTCTCAGGTGTTCTGGATCCAGACTGAAGCTTGTGTAAATCCTAGCAGAAACGGAGAAACAAATAGAGACATAATTAGTGTAGCTGCTGTTCCAACCAAGCAAAAATGATTTGTTCAATCCAAGCTAAAGAAAAATAATGTGTTTGATCAGATATAACTGCAGTACAAGATTATGAGATGCATTATGTGAATGCTTGGCTAAAGAGATGTGTCTTTAATCTAGATTTAAACAGAGAGAGTGTGTCTGAACCCCGAACGTTATCAGGAAGGTTATTCCAGAGTCTGGGAGCCAAATGTGAAAAGGCTCTACCTCCTTTAGTTGACTTTGTTATCCTAGGTACTACCAAAAGTCCAGAGTTTTGCGACCTTAGGGAGCGTGATGGATTGTAGCGTGGTAGGAGACTAGTTAGGTACGCAGGAGCTAAACAATTACTTATAGGTAAGTAATAATATTTTGTAACTGATGCGGAACTTAACAGGTAGCCAGTGCAGAGACTGTAAAATTGGGGTAATATGATCATATTTACCTTGACCTGGTAAGGACTCTAGCCACTGCATTTTGGACTACCTGTAGCTTGTTTATTGAAGATTTATTTTTGTGATATTTTATTTTATCACAATAGATTATTTCTTTTAAACTCATTAATGCAGTTTTGTTCATATTGTCAGCAGATGTGCACGTTTTTATACATGAAATTGAATAAAACATTAGTGCCAAAAAGGCGCATGTGACTTTTTAAAATAAAATACAAATTCTGATTAGATGTTAAAATAGTGTTCAATAAGTATACTGTCATCCATGTGTGTACACATTTTTATTATAAATGATTAAAATCAATACACAAAATCAGATCAAACTATGGTACATTTTTGTTTTGGGCCTCCTGTAAAGTTGGTGAAATGTCTCTTACACCCTTCTGGTTCTCACCCCTTGATATAGTGTTTATACAGAACAGATTGCTTGAAAGCAGCGTCACAATAATAAACCAGAAAACATTGATAACATTGTGAAGTTCATTAATTATGAAACATTTAGTCTCACCTGTAATATGGTAACATTTCCCTTTACCACTGTGCTGCTTGTTTAGTTTAGATATATATAAATATTTTTTACATTATTACGTCTGAATTTGAAAACTAAAACATTTAAAAAGTATTAAATATGAACTGCATGTTTGTAGCCGTTACGAACCCCTTTTCAAAGTCTAGGGGTAAAAGGAGTGTAACAAAACAGTGGGGAGAGGCTGAGAGAGCTGCCGTCTCCAAGTCCCAGGGCAGGAATACAAGAACACTCAGTAACACTAGTTTTAAAAAAATAAACCAAGGTATTTTATTTGACAGAATGTGGGGGGAAAAAAAAAAAATAATAAAAAAAAAAAAGGGAAAAGGAGGGGAAAAGGCCAAAACAATAAACAAAAAGTTCCTCTGTCTAGAGTTTTAAGAAATAGCTTACCTATCAAAATAAAATACAGAGACTCTTCCCTGACTTCCTCTCTCACTCAAACACAGGAGAAAAGGGTACTTTCTAAAATAAATGGCATCCACCTCCCTACAAAAATTTTCCACTTAAACAGTTGAAAAAAACTTGAAAAAACTCTGCTCAACACTTTTAGCAACTTTACCTTAACACTACAGATAAAGAAATCAACAAACACGTAGATAAACAACAGCACTGGGACCGGAAGATGGCCGCTGTGAGGACAGAACACCTCAGCCTCTCTCCCTGGACTGCAGCTCTGCAGGTTCCTTTATACTCCAGCTAACGAGCTCAAACAGGAGTCAGGTGGCACTCATTAGCCTGTCAAGCAGAGAGCAGGAGGAGCAAGAGAGACAGGAACACAGTATACACAGGAAACACAATAGTTAGTTAAAAAAAAAAAAAAAAATAGAATAACTTATGTCCTTATGTACGACGGCGTTTTAGTGCCACGTTAAAAAAATAAAAAAATCTAAGATTACGACATTAAAGTCGAAATTACGAGAATAAAGTCGAAATATTACGAGAATAAAGTCGTAATACTACGAGAATAAAGTCGAAATATTACGAAAATAAAGTTGTAATACTACGAGAATAAAGTTGAAATATTTCGAGAATAAAGTCGAAATATTACGAAAATAAAGTCGTAATACTACGAGAATAAAGTCGAAATATTTTGAGAATAAAGTCGAAATATTACGAAAATAAAGTCGTAATACTACGAGAATAAAGTCTAAATATTACGAGAATAAAGTTGAAATATTACGAGAATAAAGTTGAAATGTTTCGAGAATGAAGATTAAAGTTATAAAATTTTGAGAGTATTCTAACCTTTTGCGCATGAAAATTGCCTGGATTGAGAGTAGACTCCAACTCCTTAACATAAGTTATATTGTTTTCTTTTCTGAGGTATAGGCTGTAGGCTAAGTGACTATTCACAAGCTGTTTTATTCATGGTATAATAAAGTAAATGATTGGACATAATATTTAAAGTCTTCCATTCATTATTTGTAGCACGCCAGCCACCCAGTAATCGCAATAATTTTGTGCTTTGTTGCTTTTGATATAACAAAGCTCAGCTTTCAAATTCTGTCAGTTTTATCACGAAATACTACAAATTATAAATGTGTTTTTCCTCTTCATTTCAAGTTTATAGCAAGATATAAAAGTGACGGAACATCAGAAGGCATGAAAAAACAGTATAGCCTAATTTATAATGAAAATGTCTCATTATTGTAATAGGAAAGATGATTGACACATGCCGCTTAAACTGAAGCGAATACAGCGATCTGTCACGCCACATTAAAGAGCGTGAAAAAAAAACATTATTTTAATATAGATATTGTTTGTATTTCGCTATAAAACTGACCTATTTTGAAAGCTGAGACTTTGAAATATCTCCTGGTGCTCCTAATCCTGGCCATTTGCATGTGCAAAGGGCTAGAATATACTCTCAAAATATTATAACTTTAATCTTCATTCTCGAAACATTTCGACTTTATTCTCGAAATATTTCGACTTTATTCTCGTAGTATTTCGACTTTATTCTCGTAGTATTTCGACTTTATTCATTTACATTTACATTTATGCATTTAGCAGACGCTTTTATCCAAAGCGACTTACATTGCATTCAAGTTACAGTTTTTACATTTTTTATCAGCTCTTATTCTCGAAACATTTCGACTTTATTCATTTACATTTACATTTATGCATTTAGCAGACACTTTTATCCAAAGCGACTTACATTGCATTCAAGTTACAGTTTTTACATTTTTTATCAGCTCTTATTCTCGAAACATTTTGACTTTATTCTCGTAGTACTTCGACTTTATTCTCGAAACATTTAGACTTTATTCTCGAAATATTACGATTTTAATCTCGTAATCGTAGATTTTTTTTTTTTTTAACGTGGCACTAAAACGCCGTCGTACTTATGGACGTAACACCCCCACCACTAAGTTTTTTTTCCCTCGACTTCACATTTCAGTCAATGCAAAAGGGAAAAAAAAAAAAAAAAAAAAAAAAATGTAACGTAAAGCACTTAAACTTCAGTACTATTGGCCCTGAACAGCGCATTGGCAATCACATTTTCAGAGCTTTTCATATGACGAATGTCAAGGTTATATTCTTGTACAATTTACGCCCATCGCATTAAGCGCTGATTTAAATTAGAGATCTGGGCGAGGAAAGTTATGGGGTTATGATCGGTGTACACAAGAAGAGTTGCACTACCTCCTACGTAAACATCAAAGTGTTGAAGCGCAAGTAAGAGAGCAAGAGTCTCTTTCTCAATGGTACTATAGTGCTTCTGATAGGACGTAAACTTCTTTGAAAAATACGAGCCTGGATGATCAATACCATGTTCATCTTCTTACAATAACACTGCACCCACCCCCGTAGCACTGGCATCCACTTGCAATCTGAACAACTTTTCAAAGTTAGGGGCCAAGAGCACAGGAGCATTACACAACAGGTCTTTCACTGCATCAAAAGCTAGTGAACACTCACGGTCCCAGATGAACTTTCGGCTACTGCTTAATAGATCAGTGAGTGGGGAAACTACTGCAGAGAAGTTTCTGCAAAAACCTCGGTAGTAGCCTGCCATACCGAGAAATCGGCGCAACTCACGCTTATTGCTGGGGGTAGGGAACTGTAAGATAGCCTCCACTTTGGCAACAACAGGTCTCACACATCGCTGACCCACTTGTTTCCCCAAATAAGTGACTACTGCTTTTCCGAATTCACATTTGGCAGCATTTAAAGTTAATGACGCTGCAGCCAACTTATTGAACACACTCTCAAGTGTTTTAACATGCTCTTCCCATGTGCTTGAATAGACAACAACATCATCGATGTAGACCTCACAATCTGTGACACCTGCCAGGACCCTCTGCATCAGGCGTTGAAAGGTAGCGGGGGCATTTCGCATACCAAACGCTAGAACTTTGTACTGCATGAAATGATCTGGTGTCACAAACGCGGAAATTTCAGAAGCACGGGGAGTGAGAGGGACTTGCCAGTAGCCCTTATGGAGGTCTAATTTCGACACAAAGTTAACGGAGCCCACCCTGTCTACATAATCCTCCACTCGTGGCAATGGGAACGAGTCAGCTTTGGTGATTTTATTCACCTTGCGGTAGTCTGTGCAGAAACGGAAAGATGAGTCTGGCTTGGGCACCAGTAAACAGGGGGAACTCCACGGGCTCTGACTAGGCACAGCAATGTCATGACGTATCATGTACTCCACCTCCTCCATTATTGCACGTTTTTTTGGGTTCACTCTGTAGGTATTCTGTTTAACTGGCAGAGAGTCACCCACATCAATATCATGGGTCAGAACGGAAGTTCTGCCCGGCACATCAACAAACAGTGAAGGGTACTTGGTTATCAGCTGCAAAAGTTCTTTACGTTGGCAGTCTGTAAGATAGGGAAGAGTGTTAGGCAAGTCTTGTAGAATTACTGAATTTTTAAGCCTTCCACATGAGCTGACCGGAACTTTGTCTATCAAGCCATCTTCGACAAGACAATAACTGGTAGCAGAGACAGCAGCTACAGGGGCAACACTTGTAGTAGAGGGGTAAGTTTCATCTCCACGTTTCAAATATCTTTTCAACATATTTATGTGACAGACGCGTTTACGTCTTTGCCGATCTGGACTGGCAATCACATAATCAGTGTCACTCAATTTTCGTTCAACAGTATATGGGCCTGAACACTTTGCTGCAAACACAGAGCCCAGAACTGGCAAAAGGACAAAGACAAGGTCACCTGGGTTTAACTGACGGTCAACACTCTTCTTGTCGAAGCGTGACTTCATTTTTACCTGGGTAGCACTCAAATGCCTTTTTGCGATGTCCCAGGCACCATGCAGGCGCTCTTTGAAAGAAGAGACATATCCTGACACTGGAACAGGCAAACGATTCTCAGAAAGCAGCTGTTAACTCAGCATTTTGAATCGGGCCGCGAACCGTGTGGCCAAACACAAGGTCAGCAGGACTAAACCCGGTTGTTTCTTGTACAGACTCACGAGTGGCAAACAGAAGGAAGGGTTTCAACACAGTATGCACGTATCATGGCTTTTAAGGTCTGATGATACCGCTCGAGGGCACCCTGCGACTCAGGATGATATGCACTTGACATGCGGTGCGACACTCCCATTGCGGTTAACATTTGCGTGAATTTCTTTGAGGTAAAGTTTGATCCTTGATCTGTTTGGATCTCTTTTGGTAACCCAAACGTGGTGCAAGAGCCTTCACAAGAGCCTTAATCACAGCAGGGGACTTAATTGTGCGCAAAGGAACTGCTTCAGGGAACCTGGTTGCGGTGCACATGATGGTCAGCACGTACAGCAATTAACTGATCTCGGTCAACACCAAGAGTCTCATGTGGGTTATTTACGTCAACCCCTTCCCCATACTCAGGCTTTACCATTAACTCACATTTGAAAGGTTCAGAGCGCACTTGCAAGAATGAGTCAGTAAGATTTACAACATCTTCAAACTTTTTGGACTGTGCTCGGGTCACTGCACACGCAGGACATGTAGACGGAAACTCTTGGGAAAGACTAGAAATATCATCAGCTTTACCGTTGTTCCCTACAATGGGTCTGGGAAAAACTTGACCACCTGCCAGGTCATTTCCCAGTATAAGACCCACTCCTTCAAACGGTAACTGCTCCCGCACACCAAGATAAACTAATCCATTCACAAGATCAGATTTTAAGTGTACTTGATGGAGAGGAACACTATCACACCCCATCTCAATACCACAAATTAAAACATCCGTGCCAGTATATGAGTTTTGCGAGAAGGGCAGTAATTCTTTTAGGACAAAGGACTGCGCTGAGCCAGTATCTCGCAAAATCATGTCAGACAAGGAAACCGTGCCAGATAGGAGAAAAGGTTGCATAGACTCATCCTTAATTACAGACATAGTTTGCACCAACGCCACCTTCTTAGTTTTAGCCTCAGCATTTTTCTTTTTCCAAACCTGACATTCAGCAATCAGATCACCTTGGTCAAGGCAGTAAAAGCAGGAACGTTTGTCTCTTCCACCTGAAGAGGCAGAGTTGTTGTCCCGATTTTCATTACTTTTTGACATATACGGAGCTACACGTGACAAATCTTGCATAGTACTTTTATTAGCAAGCGGAATGTTTGACGATCGGCCAGACGGAAACACAATGCGGTGTGTCAAAACAAATTTGTCTGCTAACACAGCAGCATCCAACAACAAAGTTACTTTTTGCTCATTTAAATGAACAACGACACCTTCGAGAAGACAGGTTTTAAAATCTTCCAGTAAGATCAACTCTTGCAACTCACTGGAAAGACACCATTTTTCAAACATCACTCTTTTCTCTCTCGCAAATTCCACATGCGTCTGTCTCACTGATTTTGCATGTGCTCGAAACTCAAAACGCCTCAGAGACCAGTTCATACGCTCTGAGAACAGCGGCCTTAAGGACGTCATAATCGAGAGACTGCTCAATTGGTAAGGATGCGCAAATCTCTTGAGCTTTACCGGTCAAGCTACATTGCAGCAGTAACGCCCACATATCATTCGGCCATTTAAGCTTACTTGCGACGCGCTCGAAAGCAACAAAGTATGCATCAACCTCAGACTCGCGAAAGGGAGGCACAAGCTTGATGTATTTACTGACATCAAATTCCTGAGCATCCCTTGCATTTAAGATTACAGGTGCAGCAAGAGAAGACGCGGGGGAAGAAATAGAGGTAGGTCTGGAGCACGGAAGGGGAATGGGTTTCCTGCTCATCTCCCCCGACCGTAACGCTAAAGTACGGAGTTTAACCTCTCTATCAGTTTCTGCCTCTACCACTCTGACTTTTAAACGTAAATTTTCATTCTCCTGCTTTTTAACTTCAAGGTCTAATTCTTTTAAACGAATGGATAAGGCCGGATCAAAGGTCACACTGTCAGTGATATTTACACCAGAAACAACCTCTTCAACCACGACTGCAGGTTGTTCTTCAACTTCTGGCAAAATACCATTATGCACAAGCTGTTCAAACAGAGAATCCTTAATTACTTGTTTTTTTTTTCTCTTCTCTTGCTACTTCTGTATTAAAGAACTTTGCAATCAAAATCAGATCTTTTTTTCTACAGTAGCACAGGATACATTTTTAAAATCTAAAACAATATTCCATGTTAAATGGCTAAGCCATTGATTTGATGTGGTGACATGGTGACAACATGAGAATGAAAATAATGAAGCAAAATGCTCTGGATTTCTCAGAATCTGGAGTGAACAATACACAGAAGATAGATACAGGAAGAACGAAACACTACTTCTGGTGTGGTGTAAAAATTTTGCCCGTTTGTAGCCTTGCAAGACTTGGGTTCAAGTAAAATGATGATTGTAAAATGATGAAGTAAAATAATGATTGCTGAAGTACTGCATCAACGTGCTTTACTGTGATTTTCACTTTCAGATTACTGCAGGAGCATTTTAGTTTTAACACCATCACACCTTCTTACAGGTGTTGTCATGATTCTCCCGAGGAACACCACGAAAAGGTTTGTGGCCTATTGGATTGGGAGTCGGACTTGCAACCCGAAGGTCGTGGGTTCGAGTCTCAGGTCCGGCAGGGACTGTAGGTGGGGGGAGTGACTAACCAGCACTCTCTCCACCCTAAATACCACGGCTGAGGTGAGACCTTTGAGCAAGGCACTGAACCAACTGCTCCCCGGGCGCCGCAGCATTCGCTGCCCACTACTCCAGGTGTATGTTCACTACTGTATGTGTGCACTTGGATGGGTTAAATGCAGAGCACAAATTCCGAGTATGGGTCACCATACTTGGCCACACACCACTTCCCTTTCCCCTTTTCCCCCTTCAACAAAAAGATGGATTCCAGTAACTGACAGACATTATCACTTTCAATCTGTTGACTTGGTCCTTTTTTTGAATGTCTACTCAAAATTTAAAAAAGAAAAAAACTTGCGTTTTTAATGTCACTTTTCACACTTGGGTGCATGGAGTAAGATTAACATGGTAGCTCTATTTATTTATTTATTTTTTGCCTTTCATTATGGAAAATTCCAGATTTTCAGTAAATTACTTTCACAATTCTTCGGCTTGTAATGAAGTTAAAAAAATTCTGTTTCTTTCTTTCCTTTTTGGGCAAAGGATCTGCTAAACACACAGCAGTGACTATTGAACACACACACCATGAACACACTCCTGGAGCAGTGGGCGGCCCCTGGGGAGCAGCTGAGGATTCGGTGCCTTGCTCAAGGGTCTCAGCTTTGGGTTAGAAGTCTGACTCTCTAACCATTAGGCCACGACTGCTGCACAGGCTGCTATCACTTTAAGAACTAATACATGGATCCAAAATTCTGACACATTAGATTTTCTCCAATATATCGCTTTACCTCTTGTATATATCAATATATCTTGTTTTCATAATCCTTGGAAGTCAAACTCATAATGGAAATAATTAATTGCACAGCCCTAAAGTGCCAGAATTTTATCTGTTGGGAAAGGGGCCAAAATGGCTCTTTTGATGTTGAAGGTTTCAGACCCCTGCCCTCGGGGGTCACGAGGGGTCATGCTGTATATGGATCTTGGGTGTTTGCAGGCCTGGAGAGTGTCACGTAAATTTGCCTTTTCTTGTTTCCGGGCTTCTACTCTGGATTTATGCATAGTGTCCACGAGGTAGCACTTAACCATATGTTGCTTAAATGACTCTTCAGTTCGTCGAGACAAAGGAGTTCTCTTTTCCCTTGATTGGATTAGCTATTATCATGTTGAGAGGAACTAATCCAGACAATGAGGGTGTTGTCAGTTTTACCACCTCGTGATGGCTGTGTGAGGGAATCTTTAGATCCTGTTTTGGGAATGTGTTTATTCTGCAGCTTTTTGGTGGGTCTGTTCCGCAGAGGCCTTACACAATGAAGAACAAAATTAAACATACATCTCAGTCTCTCTTAAAAGTGTTAGTCTCTTCTTCATCTTCCTGAACAAGAACTGTTTGTAAAAACTTCTGCTTTCCTTCATGAAAGAGTAAGTAAACTACAAGCGACGCATATACATTATAAGACAATTGAACATAATATGAAACTCATAAGAAAGCACACTGATATAATTATATCATGAAGCAAAATGGCATACAAGACAAACCTTTTGTCATTGTTATTTGGGGAGGAACTCCATCTTTGAGTTGATCTGAATCTCGCAGTTCAATCTGCTGGTTTTGAAAAACTTTATTCACTGTGAAAACTTTAGATAATGTTTCTTTGTCATGTTGCTTGTAATGTCTGGTTAGGACCGATTTATCCAGATGACATTCTATTGCTTGATGCATTATTGTGTCACATTTGGTGATGACGCAAACCAGACCTGAAAGACCTGAAGATGATCTACTTGCTGTGATAGTTTTTTGCATGTCTGTGTAGAGCAGAAGATTGATTGAAACTTTTCCCACATGCAGTGCAGTGATACGGTTTCTCTCCAGTGTGAATCCTCTCATGTTTTTTCAGGTCTCCAGACCGACTGAAGCTCTTGTCACAGTGTGAACACTTGTAAGGTTTCTCTCCAGTGTGGTTCCTTTGGTGCAGTTTTAAACGGCTCGCTGAAGTAAAAGTCTTCTCACACTCAAAGCACATGTACTCTCTCCCAGCAGTATGTATTTTCTGATGTACTTTCAAACTTTGTAGATGTGAAAAACTCTTTCCACACAAATGACATGAATGTGGCTTCTCCTTTGTATGAACTCTCAGGTGCTGCTTCAGGACTGAAGCTCTCAAAAATGTTTTGCCGCATTGATCACATGTGTACAGCTTCTCTCCAGTGTGGATGTTCATGTGATACTTAAGGGTTGATGAGTGTGAGAAACTCTTCCCGCACTGATCACATGTGTGTGGTTTCTCTCCAGTGTGGATACTCTCGTGTGTTTTCAGATGTGATGACCGACTAAATCTCTTATCACATTGTGAACACTTATAAGGTTTCTCTCCAGTGTGGATCCTCTCATGTGTTTTCAGATGTCCTGAATCACTGAATCTCTTGTCACAGTGTGAACACTTGTGAGGTTTTTCTCCAGAGTGATTCATTTGGTGCAGTTTTAAATGGCTTGCTGAAGTAAAAGTCTTCTCACACTCAAAGCACATGTACTCTCTCACACCAGTATGTATTTTCTGATGTACTTTCAAACTTTGTAGATGTGAAAAACTCTTTCCACACAAATAACATGAATGTGGCTTCTCCTTTGCATGAACATTCATGTGCTGCTTCAGGTCTGAAGCTCTCAAAAATGTTTTCCCGCATTGATCACATATGTACAGTTTCTCTCCAGTGTGAATCATCTCGTGTGTTTTCAGATGATCTGACCGACTGAATCTCTTGTCACAGTGTGAACAATTATGAGGTTTCTCTCCAGTATGAACTCTCATGTGTGATGTAAGGTTTCCTTTTCGTGTGAAACTCTTCCCGCACTGATCACACGTGTGCGGTTTCTCTCCAGTGTGGATCCTCTCGTGTGTTTTCAGGTGATCTGACTGACTGAATCGCTTTTCACAGTGTGAACACTTGTAAGGTTTCTCTCCAGTGTGAACTCTCATGTGAACATCAAGACTCTGTTTGCTTGTCAATCTCTTTCCACACTGAGTGCAGGTGAAAGATTTCTTGGCTCTTCTTTTCCTTAAACCTTTCTGAGTTTGAGAGCAACTCCAAGGTTTTTTTCCATTTCTGAAGTGATGTATTCCCTCAACTTCACTCAATTCTTCATTCTCCTCATTTTCTTCAATCAACTCTGAAATAAAAGTAAAAATGGTTTATTTTCATTAACTCATAAAAAAAGAAATGTGTAAAAACATAAAAGTGAACCCTGATGTAACAGCAGAAAGTAGACAATTGCTATAAAACATTTTGATCATTTTGATGCAGTTTTATAAATACATCTAATACATTTTATATACAGTGCCCTCCAAAAGTATTGGAACAGTAAAGACAAAATTGCTCTGTTGGCTGTGGAGTCAAGACATTTACAAATATGATTAAAAGATGAATATGAGACAAAACGTCAATATCTGAAGAATGAATGCAACAGGACACAGCTGATCACTTAGAAAGACCTGTGAGGCAACTGTTCCAATACTTATGCTCACATCAGATAGAGGGATGAAACTCTAAAAGTGCTGAACTTCTTAGCTGGTAAAACATCTGTGTGTTGAATCACCTAATAATAAAATGCGACATTCTATAGTTTTGTCTCATATTCATCTTTTAATCATATTTGCAAATGTCTTAACTCCACAATCAAGAGCAATTTTGTCTTTACTGTTCCAATACTTTTGGAGGGCACTGTATATACATCTCTGAAATTTCTTCATTCATCAATGAATGAGGTACATTGATATTCAAATTATGATTTTTAAAATATTATAGGCACAAACCCCATGTTTCTATAGGGAGAACTATTAAATATGTTTGATCAACTACACAATTATCTAACATAAATAATTTTGTTGAAAAAAAAAGTACCCAGTTTACAGAAAGTGTCCCTTATTATTTGATTATTTAGCTATATTACTGCAGAGCTCTAAAGATCTTCCCAATTACAACACAAACAATCTACAACTACTTGAAGCTTTATAACTGTCAGCATTATTAATGAAGAATGAAGAATAAAGACCAACCTGTTTGTTGTTCAGTATCTTCAGTGTGTTTGATTCTGCAGGGTTCTGGATCTCTCATCTTCTCTCTGTCCTCTTTAATAAACTCAGTCTTTACAGATTTGACTGAACATGAATTTCTGTGTGGAAGAAGCAGATTTGCCAAAATAAACAAGAAATCAGTTTACTTATTTTTAACTAATTTACACATTTAAGCATTAATATAAGCAAAGAAGATGTCCTCCAGATTCTATCTTTGAAGCCTTAAAAATACAAAGTGTTGTCCAGGGCCGGATCTTTTGGATGTACTTTCAAACTTACTTCCAAACATCCACCCCCAATAAAAAGCACTTGAAACAAATGATTCCTAACCTTTGTATTTATACATTTCATTTTAAAATTTGTATAGTTTTACTTACGTAGTACCAGTCAAAAGTTTAGACATTCCTATTTTTAGTGTTTTTGAAAGCAGTCGCTTATGATCATCAAGTCTGCATTCATTCAATCAGAAATACATGAACTAAAATATTGTGAAATTTACATTTTTTTTTTTTTTTTAAATAAAAAATAAAACATTTTTTTTTTTTTAGTTTTATATATCTTTTTTACCATACTTTAAAATATCCATTTATTTGAGGGTCAGGGTTGGGGTCAGCTATTTATAATATAGCTGAATTTTAAGCATCAATTTAACACATCCTTATGAATGAAAGTATTAATTTCTTTAAAAAAGAAAAGAAAATTTTTTTTGACCCATTGAATTCAAAACTTTTGAACGGTAATGTTACAAAAGATTTCAATTTGAAATAAATGCTGTTAATATATCTTAAGATAATATAATATAATTTTAATTTTTTTTTTTTTTTACTTTTCTATTTCACAATACAACATTTTTTTTTTCTCTCTCTCTCTCTAGGCTATTTTTGATCAAATAAATGTATAGTTTGATGAGCATAAGATACTTCTTTAAAAAAAACATTAAAAACAGTAATGTGTCCAAACTTTTGACCGGTACTGTTCGTACATATTTATCCAGCTTTATCTAAGGTTTGCTGAGGATGTTATTATAGCCATATTATTATTATTATTATTTTGCAGTAATTGATTAACAGTTCCTGAATAACACTTAATGAACATTAGTGCTTTTATCGTTATTTTTTCCTAGCTGGGTATGGGCAGGATTCCCTCCTCCCATTTAACCAATAATAACTACAGATATTGTCATCATATTAATAAATATGATATTATGTATTGTATTGTTGCCTTAAATATGCACTATATAGCCTACACAAATCAAGTGTAAGTGAATTAGTTAATTGAAACTGAATGTAAGTGTTATGTTGAGCAGTAATGCTTTTTTAATTTGAATACAAACTTCTTTGCTTTGACTTATTTTAGCTATTTTGCTAATCAGCTCCCGACGCAATGTCATTCATTGAATGCGCAAATTCAAAGCATCACGTTTTGGCACATCATCGGTGCTTGCACTCTTTTAAACTTGTAATAGACCGGTGAATGATCTGTCCAGAAATGACCCTGATGGACAGAACAATTTTATATTTAGAATACATTGCAGTCACCCCAAAGTAGATGCCGACAACTCACACACCTGCATTAGGAGCTGTACTTCTTTGTGTGCCTGTTTAGCCAGTGAAAATGACATGAATGTGACAGTGGGCAAATGGATAAAGTGCAGCACAGTGTGAAATCATGAGTTTAAAGTGTGTTGATCGCACGTCTCCAGTGAAGCTGAACTCTCCTTCTGTCCATATTCAATTCACATGGACCGACCGTCACGCGGAGTACACGCGATCATGCAGGATACAAACACACACTTCACAAGATCTCACAGCTGGATTTGACTAAGTCTGCAAGGTTTGTGAAATTTAATGTTTAAGAGATTCCAATATCTGTTTAAATGATATAAATACGTATTTGCTGAATGCTGATGGTAAACGAGAAAGCATTATGTTTGCCTTTCTACTAATAATACAAAATCAATCATTATAATACTTTTTGTATTCATTTTAATTCCTTTGTTTAACATTCTATCTGATTATTAGACAGACTTCTATCCCTATTAGACAGAACTGTTAAATTGTGACAGCAAACAATAAAGAGGGAGAATATAAGTGCTCTGTGCTCGGTTGCTGCCGTTCTCAACGCTGTCAAAATAAACATATGACGCGCAGTCAATATAAATGTCCTGCCTCAAACAAATCAGCCAAACAGAAAAACTTCAAATCATAAATCAAAAAACTTAATCAAAAATATTCAAATATCGGCCGATATATCGACTTTGGCAATATATCGGTCGACCACTGTTTCAAAGGGCATTAAAGTGCGCGAGACGTGACTACTATGCAAACTTCATGATTATGGTTAAATAACCCTTCACACTTCTGTAGCAAGTTTCGTCTGTGTCTGAACACGCTGCAGGTAGTGGTGTAGCGCAAATCCATGTTCTTAAGTCAAGTAAACTTAAGCCGATTTCCCATGTGCAGGGAGTAGAGAGCAGTGAACACTGTGTAGGGACACTGTCAATAGCCAAGTTTCCATCCAGTTTTTGTGGTGTTTTGTTATCGACAAAGAGAACATGCGAGAGAAAAAAAAAAAAAAAAAAAAAAACACTTTTCCATCCAACTTGCCTTTTACCGATAAAATGGTGTGCGATGACGTCATCCCTAAAAAAAAACAGATTGTCGCATAAGTTTTGGTGTATTGCAAAAAAAAAATTGCCCTTGAGCTGTTTCCATACATAATTTCACCTATTGCGTAAATTATATAGGCCAGTAGCCTGTTCTTCATCCATTTGAAACAAAACTTAATTATATAGACTATTATTAAACTGTATAGGTCTACATAAAATTATTTTTATTAACAAGTGTCATGTTTTTTTGGAGTTTTTTTTTTGTACTTTGTTATAGAATATTTAGATAGGCTACTTGTTCATCAAGCAATAATAATAAACAGGTGCAGTTGTATTATTATTATTATTTTTCTGATTAACTTTTATTAGGAAATAGGAACGTTCATTTCAGTTATTTTATTTCTCCTAACCGACAACTGACGGTTGTTAAGCCATTATTAACCGTTAACCGACAAGACAGTTAAATTACAATTAAATTGATAGGTGGCTGTGACCCATTAAAAATAACTAAATTTGTTTTCCAGCGATTAATTTTATACATGCAAAAAGCAGCATAAACAACATGAACGTGACGATTCACATGTACGTCACACACCTGCACATAAGCTATTAGATATAAAAGAAATAAATAGGCCCATATGCAAAATATATTTTTCTAAATAATTAATTAACAAAACAAAAGGAAAAAAACAAACAAAAAACCTGCAACAATTAGCAGCCTATATGCAGAATTTCGGTTAATTTTTGCAATGCGCTCTTGAGAAAGCAGCATCCTGTTTGTTTCCTTTAATTTACAAAAGCACAATGTTTGTTTTTATTGTGAATGTGCACAAATAAAATAAATATTTAGAATAGTTTTGAATAATATCTTACTCTTATATGACCACAAATGAAGAAGTAGGCTATTGTAAGTTGTTTCCACTTTTATTAGGAAAAAAATAAAAATATCATCAAGTGATCGTGCCGGCACCTCACACGCGCAATTAAGCATTAGCCTACTAACTCAACAACGCAGCCTGTTCATTGTCGTAATAAAATACAGTCAGCCAAACATATTGAAAGAAAACCCGCATAAGCCATAGCCACAAGCATATACCAGATTACCTAACGAGTATGCTGCCAATACCTCAAAAGCTTAAGCAACATGTTCTCACTTACAACCAGATAGCCTTAAGAACAAGCGTGCTCCCAATAACAACCAGACAGCTTAGGAAAAAGCATGCTCCCAACAACCAGAAGAGAAGACACATTGTCAGTATGATCACATAATCTTAGCACAAGCACTTCACTGAAAACACAGCCTCCCCAACACACTCGATCCGCTCCAGTTTACATACCGTTCAAACCGCTCTACAGACGATGCAATTTCCTCCACCCTCCACTTGGCTCTTACCCACCTAGAAAACAAAAACTCTTATGTTAGAATGCTGTTCATTGACTTCAGCTCAGCATTTAACACAATAATCCCACAACAGCTCATAAATAAACTAAACCTGCTGGGCCTTAACAATTCCATCTGTAATTGGATTCTGGACTTTCTAACCGGAAGACCTCAGTCAGTCCGTATCGGCCACAACACCTCGAGCACTACCACACTGAGCACAGGTGCCCCACAAGGCTGTGTGCTCAGCCCGCTGCTCTTCACGCTGCTGACCCACGACTGCACTGCCAAGTTCAGCTCCAACCACATCATCAAGTTCGCTGATGACACAACAGTGGTAGGTCTCATCAGCAACAACAATGAAACGCACTACAGAGAGGAAGTGGCACAGCTGGCGAAATGGTGTGGCACTAACACTTCAGGAGAAACTCCGTTGACCACCCCCCACTGACCATCGACAGCTCGACTGTGGAGAGAGTCAGCAGCACTAAATTCCTGGGGGTGCACATCACAGAGGACCTCACCTGGACCACCAACACCATGTCACTCTCCAAGAAGGCACAACAGCGCCTGCACTTTCTCCGCCGGCTGAAAAGAGCAAGTCTCCCTCCACCCATCCTCACCACTTTCTACAGGGGCACCATTGAGAGTGTGCTGACCAGCTGCATCACTGTCTGGTACGGGAACTGTACTGCAGCAGACCGCAAGACCCTCCAGCGGACAGTGAACACAGCTGCAAGGATCATCGGTGCGCCTCTCACCTCCATCCTGGACATTTTCCTCACACAATGCTCCAGCAAAGCCAACAGTATCGTGAAGGACTTCACACATCCCTCCCACAGTCTCTTCCAGTTCCTACCATCAGGTAGACGGTACCGAAGCATCAGAGCCCGCTCTGCCAGACTGCTCAACAGCTTTTTCCCCCAGGCTGTGAGAGCCCTGAACTCAAATCACCCCGCCCCTCTCTGAAACCCCATACAAACCCCCTACCTCCTGAAACATGGACCATCTGAAACTTATGGAACTTTGTTTGTGCAATCGAAGGGTGCTACAGGGGAGTGGGCCTGTACAAACCACCTGTAGTAGCACCCTCTCTTCCTCTATGCGCACTAGTCACTTTTCACACACACTGCTGTGTGTACACAAATCCCACAAAAAGACTCAGTAATATATGTTTACATGCTCATGCACTACAAATCATCCTGCACTGTTCCCCAGCCAGCTGCTTGAACTCACAATGTCTCTCTTTGCACATGTACAGTATTTATCTGAAGCATTTGTATAGTTTGTATTTTTTAGTTTATGTATAAGTAATTTTTTTATATAGATAGTATATTTATAGTCAAAATATATCAGTAGGATAGTTTGTGTATAGGTTTATATTGTTTTACTTCATTGCTGTATGCCTGTATTTATGTAGCACCGTGGTCCTGTGAGGCACGACATTTCGTTCCACTGTATGCCCCTGCATGTAGCGGAATGACAATAAAGCTCGACTTGTCTTCACTTGAAAACAACTAAATAAGTCTAAGCAATACAGATAGCCTTAGCAAGCATGTTGCCAGTAATCTGGGAACATTAAAAAAAGAACTTAGCTTAGCTTCCTGAAGACCTTCAGCGATGAATAGAGAACGAAACATAGTCAGCTGGGACGTGGATGCTTGATCTCTTAATACTTCTTCATGTGGGGAATGAAGATCCCATCTGAACTTGTTCTTAGTCACATAACTCATCGAGTCCATATCAATAATATAACAATGCGTGAAGCAATTCCGAACAATTCCGAATCAGGCATCAGTACATGAAAAACTTGCACTTTCCCCACGGTCCCTTACTTACGAATCCTCTCACTAAATGAAAGTGAAAGTCGTAACGTATTGTCAAGTATGGTGACCCATACTCGAAATTGGTGCTCTGCATTTAACCCATCCAAGTGCACACACACAGCAGTGAATAGTGAACAAACGCACACACACCGTGAACACACACCCAGAGCAGTGGGCAGCCATTGCTCCAGCGCCCGGGGAGCAACTGGGGGTTCGGTGCCTTGCTCAAGGGCACCTCAGTCATGGTATCGAAGGCAGAGAGAGTGCTGTTCATTCACAATCCCCATCTTCAATTCCTGCCGGTGCGAGAATCGAACCGGCAACCTTCAGGTTACAAGCCCAACTCCCTAACCATTAGGCCACGACTTCCCCCATCCCCGATTGCACAGTTCCTAGTACTGAGATGATGGTGTTTGCCTGGCGAATTTGCCATTAATTAGCTATTGAGCAACGCGATGCTAGTGATAATAGTGATGGACCTTATATATGAGTGCTGTGATAAGTGTTGCATCCCTGTAGGTAGATGTGGATCAGCTGTGAGTCAGCTGATGCAAGCTTGACTAACGTGACCTGCCGGAACTGACGCTGATGCTAGATTTCAGTCATGTGACACCACATGTATTTGCATTAAAGCCCCTTTTTTTGACAAAAAGTGTTTACAAACACTTGAAGTATCGACATTTGAAAAATTGATATAGAATTTATGCGTTAACGTTAAAAGGAAAAAGATTGTCGACATAAGAGAAATTTAATCAATAAATGGCATTTCCATCAGCTATATCGTAAATATTTTAAAGCGCTAAATATTTTTTTGCAAAAAATCCTTCGACGGAAACCTGGATAATCAGAACACAGTTAGTTCAGGGAGCTCTCTTTTAATGAGCTGGTTATTTGAATCAAGGTGTGTTAAAAAAGAGAGACATACAAAATATGCAGAGCGGGGGTCTTGAGGACCAGGATTAAGTACCGCTGTATTAGCCTAATTAAAATGACTTTTAACATTTAAAAATAATTTAAAAACAAACAAATTATAATACACAAAAATATTTTGCCGTTCCAAAGTTTATAGTACATTCCTAGTGTCCAGACTGACTTAAAACTAGAAGTCGACCGATTGATCGGCCGGCTGATTAATCTGGCCGATTTTTGGCATTTTTTAATTAATCGGCTGATTGTGCTGCAAATTAAGCTGATTCATAGGCAGGCGGATCTGCAGGCAGCTAAGTGTTGTTGTGGAACGCCGTACCGGAGAATCTCTCTCTGAGGCTGTGAGACGGAGCAGCTCACACTTTGCAGCCGTGCCTCGTTCACACACAGCTTCAGCTAACGATGGCCGGGTAAAACAGAACCGTTTCAAAATCGTAATTACGTTTTACCCTACTAGAATTAATACCAGAAATTATCGTATTCATAAGTGCAACAACTCATTTGCATGTGAAAGTAGAAACGTGCAATTCAGACGAAACTTCTGGGCTGATTATAACCAAAGACTATAGAATATCCAAGACGTGTCACTCGTTTAGTTTTGAATGAGGAAAAATGCAACGCTCAATATGGCCGCTCTATTGAATGACGCCCCACCTTCTGAACCAAAGAGCCAATCGCTAATTGGCAAAGTCAGCACGTCACTGCAGCTGCTGTTAGAAGTCCCGGTTGCTATAGAAACAGTCAGCGTTCTGAGACGAGCGCTTAGGACTGCACATGCGCACTGGCTGATCTAGCCTGAAAAATAAGCTTTTTATAACACTATTTGAGCAAAAGAAACAACATTAATAATACAGTTCTCAGATTTCTTTGATGTCAAATATGAAATTTAATCGTAAGCTTAGAGAACAGTTTTGGAGAATTTGATGTTTCCCCATTCAAAGAGATAGGAGCTGCACTTGCATGCCAGAGAGGCGTTTCAAAGATGGCCGCCAAGTGACATGACTTGTCTTAAAAATACTTTGTAATAATGTGCACGTTAAAGGCACAATATGTAAGATTTTTTTTTATTAAAATATCCAAAAACCACTAGAAGAGTGTTATATATTTTGCTGACTTGTGTACATACGTTACCCCAAATGTTTCGAAGAATGTTTAAATCCAGATAAATAAGCAATTTTAACAAGTAACATGGACCGTTTCTATAGCGTCATTGTGTCTTCTGCCAATGACGTCATACGCCCTCAATTTCCGGGGTTTTTTTTGTAGAAAACATGAACTCTTATTTTTGTTTTCACTTAGATTATGGCCAATTGACTAATAGCAGTGTCCAGTGTTTCCCATACATTAATTTATTTGTGGCGGCTTGTAACAATATCAAAACTGGCCTCCACAAATAGATTTCCCTAAAGGCTTATACTTCGTTGACTATGCATATAAACTATGTACTGCACATTTCAAGATTAAAATGAAGCGCAGGTGTTTTTATATAAATGTTTAAAAAGAATGGATCGTTTTCAGAAAAGCTTTGATGTCATTTTCAATTTGTCTTTCGTGTAATACCTGATAAAGTAGCGCTTATTTGATTACAGCCGTTACCGTGGAAACTGCTATATATCCCGCTCCAACAGCGCCTCCTGCTGGCAGAGAATGAATTTGCATTTGCAAGTCTGTGGCAAAAAAAACTGGTGTCTGTCAGCAAAAAATTTAATTTCTGTCATTATTTACTCACTCACATGTTGTCCCAAACCTGTATTCATTTCTTTCTTGTGCTGAACACAAAACATAAGACAAAAAATATTTTGAAGAATGTGGGTAACCAAACAGTTGCTGGTCCACATTGGATTTAGGAAAAAAAATACTATGGAAGTCACTGTGGACCAGCAACTGTTTGGTTTTCCACATTCTTCAAAATAGCATTTATGTTCAGCAGAAGAAAGAAACTCATTTAGGTTTAAAACTAATTTTGAGTGAGTAAATGATGGTATAAATATAAAACACTATGACAGAATCGACAGACAGATAAAGAATTTTTATTCTTTAATGTTAAAATAAAAAAAACGCAAAGAGAAAAAATTAACTCCCTACTGTTGACAGAAAAAAATAATACAGCTGCTTTAATAGGAATCAATCTATATAGTGTTTTATTTTTATATTTGTTCATTCAATTTCTTGAATGCTCCTGCTAAATATGCCTATTGTACCTGAAAATAAAGCACTGTTTGTTTTATTTGTATATTATGTGTATTTGTAATGTGTATCTTTGTTCTTATTTTTAATAACAAAGATGAAATAATGACAAAGATTTTTATCTTCGTCCACTTTGGCCTAAATATCCACCATTCTTTTTTATATTTTGTTACGCTTTGTCTTTGTGTTTCTGCTCAGACAAAATAGTAAAACCAACATGACAAAGAATCGTGATAAAATCGTGATGTGTCTAAAAGAATCGTGATATGATATTTTTGCCATATCGCCCACCCCTAGCTGTAGCTCACATTCAGAAGTCAGTCTGGGCACCTCCGTGAAGTTGGTCCCTCACCCAACGCAAAACGTCAGCAAAATGGTCTCAATCATTTGTGCTCCGTTTGTGCTGTTTTGGGCCTATTTCATTATGTCTCTACAAAACCAAAACAAAAAATAAAGACTTGATATACATAGGCCTATTTTCGTTTCTGCACACAAATAAAACAAAGCCTAGCCTACTGTTTCTAGGTCCGCATAGCCTGTAAGTTACTTTTGTGTCCATTCATTTTTCCTTTTTAACCATGATGAAAAAAATTAAAAAAGAACAGATGTTTTTTTTTTTTAATACCTTTAATTACTATACTATTTTTTTACCACTAATTGTCTTTACTATACCGCCTATAATTTGATTATTTAATATTTTAAAAACCAAAGCAGCACAAACAAAACTTTTACAGGCACAAACCAGAACAAACGAAGCACAAACAAACAAGACTATTTGTGTTGAATTTGGCACATGTGGGGGCTGAGTGACCTCAGAATGACCTATAAATATTATTCTAATCTCTAAAAAAAAACATTATGTTGATTAATAATAATTAATAATTAGACGTATGTTAATGTTTTGTTTTTGCACTATGACTGGAATTTGTAGACGGTCCCTTAAACAACATTAGCGCTTATCTACACATAGCTATACATATCTGACATGAGAACAGAAAACATTAAATAAGTAAGACTTTACAATAACTAATAATAATACAGAACCTAAAACTAACTTTAAAAGCGACTATAACAGATCTGATCTGCCAAAGATAAATCATTCCACTCAGTGATCTCGAGACATTCAGTAACAGCACATTATCAGTCCAAACATGGAAAATGTGTCTGATGTTAGTGTTTGTATGTGAAACACCGTGAATTACTGACCTCTCCTCAGACTCGACGCTGCAGCTGCGTCCGAAAGCTTTATGACTCGCTCCTTTATCAGACAATGACTTTACAGACAGCGTTTGTTCACGGTTCCTCCGAAAGAGACTTCAGACAGACTTCTGAGACAACATCACCATTTAATGATCTACAACAACAGAGCTCTGCTGAGAAGACAATACTTCATTACTGCTACAATACTGCTTTCTCCCTACAAATTAACCTCTACATCAAAGCTGGAGAAAAGATGCTCAGAAAACTACTTTAAACTGGCTTTTATTTCTCAACTCTCAGGAATCGAGGAGGACTGTGGGAGATCAGCGAAGTGTACGATACTTCCACAAATACACAATAAAACGATCAGATGAAGGCTGGAAGTGAAGCTAACACTGGATTCAGACTGTCTTCTTCTTCTTCTTCTTCTTCTTGTTGTTGTTCTTCTAGGATTTAATGGCGGTCGGTAAACCAACTTAAAGGTGCATTCGCGCCACCTGCTGGAGAGGAGTGTGAAGCGCACAATGGATAGGAAGTTTAGAAACAAGAACTACTTACAAGAAAAATCAATAAATAAATACAAATAAAAACCCACAAACCCCGATAACCTAAATCCTATTAATCAATCCTGTTTCCTTTAAATAAACAACTAATTCTCGATAAATGTTTGATTGTTTAGGTCCAGTGACAGATCATTCATTTACAAATATCTTAAAACTTGACTTAACCGGAAACGTAACCCACATTTGTCACAATTTCCGTTTTCATGTCTTCCTATTATATGCAAGCACTGATTTAATACACAATGACCAATGCTTATTAAAACGGTCTCTTTTCTGTTTCCAAATCTTCTCTCTGAACCAGAGCTGTACGTTATCTTATTTTGCACATAGCTCTGGTGCTACAGAAGCTGACAGTTTTGTAGCACAAACAGTTGTAGCACACGTTAGGGGCGGGCGATATGGCAAACATATCTTATCATGATTTTTTAAGGAATATCACGATTCACGATTTTATCATGATTCTTTGTCATGTTTGTCAGGCTTTCCTGTAGCTCAAATAGTAGAGCATGGCGCTAGCAACGCCAAGATCATGGGTTCGATTCCCAGGGAAAGCAAGAGCTGATAAAATGTAAAAACTGTAACTTGAATGCAATGTAAGTCGCTTTGGATAAAAGCGTCTGATAAATGTAAATGTTGGTTTTATTATTTTGCAAGCTGTCTGAGCATTACAGCCAAACTAATTTCCCTATTGTAAAATAAAACATTTCAAGGTAACAAAATATAAAATAAAAAAAAAAGAATGGCAGACATTTAGACCAAAGCATTTAAACATGTTTGGGACAACATGTGAGTAAATAATGACAGAAATTTTATTTTTGGTTGAACTATTCCTTTAATGAGAAAAGCAAAAAAGAGCTCTAACACAAGTGTGCTCTATTCTATCTATTTTCTTTTTATTTATTATATAATTAAAAAATGTACTGCATTAGGCTAACTGAGACGTGTCAGAACTTGCATATCATTGCTCTTTTGTTGGTTTTGATTGCTTCCATTGTCCTCATCTGTAAGTTGCTTTGGATAAAAGCATCTGCTAAATGTAAATGTAATGACAAGCGGCAGTTTATTTGAAAGAGCTGCACGCCTCAGTTTCTCTCTCAACTGTTTACTTTCAGTTTAGACATAACTGTGTTTATATGTAAACCTTGTGTATTTTCAACAATATTAGATGCGAAATGGATCAGACGTGAAAGACAACTTAGTCCAGTAATCAGGCACTGTTTGACAGGCTCGTAGTGCGCGCGCTTCATGTGTATGCGTTCAGAAAAAGCGCAGGTCAGAACAGCACATGAATTAATTAATGTTTAACCGGCAAGGCTTTAAAGCAGATGCAAATAATGCACTTTTGTGATTGCACATAAGTACAGTGTCCCGTGAGTGTAACTCTACTGCTGAGTTAACATTTAATGTGAATGTATGATGCATTATATCGAGACAGAGGCGCCAGAACTGCAGCTGATAGAATGTGCGCTGTAGCACGATACTACGATATTTCTTCAAATCGTCCATGATCAAAACTCATCTTATCGCACACCTCTAACTACCAACTATAGCCCAATCAATCCCACACACACAAAGATGCACAACGAAATTACTTCACACTATTAAGCAGCTGTGTTATGAACATGCAAAACTGTATTGCACACGTGCTACAGTGGTGAATTTATTCATCGCACAGACCAGTTTTTTCATATCACGTGCGTATATGTCGCACTGTACAGCCCTGCTCCGAACCAACCTTTTCTTGTATACAGTATAAATGTCTATCTTTTGTTGCTTCTTTCCATTCATTCTGCTATATTTCCTGGGTGGATTAGTGCAATGTGGGACACTTTTTATAATTTTGAATTGTGTATCATATTTTCAAATAAAGCCAAAACAATAAATCAAAATCTTATAACATTTTAAAATCCCCAAGATGTTTCCCTACTAAATCAGAATAATTTTTTTCAGATATTGTACTTAAAGGGGAAATGGCGCACATTTTAGTGCTCCATGTGCCAAAATAGTTTAAGAATTTGTGGATTTTCTAATGTGGAAATAGTTTAATTTTTACAAAGTAAACTTCACATTTATCACTCCTGGTTAAATGTGCATATCCATGTTTTCTGAATTAATTTAGTAGGCCTACGGTGTGTTTGCTGTCTTCATCGGTTTGTCTAAAAAACTAGTAGCCTATATGTTCATATGTGGAATGTTAAATAAAACTATATAACACAGAAATCTTATACTATTTAAATGAATTTATGGTAACACTTTAGAATAGGGAACACTTATTCACTATTAACTACAACTTTTCCCTCAATAAATTCCTAATTTGCTTCTTATTAATAGTTAGTAAGGTAATTGTTAAGTTTAGGTATTGGGTAGGATTAGCGATGTAGAATAGTCATGTAGAATAAGGCATTAACATGTGCTTAATTACTAATAATAAATGGCTAATATTCTAGTAATATGCATGCTAATAAGCTATGCGTAACATGGAATGCGTTTAAAACTGTTACTAAACTTATATCCTCTGCACATGGTAAGAATATGGAGCATGCATTTTCAAAAGCATGTGTTAAGCAAATTGTAATGGTAAAAACACTCCATAACAGAAATTAGTAGTCCTGGCCGGTTATGGCCTTATCATGGTCCAAGATTTTATCGTCTTCTAGTCTCAAAATTTTTAATCTGGATCTTAAAACATTATAAGCCCCAAAATTAACAAAATTACATGTATGGCATTTAACTTTCTTAATGCACATTTTATCAATTGAATAACATTGAATATTTGTATGTCTCACATTAGTTAAAACGTCCTGTCCCACTTTTGAAACATCATTTTCTGAAGTGGGACGACACAGATTTCTTTAAATAGAAAATATTATTAACACAGTTTAATAATATTATTGCAAAATTTGTTTTACAAATACATCACAAATATAATTTGATAATTTAGAACATTGTTTTATGTATAACATATATATTGTTAACATTAATTTTGTCTAAATCCTATGTCACTGACCTTTACAAGAGGTACTTCCTGTTTTATGATTTTCATGGCCACATTTCTGACATAATTTCCAGAAAGTCGAGTTATTTCAATAACTTGACACCCCTGCTTGAATTCAACACCAATCATGTTCACTTTAATGTTGTAAAAGAAGAAATAACGCACTGAAGCTTAAGTGTCCCACATTAGTCAGTGTCCCACATAACACTAATCTACATTTCTTTTACTGTTATCGCTTTTATTTCTGTTTTACTTAATGCCACTGCAATGCCTATTTGTGAATGGTTTAATGCCTGTTTAGCCAGATGATCAGTCTCCTCGTTTCCTTTCACACCCATATGTGATGGTACCCACACGAAGTCCATACTGTCTTATTCTAATTAAACTCTACATTACTACGTTTATCAAGTTTTGTCTTCCTAATGATTTTCCACTTGATAAACTGTTTAGCGCTGAAAGAGAATCTGTGCATATCAGGAAATACAGAAATATGATCTGAGGTTCTTTTTGACATTTTAATTTTGAATAGGGGAATATATACTCCTGGAGCTGTTTTCCCAGAGTCTGGATCCTTTGAACCATCTGTGTATATTTGTACTGCACTATAATATGTATGATCTATATATTGCTGTACAACTAAACTTTCTAACACACTTGTTTCATTGTTATATTTTTATTTATGCAGCTGGATGTCAATCAAAGGCACAGGAAAAAGCCAAGGAGGGATTGCTGACCTAGCCACAGTAGGGGCAATATGGGGGCTGTCTTGTTGTCTTCTTGGAATGAACTGAAGTGTTTTCATCTTCTGGACGCAGAACAAAAAGAGGGCGTTTCCCAATTACTGGGCGTTTTCACATCGGGACAGGCATTTTTAACTCATCAGAAAAGTACGAAAGCCCTATAGGCCATGTGATATTTTCTTTTTACATTCTGAAGTTTCCAGCTATTTTGTTATGCGTCTAGATCACGAGAACTTATGATGAGGTTGGCTGTGTGTTTTTCCCGGTGCACAGGCGTCAATCAAAGTCGCCTTGAAGTCTTGCATCTTCGGAAGTCAAAGTCAAAGTCTGCTTTATTGTCAATTCTGCCCCATGTACAGCACATACATACAGAGAATTGAAATTGCGTAACTCTCAGACCCATGGTGCATACAGTTAACAATAAAACACTAACAGTAGACGTAAAATGCAGATAAATACAGTTTAAAATATAAAAACAAACTATACAGATATACAAATAAGGACATTGTAGAAAAGAGTTAGATTAAGTGGCATAAGGCACATGGCAGATAAAATGCAAATCGGTTAAACAAATAAACAAAACTAAACAAAACAAAACTGTGCAGATATGAGTGTAGTGCAAAAAGAGCTTATCAGTCTGTTTAAAGTGACAGAAGAGGTAGTTGAATGGGATCAGTTCAATACTGACTGAGGTAGTGGGCAGTCCAGTGGTGCACTAAGTGACTGGTGCGGGTCACAGTGTGTAAGGGGGGGGGTCAGAGTTCAGTGGTGCGTGGGGCAAAAGAGGGGAGGGGGGGCAAGGTCGGGAGGGAGTTCAGCTTCCTGACAGCCTGATGAATGAAGCTGTCCTTCAGTCTACTGGTCCTGGCCTGGAGACTAAGCAGTCTCCTCCCTGATGGCAGCAGACTGAAGAAGCTGTGTGTCGGGTGGGTGGGATCACCTGCAATGCAGAGGGCTTTGCGGGTGAGACGGGTGTTGTAGATGTCCTGGAGGGAGGGGAGAGAGACACCAACAATCCTCTCACCTGCTCTCACTATGCGTTGGAGTGTCTTGCGGCAGGACGCATTGCAGGCGCCATACCACACAGTGATGCAGCTCGTCAGAATGCTCTCGATGGTGCCTCTGTAGAAGGTGCACATGATGGGGGCCGGGGCTCTGGCTCTTCTCAGTTTGTGGAGGAAGTAGAGACGCTGCTGTGCTTTCTTGGCCAGTGCTGCGGTGTTGTCAGTCCAGGAGAGGTCCTCTGTGATGTGCACACCCAGGAACTTGGTGCTGCTCACTCTCTCCACGGTCGCACCGTTTATGGTCAGAGGAGCATGCTGAGTGTGCACTCTCCTGAAGTCAACAACAATCTCCTTTGTCTTCTCCACATTCAGAGAGAGATTGTTGTCACTGCACCACCCGGCCAGGCGGCTCACCTCGCACCTGTAGTTTGTCTCATCTCTGTTACTAATGAGACCCACCACAGTCGTGTTGTCCGCAAACTTAATGAAGAGGTTGGAGCTGTGTGACGGTGTGCAGTCATGGGTCAGCAGAGTGAAGAGGAGGGGGCTCAGCACACATCCTTGAGGGGCCCCTGTGTTAAGTGTGATGGTGCTGGATGTGTTACTGCCGACCCGTACTGCCTGAGGTCTCCCAGTCAGGAAGTCCAACAGCCAGTTGCACAGAGAGGTGTTGAGCCCCAGCTGGACCAGTTTGTGAATGAGCTGTTGAGGGATGATTGTGTTGAATGCTGAACTGAAGTCTATGAACAGCATTCTGACATACGAGTCTTTTTTGTCCAGATGTGTGAGGGCTGGGTGGAGGGCAGTGGCGATGGCATCATCGGTCGAGCGGTTGGACCGATATGCAAACTGGAAGGGGTCCAGGGAGGGGGGGAGGGCAGACTTGATATGATGCATGACTAGCCGTTCAAAGCACTTCATGAGGATCGGAGTAAGTGCGACTGGACGGTAGTCATTGAAGCAGGATGGAGATGGCTTCTTCGGGACTGGAATAATGGTGGTAGCCTTGAAGCATGTGGGGACAACAGCCTGACTCAGCGAGATGTTGAAAATGTCTGTGAAGACATCAGTGAGTTCCGCTGCACAGTCTCTCAGTACACGACCAGGAATGTTGTCAGGACCCGGAGCTTTGCGTGCATTGATCCTGCTGAGGGATCTCCTCACGCTGTCCGGGGACAGCGTCATCACCTGGTCGCCGGGAGGAGGTGGGGTCTTCTCTGCAGTGGTGCTGTTTTGTGCCTCAAAGCAAGCGAAGAAGGCGTTCAGCTCGTTCAGCAGGGGGATGGTGCTGTCTTGCTGTATTTTTGGGAACACACTCTTTAAGTCTGCTTGGTTGAAATCCCCAGCTGAGATGAGAAAAGCATCTGGGTGGGCTGTCTGCTGCTCACTGATGTGCTGATACAGTTTATTCAGTCCCTCACTCCTGATGTTGTTGTTGGAGCTGGGAGGGATGTATACAGTAACGAGCAGTATGGCTGTATATTCCCTCGGTAGATAGAACGGCCGGCACTTAATAATCATAAACTCCACCAGGGGCGAGCAGTGTTTGCAGACCACAACAGCGTCGCGGCACCACGCGTCATTAATGTAAACACAAAGCCCGCCGCCACGGGTCTTACCTCCCTCGACGAGAGCTCTGTCCGCTCGATAGCATGTTAGCTGGTCGAGCTGAATGGCGCAGTCCGGAACGCTGTTGTTGAGCCATGTTTCCGTGAAAACAAAAACACAGCAGTCTCTTACAGTCCTCTGAGTTGAGCGTAGTAGTCGGATGTAGTCCAGTTTATTGTCTAAAGAGTGTACGTTAGCCAGTACGATGGTGGGGATAGCTGGCTTGTGTGGGTTAGCCGCTAGCCTAGCCCGGATACCTCCGCGCTTACCCCTCTTCTGCTTTCTCTTGCGCCGCTTGTGGCGCCTCCGCTCTGGGCGAGATGCAGTAGTGGGGGTCGGTGATGTTGTAGGCCTCTGGAGCAGACCGAGGTCCCGCAGCTCTTCGGCGTGCGCGAGGTTTAACTCTAAAAATGTGGTTCTGCCGACGTCGAGCAGAAACTCATGACTGTATGCGCGTTTAAAGACAGGTAGACGCGACGAAGACGTACAAAAACACTTCGACTTACAAGATATAAAACACGAAAACACCGTTCTGTCGGGAGAGAGAGAAGCCGCTGCGTGTGCACGCGCCGCCATCTTGATGAAGGAAGCGGAGCCGATTGAAATTAGATTACATTTAGATTAAAATTAAAAGATATTAAAATTTGAATTCATTTAGATTTAACACATTTGCTTGAAGAGGTTTTGTGTTTGATTAGAAATAAAACCAGAAGCTGAAGATTTTTTTTGGTGTACCTTCCATCAGTGTCTTTGTAAATCTACACGATCACTAAACTGATGGTGAACAATATCCAATGAACAATGAGGCTAATTTTTCTGCCCATCTTGACTGGTTTACTGGTGTATACAGAGCCATCTGAACGTTCTGGAGAAGACCGCAGACAGGCAAGAATCTCTACAGCACCCACCGTTAACTTCATAAAAATTATAATAATGTTAACAGACAACAAAAGATTTGATAGAAACACACACACACACACACGCATAAATATATTAAATATATTAACAGCCTCAGAGCCTGTTTTTTCCTATGCTTACAGTGTTATAAATTTTGCAAATTAAGTAAAGGTTTTGATCACTAAAATGCAACGTGTTATTAATCACCTTTTTTTTCTGTAGATGAAAGAGAAGACAGGTTTCAAAGAGATGCTGAGGGTGACTGTAGATGACTTTTATGAATTACTGTCTATGGTTGAGCCTTTAATCACTAAAACCAACACTGTTATGAGGAGGAGCATCACTGCCCAAGACAGACTGTCAGTGACACTGAGATTCCTGGCAACAGGTAAGTCATAACATACAAAAAAAATAATTACTACACTACGTTTTATTACATTTCTCTCCATTTTTGATTTCTATCAAATTGTGTATGACATAAGAAAAAATATGTATTAAAACATCCCTTGATTAACAAAACATGATCTCATGTTTTAATTGTAGGAGAGTCATTTAAATCACTCGGATTTCAGTATTGAATGGGAAGTACAACCATAGGAAAAATTGTGGAAGAAACATGTGAAGCTCTTCACCAAACTATGAAAAAGGATTTTTTGAAGGTGTGCAGTCACATGTAAAAAGACATGAAATATTTCCAAATTATTTTGTGAAGTGTAATGACAGCATTATTCCTAATGAAATATTACTAAGCATTGATTTTACCTTGACCTTTTAAATGTAGCTGTAATACAATGCAAAATGCACAAAAATATACATAAAATGAGTATGTATGAATATATTCTAAAATAAAGTTCTTCATAGGCCAACTTTGTCTTGGGCATCTCTGTTGTGGAGGATCAAAGTCAGCTTGCTTGTGTTATTTCTAAATGGCATCACAAATAATGAGTTACTCTAATGTTTTCGGACACCAACTTCTGAGGAAGAATGGAGAAAAATAGCTCATGAATTTGAACCAAAGTGGCAATTTCCACATTGCATTGGAGCAATTGATGGAAAGCACATCTTCATACAGCCCCCAGCCAACAACAGTAGCATGTTCTACAATTACAAATCAAGATTTTCCATTCTGTTGATGGCCATAGCAGATGCCAACTACAAGTTCATTTACACAAATGTTGGTGTTCAAGGCAGAGTCTCAGATGCAGGTTTGTTTGCACATTCTGATTTACGAGCAGCCTTAGAT
This sequence comes from Spinibarbus caldwelli, assembly GCA_039654775.1. Taxonomy (NCBI): domain Eukaryota; kingdom Metazoa; phylum Chordata; class Actinopteri; order Cypriniformes; family Cyprinidae; genus Spinibarbus; species Spinibarbus caldwelli. The sequence continues at coordinate 55,749,436 of CM077218.1, forward strand.
CAGGGGAAATTAAACCTTCCACCTCCCGAGCCTCTAAAAAACAGCAGCATCATCATGCCTTATGCCTTTGTTGGAGATGAGGCTTACCCCCTGAGGAACGACCTAATGAAGCCATACCCGCACCGTCGACTTCAGCCTGAACAACGCATTTTCAGTTACAGATTATCACGTGCAAGACGAGTTGTAGAAAATGCATACGGGATTCTTGCAAACCGTCTCAGGGTGTTCTGTACCACCATCTGCCTGAGCCAGCCAAAGCAGTAGCGGTGACCCAGGCAGCACTGTGCCTCCACAATTTCCTGCATCAAAAACAATCAGAAGCCTACCTTCCACCTGGCTTCACTGACTGGGAGGACGAGAACCATCAGCTCCATGAAGGGGAATGGAGAGTGCAGAAAACCCTGCAGTCTGTAAACATGGGAGGAGGAAGAAATCCAACGGTTGCTGCAAAACAGCAACGTGACTGCCTTAAAGACTACCTTGTCTCCCCAGCTGGCAGAGTACCATGGCAAGATCAGTATGTGCAACAAGTAAAATAATCAGGTAAACACATAACAGTGAACATTAACTTTTATTAGTAACTTCGTATTGTACTAAACAGATCCATGTAGACGTTCTCAAATAAATCCAGTACAGAACACTGTTCAAAAAAGTGTGTAAATAATTCCAATAAAAACACAGAATAGCCCTCCGCTGAATAGCCCTCCAACTAAAGTTCAAAATAAATAAATAACAAAAAGAATAATGTTAAACATTAAACTAAAGATCCTGTAGCTGACGGCACCCAGTGTCGTTCGGCTGAGGCAAAAATGAGTATGCTTGCTGGGACAGTAACGGGGGTGGTGCTGGTTTGGGTACTGAGGATGATGGAGAAGGAAGATATGTTGAATGATGAGAATAGTAATTTCCAGGCATTGGGAAGCCTGGGTGACTTTGCACAGTATGCGGTGACAATTCACTTTCTTGGGCATCATAAATCTGAGACATTATAGACCGCTTCAATCGCAATACTAGAGTAGGGTTTTTGATCCGGCCAAGCTCCTCTGCGACCTGTTTCCCAAAAGAATACTCTCTTTTCTCCTCTCTGTTTGAAATCTTCTCTGCGACCTTACTGAGTATAGCTATTTTTTGTAGTTCAATGTTGTTGTCATTTGTCTTAGATCTGTACCTCACACGACGCAATGGTTGTGATGAGCAACGTCGTGGAGTGGCAGGAGCTTCGGAGGCAGGCGATTCATTTTCACAAGCTGCATCTGAAAAAGGGAATTGCTGGGAACTTGGCTGTAGATCTGGAGAGACAGCAATTTCATTTTCCATTTCAATTTCCTCTTGTTCTTCAGCAGCATCAGGTTCAGTCTGAAAAGAAAAATGTATAAGGACAATCAAAATGTTATAATAAAAATTACAAAAAAAAAAAAAAAAAACTGAGTACCCTCTTTCTTTAAGTTCAAGTTCCTCCTATTCTCTTATCTCTTCCGGTCTCCCCCATGTCCTCCTCATCTTTCTCCCCTACTAATTCTTTCTGCCTCTTTTTTCCCCCTCTACTTACTTCCAAACTAGTTTCACTTGGTCTGTGTAACACAAATGGCTTCAGGAATTGCAAGTGTTGGAAAATCCACTTTTGTCTTGATGTCATCTGTGTTAATCCACTACCACTTGGTTTTCCTTTAAGGATCTTTCCAAACTGCATCCTCAGTGTAGCCATTCTAGTCTGCACATCCTGCACTGTGTAAACAATTACAAACAGCAACGTTAAAATATTCTGACTAACTACACTGCATCCAAAACTATCCCTTTAAGTCAGTGGTTCTCAAAATGTGGTACGAATACCACTAGCGGTACGCAAGTAAAAAGTAAATTCATGTTAAAACAAGTTCAAGTTCAAGTTCATTTTATTTGTATAGCACATTTACAACAGCCACCAGGCTGACCAAAGTGCTTTACAGAAAAAAACAAGATTATAACCTACCACATACACAGAAAATAGTTAAATATAAAAAGTTTGAGAACCACTGCTTTGTGATACAACCGGTGTAAGCTAAATATTAACATCAACAAAATGGATCAGCTTCTTTCAAAGACAAAATGTATTTCTAATGACGTAACAAGTACACCATACAGCTTTAGACACACAGGAGATAGAGGCGATAAGTGTCTAGCACCATGTTGTCGATTTAAGAATATCTCTAAGATTCCTTAGCTTTGCGATCCTTATCTTCCACTCTCTTTCAGTTTAAAGGGATGGGACTTTAATCTAGATTTAAACTGACAGAGTGTGTCTGCCTCCTGAACAATGTTCGGTTTGTTCCAGAGTTTGGGCGCTAAATAGGAAAAGAATATGCCGCCCACAGTTGATTTTGATATTCTAGATATTATTAAAATGGCCTGAGTTCTGAGATCATAGCGGACGTGAAAGACTATAATGTGATAAGAGCTCGCTGAAATACTGTGGTGCTAAACCATTCAGTGCTTTTTAAGTAATTAGCAAGATTTTAAACGATGTTTAGTAGGGAGCCAGTGCAGTGTTGACAGAACCAGGCTAATATGGTCATACTTCTTGGTTCTTGTAAGCAATGGAATTTGCTGTAACAACTGGAGTTTGTTTATTACTTTGTAAGTAATCTGCCTGACTTAACTCAATTCCTCAGCGTATCCAATAGCTCAAAACAACTTGATGATGTAACAGAAACTATGGACTCTCTCTTTTCTAGCATTTAAGATATGGTTGCTCCTTTACGCTTAAGGAAGATTAAGGAAAACAGTCTGACACCGTGGTATAATGAGCACACTTGCGCCCTAAGGAGAGCAGCCCGGAAAATGGAGAGCAGCTGGAGGAAGATAAAACTAGAGGTATTTCATATTGCATAGCAGGAAAGTACCCTATCCTACAGAAAAGCATTAAAAACTGCTAGATTTGATTACTTTTCATCTCTTTTAGAAGAAAACAAACATAACCCCAGGTATTTATTCAATATAGTGGCTAAATTAACAAAAAAATACAGCATCAACAGGTGTTGACATTTCCCAAGAGCACAGCAGTAATGACTTTATGAACTACTTTACTTCCAAGATCGAAACTATTAGAGATAAAGTGGTAACCGTGCAGCCGTCAGCTACAGTATCGCACCAGATAGTGCACTATAGATCCCCTGAGGAACAATTCCACTCATTCTCTATTATAAGAGAGGAAGAATTGCATAAACTTGTTAAATTATCTAAACCAACAACATATATGTTAGACCCTATTCCATCTAAGGGCCTAAAAGAGGTGCTTCCAGAAGTCATAGATCCTCTTCTGACTATTATTAATTTGTCATTGTCATTAGGATATGTCCCCAAAACCTTCAAATTGGCTGTAATTAAGCCTCTCCTTAAAAAAAACAAAAAACAAAAAAAAAAAAAACACAACTTTACCCCAAAGATCTAGTTAATTACAGACCGATCTCGAATCTCCCTTTTCTGTCAAAGATATTAGAGAAGGTAGTATCCTCACAATTATATTCCTTCTTAGAGAAAAATGGTATCTGTGAGGATTTCCAGTCAGGATTTAGCCCTTATCATAGTACTGAGACTGCTCTCAATAGAGTTACAAATGACCTGCTCTTATCATCTGATCGTGGTTGTATCTCTCTATTAGTGCTACTGGATCTTAGCGCTGGGTTCGACACTATCGACCACAACATTCTTTTGAATAGACTAGAAAATTTTGTTGGCATTAGTGGAAGTGCTTTAGCATGGTTCAAATCGTACTTATCTGACCACCATCAATTCATAGCAGTGAATGAAGAGATATCATATCGATCACAAGTGCAGTATGGAGTACCTCAAGGCTCAGTACTAGGGCCATTACTTTTCACGCTTTACATGTTATCCTTGAGAGATATCATCAGGAAACATGGTGTTAGCTTTCACTGTTATGCTGATGATACTCAGCTCTATATTTCTTCGCGGCCCGGTGAAACACACGAAATTGAAAAACTAACAGAATGCATAGTCGATATAAAAAAAACTGGATGACGAGTAATTTCTTACTGCTAAATTCTGAAAAAAAAACAGAGGTGTTAATTACCGGACCTAAAACTTCCACATGTAATAACCTAGAACACTATCTAGCACTTGATGGCTGCTCTGTCAATTCTTCTTCATCAGTTAGGAACCTAGATGTGCTATTTGATAACAATCTTTCCTTTGAAGGCCATGTTTCTAGCATTGGTAAAACTGCATTTTTCCATCTCAAAAATATATCTAAATTGCGACCTATGCTCTCAATGTCAAATGCAGAAATGTTAATTCATGCGTTTAGGACCTCAAGGTTAGATTATTGTAATGCTTTATTGAATGCTTTTTCTGCACGCTTAATAAACAAACTCTAGATTGGTTAAAATGCAGCAGCTAGAGTCCTTATTAGAACCAGGAAGTATGACCATATTAGCCCAGTTCTGTCAACACTGCACTGGCTCCCTATTACACATCGTATAGACTGTAAATCTTGTTAATTACTTATAAAGCCCTGAATGGTTTAGCTCCTCAGTACTTGAGTGAGCTCTTATCACATTATAGTCCTCCACGTCCGCTGCATTCTCAAATCTCTGGCAATTTGATAATACCTAGAATGTCAAAATCAACTGCGGGCAGCAGATCCTTTTCCGAGTTGGCACCCAAACTCTGGAATAATCTACCTAACATTGTTTGGGAGACAGACACACTCTGTCAGTTTAAATCTAGACTAAAGACCCATCTCTTTAACCTGTCTTACACATAACACACTAATACGTTTCTAATATTCAAATCCATTAAAGGATTTTTAGGCTGCATTAATTAGGTCAACCAGAACCGGGAACACTTCCCATAACACCCAATGTACTTGTTACATCGTAAGAAGAATGGCATCTACTCTAATATTAGTCTGTTTTTTTCTTATTCCGAGGTCACCTCAGCCACCAGATCCAGTCCGTATCCAGATCAGATGATCACTGCAGTCACCCGGATCCAGTCCGTATCCAGCCCAGATGGTAGATCAGCACCTAGAGGCGACATCTACAACCCTGAATGTCAGCGGAGATCAGCACAACTGGATGAGCCCCAGAGACAGATCCCCAGTAAAGACCTTGTCTCCTAGACGGCCATCAGGACAAGACCACAGGAACCAGAAGAGTCCTCTACACAATCTGACTTTGCCGAAGTTGGAATTGAACTGCTGGTTCGTCTGGCCAGAGGAGAACTGGCCCCACAACTGAGCCTGGTTTCTACCAAGGTTTTATCTCCATTCTGTCACCAATGGAGTTTTGGTTCCTTGCCGCTGTCGCCTCTGGCTTGCTTAGTTGGGGACACTTTATTTCCAGCGATATCGTCGACTTGATTGCACAGATACTATTTAAACTGAACTGAGCTGGACGATGACATCACTGAATTCAATGATGAACTGCCTTTAATTGAAAATGGAATGTTTACTATTGTCCTTTTGCAATATTGACAGACTATTTTCCTATTTGATACTGTAAAGCTGCTTTGACACAATCTGTATTGTTAAAAGCTCTATATAAATAAAGGTGACTGACTGACTGACTATTAAGCATGCAGAGCAACCACCCAATAATTATGAATTAACATTTCTGCATTTGACATTGAGAGCATAGGTCATAATTTAGATATATTTTTGAGATGGAAAAATGCAGTTTTACAAATGCCAGAAACATGGCTTTTGAAGGAAAGATTGCTATCAAATAGCACACCTAGGTTCCTACCTGATGACACAGAATTGACAGAGCAGCCATCAAGTGTTAGACAGTGTTCTAGGTTATTACATGCGGCGGTTTTTGGTCTGATAATTAACAACTCAGAATTTTTCAGAATTTAGCAGTAAGAAATTACTAGTCATCAGTGGTGTATAAAGTACCTGAAAGCCATACTTACGTACTGTAACGAAGTATTATTACGTCGTTACATTACACCACTGCTAGTCATCCTGTTTTTTATATCAACTATGCATTCCATTAGTTTTGCAAATTGGTACACTGCCCTCCAAAAGTTTGGAAACGCCCTAGAAAAGTGGGGTTTTGGACAATATTGGCATGAATCCTTTTTAATTTGTGATAATTTTGCACTGATAATGGACAACACAAACTATGAAAACATATTTTATTACATAAACAGTTTATACATAGAAAATACTTACATTTTCGATTCATCAAAATATCCACCATTAGCAGCTAATACAGCTCTGCATAATCTGGGCATCCGAGCTGTCAGTTTATTCAAACATTGACTTGATATATTACTTCAAGCCTCTTGAAGGATTGCCCAAAGATGATTCACACTGGTTGGACCAGTAACCAGGCATCACAGCTGGCAAAGGGACATGTCTGACTTTGACATGTATATATTGCCATTATTATGTAATCAAAATGAAAATTATTATTGCTGGCCTTCAATGATAATGTCAAGTTACTTTAATGTATTTGCACCAAAAAATGATAAGGACCTATGCTGATATCATCCAAAACCACATTTTGCCAGGGGTGTTTCCAAACTTTTGGAGGGCAGTGTATGTTTCGTCAGGCCATGAAAAAATAGAGTATCATCAGCATAACAGTGAAAGCCAACACCATGCTTCCTGATGATATCTCCCAAGGGTAACATGTAAACTGTGAAAAGCAACATACCTAGTACTGAGCCTTGAGGTACTCCATACTGCACTTGTGATCGATATGATACCTCTTCATTCACTGCTACGAATTGATGGCAGTCAGATAAGTACTATTTGAACCATGCCAGTGCACTTCCACTAATGCCAACATAATTTTCTAGTCTATTCAAAAGAATGTTGTGGTCGATAGTGTCGGATGCAGCACTAAGATCCAGTAGCAATAATAGAGAGATACAACCATGATCTGATGGTAAGATTAAGTCATTTGTAACTCTGTTGAGAGCAGTCTCAGTACTATGATATGGTCTAAATCCTGACTGGAAATCCTCACAGATACCATTTTTTTTTTTTTTTTTTAAGAGGGAACATAGTTGTGAGGATACTACCTTTTCTAGTATATTTGACAGAAAAGGGAGGGTTCGAGATTGGTCTGTAATTAATTAATTCTCTTGGGTCAAGTTGTGTTTTTTAATGAGGCTTAATAACAGCTAGTTTAAAGGTTTTTGGGACATATCCTAATGACAATGAAGAATTAATATTTAGAAGAGGATCTATGACTTCTGGAAGCACCTCTTTTAGTAGCTTAGATGGAATAGGGTCTAACATACATGTTGTTAGTTTAGAGGATTTAATAAATTTATACAATTCTTTCTCTCCTATAGCAGAGAATGAGTGGAATTGTTCCTCTATAGCACACTATCTGATGTTGGTTCAGTTGTGTTTGTAGGTGTTATTATAACACAATTCTCAGCACCCCACCACACTCATTTTTAAACACTGGTTATGGCCACACAAGCAATGCAAATAACAAATAAACTTCCTCTTGGCAGCAGCTATTATTCTAATTACAAACAAATCTAATCTTTGTTTGCTTAATAAAATAAGAGTAAAAATAGAGAATATACAAATTCTTCAAAGCAGCAACTATTAATCTAAACCAGGTGTTCTCAAACCTGTCCTGGAGGACCCCTAGCCCTGCACATTTTGTATGTGTCCCTTATCAGACACACCCAATTCATGTCTTGCAGTCTCTACTAATGAGCTGATGAGTTGAATCAGGTGTGTTAGATAAGGGAGACATACAAAATGTGCAGGGCTAGGGGTCCTCCAAGACAGGTTTGAGAACACCTGATCTAAACAACAGAAACCAGGTACTAAACAAACCCTAATGCAAACCCTTACCGACTCTCTTATTGTTAGATTTTACTTATAGTCCATGTCTGTTTATACTGTATTAAACAGTGTTTGGACGTGTTTTATATTTTAGATGGTCAGTTTTTATCATAAGTTTTTCTCTTATTGTTTGAATATTTGTAATAGAGAAACTAATATTAAACAATATTCTTATTGTTTGGATAAAAGCATCAGTCAAACGCATGACTGCAAATGCATTGTGCTGAAATTGGTTTATAATCTCAGTTATTGTCAGTTGATTTTGGGTGATTGGGTCTTTGTGTTGTTTCCCAGTAAATTAGGTGAATCTCTTGGTGTTAACTGGCGTTTTGGATGTACGATTTTGTCCAGTTTTCATTCTCCGTTTTGATTTTGTTTCTTTTCTGTTGTTTTTCAAAGACATGATGCATAGATCTGTGGTGGTTTTCTGATGAAGCACACAATGATTGATTTTTGAATGATTGATCTTATGGAGTCTCTGCTCGTGTTTTCTGTCTCAATGTGGATTTTAGAGTTTTGTGTTGTTTCACTTGGTACATTTTTAAGAAAACAAAACTTCCTTGTATCATTTTGCTTCTCATCTAAATGTATCATGTTTTAAAAATGTTTAGATATTTGTATGGAAAACGAGAGAAATACTAAGCAAGAAATTCATGTTTTGCTGTGTAAATATTTAGAAAATGAAGGAAATGAAATTTGAAGTTTGTCATAACTGTCTCTGCTGGCAACAATGAATAAAAGCGCATAACCGTTGAAGATCAGCAGTCACATGCAAGATTGGATGAGGTTCGATAGGAGGAGCTGAAAAAGAATGACAGAGATGGACAGATGATCAGCCTTTTACAAACTCATCAGAAATGGAGCTGGACACAGTGTTCATCATGCTTCTGCTCTCAGGTACGTATGTGTGGCTTTATAAACACCCTTCAAAAGTTTGGGTTCTTTAGGATTATTAATGTTTATGCTCACCAAGGCTGCATTAATTTGATCAAAAATACAGTAAAAACAGTGAAATAGTAATACAACTTTAAACAGCTGTTTTCTCTGAATTTTCAGCATCATTACTCCAGTCTTCAGTGTCACATGATCCTTCAGAAATCATTCTAATATGCTGATTTGCTGCTCAACAAACATTTCTGATTATTAGCGATGTTGAAAACAGTTGTACTGAAACCGTGATACATTTTTATTTTTCAGGATTCACAGATGAATAGAAGGTTCAAAAGAACAGCGTTTATTTGAAATAGAAATCTTTTGTAACATTAGAAATGTCTTTACTGTCACTTTTGATCAATTTAATGCATCCTGAATGAAAAAAAGTGTTAATTTCATAGTAAAGTGATTGTCAAACATGAAAACAGTCTGAAATTAAACCTTGTCCTCCGCAGCCGTCTTCAGCTCTTCGACTCCTTGTCAGTTTGAGTTTGTTCAGATGAGAATGAACTGCACTGACGCTCAGAGATACTGCCGTGAGAAATACAGTGATCTGGCCTCCATTGACAACAGCGCTGATGTGACCGAGCTGCTGAAGAGTGTGAACGGAGCTAGTGATGTCTATGGTGTCTGGATCGGGCTGATGAAGACCCTCAGGAGTGAATGGAAGTGGTCTCTGGGCGATCCTGTGTTTTACACAGCTCATGATTCAGTGTTTCTCAACTGGGCTCGAATCAGACAAACAGCAGCCTATATGACTGCGCTTATATGAGTCAGGACGGACTGTGGCGTGATGACACCTGTAATAGCCAAAGGTCTTTCATCTGCTATGATGGTGAGTCAATCAACCAAATTCTTTTCCCCAAAAATTCTAGTTAATGTTGTCACGTTGGATTAAAATCTACTGACCTTGCTCACACAGGGTATGAAAACCTCACAAAAAACTGGAACTGATTGATCTAAGCTTATGCAAAGATTTTGAGTGAACACTGTCAAACATTATCCACAAACAATGATTTTTTTTTTTTCACTCAAATACTGAAGCGCTCATAGATCAATGAGGCCTACTATCAGTCAGTTCCAAAAAATTTTAGTACAACTGTCATTCTTGAGAAGTGGGACAAAACAGGGTGCAAAATTGAAAAAATAAAACCTTGTACTCAGACAAATGAAACTACATTTACATATCTTATATGTACTAAGCTACTGAGCTATGCTTCAATACAACCTCCAACTTTTCTCTTTTTTAACAAAATGTGCTTTTTCCCTTGGACTGTGTAATATAATTTCAACTTTATCTTTAACAAGTCAAGTCACCTTTATATAGCGCTTTTAACAATACAGATTGTGTCAAAGCACTTAACAGTATCAAAATGGAGGATAGAGTGTCAGTAATGTATAATAATAAGATTAAACACTCAATTTTCAGTTAAAGGCATTTCATTATTGAATTCAGAGATGTCATTGTCTAGCTCAGTTTAGTTTAAATAGTATCTATGAAATCAAATTGATGATAATCGTTAGAAATTAAGTGTCCCCAACTGAGCAAGCCAGAGGCGACAGCGGCAAGGAACCAAAACTCCCCCTGTGACAGAATGGAGAAAAAAAACCTTGGGAGAAACCAGGCTCAGTCGGGGGGCCAGTTCTCCTCTGGCCAGGATATTATTGTTTATTTTTTTTACTAATTGTTTTAATTAAATTTTAAATGAATAAATGTATTATTTCTATTTTTATATTGTTGTAATTTCTAACAATAATAGTATTATGTAGTTAGGTATTTTATTATATTATAGTTATTTTGTTTAATTTTTAAGTTTTATTGTATTTAAGTCGAGGTCTTCACTGGGGATATGTCCCCAGGGCTCATTCAGGTGTCCGGCCTCCGCCGACGATCAGGGTTGCAGACATCATCTCCCGGCGCCGATCCACCATCTGATCCGGACACGGACTGAGAAACAGAATAAGAAAGAAACAGACAAATATTAGCGTAGATGCCATTCTTCTTACGATGTAACGAGTACATCGTGTGTTATGAGGAGTGTTCCCGGTTCCGGTTGACCTAATTAATGCAGCCTAACACAATCCTTTAACGCATTTGAATAATAGAAGTGTATTAGTGTGTTGTGTTATGTGTAAGCCAGGTTAAAGAAATGTGTCTTTAATCTAGATTTAAACTGACACAGTGTGTCTGCCTCCTGAACAGTGTTAGGTAGATTGTTCCAGAGTTTGGGCGCTAAATGGGAAAAGGATCTACCGCCCGCAGTCGATTTTGATATTCTAGGTATTATCAAATGGCCAGAGTTTTGAGAACGCAGCGGACGTGGAGGACTATAATGTGATAAGAGCTCGCTCAAGTACTGAGGAGCTAAGCCATTCAGGGCTTTATAAGTAATTAACAAGATTTTAAAATCTATCCGATGTTTGATAGGGAGCCAGTGCAGTGTTGACAGAACCGGGCTAATATGGTCATGCTTCCTGGTTCTAGTAAGGACTCTAGCTGCTGCATTTTGGACCAACTGTAGTTTATTGATCAAGCGTGCAGAACAACCACCCAGTAAAGCATTACAATAGTCTAACCTTGAGGTCAGAAACGCATGAATTAGCATTTCTGCATTTGACGTTGAGAGCATAGGTCGCAATTTAGATATGTTTTTGAGATGGAAAAACGCAGTTTTACAGATACTAGAAACATGGCTTTCAAATGAAAGATTGCTATCAAACAGCACACCTAGGTTCCTAACTGATGAAGAAGAATTGACAGAGCAGACGTCAAGTGTTAGATAGTGTTCAAGGTTATTACATGTTGGGTTTTTAGGTTCGATAATTAACACCTCTGTTTTTTCAGAATTTAGCAGTAAGAAGTTACTCGTCATCCAGTTTTTTTTATATCGACTATACATTCCGTTAGTTTCTCAATTTGGTGTGTTTCACCGGGCCGTGAAGAAATATAGAGCTGAGTATCATCAGCATAACAGTGAAAGCTAACACCATGTCTCCTGATAATATCTCCCAAGGGTAACATGTAAAGCGTGAAAAGTAACGGCCCTAGTACTGAGCCTTGAGGTACTCCATACTGCACTTGTGATCGATATGATACCTCTTCATTTACTGCTACGAACTGATGGCGGTCAGATAAGTACGATTTGAACTATGCTAAGGCACTTCCACTAATGCTAACAAAGTTTTCTAGTCTATTCAAAAGAATGTTGTGGTCGATAGTGTCGAACGCAGCGCTAAGATCCAGTAGAACTAATAAAGAGATACAACCACGATCAGATGATAGAAGCAGGTCATTTGTAACTCTAATGAGAGCAGTCTCAGTACTATGATACGGTCTAAATCCTGACTGGAATTCCTCACAGATACCATTTTTCTCTATGAAGGAATAATTGTGAGGATACTACCTTTTCTAGTATCTCTGACAGAAAAGGGAGATTTGAGATCGGTCTGTAATTAACTAGATCTTTGAGGTCAAGTTGTGGTTTTTTAATGAGAGGCTTAATAACAGCCAATTTGAAGGTTTTGGGGACATATCCTAATGACAATGATGAATTAATAATAGCCAAAAGAGGATCTATGACTTCTGGAAGCAGCTCTTTTAGTAGTTTAGATGGAATAGAGTCTAACATACATGTTGTTGGTTTAGATGATTTAACAAGTTTATACAATTCTTCCTCTCCTATAATAGAGAATGAGTGGAATTGTTCCTCAGGGGATCTATAGTGCACTATCTGATGCGATACTGTAGCTGACGGCTGCATGGTTACAATTTTATCTCTGATAGTATCGATCTTGGAAGTAAAGTAGTTCATAAAGTCATTACAGCTGTGCTCTTGGGAAATGCCAACACCTGTTGATGCTTTATTTTTCATTAAATTAGTGACTGTATTGAATAAATACCGGGGGTTATGTTTGTTTTCTTCTAGAAGAGACGAAAAGTAATCAGCTCTAGCCGTTTTTAATGCTTTTCTGTAGGATAGGGTACTTTCCCGCCAAGCTATACGAAATACCTCTAGTTTTGTTTTCCTCCAGCTGCGCTCCATTTTCCGGGCTGCTCTCTTTAGGGTGCGAGTGTGCTCATTATACCACGGAGTCAAACTGTTTTCTTTGATCTTCCTTAAGCGTAAAGGAGCAACTGTATCTAAAGTGCTAGAAAAGAGAGAGTCCATAGTTTCTGTTACATCAAGTTTTTCTGCGCTGTTGGATATGCTAACAGTATTGAAGATGTTTTAACATTTCAAAATGCATTCTCATGTTAGCAGACAGATTACACTTTCACGTGACCAAAAATTCCACAACAAATATAGAATATCATAATGAAATATTATCAAAATATTCAACTGACAGAGGTGACGAAAACCTGAATTTGTAGTCATTTTAACTATCAAATACATTGAATCAATCAATTACTGTATTAAAACAAACACCACAAACAGTGAGTGTTATTGTTTATAAAGCTTTTATTCAAGAGTCACATTTAAGTATTTTGATATATCATTGGAACACAAAATGTGACGGTGGTGACAAATTTGGCCTTTCTTTCATGAAACAAATGAAGTTCATGTAGTAGCCATTCTGTTTGTTTTTTCTGTTGATGCTAATGGAATCTGCTTCAGGAGAATAAAATGATCTAAACATTTCAAATAATTTCCTCAGAAATTGGAAGATGGTGTTGACATATTGTTGTGACCAGGAAATATTAACATTAGGATTTGAAATATTCTAAAACTATAAACTGACCAGAGTCCGTCTGACAGTGATGTACTCTGCAGAGGAGGAATGTAGCGAGGGGTCCTTTAGAGTGACAGCTGCCCCTGATATTCCCTGATTTTATTACATCTTAATGAATGCCTGACGGTGTTGACAAAAAGTGGGGGGACAACTTTGAAACCTTATGAAACACGCATGTGTCCCTGAAAAACAACATTGCTTTGATATGAGATATTATTAAGTGTGGCTTTTGATAAAACAAGCTCTTTTTCATCATTAATTTTGGGTTGTGCATTCATGGTCTTTGGGGTCTCTATCTCCAGAGACCGCATAAGGGTTAAAAAAATTTTTTAGCCATTTTATAGCATATGAATGATTGAACTCTTCTCTGTGGACACACTGTTTTAGATGTAGTGAGAAGACAATAAATGTCATAGATTTTACATAATAATGAAAAAATTTAATTGAAGGGGATAATTGTGTTAAATACGTTCTATTATTAATCCCCATAACATTTACAACTGAAAATATTTTTATTTTTAAACCTAATAGCAGTTACAATTCCTGTAAGTTTTGTCCCATGTCTCAAGAATCACTGACAAGTACATTTACGGCTGGACAAAAATTCAGTATCAATATACTGTATACTGTGATATAATTTTTTTTCCCAGTAATTGTGATACGATTTTTAAACACATTTCTGGTAATTCAATATAGCATTATCAGTGTTTACTCTGTTACTGAAGCCTTATTTCTTGTAGCTGCACAAACCTAATGGTGCTTTAGCCCGCCAGAAGGGATTGGAGCCGATTTCTATATAAGTCGCTCAGAGCGCCATTTCATCAGAATCATTCGACTGAAGCGACAGCCATCGATTCACGTGCAGCTTATAGCACAGCGAGTGACGCAATGCTCGTTTAATGCATTATGGGGAACGCATCCAATCATGCTGTGTTATGAGCAGATAATGTTTAGGGCCCTTAGGACTGTCGACAAGTCCCAGGTCGGGACAGTCTGAGGATGAGGAGGATTCAATCTCCAAGCGCCCTTCAAGAACTTAATGATTAGATCGTTTCTGCCAATTGATTGGCCAGCTTTGAGGGAATGATTCGCTGTGATAGCGGTGCTCTATCCTCCAAAATGGTGTTGCTCACTCTCGCTGGGAGCTGCATAAACTGTCGTTGAGGCTTCATACACGAAGGCTCCACAGCTCTGGCCGGGGATGCCAAATTATGCCCTTCGCCTGTGAGAGAAGGTCCTTCCTTAATGTTACTGGCCATGGGGCTGCTGCTGACAGCTGCACTAACTCCTGGAAATCAGTTCCAACTACACACCTGGTTGAAACAGGTGAGGAGTTGTCCAGGGGGCCACAGCTCTGATACAGCAATGGTTTACCCTGATGTAAAACCGGCCCAGGCTGGGGATGGGACACAGGCTTTGGGCCAATATTGAAGAGGGATGTGCAGCAGGCCTAAGGGAATCACAGAGGAGGCGGCCTCCATGAGGCTGAGCAACCTCTGAAAAACCTTGAGGGGACATGAAGTCCCTAGTTTGAGAGATGCCGCCAGTCACTGAATAGTCAGGGACCGTTCCAGTGTAATCCATGCCCACATCTGGGCAGAGTCTATAATTGTCTCCAGAAAGACGGCTCACTGTCTGGGTGACAAATTACTCTTTTGCAGGATAATTCTCAACCTGAGGCGCTCCAGGTGGCTGAGTAACAGCTCCCTGTGAATGACTAAACGTCGTTCTGATCTAGCTCGAACCAGACAATTGTCGAGGTAGTTCAAAATACGGATTCCCATCTGTCTCAGAGGGGAAAGAGCCACATCTATGCACTTCGTAAAAGTGCGAGGGGCCAGAGACTGTCCAAACGGTGGTATTGCATATTGATAGGCCAACCCCCTTGAACGCAAATCTCAAGAACGGACTGTGATGGGGGGCTATGTGGATGTGAAAGTATGCATCTTTCAGATCCACTGTCAGAAACTAGTCCTCGGGGCAAACCTGCGCGAGGATCTGTTTCAAAGGTAACATCTTGGATGGCCGTCTCATAAGTGAGCGATTCAAATGTCAGATCTAGAATAGGTCTGAACTTGCTATCTTTCTTGGGAACAAGGAAGTAGCGGCTAAAGAAGCCAGACTCATTGTTCGCTAAAGGTACTGTTTCCACTGGACCTTTTGCAAGCAGTGTTTTTACTTCAGACCGGAGAACATGCGCTTCGTTGTCCCATACCAAAGTCTGAATAACACCTCTGAAACAAGGCACCCTGCGAGCGAACTGGAATGCGTAACCTCGTTTTCTTGTTTTTAGAACCCAACTTGAAACACCTGGAATGGCTGCCCAAGCCTTTAACCGGTTGGCAAGGGGTTCTAATCTTGCGAATGTAAGTTGACCGGCCGCAGCATAAACCCTGTTGGCCAAGGCTGATGTTGTCGTGCAGGGCTTAGAAGGGTGCGCTGCATGGGCTTTCAGACCTAGGGCAGATGGTGGGCACAGATGAGCAGCGACTACCCCTTCCAGAGGGGGAACTTGCTGTATCCTCTGTCTTCAGTGCTGTCAACAGTGGTGAGAGCGACTGCAATGGAGGAATTAACATGGGCCGAATAGGTGGCGCACCACATCTTAGTGAGTTTTTCGTGAACTGCAGGCAAGAACGAAGTGGGCCATTGGCAAGATTACTGCAGACGATGTCTCTGAAGGAACCACTCATCCAAAAAGCCATGGGCAGGCTCTTCCAGAGCTGACCACTCCAAGCCCAGGTCCTCCACCGCCTTCGAGAGCAAGCGGATTAGCCCGCTGTCCAGTCTCAGCCGTGTTGGCTGTGAAGGAGGAAGGACTTCAGGCTCCTCGCCGGAAGCTTCCCACTCGTCAGCATCTGACATCGTCAAGGACTTCGAGTCGTCGATGCTGATCTCTTCCTTGGAAGCGCTGAAGGAAATCAAGCCACTTGCAGCAGAGGAGGGGTGTTGATCATCCTGTGTGAAGCAGCCCCGCTCTTCTCCTCTTCATCCCGTCTGCCATGGCGTGCCGCCATTTTGGAGAGTATCACAACGCATACTCTCCTCTGAATATAAACAAGCCACAGTGCATGCGTGTTCAACGTAAGCAGTAGCACACGCATTGATTGATTTTCTCCACAGCGTAGTTTAATGAAACGTGCACTAGATCTTGGTAAACAAAGGCTGAAAATAAAAATTTCTATTGATGCAGTGTTGTTGATTTTCTCTTCACATGCAGACACCAGTAAAGGATTAGTCCTCGTGCAGCAGTCGATGAACTGGAGATCTGCTCAGAGTTTCTGCAGAGCGAATCACACAGATCTGAGCAGCGTGAGGAACCAGAGTGAGAACCAGCAGATTCAGCAGCTCATGAACACTGGAGGAGTCACTGCCGTCTGGATAGGTCTCTTCAGAGACTCATGGGAATGGTCTGATAAGAGTACATCCTCGTTTAGAAACTGGGCACCCCCTGAACCCCAAAGCACTGAAAATGCCACAGTGCTTGTGATAAGTGGATCAATAAGGGGTCAGTGGGAGGACTGGCCTTGTAATGAACAATTTCCCTTTGTCTGTCAAGAAGGTGAGTTGATGCTTGGACTTGCATGTGTAAAATGAGAGAACGTGATCAACCAAAATATTAAATGTCTCTTCCAGATCAGTTTATACTCATCAAGCAGAATCTGAGCTGGAGTGAAGCCATGACGTACTGCAGACAGAATCACGTGGACCTAGTGTCGGTTCCCAGCCCTCAGATTGAGCAGCGGGTGATGAGTGCAGCGAGAAGAGCCTCGACGGCGGCTGTGTGGATAGGTTTGCATCACTACTGCATCATGAACATGTGGCTGTGGCTGCACGGTGAGGTGGTCTGTTATCAGAACTGGGCCGCGGGGAACGGCACCGGACCGCACGACTGCCTCGAGCGGAGAGTCGGAGCCATTCAGTCATCTGGAAATCAGCGCTGGGTCAGCCTTCCTCCAACGCTCAGACTCAACTTCATCTGCACCAGCTCTAAGCCTTGAGTGTCTGTTTGCACTGCAAAAAATGTCTGTTTTATATCTAAACTACTTAACCCTCATAATCATTCATTTGTTTTCATATTATTTAAATTTTTTCAGATTTTTTGATAATTTTTTAAAGTGATATAACCATTAAAAAATGTTACATGTTTTGCTTTAGGTCATTTTGACACGAGCAAGTATGGAGTACCGTTAGGCAGGGCTTGACAATAAGGACGGCCCGGGGCCAGTGTGAAGGACGTTCGGGACAGTAGACGGATTTGTCACTGGCCCGATCGGGCCACTGCAGCGTCGTCACGAAAGTTTATCATTTGCATGCGTTTTTAAGTCTTGTTGATTTAAAAATTCAAGCGATTAAAAAGCAATTGGGCGTGAAAGAACTCCTTTCAGTACTTGCCAGTGTTCAGTGTTCTGTAATGTTCTGTGTGAACAGTGTGCGCACAGACAGCTGCGTCTCTGACACGCGCGAGCCGCCTGAACGGGTAAACACATACAAAAGCAGAGTTTAAATAGGGCCGGGGCCGTCCGGGGTTTGAGCCCCGGCACATAGAATCCAGGGCTCGAAATTTTCGCTTCATTAACGCCAGACAACTAACATGATTAAAACATCAATAACCAAAAATAACTAGGCAATCACCAAAACGCAAGTATTATTCAGATTTTATTACATTTAGAGTAAGTGGCGAATAGTGGATATAGCTACAGTATATAAATGCATGTACGGTATAAAGTTGCGCTGCTGAGGCGAGGCTCACACAGCCTCTCCAGGAGAAATCAAAATGCGCGACACTAAGAAACTCGGCATACTGAGGTAAAAATTCAAAATGGAAAGTTTTTATATTTAAAATACAGTTAGTTAGGCAACATCACACAACGTTTTCACCATTACGACTGTTCAATAGTTCTATGAACAGTTCAATAAGCAAATACAATAATATTAGGTCACTTACATTTTAGGCGAAACCACAGAGCATCTCACAGCAACCAGCTGATTCATTGCTGAATGATTCAGTGTTTTGAACGAATCGGTTGAGTCAAAGTTTCATTAGCCCATGCATAAACATCTGATGAATCAGCCGTTTGAATGAATCGTTTGAATGAACGACTCAATGACTCACTCATTAAACGCTCACTACTGACACCTACCGGCGTCTTAATTTCGTTGAAAAGTATCATTTCCACCTTCATTTCTTGTTTGTATATTCAAAAAAAAATTTAAAAGAATCTCATATTATTATTTAATACAGTTGTATTTTTCAGTGTAAATGATTTAATTTGATAACGTATAGATAATAACAATCACATTATTATAATTGAATTTATAGATCAAATGTAAGAATTTTAAATGAAAGTATTAATGAGATTAGCGGGAAAATGCCCTTTATAAAGGTAAATAAAAAAAAGAACATGCCCATGGATTAAATATAAAAAACATGCAGATTTATATGTCACAGCTGATAGAAAACTGGTGAGAATATTGCTTCAGAATAAATCATATTTGCAAAAAAAAAACAAAAAAAACACACACACACACACACACATATATATATATATATAGAAACCTGATACCACAGAGCCCCCCGCACACATAACAAATTCCAATTTAATCCCTGTACAAAAGTATGTCAAAATACACGTCCTGGCAAGTAACTTTAACAATGATTAATCTATATTGAATTTATACAGTGGAGTACAGGAACTGGCTGTTTTCAGAAAGTGGCATGTTCTTTTCATCTTGTCTCCGTATAACGCACTTAAATTGGTGTTAAAATGTGCAGCGCTGCTGTGTTTACAGCGGTAACCAAGGAAATGCTGTATCACTGTTCCATGAGCACCGCCTGCTGTCAGAGAGAGAAATTGCATCTCATTCAGCCCGTCTGCTGTTTCGGTTTTGTGCCGATGTTTTACGTAACGTTAGCATAATTTCACAAAGCTAAAGTCAGGTCATTCTGTTTTTGCTTCAGATTTTGAACTTATACAGTCTAATATAAATCAAACATTGCACGTTTTTTTTTTTTTTTTTTTTTGTGGATTAATCCATGATTAAAATTTCAAATGACTATGAAAAATCAAGCTGCAACACAGAGTAAAGAATATTCAAATGTTATTTTATGTGATTTTTTTTTCAATTTCTGTACCTGAACATCTACAAAACATAAAAACCTAAAGCATCATTTCATTTCTATTTTTGTGCTATAGGCTTATGTTTATTTGTGATAATACTTAGTTACTGGCTGTCACTTGTCTTTAATAATGTTTAAACTTTATATTTATGTTTATTTTTGGCTAGTGATTTTTGCTGTGGTATTGAAATTGAAATAGAGAATTGTAAAATTTAATTGATATCTAAAATATTGGTGTCATATAAGCTTATTTATTAGAATACAAGACAGCATCAAAAACAATGATAACAGCAATTATTTTATTTTTTGTGGCAGGGCCAGTGAAAATGTTGGCAGGGCAAGTAAATATTTGTACCACTGGCCCGACCGGGCCAGTAGAAAAAATCCTTAGCGTTGATCCCTGCGTTAGGTGTCAAAAATATTGGTCAAAGATTTAATTAGAATCAAATTCACAGAAACACTTAACTGAATCGTTTTGTTGTTAGTATGCTCATTAGGGTGGCCCTTATTTTTGGACTTTTGAAATCTTCTGCTCTACTCTCCCAGTCAGCTCTCCTTAATGAGAAATGGAAACAAACCAAATTTCGCTGAGATTGGACTAAATTTGGGGTGTGCTCAACAAAGTTGAAATTCTGTCTTAATGACCATAACAGCATGTAATTAATAATTATACAAAACCATTAGTAAACTGCAAATTAGGTTAAAAATAAGAAAACCGAACAGTGTTGTTAGTCTTAAAATGTTATATTATGTTTAATTGTGGGCTGTGTGTTCAAGTCCCGGCTCGCGGACTTTTCCCAATCCCGTCCCCCTTTCTCTGTCTCACTTCGCTTTCTGTCCACTTACTGTCCTATCAAAATAAAGGCATAAAATGCCAAAAATAAAATCTTTTAAAAACAGTTAAATTACAACACTGCTGATGACAACCGATCTTTGAAAAATTGCAATCTAATCTAGATCGTGATGACAATCTGACGTGCTTCAGCCGCAGAAACTGGAAACAGATTTCATTGCTCTCTGACAGTCTGCATAATGAACTGCGTTTGTTCTTCACTCTTTGAGAGGAGTCTGTTGTACTCTTGGATACACCTCTTTCTTGCATTTGCATTGTTTGCCCAGGATCTTCATTTAGGATGAAGTTGCAAGTGTTGTGCCATACTTTCATTCTGCTCTGTATTTAACCCATCCAAGTACACAAATACAGCAGTGAGTAGTGAATACAAACAAACAAACAAACACACCAAATGAAGCAGTTGTGTGTTTGGTGCCTTGCTCAAGGGACCTCAGTCATGGTTATTGAAGATGGAAGAGAGCGCTGTACATTCACTCCCCCCACCTACAATTCGTGCTGGTACTAAGACTCGAACCCACAACCTTCGGGTTACAAGTCTGACTCTCTAACCGTAAGGCCATGACTGCCCCTTATCTCTGATATCAGAAACAGTCAAAAATTTAAGAGTGTACAAAAACTTTGCTAATATCATCAATCAGCTCTTGAAGTACCTGTTGATAAAAAGATACATTCTTTGAGCACACCCTAAATGACAAATTATCTGGATGGAATTTTGCATACATTACTAACTTCTCGTGGAGAAGCAAATGAGGGGGTGAGAGGTCAACATTTAAAATTAAATAAATAAATTACCCCCCAATAAGGGCCATTAGAACTCGTGTTGTAGGCTATGGTGCATTAAGTCAGTTAGAGGTCAGAGAAAGTCTCCATGTCAAGGTTTTGTTGTCATATGTTGTTAAATGATGATGATGATGAGAATGATGATGATGCCATTGCTATAGTAACACTTTGTAACCCAGTGTAATAATTTAATATGTAATAATTTTTTTATATGTAATTATTTTATGTGCCCATTAATGTATATGGTTGTGAATATATGTTTGTTAAGTTGATGGGGTATTTATTATTTTTATTATTTCTGTGTTTTGACATTTATATTGTTCAGTCAATCGTGTTCACTGTCTCACGTTAATGTCGGGTGTCCAATCGGTGCTCTAGATTAAGGTGAAGGGGGCGGTAGGAAGGGAGGAGAATGTTAGCTAGGAAGGAGGAGGAGAGCACTCAGGAGAAGAGCGTGTGATCATCTGGTGTCAAATTGTTACACAAAAATATAGCATACATAATGCTGTAATGTGTTACAATAGTTTCTGTAGTTAGTGTGTTGTCAGAACGAGAACAGAAAGTTATACTATACAGATGTAACGGAGGCCAGCGGGTAAGTGCTGTGCAGGTAAACCTCACTCCCCTGATCTCAAAATGAGGCGCTCTAGCGACAGACGCTAGAGGCTGTGGCCTTTAGCCCATGCTTGTTAAAGCGCCCGCCTCCCATGCTGACGACCCGGGTTCGAGACCCACTCAGAATGAGGTGTGGCAGCTGCAGACCCGGGGGGGGTTACACAGAGACGGCTTGGATAGATTGTGTGTTTGGTGGGCGAGTCGTCAGTGTGAGGATTGGTGGCAGTTTCAGAGGAGGATAATTCCAGATAGACTTCTGAGCTAGCAGGAATGCTTGGAATTCCTTTGGATCTGAGTTTAATGGACATCTAGCGCCGGCAGGTGAAACACATTCTTCTTACTGGAGAGCTAAAGGGGACCTATTATGCCCCTTTTTACAATATGTAAAATAAGTCTCTGATGTCCCCAGAGCGTATATGTGAAGTTTTAGCTCAACATACCCCACAGATAATTTTTTATAGCTTGTGAGCTGTTGCTCACAAATGAGCTGTAGCTTCCGGAGAAGAGGGCGGAGCTTCAAGAGCTGAAGCTCCGGCATTAGCAGTGCTAGCCTTTGCAAATAAACATTCCACTATTACTACAAGCCTGTTATATTTACAGAAAACATACTCCGTTTCAAAGTCAGTCAGCTGATTATACTGTGCATAATAAATTCACGTTTATGAATTACACAGACGGGGAGCACGGCGGGATAAAAATAACAATATAGCTGGTCTCATGCTATCACAAACTTTATAAGTCCCACTTCTGATTATGAGCTCAACAACTACAAGCAGTCAACTTCACATTGCTTTCATATGCAACTTTTAACTACCACATTCCTTTTTAAGATCAAAAACAAATGCGTGATACTTACTTTGTCTAGAACTGATGTTCGTGCACAAAGTGTTGGTATTGATTCCTAAACATTTAGGAGACGTTACTGTTTTTTTCCGGGATATTTCCTTCGAAAATGAAATTTAACCACCGGGTCCTCGGCTCAGATTAGGGGAGATTATAGCGACTCCTATGTTCATTAGTGCATCTCAAAACACAACACTTGTAAAGCCTCTTTGGTGCTGACTTTGTATATCTCCATCAGCTAACTTACAGCAAGGGAAATGGCGGACTGCAGCTTCTCACTCAGGGTTGTGTTTATGCTAATAGGGCAGAGATCATCACAAATGGGCAGGACTTTTTCCCCTCTGTGACGTGAACAGAGGGAGAATCTGAAACAGCTCGTTCTGAGAGACTGTTCATGATAGAGATTATAAAAAAAAAAAATACAAAATGAGTGGGTGGATTTTTAACATTACAGGCTGTTTTTTTTCACACACTGCGGCCACACAACTGTTCAAACACCTTATAAAAGTGATTTTTGCATAATAGGTCCCCTTTAAAGGTATTTTTTCTATGTTTGCTCTGTGTTGAGTGAAGTCTTTATTTTTGTTTGACCACAACGCACCCCAAACAGGCCTGCAATGTATTGAGTTCATATTGAGTTAATTGAAGGGTGAGCTCATATTGCTGGCTTATTATTTGGTTAAAGAGTTTTGAGTAAGAGTTTGGGTACTGAAATTTAATACCTTAAAAGAGTGAAATGTGGTGTTTATCTGTGAATTTGTGAAATTCCTATTGCTTATTTGCCTAATTGTTATTTTATATTTAAAGGGGTCATATAATACCCATTTTCCACAAGTTGATATTATTCTTTAGGGTCTTAATGAAAAGTCTGTAACATAGTTTGGTTAAAATTCTTCATTGGTAGTGTAAAAAACATCTTTTTTACCCTGTCAAAATCAGCTCTTGTCAGAGCAAGCCGTATTGTGTCATTCTCCTTTAAATGTTAATAAGCTCTGCTAACCCCACCCCTCTCTTCCGAGCCGCTCTCTGAGGGACTGTTTGCTTTAGCCACATTCATCATGAAACTTGCTAATTAGCACATTATTAGGAAAGGCGATTTGCAAAGATTCATTTAAAAAACCTTGTACTCACTTCTTCTGCAGGTGAAGCTGGATCACGAATGATTCGCGCAAACATAGACGCATTTAGGTAGATCGAGGGCGCATTCCCTCCAGAAACAAACCTAATCCTCTTCAGCGGCTCAGATGTCAGGAGTAAATGACTACTGCTATGTTCATTATTACATCCAACAACAGAACACCTCAATCGCTTAGGAGTCATTCTTGTCTACATCTGCTCCGGCGGTGAAACAACTGATGACAGTCACTCAGGGCGGGTCTGAGGTCACTCAGCGTTTCTGCTGTCAATCAAACTATCGTGGGAGTGGCCTTCGTCCATGTGACGTCACACAGACAGGTATCTGAGATTGGCTCGATTTGAGAAAGGGGTAAAGATTTTAGTAAATTAAAAATAAAAAAATATAAAAACATTGGGTGGATTTTTATCATTATAGGGTGGTTGTGTACACACACTGCCAACACACATTTCAGTTCAAACAATTTGTAAAAGTGCATGTAGCATTATATTACCCCTTTAAAAAAAATAAAAAAAAAATAAATAAAAAAAAAAAAAAAACTTAAAGCTTGATTTTTTTTTTGGTTTTATTTCAGTAAATTGTTCATTTCGGTATCCTAGAGTTTTTTTTTTTTTTTGTCCATTCAAGTTGCACTGGGTTAATGCTTTGCTTCCTATCAGTTTAATTATGGTGTCAGTTTTGGTCTGGCAAGTCCTGTGTTCCGCTTTCAGGTCTGTTGATTCGTCATTTTGTCTCTAGTTGGTGCGTCTTTGATCTATGGCTTTTCTTCCTCCAGGTCTGTACAGCGTTGAGTAGGTTGAATCAGTTTGGGACATTCACTCTATAGTCACTGGTTGTCCCTCTGCAGTGGCCGGTTCCCGTTTCCCTGCCGCTGAGGTCGTCTCAAGTATCCAGCTGCCCAGTGCCCCTCCTCACTGCAGATGATGCAATGTGGACAGTCCTGTCGCCCTTCTCCTGTACACTTTGGACAGCACCGCGAGCGACTCACTTTGCGGGAAACTGGTTGACTGGCTAAGCATTGGCAACCTCTCTCCACCTGTGCCACCATGGAGTGTTGTAGTGCATCGACCATGTTGGTTAGGGCATCAATTCTCGCGGTCAGTTGTTTGATTGGGTTATTTTGGCTTTTTTTCGCAGCAGCCTCTGTCCTTCCCACCTCGTCACTGCCAGGTTCACTGTGGACTTGAGCGCTACTTGCTGTGGACGGTCTTGTTCTGGTCGGCGGGCCCAGCCGTCGCAGTCTCTCATTTTCATCGCTTGTGACTTTCATTACGTGTCTGAGGATGGCATCATCAGTCACATTACTGTCAGCAAGCAGTGGCTTCAATTCGCTGCGAATGTCTTTGCATCAGTGACTGTGTGTAGAAACACGTCTTGTACTGTGGCTGCACTATACTTGCGGTCTGAATCAGCTTGCCTTGCTGCAAAAAGTATTTTCTGTTTCAACCCCATTACACGGTATAAGAACTGTTGAGGGGTCTCGTGGTCACTTTGTTTGGTGCACATCAATTCTTGAAATAGTTCTGTGCTGCTCCGATCTCCCAGGTGTGACTGTAGGAACCCTTTTAACTCGTTTACCGTCATGTCGTCTTTATTTATCAGCATGTCCTTGAAGATGCCGGGCTTAATGATTCTTAGTACACCTCTGACAATGTCGGTATCGCTGAAGTTCTCTCTGAGGCCAGCATCCATCTGTCTGCATACATTATACGTGATGTCCGACGAGTGGTCACCAATCTGGCCACCATGCATCTTGAACTCACGTAGCTGGATACATGGGAGTCCCACCAAGGGGAAAGCAAAGTCATGAGTTACGTGTCTGGGTTGTTTAGTCTTGTCCAGATGTGGTGTGGCAGCACCCCCCTGTACGACAGGTTGGGCAAGGTCAGTGTGCTGTGTGGGTTTTGTCATGTACTGGTGTATTTTCCTGCTAAGTGCTTCATACTCTGCAAGCATTTTACTTATATCTGTGCTTATTCTAGGATCACACCCCTTAAATCAGTTGCAGCATGAGGTGGTGTCAGGTAAGTGCCATTAGTAGTCAGTATCTGTTCATCGGTGGTGAGTGGATGTGACACGTGTAAGGTGAGTATTTGTATCAACATCAGATGTACATATAGCAGTGCAAATCTGTTTTTCTGATTTTACAGTCTCTTGCAACAACAGCAGTCCTCTCATACCTTGATCCTCAGTCTCAAGCAAGGATTCACTTGACATGAAGGCATCGATGTACTCGAAACAACCCTCCCTGTCCTCCAGGTCCAGTTCAGATGAATCTTTACCTTGTACAGGCATGATGGCCTTGGCAATGTGGAACAGTTCATCAGCTGGTAGTGTGAGCAGATCTTTTCGGATATCCCACACCAAGCGTTTGCTTGTACGATCCGCCATGACGTTATTCTCCTTAATCTCAGGATGAAGACAGGCAGTCTGTCCAACCCTCTGTGTGCCTCATTGTCACCGTTGACGCAGCAGCCGCCGACCTCTAGCCCCAGCGCCACCTGGTCCCACGGTCCTAGAATCTTTGGATCAGCCTCCTCGTGTCACGTGGAGCCGATCCCGGACGAGCCCCCAAGAATCTGTTGCAGGCCCCGCCTTCAGAGACCCCGCAGACAGATTACTGTTACCTGTAAAACAGGAATAATTTCAGAAGAACGGGAGAGTCGCCTCTGCTCTTTTACAGCTCCTCTGCTGATCTGTTTATTTAATGCACAACCAGTAAAATTCCAGTACAAGCAATTGCTTTTAAAGCATTACTTTACATTCTTTTGTATGTGTTGTTCTTATTACATCACTTAAGTGCCACCAACATAAAAATAAATCACATTCTGACACTCTCGTCTCCTTTCTTCATTTTACCATTTTTAGTTAACAACTAAATATTCAACAGACATTTTATAAACATCAATAATAATATTAATAACCACAAAGTGATTTTATATGAATCTACTCATTAACTGTAAACTTGAGTATTTCAAGCTACTCTTGGTTCTTAAAACCAATGTGAAACGCAATTCACTCCTTTTCTCCCCATAGGAATATATTTATAATGGATCACCACAGATCCAGCGGCTTTCTATGCTTTCTTCAGTGAGTGGTCACGTGACTATAAAGCGCGCCAAACGCGACCACAGCGTGAGCCTCCCAGAGATACTTAACGCTATTAATTAACTCATTAGCATTAACAAACATACATTTTGTGACCCAAACCAAGCAATACAACACTGTAGTCTGATATAATGATCACTGCAGCATACTTAATTTACTTTTTTTTCACATTAGTGTGAACATCACATATTACACGGACAACAAATTCTCAAACTGCATCAGAATTAACACTTTACATTCGCCACACATTGTAATAATGCAACCGCAATACTACCAATATAGGTTTCTCTTTTAATTTGAGTCTTTACCTGTAAAACAGGAATAATGTCAGAAGAACGGGAGAGTCGCGTCTGCTCTTTTACAGCTCCTCTGCTGATCTGAGGACGCATGCGCAGTTCGTCGTTCTGTCTGCGACTCGCCAATCAGAATGTCAAAATAAGAGTCCCCTTTTTTTCTCTCCATGTAGATCAATATACAATTGTTAATTTGCACATAAACACTGCATTAGGAAATAATGCGATCAATGAACTTAAAACAATACAAATAATCAGAGGAAAATAAAGCAAACATGACATACTTTGTGTGTATCACACTGGCAAAGACTGAGCTTGTCTTCCCTGCCACTCCAGCTCTACAGCATTTCACGATCCAGTTAGGTTCATCAACAATTACCCCATCAACTTCGGTCAGAAATCAGAGACTGCTCTGCAAAGACTGCTCGATCTTGCAGGTTTGCACTACACAACATCAGAAAGATCAGGCCCTTTTCTGACAGAGCATGGTGCACAACTTCTTGTCCAGGCCCTTGTCATTTCTAGGCTGGACTACTGCAATGCTCTTCTGGCTGGACTTCCATCAAACACAATCAAACCTCTACAAATGATTCAGAATGCAGCGGCACGTCTGGTCTTCAATGAGCCCAAAAGAGCCCGTGTTACACCTCTCTTTATCTCCTTGCACTGGCTACCAGTTGCAGCTCGGATCAAGTTCAAGACACTGATGCTTGCATATAGAACAACCACAGGCTCAGCACCCGCCTACTTCCACTCACTATTACGAATCTACACCCCCTCCAGAAGTCTGAGATCTGCTAGTGAGCGACGCCTCGTGGTACCATCACAGAGAGGCTCAAAATCACTCTCCAGAACATTCTCATTCACCATTCCTGGCTGGTGGAATGATCTTCCCACCCCTATCCGGAATGCTGGATCCCTATCAATCTTCAAGCAACAACTGAAAACTCATCTCTTTCAGCACTAATTGACTTCATCCTAAACTTAAAAAAAAAAAAAAAAAAAAAAACCTTTCTTTCTCTTTATTTATTCCTTCCCTTGCTAGCTTGTACTTATTTGAACAATGCCTGAGACTTGTTGTTACGAGCACTTCCTCTGTCTGATTGCCTCTTCAAGATAAATCGCTTTATGTATTCCCCAATTGTAAGTCGCTTTGTACAAAAGCGTCTGCAAAATGACTAAATGTAAATGTAAATGTTTAATTACCATTTGGAGCATTGGGATCGCTAGATGAGGGCTTAATAAACAAACTCCAGTTGGTCCAAAATGCAGCAGCTAGAGTCCTTACTAGAATCAGGAAGTATGACCATATTAGCCCGGTTCTGTCAACACTGCACCGGCTTCCTATTAAACATCGGATAGATTTTAAAATCTTGCTAATTACCTATAAGGCCCTGAATGGCTTAGCTCCTCAGTACTTGAGCGAGCTCTTATCACATTATAGTCCTCCACGTCTGCTGCGTTCTCAAAACTCTGGCCATTTGATAATACCTAGAATATCAAAATCAACTGCGGGTGGCAGATCCTTTTCCTATTTAGCGCCCAAACTCTGGAACAATCTACCTAACACTGTTCGGGAGGCAGACACAATCTGTCAGTTTAAATCTAGATTAAAGACCCATCTCTTTAACCTGGTTTACACATAATACACTACCGCATTTCTATAATTCAGATCCGTTAAAGGATTGTTAGGCTGCATTAACTAGGTCAACCGGAACCGGGAACACTTCCCAAAATACCTGATGTACTTGTTACATCGTTAGAAGAATGGCATCTACGCTAAAATTAGTCTGTTTCTTTCTTATTCCGAGGTCACCGTAGCCACCAGATCCAGACTGTATTGAGATCAGATGGTCACTGCAGTCACCCAGATCCAGTCCGTATCCAGATCAGATGGTGGATCAGCACCTAGAGATGATCTCTACAGCCCTGAACGTCAGCGGAGACCAGGACAACTAGATGAGCCCCAGAGACTGATCCCCAGTGAAGACCCTGTCTCCTAGACGGCCATCAGGACAAGACCACAGGAACCAGATGAGTCCTTTACACAGTCTGAACTGAGCTGGATGATGACATCACTGAATTCAATGATGAACTGCCTTTAACTGAAAATTTAGTGTTTACTGTTGTACTTTTGCATTATTACACACTATTTTCTCTATTCAATGCTGTAAAGCTGCTTTGACACTATCTGTATTGTTAAAAGCACTATATAAATAAAGGTGACGATGCGAGGATCCAATCCTTGTCGGTAAGCACTGAGAAGTGCTGCCTCATTCCACTCGCTCTGAAACTGCAAGGTAAAATCGTTGGTGGACAAAGTGCCTTGGCGCAACCGCAGTAGTTGATCAGATACGGAGAGCATTCCTGTGGCGGAACCAAATACTTCTTTGAAATGGTTAGTGAAAGCTTCATATGAGTTAACTATGATACTGTTGGCGTTCCATATCTCCTTACCCCACAACAACGCTCAGCCAGTGAGGAGGGAAATCTGCTCTGTTTGACAGAAACATGGCTAAAACCAGATGAATACATTATTTTAAATGAGTCTACCCCCCAAGATTACTGCTATAAAAATGAGCCACGTCCAAAAGGTAAAGGGGGAGGTGTTGCTACAATTTATAGCAATATTCTCAGTATTTCTCAGAGGGCAGACTTTAAGTATAACTCGTTTGAAGTTATGGTGCTGCGTATAACATTATCTAGAGAAACACGTGTTAGTGATAAATCCCCTGTGATGTTTGTATTGGCTACTGTGTACAGGCCACCAGGGCACCACACAGACTTTATTAAAGAATTTGCTGATTTTCTATCTGAGTTAGTACTGGCTGCAGATAAAGTTTTAATTGTTGGCGATTTTAATATCCATGTCGATAATGAAACAGCCTGGGCAGTAGCCTACTATGCTTTTGTGTAACGTGACGGTAGCCGAAGCACTTTGTGCTGTAAGAGTCAGGAGGAGGAGCTCCGATTCTGACTCGCTTTGTGTGTGCATACATATCGATTAATGCCTACATATGTATAGATATACCTTGATCTAACATGTTGTACTTCGGGACAGTCAGGACACTAAGGCAATTAACTTTCCCGTCGCCTGCAAAGAGACGGGGGATGTGAGAAACAGCTCTGTCATCGTCATGAGTGCATGAATACAGAGAGAAACAGCAGAGATGGTGCTTGCTTCCATCACAGCACAGCTGGGCCACCGGACGTAATTGAACACAGTAAGTAAATGACAACAAAGCCGTAGCTATGCCAGCATTATTGTCGGCACTGCTGTGCTCTACACATCCGCAGCACCCATATGAAAATTAAGCACAACTCTACTTCCTAAGAAGGGAATTCTGGGTGATTGATAGCAGGAGTCTGTGATGGTTAAACACACTCCCTGTGTTGGCACCGATAGCCTCGTGGACAGCGCACCAACATAGTGCTGTTGCGCTTCGGGCATCCCGAGTTCGAGTCTCAGCTCGCAGACCTTTCGCGATCCCGTCCCCCTCTCTCTGCTGCTTACATTGTGTGAATGGAGTGACTGGAACTCCCAATGCTCTGCACATGCCAGACTGCTATTCTGAGGCAAGGGCTGCTTATATTGTGTGAATGAGAATCTGTGCACCTTTGTAAATCTTCTCTGCTAAGCAACATTATCCACTTTTCCACTGTCGATCCAGTGCTTTAAACGGGCTAATAGCCTCGGACCTGTAGCACTGAGCCCAAAATCATGCTGCGTTTCCACCATCGGGCCAGAAGCTCTGCAGCGCTTCACTAAAACCGCCCTTTACAAGCCTCTTTAGAACAATGTCACGCAACCTCAAAGAGAAGTTATCAGTTATCAGAAAACTAATCAGAAATAAATCACTGGAACTAGCGTGATCACAAAACGAACATGATAAAAGCGGCCATTTGTTTGCATGTTTTGTTAAAGATTTAAATCCAAGAGCATCAATGTTTTACAATAATAAGTGATACATAGATCATAATGAATTAATTTATCAGGATTGAAAATTAGTCACACAGAAATAAAGCGGTATGAACCGTTATTTCACAAAAGAAAGT
Organism: Spinibarbus caldwelli; assembly: GCA_039654775.1. Classification (NCBI taxonomy): domain Eukaryota; kingdom Metazoa; phylum Chordata; class Actinopteri; order Cypriniformes; family Cyprinidae; genus Spinibarbus; species Spinibarbus caldwelli. Next base: position 55,780,723 of record CM077218.1, read on the forward strand.
GTGACCGTACGAATGTGGTAAGTGTTGGTGATTGGCACTTGTGATCACCAATCAGCGACGAGTGCTCCCTATTTTAGAGCTGGTTGGTTGCAGCTGGTGATGCGTCACGTCCGGATCCTCCCCTTTCTGTTTGTTTCAACGGTGGCTTTTGGTATGTGCTGCTAGTACATAGCAGTTTCCTAACCTTTTAATTATTGCTCGTGTGGCACTAATGATTGTTTGTTGCATCCTAGCTTGTCTTTGTATCTGTGTGTGTCTCCGTCGGTTGCTTCAGTAGTGGATTTGACTGCCCCCCCCCTTTTCAGGTACGTGAGTTAAAGCTGTCGTAGCAAATCGATGGTCTAACTTTAGTCGGTTTGACGATTGGTGGGTGGTTTGAGTAATGTGCAGTTTCCTGTACTTCAGTATAGCAGTGGGTTATATGAAAGCAGTGTATCCTGGCCTGTGAACGGATTACAGAGCACATTATTCTCGTTTGGTAAGTGTTTTGTGTATGGTACGAGTGGGGAAATTTTAGTGGGTGATGTGTAGTAACACCGTTTTTTTATTGTTTGTATTTGCCTCAGGATTCTTCCTTTCGCTCGGGGCGATTATTGCTGCAGCTTCGTCATTTTTCTGCTGTCGCATGGCAGGAATATTATCTCACAACTAATAAAGGGAATTGCTGCTGCTGCTGTCTGATTTCTAGTGTATCATCTTCGGGGTGGAGGACGGTTTACCTGATGATCGGAGCTAGTGTACAGACTACGTGATTGCTCCGTGCGAGTTCGGTCTTGCTTGTAGTTTGAACTAAATCTATTTTGTTGTTTTTGTTCTTTTCTTTTCAGTTGAATATTTGTGCATTGTTGATTTGTGATGTCTACTGGTGATTTTTATCCAGTATTGTTTGTTGTATGAACTTTCATGTGATTTTGTGAATTGATTTACTTCTGTTTATAAGATTTATTCATTTGTTTTTGATTTCTTTCAGGAGCTGGGGTCCCACGGGTGAAGGATCTTTTGTGGTGGTGGTACTGTTCAACATTTGCCGTGGACCCTTCTGTAGTGTTTGGGTGTATGATCTGAGTGTGCAGTGAGGTGTGGAAGTGTGCTTTTGGATAACTAGCACTGGTGATCACTCCTGTGGGTAACCTCAGTCCTGTAGGTTAATTACATTTTGGTCTTGTTGTGTAAATTCAGATTCTATGTACTGTTTATTCTTGAATCCATTGCCTGTTGCTGCCTCCTTAACGTTGCCAGGGGTGGAATAGTGTTACTGAGGCTATTTTAAGTGCTTTATTTATATTTGTGAATTCATCCTGTTAATAAATTGTATTTTATACGGTACCTACGTCTCTTGCCTACTCTTCTAGGAGAACCGAACCTGTGTGACCTAATAACAAACGTTGAGGTTTATTTTTATTTCCTGGGTGAAATTTCCCCAGGTGGCGTAGTCGAATCTTCTACAAGTAGATGAACTGGGCTTGTGTGTTAACCTGTAGCGACCCCCGCCACAAAAGGACACCTTTTTATTCAGTCGAGTCTGTTTCTGTTTATTTGTAGTCACATACAGCACATCTAAAAAATGATCATTTTTATATATTTTTTTTTTTCCATCAAAAATATGACCTAAGTAGCAGAGGTAGCTTCCGAACAAAAAACATCATTATATTTTTATGACATACGCGGAGCTAAAGTCTCGAGACGAGACTTATAGCAGATAAAATGTTACTAAAGTACACGATTGTTATAGAGAATGAGAAGCTGTCTGATTTCTTCAAACAGTCATATTTACCATGTTTTCTATGGTAACGTTAATGGCTAGCGTGCATGGTCTTTTGCATCGCTTATAAATATTTCTGTATGGTGATCATAATCCACATTGGATCTCAAACAGAGGTTATTTCAAACAATCGCTGATGTCTGAAAGTGAGTTTTGAGCTAAAATTATTTTAAAAGTCTTTAATGCTGGTGTTATAGCTGCTAACTTTATGAAATGAACCGTGGTGCTGACGCTCTCCAGAAGCGGAGAAACTCCGCCTTTGTTCAAAACCACTCCTCTAGCCTCAGCTGGCCCACTTTGGCCCAAGGTTTTCGTCAGGCCAAAAAACTCTGGCCGTTGGCCCTGAGGAAGCACCGACGAGACACGATCAAGCCCCAGAAGTGACAGTGGAAATGCGACTGGCCCTGGCACGCACGCTTTTGGGCCGACAGTGGAAACGCGGCTACTGTCAGTGACCAGGCTATTTTTGCTGGCTATTTCTTTGGGAGGGTGGGGATGGGGGGTGCTAGTGCGTAGACAAACTCAAAGGCAAGCCTAAACTTCCTGCCTCATGCTGTCACTCTATTTGACCTTATTTTGGTTTATTTGGGGTCTTTATTTGTTTGTTATCGTAGCAATACCTGGCAACACTGCATCATCGGCACCTACACTGACAATAATCAAAAAAGCCCATAGAAAGCATGGGCATGTTATTGCTGAGAAAGACAAACATCTACATGTCTGTCTCTTTTAAAGTTCATATGTAGTGCATATAATGAGTTGTATTTGTAGGTGTTATTATAACACAATTCCCAGCACCCCACCCCACTCATTTTCAAACTCTGATTATGGCCACGGATGCAACGAACAATACAAATAACAAATAAACTTCCTCTTGCCAGCAGCTATTATTCTACTTACAAGCAAATGCAATCTTTGTTTGCTTAATAAAATGAGTAAAAATAGAGAATATACAAATTATTCCCAGCAGCAACTATTAATCTAAACAACAGAAACCAGGTACTAAACAAACCCTAATGAAAACCCTAACTGACTCTCTCATTATTAGATTTTACTTATTGTCCGTGTCTGTTTATACTGTAGCATTTGGACCAATCAGACACACAATTTTGAATGTGATTTAACAAATCAATTAGTTATTAGATTAACAAATGGACAACACTAGTTTTATTGGTCAAAGGAACGCGGGCAGAGCAACATTTCCCTTTAGGAAAGACATAATGCCCATAAAAGTGGACTTTTCTCTATTTAATTCATAGAAAAATCTTTCTTTGAATTAACACCCATATCCTTCAGGTCATTGTGTATATTGTTACTGTTCTTGCATATTGTCTTTTGTACTGTATCCTGTTTAATGCATGCTTATGATAGATCACTAGTTAATATTACCTCACTTATATCATGTTTGATCTCTATCAATTTGTTTTCGGATGATCTAATTGAGAGTGTATATTATATGTTGCTACCTATGCAACATATAAGTGTTCTAAGAATCTTTAATAGTTTGTATATCAACTTCCAATCCAACCCCATGCAAATTACCATGCTCAGAGACAAAGAGACGTAAAACCTTCCCTCCAAAAGTTCAAGTCACCATTGGCTCTTTGACTCCCCAGAGGTGTGACCTCTATACCAGATAAAGCCCTCACATCAGTGACGCCAGCCAGTCTGCGGTTCTGTTAGATCCTAAGAGGATGAGGAAGATGTGAGCTAGAACTCTTCTGGACCATTAAGTTATTGTGCCAGGCCTCGCGGCCTTGTCTCTCCATTCAAACAAATATTCTTGGATCTTAGCTGATGTCTCTTCGAGTCAGAACATCTTTGGAATTCATCACTCTTCAAACCAGGAAGAACGTGATTGCAAGTCCAAAACCTTGAAACCATCAAGACTTTCATCGGAGACTGCATTCTGGACACTCGTCAACGACCAAGGCAGTGCAAGTATAGTGCATTTAACTAAACGAAACAAAGGTTTAGTATAAGTTATAGACCCCGTTATAAACGGCGCTGATGGTTTTATTCAGGTGGTTAACTGACTCTTTCCATAACTGCATTCTCTGTTTTCTCTAATAGCTTCATTCACCCACTTTAGCTCCACTTTGTATGTATGCGTGAGTGTATGTTATTCGTTGTTTGTTTAGATTAGTTATGTGTGTTAGCGTTTAGTTAATAAAACTCTTGTGCACAACTTACATGAGTTTCTGATTCTGCCTTGCATATTAATGTCCCTTTATGATTTTGACCCTTGCTACATGCTCTAATGCATTAATAGGAAGATATTTTCTGTGGCCACGGAAATATCCTTTCTTAGAGTTGATATGAATTTACACTGAATGTTCGCTGGACGAACAGATCAGCTGATGGCAATTTAACTCTGCGACAGTTATTACTGTCAGCCGATATAAATAACTGTAATTAATCATAATTAATTGTAATTATTTATATACAATTTCCTTCTGAGCTAAATTTGCTACAATACTTTATTAAACAGTGTTTGGACATGTGTTTTTACATTTTGGATGGCCAGTTTTTCCTGATAAATTTTCACTTATTATTTGAATATTTGTAATAGAGAAACTAGTATTAAACAATACTCTTATTGTTTGGATAAAAGCATCAGCCTAACGCATGATTGCAAATGCATTGTGCTGAAACTGGTTTATAATCTCAGTTATTGTCAGTTGATTTTGGGTGATTGGGTCTTTGTGTTGTTTACATTTAGTGAATCTCTTGGTGTTAACTGGAGTTTTAGATGCATGATTTTGTACAGTTGTTGTTTTTCAAAGATATGATGCATAGATCTGTGGTGGTTTTCTGATGAAGCACACAATGATTGATTTGTGAATGATTGATCTTATGGAGTCTCTGCTCGTGTTTTCTGTCTCAATGTGGATTTTACAGTTTTTGTGTTGAGTTTCAGTTGGTACATTTTTAAGAAAATAAAACTTCCTTGTATCATTTTGCTTCTCATCTAAATGTATCATGTTTTAAAAATATTTAGATATTTGTACTGGAAAACAAGAGAGATGAAGTTTGTCATAACTGCCTCTGCTGGCACAAATGATTAAAAGAGCAGATGAAGATCAGCAGTCACATGCAGGATTGGATGAGGTTTGATAGGAGGAGCTGAGAAAGAGAATGAGAGAGATGGAGAGATGATCAGACTGACACAAACTCATCAGAAATGGAGCTGGACACAGTATTCATCATGCTTCTGCTCTCAGGTACGCATGTGTGCCTTCATAAACACCCTTCAAAAGTTTGGGTTCTTTAGGATTGTTAATTTTTCTGCTCACCAAGGCTGCATTAATTTGATCAAAAATAAAGTACAAATTGCGAAATTGCTGTTTTCTATGTGAATATCTGTTAAACTATGTGAATCTGTTTTCTATGTGAATATCTGAGATCAAAGCTGAATTTTCAGCATCATTACTCCAGTCTTCAGTGTCACGTGATCCTTCAGAAATCATTCTAATATACTGATTTACTGCTCAACAAACATTTCTGATTATTATCAATGTTGAAAACAGTTGTGTTGCACAATATTTTTGTGGAAACCGTGATACATTTTATTTTTCAGGATTCACAGATGAATATAAAGTTCAAAAGAACAGCATTTATTTGAAATAGAAATCTTTTGTAATATTATAAATGTCTTTACTGGCACTTAATGCATCCTTGATGAATTAAAGTATTTGATTCATAGTGATGGTCAAAACTGAAGTTATTGTCAAACATGAAAACAGTATGAAATTAAACATTGCCCTCCACAGCTGTCTTCAGCTCACTGGCTCCACTTCAGTTTGAGTTTGTTCAGATGAGAATGAACTGCACTGACGCTCAGAAATACAGCCGTAAGAACCACAGTGATCTGGCCTCCATTGACAACAGCGCTGACGTGACCGAGCTGCTGAAGAGTGTGAACGGAGCTAGTGGTGTCTTTCGTGTCTGGATCGGGCTGATGAAGACCCTCAGAAGTGAATGGAAGTGGTCTCTGGGCGATCCTGTGTTTTACACAGCTCATGATTCAGTGTTTCTCAACTGGGCTCGAATCAGACGAACAGCAGCCTATATGACTGCGCTTATAAGAGTCAGGACGGACTGTGGCGTGATGACACCTGTAATAGCCAAAAGTCTTTCATCTGCTATGATGGTGAGTCAATCAACCAATTTCTTTTTCCCAAAAATTCTAGTTAATGTTGGCACATTGGATTAAAATCTACTGGCTTTGCTCACACAAGGTATGATAACCTCAAAAAAAAAAAAAAAAACTGAAACTGATCGAAGGCCTCACTGATCTGAGCTTATGCACAGTTTTTGAGTGAACATAGCCAAAAAAATTATCCACAAATAATACTTTTTTGGGTAACACTTTATTTTGATAGTCCATCTGTTGAGACTCTACTAGTTATCAAATGTCAACAGTCAATCAGTTGACATTCAACAACATTGTTTCAACAGACAAGTAACACACATTCAACTAACTGCCAGTAGATTTTAAGGTGCATTTCAAATTCTAATCTATAGATTTTACAGAAAGTACCTGTTGACTGTCTATATGTTTTTCCCAACAGATTATTAACCAATAGTCAGCTAACTTTCTGTAGATTGTGTTACCATCCTCTAAGTTGTCTACCAACTAATCAAAATCAATGTGTCTACAGTCATGTCAACTTATGATCAAGACCATATCACATCATCCTTACTCAAGGGTCTCAAACATATCAGATTAATAATTATTTAACACCTAGTTTTTTATCAAAATCACTAGTTTAATATCTGTTGATAGTCAACTAAAGATTAGTTAAGATAAAGACTTCGTCTCCTCGTTCATCCCTCGTGTGTGCCCCGTGACTATAGACAGGACATGAGAGAAATTAGTTTTATTAACAATATTTTTATACAACCCATTGTTCACTAGGGTATCAGATCTAAACAGTCTGATTATGTCTGGCAAAAATGACATGGAAAAACAAAACAACAACAACAACAAACATACTGCACTGCATGGCCAGCACTAGAATTAATCAAAGTCTTTACTATGCAGTGTTATTAAGGGTATGTGTGGTGTAGGGGAAGACAAATTAGGCCAACAACACCAAGCCAAAAAAAAAATAATAATAATAATAAATTTATAAAAAAAATAATAATAATAAAAAATATATTAATATATAAATTCTGTCTTTCATGACAGTGGGTATGCTAATCGAGTTAATGCATTATCAGTATTCTTATGTCCTTGAGAATTCTTCCAAGTACACCATGTTTATGTCTTCTGGCCAACCAGTAAGTCCACTCAGTAAAGCAGAGTTGTTTTTTTAAGGCCTTCTCAGACCGATTCCCCCGCATACGCCAAATTTCCCTCTTGTACGTCTGCCATGCTCTCTCAATGTTTTGAGTGTGTAGTCCTGTTTGTGGATCTACATCGTTCTGGCTGTGGTTTACTCTGACATGCTTGTAGCCCTCCTGGGAAAGGCTGGCGTATGCTCTCCACTCATCACTCACAACTAGACTTTCTCTTTTGACATGTTTTTTGATTTTTGGAACAAGGGTCTGCTTGTTTCTTTTCTTCGTAAGGCGAAGAATTGGACGTCTGCTTGCCGCTTTGATTTCAAGTATACCAAACATCCACGTTCGCTTTCTTTTCCAGGTGTTACCGAAGCATCCTCTTCCATACTAAAAAGCAGTATGAACAGTGTTAGAAAATAATCAGAATAATCTCTTGACCCTGTAAAAATGTATTACTGGACAGGTTATATGATAATGCTTTTTTTCATCCAAAACTTTTAAATTCCTTTATAAGCAACTTTTCAAATTCTGTATAATACAATAAATATGCTTACAAAATAATAAAATAAGAAAAAGTAAAGAAAACTTATATATAATCAATCAGTATAAATTGATGAACAGCTTTGGGAAAAGTGATGTCCACCCCCACTACTTATAAATATCCTAAACTATGAAGCACATATTGATGTCAGCTCTTTCAGGTTCTACAAAATTGAACACATTTCGTCAAGTGCATTGCACATATAGATTACATTACCTTGCGTTTATGGCAGAACTTGCTCTCATCAATGTGAACAACGACATTAACTCCACCAACTTTCTGCCTCTTTTTCTTTCGGTGCTTTTCCAGGCTTTATACAACAAATTCTTCTGAGTTTCGTTGACACCATAGAAAGTGTTGCTGTGCTCTTTGCAATGTCATCTTGAAGCATGTCTACTTGCCGTAGATGTAAACCCTGTGCAAATCTACAAAGGATTAACAAAATTGATTACAATTAAATAAGAACAGTACATTTTCACATAAAGAAAGTCTATGATTTATGAAATGGTAGGCTGCAAAGCATAATTTGTTGATTGTATTTTGGACACGTTTTTTTTTTTTTTTTTTTTTTTTTTTGACTATTGACATGTTGCTGCTCAAATTCTAAACATAACAAAACATAAGCATAAAAACACATTCTGTCCACCAACCATAGCTGACTAAACAGTACAGTATACTACAGTAACTAAAAGTGATGCTCCTTGCAACACAGTGCCACATCTATACAGTGACCACCCTAATATTCTGTTAGAAATGTACATTACATAGTTAAAATTATGGTCAAAATATAGGCAGCTTGATACAATTCAAAAAAACAAAAAACAGCTTATGTAATATGTATGTTAGTGTAATATGCTAAATATTGTTCTTATGAAATGCACTTGCATTGCTTACCTGTGAATGTACTTCATCCATGTGAATAGACCGCAGTGTGATTGTGAAAAGAGTGATTTTGACCTGACACTTCTTTTCAACCGCCCACATCTTTTACGTCGACACTCCCTGGGAAGTTTTAGGAAATCAAATTGAATGATATACAACATTTGTCTTTCAACACACACACTCACTCACACACACACACACACACACAGTAAGTTGGATATATAATTAATATAAACATTTTTAGAAAATCTTGTAAAAATCATGTTAAGTACCAGTATATAAATATATATGATTTAGATGTTGAGCAATATATATAATATTTATTTATTTATTTATTTATTTATTTATTTATTTATTTAATACAGGTGTGTAAATTAAAACAATAATCTGTTGTGTCTTGTTGTGTTGATCTAACATAATTAACATTATATAATGCAAACAACTTTTGACTCTGTGCTTACGAGGTTTGGACCTTTTTTCTCACTGACATGTATTAGTAATTTTTCATGCCATATTTTGCAGCTGATAAGATGGACAGTCTCAAGCCTGTTAAACAACATATTCTCTGGAAAAAGAAGGCTGAGATGTTCCAGTCTCGTGTGGGTGAGCTGGAGGAGGAAAATGGCTTGCTCAAGAAGCAACTTGAAGATAAGTCTGCACAAGAACAAGGTATGTACAGGTAGAGCAGATGGCTCTCCAGAACTTGTGTGGGCTTCAAAAGAATTCTGCCAGTATCACTACAATATTGTAGCTATATTTAAAAATATTATTGCCAGCCTTTCCATATTATTTTGTACCTAATTAAGATTTTGGTTTAAAATTTTACATTTAGTACATGTAGATATTTAGGTGGACAATTTGTAGGATCACTAATGCAGTTAATCCTCAAGGTGGAATAAAAAATAAAGACATGTATGTGTGAAAATAATTTAATTTAAGACTATATGCCGCTGCTTTTTGTCCAAATGTGTAATTGAAATAAAAAAGGGTTGCATTTTCCATCTATAGGTCTATATTCAGTGTTTAACTCTGCTTAATATCAATAATAAACGGATGCCAAACCCTAGCAAAGTGTTTTTGTTGTTGTTTTTTTTATTATCAATCAGATCAAAAATATTGACAAAAGTATATTTACATATAAATATGTCTCTTATTTGGGCCATAATATTTACAGATTTAGCTCTTAATTACTGTCATTTGCAAGGAATTTGAATAAATAATTGAAATTACTACATTTGTATATAGTCTAAGGACTGCTGGCTCTGCCCTGGGTAGAATTTACAGAAATATTCTAATAGTTATTGTAAAGTTCTGCACAATGCAGCTTGAAAGTAGAACACTAATGCATTTTCTTGCTTTTGTATATATGAAACCTAAGAGATTTTGTTTACATTATTTGTAATTCTCTAATGTCTCCTTAGACAATGTAACTCCACACACATTAATAATATTCTTCAAAGTTATGCAGTGGATATAGGTGCAGAGCAGAGGGTGAAGTTACACTTTAAAGTTTATTTGTGTTTGTTTCATCATTTGACAGATGGGAACATGGAGATTACGGCCACTGAAGATGAGGAGCCACAGGCCATGATGTTGGACCCCAGCACTGATACTAGCACTGATTCAAGCTCTGATGACTCCAGCTCCAGCTCTACCTCTGACTCTTCGGATGAGGAAAAGAAGAAAAAGAAGCGTAAAAAGAAGAATGGCAAGAAGAGAAGCAAAAAAAAGAAAGAAGGAAAACAAAAAGGCGAAGAGGTCAGGCAGAAAAGGAGAGCGAGGTATTGTAGGCTTAAAACATGCTGTATTTATTTAGGTATTAGGTGTTTAGGTTGTTATTTTTAAGTGCTTTTTATTGGATTTGAGGCATTATGTACACTCTCCCCCAACATCACTCTTATCATCTCTCTTTTAAATGACATGACACTAAAGAATTTAATCAAAAAACCAAACCAAAAATTTAAATTCTGTCATTAATTACTCACCCTCATGTCGTTCCAAACCCGTAAGACCTTCGTTAAACACCAATTAAGATATTTTTGATGAAATCCGAGAGCTTTCTGATCCTCCACTGGTCCTATCATGGTCAACCACTGATGTCACATGGACTGTTTCACCAATGTCCTTACTATGTTTCTGTGCCTTGATCGTAGTAGAACACTTGCTGTCTATGGGAGTGTCAGAATGCTCTCGGATTTCATCAAAAATATCTTAATTGGTGTTCTGAAGATGAATGAAGGTCTTACAGGTTTGGAACGACATGAGAGTGAGTAATTAATGACAGAATTTTCATTTTTGGGTCAACTATCCCTTTGACATGTCAAAAGCTTAACTGTTCTGTTACAGCCAGTGCCCCACAATTCTGTGCTGTTTGTTTCTCTTGAATCAGTGGTGATCCATATCTAGCTTGTATTTTTATTACAGATTTCTTACATATGTTATGAATGAAGCAAATAGAGATACACTATGTATGCACTTACCTATTATGGCTGGATGAGGTGAACCTGTAGTTATTCTTGTCAGTGTTTACCAGATTTTTTTTAGAACAAATAATCAGCAAATGGTCTTGCTTTAATTGGCAGACTGCCCTCACACTACCTACTATAAAATACGACAAATGTTATGAATCAAATGATAAGGTACACACACTTTCATCCAAGTTGTAGCCTCCCTTTTAAAGAGAAAATATATGGCTCACCCTGCAACTATGACAGCACAAAAGACACAACAACCGTTGGTGATTTATTCACATTGTTTTCTTTTCGGTTGCCTCAATCTCAGATGTGGTGAAAAGATATCAGCGGGTCCTCAAACTTGTGCAAAGAGGCTTCAGGATGACCACAGCTTTCAAGAAAGCTCACGTTTCAAGAAATGCTGTGAAAGACACGGCAGCAATCGAAGAGATTTACATAGCAGACAAAAGTGTTCTAGACCAGTTTAGGGGTAAATACACACTTTTGAAACTAGCACAACTTTGTCAGAAAAAAAATAGTTGGTGGACTGGCAGAAAAGATCATTGAAATGAAAAACAACAAACAGCTCATCCCCTTTTCTGCCAAGAAAGACTGAATGTAGGCAAGAGGATGTTAACTAGATAAGTTTAAGTAGATTATTGTTAACATACATAATTTGAAATGGTGGTGGCTGTTGTTCAAGTTGGTTTTTCCCTATGCCACACCTCCAATAAGACAACATGGTAAAGACATAAGTGCAGCATGTTTTTTTTTCCTCTCTCTTTTTTTTCTCAGTGTAGTTTTTTCATATAATGTTAATTCATGTAAAGTTTGCCACTTATAATCAGACTGTTTAGATCTGATACCCTAGTGAACAATGGGTTGTATAAAAATATTGTTAATAAAACAAATTTCTCTCATGTCCTGTCTATAGTGTTTATTCTATTGTACTCCATCGTCTGGTATGCTTCTTTTGAATGAATGAATGAATGAATGAATGATGCATTTACATAGTGCTTTATTGTGTATTGTCGTACACCCAAAGCGCTTTACAATCATGTGGGGGGAGGCAACCTAGTTTTCCCAGGAGGTCTCCCATCCAGGTACTGACCAGCTCAACCCTGCTTAGCTTCAGTGGGCGACCAGTCTTGGGCTGCAGGGTGATATGGCTGTGGCTGTAAAATGGTAAATATGTTGCAAATAATTAATGGATGACTATGTGTTCTGTTGATAGTTTATAATATACAATGTTTGTTTTTATTATATTGCATTGTTTAATTTGTATTTACCATGTAATAGCCAGTGAAGGGTCCAACCAAACAAATAATCGCATATCTTGTCAAGCTACTTTCATTAGATTCTAATGGCCGTATGCAGGATTTATATTACTGCTGCAGTGATTAAACCTCTCCAGTTTAGTTTGTTTAACAAAAAGACGAACTGTCTAGTGCACTACTCTTCATCCAAAAGATGAAAATTAACATTTCTATTGATGCAGTGTTGTTGATTTTCTCTTCACATGCAGACAGCAGTAAAGGATTCGTCCTCGTGCAGCAGTCGATGAGCTAGAGCGAATCACACGGATCTGAGCAGCATGAGGAACCAGAGTGAGAACCAGCAGATTCAGCAGCTCATGAACACTGGAGGAGTCACTGTCGTCTGGATCGGTCTCTTCAGAGACTCATGGGAATGGTCTGATAAGAGTACATCCTCGTTTAGAAACTGGGCACCCCCTGAACCCCAAAGCACTGAAAATGCCACAGTGCTTGTGATAAGTGGATCAATAAAGGGTCAGTGGGAGGACTGGCCTTGTAATGAACAATTTACCTTCATCTGTCAATGTGAGTCAATGCTTGGAACTACATGTGTAAAATGAGAGAGCGTGATCAACCAAAATCTTAAATGTCTCTTCCAGATCAGTTTATACTCATCAAGCAGAATCTGAGCTGGAGTGAAGCCATGACGTACTGCAGATAGAATCACGTGGACCTGGTGTCCGTTCCCAGCCCTCAGATTGAGCAGCGGGTGATGAGTGCAGCGAGAAGAGCCTCGACAGCGGCCGTGTGGATGGGTTTGCATCACACCTGCAGCATGAACATGTGGTTATGTGGAAAAGTGGTCTGTTATCAGAACTGGGCTGCGGGGAACAGCACCGGATCACATGACTGCCGCGAGTGGAGAGTCGAGCCATTCAGTCGGCTGGAGATCAGCGCTGGGTCAGCCTTCCTCCAACGCTCAGGCTCAACTTCATCTGCACCAACTCTAAGCCTTGAGTGTCTGTTTGTCTTCTTTCCAATAGAAATGTCTTAATCTTAACCCTCATCAAGCATTCATATAACCATTTGAAACAAAAAATGATACACGTTTCTTGTTCTGGTCATGCTGGTCATTTTGTATGGAGTATCATTAGTTGTCAGATACTTTTTTGTAAAATAATCTGTGAAGTTATATTAGTGTCAGAACACATTTGTGAAATTTCCCCAATATCTCACACACTTTTGGGGATGAATTTTGTTGGTAAACATGAATATTTATGTCGACTGATGGACCATTTCAACATTCAAACCTTTTAATTTGTTCACATTTACTCATTATTGAGAACACTGATGATCAGATACAATATGGTTTTAGTTAAAAAAAAAATAAAGTTGTCTGTTTATAAAATAATGATCCTTCAAGTCCAAATGGACCAAGAATGAGAACAGTAAACAGATTACGAGTGAAGTATGAAGATTCAATCAAGATGCATTCATTGAGATACAAAATGACTTAAGATATTAAAGGGTTAGTTCACCCAAAAATGAAAATTAGCCTGTATTTTACTCGTCCTCAAGGCATCCTAGGTGTATATGACTTTCTTTTTTCAGACGAATCCAATCGAAGTTATATTAAAAAATTATCCTGGCATTTCTAAGCTCTATCATTGTAGTAGGTGGGTGTTTCTCTTTAACAATCCAAAACATGTTAAATAAAGTACGCGCATCCGTAATAAAACATGCCTCACACGGCTCCAGGGGGTGAATAAAGGCGAATAGCGAATCCATGCATTTTTGCTCTTTGTCAAAATATCCATATTTCAAACCTAATAAACACTTTTCTCTCACTTCTGCTGACTGTTGTTCAGATGGTCACTGCAGCCACCCGGATCCAGTCCGTATCCAGATCAGATGGTGGATCAGCACCTAGAGATGACCTCTACAGCCCTGAACGTCAGCGGAGACCAGGACAACTAGATGAGCCCCAGAAACTGATCCCCAGTGAAGACCCTGTCTCCTAGACGGCCATTGGGACAAGACCACAGGAACCAGATGAGTCCTCTGCACAATCTGACTCCGATGCAGCCTAGATTTAAACTGCTGATTTTGTCTGGCCAGAGGAGAATTACACTATTTGGACACACTATTTCCCCGTGTAAATACTGTAAAGCTGATATAAAGCCACCAAGCAGAAGCTGCTTTGACACAATTTGCATTGTTAAAAGCGCTATACAAATAATAGTAACTTGACTTGTTATATGCGGAAGCTTTCCAGCGGATGATGTAGGATGTAGGCGATGCGCGCCTCTGAGATATGCTAGTCTCACGAGTTTAAGGAAGCAACGTTTCCTTACTTTTGCAAAGGAAAACCAGTCTCCTCTTTGCTTATATCAAAATCCTCTGTCCTTTTGTACTTCTAATTCATGACCGGTGTTTTGTTTTGTTCTCTCTCCACGTTCATCACTAATCATTTTTTGGATGAACTAACCCTTTAAATGTTAATAAAATGTTTCTTTTTGCAGTGTGTGCATAACCAATGTTTTATTCTTTATTAAAATGTGTCTCATTTATGTAGTTCACTGCGACAGTAACTTTCATTTCTCATTTGCTCAGTTTTCAGTGTTGTACATTCACTTTGCTCAGTTTTCAGTGTTGTACATTCAGTGTTTATTGGTGGTTTTTAGTGCGTAATCTGTGAGACTTTAAACAGCTTTGTGATATTTGTGATGGGGAAGTCGTGGCCTAATGGTTAGAGAGTTGGACTCGTAACCTAAAAGTTGCGGGTTCGAGTCTCGGGCTGGCAGGAATTGTAGGTGGGGTAAGTGAATGTACATCGCTCTCTCCACCCTCAGTACCATGACTGAGGTGCCCTTGAGCAAGGCACCGAACCCCCAACTGCTCCCCGGGCGCCGCAGCATAAATGGCTGCCCACTGCTCCGGGTGTGTGTTCACGGTGTGTGTTCACTGCTCTGTGTGTGCACTTTGGATGGGTTAATTGCAGAGCACAAATGCTCCGGGTGTGTGTTCACGGTGTGTGTGTGTTCACTGCTCTGTGTGTGCACTTTGGATGGGTTAATTGCAGAGCACAAATTCCGAGTATGGGTCACCATACTATGTCACGTCACGTCACTTAAATCTATAATAAAATTATACACACAGTGTTTGCTATGTGAGTGCTGAGTCTGATCCCAAGGAAAGCTCTTTACCATTCACACCGATGATGATTTGATATCTGTTCTGTCTGACGTTGAGCAACTGAGGCGGTCGGTGAAGTTGAGCAGAGCTTATGATTATACAAATGAGCAGCGACTGTAGGGGTGGAGCCAGTGTATGTGATTGATGGGTCACAGACCTGCCCCCTTGACTGCAGTGCTGCATTATGTGGTCATAATCAATCACAGTTTGTGTATTCTTTTCAGTATGACCAGTCGGTGATACTTTACTTTCTTAAGAATTGCAAAACTTGCATATTTTGAATTCAAAAGAAATTCAAAAACCAAAGTTAATTTGGTGTTGTATATAGATCAGTCTCTTCTGGCTGGCTCGCCAAATTGTTAGATTTTGCTGTATTTGGCTGACCAGTAGTTTGGGTGGCTCTTGAGTTCTTGTGAGGAGAAGAATTTATTGATGATGGTAGTGTAGCATTTCTTCAGTAGCAATGTTAGCATGTCATCCTTTAACCCTCTGGTGTCGACAAATGCGGATACGTTCCTGATAAGGCCGAAATGAGCTTGAACTACTCTGCCATTTCTGATCGTACAGATAAGAGCAATACACCATTCGAATCTGTAAGGGGTCTTCTTTTATTTGTATGAACTCATTATAACAACTAAACTTTGTGCTTTTGAAGAATAAAGAAAACAATCAAGGTGCGCTCTCTGCCTTCTCCGTCTCCGCGAGCTGCTTTTAGAAACGCGTCACTAAAATGAACTGTAACTCAGCAAATACTCAGCACACAGACATGGGAGTTATATCTATAGAAAGCTTGAAGTGTCTACTTTCAAATAAAGTAAGTCATATCGAAAACAAACATTCTGTGATAAAGTAATCCACATGAAACCAACACGATGTTAAGTCTTTCCCGTCTAACTCATTATCTTTAATGCAATCCCGCCCCCTCGCGGCTCGCGCCGTTCATATGTAAATATCCACGTGAGACACGTGCGCATGGAAACGCCCAACATAAACAAAGCGCGAGGAGTTCGTTCATCGCGGCTACTGTCCGTTTCTGCAAGAAGACGCGCTGAGTAAAGGCTGGATTTCCCTCAAAAGAAGAACAAGATTTCATCCAGAAGAGAAGATCAATCTGATGAGTAAGTAATGTTTCTTTTTTTGCATTAGTTAACGTGTTATTGTGACATAAAATTGAACACATTACTAGTTGGGTTTTTTTCCCAAACTACAACATGATGAATGCTACGCATCTAAGAATGTTTAGACCATGTTTATTATTAATAATCTGTTCACAAATATATTTTAATAGCGTGCTAAACGATAACAATTGCTTCTCAAATATAAAATATCCTTTTTTTAATAGTACAAAGTACATCCTTTTATAGTACAAAGCATGCGTGAGTCTATGGCTGCAGAATCATATCTTAGGCAACTATAAAATCATACATGATGTTCAGGATGGCTATATGACTACAAAATCATAGTTGGGTTTTTCCCAAACTATAATTCCTGACTACAATGTTTGAAATTGAGTAAAACATTTTGAATATGAAAGGCAATTCATTGCATTTAAACTTCTTACAGCGCGATGATGTTTTCATGCTGTATATAAAACAATAAAAGTAATATGAGAGTACACTGTAACATGATGAATGCTACGAATCTAAGTATGTTTAGAACATGTTTATTATTTATAGCCTACTCTGTTCAAAAATTGATTTTAATAACATGCTAAACAAGATATAAAAGTTTCTCAGATATAAAATGTTTTTGTTTTTACGATAATACAAAGCATGCGTGAGTCTATTGCTACAAAACCTATATATATATATATATATATATATATATATATATATATATACAGATGCTCCTAATATTAACATGCTCACAAATGTTTTTTTATTTTTTTTTATTTTATTTTTGGTTGCTTGTATTTTATTGAATCAGATACCTGCACCACAGATGAATCCTGCTGACTTTCAGTCTCTTCAAACTGTTTTCCTCTGAGAGTGCTGTACCAACATCAGATTTTCAACTACACTGATATTCTATGGTAAAACAAGCTCCTTGACTACTGATTGTTTTTTTCTTCTTGAATCCATGGAAAGAAGCAGAAACACTTAAATAAAACAAGTAAATATCAGGTATGATTTACTTGTTTCACTTGTTGAACAGAATCTGTTGCAGGAATGACTCAAAGTCTGTTCACATCTCTGTGGTTAGATCAGTGTGCACAATAATGTGTCTTTGACCTTCATTATGTATGTTTTGATTATACTGTGTTGTAAATAAAATACAAATAATTAAAAAAAAAAAAAATTTTCAATCTCCTCACATTCTCTCTTACCTGCCTCAAAGTCACAGTCACACTGATGGGCCATTAGGGGGCCATTAGTGGAGGGCCCTTTGTCTCTCAAGTGAGAAGCACTTAATATTCAAGGCCATTGCGACGCCCTCGCATATAGGCTTTCGATCACAAAACATGTCTTTAAAAATTTAAATCAATATATTGTTTTCTGTGAGCAACTAAACAAGATGATTTTCACATAATTTTGAAGCAAGAAATCTAGGCTACAAGATCCAGTTCTCAAAAGTCTTGTAAACAGATGTTCTGTATGTGTTTTATGGCCTTATTTCAGTGACTTCAAAATTTTAGTTTTTCACTAACCACGCATAAACGTTGCTTTCTCAAAAACACAATCATGTACATAAATGCTGCTAACATATTATTGTAGCCCAGTTTGTGCTGTTTACAGTGTTATTAGACTTTAGGGATTTATATTTTTATAAGCAACTGAAAAAAGCACAAATGTCAGGGCATGTCAAAACTTCTCCAGGCCCCCAAAACACCCTCAGACCCCAGAGGGTTAAGAAACTTAACCCAAGGTACTGTCTGTGAGACCAGACCTTTATACCTGGTGACAAATGTGCCACAAACAATACAATAACACCCCATGGAGAGACCTTGATACACTGTACTGATGCTGACCTAAAGGGCTAATTATATGGGCCATTTGGTTCATACTTTTGTAAACAAAAATACAGTTGGCTACAGATGATTGCAAATACATCTGAGGTGCAGTCACAATGTAAATGCATCTGACTAAAGATAACTTAAGTACACATAATCTTTCAAACAACTTGTGTTTTTGTGTGTGTCCAGTGACAGTCAATAGACTTCAAAATTGTTTGGTTCTCAACGTTCTTCAAAATATCTTCTTTTGCGATCCACATCAAGTCAAGTCACCTATATTTATATAGTGCTTTATACAAAACAGATTGAACAGATGTCAAAGCAGCTCTACAGTATTAAGCAGGGAAATAGTGTGTCGAAGGAACCAAAACTCCAACATTCTCCTCCAGCCAGATGAAACCAGCATAGTGTGGATTTCGAAAGGGATCAGTCTCTGGTGCTCATCTAGTTGTCCTGGTCTCTGCTGACGTTCAGGGCTGTAGAGGTCATCTCTAGGTGCCGATCCACCATCTGATCTGGATACGGGCTGGATCTGGGTGGCTACAGTAAGAAACAGACAAATATTAGCGTAGATGCCATTCTTCTTACGATGTAACGAGTACATCGTGTGTTATGAGGAGTGTTCCCGGTTCCGGTTGATCAAATTAATGCAGCCTAACAATCCTTTAACGGATTTGAATAATAGAAGTGTATTAGTGTGTTATGTGTAAGCCAGGTTAAAGAAATGTGTCTTTAATCTAGATTTAAACTGACAGAGTGTGTCTGCCTCCCGAACAGTGTTAGGTAGATTGTTCCAGAGTTTGGGCGCTAAATAAAAAAAGGATCTGCCGCCCGCAGTCGATTTTGATACTCTAGGTATTATCAAATGGCCAGAGTTTTGAGAACGCAGCAGACGTGGAGGACTATAATGTGATAAGAGCTCGCTCAAGTACTGAGGAGCTAAGCCATTCAGGGCTTTATAAGTAATTAACAAGATTTTAAAATCTATCCGATGTTTGATAGGGAGCCAGTGCAGTGTTGACAGAACCGGGCTAATATGGTCATACTTCCTGGTTCTAGTAAGGACTCTAGCTGCTGCATTTTGGACCAACTGTAGTTTATTGATCAAGCGTGCAGAACAACCACCCAGTAAAGCATTACAATAGTCTAACCTTGAGGTCATAAACGCATGAATTAGCATTTCTGCATTTGACGTTGAGAGCACAGGTCGCAATTTAGATATGTTTTTGAGATGGAAAAACGCAGTTTTACAGATACTAGAAACATGGCTTTCAAATGAAAGATTGCTATCAAACAGCACACCTAGGTTCCTAACTGATGAAGAAGAATTGACAGAGCAGCCGTCAAGTGTTAGATAGTGTTCTAGGTTATTACATGTGGGGTTTTTAGGTCCGATAATTAACACCTCTGTTTTTCAGAATTTAGCAATAAGAAGTTACACTACTGTTGCACGTCACCCCCAGGACTTCAATTCCCATCATCCATTGCACTGACAACTCACACCCAGCGGCCATCTCCCTAATCACACGCTCACACCTGAGATTCATTACATTATCACACACACTACTTAAGCCATGGACTTCCTCAGTTACACTGCTGAGTATTGATCTGCATTTTGCACTCTTCAAGCGCTAGCTGCCTTACCGAGCCATTCTGTGTTTCTGTTCAGTTCTAGTATTGTCCTGTGTTTATCACTCCCCTAGTGTTAGCTGCGATACGGAACCTGTTTCTTATTTTGTAGTCTGTGTTCCCTGTATTTACCCCTGTCTTGAACAATGCCTGAGACTTGTTGTTACGAGCACTTCCTCTGTCTGATTGCCTCTTCAAGACGAATCGCTTTATGTATTCCCCAATTGTAAGTCGCTTTGGATGAAAGCGTCTGCTAAATGACTAAATGTAAAAAATAAATGTCTTTCCGTTCGGACTCTGTTTATGCCCTGCCTGGATTATATCTGTGTACCTGGACTATCTCTCTGCCTTGCCCTTTGGATATTGTTCGCGCCTTGCCTGGATTATTGCTCACGTTTTGGATTACCTCTCTCGTCTAGCCCTCTATATACCTGTTTGCCAGTTGTTCGACCCTGTTTGTATTTTTGACCTTGTTTCTTGATAAAGCTTGCACTTGGATCCGCACGTCTCACGTCTCATCAGCCTCGTTACATTAATGAGTAAATATTACAAATTTCAAAGTTTTTAGTATTGCAGTGGTTTGTCAAAAGAATACACATTAATGTTTATCAAGAGAATTCAGTCCTAAAAGTGTGTGAGATATGGGGAAAGCCTAAATATATTTTACAGAACATTTTGACAAAACTACTTGAAAATTTTTTTGTTTTTGTTTGTTTTGTTTTGTTTTGTTTGGTACTCCATGCATACCAGGGTCAAAATGATTCAAATGTGAAACCTTTTTTTTTTTTTTTTAGTATCTCTTAAAAAAAATAATTGTAAAAATCTGAAGAAAAAAAATGTGTATTTTGAGGGTCTAGGTCAGTGGTTCTCAATTCCAGTCCTCACGTACCACCGCTCTGTACATTTTGTATGTTTCTCTTATCACTTCAGAGCTATTTGACAGTGAGTGCCCTGTGAAGTGAACATCGCAGGATATTCCGTCATGGTTCCAGTTTGAAAGGAGTGTATATGTATTTGTAAGTGTGCGAGACATGAATTTAAATTGTGTTTATTTACAGAGGTATATTATGTCACACTTCACGCTTCTCTAGTAAGTTTGGTCTGTGTGTGAATATGCTGCAGGCTGTGGCGCAGTGCAAATCCGTGAATGAATGTTCAGCAGATTTCCCTTGCTCAGGGAGTAGGGAGCAGTGAACACTGGGTAAGGACCATGTCAATCAGCTCTCTTCTAACGAGCTGCTGATCTGAATCAGGTGTGTTAAACAAGAGAGACATGAGAAATATGCAGAGACTGGAATTGAGAACCGCTGGTCTAGAGCATTTGCAAAGTTATTATTTTTTTTAAAAGATTTGTTTTTGGTGTTTTTGCCATTTATTATGTTAAGACAGTTTAGAGCTGATAGGAAGCAAAGTGGGAGAGAGAGATGGGGGCAGGATCGGGAAAGGTCACTGAGCCAGGATTCGAACTCGGGACACAAGGCTCACAAAGCTATCGGTGCCGACGGCGCTTGCAAACATTTTTGTTAAAATTATGCATTTTTTAGCAAAATGTTACTTATCTCTTCTGGGTCAAGATGGACCTAAATGCGTTATGAAAGTTAAAAATGTATAAATGGCTGCGTTCCACTCCACATTTAGACATGCACTCGCAAACTTCCCTAAGGAATCCCCGCTGCTGTTTTAAAGTGCGTTCCACTTCGTTTATATGAACAGACCCTCGACCCCTCGATTTCAACAGAGGGAGCAAGTCTGCTTCATATACACCGCTCTATAGACCACAATGCAACACGATTGTGATGTCATCGCAGATCGTGTTTAATTTATCCCCACCCCAAACAACTTTATAATATATAGATAACTGATGATAAATAATATTATATATTATTATAGAACTGTTCCCCTGACTGAGCCTGGTTTCTCCCAAGGTTTTTTTTTTTTTTTTTCTCCATTCTGTCACCGATGGAGTTTTGGTTCCTTTGGCTTGCTTAGTAGGGAACACTTGACTGATTGCACAGAACTGAATGATGACATATGACATCACTGAATCATCAATGAACTGACTTTAGCTGGAAAACGACTCTTTGTCATATTGTCCTCTTGCATTATTGACACACTGTTTTCCTGATGACACTGTAAAGCTGGTTTGACACAATCAGTATTGTATAAAGCGCTATATATATATGTATGTATGTATGTATGTATATATATATATATATATTAGGGGTGTAACGATACACGTATTTGTATTGAACCGTTCGGTACAAGGCTTTCGGTTCGGTATGCATTACAAACCGAACGATTCGTTGGACTAATCCTATTACAGCATATTATCCTATTAGGTTAGACTAGTGCAAGTGCGCATAGAGAGTGTGTTCTTTCACTGCATGATTCAGTCTATTAAAATGCATTTAATATGATCACAAAATTCAAAATATGGGGGTAGAAAATGTATATATTTATATAATTTCATATAGTTAATATCACAGAAGAGTGCCGTTTTTTTCTCTCCAAAAATCAGCATGATTACAAATGATTTTTACAAAAGTTCAATAAGCAAGAAGTTAATTAATAGACTTACGTTTTAGACAGCATATTGCCTGTTTTTGCTCAATTTCACCAACAAAAATAAATCCAAACACAGCCACAACTGTTTTGCGTCTCTGAGCAACATGATGGTGTTTCATTCCTGAATGAATCACTCGTGAAATGATTCAGTTCAATCGCAATGACTCACTTGTTAACAGTGACTTTTAATTTCACATTTAAAGTATCTTTTATTTTTTTTAATTAATTTCAAACATCAGTTGCCAACGTTTTAAGTTTAAATTTATGTTTAAATCAAAATATTATTTATGCATTTGTAACTGCAGATTAAAGCATTACATATCCCTCTGAGCTGAAGTAAACAGTGTTTAAAAGCATCTAAATGCCATTCAGATGCAACTTCTATTATGTTGCCTCTGCATTGCAAAGATGAATTTTGTCAATACTGACTCTATTTGCTTGATAACAGCCCAAATGTCTTATTGACTGATTAAATGTTTAAAAAAAAAAAAAAGTGATTCAAAAAGTGATTCACACTTTTAGAAAAAAAAAGGCTTTATAAAGGTAAAAAATGCCCATAAAAGGTAAAAATCAATTAAACTGATTAGAAAAGATTAATCTGCTACATGACAATAGGCTTCATCAACTGGAATACTTCAAACCAGAGCTGTTTTTTGTTTTATATGCTGAGAAGACACCCCAAAAGATGGGTCAAGTAAAGCTCCATCATTGTTCAAAGTAAAAAATTAGTTTTAATAAATAAAAAAATTGTAAAAATCAAGGAAATTTCTCTGGCATTTCTTTCTTTTTGCTGTATCGAAAACGTACGGAACCGTGACACCACTGTATCGTATCGAACCGAACCGTGAATTTTGTGAACTGTTACACACAGCAAAATCGCCAGAGTTAAATCAGCTCTGCTCAGAGTACATATTGTCCCAATCTACAGAGTGTTAATGTAACACTGAAGCAGTGTTAAAGTTAATGGGACAATTAAGTGATTAATTAAGTGATGAGTGAGCATTAGTAAAGAAAACCCACTGTTAACAATGTTGAAGATGAACAACTACTGCTCAGGCTTTAGACTTGAAAACTTATCACATAATCCTCAACAGTGGTAACTCTGCTTCAGAGTCTAAG
This sequence comes from Spinibarbus caldwelli, assembly GCA_039654775.1. Taxonomy (NCBI): domain Eukaryota; kingdom Metazoa; phylum Chordata; class Actinopteri; order Cypriniformes; family Cyprinidae; genus Spinibarbus; species Spinibarbus caldwelli. The sequence continues at coordinate 55,804,367 of CM077218.1, forward strand.
ATGGCGCCGCAGATGGCAGCTACTGTGCTTTGCTCTTCAGTGTTTGTACTGTTTTTGTTCGTTTTTCCTGTTTTTTGTTTCTCAAACACCATCAGTTTTACCAGGGATGACCTGCTGAACATTCGGTAGAACACACCACAGAATCTTTTACCGGTTTTTGATAATTCGGACGTTTTGCTGGACATTGTTGTTGGCGGAGACGTAGCTCTGGTCAAACGTTTCAGGACGCGCAGACGGGTGCTCGTGAAGCTCAGACAGAACCTGTTTCTCTTTCACTGATTGGACTGTTTTTGAATCTGCTGCAAGCGATCTGGATGAGCTCACAGAGATTGTAACATCTTACATCAGTTTCTGTGAGGATATGTGCATTCCTACCAAGACTCATCTAACTTACAACAACGACAAACCATGGTTCACTGCAAAACTCAGACAGCTCCGTCAGGCCAAAGAAGATGCTTACAGAAAGGGGGATAAAGTCTTGTATAAACAGGCCAAATACACACTGGAAAAGGAGATCAGAGTGGCAAAGAGGAATTATTCCGGCAAGCTAAGGAAAAAAATTTTTTCCAGTGATTCTACTTCAGTGTGGAAAGGTATGAAAGATATCACCAGTTACAAGTCACCATCCCCCAGCACTCTGGAGAATCAACACCTGACAGACGATCTGAATGAGTTCTACTGCAGGTTTGAAAAAACACCCCACACCCACCCTGAACACCTCTCCACACAACCATTAACACCTCCAGCAACCCCCCTCTCCCCCACACCTGCAATTCAGATCAGCGAAGATGAGGTGCGCCAGGTCTTCAGGAAGAACAAAAGAAGGAAAGCACCAGGCCCAGACGGTGTGTCACCAGCCTGCCTAAAAATCTGTGCTGACCAGCTGGCCCCCATCTTCACACAGATCTTCAACAGATCTCTGGAGCTGTGCGAAGTCCCCTCATGCTTCAAACGCTCCACCATCATCCCCGTCCCAAAGAAACCCAAAATTACTGGACTTAATGACTACAGACCTGTGGCTCTAACATCTGTGGTCATGAAGTCATTTGAAAGACTGCTTTTGGCTTATCTGAAGTCCTCCACTGGACCCTTACTGGACCCCCTGCAGTTTGCCTACAGAGCAAACAGGTCTGTGGATGATGCAGTCAACATGGGACTGCACTTCATCCTGCAGCATCTGGACAGACCAGGGACTTATGTGAGGATCCTGTTCGTAGACTTCAGCTCCGCTTTTAACACCATCATCCCGGACACCCTTCAGAATAAACTGACACAGCTCTCCGTCCCCACCTCCGTCTGTCAATGGATCAACAACTTCCTGACAGACAGGCAGCAGCTAGTGAGGCTGGGAAAATACACATCCAGCACTCGTACGATCAGCACTGGAGCTTCTCAGGGCTGTGTTCTCTCCCCACTGCTCTTCTCCCTATACACCAATGACTAAACCTCTAAAGACCCCTCTGTCAAGCTCCTGAAGTTTGCAGACGACACCACACTGATCGGCCTCATCCAGGACGGTGACGAGTCTGCCTACAGACAGGAGGTTAAGGAGCTGGCTGTCTGGTGCAGTCTTAACAACCTGGAGCTCAACACGCTCAAAACTGTGGAGATGATCGTGGACTTCAGGAGGAACCCCTCTGCACTCCCCCCACTCACCATCATGAACAGCACTGTGACTGCAGTGGAGACATTCAGATTCCTGGGCACCACCATCTCTCAGGACCTGAAGTGGGACAATCACATTGAGTCCATTGTCAAAAAGGCCCAGCAGAGGCTGTAGTTCCTTCACCAGCTGAGGAAGTTCAACCTGCCACAGGAGCTGCTGAAACAGTTCTACTCCGCCATCATTGAATCCGTCCTCTGCACTTCAATAACTGTCTGGTTCAGCTCAGCTACCAAATCTGACCTCAGAAGACTACAGAGGGTAGTCCGGTCTGCTGAGCGAATCATTGGTACAACCCTCCCCACTCTCCAAGAACTGTACTCATCCAGAGTGAGCAAAAGGGCTGGCAAAATCACTCTGGACCCCTCACATCCAGCACACTCCCTCTTTGAACCGTTGCCGTCTGGTCGACGCTACAGAGCTCTGAGCACCAGAACGACCAGACACAGGAACAGTTTCTTCCTTCAGACAATCCATCTCATGAACTCTTGACATTAAACGTGGAACACACAACACTATTATAAATTATTTATTCACCACACATACTTATTTTTTCATTTCAAATTTGCACATATCAGACCTGTACACCATAATTGTCTACATTATATATTGTGTTTTTCTATTTGTACATTGCCTATTTGTATATTTGTATATTATTCTTTTATTATCTGTGTCCTGTCCTGTTGCTGTCTTTCTGTTGCACTGTAGAGCTTCTGTCACTAAAACAAATTCCTCGTATGTGTAAACATACCTAGCCAATAAAGCTCATTCTGATTCTGATTCAGTGTTACTTTAACACTCTGTAGATTGGGGCAATATGTACTCTGAGCAGAGTTGATTTAACTCTGGTGATTTTGCTGTGCACCCATAATATATATATATATATATATATATATATATATATATATATATATATATTTACGTTTATAACAGCTCAAGCATACCTATATACACATAGAATGCTGCACCAAACAAATTCACAAGGGGGAAAAATGTGAACAATAAGCCAACTCTATAGAGGATTCTAAGTGATCAAGGGTTTAGACAGGGTTCCGTCAGTAGTGGGCGCTCGTGCAACATAATCAATGATGTACATCCGAGTAAACGAGACCGAGGGAAGTTAGCGAGTGAAGGGCATAAAAAATGGTTTGGAACACAGCCCAAAATGCTGTACATCAGTGTGATGTTATGCTTGTCTGCCAGCAGAGGGAGACACAGTAGATCTGATCTCTCTTCACACTGCTGATGAACTGATGCTGAGAGAGAGAGAGAGAGAGAGAGAGAGAGAGAGAGAGACGGAGAGAGAGAGAGGGAGAGCGAGAGACGGTGAGAGAGAGAGAGAGAGAGAGACAGACAGAGAGAGAGAGAGAGAGAGAGACAGAGAGAGAGAGAGAGACAGAGAGACAGAGAGAGAGAGAGAGAGAGAGAGATAGAGAGAGACAGATAGAGAGAGAGAGAGAGAGAGAGAGAGAGAGATAGAGAGAGACAGATAGAGAGAGAGAGAGAGAGAACGGTGTCTGCGCTCTAACCGGCAGCAGCGCTGGAGTGTGTGAGTATGTGTGTGTTTGGCGCAGTCATACAGATGCAGTGTGTGTGTGTCCTGACAGCAGCATGTGAGCCAGTGAGAGTGTGTTTGAGTGAGTGAGAGTGTGTGTGTGTGTGTTGAGCAGGTGTTTTCGCCAGGCGTCAGAGGGAGGGACACACACACCCTCCAAACGAGCAGCAGCACGGAGGCGGCCGGACTATTCGCCTTTTTCTTTCGTTTTTTGTTCTTCTTCTTCCTCATCGTGGTCGTGGGAGGCGCTTTCTCCTCTCATCTGCTCGCGCTGTCCATCATCTGCCTGCTCATCTATTTCTCCATCTATCTCATCTATAATTTCTCTGATCTATGAGCGGAGTTTGAGGAGGGACTGTGTGTTCTTACCTCTTCTTCTTCTTCTTTTCTCCTCCTTTTCCTCCTTTGATCGTTTGATTGTAGGTAGGTTGATTTGTGTTCACTGTCGTGTGTGTGTGAGTGTGTGTGTTCTGTTTGCAAACCACACACATGAACACATACACACACATGCAGTATGTGACGTAGAGAGAGAGAGAGACGTGTGTCTTACCTCGGTCAGCTGTGAGTGTGTGAGTGTGTGTGATCACAAACACATTATAATTCACTCACCTGTCTCTCTGCCTGTCTCTCTCTCTCTGTCTCTTCATTCCACTGGTCTCTCACCTGTGTGTGTGTGTGTTTGCACACATCAGCCTAACACACACACACACAACCATCATCTCTGTTCTTTCTGCTCATCTTTTCCTATCTTTCATTCATTGATCTGCTGCTCTTTCTGATATTATTCGCACACCAGCGCTCGTGTGTGTTTGTGTGTGAGTAATTAATCTGTTCATTAATAGAGAGTATCATCAGACCACATATAGTGTGTGTGTGTGTGTGTGTGAGCCCCTCCATCATCCTCAGCGTGTCTCTCCGTGGTCGTGTCGATATCTGTGTCTGAGAGGAATCGCGCTGGATGAGCGTTTGGATGCAGCTCTTCTCTTCTGTTTCTCCTGAGGAGACTCGCTCGCTTCATTCATGAGTCTGGACTGCGACGCCTTTCCAGATGAGCAAACACACGCGCCTCTTTCTGCTCTTTTACAATTGGACTAAATGCGGAGTGAAGCCGGTTCAGCAGAGGTGAATGTGAACGGGACGCCGGAACCGCCGGAGGACGTGTGCGCTGTCCGGTGAGTGTGTGTGTGTGTGTGTGGTTCTCATCAAGTGTGTAAAGGAGAGCGAGATTTATGACAGCTCTGTGTGTGTTTGTGTTGTTGTTGTTGTTCTGGTTTCATTCAGCACACACTGCAGGATTCATTCATGACAGAGCTGTGTGTGTGTGTGTGTGTGTGTGTGTGTGTGTCTGTGTCTGTCTGTCTGTCTGTCTCTCTTTAGGGTTTTGTACACTGTAAAAATTATATCATCAATAAATGATGATGACTTAGGATTTTCCATTATTTTAACTCATCAAAATAATTAATTCCAAACTTTATTTTATGAGATGATACTAGATTTTTTATTTTTATTTTATTTGATTTTTTTTAGGCGGGCCATACAGGCAGAAACATGTTTTCCTTGCACTGATCGAGATGTGTTGTTTCAGACTAGAGGAATACACTTTTAAGTCTTTATTTAATTACACTTTGTTCATTTGAATCTGTAAATGTTTTTTCCCCCACCTTGCATTCACCAGATTTTACAGTTTTATTCATATCTATATAGTCTGAAGGCTTTTACTGAGGGGTTTGTTCATATATCATTTGCCTGTATTTTTACAACATATTATTCCAGTATTTCAGTGTCAGTATTTTCTGATTTCTGGAGTGATAAAAATAGAAATCAAAAACCCCCTCTGGAAAAAACTGTCGACAAAATCAAACATGAATTTTCAATCTGGCTTTGTTCATCCACTGTATGCAAAGTAGTGCATATTTAATGAGATAATGCCTCATATGTGTATTTGAGCATTTCAGAAAACGTGTATTAATTTTTTGACTCCTTTTCTAAGTCTAGCATTTCTGAAACATTTGCAGCATAGCTGCATTCAGGTTGACTGTGCAAAACAATGTGCATAAACTAGGACAGAAAGCAGAGATGAGAAAATATGCAGAGTAGCAATGGTGTTGAAGAATTTAAATGCAGATTTAAAGAAAAGCAGATGTGTAGATTTAAAATATATTACTCCATTAACTACTGTTCGTCACGGTGCACACACAAGGGAAACGAGGAGATGAGGATGAACTCAAAATACAGTCTTTAATTAAATCCAGGACAGACAAGGCAAGACAAGGCAGGGCTTGAACAGACAGAGACACTGGGAGTAACGAGTAGACCAGACCAAAACAAACAGAACAGGCAGGAACTAAATACACATGATAACTAACACACACACCTGAAATAAATCATAAACAATCAAACTTGACGAGGACAGGAACAGGAAGGACCAAATAAGGGCAAGGAGGGGGAAACACACAAGACACGCACGACACAAGGCTGACACTGTTAGTCTACTATCTTATTTGATCTGCCATTTGTGATCGATTATCTGTAAAAACATGCAAATTATAAAATGCTAAACAACCTATGTATTTAATACATCATCATATTTACAGTGCCAGTCAAAAATTCTGAAAAATTAAGATGCTTTTGAAAGAAGTTTCTTGTTTGCTGCTTCACATTTTTCTAGAAACCTGCAATTCAAAAACATGGGGTAAGTTAGTTCAATAAATTAATTAATATTAATAGATCAATGGCAACAAAAGCCATTTATAATGTTACAAAAGAGTCTATTTCTAATAGATGCCATTCTTTTGAACTTTCTATTCATCTGTGAATCCTGAAAACTGTTTTCAACATAATCAGAAATGTTTCTTGAGCATCAAATCAGCATATTAGATTATTTAAAGATCATGAGACACTGAAGACTGGAGTAATGATGCTGAAAATTCAGCTTTGATCACAGAAATAAATTACAGTGTAACAGACATTCACATAGAAAACAGCTGTTTTAAATTTAAAAAAAAATATTTCCCAATAATTTACAGTATTTTTGATCAAATAAATGCAGCCTTGGTGAGCAGAAGAGACTTCTTTCAGAAACATTAATTAGTTAGTTATTCCAAATTTTTAGCAAGTATAATTTGTAATATGTTTATTAAGATCATCTGTTGGCTTCAGGAGCGCTGACATCAGTCTTTAATTCTTGAACATGTCTGTTATATGAGCAGATCATTTCATGCTTTTTAAAGCCTCAAAAATAATCCATGGCTGATAAAAGAGCCGCTGTGGTGAATCGCTTCCACTTCATGTGTTGTGTGGAGAAATGTTTTGCTCCGAGTACGTGCTTGTGTCCTGCACGTCATTAGCGTTTGGCCTCACACACACACACACACACACACACACACACACACACACACTCTCTCTCTTTCAGAGGAGAGCTCAGGTAGTGGAGCACAGTCCCACTTTAAGAAACTGGGCCGACCCAAATGGGCCGAACTCTTGCCTCTGGTCTCTGTTGTACCCCACAAACTCTGGATCCTCCAACCTACATATCACTGCCTACACACACACACGGGTGGCGAATAACCCACTTTAGTTCCTCACACATTCGCGCTGCTCCTAATAGCTCCTCAGATGAGTGGCGCTGCTCTTAAATTGATTGAAGTAATTAGAGATTACAGCAGCTCGTCACTCATCCAGCTGTAATTGGCTCAAGCTGATTTCTGACCGCCTCCTCATCATCCTCTCGCTGATCCGGTGTCAGACCTGAGACGAGTTTTCTTAGAAGAGACTAGCCCATCAACCAACACCATCGCTCGCTTTGAGCAGGCCTTCACTGAATGCTTTAGGCTTTTGTTTATGCGCTCAATGGACGATTTTCATCCAAAGCCAATTACAAAAGAAGAACAAATGCCATTAATGCTTTACTTTCCTGAAAGAATCAAGGTTTGAGTAGAAACGTTCTACTCTTAGTGAGAGTAATAATCACACAGGTTTGCATGAACTCACATATGATTAAAGCTTATAAACACAGGTTTACACTCAATTAAATGTGAAGTTAGAAATAGAAAGACTGAAATGGTGTTTTCTTCCAGTAATTATTGTTTTATTTAAACAGTGACTTAGCTTACAGCTGAATTGAGTTTTGTTTGAATTAGCAACACACTATTTCCTTGTTTGACACTGTAAAGCCGCTTTGACACAACCTGTATTGTATAATGTGCTATAGAAATAAAGGTGACTTGACAATTTAGAAGAATCAACTTAAATCAAGTCACTGTTATTTATATAGAGCAGAGCAGCAAAGCAAAGCAGCTTTACAGTATTAAACAGGAAAATAGTGTGCCGTTCTCCTCTGGCCAGACGAGACCAGCAGTTTAATTCTAGGCTGCAGCAAAGTCAGATTGTGCAGAGGACTCAGGGGTCTTTAGAGCGTACCTAAATCTAAATAGGAACTGACAGATTTCTATTGTTTCCAAAAGAAAAAGATAATTAATACTACTGACTAACCAAATATTTTGAAATTATTAGAATAAAAATATTTATTACTTTGAGGATGTTTATTTAAATGTAATTATTCTAAGCGCCTTACGTTGCATTCAAGCTCTACATGTTTATTTCGGTTACACTTTATTTTAAGGTGTCCTTGTTACAGTGTAATTATGCATTTAAGTACTGAGTAATGTTAATTAACTACATGTACTTACTATGTGGTTACACTGAAAAAACAAAAAAAAAAACAAAAAAAAAAACATAGGATTTACTTAAATCATCATAACAATTTGCACTAACACATTTTAAGTAAATTTTACTTAAAATTCACAAAGAAATTAAGTAAATTTTACATAATTATACATAAATTCACATAGAATTCAGTAAAATCTTTTAAAATTACTAAACCTAACAACAAAAGCAATGATAAAACAGCTGGAAAATCAACTTTATTCATTATTCATGCCCCAGTGCATGATGGGAACACCAGTATCAGAAAAGTTGAGTAGGTTTTACTTAATTTTATAACATTTATATTTACTCTTTAACTTCTACAAGCTCAAATTGAGCACCAATATAGAATTTACTTTGTTTTTGTTTTTTTTTGTTTTTTTATCATTGCCTGAACTAACTTTTTCATGTAGAAATTACATTTTTCTGTAGTATTTACTACATCACAGAATCATTTTATCAGTGTAGATTTAGGATTAGGGTTTGGCTTAGAGGGTAAAGCATGCTGTTATTTATTTTATGTGATCGACCAGAGTTCAAATCCGCCTTTTGCCAAACATTTTTTTTTTCTCTCTTTTCAAGTCGCATATCATATCAGAAAGCCATTTATTTTCAATAAAAATGAAGAAAATAATTGAAAAGTTGAAAATAAAGTATCGGGTAGGGTTAGGGAGGGATTTTTTTGTCCCAAAAAGGTGGCAACTATTTAATAATTTGAATTAAAATTATGATTTACACTTAACACGTCTTTATTACATACTGTTTTATAATGTACCACAATACTGAGGTGCAGATAATTGCCACTATTTGGAATAAGTAGTATAAATAGCAGAAAATCCTGCTATTTTCACATAGTAGCACTTAGTGTAAATAGCCACGACCTATTTATTATTATTTATAATCTAGCTGCTGTGTGCATCTGTTTTGAATTTGACCAAACACACAGATATTTAGCTTTTGCCTGATTTAAGGCCGGTAGAATCTTTGATGAGAATCTTCATGTACTGCTGCTCGGGTGAATAATGTGAGCGACTGAAGGGAAGATTCTCTCCTGCGCTGCCCCCTGCAGGCCACACCGTCACATTCACACCTGTTTATACCTGCCAGACACTTCTGCCAGACGCTCCTTGGCGAGCGACACTCCAGACACCTGAGACACACCAACACAAACAAACAAACTCCTCCGTACAGTGCAGAGCGAGAGAGATTTCATACAAACGCACACATTTACATAGTCACTTACAGACACACACTCACTAAAAGTGGCCTAATGGATAGAGAGTCGGACTTGTAACCCGAAGGTTGTGGGTTTGAACCTCAGGTCCGGCAGGGACTGTAGGTGGGGGGAGTGAATAACCAGCACTCTTTCCACCCTCAATACCACGACTGAGGTGAGACCCTTGAGCAAGGCACCAAACCCCCAACTGCTTTCCGGGCGCCGCAGCATTGGCTGCCCACTGCTCCAGGTGTGTGTTTACTACTGTGTGTGTGCACTTGGATGGGTTAAATGCAGAGCACAAATTCCAAGTATGGGACACACACACACACACACGCACACTTCGCTCACACACACACATACACAAGTTTTGTGTTTGTAATGCTGTTCATTTCTCGTGTCATTTCATTGTTCCAAATGTTCATCATTTCAAATACTTCAACACTTAAAGTAAATGTGTTGGTCTCTCGTTCGGTCCACAGATTCTCCGTTTCTTCGCGTTTATATTTAGACGGATCACTGTGAAGTCTCTGTTTGATCATATTTATACATCTCCCTCTTGAAATAATCATTTGCTGGTTTTACTGTAGGCTGGATCACAGTGAGGTCTGTTTTTTAATATTTCATCGTGACTGTACTTTTTTTTTTTTTTTAATTTCTTAGTGAATGTAACTTATTATCCTCCAGCTCTTCATATAAAGTTTTTTCCGCATACATACACTGGAGTCACATAAAGCGATATATAGAAAATCTCACTGCTTGATTTATTCATTCATGATTTATATCATCATGAATGTAGCTATATTACCATCCAGCTGTAATCTCACAAACGCCACTCTAAGGCATGAAGATATTACAGTTTTTTTTCAGCTACTTACACACATTTTCAAAACATTGCCTCTTTTTTCCAAACTTTACACACAAATGCAAGAATTGCACACACAAAATGCAAAATGCCTCACATCTATTGTAAAATGAACCACTGCTTTCAAAATATAACAAACATCTCAAAAGCACACATTTGCAAACACCTTTGCCATAATATTAATTCCTGTCAGATTGTTGTGTGTTACATAGAGAATTGTGTGTTGTGTTTTGCAAAAAGTGTTTTATGAAACTGAAAACTGAGTCGAAGGCTGAGAATTAGTGTATGGTTTTGCAGATTTGGTGTGTGCTTCTGCTGTTTGAGTGACAGCTTTCAGAAACTGTGTGACAAGTAAAGATTCTGTGTGGAAGATATATTATAAACATCAACATCATGATTGACTGTGAAGCTGCTTTGAAACTCTTTATTTTGTAAAGTGCTATACAAATCATTTAGAGTTGAATTTGAAATTTGCAATTTCATTGTTTATAATTAAATATTTGATACAGTGCTCATATAGTCAGAATATTGTTGTGGTTTGTGATCAGGATCAGATGATGTTCGGCTCTTTCTCAGTTTCATGAGCCACAAACGCTTGTTCTGCGCATGTTTCTTCACATGAACATCCTGAATGTGTTATTGATTATTATCTTCTATGTTTTTCCCTGGTGAACTTTGGTAAAACACATTAACTTATAGAAAGAGAAAACAATTTAATAGAACATTTCTGAAAATGATTTTGTTCTCAGTGAATTTGAACGTGTGTGTGTTTATGTTTGTTTGTGTTTGTGTGTTTGTGTGTGTGTGTGTGTGTGTGTGTGTGTGTTCTGTCTGAAAATTAAGGTCTTTTCTCTTCCTGCAGACGCTCTGAAAACCAGGACGCTGAAGATCAGCAGTTCCAAAGGATACACACACACACACACACACACACACACACACAAGAACAGAAAGAGATACTGCAGACCGACTGCTATCAGTGTCCACAGGTAACGCACACACACAAAAGCACACACACACGCACGCACGCACGCGCACGCACGCACGCACGCACGCACACACACACAAACACACGCACGCATCAATCACTCTATTTAGAATTAGAATATTTCACATATATTCCACTAATACTGATGTGTGTGTGTGTGTGTACAGTAGGGTATGAGAGCACTACAGCATCATGTGGTTTCTGAGATGGAGGAGTAAGAATTCGGCTGAAAACACACGAGGTGAGACACACACAGACACACACACACACACACACACACACACTCACACCTGCCGTTGACCTCTTTCAGTATTTCCAGCATTGTTTCATTATTCTGTGTTTTTCTCATGGGCTCCATCGGCTGCTGAGTTTTGACTCTCATTTTAGACGTTTGATCACATAAAGATGGCAACACCTAACACACACACACACACACACACACACACACACACAGTAATCTGTGATAATCTGTGATAAAGCTGCTGCTCTCATCAGAGTTTCACACAAATCAAATCTCATCAACTCAACACACACTCACTGTCATTTGGAGAAACACTAGTGTGTATGTTTGAAGGGTTCGCTCATCCAGAACTCAGCATTTAGTTGTGGTGCAGGTCTCACGTCAGCGTTTCAACGTGTAGATCATGAAGCGCTGGACAGTGTGCTGGTTCACGGCTGATCTGATTCTGGACTTGTTTTATTGAGCTATCGTCCGCTACGGTTACGTGCGCTGATGAACGGACGACTGCTGCTCTTAAAGGGTTACTCCACCCCAAAATGAAAATTTTGTCATTAATCACTTACCCCCATGTCGGTCCAAACCCGTAAAAGCTTTGTTCGTCTTCGGAACACACACACAGTCAGATATTTTAGATGAAAACCGGGAGGCTTGTGACTGTCCCATTGACTGCCAAGTAATTAACACTGTCAAGCAGGGCTTGACATTAACACCTGCCAACCCGGCAAATGCAGGTGGGTTTCAGCTGTGGCGGGTAACACAGTCACTTCCACTAGCCACTCTGGCGGGTTGAATTTTATATACAGTAACAGAGCTTGACATTAATGCTTATCTGGGACAAGTAGATTTTTTGAAGGGGCAAGTAAAAGAAGAGAATTTTAATTGCCCGACCGGACAACTAATCTGATTAAAACATCTAATTGCACCGAAATTTCGGCGAGGATGGTTCTGATTTTATTACATTCGGTGTAAACGGCAATTGATAATGGATACTCAGTAACAACAAGGTCGCGCCAGTTGAGGCTCACACAGCCTGTCTGTGTGAGAGAATCTCATGGAGAAATCAAAACAAATGAACGCAACTGCACACAAAAGAAACATAAAAATGTAACTTAGTTTTTATATTTATAACATACAGCCTAGTTAAGCAACATGCCACAACCAAGAGAGGGAAGATTCCTGAAAACCATGATTGCAAATGAGTAGCCTAGTTAATATACATTTTAGTTCAATATTTGAATTTTAATTTATTGAAAAGGATATATTGTCAACGTTGACTGTTTTTGCTCCATTTGGTTAATGAAAATAGTTCCGATCAAAGATCTCAGCAGAATGGTCGCGCATGTCTGAGCAACACACAGCTGTGTTTTGTTAACGAATGATTCGCGTTTTTGAATTTTGAATCATTTGCGTCAATGATTCAGTGGTCCATTCATAAGGACAGGCACTTGTTTCATTCTTGAATGAATCAGCTGTCTGAACGAATCGTTTGAAGGCATGCTTCAATGACTCATTAATTAAGATAGTCACTTGCTGCCACCTACTGGCGGTTTACTTTCATAGTAGCCTATCTGCATTTTTTCCAACATTTCATATTTGTAAAATAAATAAATATATATATATATATATATATATATATATATATACTAAAACACCGAGCTCACAACATTATTTATGCTGCTATAATTTAGCATGCAGTGTAAATGCATTTGTGCTACATTTCAGCTACATTGAACTGTCTGTGTAAATGCATCTGAATGCTGCTCCAGTCACTTCTGTTTCTTCTGCAGTGGAAAGATCGGTTTTGTAGATACTGATTTCATATGATTGGTAACAGCCCTATATTATCTTATTATATTAAGTGAAATTATTAAGAAAATGTAAGAATTTGATATGAAAGATGATGCATGCATTTAATACAGTTAGGGAAAAATGTCCTTTAAATAGGTCAAAAATGACCTGGAAATCAATTTAAATAAATTTTTGTATGCAGTATTAAGTCGTATAAAACGTAATTTCCCAACAACAAAATTGTGGCCAGTGAAAATGCTGAGTGGCTAGTAAGTTTGGAAAACCACTAGCCACAGTGGCCTGTGGGCAAAAAAGTTCATGTCAAGCCCTCCTGTCAAGGCACAGAAAAGTATGAAAAGCATCGTCAGGATACTCCATCTGCCATCAGTGGTTCAATCTGAATTTTATGATGCGACGAGAATACTTTTTGTATGCAAAGAAAATAAAAATAACGACTTTATTCAACAATTCGTCTCCTGTCTGTCTCTCTGTGTCAGCGTAGCTCCATTTTGGATATTATCCACTGAACGTAAACTGCGTACGCTCTTCTGTATCAGCCGCAACACAAATTGTTACAGTTATCATTATAGTTATAGTTATTAGTTATGGTTATACTAATTGTTACAGTTCTTACTAATTGTTACAGTTATCATTATAGTTATAGTTATTAGTTATGGTTATACTAATTGTTACAGTTCTTACTAATTGTTACAGTTATCATTATAGTTATAGTTATTAGTTATGGTTATAGTTATCGTTATAGTTATTTTTATGTTTAAGTCTTTGTTATAGTTATTTTTAAAGTTATTGTCCTAATTATTATTATTGTAATTATGGTTATAGTTATCATTAGTATTGGTTATAGTTATCGTTATAGTTATTTTTATGTTTAAGTCTTTGTTATAGTTATCTTTAAAGTTATTGTCATAATCGTTATCATTGAGGTTATAGTTATCATTAGTAATGGTTATAGTTACTGGTATAGTTATCATATCATATCATATTATTGTAGTTGTTGTTGTTGTTGTTATATTTATTGTTATATAATCATTATAGTTGTCATTAGTAATTGTTATAGTTATTGTCATAGTTATCATTAGTTATGGTTATAGTTATCGTTAAAGATACTTTTTATGTTTAAGTCATTGTTAGTTATTTAAAGTTATTGTCATAATCGTTATCATTGTCATTATGGTTGTAGCTATCATTAGTAATGGTTATAGTTACTGGTATAGTTATCATATCATTGTAGTTATCATATCATATTATTGTAATTGTTGTCGTTATATTTATTGTTATATAATCATTATAGTTGTCATTAGTTGTCATTAGTAATTGTAATTAGTAATAGTTATCATTATAGATACTTTTTATATTTAAGTCATTGTTATATTTACCTTTAATTTTTTTTTTTGTCATAATCGTTATGATTAGTTATACGTTGTACTGATGGTTATAGTTGTCATTAGTTGTTGCTGTTGGTATAGTGATAGCATGGTTACACGGTTATGTTATGGTTATTGTATTGTTACAGTTATTGCTGTACTCTTTATAGTTATTGTTTTAGTTATCTTTATGGGTATGGTTAGGGGTGTGTGATATGACGATTTTTGATCGTGGACGATAAAAATGTCTCCATGATCTGCTTTTTAAGAAATATCGTTGTATCGTGCTCAGTGTTGGGCACGGTACTTAAAAAAAAGTAATTAGTTATAGTTACTAGTTACTTCTCACAAATAGTAACGTATGAGTTTTGAATAAGATAACAAAACTACTATGAATTCTACTACTAATAACATTATATAACGCACTAAGGATTAATGAGCTGCTGGGTTCATGAATATTAATCAGGTTGTCTGCATTCGCTCGAACTGATTTGCTGAAATCAAGATAGGGATGATAATAGGTGAGCGCCAGCCAATCAGATTGTCGTTTGCGCATTAGCTCCGCCCACTACCAGAGAACCCGGCAGTTCTTAAAAGCTGAAGAATTCCAAAGGAACTCTGTTATTTTGACAGGAAAATACAGCAAAGAATATTGTTTACATGTAGTGCATCAAGCGCACGCACTAAATCCCATCAAACAGCGCCTGATTACTGAACTAAGTTATCTTTTGTGCTAATATTGTCAAAACACACAAGGTTTACATATAGACTTAGTTATGTCTAAAATGAAAGTAAACATTTGAGAGAAAAACGGATATGTGCCTGTAGATTAGATGCGCAGGTCTTAAAGGGACAGTATTGAACATGCAGCCGACTGTCATTAAAGGGACAGTTCACCCTAAAATTTAATTTCTGTCATTATTTACGTGCTGTCATGTTGTCCCAAATCTGTATTAATTTCTTTCTTGTGCTGAACACAAAAGAAGATATTTTGAAGAATGTGGGTAACCAAACAGTTGCTGGTCCACACTGAGTTTGATAGGAGGAAAAAAATACTATGCAAGTCACTGGGAACCAGCAACTGTTTGGTTACCCACATTCTTCACAGTATCTTCTTTTGTGTTCAGCACAAGAAAGAAACTCATTCAGGTTTAAAACAACTTTTGAGTGATTAAATTGTGGTATAAAAATAAAACACTATGACAGAATTGACAAGAGATTTTTATTTTTGGGTGAACTATTCCTTTAACGTTAACAAAACACAAAGAGAAAAATCACTCACTGCTCTTGACTGAAGAACTTTAATACTATTGCTTTAGGAACCAGTCTATATAGGCTTGGTTTCACAGACAGAGCTTAGACTAAGCAAGGATTAGGCCATAATTCAATTAGCACATTTAAGTAATTTTTATAAACATGCCTTAGAACAAAAAAAAAAAAAAAAAAAAAAAAAAAAAAAAACATTACTGGTGTGCATCTTGAGACAAAACGAAGGCACTGATATATTTTAAGATCAGTCAGTGCAAGTTGCTTTCAGCTGAAACCGGGGGATAGTGTTTTATTTTTATATTTGTTCATTCAATTTCTTGAATGCTCCTGCTAAATACATCTATTGTACCTGAACAGGGACTCTAAGCAGGATTGTATTGTTGTGCCCCCTCCCTTAAATATTATAAAAGTTGATGGTTTGTAATTTTTGTAATGGTATTTGTGATTTATTTGTGATTCATTTCTGATGGTATTAGGATTTTCTGTGATGGTTCTATTGTTTTTTTGTTTTGTTTTTTTTCAGCAGGGTTGCCTCACTGTTTTTATATAAGCATTTTTTTATATAAGCATTTCATTTTGCATTTTAAGTCATTATTAAGGCTGATGTTGGCTTAGGTTTGTTTTTATAACCACAAAAAAAAAATAAATAAATAAATATATATATATATATATATATATATATATTATCTTAATACTTCTTTGTATATTATAATTTGAAGTAACAAAACCATGGTTAATTTGTGGTTACCATGGCTACAAGAACCATGATTTTTTTTTTTTTTTTTTTGGTTTTATTTCTGTTAAAACCATGGCTAACTTTCGTAAGGGGACATGGAAACTCAGAGAGAATATTAGATGCGTTGGTGGTGGTGAAATTATTACCGACATTAAAACACGTTATTAACCTCAACACCCAAAAAAGTTTCACAGGATTATGAATGTAGCCTACCTGAAAGTGACGCACGGGCTTCGTTTTTTTTTTTTGTTGTTTTTCTTATTTCTTTTCTTGGCACCGGATTGCTCATGTCTTTTCACGAGCATAGTTGTTCATCATTTGCATTCAGCCGCAAACATGAGAGCGGTCGCGGGCGCGGATGCGGGAATGGTGAGTCACTTTTTTTTTTTTTTGGAGCAACTGGGATGGTGCCCCCCACTGGGAGTTGGTGCCCTACGCAAACTGCGTACTCTGCGTATAGAGAACGGCGGCACTGTACCTGAAAATAAAGCATTGTTTGTTTTATTTGAATATTATGTGTAGCTGTAATGTGTATCTTTGTTCCTGTTTTTAATAACAAAGATAAAATAATGACAGATTTTTATCTTATCTTGAAAGGTTTGTCTTTATAATAGGGAAATAAGTTTGTCTGTAATGCTCAGACAACTTGCAAAATAGTAAAACCAACATGACAAAGAATCGTGATAAAATCGTGAATCTTGATATCTCTCAAATAAATCGTGATATGATATTTTTTCAATATCGCCCACCCCTAGGTATGGTTAAAGTGCTGGTTAATAGTTGTAATTCTAGCGATTGTTCTTGATTATAATTCTAGTCATTGTTCTAGTTATAGTTGTAATTCTAGTCATTGTTCAGGTTACAGTTGTAGTTCTAGTCATTGTTATGGTTATGGTTGTAATTCTAGTCATTGTAATTCTAGTCATTGTTCTGGTTATGGTTGTAATTCTAGTCATTGTAATTCTAGTCATTGTTCTGGTTGTAATTCTAGTCATTGTAATTCTAGTCATTGTTCTGGTTATGGTTATAATTCTAGTTATTGTTTTGGTCATAGTTGTAATTCTAGTCATTGTTCTAATTATGGTTGTAATTCTAGCCATTGTTCTGGTTATAGTTGTAATTGTAGTTATTGTTCTGGTTATAGTTCTAATTCTAGTCTTTGTTCTGGTTATGTTTATAATTGTAGTTATTGTTTTGGTTATAGTTGTAATTCTAGCCATTGTTCTAGTTACGGTTGTAATTCAAGTCATTGTTCTGGTTATAGTTGTAATTCTAGTCATTGTTTTAGTTATGGTTGTGATTCTAGTCATTGTTCTGGTTATGGTTATAATTCTAGTTATTGTTTTGGTCATAGTTGTAATTCTAGTCATTGTTCTAGTTATGGTTGTAATTCTAGTCATTGTTCTGGTTATAGTGGTAATTCTTGCCATTGTTCTGGTTATAGTTGTAATTCTAGTCATTGTTTTAGTTATGGTTGTAATTCTAGACATTGTTCTGGTTACGGTTATAATTCTAGTTATTGTTTTGGTTATAGTTATAATGGTAGTCATTGTTCTAGTTATGGTTGTAATTCTAGCCATTATTCTGGTTATAGCTTTAATTTGAGTCATTGTTCTGGTTACAGTTGTAATTCTAGTCATTGTTCTGGTTATGGTTGTAATTCTAGTCATTGTAATTCTAGTCATTGTTCTGGTTGTAATTCTAGTCATTGTAATTCTAGTCATTGTTCTGGTTATGGTTATAATTCTACTTATTGTTTTGGTCATAGTTGTAATTCTAGTCATTGTTCTAATTATGGTTGTAATTCTAGCCATTGTTCTGGTTATAGTTGTAATTGTAGTTATTGTTCTGGTTATAGTTCTAATTCTAGTCTTTGTTCTGGTTATGGTTATAATTGTAGTTATTGTTTTGGTTATAGTTGTAATTCTAGCCATTGTTCTAGTTACGGTTGTAATTCAAGTCATTGTTCTGGTTATAGTTGTAATTCTAGTCATTGTTTTAGTTATGGTTGTGATTCTAGTCATTGTTCTGGTTATGGTTATAATTCTAGTTATTGTTTTGGTCATAGTTGTAATTCTAGTCATTGTTCTAGTTATGGTTGTAATTCTAGTCATTGTTCTGGTTATAGTTGTAATTCTTGCCATTGTTCTGGTTATAGTTGTAATTCTAGTCATTGTTTTAGTTATGGTTGTAATTCTAGACATTGTTCTGGTTACGGTTATAATTCTAGTTATTGTTTTGGTTATAGTTGTAATTGTAGTCATTGTTCTAGTTATGGTTGTAATTCTAGCCATTATTCTGGTTATAGCTTTAATTTGAGTCATTGTTCTGGTTACAGTTGTAATTCTAGTCATTGTTCTGATTATAATTATAACTCTAGTCATTGTTCTGGTTATAGTTGTAATTCTAGTGATTATTTTAGTTATGGTTGCAATTCGAGTCATTTTTCTGGTTATAGTTGTAATTCTAGTCTTTGTTCTGGTTATGGTTTATAATTGCAGTTATTGTTTTGGTTATAGTTGTAATTCTAGTCATTGTTCTAGTTATGGTTGTAATTCTAGCCATTGTTCTGGTTATAGTTCTAATTCTAGTATTTGTTGTGTTTATGGTTATAATTGTAGTTATTGTTTTGGTTATAGTTGTAATTCTAGTCATTGTTCTAGTTATGGTTGTAATTCTAGCCATTGTTCTTGTTATAGTTGTAATTGTTGTTATTGTTTTGGTTATAGTTGTAATTCTAGTCATTGTTTTAGTTATGGTTGTGATTCTAGTCATTGTTCTGGTTACGGTTATAATTGTAGTTATTGTTTTGGTCATAGTTGTAATTCTAGTCATTGTTCTAGTTACAGTTGTAACTCTAGTCATTGTTCAGATCAGTAGTGACTGTGTTGTGAGATGTCATTTTGACAGTACAGAAAGCCTTTAATTCAACCGTTTTATTTAATGTGTCAATGTGTCCTCAAATATTTGGGTCTTGTTGTAATTGGGATTTAATTGTGTTAATTATGTGAATGAAACAGTTTTTTGGCTGGAGAGAAAAGCTGCCGCAGGACTAGCAGAAATAAATGTGTTTGACTTTAGCCCGACCCTCCACATTACTAACATCACTCCATTAATCACAATCACAATCACACACACACACACACACACACACACAGATCTGTGCTGTACATCAGCAGACGGTGTGTGAGCAGATGGGTGACTGTTAATGTGTTATCTGTTTACCAACCCATTGATCTGTGTGTGTGTGTGTGTGTGTGTGTGATGGAGTGTTGTGGTTTATTTTCCTTTCTGATGGTGTAATTAGATCAGATTAATTTGAGATCATCATGTGTTGACACTCATGATCACGCAGCGGCCGCACGTGTGCAGACTGACTGATTGATGAATAAACCAATGTCATGTGACACACCTCACACCTGCACCGCTTCAATCTCTGTGTGTGTGTGTGTGTGTGAGAGAGTGTGTGTGTTTTTGTGACAAATGAGGACATAAATTTGTATAATGACAAAGGTATGACACAGGTATTACGAGGAGAAGGTGACTTTTCAGGACATTACCTCATGTCCCCACTTTTCAAAACGCTTATAAATCACACAGAATGGAGTGTATTGAAAATCTAAAAATGCAGAAGTTTCCTGTAAGGGGTAGGTTTAGGTGTAGGGTTGGTGTAGGGCAATAGCACATACAGTATGTACAGTATAAAAACCATTACGTCTATGGGATGTCCCCACTTTTCACAAAAACAAACGTGTGTGTGTGAGCGAGAGTGTGTGTGTGTGTGTGTGTGTGTGTGTGCGCGTGTGTGTGCGCGTGTGTGCGCGTGAGTGTGCGTGTGTGTGTGTGGTTTTGTTAAGATGATAAATATGGACTTCCAGCTCTTGCGTTCAGAAACGTTCAGTAGATGTTTGCAGCAGTGTGTTCTGCTCCAGAGATTCATGTTTCTCATGAATACTTTAAAATCTTGTCATCATTTAGTCCTCAAGCTTGTGCGGCTAAAGGACGCGTTCAGGACCCGTCACTGCTTCTGTGCTCCAGAGATGAAAGCGTCTCGCAGGTGTTCTGTAAGGCTCATGCGTGTTTGTGTCTGCTATCATGTCTTTGTGGCGTGTTGTCATTCGTGGGCGAGAGAAGGATGTTTTGTGGGGTGTGTGTCAGTGTATTGGTTCAGGGTGTTGCTGGTTAAGTGTTTATGGAAGCGGTGAGTCTTCAGCTGTTTCTTGAAGGATGTGATGGTCTCAGCAGTTCAGGTGGAGGTCAGCAGCTCATTCCACCAGAGAGGAACAGAGAATGTCTGGAGAGTGACTCTTTCACCTTGTTGTGAAGAAACAAGAATGTGTCACTCCTTTACTGACCTGAGCTGATGGGAGAAAGCATAGACTGGTAGTAGTGACACAGTTTCTTTTTCATCGCCCATCATTTTATTACACTCATGTAGAGATGTAACAGTATGAAAATTTCTTATCACAATTATAGTGACCAAAATTATCACGGTCATCAGTATTATCACAGTATTCTTAAAATGTGCTGGAAATGTTCAATGATTACTGACTCATAAATCACTTCACCAAGTTTTGTATTTAAAATCAACAAACAAAATTATGTTTTGTTTGTATAAACACTAAAACAATAATATTACCAATGATGTCCGGTTTTTAAATGACAACATGACTGAAAATTTTAATAAAATGTTTGAAATGTTCAAATAAAACTTTTTTTTTTAATTCATAAAATGGTAAAGTTCACATTTCAGCCTTTAAAAAAAGAAAAGGGTTAAGTCAAAATGATAATTGATTTATAAATGATTATATATATTGTATCTGCTCCATAAATAATTCTAGATAACTTATCTGAATTGTTTAAATGTGTAGAATCCACATAAGCTTGTTTTTCATCAACCAGTCAAAATTTACAACACGGCATTTTAAGTTACTTAAAACTCTGCTTTATGCTGGACAGTATTTATTTATCCTGAGTTGTTCAAATCACGGTATTCGAATACGGTTTTAATGATAATTAAACTATGAAATTGTAATACTAACTGTGGAGAATTTTATCATGATTTATCGTCAAACTGGTAATCGTTCCATCCCTACATCCATGTACCATATTTTCTGGAATATAAGTCATGTTTTTCGTTATGTAAAATGTGCTGAGAAAATGTACACACAGAGTGAAAAATTTAAGGGGGTCTGAATACTTTCCGTACCCACTTACAGTATTCGGAAAGTATTCAGACCCCCTTAAATTTTTCACTCTTTGTTATATTGCAGCCATTTACTAAAATCATTTAAGTTCATTTTTTTCCTCATTAATGTACACACAGCACCCCATATTGACAGAAAAACACAGAATTGTTGACATTTTTGCAGATTTATTAAAAAAGAAAAACTGAAATATCACATGGTCCTAAGTATTCAGACCCTTTGCTCAGTATTTAGTAGAAGCACCCTTTTGATCTAATACAGCCATGAGTCTTTTTGGGAAAGATGCAACAAGTTTTTCACACCTGGATTTGGGGATCCTCTGCCATTCCTCCTTGCAGATCCTCTCCAGTTCTGTCAGGTTGGATGGTAAACGTTGGTGGACAGCCATTTTTAGGTCTCTCCAGAGATGATCAATTGGGTTTAAGTCAGGGCTCTGGCTGGGCCATTCAAGAACAGTCACGGAGTTGTTGTGAAGCCACTCCTTCGTTATTTTAGCTGTGTGCTTAGGGTCATTGTCTTGTTGGAAGGTAAACCTTCGTCCCAGTCTGAGGTCCTGAGCACTCTGGAGAAGGTTTTCGTCCAGGATATCCCTGTACTTGGCCGCATTCATCTTTCCCTCGATTGCAACCAGTCGTCCTGTCCCTGCAGCTGAAAAACACCCCCACAGCACGATGCTGCCACCACCATGCTTCACTGTTGGGACTGTATTGGACAGGTGATGAGCAGTGCCTGGTTTTCTCCACACATACCGCTTAGAATTAAGACCAAAAAGTTCTATCTTGGTCTCATCAGACCAGAGAATCTTATTTCTCACCATCTTGGAGTCCTTCATGCGGGCTTTCATGTGTCTTGCACTGAGGAGAGGCTTCCGTCGGGCCACTCTGCCATAAAGCCCCGACTGGTGGAGGGCTGCAGTGATGGTTGACTTTCTACAACTTTCTCCCATCTCCCGACTGCATCTCTGGAGCTCAGCCACAGTGATCTTTGGGTTCTTCTTTACCTCTCTCACCAAGGCTCTTCTCCCCCGATAGCTCAGTTTGGCCGGACGGCCAGCTCTAGGAAGGGTTCTGGTCATCCCAAACGTCTTCCATTTAAGGATTATGGAGGCCACTGTGCTCTTAGGAACCTTAAGTGCAGCAGAAATTTTTTTGTAACCTTGGCCAGATCTGTGCCTTGCCACAATTCTGTCTCTGAGCTCTTCAGGCAGTTCCTTTGACCTCATGATTCTCATTTGCTCTGACATGCACTGTGAGCTGTAAGGTCTTATATAGACAGGTGTGTGGCTTTCCTAATCAAGTCCAATCAGTATAATCAAACACAGCTGGACTCAAATGAAGGTGTAGAACCATCTCAAGGATGATCAGAAGAAATGGACAGCACCTGAGTTAAATATATGAGTGTCACAGCAAAGGGTCTGAATACTTAGGACCATGTGATATTTCAGTTTTTCTTTTTTAATAAATCTGCAAAAATGTCAACAATTCTGTGTTTTTCTGTCAATATGGGGTGCTGTGTGTACATTAATGAGGAAAAAAAATGAACTTAAATGATTTTAGCAAATGGTTGCAATATAACAAAGAGTGAAAAATTTAAGGGGGTCTGAATACTTTCCGTACCCACTGTATATTAGACAGCAACTTACATGATGCAGTTAATGTCAAGTGCACAAAATATTTCTACTTTTTGTTGAGTAAGAGAGCAAAGTGAGCGCAGGTTTATTTGTGAAGCACATTTCGCACAAACCAGTGGTTTGAATTTAACCTTAAATAAGTGTTTATAATAATGTTGGTATAATTTATTTTAGTTTATATATTATATAATACCTGGTCTGTTCTGAATAGTTACATTTAAAAGATTTGTTGTGGAGTTATAAAACATGTTTATAGTGTTTAATGATAAATGAAATTGACAATGTTTAGTTTTTATTTAATAATAAAATGTGATGATAATAATAAAATATAATTTTAACCCTTCACGACTCATTTTCCGGGTTAATTCTCTATGTGGTTAGACATCAACAGTGAGTCGTTCTGAATCTCGCTGTCCTGTCGAGAGTTTAGTTTCAGCATACAATCAAACATGATGCCATTTATGAATATTCCTCCTTTTATTATGGCCAAATCCTTAGTGCAGGTTTTATTCCTCACTGAACATACGGTTTCACTTACAAATGACTTAAGATGTGCGTTAACAGCTGCAGATCTGAGTTCAATCTGAGATCACAGCACCGAGAATTGATCAGAGCCTGAACACACACACACACACACACACACACACACACATGCATGCACACACACTCACACACGGTTCTCATCCATGTAATGTGCTCCTGAAATAGCCAAGTGAGCTGAAGCTGTAATCTGTGAAAAGCATCAATCAATCTCATTTCACTGATTACAGTGCAGTGTGTGTGTGTGTATGTGTGTGTGTGTCTCATCTCATAAACAGGACTCTCTTATGCTAATTACAGTGACGTGAGTGGCTTCTGCAGAGGGGCGGAGCCTGAGAGTGTGTGTGTGTGTGTGTGTGTGAGGCCATCAACTGTATCGAGAGGTCTATTTTAATGGTTGCTATGGAAACTGAGTGGCCAAGAGAAGTGCAGACTCAGATCTCTGAACTGTGTGTCAGTCTCTCCATCACAAACGCTTTCCTCTCTTCCGTCACGTCCAGTACAAAACGCCACAGATCTTCATTTGAAGGGTTATCATATACTGTCCGTAATGTCCATCCAAACCTGTATGAATGTACTGTGAAAAACACAAAAGGAGAACATTTGGGTTTCAGCAACTCTGGACCACATTGACTTCCATTACATGGACCAAAACACTGAGACCTTCTGGAGAAGAGCGTGGTGTATGTGAGGAATAACTGATGTCTGTTCTCCTCGCTCATCGCTCTGTAATCACAGACTGTCTGTCAGCGGCGATCATTGCAGCACTTGTGTAACGCGGCTCTGTGCGATGTGTAGGCGCGGGTCGCTCTCTCTCTCTGCTCGTCAGGGGAGAGTTTATCTCATCCATAATAAACAGGCTGAAGACACATCAAATATTGATCTGCTAAGCGTCTGCTGCTGTGTCACAGACACCGGCCGCTCACAGCCCTCAGTCTCTCGCTCAGGAACAGACCTCAGGCTCTAGGGCTCTTATATGCTCACCTCTGCTCTGTGTGAGGCCAGGTTTAGTTCATCTGTTACTGTCGTTCTGTCTCTCTTGTTGTTGTTCTTTTTTTCAAGTTTGAGATGTAGTTCCTCCAATTTTTGCATCCCTTCCAGTGTGGAAACATTGCAGTTTTTTGTGTGTTCAGTGTTCATTACTGATCTATTTAGAGTGAATATGTTGTCCATGATCTTAATGAATACATAAAAAATAATTATAATTTTATATATATATATATATATATATATATATATATATATATATATACAGTATATTACACATTATTGATTATGATGCAGAATTTATGTAAGAAATGTATAATCATCTGTATAACTTGGCCATATTTGAAGACGTTCATGTGTAAAATAGTTCAAGTTCAAGTTCGCGTTATTGTCATTCCGCTACACGTGGGGACATACAGTGGAACGAAATGTCATGCCTCACAGGACCACGATGCTACATAAATACAGACTTACAACAACGAAGTAAAACCTATACACAGCTAAACTACTGACAGATTATGACTATAAATACAGGTGCATCTCAATAAATTACAATGTTGTGGAAAACTTCATTTATTTCAGTAATTCAACTCAAATTGTGAAACTCGTGTATTAAATAAATTCAATGCACACAGACTGAAGTAGTTTAAGTCTTTGGGTTCTTTTAATTATGATGATTTTGGCTCACATTTAACAAAAACCCACCAATTCACTATCTCAACAAATTAGAATATGGTGACATGCCAATCAGCTAATCAACTCAAAACACCTGCAAAGGTTTCCTGAGCTTTCAAAATGGTCTCTCAGTTTGGTTCACTAGGCTACACAATCATGGGGAAGACTGCTGATCTGACAGTTGTCCAGAAGACAATCATTGACACCCTTCACAAGGAGTGTAAGCCACAAACATTCATTGCCAAAGAAGCTGGCTGTTCACAGAGTGCTGTATCCAAGCATGTTAACAGAAAGTTGAGTGGAAGGAAAAAGTGTGGAAGAAAAAGATGCACAACCAACCGAGAGAACCGCAGCCTTGTGAGGATTGTCAAGCAAAATCCATTCAAGAATTTGGGTGAACTTCACAAGGAATGGACTGAGGCTGGGGTCAAGGCATCAAGAGCCACCACACACAGACGTGTCAAGGAATTTGTTAAGCCACTCCTGAACCACAGACAACGTCAGAGGCGTCTTACCTGGGCTAAGGAGAAGAAGAACTGGACTGTTGCCCAGTGGTCCAAAGTCCTCTTTTCAGATGAGAGCAAGTTTTGTATTTCATTTGGAAACCAAGGTCCTAGAGTCTGGAGGAAGGGTGGAGAAGCTCATAGCCCAAGTTGCTTGAAGTCCAGTGTTAAGTTTCCACAGTCTGTGATGATTTGGGGTACAATGTCATCTGCTGGTGTTGGTCCATTGTGTTTTTTGAAAACCAAAGTCACTGCACCCGTTTACCAAGAAATTTTGGAGCACTTCATGCTTCCTTCTGCTCACCAGCTTTTTAAAGATGCTGATTTCATTTTCTAGCAGGATTTGGCACCTGCCCAGACTGCCGAAAGCACCAAAAGTTGGTTAAATGACCATGGTGTTGGTGTGCTTGACTGGCCAGCAAACTCACCAGACCTGAACCCCATAGAGAATCTATGGGGTATTGTCAAGAGGAAAATGAGAAACAAGAGACCAAAAAATGCAGATGAGCTGAAGGCCACTGTCAAAGAAACCAGGGCTTCCATACCACCTCAGCAGTGCCACAAACTGATCACCTCCATGCCACGCCGAATTGAGGCCATAATTAAAGCAAAAGGAGCCCCTACCAAGTATTGAGTACATATACAGTAAATGAACATACTTTCCAGAAGACCAACAATTCACTAAAAATGTTTTTTTATTGGTCTTATGAAGTATTCTAATTTGTTGAGATAGTGAATTGGTGGGTTTTTGTTAAATGTGAGCCAAAATCATCACAATTAAAAGAACCAAAGACTTAAACTACTTCAGTCTGTGTGCACTGAATTTATTTAATACACGAGTTTCACAATTTGAGTTGAATTACTGAAATAAATGAACTTTTCCACGACATTCTAATTTATTGAGATGCACCTGTATACTATATATAAATGTTTACCTACACATAAACTAAAAAGAATACAAACTATACAAGCTATACGAATGCTTCAGATAAATACTGTACATGTGCAAAGAGAAACATTGTGAGTCAAGGAGCTGGCTGGGGAGCAGTGCAGGATGATTTGTAGTGCATGAGCATGTAAACATACATATATTACTGATTAGGGCTGTTGAATTACTTTTTATCAATGCATTTATTGAATATTGATTTGTGGTTGTCAGATCACTCCAAATCTTGCAGCTGTTTCCATGCTGCACTGTGATTTTTAACTTGGGTAAATATTTTGTTCATTTTGGGTAATAGCGTTTCTTGCCGGTTTTCCTCTGAAACTCATATAACGTCTGATCATTAGCACATGCTGTGAAATTCAGACTTCCAGGTGCTTGTTTCCTAATTTCCTTTCACAGTACTGATTAACGCATGACATGTCTGAAAGATCCTCCCACTTCAGCAATAATAAAAACAACGGTGAGGTCATCTTTACGCAGATATCTGCATTTGGGACAGTTGCAGAGCTGTAACCTCTGTCTGTTTTTCTCGCAGGTTTTTTGCTCCTACATCATGTCCGTCTGCATTTACCGTGGCTTAGCTCCACCCTCTCAGGAAAGGCGGGCATGGCTTCACGCGCTGGCTCCGCCCCCGCGTCACTGGCCCTGCCCGTCGCTGCAGCAGCTGTTGGCCGTGTGTCTGCTCCTCCTCCTGCCGCTGACCGTCCAATCACGGCGCGAGCGGGGCGGAGGGGGTGTGGCCCACTACATCCCGTCATCGGTGGCGCATTATCCTCCCGTTTCCAAGCTGGTGCAGGGCCTGAGCATCGCGGTAGTGCTGGTGGGAAACTCCAGTGAGGTGGCACTCGCTGGCACGCGTGACAAAGATGACTTTGGCCACATGCCACTGGCACCCAATGTGGAGATGCTCACAATGAACGAGACGGACCCCAAGAGCATCATCAAGAGCATCTGCGACCTGATGACGGAGCACTGGCTGCAAGGCGTGGTGTTCGGGGACGACACGGACCAGGAGGCCATTGCGCAGATCCTGGACTTCATCTCCGCGCAGACGCACATCCCCATCCTGGGCGTGAAGGGAGGCTCCTCCATGATCATGGCCGCTAAGGTACCTGCGCTAATCTTGCTATTATACAGAAGTGGCGAAAATTTATGTCTGAAATGGGTTTAGAAGCAGGTGTGGCAAAATGGCTCGATAGTGCTGCCTATTCACTTTCAATGAAATGCCCCCCCCCCCCCATCCCCCATCCCCCATCCCCCATCCCGCCCCCCCAGCTAGGTTTCACGTACATGTACGAAAATCGGTACACACATGTAACACATCAATACCTACAAAAAAGTCTCTTGGAGCAAACTCCGAAACCCAACAAGAAGTGACTTATTTTGAATGTTCTCTGCAAATTTTGTGTCCATTTTCAGGCGTAGTTTTCTAACGAACTCCTCCTAGAGATTTAATCAGATCAACACCAAATTTGTTCAGTGTAATCTAAAGACTTTTGTGATGTTAAATTGTACGTAAAGGGAGGATTCTCCACGATCATGGCCGCTAAGGTACGTGCGCTAAAGTTGCTATTAAACAGAAGTGTCAAATTTATGTCTGATATAGGTTTCAGAAGTGGGTGTGGCAAAATGGCTCGATAGCACCAGCTATTCATTTTCAATGAATTGCGGCTCTCACTACATTTCCTGTACATGCACGTAAATCGGTGGACACATGTAACACCAATCTCTACAAAAAATTCTCTTGAAGCAAAATCTGAAACCCAATAGGAAGTCACTTATTTTGAATTTTCTAGGCAAATTTTGTATCTGTTTTCAGACGTAGTATTTTAATGAATTCCTACCAGATATTTAATCAGATCAACACCAAATGTGGTCGGTCTAATCTAAAGCCCTTTGTGATGTTAAATTGCGAAGATCTTGAGTTTTCATATAACTCAGGCATACAACGTCTGATCTTCCCCAAACTTCAGCGCTAATCTTCAGCGGCTTTCCTGTAGCTCAAATAGTAGAGCATGGCGCTAGCAATACCAAGATCATGGGTTCGATTCCCAGGGAAAGCAAGAGTTGATAGAAATGTGTAAACTGTAACTTGAATGCAATGTAAGTCGCTTTGGATAAAAGCGTCTGCTAAATGCATAAATGTAAATGTAATGTACAATAATTCTGAAGAAATGTATGATGGGAGACGGTGTGTGTGTGTGAGGATGATGATGAGCAGCTGGAAGCGTCAGACACGGAGAGAAAATGATCCGGTCGCCTTCGGATGGCAGTGAGTCAGAGCTGCGCCCACACACACGAGGCCATGAGCTCTAAACGCTGCGGAATCACACCGTGCTCGTCTCTCTCCCTCTCTCTCTCCACTAAACAAGCCGATGAAGATGAAGATGAAGAACCGCTGCTCGGCCTACGCTTCCTGTTCAGCACTAACCGCGCACAACCTTCACAATGTCAAACCACCAGCTTCACAGAGGAACCAGACAAACATTCACTGCTAGTCAGGTCACACGTTTGTCTAGCACTTCATACAATACAGTTGTCATTTCATTTTGCTTTTTATTATTCAGAACAATACAAAGAAAAACAAACATGCAACATCCAAACAGCACAGAAGATGTTTAAATGAAAATTGAACAAATCACATGACAATGGAAAGAGAAAAAAAGGGGGGGAAAAAAGTGTATAAATGTAAAAGTTTAGAATCATAAAAACAAG
Source organism: Spinibarbus caldwelli (assembly GCA_039654775.1). NCBI lineage: Eukaryota > Metazoa > Chordata > Actinopteri > Cypriniformes > Cyprinidae > Spinibarbus > Spinibarbus caldwelli. The sequence goes on from CM077218.1 coordinate 55,833,977, forward strand.
AATTGAGAGGGTTTATCAGCTCCAGTCGCCTACTTTTTAATACGACTAAATGTTTTAATTTGAAGTCTGGACCAATATGTTAATTTCTCTAGGGATACAGATTGTTATGTGCAAATATTAGTAGTAATGTTGCAAAATTCATCAATTATTAAACAACTTTAATTTCAGCTGTAAAGTGGCTCAACAGAAGTAAATAAATGCTGAATAAAGGAATAGTTCACCCAAAATATGATCGTTCTGTCATCATTTACTGTATGACTTACGCTCTTCAGAAGAACAACAGAAGATATTTTGAGGAGTGTCTCAATGCCCGTGTAATGGAAGTCAATGCACTCCATTGTTGTTTAAGCCCCATATTGTGTTCTTCATAATATCTTCTGTAAAGTCTTTCAGGTTTGGAGTGACACAAGGAATGAGCCGTTTTTGGGTGAACGGTCACTTTATGCTAGAATGATTCTCTGTACTGAAAGATCCAGGCTGGTTTAGGTTGGTTTATGCTGGTTTGTCTTGTTTTATTTTGGTTTGTGCTGGTTTCTGCTGGTCTGGTTGTACTGCGTCTTCTTGAGAAAATACACACAAAATGATCTTGTATCCAGGTAAACACAGTTGGTAACATCTTAAGTGAATGTAAACAGTCAAGAAAATGTCAGATATGCATCAATATAACAGATCCATGCATTTCTTATGTTAATAAAGTTAAACAAAAAAAAAAGAAAAATAGGGCTTGTGATTAGGGTTTAAACAGATCATAGTTGCCCCACGGTTCATGGATTGGCTGCAAAGTTGAACCATCATAGAGTGATACATGTTTTTAAGTCTTGCCATTGTAAACATTCAAGCGACTTTAAACCATTCAAGTGCAAGAGGTGAAAGATAACTTTATTCAGTACTCGCACACTCGCACACTCAAATCATTCAAGTTGTTCTATTGTATTTATCTGTGCATGTAATTAATTTATTTGTTCTTATTTTATTGCTGAGAGTTCACTTGTTTTTAATGATGTAAGAATTTTATTAGATAGACTAATTAGAATAGTTTTGCAGTGGAATTGAAAAACTACTTACAGTGTTATTTTAGTAATAAATGGAAAGCACAGTTACATTTTCTAACCACTGATCTGAAAAATGATCCTATCCAAGACTCAAAAACTCAAAACTGTGAGTTCTGTGACCTGTTGTGATGAACATGATCTGATGTCTGTGATGTGCTGCTGACAGTGATAGTAGATACAGAGCTTGAGGGGTCAGAGGTCAGACAGGACAACCTTCAGTGCCTGACCTTCAACAGAGAGAGAGAGAGAGAGAGAGAGAGTCTCACCTGTTTCTCCATCTCTCTCTCTCTCTCTCTCTCTTTCTCTCTGTGGCCTGGTTTAGATAGTGACTGTATCATGTGTGCTCCCCTTTAAAGAGCACAGAACTAGGACACATATTTAGGGCTCCTCCTGACACCCCTCTCTCTCTCTCTCTCTCTCTCTCTCTCTCTCTGTCGTTCTCTCTGTTCTACTGCCTCGACTTCTCATTTCAGACGACATTCTCTCTCTCTCGCTCTCTGTCACGCTGCTCCTCTTTGCATCTCTCCTTCTGTTCGTCCTTCCTCTGTCCTGCTCGTCGTTCCTGCTGTCTGCTGATCATCACAGAGAGGAGAGAGAGAGAGAGATGGCTGAATGAGAGTATGAGTTGTGCTCAGTCAATTACACAGAGCTCTGTGCCAAAGATGCCTGCTGTCAGGACGCCACAATCTGTTACACACTCACTACACACGCTACACACACACAACACACACATACTGTTGCTGTATGAACTTTACTAAACATTATTTTAGTCAGGACCACTTTTGAAGATAATACATTTATTGGAAATTCTTGAATTTGTGGAAAGCTTAGGCTTAAAGGGGCTCATTATAGACAGTTTAAAGGGATAGTTCACCCAAAAATGAAAGTTCTGTCATTAATTACTCACCATCATGTCGTTCCAAACCCGTAAGACCTTCGTTCATCTTCAGAACACCAATTAAGTTAGTTAAGTGATCATCTCTTCCTCTTCACTACTAGTTACAGCAGCAAATAAGCATAAATGAACATCAGGAGAAACAATTGTGAATCATGGAATACATCCGTTAGTGTTTTAACCACAGAATGACATCAGCTTGAGATCAATAATGTCACGTAACTTCACATTTACCTCAGAAAAGGCATTCAATGAACATAAACTCGATAGCTTGAAAAACAACTCTAGAGAGGAGCATTATCATAAATATATTTATATATTTATATATATATATATATATAAATGTTTATTAAAATTTATATATACAAATTCATTGTGAATGTATGTTGTTTGTTAACGTTTTTTAGGTCTGAGAAACACTGGTTATTTAGTGAAAACACAGTGAAGAACAATGCAATTATATGACATTAAATTTAATGTATTAACATTTTATATAAGGAGTCTCTGAGGCCCCAAACACTAGTAATGTGATGTTTTCATCTGAGAATGACTGTATCACAAAACACGAGGGTTACATTCACAGGAATTTATTTAATATCTAGTTTGAATTAAAAAATCAGTCTAGCTTGTCAGAATGTTACTGAAATGAGTTATCATGAATGTGTGTGTGTGTGTGTGTGTGTGTGTGTGTGTTGATGTCAGGATAGTCAGAGAAGCACAGCTGTCAAAGCAGTGTGTAGCCACAGTGTGACAGCGGAAGAACTGCTTGTGTGTGTGTGTGTGTGTTTGTGTGTGTGTGTGTGTGTGTGTGTGTGTGTGTGTGTGAGACGAGGGGCTGGTACACACATCACCTCAGACTGTCGCTCTCTGTCTGATATCACATTATCTATTCTGTATTTGAACCATTTCATGTGTTATCTCATCGTGTTGGTAATTGTAATGCTAATATTATTAAATTAATAACATTTAATAAAATTAAACGTCTTGAGAAGACAAAAGCTGAAACAAATGCATCATTAAGATGTTTTTAACTAAAATCCGAGTCCATAATAACTCTTCCTCCAGTGAGAAAGTGTTCTGGTGTGAATCAGGAGAGAAATCTGCACAGATCAAGCAGTGTTTACAAGACAAAACAGCTCTAAACTAATATGTGGCTGGATTTTGATGTGAGAGACGACAGGAGATTGTGGATTAGCGTTATTATGGATTATGGACTGGAATTTTAGCGTGATGATGTTCTCGGCTGTGAGTCTCGTGTAGTTTCTCTGTGTTGGTCTGGTTTAGGCGCTAATAGTGTCTCTAATGGTCTCGTTAAAAGGAGCCAACTATTTAATTAAAAATGAGCGTCAGAATGAGGTCAGCTCTAATTAAGCTGTAAGGACTAATTACATGAGCATGAGTTTAATTAGAGAATGCACAATATGTGTGACACAAACACGGGAGAGCGACGAGAGTGTTTAACAAAGAGGCTCGAATGTGAACATTTGTAACGTGTGTGTGTGTGTGTGTGTGTGTGTGTGTGTGTGAATGTCTGGTCATGTGACCCTGCAGGTCATGTGATCACCACCTGCTCAACCTGGCCAAATTATATAGCACTTCTCACATAAAGCAGCTTTACAGTCAGTCATGATGTCAATGTTTATCATGCCTTCCAGTGGTGTCTAGCTGACTAGTGCTGGACGATAAGTGATGATATAAACGATCATGACCCCTGTGTGTCTCTCTGCAGGACGATAGCTCCATGTTCTTTCAGTTCGGTCCCTCCATCGAGCAGCAGGCGTCCGTCATGCTCAACATCATGGAGGAGTACGACTGGTACATCTTCTCCATCGTCACCACATACTACCCCGGCTACCAGGACTTCGTTACCAAGGTAAGGCTGCTGTGTGTGTATGAGTGTGTGTGTGAGTGTGTGTGTGTGCGTGTGCGTGTGCGTGTGTGTGTGTGTGTGTGTGTGTGTGTGCGTGAGCGTGTGCGTGTGTGTGTGCGCGTGTGTGTGTGTGAGCGTGAGCGTGAGCGTGTGCGTGTGCGCGTGTGTGTGTGTGCGTGTGCGTGCAGTGTTGGGAAGGTTGGAAATGTAATAGGTTACAGATTACAAGTTACTTTATTTAAAATGTAATAAGTAGTGCAATTGTTCAATTACTAAAGTAATTTTGATTACTTTTCTAAATTTCTAATGAATGTTTTCAAATTTTTAGGCCTATTCACACCAAGGACGATGACTATAAAGATAACGATAAAGATATAGTTCTAAAAATCGTTCTCAATATTAAAGAATGAGTCCACACCACAACTATAATGATAAAGGCACAGAGAAACGATATCGTTGGAATCACTTCCAGAATGATTTTTTTCAGATGATGAACGATACAAACATTGACACCCAATCAGAATCCATCCTGCTATAATGAGCTGGAGAGGATTTAAAGCGGCAGACGAGCCTGTGCTTAGAATAGACAGACTGGTGTGAACACTAATAATCAGTCCCTCCAGGATTTCGTGGCACTTTTTTCTGATTTTTGCGGCCTAAAATGACTGATTTTGCTGCGGCTTTTCTCAAAATTTGCGGTGATATTTGCGGCATTTCTTATTGTTTTGCAGTGAAAATATACCACAGACAACATTCTTCTAACATTGTTATGACTTTTCTGACTTCGAGAACCATAGGGCTCCAGACTAATATTTGAGGACACCAGCACCAGAGCCATTAAGTTCTACAGAAGGTGGCACAGCACCTGACAGTAAAGCACTCACCCTAATCGCACATGTACATCTCAGAGATGTCTATCTGATGTCTGCATTTACATATGCAAGATGTATTTTTTAGGGTATTTGCTCATCTGCAATACGTCTCCAAGACGTTTCTGTCAGATGTCAAATAGAGATTTATTAGAATGCATGTAAAACTGCTTCTGAGACGTTTATCAGATTTCAAGACAGATGTTTCCGAGATCTTTAGCAGACGTCTTACAGATTTACTTGTGCTGTCTCGGTTGTTGAGATGCAGATAAAATTAACTTTTATTACTGTCATTCATAATGTCTAAATATATTTTTTGTATTTATTAAATTATATATTAGGGAGTGGAAATGGCTAATAAGCCTATAAGTCTCTGCAGCCATATAGGGGTAATTTAATGTATTTTTTATTTTTAAGTAAGCATTTGCTTTCCTACATTATGAAACTTAGTTTTATAAATGGAGGCAACATGAAGGATGAACAAATAATGTCATCACATTAAAAATAACTTTCAAATTTGGTTACTTAAAGCTTTGAAGTGCTGGGAAACGTTGTGACATTAGACCATTCCTGCCACAAGTTGTTCCTGTAGTTATGTTAAATCCATGGTGAATGGTGGAGATTTGTGTTTACTGAAAGATGTTTTTCCATTTACATTTGCTACTGTTATGCCATTTAAATATTGATTTACATTACATCCGTTGTCTTGTGCGCCGATTTGTTTCTGCTGGTGGATGCCCACTGCCCACACTCCAGAATGTGCTTCTGGCCACATTAAATCCATGAGAGAGTATAAGTTTTGAGCGTGCACACATAGGTCTAATGATCGAGAGAGAGAGAGAGAGCAGATCTGTTTTGTGTGAGAGAGTGAAGAGAATCCTGCGAGCGGATACATTTGTTGCACTCTCGCATTACAATAATGCGCTCTGGACACTTGTCATTAAAATAACGCCATAGAAACCGCCTCAAACGAATTATTAAAATGAAAAGAAAGTCGTGTCTGAAAGCTGCAATGGTTTTTTTTTTTTTAATGAAAGGAGAATATCGTGTTTTTTCGTGTGCGCTCGACCATTTTCGTCGGTGGTGCTCGAGCACTCGATGAGGTCCACGCAGTCCTCGTCAGTGGAGAAGACCCTCTCTATTTTCACAGCTAGAACATGACGGCTACTAGTGATGAGCTAAAACCTCACCCGAATCCGCAGCTTCAAATAAATTATCCACCTGCCAACCGCCCGCACCTATATTTTTGTCTGATTTAGATAACTGCACCCGATCGTCACATTCAGGGTTCATACGGTCATGAAAAACCCGGAAAAGTCATGGAATTTTAAAACAGCAATTTCCAGGCCTGGAAAGTTTTGCAAAAGATAAATAAACCCTGAAAGTTTTGGAAAAGTCATGTTTCACAATTCTCTGTACAATAGAATTATGTTTAATCAGGTCCTGAATTTCAGTGCGGTATTGCGCATATATCGCATTACTTATTCCCGCGGCTTTCGACTTTATGATGAGGGAAATTCCTGCAAAACATTTATTCAATATAGCGTATAGGTTAGATGAGTAAATAAATTCACACAAACCATCAGATCAAATCAGTCATTTGCAAACAGCGTGAGTGACCGCGTCTTCTCTTCACATCAGCGCATCTAGAGCTGAACGCTGCGATACAAGACTTTAGCTCACCTTTCGGTATTGACAGAATTGTCAATTGCCTAATCGGTCATTGTTGCATCATCACAATTTATCATTTGCACGTTTTTTTTTTTTTTTAAGCCTTTCGGTACTCGCGCGCTCCAGAGGCGCTTTTCTGCGCGCTCACAGTCACATCCAAAGCGCGCGCTTGTTGCGCTTAAGTGGCCAAATACACACACAATGACGTCAAAGTGGTCGTCCGCGAGTATTCTCATAAGCACTGTCGGTTTTGTCTTAAGTTAATGTAAACAGCTGCGAATGAAAACGCATGTATATCATCATTGGATCCGTGAAACAGGTCTCGTGACAGCAGCCTAATAAAGTTGTGCCGTTTTTCATTAATGTTAATCAAACAACAAAATCCCTCACTGCTCTTGACTAAATACTGTTTTGTTGAATAACTTTAATATGTTAATTTACAGTTTATTCAATTTCTGTAGCCTATTTAACACGTTCATATTTTAGAAAATGTAGTTATTATTTGCATCATTAATGATTTATCTTATCCACCCGCGACCCACCGCAAATGATCAGAATGCAAGTTTTTATTACCCGACCGACCCGACCCGCGGATTATCCGCCATCCGCGCATCACTAACCACTACGCAAATGCATTTTTAAATGCCAGTCACAGTGTTTAATGTATTTCTTATTATGGTATTTCAATTTCTGAGATGAAAAAAAAATACAGAATACATAATTAAATTGCGGGACGCAGCTTACGTATTGCAGGACGCAGGACAAAGCTCTCAATTTCAGGACTGTCCCGCAAAATGCGGGACGGGTGGTCACCGTAGCGCGGATTAGTTCCACTTTCGGTTCGTTTGTCCAATGCAGCTCTAGTAAATCGGTCATGATGATTAATTACATCATTTTTGTAATTAAGAAACAACCTTTCTTTGACTGAATGCGCGTTGCGATGACGTCACAGGACGTGTCTAAGCCCAAAATCTGCGGAAAATTTGCAGCAATTGCGAAAATTGCGGAGTTTGCTTGATTTTGTGATAAATTCAGCAATCGCAGAATCGCGAAATCCTGGAGGGACTGAATAGAGTTATCTTTACAGTTATCCTTCTTGTTGTGAACGGAGCTTTAATCATTATGAAACATGTAAAGCAGGCAGGGTTAACCTTACAGTAGTGCTCAAAACTGCTTACTGTCACTTTCGATATTAAGATTATTTTAATTTTAAAGGGGACATCGAATGCAAAATTCACTTTCATATGGGGTTTGCATATGAATGTCTTAGTGTGTTAGTAAAAGTACCCATCTTTAAATCTGCTCTACAAATTTGCTCAAGTAAATGTAACTGAGTAAATGCACTTCGTTTCTACCCACCTCTGCTGTTCAGGTTTTTGGGGATTAAAAAAGAAGTGAATGGATTTTTATCATTCTTTAATTCGAGTACATTTCAAAAAAAAAAAAAAAAAAAAACTGTACTTTTACTTCGCAAGAGTGGGCGGCGTTCCTCCCTTGTTTATTTCATTTCATTCATGTATGTATGTATGTATGTATGTATGTATGTATGTATGTATGTATGTATGTATTTACAATTTGTATGCTATACATGTTAAGAAACATGTAGTTTATTCCAAGCACGCTGTCTCTTTTATCTGGGCATGAATGATGCCCCATTCGCGAATGAATCACTCTTTTGAGTCGATTCTGTTCAAGGCTTTGAACAAACAAGCCTGTGCAAAACAGTCTGAATTGGTTTGCGAATCACTTTGAATGATTTGTTCAGTTCCCTGCACGCTCTGAATCATCTGAAGCGCTTTCTCATTCATTCCGGTTAATTTAAGAACACGGAGAACATAAAGAACAACAACAAAAAAAAAATCAACAGTCAATTGAAGCTAAATCTGCAAATACTGCTGTCGGCCTGCGATGAGGATCTTTATTAGCTGAACACCGTGTGTGCTGTCTGTGAACGATTCCACAGGTATACACTCGATTTCATTCAAATAAGATTGTTAGCGGGAAGCCCTACTAACAAGTCTTGGTTCCCAGAACGTTATTTTTTATGGTTTGTTTTTGGTTAGCCAGGAAAGTTTTCTTAACGGAAATAGAACGTTAGTTTTTTGTTTGTAGAACATTCTCATAATGTTATTGTAATGTTCCCAGAAAGTTAGTTTTTGGTTTGTAGAACATTATTCTAACGTTTCCCTAACCCATGTACTCCAGTATTACTCCACTGCAGGTCAGTAATCTTCAGCACACACGACCCAGTACAGTATAAGTGTACAGTATAATATAAGTGGCATGGAAATGATCCGTATGGACGCCTAACTGTTAATCAGTATTATAAAAACCATATCTTGTTTTATCTATTGTTTAATTAATAAAAATAATCTGAGCACATCAACTATCATATCGTCGCTGTCGGGCGGAATCCTCGTATCTCCAAAACCATTATTTTTCAGGAAATTAAAAAACGGCATATTTTTTGAGTTATTAAACATTGTATCGTTAAAGTTGGTAAAATCATGTTTAATCTGAGATACGAGATTTATGACTTGGGAGCAGGGAGATACGAGATTACGCTGTCATTGATAAGAATGGTACGAACACAGTGTTCATCAAAGTCTGCGGTCGCATTGAGCCTTTTGACAAGAGACAAGGCTTCAGTAGTTAACCAAAGCTAACGACTGTGGTTACATACTTCTTCCTAAACTCATTCACCTCAGAGGACGTGTTGCTCGACGAGGATTCGTTGCGACTTTCAATCTTGAGGATCAGGGACGTGCAGAGAGTTCCTCAGGGGCAGGGGCTCAAATGTAAAATAGGGCCAATGTAAAAAAAAAGAAAAAAAAAAAAAGAAAAAAAAATATATAACAGCCTCAGATTGACAGATATCTAAAAATAAACAGGAATTTTCTGACTTTTGAGCGATTAGTTACCGTTTTGTGCACATTGTCATGTTAATTATAATTCAAATTCATTTTGTTTTATTGACTACAATATCATTGCTATTTGTCTGAGAGGGGCACTTTTGAATAATTTTGATAAAGGGGAGGGGCTTGAGGCACGTGTCTGTTGAGGAGACATGAAGCCGCGAGGCTCCCGCGGAGTGAAGAAGAGGCGGAGTTACGAGGATTCTCAGACAGTTTTAGTGTCCAATGGAGATTTGCGCTCAAGCTATTTTCAACACTTTAGATTGGTTAATAATTTGTAAAAATAACAGACCCACGTGGTGACTGACCAATAGCATCGATTTGTGAAAAAATATGAAATTGACAAAATTTGGACATAGGAGGTTTCCGCCCGACAGCGACGATATGTAAGATTAAATAAGATTAAATCTGTCCATTATGGGGCAGCTAAATTACCAAGATTTTATTTCTTCAGCACCAAATAAAAATGACTTCACACAATGTATGGTTTATAAAATATGACGTTTATTCACAGATATTAAAAAAGAATAAAAAATAAAAAAAAAATTACTTGACTTAAAGTAGGATATCAGTACATTCATTTCTTATCACTGAAGTGTACAGTTTGTACGGCGGGACACTCCTCTTTTGATCCGTAAACAAAAACTTATCGCTTAACATCATGTTCTCTTCAGTTAGGCATGTCAAATCCCTCCGAAATCACATTTACTGTCAGAACTATATTAATTTTAAGTAAATATTCAATAAATAGATGGATAAACGAGCGAGTACGAGTAAACAAGTAAAACGAAATGAGCGTTAATTTTTAAATCCCGCGAGCGCGCGGCTCTCTGTGGAAGACAGGTGAACGCGCGTGCTGCAGCAGCGCGTGCAGATCAGAGGCGCGCACGCAGTAAATGAAGATGAAACAAACCCACGATGTTATGATTTCGAAGTTATGACACACACACACAAAATAAATAAATTCATTAATTAATTAAAAAATAAAACATCTGCAACGTTTTCATTGGAAAGATAGTTTTACAGGGTTATAAAAATAATCTAAAACGAACCATTGTTCTCTATAAGTTTTTTTTTTTTTTTTTTTTTTTTTTTTTAGGTTATCACAGGTTACCACCCTGCAAGGTTCTAACGTTATTTTATGGCTGCAAAAAAAATAAAAATAAATAAATAAATAAATAAATAAAATTAAAAAAAAAATCTAAAACTAACCATTAGGGAACGTTCTCTGTAAGTTATTTTTAGGTTATTTAATAATAACCACCCTGCAACGTTCTGGGAATGTTATTTCATGGTTACAAAAAAACCTAAAAAGAACGTTTCCCTAACATTAGTATTTGGTTCCCAAAAAATAACCAAACGGGAACCAAAAACTAACGTTAGGGGGATGTTCTGTGTTTGCTCGGAACTAGGTCGCTGAATGAAAATGAATAAAAAGTGTTGATCACAGAATTTCATTTATAGTAGATTTGCTTAATCACATTGCCTCAAATCCTTTTTTTGAGCGCGGTCTGCAGCGTGGAGCATTATAACCAATCACACACGTTTCTGTTGAGCTTATGAATGCAGTAACCAATCAGAGGTGTTCTGATTCGTCACTCCGAACTCCGGAGTTGTTTAGTGCTCACTGACTGAACTCTGATGAGTTCCCTCATCAGCATAAACAACAAACTGACATTGCATGACATTGCGGCTTCAACTTTAATTTGTTATATGAGTTAAGGTAGTTATAAAATTGCCCTCAAAGAAGAAATGAAGAAATGCCTCTGTGGAAAGCAGTTCATTTCTGATGCCGAGTGCTGGACAAAATGATTAGAACAATAGTATTTTCAGCAGCTAAAAATGGTTTAAAGTCAGTTATTTCTATCTTTTGCTGTAGTGTGTCAGTAGAAATATCAGTTTACATTTCCAAACATTCATTTAGCCATTAAATGTAATAATCCAGTGAGATTTTTGAGATCTGATCTGATCATCATCAGTCTGTCTGGAATGACATGAAGAAACAGAACAAACTGAGACAGACTCAATCCAGAAGAACTGATGCTTCAAGAAACCTCCCTGCAAAGCTATAGTACTGTTAAAAATTTTAGGTGTAAAAATGCTATAAAATGAGGATGCTGTCAAAAATAATGTCATAAATAGATTTTCTTGATCAATTAACTTCTATTAACTAAACTAAATCAACATTTGGTGTGAGCATCCTTTGCGTTTAAAGCAGCTTTTGCTCTCGGTGCGCTTGAGCAGAGTTTCTCAGGAGCTTTGCAGGTAGCTTTCTTGAAGCGTCTTGGAGACACAGTTCTTCTGGATTGAGTCGGTCTGGAAATCAAATCTTTGCATAGCTATGACAGAAAACTCGGGCATCTAACAATGCCTCGTTAAACAATAACTGTTACTACAACTGTTACTGCACTACAAAATAATACATGTTTACTTGAGCATTGCACTACAAAATCTTTTTGCACTATGCACTGTCTCCCACAAAATCTCTCTTCTGCACAATAATTTAATGTACAAAATATATATCTTTCTGCACAATTTCATGTACATATATCTCTTTCACACAATTTCATGTACAGTATTTATGTAAAGTTTTTGTACAGTCTCAGTTTGTGTATGTGTGGACAACTAGGAATAGCAGTTATAGTATTTTTAGTATATGTATAGTCAGATAGTTAACTGTTGTATAGCTCTATTGTTTTTAATATACTTGCATTGTTGTATGTTTATCTTAGGTTTAACTAGTATGTAGCACCGTGGTCCTGCGAGACACGACATTTCGTTCCACTATATGTCCACACATGTAGCAGAATGACAATAAAGCTCGACTCGACTTAAACTTAAAAAATAAAGCATATACACAAACCCATATAGTAAATAAAACAGTTATGGAATAAGCATGTGTCCTAAACTCCTGAAACATTGGAGTCTCATATTTTAGAGCAGTCGATGTAATTTGAGAAAGCAATCAGTCGTATCCGTGTGTGATGTGCACCCGTCCTCAGATCCGCAGCACCATCGAGAACAGTTTTGTGGGCTGGGAGCTGGAGGAGGTGCTGCTGCTGGACATGTCCGTGGACGACGGAGACGCCAAGATCCAGAACCAGCTGAAGAAGCTGCAGAGCCCCGTCATCCTGCTCTACTCCACCAAAGAGGAGGCCAACATCATCTTCGAGGTGGCGCACTCGGTGGGCCTGACGGGCTACGGGTACACCTGGATCGTGCCGTCTCTGGTGGCGGGCGACGCCGACCACATCCCGCCCGAGTTTCCCACAGGTGAGGCTCACTTTAGCCCTGTGCGGACCGCTCTAGCTCCACAGGGGGCGATACAGTCGTTCGTGTTTCACAGATGTACTTAGTGATTTCAATCCTGTCTGAATCTGCCACGCATGAGTTTTTCTCACACAACCTCTGTAATAATTCCAGAGCAAATTACCCTCTGTTTTTCAGCAAACTCAGTGATGCTCTGAGAAATCTAATCCCATCCGAATGCAAATGTCTGTGATTGATTGACAACAATATTTTTTTCACAGCGTGTTTTCTTGTGTGTTTTGGCCAACGTGAATTACCGTAGACGCTCTTATCATGCGCATTTTTGATATGTTTGCCTCCCGGCAAAGAAATAAAAAATAACAGTAATAAAATCAAGAGCCAGATCACGTAAAGACTGGCTAATATCAGCGTCAGGTAAGATTACTCACCTTCATTTCTGCACTCAATTACATAATGTTTTAATTACATATGAAAATTAACATGGTTTTACTACAAATTTATAAAAAAAATAACATTGTTACACTAAAGTAACCACACATTAACCATGTTTTTGCTATACTAGCCATATAGCTTCACCGTGGTATTCGTAGTAAAACTGTGGTTATACTATGGTAATCAGTCTAAATGACTATATGCAATGCACGCATACAGAGTACGTGATCTCTGTGACGCCCAGACGTATGAAACAGACCCTCTCACCTCTGTAATAAACACAGAAATATGTCCGAATTAGTACATGACAATCACAGACGTCAGGTGATAAGAATCAAAACTCAAACATTGTTTAGAAAACTAGGCTTGTCCAAATAGGGCTTTATATTCCGTTTTCATTTGAATTTTTAGGCCATTTTTGTGTGTTGAGATTAGGGATGCACGATATTATCAGACCGATATCGGAATCGGCCGATAATGGGTTAAAATGTAAATATCGGCATCGGCCCAATATGAAAAATTATGCCGATAAGAGGAATAACTCACATGTGCTCAGGGTGTGCTAGTGATTAGATCACGTTATTGTTTATAATTTCCGCACAGGAGAGACTTGGTATTGTTTCCAAACAAAAAGAAATAAATTGGTATCGGCTATCGGCCAAAATGAGTTGAAAAATATCGGATATCGGCAAAAATCCAATATCGTGCATCTCTAGTTTAGCTGATTGTAGGTTTAATTCATTTTTATTTCAGTTTAATTTTTAGTTCATCAAATCAAACTGCATGTTATATTGTATTTGAGTTGAAGTTTGTTTAGTGTTTTTCTGGTTGTGTTTGACTGATCTGTAACGGCGTCTGCGCAGGCATGATCTCGGTGTCGTACGACGAGTGGGATTACGGTCTGGAGGCGCGTGTTCGTGACGGTGTGGCTGTGATCGCCTCGGCCACCTACACCATGATGATGGACCGAGGGCCACACACACTGCTCAAGTCTGAGTGCCACGGGGCCCCGGAGAAGAAGAGCCCCATCAGCAACGAGGTGCTCAGGTCAGACTCATACACACACACACATATATCACACACACATATAACACACACTCTCTCTCTCACACACACACACATATATAACACAAACATATATTTAACACACACACACACGTGTTAAACGTGTGTGTGTGTGTGTGTGTGTGTGTGTGTGTGTGTTTCTCAGATCTGTGCTATAGAGCAGCTTGCTCTCTCTCTCTCTCTCTCTCTCTCTCTCTCTCTGTCTTTCTCATGGCAATGGTTTCCATGGTAACAGGGGAGGAGATTGGAAGCTGCAGTGGTTGTGGTTGCCATAACAACACAATACATATGTCACACAATGAAACCATAAAAACATCATGATAAAAAAACATACTGACAGACAGATGACAGCGATCATCGCCGTTTTTATCCATCAGTTTGTTTTCCTTCTTACTTATTGTTTTGTCCTATTTTAATATTTTTTTTCTTATTTCTTGTCATTTTTTCTTTATTATTCTTCCTTTCTTCCCTATTAATTGTTATATTTATTAGTATATTTGTAATAGTAGTAATTGTATTATTATTATTATTATTATTATTATTATTATTATTATTACTTTTTCTTATTGTTTTTCAAATATTGTTTCTTTCTTCTGAAGTTATTAACTCATTCACACTTATTACAGACAGATTATTTCTTTTCTTTTAATATTTCTTCATCTTAATAATATTTTATTTTTCATTCACTATTAGTATTATTTGTCTTATTACAGTTTTTTTCAACTGCTTACACAAACTTTACACACAAATGCAAGAATTGCACACACAAAATGCAAAATGCCTCACATCTCTTGCAAAATGAAGCACTGCATTCAAAATATCACAAACACATCTCAAAAGCAAACATTTGCAAACACCTTTGTCATAAAATTAATTCTTGTCAGATTGCTGTGTGTTACATAGAGAACTGTGTGTTGTGTTTTGCAAAAAGTGTTTTATGAAACTGAAAACTGAGTCGAAGGCTGAGAATTAGTGTATGTTTTGCAGATTTGGTGTGTGCTTCTGCTGTTTGAGTGACAGCTTTCAGAAAGATTCTGTGTGTAAGCAGTTGAACAGAACTGTAATGACGTGCTGTCGCGGTGTGTTTGTCAGGTATCTGATGAACGTGACGTTCGAGGGCCGGAATCTCTCCTTCAGCGAGGACGGCTATCAGATGCACCCCAAACTGGTGATCATCCTGCTGAACAAGGACAGACAGTGGGACAGAGTAAGAGCCGTGTGGATGTGACGCTCACGAGTGCACTGAAGAGTGTGGTCTCACACCAGCGTGTGTGTGTGTGTGTGTGTGTGTGTGTGTGTGTGTGTGTGCAGGTGGGTAAGTGGGAGAACGGCTCCCTGTCGATGAAGTTTCACGTGTGGCCGCGGTTCGAGCTCTACTCTGGGACGGAGAGCCGTGAGGACGATCATCTGTCCATCGTGACGCTGGAGGAGGCTCCGTTCGTGATGGTGGAGGACGTGGATCCGCTCAGCGGCACCTGCATGAGGAACACCGTCCCCTGCCGCAAGCAGCTCAAATCACTGTAAACACACAGCGTCATCGTTTCTGACGACCTCCGTCTGTGGTTTCACTGATCTGATCACAAACACCTGATGCATGATCCCTCTGCTGTTGTTCGTTTGGGAGTCACACTCCCGCAGGCCATATAATCCTGTAATAATGTTCTTTTTGTGAAATCAATATACTATATTTCATTTCAGTAACATCTGTTTCTTTAATATTTTGCATTTTGAGTGTATTTCATGGCACTAATTAATATTCATATCTAAATCACGGACTATTTTCTGTATAAAATGTAATAATAATTTTACATAATATTTCAATTAATGCAGTATTTACATTAAAAATAGAGCAAAAGTTTTTAAAATCCATTGAAGTGAGGCAGATTGTGGGGGGGGGGGGGGGGGGGGGGGGGGGTCATAAGGTCACCGAGTTTCGTACCTGATGATTCTGATGAAGTAGCGATTTTTAAATTTTCCAAACATATTTTTTTGACCGAATGTGACCAGAGGGTCAATCCAGAAATCTGTCCGATCCCTCACGTGTCTCTGTCGTCTGTCTGTCAGGAATAAGACGGGGGAACCTGCCGTCTACATCAAGCGCTGCTGTAAAGGCTTCTGCATCGACATCCTGAAGAAGATCGCCAAGTCTGTGAAGTTCACCTACGACCTTTATCTGGTCACCAACGGCAAACACGGCAAGAAGATCAACGGCACGTGGAACGGGATGGTGGGAGAGGTACGGCTTATAAAGGAAGTCAGGAACTGTGATCGGAGTCTGCGAGGGTCTGTGTGCGTTCCTGTTTGTAATTAGCTGTCTATAAAAACAATCACAGTCTTCATGGAGTGTGCAGTGTCCTCATTTAGACAGCTGTGTGTGTCTGTATGCTAAACAATGCTCATGGTTTCAATCTACGTTTCTCACACTGCCATCCCATCGTAAGACACACACACACACACACACACACACACACACACACACACACACACACACTCTGTCGTGCCCCAGTTGAGTCGTGTGAAGTCAAATTCAGGTATTTAGAGCTAAAATTACCAACAGAGAGAGCGAGAGACAGACAGAGCGAGAGACAGTGTGATAACCCACTTTCTGTCAGTTGTTGATCTAGAATCTCTCGTCTCATATCTGCTGTTCACGTCTCCATATCTGTCCTCGTCTCAACACAGTGCAGCTATGAATGCTGGGAAGGAAGCGAGCCTCTCCGAACAGTTCCGAACTTTAACTGTATTGATGTGATATTTTTATAGTGTTCACATGTAGAGCTGGCAATAAACCCCTATGTGTGTGTGTGTGTGTGTGAGTGTGTGTCTGTCTCTCACCTGTGTGTGTGTGTGTGTCTGTCTCTCACCTTTGTGTGTGTGTGTGTGTGTGTGAGTGTGTGTCTGTCTGTCAATTCAAGATTGCTTTATTGGCATGACTGTACAAAACACAATATTGCCAAAGCTCGAAATATATGTGGAGAAATATAGTAACAATGAAAAGATCAAAATAATAGAAGAAATTATTAATAGAAGAAAGAAACATTATAACAATTTAAACTTAAATAAACAGTGTAACAAATAAGAACGTGTGAACATTTGATCCCACAGTGTTTAACACAAGCACACGCAGGCTGAGGGTCACTGTGGTGGACACACTGAGGTCAGACACCTATTACACACTCTTTCTGTGTCTGCTGGTCTGTGCTCGCTGAGCCTGTACTTGGATCCGCCTCTGCTTTGTGTCTCTGACACTCTGGAGATAATCTTCCAATTCATAATTTGATTTTAGAGTTTGATAGAGTTGTAATTTACTTTGTGTTTTAGTTTCTTGATCCCAGTGTTCCAGATATATATTTTTAGATTGTTTGATAATTGACCTGTCTGTCTCTCTGTCTGTCTGCAGGTGGTGCTGAAGAACGCTCACATGGCCGTCGGCTCGCTGACCATCAATGAGGAGAGGTCAGAGGTCATTGATTTCTCGGTGCCCTTCATAGAGACGGGCATCAGCGTCATGGTGTCTCGGAGCAACGGCACGGTGTCTCCGTCTGCGTTCCTGGGTGAGCGGCTCTCCTCCGTCCGTCTCTCCCTCTGCGCTGTATCTGCGAATACGAGTCTGTTCCTCTGCGCTGTGTGCTGTATCCGCTGACGCGTGTCTGCTCTCCGTCCACAGAGCCCTTCAGCGCAGACGTCTGGATCATGATGTTCGTCATGCTGCTGCTGGTCTGTGCCATCGCCGTCTTCATCTTCGAGTACTTCAGTCCCGTGGGCTACAATCGTCGCCTCATCGACGGCAGAGGTACGGAGCGACGCTTCCGCACACATGAGCTCATCTGCGTGACAAACACTGCTGCTGTTTCCTGGGAGTCATTCATTATTGATCGTAACTTCCAGAACTTCAGTGTCATGCAGTTCTTCTGTAGTTTTGCTCATGGCTCACACAGCTTGTCCATTAAGGCTGAACGATGTGAGAAATGTTTTTGTTTTTCTGAGAAAAACTGCAATTAGAATTTAAATGAATTTTTAAAGGCTTCAGTTTGCTGTTGAGTATTTAAAACAATAGATCTTTTGTTTTGGCACAGAACCTGTTGGCTACTGGTTTATAAGTGATTCTCTTTTCAAATCTGGTGAAATTGGTTGCTATGCCGGTCATGGTTGTGTTCCCAAACGTTATAAGAGGATTCTTTGTGAAGCACTGTAAAAATATTCTTGTCATGTTGGCATTAGTCTAATTTGACTAGTTCTACCGAATGACACATTAAACTGAGCCCAAATATCAGGAGGACACAGGGAGTGTATGGTGGTGTTGCGCCTGGATCTCCAGCTCCTTCACGCTCGTCACGAAGGCCTGGCGCGTCTCCTTCTCTTCTCTCAGGCGTGAAGCGAGACTGAAGGAGTCACTGTGTTGTGTTTCTGTGCTCTCAGAGGCCGGAGGTCCGTCGTTCACCATCGGAAAGGCCATCTGGCTGCTCTGGGGTTTGGTCTTCAATAACTCCGTGCCGGTGCAGAACCCCAGAGGAACCACCAGCAAGATCATGGTGTCCGTCTGGGCCTTCTTCGCTGTCATCTTCTTGGCCAGCTATACTGCTAACCTGGCCGCGTTTATGATCCAGGAAGAGTACGTGGACCAGGTGTCGGGCCTCAGCGACAAAAAGGTGCTCTGGTAGAAGATACAGCTGTAGTTTTTCAGGTAGAGAGGATATTCTGTGTTCTGGTCAGTCACTCTTGTGCTGTTTGTCTGTCTTCAGTTTCAGAGACCCAACGACTTCTCCCCGCCGTTCCGCTTCGGGACGGTGCCCAACGGCAGCACCGAGAGAAACATCCGCAATAACTACAGAGAGATGCACTCCTACATGATCAAATTCCACCAGCGCAACGTGAACGAAGCGCTGTACAGTCTGAAGACAGGGTGAGTCTGAGATCAGTCATTCATGAAGACGCCAATACACTTGAGCACACATATTCACTGTTAATTCAGAGATTTCCCTCAATACACTCCTAACTTGCTGCTTATTAATAGATTAGGTGTGAGGATCAAGGGATCTACAAGATGATCATGCAGAATAAGACACTAATATGTGACCTGTGCTGGCAAAATGAGTCACAGTGAGCACATTTTCAAAAATGAGTTTCACATTCTCCATGAAAAGACTTTCTAAATGAAGTGTGATTTGCTGGAATCGGAGGAAAAATGACCGAGTGACACCCGTTTGAATTTGACAGAGTCAGCAAAGTCAATTTTGAGAAAAATCATGTTAAAGTTTTCTGAAAATTCTGAAGCTGAATCACAGAGCAACGTTACATCTTTTCCTCCACTTCTTTTCTTAATAATAATTACTGAATCAATAATTACAATATAGCTGTTTTTTATTTTATCTTTGTTATTATAAATTAGAACAGATGCAAAAAAAAAAACAGTAGAACAAATATAAGATAGAAACAAATAATGCATTACCTTTTTCATTTTAGATTTAAACAAAAGAATTCAAATAAGAAAAACAAATAATCAAACGTAAAAATCCATTTAGTGTGTTCATTACAAATAAACTGATTATTAAAACTACAAAAGCAGTTCAATCAAGAGCAGCGAGTGATTCCCTCTTTTCTTTTCTTTTTAGATTAAATTTAATGAGACAAACGGGCTAGATATTAAGACCTACTGTTATGCATGGATTTAATATGTTATAAATCAGATGTTTTTCCCCAAATGTTCACTTAAGACACAACAGATTGTTTGCATGAATACTTAAATACTGTAATTCTGTGTATATGTTTATATTAGAATGGAAGCTTAAATGAGTTATATATGGCTTAGAAATATTGCTAAGGTATTCTGGATGGTTGCTAGGGTGTTGCTATGCAGTTGCTAGGGTACCTGGGGTGGTTGCTAGGATGGTTGTTAGGATACCTGGGTGGTTACTATGCAGTTTCTTGGGTACTCTGGGTGGTTGCTAGGATGGTGCTATGTGGTTGCAAGGGTACCCTGGGTGGCAGTTGCTAATTTACTCTGTGTGGTTGCTAAAGTGTTGCTATGTGGTTGCCAGGGTACCCAGGGTGGTTGCTAAGGTGTTGCTAGGGTACCTGGGAGTAGTTGCTATACTGTCGGAGGTGTCAAGAAGCGAGAGGAGAAAAGGTACTCCTCAAAGAAAACGCACAAATAAAGATAATTTTAGATGTTTAATTACTATTTTGAACATTGGGATCGCCAGTCGAGGGCTTAATGAACTAATTTTTGTGAAAACCTCAAATTTGACTAAAATTGTAATTTTTTACTATTTTTGCGTGTAGCTCAAAATCAGCCCGTGCGCATTCACACTCATTTTGCGTGTTTTAAAAGTACTAATAAATGGCCAGTTAATTCCTAGCGGGTCACTGAAATGAAGTGTGTAAGTTCTGTGTGTGTTGTGAATGCGTGTGGTGTCTTGAATGGCAGGAAGCTGGACGCCTTCATCTACGACGCGGCGGTGCTGAACTACATGGCGGGCAGAGATGAGGGCTGTAAGCTGGTCACTATCGGCTCTGGGAAAGTGTTCGCCTCCACCGGCTACGGCATCGCCATCCAGAAAGACTCGGGCTGGAAGAGACAGGTGGACCTCGCCATCCTGCAGCTGTTTGGAGACGGTACTGCTCACCTTGAGTCATTCACATCACACTAACAGTCATCTGCTGGCTTCTTCACGAGTAATGATAACCCAGCACCCCTCAGTCATGCACCCAATAAAAATGATGGCATGATGATGCTTGCAGTCTTGTGAAGTACATTCACCATTGGCTGACACGACTGTTGATGCATGTTTGGAATTGGACATTTTGTTTTGATTTTCATGTGCTTTTTGCTTCTTGGACTTGCATGTTTTGGTTGTGTATTTTTTTTAATTTTCTTTTTTTTTCTGTCCTGTCCTTGTTCCCTGGGAGTCATTCCTATGTTCCAGAGTCCTAGTTTCCACAGATATACACCACCAGTCAAACGTGTTTGAACAGTAAGATTTGTAATGTTTTTTAAAGAAGTCTCTTCTGCTCAGCAAGCCTGCATTTATTTGATCCACAGTACAGCAAAAACAGTAACATTGTGAAATATTTTTCTATTTAAAATAACTGATTTCTATTTGAATATCTGTTCAAATGTAATTGATTTCAAAGATGAATTTATGTAGCATCATTACTCCTGATTTGCTGCTCCCAAAATTTCTGATTATTATTATGTTAAAAACAGAGTATTATTTTTTCAGGTTTCTTTGATGAATAAGAAATTTCAGAAGAACATCATCTGAAATAGAACTTTTGTAACATTATAAATGTCTTTATCATACTTTTGATCAATTTAAAGCATCCTTGTAAAATAAAAGTATTAATTTCTATAATTTCTTTCCCAAAAAAAAAAAAAAATACATATACAGTGGGTACGGAAAGTATTCAGACCCCCTTAAATTTTTCACTCTTTGTTATATTGCAGCCATTTGCTAAAATCATTTAAGTTCATTTTTTTCCTCATTAATGTACACACAGTCAAGTCAAGTCACCTTTATTTATATAGCGCTTTTAACAATACAGATTGTGTCAAAGCACTTAACAGTATCAAATTGGAGGATAGAGTGTCAGTAATGTATAATAATAAGATTAAACACTCAATTTTCAGTTAAAGGCATTTCATTATTGAATTCAGAGATGTCATTGTCTAGCTCAGTTTAGTTCAAATAGCATATATGAAATCAAATTGACGATAATCGTTAGAAATTAAGTGTCCCCACACAGCACCCCATATTGACAGAAAAACACAGAATTGTTGACATTTTTGCAGATTTATTAAAAAAGAAAAACTGAAATATCACATGGTCCTAAGTATTCAGACCCTTTGCTGTGACACTCATATATTTAACTCAGGTGCTGTCCATTTCTTCTGATCATCCTTGAGATGGTTCTACACCTTCATTTGAGTCCAGCTGTGTTTGATTATACTGACAACAATTCTGTGTTTTTCTGTCAATATGGGGTGCTGTGTGTACATTAATGAGGAAAAAAAATGAACTTAAATGATTTTAGCAAATGGCTGCAATATAACAAAGAGTGAAAAATTTAAGGGGGTCTGAATACTTTCCGTACCCACTGTATATATATTGACTCCAAGCTTTTGAGTGGTATAGTGTATAATGTTACAAAAGCATTAAATAAAAAATAAAAAAAATTCAAATAAATCCTGCTCTTTCTATTCAATTTCTATTCTATTCATCAAAGAATCCTGATAAAAATGTACTCAACTGTTTTAAATATTGATGATAATAATAATAATAAATGTATTTATCAGAATAAATCAGCATATTAGAATGATTTCTGAAGGATCATGTGACACTGAAGACTGGAGTAATGATGCTGAAAATTCAGCTTTGATCACAGAAATAAATTACAGTTTAACAGATATTCACATAGAAAACAGCTGTTTTAAATAGTAAAAATATTTCACATCTTTACTGTTTTTGCTGTACTTTGGATCAAATAAATGCAGGCTTGGTGAACAGAAGAGATTTCTTTAAAAACATTAAAAATCTTCAAAGTTCAAAACCTTTTGACTGGTAGTGTAGATGGCAATTAATCAACACATGTCAAAGGGGTCTAACGTTCCCCATGTTCAGGTAATGTAGAAACTAAGGTTTAATCCTGGACATGCTCTAATCCCTTTCTGAGTGTTCAGTTAAATCATGATGTCTTGTGTATTGATATGTTTTCCATTGTTCTTGGTGGTGAGTTTCTGCCTTGTTTTGATCAGTCTTCTTCAGTGAATCCAGTTCAAATTAAAGACTGCACTCCTCTGCCAGCAGCTTTGAATTACCTGAGCCTTTGTTTCAAATACAAACCGATCCAGTGTGTAGGAGCATTGCATCACCCTTTATAATGTGTGTGTGTGTGTGTGTGTGTGTGTGTGTGTGTCTGTGTGTCTCAGGTGATATGGAGGAGTTCGAGGCGCTCTGGCTCACCGGGATCTGCCACCATGAGAAGAATGAAGTGATGAGCAGTCAGCTGGACGTGGATAATATGGCGGGTGTGTTCTACATGCTGGGTGCCGCCATGGCTCTGTCGCTCATCACCTTCATCGCTGAACACGTCTTCTACTGGCACCTGCGCTTCTGCTTCATGGGCGTGTTTTCTGGGAAACCAGGGTTCACCTTCACCATCAGCAGGGTAATTCTGTGCCCACAGCCACACCTCAGAAAACACACAGCGTATCAGTAGGGCTGGACAGTGATTCAGTATCAGTATATAATTACTTTCAATAACAGTGATATGATTTTTAAACGTATTTACGATATCTCAATCAATTTGCAATTTCAATAAGACCATCTCTAGCAACGATTGCTTACTCTTTTTCTGTTTTCTGCAGCAACCCTTTTCATGTTCTTTATCCTGGCTGAAGCACTTTTGTTTCAGTCTATAAGAATAATCAGCCTATGTTAGAGTATAAAGTTAAGATTTTAATATTAATAAGGTGATTCTGAGAGTCTTAATGTTTATTTGACGGTGATTTCACATTTCTTGTTTGTATGAAGGCTAAATACAAATAAATGGTGAACATTATTTAGACCATTTTTATTTCTAAAATATTATATAGTTTTATAGGAAGAGGTTTCACAGACTTGGCAAATTCGTTTTTTAAAATGTTTGTAGGTACAGACATCTATTGTTGGCGTTCTTGGCAGTTTTTCTGAGGCTTTTTTAAATATTGTTCATATCAATATCAGAATTATATTGTATCAACCGAAATTAAGAAATGTATCATGATATAGAATGTAATTTATTCCTTTGATTTCAAAGCTGAATTTTTAGCATCATTACTCCAGTCACATGATCCTTCAGAAATCATTTGATATTCTGATTTGCTGCTCAAAAAACATTTATTATTATTATTATTATTATTATTATCTTGAAAACTTAAACAGAAATCTTTTGTAACATTATAAACGTCTTTATCATCACTTTTGATCAATTTAAAGCATCCTTTCTAAATAGAAGTATTGATTTCTATAACCCCCCCAAAATATATATATAAATAAATAAAATTATACTGACTCCAAACTTTTGAATGGTATAATATGTAATGTTACAAAAGCTTTTTATTTCAAATAAATGCTGATCTTTGGAGCTTTCTATTCATCAAAGAATCTTGAAAAAAAAAAAAAAATACTCAACTGTTTTAAATATTGATGATAATAATAATAATAATAATAATAATAATAATAATAATAAATGTTTCTTGAGCAGTAAATCAGCATATTAGAATGATTTCTGAAGGATCATGAGACACTGAAGACTGGAGTAATGATGCTGAAAATACAGCTTTGATCACAGAAATAAATTACAATTTAATAAACAGAAATCAGTTATTTTAAATAGCAAAAATATTTCATGATATTTCTGTTTATACTGTACTTTGGATCAAATAAATGCAGGCTTGGTGAGCAGAAGAGACTTCTTTAAAAAAACATTAAAAATCTTACTGTTCACAAACTGTTGACTGGTAGTGTACATTTTGGCCATATCGTCCAGCCCTACTTCGGAGCAGTGCAAAATACAGTTCCAAGATGCTAGAAATAACATGCTTATGCCGTCTCTGAACACTGAAAGGTCTCTCTCTTCCTCTCTCAGGAGATTTACAGCTGCATTCACGGAGTAGAAATCGAAGATAAGAGTTCAGCGCTCAATTCGCCCTCAGCTACCATGAACAACACGCACTCGAATATCCTGCGCCTGTTGCGCACCGCCAAGAACATGGCGTCCCTCTCGGGGGTCAACGGCTCCCCGCACAGCGCGCTGGACTTCATCCGCAGAGAGTCCTCCGTCTACGACATCAGCGAGCACCGCCGCAGCCTGGCCGGACACTCGGACTGCAAAGCCCCCTACCTGACCGAGGACAACATGTTCAGCGACTACATCAGCGAGGTGGAGCGCACCTTTGGCAACCTGCACCTGAAGGACAGCAACCTGTACCAGGACCACTACCTGCACCACCACGGGGGCTCGACTCTGGGGCTGACCGGCCCCAACCGGCCCCACAGCCTGGGCTCCAGCAGTTCTCTGGAGGGCGGCATGTTTGACTGCGACAGCCTTGGCGGGGGCGTAGCCCCCATCTTCACCACACAGCCACGCTCTGCGCTAACACACAGGAACATGAGTAAATTTGACCTGCTGCAGAGCCAGACTCCTCTGTCTGGGCCGGGATTGAAGCAGGGACTGGCTGACCTCTATGGAAAGTTCTCCTTTAAAGGTGGAGCGTCCAGTTCGGGATACATCGCAGGGCACGACCGGTTCTGCGGCGGAGCCGACGACGGAAACATCCGCTCTGACGTGTCTGACATTTCCACTCATACCGTCACCTACGGGAATCTGGAGGGGAACGCAAAGAAACGCAAGCAGTATAGAGACAGCTTGAAGAAGCGTCCGGCATCGGCAAAGTCCCGCAGGGAACTCGACGAGATCGAGCTGGGTTACCGGCGCCGCCAACATCACCACCACCACCACCACGGGCACCGCTCGGCTTCACCTCCGTCCGAGCGCAAACGAGGCGTGAGCTCCACCTCATATCTGCTACAGGACAAAGAGAGCCTGAGGGATTTCTACCTGGATCAGTTCCGGCCCAAGGAAGGCGTGCCGCAGTGGGAGCATGTGGATCTTACCGATGGCCCCAGCGGCGGCGTAGGAGGAGGCAACTGCACCAGTATGGTGTCTGTAGACGACTTCCTAACGAGCAAACCCAAGAAACCGGAGAGCGGTGAGTGGGAATGTCGCAGCTGTCGGGCCAGCAGCGCGGGCAGCAAGCACGGACCTGGAGTTCTGCACATAGGAAGTGGTTGCGTGGCATCAGGAGCTGCAGGAAGAGTTGGAAGCAGCCGTCCAAGTTCTGCCACTTGCATGCGATGCGAAGCCTGCAAGAAGTCCGGAAACCTGTACGACATCAGCGAGGACAGTAACCACCTGCTGGAGCAACTGGGAGGCGGTAGAGGCCAGACGCCGGCGCAGCGCCGCAGGGCCTTCAGCGGGAAGCCACTACGCCGGCAACACTCCTACGATGCATTCGTAGATCTGCAGAGAGAAAACTTAAGTGGAATGGGCGCAGCGCCTATGTTATGTGCAGCACCGCCGCCACGCAGCGTCAGCCTCAAGGAGCGGGAGCGCTGCATGGACGCCTCCTTCACACACATATTCGAGCGTCCCGAGCAGGACACGGAGCGAGACCCGCTGTTCTACGAGAGTGGCGCAGGATCACCGTTTGGGTTGCAGAACGCGCCCCATCGGCGCTCGGTGGGAGAGAGGGATCTGAGAGACAGAGGACTCCTGGAGGGGCCTGTTCACGCTTTATCTAAATCCCTCTATCCCGACCGAACCGATCACAACCCCTTCATCCCTACGTTCGGAGACGACCAGTGTCTGCTGCATGGTGCCAAGTCCTACTACGTCACCAAGCAGCAGTCACAGCACGGGGATTTGCTCAGCCCCATGGGCTTCCCCGCGGAGCTGTGCATGGGGAACCACCACACCAGCAAGCTCAGTCTTGGCCCGCCTCGGCCGTTCACCGGCAGCAACGGACACGTGTACGAGAAGCTCTCCAGCATAGAGTCTGACGTGTGAGAACCAGTCCAGATTTTAGCAGGACACGCAGAACTCGAGAGAGAACTGAAAATGTCATTTCCTGTGAAGTTCACGTTTGCACCGTTGGGTTCATCTCCACGAGCTGGTGAGAAGAACAAGAGCACGTCCATCTGCCACGTCAGATGGCCACCAGAACAACCCAGTCCTGTACTCATGTCTTTTGTGAAGATACAATCATGAAAGCATAATAAATGCGCACTGATTTTTTTTTTTTGAAACAGGGTAATAACTGTACCTCAGAGACATACTGCCGACTGCTGGTAATCTGTTGTTGAAATTGGGTTTCATTTGTCTGTCATTTTCCTGAGGCCTTTGCTGAGCATTAGGGATTTTTGAACGTGACGATCAATCCAGTCTCCGCATCAATTTAACGCATCCATGGCAACAGCCTCTCCCATGCTGTTTACTGCCGTGAAACACGTGTGCATTCGTGAAAGTGCACAAGCCTCTGTTTTATGCCATCATTTATATTCGAGTCTCTACTGCCGTGATATTTCATATTCAACAAGAAATCGTGTTGATACGCCTTCGGTTACGCTCACGTGACTCTCGCTGAGAAGCTGAGAAATGAGGGAGATGAAATGACAGTATCAACGCCTCTCTTTGTTTTGGTTGTAAATACATTTCTCTTTATATAAGCTGACAAGGTCTACCTTTAATATAGCTTTTTCCAGTATAACCAAAATAAAGATAAAAACAGAACAAAACAACAAAAACATAAAATATGCAAAATTTAGCTAAAGCATTATAACTCATGATAAGTGATATTTTAAGTGATAGTTTGCTTTTTAAATCCATGTTTATTACTTAATTCTGATAGTTTACTGCCTCCTAACCGGCTTCATTTTAAGGATTTACCTTTATTCGGATTTACCTTTGCAACGTAACAGAGCTAAGCAGCGCTGTCATGGACATGTTTAGTTTACTCGATTAGTGTACCGATTACTCCTTGCTAAGTTTTTCTTCAATTGTGTTTAGACGTCTAGTCGCCTGCTGGAGAAGGTTTCCAGGTTTTTTCTCTCACACACACACACACACATACACACACATTCACACGTTTGCATAGCTATGTAAATGAGGACATAATTGCTATAAACTCACCCAAACCCTAAAATGTAGAAAAATAAGCATTTACGTTATTTATGTATTTGCACCTTTCGGGATGTTTACAGAAGGTGGTTTTGTCAGATTTAGCGAACAATCGGCCTCAAAGTGTCCTCAAAGTGTAGCTACACAAACACACACATAGACACACAGATCTCCAGCATCCGTCACAGAGTGTGTTTTATGATCTGAAGCAGGGCTTTGAACCCTTCCTAAGGACTGACTGACTTTGTAAAGCTGATTAGTAAGCTGCTAGAGTGTCATGTTTTTAATTGTAACGCTATCATGAGGTCCCGTCCTCGCTTTAGGTCTGCCGTAGAATAACCTTTCATCTCCTCTTATATTGTTTCTACAGTTAGAGTAACTCTAACCACATCTTTAAACTTTTCTTTTTAGAGCATTACTATTATTATTATTATTATTATTATTGTTATTATTATTATTATTATATCAAAGCGTTTTAGGGTGTTTTCTTCTCGTATGTTGAAGCCGGCGGCATTCCCTTTATAGCGCAGTAATCTATGTTTGAGTTTTCCTAAAAACGTATATAGTTTAGATTCAAACACACACACACACAGAGTTTCCTACGACCCCCATGCTTATAGCTTGAGCTCTATATGCTTGAAAATCACATTTTCTTGTGCTCATAGAGGAATACGCCTATTACGCATAGCTGTAGTTATAATTTTTCTAGTGTATTCGCAATATATAAGCAACTTTTAATGTTCTGTTGACTACTATATTCTCATTATTCTAAGGTAAGTATAGCTGGTTTGAAGTATTCTACAGATAAGAAGCGCCCTGTTGTTATTCACATTAAACTCCATCTGTTGTTTTCTCCACACGATCGATGAATTTGTCGCTCGTCAGGTGTGCGTGTGCGTGTGCGTGTGTGAGACTCTGACTTCTATGTTAAATACTCTTGTTGCTATGGCACTGCCATGGTGTTACAATGCTGTTCCCATGGTAACTGCAGTGCAAGAGGATGCGGGCTGAATGAGTGAATTGTTTCACTATGGAATAAGAACTACATCCACTTTGATATGTTACTGGAATTTGTACGTCATTTACATCTCTGAAATGATTCTCAAGTGAAAACATGTACAGATTGTGTATATAATAATGAGAGAATTCCTCCTTTTGTATGACAATAAGAACACAAACCTCTATGAGACTTTAATAGTGAGCGAGTGTTTTGATGATGATGATGATGATGGATCAGAATTCTTTCACATGCTGAATAAAGCGAATTAAAATAAACTCTTGAGTCTGTCTGCCTGCTGTTCATCTCACTCTGCGCTCTAGTGTGTGCTCGCTCTATGTACTGTACTCTCTATGTACTGTACTACGCTGTCACATAATCTGCTGCACTACATTTACTCTGTGCATGGAATACCTTAAACTTGTGTAGCATACAAACGACGCATAGTATCCCGTGATGAAATGTTCTCTATGTTCAGCTTTATTCTAGCATGCAATAGTTCAAGACAAATGATTGTGAGTTTAAGCATGGACAAGAACACCAGGCCGCTAAAGTGCCTCATCAGTAATGGCTTGCAGCTGACTGAATGTAGCAGTTTCTATCTAGTATGTAGTACTGACAGTGCGATAGGTCTTTAGTGTTTTCTGTCGTGCAGTGAGACGCTAAACTACACATGAAGAATCGCTCAGCTCGACTGTAATCTATTATTCCTCACACATCCGCTTACCTCTTATTCATTCCACAATCACATAGGAGAAAGAGGCATATGAAATATTGATAGACAGAGAGAGAGAAAGAGAGAGAGACAGGCAGCGGAGGGAGGGACAGGGAAGGACTTCCAAACCATAAAAGAGCAGAGAGAGAGAGACTCTGGGCTGATAGCAGTACAAATGATAGGAGTGCCACTCGTTCTTGTTGACTGTGCTGCTGCCATTTAATGAACCTCTCAACACCCCCACAGTCCCACAATCCTTTGTGAAGCTGCGGCTCGCTCTTATTAACTGTCACCTAGCAACAGAGCGGTGCGCGGGGGGGGGTAAGAGGATAATCATCTGAAGCTCCGCCCACTACACTGACTCACACCAGCAAACTTTTATGAGCAATTAAACTGCAGTGCCACGCATGCTAATAGCATAAAATTAGCACCGCACATGCTAATAACACACAAAATTACCACTGCAGCTCCGCACACGCTAATAACTCACAAAATTACCGCTGCAGCCCTGAACACGCTTATAACACACAAAATTACCGCTGCAGCTCCGCACACGCTAATAAAACACAAAATTACCACCGCAGCTCAGTACACGCTAATAACACACAAAATTACAGCCGCAGCTCCAAACACGCTAATAACACACAAAATTACCACCGCAGCTCCGCACACGCTAATTACACACAAAATTACCGCCGCAGCTCCGAAAATGCTAATAACACACAAAATTACCATCACAGCTCCGAACACGCTAAAAACACACAAAATTAACGCCACAGCTCAGCACACGCTAAAAACACACAAAATTACCACCGCAGCTCAGCATACGCTAATAACACACAAAATTACCACCGCAGCTCCGCACACGCTAATTACACACAAAATTACCGCCGCAGCTCCGAAAATGCTAATAACACACAAAATTACCGTCACAGCTCCGAACACGCTAAAAACACACAAAATTAACGCCACAGCTCAGCACACGCTAAAAACACACAAAATTACCCCCGCAGCTCAGCACACGCCAATAACACACAAAATTACTACCGCAGCTCCCCATACGCTTATAACACACAAAATTACAACCGCAGCTCCAAACATGCTAATAAAACACAAAATTACTGCCGCAGCTCAGCACACGCCAATAACACACAAAATTACCGCCGCAGCTCCACACACGCTAATAACACACAAAATTACCGCCGCAGCTCAGCACACGCTAATAACACACAAAATTACCACCGCAGCTCCAAACA
Organism: Spinibarbus caldwelli; assembly: GCA_039654775.1. Taxonomy (NCBI): domain Eukaryota; kingdom Metazoa; phylum Chordata; class Actinopteri; order Cypriniformes; family Cyprinidae; genus Spinibarbus; species Spinibarbus caldwelli. The sequence continues at coordinate 55,864,703 of CM077218.1, forward strand.
CGCTAATAAAACACAAAATTACTGCCGCAGCTCAGCACACGCTAATAACACACAAAATTACCGTCGCAGCTCCGGAAATGCTAATAACACACAAAATTACCACTGCAGCTCAGCACACACTAGTAACACACAAAATTACCACCACAGCTCCGCACACGCTAATAACACACAAATTTATCAACGCAGTGCCACACATGCTTATAACACACAAATTTACCGCCGCAGCTCAGTACACACTAATAACACACAAAATTACCGCCGCAGCTCCGCACATGTTAATAAAACACAAAATTACCCCCGCAGCTCAGCACATGCTAAAAACACACAAAATTACCGCCACAGCTCAGCACACGCTAATAACACACAAAATTACCGCTGCAGTTCAGCACACGCTAAAAACACACAAAATTACCGCCGCAGCTCAGCACAAGCTAAAAACACAAAATTACCGCCACAGCTCAGCACACACTAACACACAAAATTACCGCCGCAACTCCGCACACGTCAATAACACACAAAATTACCCCCACAGCTCAGCACACGCTAAAACCCCACAAAATTACCACTGCAGCTCCCCATATGCTAATAACACACAGAATTACCGCCGCTGCTCAGCACACACTAATAACACACAAAATTACCCACGCAGCTCAGCACACGTTAATAATACACAAAATTACTGCCGCAGCTCCGCACATGCTAATAACACACAAAATTACCCCCGCAACTCAGCACACGCTAATAACACACAAAATTACCCCCGTAACTCAGCACACGCTAAACACACACAAAATTACCACTGCAGCTCCCCACACGCTAAAAACACACAAAATTACCACTGCAGCTCCGCACACGCTCATAACACACAAAATTACCGCCGCAGCTCCGAACACGCTAATAACACACAAAATTACCACTGCAGCTCCCCACACGCTAATAACACACAAAATTACCACTGCAGCTCCCCACATGCTAATAACACACAAAATTACTGCCGCTGCTCAGCACACGCTAATAACACACAAAATTACCACTGCAGCTCCCCACACGCTAATAACACACAAAATTACCACTGCAGCTCCCCACATGCTAATAACACACAAAATTACTGCCGCTTCTCAGCACACGCTAATAACACACAAAATTACCGCCGCAGCTCCTCACACGCTAATAACACACAAAATTATCCCCGCAGCACAGCACACGCTAATAACACACAAAATTATCCCCGCAGCACAGCACACGCTAAAAACATACAAAATTACCCCCGTAGCTCAGCACATGCTAAAAACACACAAAATTAACACCGCAGGTCCGAACATGCTAATAACACACAAAATTACCGCCGCAGCTCACCACACGCTAATAACACACAAAATTACCCCCGCAGCTCCGCACACGCTAATAACACACAAAATTACCCCCGCAGCTCAGCACACGCTAATAACACACAAAATTATCGCCGCAGCGCTGCACACGCTTATAACACACAAAATTACCCACGCAGCTCAGCACACACTAACACACAAAATTACCGCCGCAGCGCCGCACACGCTTATAACACACAAAATTACCCACGCAGCTCAGCACACACTAACACACAAAATTACCGCCGCAGCTCCGCACACGCTTATAACACACAAAATTACCCACGCAGCTCAGCACACACTAACACACAAAATTACCGCCGCATTTCCGAACACGCTAATAACACACAAAATTAACCCCGCAGCTCAGCACACGCTAAAAACAGACAAAATTACCACTGCAGCTCCTCACACGCTAATAACACACAAAATTACCACTGCAGCTCCCCACATGCTAATAACACACAAAATTACCCCCGCAGCTCAGCACACACTAATAACACACAAAATTACCCCCGCAGCTCAGCACACGCTAAAAACACACAAAATTACACCTGCAGCTCCGAACAAGCTAATAATACACAAAATTACCGTCGCAGCTCAGCACACGCTAATAACACACAAAATTACCCCCGCAGCTCCGCACACGCTAATAACACACAAAATTACCCCCACAGCTCAGCACACGCTAATAACACACAAAATTATCGCCGCAGCTCCGCACACGCTTATAACACACAAAATTACCCACACAGCTCAGCACACGCTAATAACACACAAAATTACCACCGCAGCTCAGCACACACTAATAACACACAAAATTACCCCCGCAGCTCAGCACACGCTTATAACACACAAAATTACCACAGCAGCTCAGCACACGCTAATAACACACAAAATTACCCCCGCAGCTCGGCACACGCTAATAACACAGAAAATTACCCCCGCAGCTCCGCACACGCTAATAACACACAAAATTACCCCCGCAACTCAGCACACGCTAATAACACACAAAATTACCACCGCAGCTCAGCACACACTAATAACACACAAAATTACCCCCACAGCTCGGCACATGCTAATGACACACAAAATTACCGCAGCAGCTCAGCACACGCTAATAACGTACAAAATTACCGGAGCAGCTCCGCACACGCTAATAACACACAAAATTACCCCCGCAGCTCAGCACACGTTAATAACACACAAAATTATCTTCGCAGCTCCGCACACACTTATAACACACAAAATTACCCCCGCAACTCAGCACACGCTAATAACACACAAAATTACCACCGCAGCTCAGCACACGCTAATAACACACAAAATTACCCCCGCAGCTCGGCACACACTAATAACACACAAAATTACCGACGCAGCTCAGCACACGCTAAAAACCCACAAAATTACCACCGCAGCTCCGCACACGCTAATAACACACAAAATTACCACCGCAGCTCAGCACACGCTAATAACACACAAAATTACCACCGCAGCTCCGCACACGCTAATAACACACAAAATTACCACCGCAGCTCAGCACACGCTAATAACACACAAAATTACCACCGCAGCTCAGCACACGCTAATAACACACAAAATTACCACCGCAGCTCAGCACACGCTAAAAACCCACAAAATTACCACCGCAGCTCCGCACACGCTAATAACACACAAAATTACCACCGCAGCTCGGCACACGCTAATAACACACAAAATTACCCCCGCAGCTCAGCACACGCTAAAAACCCACAAAATTACCACCGCAGCTCCGCACACGCTAATAACACACAAAATTACCACCGCAGCTCAGCACACGCTAATAACACACAAAATTACCACCGCAGCTCAGCACACGTTAATAACACACAAAATTACCACCGCAGCTCAGCACACACTAATAACACACAAAATTACCCCCGCAGCTCAGCACACACTAATAACACACAAAATTACCCCCGCAGCTCGGCACACGCTAATAATACACAAAATTACCCCTGCAGCTCGGCACACACTAATAACGCACAAAATTACCACTGCAGCTCCCCACACGCTAATAACACACAAAATTACTAAGTCAGAGATCAGAATTCTTCCTCCTCCTCAGCTACTGTAGTTTCTGTCGAAGAACATACTGAATCTTTGATAGTCTGGAAGCACAAAATTAATTCTAGTTTATTAACACTCACAGTTTCTGTTAATAACAAAGTTTTAAAACAAAAAGTGTTTTCATAACAGAAAAATACCACAGACAAGTTTATATATATTGCACGTTTCATACACAGTGATCAGTGTGCTTTACATTAAATTTATTTTAAATTATGAAATAAAATATTCATAAAGGGTTTCAAGAGATACATTAGCGAAATTTGATGGGCAAATAAGTGCAGCTCACACTCAAGCAGATTTCTGTTGATTAGCACAGCTGATTCACGTGAGCAGCTTCGAACCGTTGTGAAATCTGCTTGTTCCCGATCACGTGGATTGCTATTGCAATGATTGGATTTCATTTGCGAAAATTCGCATAGACACGGTGAATGCGGCTGCACCTTTATACGTACAATTAATGCAGTCTATGATTCCATATACTGTATAAACCTGCCGACTGCGGCAGCATTACATAATATATGTGTTTGAGTTCACGGATGTATTTCGAGCCGAGTGTCCACTCAGCTCTCAGTCATTCATCTCCAGATGTAAATGAGTGAATGAGGATGCTGATGGAGGCCTGGAGTGAGCAGTTGCCATGGCAACAGCCCGTGGCATCTCCGCTGCATGTGATAGTGTGGCTCTGTGTGCTTCAGAGGCGATCGAGCGCCGAAGACACCAGATGCACCTGTGAAACGCTCTCAGCCTCTGCTCTGTGCCAACACTGCTGCCCTCAGGCCGGGTAACGCGGTCGCTAGGCAACGATTGCGCGACACGCCAGGAAGAGCTGTACGACACTGACCTCCGCAGGACAATCAGAGAACTGCACTGTACAGCAGCACTTCACACATGATTCACTCTCCCTGTGTGTGTGTGTGTGTGTGTGTGTGTGTGTGAGAGAGAGAGTGTGTGTGTGTGTGTGTGTGTGTGTGTACCTGTTTTTCTATTCAGGTGGGGAATTATACCTGAATACACACAGACTCATGGGGACTTGTGTCACAGTGGGGACCTAAATTGGTTACTGTTGATAAAGCGCTTATTGTCGGAGATTTTAACATTCACGTTGATAATACAAATGATGCGTTAGGACTTGCGTTTACTGACCTAATAAATTCTTTTGGAGTCAAGCAAAACGTCACCGGGCCCACTCATCGTTTTAATCATACGCTAGATTTAATTATATCACATGGAATTGATCTTACTGACATAGATATCGTACCTCAAAGTGATGATGTTACTGACCATTTCCTAGTATCGTGCATGCTGAGTATTACTGATATTAACTATATGGCTCCGCGTTATCGTCCAGGAAGAACTATTGTTCCAACCACTAAAGATAGATTCAAAAATAACCTGCCTGATTTATCTCAACTGCTCTGTGTACCCATAAATACACATGAACTAGATGAAATGACTAGCAACATGGGCACTATCTTCTCTAATACATTAGAAGCTGTTGCGCCCATCAAACTGAAAAATGTTAGAGAAAAACGTACTGCGCCATGGTACAACAGTAATACCCATTCTCTCAAGAAAGAAACTCGTAATCTTGAGCGCAAATGGAGAAAAACTAACTTGGAACTTTTTAGAATTGCGTGGAAAAACAGTATGTCCAACTATAGACAGGCTTTAAAAGCTTCCAGGGCAGAGCATATCCGCAAACTAATAGAAAATAACCAAAACAATCCAAGGTTTTTATTTAGCACAGTGGATAGATTAACAAATAAACAGACGCCACCCGATCTAAATATTCCCTCACAATTTAATAGTAATGACTTTATGAATTTCTTCACTGATAAGATAGATAACATCAGAAATACAATAACAAATGTAGATTCTGCAGCGTCTAGTACTTCAGCTCCATTCATCGCACCCAAAGAAAGACTGCAGTGCTTTACAACTATAGGACAGGAAGAGCTAAATAAACTTATCAATGCATCTAAACCAGCAACATGCCTATTAGATCCTGTACCCACTAAATTACTGAAAGAGTTGTTACCTGTAGCAGAAGAACCGCTTCTCAATATTATTAACTCATCGATATCTTTAGGTCACGTCCCAAAACCATTCAAGCTGGCGGTTATTAAGCCTCTTATTAAAAAACCACAACTAGATCCTAATGAACTAGCAAATTACAGACCCATTTCTAATCTTCCGTTTATGTCTAAAATTCTAGAAAAAAGTTGTGTCTGCTCAATTGTGCTCTTTTTTGCAAAAAAAATGATCTCTATGAAGAATTTCAGTCAGGTTTCAGGCCCCACCATAGCACAGAAACCGCACTTGTTAAAATTACAAATAACTTGCTTCATGCGTCAGACCAAGGCTGCATCTCATTGCTAGTTTTGATGAAACTTCTAAATTATCTAAGCTAACAGAGTGTGTTAAAAATGTAAAAGATTGGATGACCAATAATTTTCTCTTATTAAATTCAGATAAGACAGAGATATTACTTATTGGACCAAAAAACAGTACACAGAATCTCTTGGATTATAATTTGCAACTAGATGGATGTACTGTTATTTCCTCTACAGTCAAAAATCTGGGTGTTATATTAGACAGCAACTTATATTTTGAAAATCATATTTCCCATGTTACAAAAACAGCATTCTTCCATCTTAGAAACATTGCCAAGCTACGAAACTTGTTACCTGTTTCTGATGCAGAAAAGCTAGTTCATGCATTCATGACCTCTAGACTGGACTATTGTAATGCACTGCTAGCTGGTTGTCCTGCATCTTCAATAAACAAGCTACAGGTAGTCCAAAATGCAGCGGCTAGAGTCCTTACCAGATCAAGAAAATATGATCATATTTCCACAATTTTACAGTCTCTGCACTGGCTACCTATTAAGTTCTGCATTAGTTACAAAATATTATTACTTACCTATAAGGCCCTTAATGGTTTAGCTCCTGCGTACCTAACTAGTCTTCTACCACGCTACAATCCATCACGCTCCCTTAGGTCGCAAAACTCTGGACTTTTGGTAGTACCTAGGATAACAGTCAACTAAAGGAGGTAGAGCCTTTTCACATGTGGCTCCCAAACTCTGGAATAGCCTTCCTGATAACGTTCGGGGTTCAGACACACTCTCTCTGTTTAAATCTAGATTAAAGACACATCTCTTTAGCCAAGCATTCACATAATGCATCTCATAATCTTGTACTGCAGTTATATCTGATCAAACACACATTATTGTTCTTTAGCTTGGATTGAGCAAATCATTTTTGCTTGGTTGGAACAGCAGCTACGCTAATTATGTCTCTATTTGTTTCTCTGTTTCTGTTTCTAGGATTTACACAAGCTTCAGTCTGGATCCAGAACACCTGAGAAGAGATGATGCCAACCCCTCAGAGGACCTCAGATGAAGCATATCCTCAGACAACATACAGAACTACCACATTTCGCCATAAGTTAAATATATTAAGTTTCTACAATATATAAATATATTGTAGAAACTTAATTTCCTGTAAAGCTGCCTTGCAACGATTAGTATTGTGAAAAGCGCTATACAAATAAACTTGAATTGAATTGAATTGAATTGAATTAAATTAAATTGAGGTCTCCACGGGTAAAGAAGCTTATAAATCACACAGAATGAAGTTTTTTGAAAATCTAAAAATGCAGAAAGTCTCCTGTGAGGGCTAAGTTTAGGTGTAGGGTTGGTGTAGGGCAATAGAATATACGGTCTGTACAGTAGTGTGTGTGTGTGTTTGTGTGTGTGTGTGTGTGTGTGTGTGAATGTGTTATAGTGTGTGTGAGTGTGTTATAGTGTGTGTGAGTGTGTTACGTGCAGAGATGGGAAGTAATGAAGTACAAATACTTCGTTACTGTACTTAAGTAGATTTTTCTGGGATCAGTACTTACTTCACTATTTATTTTTCTGTCTACTTTTTACTTTTACTCCTTACATTTTTGCACAAATATCTGTACTTTCTACTTCTTACATTTTCAAACCAGGCTCGTTACTTTAGTTTTGGTGGATCACCATTCGATAACAAATCTATAATGCATCATGAATCGGTTAGTCTTGACTGGCAACGCGATTCGTCTCTGCGTCTCTGCCAAAAGGTTTCTATCGGTTTCTATCAGAGTAATCAATGCAAGAGACTGGAGAATGGAGTGGATCAGAGAGGCACAACTACTGACCTGTTCATGACTTCAAGTGCAGGTCAGTTTCATTTATAAATAGGCTATAGTTCTGTGTTTGTTTACTTAATTAAGAATTAATTAACAAGTGTGGCCGGATGGGTCGTCAGAGGCACTTCAAGACTGTTTTGACACCACTGACTGGAATATGTTTAAGCAGGCTGCCACATATAATAACACCACAGACCTCCAAGAGTACTCAGAGTCTGTCACTGCCTACATCACCAAGTGCATTGAGGATGTAACGGTCACAAAGACCATCACTGTCCGGGCCAACCAGAAGCCGTGGATGACAGGGGAGGTCTACAGACTCCTGAAGGCTCGGAACGCTGCCTTCAGAGCTGGGGATGAGGTGGGCCTGAGGACAGCTAGGGCCAATCTATCCCGCGGCATCAGAGAGGCTAAGAGACAGTACTCCAGGAGGGTAGCCCATCGCTTCAGTGACAGCGGGGACACTCGGAGCCTGTGGCAGGGGATTCAGACCATCACGGACTATAAGCCCCCACCGCGCACCTGTGACAGCACCATCCCCCTGCTGAATGAGCTGAACGCCTTCTTCGCTCGCTTTGAGGCACAAAACAGCACCACTGCAGAGAAGACCCCACCTCCTCCCGGCGACCAGGTGATGACGCTGTCCCCGGACAGCGTGAGGAGATCCTTCAGCAGGATCAATGCACGCAAAGCTCCGGGTCCTGACAACATTCCTGGTCATGTACTGAGAGACTGTGCAGCGGAACTCACTGATGTCTTCACAGACATTTTCAACATCTCGCTGAGTCAGGCTGTTGTCCCCACATGCTTCAAGGCTACCACCATTATTCCAGTCCCGAAGAAGCCATCTCCATCCTGCTTCAATGACTACCGTCCAGTCGCACTTACTCCGATCCTCATGAAGTGCTTTGAACGGCTAGTCATGCATCATATCAAGTCTGCCCTCCCCCCCTCCCTGGACCCCTTCCAGTTTGCATATCGGTCCAACCGCTCGACCGATGATGCCATCGCCACTGCCCTCCACTCAGCACTCACACATCTGGACAAAAAAGACTCGTACGTCAGAATGCTGTTCATAGACTTCAGTTCAGCATTCAACACAATCATCCCTCAACAGCTCATTCACAAACTGGTCCAGCTGGGGCTCAACACCTCGCTGTGCAACTGGCTGTTGGACTTCCTGACTGGGAGACCTCAGGCAGTACGGGTCGGCAGTAACACATCCAGCACCATCACACTTAACACAGGGGCCCCTCAAGGATGTGTGCTGAGCCCCCTCCTCTTCACTCTGCTGACCCATGACTGCACACCGTCACACAGCTCCAACCTCTTCATTAAGTTTGCGGACGACACAACTGTGGTGGGTCTCATTAGTAACAGAGATGAGACAAACTACAGGTGCGAGGTGAGCCGCCTGGCCGGGTGGTGCAGTGACAACAATCTCTCTCTGAATGTGGAGAAGACGAAGGAGATTGTTGTTGACTTCAGGAGAGTGCACACTCAGCATGCTCCTCTGACCATAAACGGTGCGACCGTGGAAAGAGTGAGCAGCACCAAGTTCCTGGGTGTGCACATCACAGAGGACCTCTCCTGGACTGACAACACCGCAGCACTGGCCAAGAAAGCACAGCAGCGTCTCTACTTCCTCCGCAAACTGAGGAGAGCCAGAGCCCCGGCCCCCATCATGTGCACCTTCTACAGAGGCACCATCGAGAGCATTCTAACAAGCTGCATCACTGTGTGGTATGGCGCCTGCAATGCGTCCTGCCGCAAGTCACTCCAACGCATAGTGAGAGCAGCTGAGAGGATCGTTGGTGTCTCTCTCCCCTCCCTCCAGGACATCTACAACACCCGTCTCACCCGCAAAGCCCTCTGCATTGCGGGTGATCCCACCCACCCGACACACAGCTTCTTCAGTCTGCTGCCATCAGGGAGGAGACTGCGGAGTCTCCAGGCCAGGACCAGTAGACTGAAGGACAGCTTCATTCATCAGGCTGTCAGGAAGCTGAACTCCCTCCCGACCTTGCCCCCCCTCCCCTCTTTTGCCCCACGCACCACTGAACTCTGACCCCCCCCCCCCCCCCCCCCCCCCTCAAACTTACACACTGTGACCCGCACCAGTCACTTAGTGCACCACTGGACTGCCCACTACCTCAGTCAGTATTGAACTGACCCCATTCAACTACCTCTTCTGTCACTTTGAACAGCCTGATAAGCTATTTTTGCACTACACTCTTTATATCTGCACAGTTTTCGTTTTGTTAAGCTCTTTTTGCACTACACTCATATCTACACAGTTTTGTTTTGTTTAGTTTTGTTTATTTAACCGATTTGCATTTCATCTGCCATGTGCCTTATGCCACTTAATCAAACTCTTTTCTACAATGTCCTTATTTGTATATTTGTATAGTTTGTTTTTATATTTTAAACTGTATTTATTTGCATTCTACGTCTACAGTTAGTGTTTTATTGTTAACTGTATGCACCATGGGTCTGAGAGTCACGCAATTTCAATTCTCTGTATGTATGTGCTGTACATGTGGCAGAATTGACAATAAAGCAGACTTTGACTTTGACTTGACTTTGAAACTGCTAGCAACTCTTAGCAGTAGCAGCCAGATGATTAATAATAGCCTACTGTAAACTAAACTATCATCACTCAAAATACTGTATGCTGAAGGGCATCATTATCTACTGTAAAATTACAGTAGTAATTTAGCAAGCAAATGTATAAAACATCGTTTTATAATACATTTAGAGGAGAGAGAGCTAGGGCCGATAACAATACAACCCTTACGAAAATTCAAACCAAAAACCATGGTTATAGTTAAACCTAAACACTAACCATAGTCTAACCATGAAATGTGTAGTAAAACTATGGTTGTAAATTAAAACAGATTGTAATCAATCTGCCAAAAAACAAAACATGGTTACTGTACTTTTACTGTAATAAACCATGGTTAACTTTGGTAAGAAAAATATGACTCATGATAATGCAATAACGTACAGTATTAGGATTTTTCTTTAAATATATTGTCATGATGTAATTCTTATTGTACTAATTTTTACATTTAGGTAATTTAGAAAGCATAGTTTCGCTAAATCTATAGTATTTAAGTCATTGTAAGACAGAACAACAACACATGGTCATAATGTGATGTTATTCGTGGTGTCAGAATGTGTTGTGGGTGTATGGGACGGCTGGATGAGTGAGAGATTTCCCAGACTGAAATCTTGTCCCAGTCCTGCTCTGTTCTACAAGGTGGCTGTTCAGCCTTGATACATTCATTAGCTAACACAATATTAAATGTAAGTTATGTATTTTGTATTAATGTGTCAATATGATGTGAGGTCCAGTTGGCAGCGTGACACTAAAACAGGTAGCAATGAACACTTTTTACTGAAGAACATGTCAGAAGCCATACTTCTCTACTTTAACTTGAGTTAAAAAGTGTAGTCAGTATTTCTACTTTTACCAGAGTATTGTTAAACTTGAGTATCTTTACTTCTACTTGAGTGAAGGATGTGTGTACTTTTGCCATCTCTGAGTGTGAGTGAGTGTGTGTGTGTGTTTGTGTGTGTGTGTGTGTGTGCGTGAGTGTGTGTGTGCATGAGTGTGTGAGTGTGCGTGCGTTGTGCGTGTGTGTGTGGGTGTGAGTGTGTGTGTGTGTGTGTGAGTGTGAGTGTTTGCGTGAGTGTGAGTGTGTGTGCATGTGTGAGTGTGTGTGTGTGTGTGCGTGAGTGTGTGTGTGCATGAGTGTGTGAGTGTGCGTGTGTGTGTGTGAGTGTGGGTGAGTGTGTGAGTGTGTGAGTGTGTGCGTGAGTGTGTGTGTGTGCGTGAGTGTGTGTGTGTGTGTGTGAGTGTGACTGTGTGTGCATGTGTGAGTGTGAGTGTGTGTGTGTAAGTGAGTGTGTGTGTGCATGAGTGTGTGTGCGTGTGTGTGTGTGTGTGAGTGTGTGTGTACGTGAGTGTGTGTGCATGTGTGAGTGTGAATGTGAGTGTGAGTGTGTGTGTATGTGTGCGTGAATGTGTGTGTGCATAAGTATGTGTGTGCGTGAGTGTGTGCGTGAGTATGTGTGTGTGAGTGTGTGTGTGTACGTGAGTGTGAGTGTGTGTGCATGTGTGAGTGTGAGTGTGTGTGTGTGTGTACGTGAGTGTGTGTGTGAGTGTTTGCGTGAGTGTGTGCGTGTGTGTGAGAGTGTTTGCGTGAGTGTGTGTGTGCGTGAGTGTGTGTGAGTGTATGTGTGTGTGTGAATGTTTGCGTGAGTGTGAGTGTGTGTGTGAGTGTTTGCGAGTGTGAGTGTGTGTGCATGTGTGAGTGTGAGTGTGTGTGTGTGTGTGTACGTGAGTGTGTGTGTGAGTGTTTGCGTGAGTGTGTGTGTGCGTGTGTGAGAGTGTTTGCGTGAGTGTGTGTGTGTGTGTGTGTGTGCGTGAGTGTGTGTGAGTGTATGTGTGTGTGTGAAAGTGTTTGTGTGAGTGTGAGTGTGTGTGTGTGTGTGTGAGAGTGTTTGCATGAGTGTGAGTGTGTGTGTGTGTGTGTGTGTGAGAGTGTTTGCGTGAGTGTGAGTGTGTGTGTGTGGTGTGCGTGTGCGAGTGTGTGTGTGCGTGAGTGTGTGTGTGTGTGTGAAAGTGTTTGTGTGAGTGTGAGTGTGTGTGTGTGTGTGTGAGAGTGTTTGCATGAGTGTGAGTGTGTGTGTGTGTGTGTGTGTGAGAGTGTTTGCGTGAGTGTGAGTGTGTGTGTGTGTGTGTGCGCGAGTGTGTGTGTGCGTGAGTGTGTGTGTGCGTGAGTGTGTGTGCGTGAGTGTGTGTGAGTGTATGTGTGTGTGTGAAAGTGTTTGTGTGAGTGTGTGTGTGTGTGTGAGAGTGTTTGCATGAGTGTGAGTGTGTGTGTGTGTGTGTGTGTGTGTGAGAGAGTGTTTGCGTGAGTGTGAGTGTGTGTGTGTGTGCGCGAGTGTGTGTGTGCGTGAGTGTGTGTGTGCGTGAGTGTGTGTGAGTGTATGTGTGTGTGTGTGTGTGAGAGTGTTTGCATGAGTGTGAGTGTGTGTGTGTGTGTGTGTGTGAGAGTGTTTGCGTGAGTGTGAGTGTGTGTGTGTGTGTGTGTGTGCGCGAGTGTGTGTGTGCGTGAGTGTGTGTGTGCGTGAGTGTGTGTGAGTGTGAGTGTGTGTGAGTGTATGTGTGTGAGTTTGATTATTATAGAAAGTTGATGTAACCCTAATATAGACCCAGTATGGAACAATAAAAGCCTTAATGAAGCTCACATCTGTGAGAGATGCCTAGTGTATATTTGATCAGCTCATACTGATCTCAGTGTGTAGGTATTCTCACCAGTTATCAGCTGTCTTGTGCTAACCTTGTGAGCTGATTAATGAAAAAACACAATTGGAACAATCTGTGTGTTCGAGCACATTTACAGTTTTTTTCAGCTGCTTACATTTTCAAAACTTTGCCTCTTTTTTTCCAAACTTTACACACAAATGCAAGAATTGCACACACAAAATGCAAAATGCCTCACATCTCTTGCAAAATGAACCACTGCTTTCAAAATATCACAAACACATCTCAAAAGCAAACATTTGCAAACGCCTTTGCCATAATATTAATTCCTGTCAGATTGTTGTGTGTTACATAGAGAACTGTGTGTTGTGTTTTGCAAAACGTGTTTTATGAAACTGAAAACTGAGTCGAATGCTGAGAATTAGTGTATGGTTTGCAGATTTGGTGTGTGCTTCTGCTGTTTGAGTGACAGCTTTCAGAAAGATGAGTAGAGAGTTTGTGTGTGATGTTTTTGGTGTGGCTCTGCTCTCGTGCGGCGGCGGCAGGAACTGCAGCAGAGGGTTAGTCTGATAAACCCTAGATTCAGAAAACACACTGATGATCTAATCTAGCCAGCCAAGCAGCACAGCAGCCTGTAGAAGATGCAGAGAAGTGCTGAGCAGAACAGAGATGACCTGAGGATCAAACTGATCGCTCCAATAGTTCAACAATACTACTACATAATACTGTTAACTTCATTTATGATACACAATGTCATTAGTTTGTTCCAATTATTGTTGATCAGTCAGGAACACTGTAAGAAAAACAGAAAAGGCACTGATAGTTTTCTGGCAGGACATTATGTGTTCAGTTTGCAGATATTTCCTGTAAACCTAAAACACAAAATACAATGCATAATTTAAAAATCACAGTAAAATATGGAAATGTCCTTCATATTAACACAGTACATTGTGACCTATGCACTTTTCTTAAACTGTAGCATACTAACTAACTACCAATATACTGCTTAAAATTATAATTGTTCAAAATGTGTAATTTTATAGTTTATAAGAAAATACATAAAAAGTAATTGTTCAAAAATGTCCAACTATTCAATAATTCAGTGTATTATTTAAATCTGAAAATATCTAATCATAAAAATGTGTCGTGGCCTATATTAAGTTTATATTATTATTATGAACAAATCTAAATGAACATACACTATATTGCCAAAAGTATTGGGTCACCCCTTCTAATGAACAGGTTTGACTACTTTAGTAATTTCCATGAGTACAAATCTTAATGTTTAAGCATATAATGATATTCTAGGGAATTGTGTGCTTCTAATTTTAGAGCAGCAGTTTGGACAGGACCCTTTTCTATTCTAACATGACAATGCCTCTGTGTATAAGGCAAGGTTCAAAAGAAACGATTGATTGAGTCAGTGTGGAAGAACTTGACTGGTCTGCAGAAAGCCAAGTCCTAATCCAAGCTGAACACCTCTGGTGTGACTTTAAATGCAGATCTTGAGCCAAAAACTCTTCACCAAACACCAATGACTTGTACATATGGGTACAGTCATTTTAGACACTTCCAAAACTGTGGCAACAAAGATGGAAACATAATTCATGTATTTAAAAATTGTATTTCCATCTCTGTTGCAACAGTTTGGAACATTAAGATTTGTACTCATGGAAATTACTAAAGTAGTCAAACCTGTTCATTAGAAGGGGGTGCCAATACTTTTGGCAATATAGTGTATATTGAATCCATATATTGTCTATTCTATGTAATGACATGGTTTTGCGTCATGACTTCTTCAACTACTTTTAGCAACTTTTAGCATCAAATCTATATATTATATAAAATATAAAAAAGAGAAATCATAATCAATGACCCCTTTAAGTACCCCTGAGATTTTAAAATATATATTTTAATAATCAAGTATCACATTTGCATGTTCACGGTTCTCTGACATTAGTTAATGGTCATGAAATATTTC